>CP110843.1:26572703-28972703 GCA_028411795.1 Euphorbia peplus
GCTATTTTGATTGATTCACTTTGTAGGAGAGGGGAATTGGATGATGCAATTTCTTTGCTTGATGAAATGATCGGAGCAGGGATACAAGTTACAATCTATCCCTATAATTCCGTAATAAATGGCCATTGCAAGTTGGGGAATCCCGAAGCAGCAGAGTTTTTCTTCACCGAGATTATCGATAAAGGATTGACACCAACTGTGGTAACTTACACATCACTGATAAGTGGATACTGTGACGAAGGAAAGTTGAATAAGGCATTTAGATTGTATGATGAGATGACTAGGAATGGAATCGCCCCAAATACGCACACTCTTACCACAATGATATGTGGCCTTTGGCGAGTAAATATGGCTGCTGAAGCAATTAGACTGTTTGATGAAATGAAAGAACAAAATGTCATGCCAAATGAGGTCACTTATAATTGTATGATTGAAGGACATTGTAAGCAAGGAAATACTATACGAGCATTTCAATTGCTAGGTGAAATGGTGGAAAAAGATCTTGTTCCAGATACCTATACTTATAGGCCTTTAATAAGTGGTCTTTGTTCCACAGGTAGAGTATCCAAAGCCAAAGAATTCATTGACAGCCTCCACAAAGGACACCACAAGTTAAACGAGTTGTGTTATGGCACTCTTCTGCATGGTTACTGCAAAGAAGGGAGATTAAGGGAGGCATTGGATGCTTCTCGTGAAATGGTAGAGAGGGGTATAGATATGGACCTTGTGTGCTATGCTATACTTATAGATGGAACTATGAGAGAACATGATAGAAAAGCGTTATTTTGTATTTTGAAAGAGATGGATAATCATGGATTGAAGCCTGATGATGTAATATACACAAACATGATTGATAGACACAGCAAGGTCGGGAATTTTAAGGAGGCAGTTGGGCTTTGGGATATAATGGTTGCTGAAGGATGCACGCCAAATGTTGTAACATATACCGCTCTGATAAATGGCTTATGTAAAGCTGGATTCACGGATAAGGCTGAGCTTCTCTGCAGGGAAATGTTATTTACCGACGACGCTCCAAATCATGTCACGTACGGTTGTTTCCTTGACCAACTTACTAGGGAAGGGAACATGGAGCAAGCTACACAGCTTCACGATGCGCTAGTTAATGGGTTTTTGGCAAGTGCTGTATCATACAATATGCTTATCCGGGGATATTGTAAACTGGGAAAATTTGAAGAAGCAACGAAACTCCTACATGAGATGACGGTAAACAGTATATTCCCAGATTGCATTACTTATTCAACAATTCTGTATGAGTATTGCAAAAGGGGTAATTTGAAGGAAGCTATCAATTTGTGGCATGCTATGCTAAACAAGGGTCTCAAACCCGATAAGGTAGCATTCAAGTTTTTGATATATGGTTGCTGCACTGCTGGAGAACTGGAAAAGGCTTGTGAATTGCAGCATGACATGATGAGAAGAGAGATTATGCAAAGTCAGGTTACAGAAAATATTCTCGATCATGCAGCTGACTTATTGAGGAACCCAAACAGACCTGTGGCTGGCATGTAGTCAAAGTCCCGACTTGCAAAGATTGATAAACAAAGCCTGAGATTGCATAGTTATGGGCTCACCATTGCTCCACACTGTACATTAGAGTCGATGAAGTGTTCAAACAGCAATATAAGAAGTAATTTCTTCAGAATTCTTCTCGCTTGCTCCATGCTACAACGCCTTCAGTCCAACTGTCTATTTTTCTTGATTTTCATGGGTTCAAGTCTTATCTATTCGGTAAGTAACACTCGTCTTCTCTCTGTGGCATCTCTTTCTTACTTGTTTTTTTCCTTTTTCTTTTTGCTTTTTATGCATTTAAGTGTCAAAATCTCTGATGAAAGTTTTTGGCAGGTTTCACTCCAAGATTTCTTAATATGATTCAGTATATTGAGCATAAGATCTTGCGTGGAGAACTACTGAGCAAGGAGATTGCCGGTGATGCGAGAACTGTAAGTCTTTAAAATTGTCAAAAAGATTTGATCTTTGTGTTTTTGGATGGGCAGTGGTTTATAAATACTTGAACAAAAGCTGTCCATGTAATTTCATAGTAAATGATACTTGTGAAACTTCTTCCTGAATGGCTTCATTTCTATCTATCTGATTCTCTTAGGCAAAATTTCCACCCCTTGACTAACATATTGTAATGCCCGAGTATAGTTTCTTTTTCTTTTCATACGTTATAGCTCACTTAATCATTTTTGGGGTATTTGAGATTTAATTGTGATTAGTTTCCTTGAACTTCTCCTGGCATTTTTATTGTAATCCTTCTCTGCCCTATTTGGCTCACAGGAGAGCTTATAGATTAAACATGGAGATGTGCAAAATGAAGAGTTTTTGAAAGTGTAGCTGGACACCTCGCACTCTCACCACACATTACAAGGGCAAGAACATCTACCTTATGATACCTCGGCCATCAGCGCGGGATAATAGTTGAAATTCTCGGAATTGCGAGGTGATTCAGTGAAAGGCTTAATTGTTTTGTTGTGGGAAGAGAAAAAGAGATGAGGCAGAAGAAGAAGATGAGCTTTATGAACAAGTTAGTTGCACAAGTAAAAAATCGATGTCGGAATTCTTTGTCAAGTTGAGCTTTATTTGTATATGAAACGGTTACAAATGTTGTCGTCTTTTCATGTTTAGTATACGAGTAAAGATCGTGTTATGTACATAATATGGATGGGTGTTGAACAATGCTAAAATTCATTGAATTTCATTATTTTTAGGCTCTCAGTTTTACCAAAAATATGGAAATGGCCATGGAAACACAAATTTCCATTTTGAGAATAAGAATAAAAACAATTTATGGAGCGTGATATTATTTTGTAATTGTTTAGTTAGGTGTAGGCTATGGTTACTTTGTTTTTCCTTTGATTTTAACCCATGATCTAATGGTGGACAAAACAAAGTTGTCAAGTCAAAAATAAATAACTTGTTCACATATTCAATAGGCTCAATTATAAGAAGTTGGAGTTGAAGATTGACAATTGCAGGATTCAATGAGAATAAAATATATTAAATTATTATAAAAAAATATTAGTTTTTTTCTTTTTAGATTTAGAGAATAAAATTATAAGAATTAAATAAGAGTTAGTAGCGAACGTGATAAAACGATATGCGGAAAAGAGTATTTGCCTTTGTACATTATAATGTTGACTTCCATTGGCTACCAGCCAGGCAATATTTGTCTTCAGTTTTGACTATAGTATTACGGCTTAATCATACTCATTTGCCTATTTGGTTTCATTATTATCAAAAACACCCTAAACTTTAGGCCAATCTAAGAAAACCACTAGTGAATTGAGCAAAAAAACATGTATAAAATTACAAATGAAGATGTTTATATCGACTGTTGATAACTGATGTTTTATAGGATAAGAAGAAACAGCACTCTTTATGACAACACGGTGTAAAAAAACGCGAGTAAAACATCCATTTTGATTGCTGTAAATACAATGTCCAGTTTGCTCTATACCATCAGATCATTGATGATACACCATATAGTGTAAACATACTATAAAGAAGCACACATTTCATAAATTCTTTAGTACATAACCGATCATTAAAATGTAATCAAATCATCAGACTGTTCCCGAAGGGAACTTTAAGGTAAAAAACTCAACAACAAACCAATATCATAATCCAGTCAGGTTCACCCCTTCAACTATATAAACATTTCGCATCCAAGTAGAGTGCGTATCAAACTCTCCTCTGCGAAACCACGAGACTCCAGTTTAGCTCGCACGGCTCCTAATGACATCAAGACCCATTTCAGTTGGATCGGTTGCCTGCAACTCTACTTGGATACCGTCAAGTTCTCTCTTGAACCTGTCCTTGGAACTGGCATAGATCATCTTGCTTCTCACCCTGGATGTGTCGGGACACCTTTGCATTTCGTAGATAAGAATATATTAGTGGTCAAAATGAATGCCAAATATGTTGTAACAAAACTCAATTTGCTGGTAAGTCATTACCATGCAATGAAGAAAATTCTGCTCTTTTGGACATTCTCCTGAGTCACAAAATCAAAATCGTAAACAGCATATCGGCATTCATCAGCAGGGAGGCATGCAGAAAACTCTTCATAGCTTTGGGCTGGTTCACCAAGCTTTTCAACAACAACTTGCTTTTGCTTCTCCTCAATCTTATAAACTATGAAACGGTAAGTTCTTTTAGCCTTCAGCTCCAAAAACTTGAGCTTGCAGTCATCATGCACAGCCATTCCAGACGCCGCATTAGCCTGAACAAAGAAAGCAACAGCAACAGAAAGTATATTAAGTATGTGAATGATCTCGTTAATGATCCCAATCTGATCTATTTAACTCATAAGGATAGGGTTCAAATCAAGTAATGTGCATTGCTAAGATCACATTTGGAGATCATAAAGCATGTATCCACATTATACAAAAACCATAATCACAACAATGGCGAATCCCGGGTTGGATTGTGATTTTTTATCAAATTTAACGTATCATGACACATTTCACAAAGTTGGTACGAATTTATTGTTAAAAATTTTCATTTACTAGAAAATTTCTCAAGCCGAGGGGGCCAAAACTACTCATTGTGAGGATGGTTTCGACGGATGGGGAAACTGAAACCATCCCTGGTAGGGGTGGTTCTAGGCAGCCCCATAGCTACACCCCTGATCACAACCGTCATATATGAAAGTAGCTGTCAGTGATAAATAAAAGCAGAAAAATGCATCTAACAATCCTATGGGCACAACAAACTGAACCACAGGATGTTATCGTATCAATCGCAGGCTAGAACTTTGAAACACGGTAAATTCGTCAACCTAAGATCTGTCAATTTATAACTACAACAACCAAATTTAACACCACAAACTTCCTGAGCAGCTCTCAACACTGAAGAAGATCGAATCAAGCGACTTTCACCAGCTTAAACTCCCAGTTTTCGGGTGAAAAGCAAGATTATATCAATCACAAAAATGAAATCACAAGTTGTCATAGATCATAGCTGGATCTACCAAACACTATCTTAAACCTAAGAAATTGCAGATCCATTAACCCGATCAGCAATCTAATCACGACGGTGAATGTAACGCGAATAGAACAATACACATGATTAAAATATGAAATGAATTTCTAGAGAAAAATCGGTTAAATAAACTCCGATTATTTTTCATATTTTGAACAATCTATTTATAGAATAACAAGAAGGAAGTCAGTGAGTCAGTCAATGAACATTCAACTAAAGATCCACAGCTGAAATATCGTAATCCATATGAAAATGAAGGATCTACAGCTGAAATCGGATCTAAATCGAAGGAAAAGATTCCTGAAATCATAGATCAAAAGCCCCAAAATCAAGAGCTAAAAAAAACAAGAGTAGAATGAAAAGAGACTCACCATGGTTGTGGAGATCGGAAAGCTTGTAGGATTTTTTACAGATAGGAAGAAAAATATGGGGGGCAGATAGGAATTTCTGAAGAGATATATGAATAAATATCTGTATAGATGGAGAAAGGTATTTATGCCTTTTCTTCTAACCGAGACACGGATAATGGAGAAGCCATTACTGTGTCTTTTCTTTTCTTTTTTTCCTTTTTTCCTTATCACTTAGTCCGGTTAACGGTGGTTAACGGAAGTAATCGTGTCTAAATTTTTTAATTAATTTCGTTTGAGAGTTTTTTAAAAAATTAAATGAAGGTTTATAAGAGATTAATATTTTATTTTCATTAACTTCGAAATCTTAACTTTCAAAATGGAGGTTAACGAGAGTAACATTTTAACTAATTTACATTCATTAACCTCCTATTTAACTTCAGCAACTCTCAAACAAAGTTAACCTTTAACATTCATTTTCGTCACTTTCCTTTTTGTTCCGCTACTCTCGTTAATCTCCTCTAACTCTCCATTAACCTCTCAACTCCCAATCAAAAGCTTAAACTATACTCGCACCATTAAACTTGTTCATTTTAATCAATTTAGTATGGTAGGATTTATCTTTTTAACTATTTAAAAAGTGTTTAAAAAGCGTTTTTATTAGCCTTTGATATTTTTAGCATAATAGAAATAAATTTGGACTTTATATTAAGCAAATGTTAGAGTATTGGTATGAAATAGGAACAAACATATGAGAAGTTAATTATAAATTATCCATATAACTTTTTTTAACTTTGAGTACGTTTAGACTTATGTTTATTAAATAATGACACGTTTTTATATTTTTCATTGAAATGTCACATATTATATTATAACTTTTGGCTAACACCGAATTAAAAATTGGAAATTTTGGAGAAAATAAACAAATCCATTTTTCAAAATTAATTTTCGATTAAATTTTGGGAATTTTTTGGTGGCTCCACTACTCTTCCAAATATCATGATTATGGTCATACATGACAACAGAGACAAAGTATGCTTGTCCAATTAAAAAGAGACACGTAATAAAGAGGAAATGTCAATTCTATCCCTTAAGTTACATTGCTTTCTTGGTCGGTCTCCGACTGAGATTTTTCAGTTTGAAGCCAACTTGACACAATTGAGACACGGCTATGAACCCGCTGTCACAGCCCACGGTTCATTAAGAGTAGCGTGTGTACGTGGCGATGGCTTATGGGCCTTCGGATGCTAAGGCCTCAAGGCCCATAGAATTAACAAGGTTTAAATTAACAAATCTCTCATTACAAATTAAAAAAACTTAAAATTCATTTTACATGTCACAATAAATATAAAAATTGTTACTACACAAATATAGTTATGAAATTTTTATATAAAATTGATTTAAAAGCTCTCCTTTAATCAGACTTTATGTTTAAAAGTAACAGATAAAGAAACTTTTTATAATCCTTTTATCTTTGACTGTAACGTCATCTTTTTAATATTGTTAGCATTTTAGGACCTTGTTTGCAAATTGTACAATTCGCATAAACCTTAGTTTCTACAATTTTGAAGCACAAGATCTTATTTGTAAATGGTACAAGATATACAACCAATTCATGTTACTTGAACATTATCAATTTGATCAATACTCTTTTTACTTTGTCAATTGTTGTGTAATGCCGTTTAAACTAATCTTGACGTCCGTATAAGCTAGTAAAACCTCTAAAATAGTAAATGTAAGCTAAGGAGATGTCGTTGACCGGCACCCCGCTTTGATGCTCAAGTCATTATACAACTTGTGATCGGTGGAGAATTTACTCAAAAATTGGGTATATTGAACGTACCTTAGGTATGAATATACGTGACTATATATTGGAAGAATAGGATCCTAGTCCGAGTCAGTTTGGAATTGTTTAGGAGTTCTTATCGAGGTCGGTCAAGAAGGTGTTCCTGACTAGTATAAGTTTTCCTAATCATAATAGGTTATTGGATAAGAGGTAGAATCCTTGTAGGAGAGAGAACATCCTACAAGTTTTGACTATTCAACCCGAGCAACGTGGCGTGTACGACTTGTTGACAGAGCCATGCATACCAACGTGGCACTACGAAGCTTTCTCATTGGTTCATTGGACATTGTAAAATATAAGATAGTAACATATGTCCCCCATAAGTAAGTTTGAAGCCTTTTAAGGCTATAAATAGGTTAACTTTTAGATGGGCCAAACTATCTTTAATCGCTATGGGCCTAACAACTTAAAGCTCACCTATTATTAGAACGACATTTTTTAAACATATCACGCTCCTATCCAAATGCTTTATATTTGTCAATTAGTGTGCTTCGAGGCGGATAAGAAGCCTCTTATCATTTTTAAATTTCAAAAACCTTTATGAACCCTTCAAGCTAATGACGCTTCTTCTACTCGCTCAACCAACTTTAATGTATTCAATTTTCCGGTGAAAGCAACAAGCCCCAACACTTCATAACGACCATCTCGCCCATCCCAAGTTCGGCACCGTAAGTTTTTTTATCACCTTCAACTTTAAATTTATTTCATTCCCTTTTAGAACGGCAAGCAAGAAACTCCCCAAACCAAATCTGCCACCAATCAACGAAGGAAAGGTCTGATTCCTATCGAAATGGCACATCCACGGTTTCAATTTATTGTAGATTTTACAGACGGCGAAGAGTCTCTATCGATCACCTCTACCAAATCATCTAGAACTATCGTAATGAATTAGGATTGATACACGTCTTCTCGCCCATGGTGAGTGGAATACCAAGCTCCCACATGAGGATTCCAATATGTCATTACAACAGGTCGATGAACCGAAGAAAAAAATACCTTGAATTACAAAAAATGAGATGTCGCTTGCCATCCCCAAATGAAAGGTATATACGGTTTATGGCGATTTGTGCTCAATGTATTACGCTGTAATGGACAACGACCTTTGAAACAAGATCCCTGGTGTACTAGCCGATGTACTGAGAGAATTCGACCTTGCTCTTGTGTTGCGTTATTTCTGCAAGTGCACAGATTCGCATATAGTAATAAAAAGATCGTACCCACAGAGATGGAACAATATACTTAAACTTTCTCTTATTCGCGTTCGTTTTCTTTTCACAAATAGATAAAACGATAATCCTTATTGATTTGGTTGATAAAACACAACTTACTGTACCATTCACGTATAACATATACTTCAAGTCACCAAACGCACATGTTTGGATTTCTATTCATTCTAAGGCAAAGACAACAATTCATTTAAGCACGTAAACACAATATTGAATAAACTTGATATACTTAATCTAATCCCGATATAACTTATTCCGATCTCTCGATACATGCAAACAAGTTAACCACATATGAACATCAACTATATACTAACCGAACCTATTCGTATCAATATTATAACCGACTACAATCACACATGTAAAACTAGATTATAACCTAAGCAACCGAACCTATTCGTATCACAAGATTATAAGTTAATGATAAACACAAGTTATTATACTAAGCAACTATTCTTGATCCAAATTAATTACTTAGCATGCAAACTATCAATTCAAGAACATAAGCATATGAAGAACATAAATCTCTTTATAAACTCAATATCGTATTCATACAAGATATAAACAGAAAATCTAAGTTGGACAGAACATAAACAAGTATAAGGAAACAGGAGCGTCAATCCTTTTTACTCTACTCGTAAGGCGTGTCAAAGCCTCGGGGCGTTCTTGCTCGGATTTCCTTCGATGAACGGATGAACAAAGTTGATCTCTCGATCTAACTACTATGCCTTATGAAAGGAACGAAATCTTACCGTGTTTCTGATCTGAATACACGGCTGGAACAATTAGTTTACGAAGGGTGAATTTACGGGTAAAGGTTTACGGGAAATGTAAGTATGTATTTAGTGTTTCGTTCTTTTGTAAGATTTTGTCAACCATCCGAATTTCAGACAAGGATGGTGTATTTATAGGCACCAAGAGGTGTGTTTCGAAGGGTTACAACCTTAGGGAATGATCGTGTCCGTTGGAAAGGTATACGACCTTTCGGAAGGGTTGTGTGGATAAGAACGACGAAGGAAATCCAATTCTGAGGATTCTGGAGAGCGGCGCGCCAGAGGCAACTTTTGCCTCTACAGAGCCAAGGCTTAAAAAGTGACCAGCGCGCCAGAGGCAACTTCTGCCTCTAGCGCGCGACCTGTAGGTTGAACATCTCGACCCTTTTCTTCGATTTTCCAACTTAAGCTCGCACGTAACTTCTCCGCATGGCCTTGCATGAACTTGTATGAACTCAAATGTCTTCTATTGCTCGTTTTTGGCTCGAACTAACATCAAATTGCTTATGTTTTCATAAGATTAAGCTCTGGAGATCAAAACAAACACAAAGTAGTGAAATTGCCCATATCCTAGATATTTCTAAGCTAAATGAGCTAAAACTATATGAAATGTTACGAAAATATATATGAAATACATAGCTAAATTAAGTACATTTTGGACTTAACATCTTGTTCAAACTGTACCACACTTGTGGCTGGAGATGCTTGCTTTTGCCAAAGTATATGAGGATCTCGACATCCTTATGACTGGCAACCTATTCAAGTACTTGAAAACCCCCTCAAAACCCAAAAACCATCCTTGTGTTACTATTGATAACTCGGGCTCACTTTGCTCATTTATTCGAGAAAAAATCTCCTCACGTGACGGGTACATGAAGAAATGGTTCTACGTTGGTCCGTTGAAATCAGACGAGGACGTCCCATACAAGCAAACTTAAAAATTCCCTCTTCGAACGGAATGTAATGAGTTCCCAACAGAGATCATGTCTTGGAGAAACTAAACCAAAAAGGTCACATTGTAAACTGATGAGAGAGTCAGTAAAGAGAAGTTACTTCGCTTGAAACCAGACCCACTGATCCCTCTAGATAAATTCTTAAAATATTATAGGGTGAGCATGCACCATAGTAGGGGTGGATGCATAAGAAAACTACCACTATTATCCATATGCTTAGTTGGTTTTATTACAACGAGGAGAGAAACATCGTGAAGTCAATAATCCTAGTAAGCTTTTCTCGTGTCAACAATTTATTTAACTATGTGTTGGCCCTATCAAGAACAGAATCACCTAGAGGGGGGTGAATAGGTGTCAAAGTTGAAAACTGAAATTTTCTAAGTTTTTCGAGAAACTTAGTTTTCAGAGTCAAATTTCCTCAGAGTCAGAGGCAAGCTTATAGAAGTTGCTTCTGAGGGAAATTCTGCCTAAACACAGTTAGACTGTTTTTCAGCAACAGAAGTTCTGATTTGGGAACTTCTGGACAGTCTTCTGAACAAAGACAGTGATACTTAGAGGAAATTTGTTTCAGCACTAAATATAGGCAAGTACACAAAAGCAAAAATAACAAGTATAAGAGGGAGAAAGAAGTTCAGGAGATCCTGATTGAACAATTCGATTTATCCAAGTTCGCCACAGAAGTCCTGTGACTACGTCTTGTCCCCTGAGGTCGCAGCCTACAGAGATTTTATAAATCCACTATTCAGAACTTTTATGGCAAGTTCAGAAGCTCCTTTACATCAACAGAACTTAAGCTAATTTCTCACTTAGTTCTGACTAGCCTAAAAAGAGTTAAAGGATTTCCACCAGAACAAACAATACTCTGTTTTCTGGATTTCTCACCCAACTCTAATCTCAACTAGATTTCTCTCTTTAAATCTAACTGAAGATCACAAACGATCTCAGTTTACAAGATTCCTATTATGAACTTGTTTTTCTTCACTCTCTCACTTTACTAAGACTATGCTAAGAAAGATTGAGAATGGAAAGTATTGCTCTGTTTTTCTTGTTAGAACAGTGCGTTGAGATTTTGCTCGATGATCACGCGTATGTTGATGCTTTGGAGCTTGGCTACTATTTATAGTGATTGAAGATGACCGTTGGTGAGTTTGAATCTTCGAAGGAGATGACATCAGTTGTTGTAGCCGTTAATTTGTCAAGTCTTCAAACGGTCTTCAAACACTTTGATTCCGTTATCCTTGTACTTTAACTAAATCCGGTAAGTGATTTGAAATCAAAGACGAGGTAGACTGGAATCATTCTTCAATTGGATCAACAAAGGGTAGACAAGGAAATTCTGGTTTCTTTTAAACAGACAGGCGCGCTCCAACAAAACAGCTTTTTGAACTTTTGGCGCCTTGCATTAAATGCACTTGTCAGAACATTAAATGTTATCCAGAACCCGTGACTTTAGCTTTCAGAAGCTAAAAATTTACTTGACTAGACTTCTGATCACAATTGGCAAAACTTCTGATTGAAAAGAACTTCTGAGGAAAGCTTTAGCAGACTTCGTCTTCAGAGCGGAGTATCCAGCTTATGAGTAATTGAAACTCTGACTTCAGCAACTGATCCTCTGAGTTCTTTAGGCAATCCAGAAAAGATTCATTCAGCACCTGCTGAGCAACTTACACATAGACTAAGTACAAAAATTATTAGTCAATAGTAAACTATATGTAAGGAAGTATTAAGTTTTCATCTTCTGAAACGTTTGGACATAATCAAAATACATAGGGTTCATCACTATGCCTCATTGTGTGCAAGATTTTCATTATGATTCCACCTAAATCAATGTCCCTTTTATGAACCCGAATGATCAACGATAATCTTCATTATGATCCTCACTACCACATCGTCCGCGTGCAATTTCTAATCTTCCACGAGAATCTTCTTCCTTAGGGGTAGAAGTGATGTTTTTAAGTACTCCTACATAAGAGGATTTACGAGAAAGGTGTAGAACTGGATTTGTATAGGTTTTCGAGAGATAATATGAGGCCACCCTCAAATTCATCAACATTGTAGGGTGGTCTATCATCATATTCGCAAGAATCGAAAGATTTACTTCTCTCCCTTTTTGCTTGATGTCTTTGGACAAGATTTTCCTTTATTCGTTGAGAATTTTTCATTTTTCCCTCGTAATGTTACATATTGCGTAATGTTACACATCAATATGTAGATAGTAATTTTTTTTTACCAATTTTAGGTTTTTTCCTTTAAATATTTTTTTGGTACCCTGAATTAAATGTTTTAACAAAAATCTGTATTACAAATTTACAATGATCCAATTCATTTTATTACACCATTTAGAAAACTAAATTCATTTTGTTCTAAAAAAAAATGAAAAAAAATCATTTTGTAACGCAGTTGGGCGTGTGAACATCAAGATTCACGTCCTCAATTAAAATGAAAAAATAATTTAAAAATTTCACCGTAACCTTTTAAAATGACAAGGATCCTATCTGACAATCTATTGGTTCATTTTAAATGAGAAGGATCCTCACTTCCTATTGGTCCATTTTAAATCACACGGATCCTCCGCAAACATACCAAAACCGTCGATTATACTAACACATCCAACGGTCTCAGTACCCTCACTATCCACTTACATCCTTACTATAAAAACAATACACAACCAACATTTTCAACCACACTCAAATCCCGCTCTCCCTAAAATCAAATCATCTTTCCTTCGTCATCAGAAATTTTCAGAGAGATGGATAGCACCACCGTGAAGAAAGGTGCTGCAGGCCGTAAAGGCGGAGGCCCGAAGAAGAAGTCGGTTACCAGATCCGTCCGAGCTGGACTTCAGTTCCCAGTTGGTAGAATCGGAAGGTACTTGAAGAAGGGAAGATATGCTAAGCGGGTCGGATCCGGAGCTGCTGTTTACCTAGCTGCCGTTCTTGAGTACCTAGCTGCTGAAGTAAGTCATTATCTCAATTGGGTTTCTCAAATTAATGCTAATCTCTAATCTTACCTTCTATTTTAACTGGGGTTTGTTATATGTTTTTGTGAAATTGGGGTTTAAAGATTGTGTGATTTGTGGTTTCAGGTTCTTGAATTGGCTGGGAATGCTGCGAGGGATAACAAGAAGAACAGGATTATACCAAGGCATTTGTTGCTTGCTGTAAGAAATGATGAGGAGCTCGGGAAGTTGTTGGCGGGTGTAACGATTGCGCATGGAGGTGTTCTTCCGAACATTAACCCGGTTTTGTTGCCTAAGAAGAACGAGAAGGCGAGCCAGGAACCAAAATCTCCTGCGAAGAAGGCTGCAAAATCACCCAAGAAGGCTTAAATAGTGTCTGGGTTAAAGTAATTACGAGTAGTTTAGGTGTAGTTGTTATGATGATCTGTTCTTGTAAGTTGAATGAATTGTAATTTGAAAGTAATACCTCTTTCAATTGACCATTAATGAACTCATTTTGGACCTATGGTTTCTCATTTTTACAAATAATGTTTTCTCCTTATTATCATGTGAATGAATTAACTAGATATAGGTATTTCTTTCTTTTAATATATCAATTTGAATTTTCTCCATTGAAGTGTTATGTGGAGTACAATTTACAAAGTAGATCATTGAATATAGATAAAATGCTTCTAGATCTTAGCCTTTGGAAATAGATTCAATGGAAATAATAAAGAGACTCTAAATTATGTTATCTCCAATAAACTGCATTTTATTTTAATTGTTTATTTATTCTTTATCACTAGATTTATTTATGTTACCAATATTGGGAGGAGAAAGATTACTCAAGATGGAGGTAGACTTTTGAAGTTAAATTTTTTATTCAAATTTCACAAATTTTATCTGAACCTGAATTTAGTCTTTTGAAAATGCCCATGATAATCATAAAATAGGTAAGCATTATCATAAAAGTATCATGTGAAATACTGAAATGTATAAATTAGAGAATATAAATGATAGAGATAAATATAGTTGGAAAAAGAAGAAGCTAAATTAGCTATATTTGGTTATGATTACAGATTTTAAGAGTATCTCCAACATAGCCCATTGAAAACATGATTAGCTATTTTTGAGATGATTTTTATTCAATGGAAGCCAAGGTTTATAGTCAATTTAAAGAGTTGTCCTAGCATAGTGATGATTTACTATTGGAAATGGGCAATTGTCTTCATATTAAGTCAGCTTCTCTCGTTAATTCTTCGACCACATCCTTAATGTCTTCATTTCCTTATGTTTTGGATTGAGTTTCTCACTTTTTAGAGTCTTTTTCTCCTATTGACAATTATGCTTGGGCTCCTTATCATTTTTTAAGCTAGAGCTTCGTTTTCCTCTGCGTTTTTTTGCACATGCATTAGTACTTTGTTTGATGCTCTTCGAGTTCTCATGATACTTCTTTTCCTTCTTGGACTTACCGGAAGGGTACTTCTTGGAGTCCTTTAAGGGAGGGCTTGGAGCGCTACAACCCTTTTCCCAAGGCTTTTTAGGCTCATGTTCTCATCCTTTTTTGTGTCGCTGAAGGTTACGGTCTCTCCTTGGACATGAGGAGCGATGATGATGGCGAGGAGAATGTTGCTTGGAGGGTGATGGAGAATAATTTTTGGATCGGGAAACGGTCTCTGTTCGTAGGGAGATGGGGAGCACTTGCTCAAGCGAGACGGGGAACATTGCTAAGACCACCCGCCATTAGCGCACTTTACAACCTTTTTAAGGGTCCTCATTAGGGCATTTGTCTCGATCATGATGGTCTATTTGGAAACTTTCCTTGGAGTTATCTCTCTGGAGATGTTTCTCCCCCTCATTTTTTCAGTCTTCACGTGGAACTTGTTGTTCAACAGTTTGTTTGGAAGCTCTGGTGAAAGTAGCAAGTTGTGCCTGGAGAGCAGCGAGCTTATACTTGAAGGAGTCTTAGTTTTAGTGATGATGGGGTTGTTATGGAGAAAGGGGAGACGAACGTTAAGGTTAGAGTTAAAAAATTTGTGTACTGTCCGAAAAGTATGAGGTAGTTTATTCCGTGTTTGGATAATGTGGATGCGATTAATAAGTTGAAGTCAACGGAGAAAAGTAAGAAATTTGAGTGGCATAGTGATGATTTACTACTGAAAATGGGCAAATGTTCTTAATTACGAAGCTTTAGCTTTTTCATCTCTTTAACTTGTTGCATTCATTTGTTAACAACACTATTTGCAATCACTTAAAAACGCAAGAAACAAATGTTTTAATCTGTATTTATGTGAAGTTAATTATTGTTATCTTGATTGTTTTTTTTTTTAATAGAAATTATTCTTTTTATAAAGAAGCGTGGTCTAAATTGTAAAATAATTTTTTTTTCATATAATTGTTGGAGATAGAAATATTATTAGTAAGAATTTTTTTTTTTTTCCCCAAATTTGAACTATAAAAAAATATGGCTACATATCAAATTCATTTTTGTGTATCAAGTGGTGTCCAAAAAACAAATTTCCGATAAGCTTTTGATAAATATAGTGGTGAAGTGATAAAATTTTAAAATGCCGCTGAAAATATTCACCAAATTTGAAAATTCCCTCGCTCACTTTCTATTGGCTCATTCAAAATGACGAGGATCGCTCTTAAAACAAACTAAAGCCGTCCATCACATCAAAGATCCAACGGTCTAATATTCTCATCATCAACTCCTTAACCCAGACACCAGACTATAAAATCGCGTCACAACCAACCGCTGAATTCCATTCACAAATCTCATACAGTAATCAAGAAAAGTTAAAGCTTTCATTTCAGTATCTCTAAATCGTCGGTAAATTTTCAGAGAGATGGATAGCACCACCGTGAAAAAAGGCGCCGGCGGAAGGAAAGGCGGCGGCCCCAAGAAGAAGTCGGTCACCAGATCTGTCCGAGCTGGATTACAGTTTCCGGTTGGTAGAATCGGGAGGTACTTGAAGAAGGGAAGATATGCTAAGCGGGTCGGATCCGGAGCTGCGGTTTACTTAGCGGCTGTTCTTGAGTACCTAGCTGCTGAAGTATGTCAAATCCCTAATTTTTATTCATTATTTCAATTGGGTTTCTCTAATTATTGATAATGTCAATTGGGTTCCTCTAATTATTGATAATGTCAATTGGGTTTCTCTAATTATTGATAATTTCAATTGGGTTTCTCTATATTTTGTTGTGAAATTGGGGTTTAACATTTTGTGGTTTTGGATTTCAGGTTCTTGAATTGGGTGGAAATGCGGCGAGGGATAACAAGAAGAACAGGATTATACCGAGGCATCTATTGCTTGCTGTGAGAAATGATGAAGAACTCGGGAAGTTATTGGCGGGTGTAACGATTGCTCATGGAGGTGTTCTTCCGAACATTAACCCGATTCTTCTGCCTAAGAAGACAGGAGCTGGAACAGCAGCACCCAAGGAACCTAAATCTCCTGCTAAAGCTGCAAAGTCTCCGAAGAAGGCATAGATAGATAGTGTTTGATATAGTTATGCAGTCAGTTTAGGTGTTTTTGTTTATGTAATTTGAATGTATTTTGGGATAAATCAGAGCCATGTCTAGTTGTCTTTTTAGCATTTGTAATACTCTGTTAATTTTAACATTCTGAAATGAATGAATGAATGAAACTACCTGTTTCTTGTTCCATGATTTGTTTTCCCGTTTTTTCCGGATTGATACCCTTGATGAAGACTTGTATAGTAATTGTAATGCTTAACTATCTTTTACTAGAAGTGTTCAAATAAGCTTTCGGGTAGATTTGAGAGGTTGAGAGTAGAGTTCATGGTTTGGGAATTGAATTTTGATAGTACAATGTACATTTCTTTGTACACTGTTCTTTAGAAATAGGCATAATTACCCAAATCATGGTTTTAAAGTTTGTATAAGTGTGTTAAATCATGTGATCCAATCTACTCAATATTTACCGTTAAATGGAGTGTAAAGAGTCGTGGTGACTTGATGTGGTTAAATGGGGAAAATGGAGGAGGTGGGATTGGTTATAATGGAAATAATGTTGCAGTAGTGATTGGGTTTGGTGTTAATTATGAGAATGTAGGCCACTGGCTTGGGTTGTTCATACTTCATAAATGTAGTTCTACAAAATTATTGAATCAGTGGGAATCCTGGTAACTTTTCTTATAGTTTGCAGGTCTTGTCACCATAAAATGCAGGGTAATTTTTTTTAAAAAAAACTCCTTAAAACTGAAATATTGATAAGAGGTGTTAAATAAGATGACGTGGTAAATTGTATTTTCTACTAAATTTATTAGCTGTCGTATTTCCACTTCAACACTTTTTAGTTGTTGATCTTCAACTATTAGGTCAGAAAATTCTTTCGTCTACTATTGATTTTCAATGGTCAGGGCAAAAAATACTTCCGATCTTTAATGAATACGTCAAAAAATATTGTTCGTCAAGTCACCTCAATCAATTTGGATATTAGTTTATCGGCTTTTTGGGTAACGATAATAAGCACAACATTATTTGATCAAAAAATAAAACATAGACATTATTTTAGTAAAAATTGTAATGATTTTAGAAATTTACCAATAAATTTGGATAAGAATACCATTTGGCTCATAACTTTCATTTACCGTTAACAATTTTTTCATTTTTTGTGTAACAAGGAGAAGACAATTTTTATTTTGTAAAAAAAAGTAAAAACATGCATTATTTTGACATAACTCTCATAAATCCAAGAGTTTTTTTTTATAGGAATTTACCCTAAAATGCAAAAGCTACTGTAATTCTAGAACAGCCCAAGCCCAAAACTTGCAAAGAATTAATTAAGAAGCCACAATTATGAAGTTTATAATGTTGCTTAAGCATTTTCTTTCCCTTCCAAAAATCTAGAACTAGAAGATTGAAATACCAAATTGTTTAGTCCCATCTATCTCCTAAAAGCAGGAAGCTGAGTTGAAGATCTGATCTAATCTAATGCAGTGTTGGAATTATTGTTCTGTTCATCTTTCTAAATCAGCTTCCTTATTATATAGAAGTTCATGGCCTCGCTTCTCCAGCTCCAGCTCCCAGTTATTTGTTGGAGGTCTTCTTAATCTTACCCTCCTGCCCCTTTCATTTCATTTTAATCTTATCTGATTCTTGTATTGAAAAACTAACAGGGCTTTCTTGTGACACTAATGAAACCGTCTTGAAGGATGCTTTCCAACAGCATGGAGAAATAACTGAAGGTATTATACATTATACATTATACATTATACATTATACATATACTAGTTTTGCTTTCTGTTCAATCTTTGTGTATACAAATTTCTGATGTGTGAACAAAGAGCAGTTAGGATTATATGCGATCGTGTAAGTGGCGAGTCAAAAGGATACGGGTTTGTCAAGTTTGATTCGGAAGCCACTGCCTCCACGGCTTTGAATCAAATGAATGGTCAGGTACATACGGCTTTCTTCATGTCCTTTGATTTTTGGGACCTTTTTCTTATGCCATTTGTTAGATTGATTCTGTTCTGCTTATTTTCAGGTGGTGGATGGTAGGACTATTCGAGTCTCTTATGCACACAAGTAAAGTTGTTCTATTTCCTGTCGAACATCTATTCCCTTCGGGAAAACTGTATCTTTACACTTCTTAAACATTCATTACATTCCATATAAAATGTAGCCTCTTTCGGTTTTCTTTGTTTAATAGAAATGGGGTCAAACTACCCTCCAGTTTCATGAAACTGGCTGATTCTTTCACATATCGTTGAAGATTGTAATAAAGATTAGTTAGTCATATAATACATCAGTGCTAAATCAGCAAAACCTGATATTTGGTAGGCGAAGAGTGAAATGGAATTTTCCAATTCACAAAAACAAACGGTATGAACCATGGCTCTTTAATACGGTAACATTAATCTTCTCCAAAAAAAAAAAAAGTTACGGGTAACATTAAAAACACTGTAAAATTATTCGAATTTTACACTATAAACACTAAATCGAAATGAAATAAAATCAGTCTAAATTGTGAATTTTTCAACAGAACTTCTATGGTTTATTGTAGACATCAATCTTACATAAAGTTCTAATCAATAGAGACCACAATCTCAGTACCAAACAGTCCCCTTCCACTGCAAATAAAGCAGCAATCCACAAATTACTACAAGCTATTACCCAAACTGTACAGAGTTGGCAAAGTTAACATTTCTCACAAATCAATGGTTGCGCAAGTTATCTTCAAGAACCGGCATCGTCCCTTGTCTCAGCACCTTTTGCAACTTCCACAAATATCAGTCCTCCATCGACTATCTGTTTACAGTGACGTTCACCTCAAACGACAGCAACATTAAGTGCATTGATGAAATTATACTCAAACATCAGCAATAAACAAGTTCAACGATGAACAATAAAGTTGTGGCATTCTAGTAGCGTGATAAACATTCTAGTACCAAGGGGTCATATTCATATATGAAGAATTGTTTTATAGCAGAAGAGGACAATCTTAGTATCTGATAGCGAATGGGCTGCCGATATCATGAACAAAATTGGAATGTTAAAGGCTAATGGAGTGGAAAGTTAATACTAGGAAGAAGAAAGGAAGGAAGGATCAGCCTGAGGTCTCATGTGATATGCAAGCTGGTTAGCTATATGGGGAATGGGGGCTGAGCTGGAGGTACCCTAGCATTTTGGGGAACTAGTATATAAATTACCATTTATACATAGGGAAACAAGAAAATATTTTGTATAACCTTTTGGCTGCTGAACGCCGAGGTTCTCCTAAGTAGAGAGGGAGCAGAGTTTCTCCAGTCGGAATTGGAGTTTTAGCTCAATCTATTCAATCTTTAGTTCATCTTTGTTTTGTTTTCAATAGTATGCAAATTGTTAGTAGTGTGATCAGGGAAAGTTTCAGAGGGCTTGAGCACTCGATGATCTCCGGAAAATGCTAGAGAACTCTATGGAAGCTATATATACAGCTTTAACTTTCTGTGCAAAAGCGCCCATAAATCAACAAAGAGCACTCCAAATACGCCTTGTCCAAATATCCTCTCACTAAGTGAGATCTATCAATATATCAATAATTCTTTGTTATATCATCATTTTTGTGCGAGTTCCTACCATCATCTTAACACCTAGACTACGAAACAGCAAAAAAGTACTGTGAGCGCAAAGATCAACCATGATTCAGAAAGTAAAATTAGTAGAAACTAGATCGGATGTGTTGCAATTGGCACTGCAGTTGTGGACAATACGATTCAGGATGTACACATATTAACATAGTAGTTTTAACATGTTACTTCACCATATGCTAAAATTTAAGAAATCTCTTTCTTTAGTCAAATACTTGGCAAATGTCAACCATAGCAGTGTCACGACATTTTCAGAAGGAAGCTTCAAAGTAAAACTCAAATCCCACTTTTACATTGCTAACTACTAAATAACATACGCAAATGAGATTAGCTCATTTTCCAGTTTATCAGATGGTCGCATCACATGTAGTAATTCACCAAACAGCAAGAAACATAGAAGTGAAGTATAATTAGTATTAAAAGAAACATGGAAACTACCGCTACTACTATTATACACTTCAGATTTCATAGTTAAAAGCATCAAATTTCTTGTTTCTTCAATGAAATGTTCACTCATATTTTCAGGAGAAGATAAGATGGACTGGTTTAATTTAGTGCCTACATCATATTTATACCAATCAAACATTAAAATTATTGTCCAAACAAATTTGAACTCAGTTTAACAATTACGGCAACGAGTCTATAACATTCATCAAAATAAAAACAACAAACTAAGCATAGATTTTAAATAAAAAGAAATGATAATTACCCTTCCATTCATGGTCTTCAATGCTTTCTGTGCTTCAACCTCTGATTCAAAAGTTATGAACCCAAATCCTTTAGGCTTTTGAGTTTCTGAGTCCCGCACTAACCTAGCTAGAGTTACACCAACGAAATTTAATGAATAGTAATCCACTTAAGCATCACACGAGAATATAGAACATAAAATAAAATCAATTACCTTCCTTTACAACTCCAAATTGCGAAAATAATTTTTCTAATTTCTCATTCGTCGTGTATGGAGATAATCCTATTGAAAAAGAAAAGCGATAAAGCAGAAAGAAGCTTAAGAGAGTTGAACTTAAAGACAGAGAAAAGATACATTACTGCTAACAAAGAGCTGTCTGCCAAGCCTTTTCGCCATTTTCTTCAAGTGAGTTACCGGAGCTTTGTCAGACCTATTCGGCATTAGGCTACGTAAATACTTTCTTGTATTATTTTTCCTAACACAATTACATTTGGATAGATAATCGACTTTGGGAAAATACAAAGTTTCCAACTTTACAGTTTAAAGTCTCAATCTTTAACTAATATAGGAATGCGGGAAGTCAGTTTTGAGTGTTTTCTCTCCGTCTTAGAGGTAGCTTTCTTAAGGCTTTGCAATGCGATGAAGAAAAGGCAAGAACTTTAAGTTCTGAGTCTAACCAGATTGATATACTGGACATTGTTGTGAACTCTGGTGGTAAGTTGAGGGAAGTAGTGAGTGATAAAGGGTATTGTTCTAGTTATCAGCAGCGGAACGAGGATCCCAGATGGCCCGGGGATCAATCGTTTACTACTAAATTTCCCTAAAGTGAATTTAAATCCACTACTTGAGCTCTCAAATACATGAACTGAATTTAAAAGATGCAATTTAGTACAACTAACAGTGAAATATATATAAACACAGAGCAGATGGAGAGCTATAATACTCTGTTTAATGAACTAAACTAACCTGTCAGGTGATCAATTTTTGCCAACGGCGGCTATGGGAGCAGTGGCTGTGACCGGCGTATTTCTTTGGGTTTGAGCAGAGATGGAAAGGGTGGATTTGGGATTTTATATATTGTCTTTCTGTTTTGAGTATAACATAAATAAATTTCGAGGCAATAAGTTTTGTAGGGAAGTCTACATATATGATTTATCCCAATCAGAGAAGAATTTAAATACCATAATTGTTAAATTTGTCCGAATCCAAATTAGTTGAGCCAGTGTAGATTCGGAAACCGGATGAAAAATATACTTTTAAATAGTTAAAGGGTTTAAGTATATTTGTTCTGTTGCTAGTATTTTATGTAAGGTAAGCAAGCTTTTGTTTTGCGAATAAGACTATACCATACCGAATTTAGGATTGAACTGTCCGGGGTATTTTTACATCTAAGTAAAGAAAATATGAATTTTTTTTAGAGTGAAATTTTTTATTGTAGTTTATACATTTTGTCGAAAAAAAGCGAAAAAATTCGATTTTTTTAATTAAAAATTGCAAATTTTTTTACTAAAAGTGTAGATTTTCGATGAATTTATTTCAGAATTTCGACGCAATTTAACATATTTTGTTACTATTTTACGAATTTATTGTTGGAAACCGCAGAATTGCCGATAACGAGTTGGTAGCTCATGAGCTAATTAGGAACTAGCATGGAGCAAACATGCTTTGAAGTTAAGACTTACATATGGCGTATGATTCTATTAATTGGGACTTGATGTCATTGAGAAGGTTCTATGGCGTAGTTAATTCAATGTCTCCTTTGTTATATGTTGTATGCGTGGAGTACTTATCTAGGCATTTTTTTTTCAATCTTTAGGACAATTTTAAGTAGCGTGATATGAAGCTTAATCATCTTTGCTTTCCTGGTAATTGCTTCCAGTTCTGTAAAGTAGATACTCGTTCTGTGTCCGAGTTAATGTTATGGTTGGGTCATTTTTCAGGTGAATGAGAGGAAGAGTGATGTCTTTTTAAGCAAGGGGATTAAAATTTGTACAAGGAATGCTATTTTTGAAGCTATCAATATCTTTCCTTTTTATTCATTACTTGATTTGCTATGCGTTTTACGGTTTTACCATCCGATGATTACGGATTTTCAGTTGTTCCCTTTAGCTCCTTCTAGTTAAGGCTTGGCTTGTTGCATTTCTATTAGCATGCACATTTCTTGCACAGTCCTTGTTTGGAAACTTGTAAAATTACCAGCAAATTTCTTGTTTGAGCATCTAAACTTGGTTTACTTTATTGTTATTCATAAATTTCTGTCAGTGATTTGTTCATTTTTCAGTTTCATCCATTAGTGATCAGTACTTGTCAATAATATAATCAAAATGTGAGAAGGAAAAACAATTGTACAATTTGACCTCAAGTTGACATTTTTTAGTGAAAGGACATTAGTTGCTCAGTTACCAATTATAATAACAATAATAGAATATCCATCTCCCTAGATCCTACACATGGCCATTTCTTGATTCTCACATGGCTTTGTGCAAGATTTACGGCCATCATTTAAATTAAGGCCCCTGTTGGGTGATCAGTTGTTGTATTATCATTACTTTGATATTTGGGTTATGTTGTGAAAGCTTCATTTGTTTGTGATTTGTGTGCCTATCATAAACCCAAATTTATTGAAAGGATTTTGTTTTCTTGCTATAATACATACCCCTTTCTTCATTTTGCATAGTGTTTGAAGGAGAGAAAATGGGTGAAAATGGGGGATTTCTAATACATGTGATCAAAGGGAGATGGTTCTCACTACTTGCTTCTTTTCTAATCATGGCTGGAGCTGGAACAGTCCTTGTTTTCGGAGCATACTCGAAAGATATAAAAGCTACACTTGGTTATGACCAACAAACTCTTAATCTTGTAGGCTTTTTCAAGGATCTTGGAACTTTTATTGGTGTCTTTTCTGGCCTAATAGCAGAAGTAACTCCTACATGGTTTGTGCTTCTAACGGGTGCTGCTACGAATTTTGTTGGGTATTTCATGATTTGGCTAGCTGTGACTGGAAGAATACACAAACCTCAAGTCTGGCAAATGTGTCTTTATATTTGCATTGGTGCAAATTCCCAGAACTTTATGAATACAGGATCTGTCGTGTCTTGTGTGGTTAATTTCCCCGAAAACAGAGGTGTTATGCTGGGTTTATTGAAGGGCTTTGTGGGGTTAAGTGGTGCTATTATGACCCAACTTTATTTGGCGATTTATGGTAACGATTCCAAATCTCTCATTCTTCTTATTGCTTGGTTTCCTGTTGCTCTTACTACCGTATTCTCTTGCGCAGTTAGAGTAATTAAGCCAGAAAGACACCCCAATGAGCTTAAAGTGTTGTACCATTTCCTTTATGTGACTATTGTGCTAGCATTATTCCTTATGGTCATAACCATACTCGAAAAACAATTTGATTTCTCTCATGGAGCTTATGCAGCATGCATAACTACGATATGTGCTATACTTTTTACACTTGTTTTAATTGTCATTAGAGAAGAATGGATTATATGGAATCACAAGACCGATGTCGAAGTGAGTAAGCCTTCTTTTGAATTAACTACACAAAAGCCAACAACAATAGTTGAAGCTAGCGAGGAGGCAACGGAGCTCGGGGGTAAAAAAGAGGAAGAAAAAGCTAAAAAATCTTGCTTTCTAACCATATTTGACAAGCCGGAAAGAGGTGAGGATTTTACTATCTTACAAGCACTTTCAAGCATTGACATGCTACTGCTATTTGGTTCAGCATTATGTGGGTTAGGTGCAAGTTTAACCGCAGTCGATAATATAGGCCAGATCGGCGAATCATTAGGATATCCAACAAAAACAACGAAAACATTTGTTTCATTACTTAGTATATGGAATTATTTCGGAAGGATATTTTCTGGAGTTGTGTCTGAAACCTTAATAGCGAAATACAGAACGCCTAGGCCATTAGTGACAGCTTTCGTCTTGTTTCTTTCAGCCATTGGATACATGATGATTGCTTTCCCATTCCCTAATTCAGTTTATTTGGCTTCTGTGATCATTGGGTTTTCATTTGGTGCACAGTTACCTTTGCTGTTTGCCATAGTTTCTGAAATCTTTGGCCTAAAGTACTATTCCACATTGTTCAATTGTGGGCAATTGGTATGCCCTTTAGGGTCATATATCCTAAATGTCAAGGTAACTGGGAAGTTATATGATGATGTGGCATTGAAACAGCTTCATGCAAGAGGATTGGTTAGATCTTCAGTGAATGAATTGGTCTGCTTGGGAGTGAGTTGTTTTAGAAGAGCTTTCATAATATTGTCTTCTGTGGCTATGATAGGTGGTATTATTTCATTGATTTTAGTGATGAGGACAAGGAAATTTTACAGTGGTGATATATACAAGAAATTTCGAGAGAGATAATGATATCATAATTCAGGATTAATTGGAAACATTCTATCTTGGTTTGATTATGTAGTTAGCACTAGTTATCACTTGTTATTTTTAGCTACTTCACCTGGAAGATTTATAATCCAATTGCTTCCCAGGTTGTTAATCAGTTGTCAATGAAATTTGTAGTAGATATAAATTATGTATTAAATGAGTTGACATTGTTTGTATGGTGTGGGCTATTTTTTGGTTATTTGTTTGTTTTATCATCGGATCAATTTTCATTTCTTTATCCAATATTACATATTGACAAAGTAATGGTTATTTCGTAAAAAATAAATAATTATAGAAAAACCATTTCATTTTTATGTAATTCAATTTTCCCAAACAGGACCGAAAATGGTTTTAATTTAATTATTTTCAGTTTGATTTTAAATATATCTGTTGATAAATTTTCTCTGAGAGTAACAAAAATTGGAAATATAGAAAATTTAATTTTTTAAGAAATGTAATATCCGTTCATTCATAGAAAAAAAAGGTTCAACTCTGTACCATTTTAAAAAAATTTACAGTAAAATAGTACTCTAGATAAGCTTGAATCTACATATTTAATATCATGATATAAAAATTAATCATCTTTTCTTTGTTGGTAATATCTTCCAATTATGCAAGGGAGATAACTATTCGGAGCTAATAGTATGGTTAGGTCGCTGTCCAACGATGGGCTTTGAGTCTATTATGTAGTTTATTGTTTTGCGGCTTGAGCAGGGTGATATTAGCGCTCAGTTTAACTCGACATAATTTGACAATACTTTATAAGAAATAACGAAATAAAAGTTAATAACATCCAACTAGGTCGATATGCTAAAATACGATAACTCCCTCAACTAAATATTATCAAAGAAAATGAAAAAGTTCATACAAAATATAAAAAATTTTCAATAAATATAGTGTTTTCTTTCCAATATAGGCATCTAAAATCAAAGGGTTACAAAAATAAGAATGAGAATGTGATTGTTAAATTGCTAAACTAGTTTGAACGAATCTAGCTAAAGATTCAACAACTCCAGTTTAGTGTCTACTTTATTAATCACCTAATACTTTTTGTCACTTAACTCCGTCAATTCATTAAAAGTAACATATTTTTGCATTTTTTTAGCTGACGTGTATATGATGCATCTCATACCACGTCAGCATTAAAAGAGCGAAATGCATTACATTTGAAAATAGCAAAGCAGCAGTCGAGAATGTCGGATTATTTATCACTGCCAGATGAAGTACTGGCGGAGACGGATAGGCTCTTGATTATCCAGTGCGGATGCTGCGTCATCAAATCCTTGTATTCTCTTATTAAAAGTCTTAATTTAATTTTAAAGCACCCCTAAGAATAATTCTCCAATTTTTTTTGTTTAGTTTTTGCATGAATGGAATATTATTGCTAATGAAAGTGGAAATTACTTATTGTTTCTTTAGCAAAAGATCACTTATTCCATTTCAATGGTGAGGCTTTAGCCAAATTTCATTCCCTGAATTGTTAGACCACTAAACAAAAAATCTTTCACTGTTAAGGAATTTGGGGACTAATCTATTCATAGGTAATGACAGAATATGGTTCCGTGTAATCATGGATATTAAATAACACTAATTAAGCTTAAGTAATTCAAAAGATTCTTCAAAAAGCAAAGAAAAGAAATTAAGAAATTGATTATCAGTTTTATTCTTTTTACATTGAAGTGGAACAAGCTATAACCTATGTTGCACCAAAACGGGCACCAACAAGGACTGTGAAACCTTATTTCTAAAAACATAGGAAACAGAAACGTGCAAATACTGAAAAATGTAAGGATATATTTACAAATATTAAACGAATGATAGTAAGAAATTGGTACTTATAGGCCCTAGTCTTTATTTCAATTCAGTTCACTTCAGTTTCAATAACATTCAATTCAGTAATTTCCCTATTTGTTAGTGTAAACATTCAAAATTTCTAGATTTTGGGTGCATAACCTGGCTATTTATACTATTAATGTTGTCTGCCTATTTATGTTGTCACCCCATAAGTGTAGTTTCCCTATCAGATTCTGCTTTTTTGCTTTTATAAGGGTCAAATTTGATCCTGTAAGTGCTGATTTGGTGCTAACTTGATCCTGACGTAAGAAATGTTATAAATCTATCCCTAAAGTTTCCAAGCAAGATTAGATTTACTCCCATCTAATGGAAACTTTGATCAGACTATTTCACATTTATACGAGAACTTCCAAACAAGTTTGTTCATATACACTGAAGCAGTTTCATACAATTTTCGTCGGTTATTTATTAGCTGGTATGTGGCTAACTTAGTTGTTAGCATTTTAGTTAGTATTTTGTATTCTGTTAGTACACAATAAGTATCTTATATATAAGTAATCTCTGTAAGATCAACTTCTCGTTTTAAATAACAGTCTAACCAACACTTTTAGTTTTTCGGTAACTTCAGGATAAATTAATTGACCCTTTTTGGAAATATTAGGGGTAAATTTGTACCATTTCGCACGTTAAGGTCAATATGAACTTCCAGTACGTTACCGCTTCCTACAACGCTTGCCTCTTTATTCTATTACGTTACTACATGTGCCCATATCTGTAGTAGTAGTCTAGTTTTCTATACCTTTTTTTTCGTGGCAACTTGTGAAATTATCTTCAAGTTTCTTGTTTGAGCATGCAGCCTTGGTTTACTTTTTGTCATTCATAGCCATTTGTGCCAATGATTTGTTCATTGTTGAACTTTATCCATTAATGATCAATAATATAATCAATATGTGAGAAGGGAAAACAGTTGTATAATTTCTCATTATAATTTGACTTTCAAGTTGACATGTTCTTAGAAAGGACCATAATAGTTCAGTTCACTGTGAATTTGAACCGAAACTTGTGATTCACGATTCACAAAATGACAATTTTGATTCACGAGCCGAATCTCGATTTAACAACTATGATTGAGTTACGATTAATAATAACAGTAATGGAATACTGTGTTTGAGTCAAAATAAAGTAAATTAATATCCATGTCCCCTAAGTCCCACACATGGCCATTTCTTGATTTTAAATTGCTTTTTGCAAACTTTCTGTCCATTATATAAGGCTAGTTGAGTGATCAGTTGATGTATTGGATATAGGGTATGTCTTGAAAGCTTCATTTGTTTGTGATTTGTGTACCCAAATCTCTTTTAGAATTGTCTAGTCCTTATTTGATACTTTGTTTGAATTTACATTCAAAGGAAGGATTTTACTTTCTTGGTGTAATTTGCCTGGGTTTCTTTGGTGTTTGAAGGAGAGAAAATGAGTGAAATATGGGGATTTGCAGTCCATGTAGTAAAAGGGAGATGGTTCTCACTATTTGCTTCTTTTCTAATCATGGCTGCATCAGGAGCAGTCCTTGTTTTTGGAGCCTACTCCAAAGATATAAAAGCCTCACTTGGTTATGACCAGCAAACTCTTAATCTTGTAAGCTTTTCCAAGGATCTTGGAGCTTTTATTGGTGTCTTTTCTGGCCTAATAGCAGAAGTAACTCCTACATGGTTTGTGCTTCTAACGGGTGCTGCCACGAATTTTGTGGGGTATTTCATGATTTGGCTAGCTGTGACTGGAAGAATACACAAACCTCAAGTCTGGCAAATGTGTCTTTATATTTGCATTGGTGCAAACTCCCAGAACTTTGCCAATACAGGAGCGGTCGTGTCTTGTGTGGTTAATTTCCCCGAAAACAGAGGTGTTATGCTTGGTATATTGAAGGGCTTTGTGGGGTTGAGTGGTGCTATTATGACCCAGCTATATTTGGCGATTTACGGCAATGATTCTAAATCTCTCATTCTTCTTATTGCTTGGTTACCTGCTTCCCTTTCTGTGGTTTTTGCATTCACAATTCGAGTGATCAAAGCAGAAAGACACCCCAATGATCGTAAAGTGTTGTACTATTTCCTTTATGTGACGATTGTGCTAGCATTATTCCTTATGGTCATAATCATACTCGAGAAACAGCTTGGTTTCTCTCATGGAGCTTATATAGCAGGTGCAACTACGATATGCGCTATAATTTTTACACTTGTTTTAATTGTCATTAGAGAAGAATGGATTATATGGAATCACATGAAGGATATCGAAGCAATTAAGCCTTCTTCTGAATTAGCTACTCAACAGCCAATAACAGTAACGGAAGCCAGCAAGGAGGCAGTGAAACTGGAGGATCAAAAAGAGGTAGATAGAGCTGAAAAATCTTGCTTTCTCACCATACTTAACAAGCCAGAAAGAGGTGAGGATTTTACCATTTTACAAGCACTTGTTAGCATTGACATGCTACTGCTATTTGGTTCGACATTATGTGGGCTAGGTGCAAATTTAACGGCGGTCGATAATTTAGGCCAGATTGGTGAATCATTAGGATATCCAATCAAAACAACGAAAACATTTGTTTCTTTAGTTAGTATATGGACTTATTTTGGAAGGATATTTTCTGGAGTTGTGTCTGAAACCTTAATAGCCAAATACAGAACACCTAGGCCATTAATGACAACTTTTGTCTTGTTTCTTTCAGTCATCGGATACTTGATGATTGCTTTCCCTTTCCCTAATTCAGTTTATCTGGCCTCTGTGATTCTTGGGTTTTCACTTGGTGCACAAGTACCTTTGCTATTTTCTATAGTTTCTGAAATCTTTGGCCTAAAGTACTATTCCACATTGTTCAATTGTGGGCAATTGGTCTGCCCTTTAGGGTCATATATCCTAAATGTTAGGGTAACTGGAAAGTTATATGATGAGGTGGCCTTGAAACAGCTTCAGGCAAAAGGATTGGATAGATCTTCAGGGAACGAATTAGTCTGCTTGGGAGTGGCTTGTTTTAGAAAAGCTTTCATTGTGTTGTCTTCTGTGGCTTTGTTAGGTGGTATTATTTCATTGATTTTGGTCATGAGGACAAGGAAATTTTACAGTGGTGATATATACAAGAAATTCAGAGAGAGATGATGATATCATGATTCAAGATTATCTGGGAAAAAAAGTATCCTGTTTTGATTACGTAGTCAGCACTAATTAGCGCTTGTTATTTTTGCTTCATTTGGAAGAATTATGATCTAATTGCTTCCCAGGTTGTTGTTGTTCAGTTGTCAATGAAAATTGTAGTAGATGTGACACAACAGATGAATAAGTTATGTATAAAATTAGTTAAGTTTATTTATTTCTTCGTTACGCTTTTCTTGTTGTTCAACAATCATATACATGCTTGTTATCTATTTTCAAGTGATCCAGTTGTCCTAAACTAGGCTGAAAATGGTTTCCGTTTTAAGTTTTCACTGTTTGACTTCAAAATATATCTTTTGTTGAAATTTTCTTAGCACAAAAAATTGGAAATGAAAAACTATCTTTTCGAATAATAAGGTTTGCAAAATGTTGAGTAATCATATTATGAAATTTCTATTTGTCCATCCCTGGAGAATGATGAAAACCTACTACAATTTTCACATACTACAGTGAGTGGAGAGATTATTCTCCTTTATATACAGTGATAGAGACCTCAAGGGTAAGTTTAAACTGATGCAGACATCTCTTAGACTCTTCTCTTGCAATTCTTTGAGCGATCAGCTTTCTGTGCTCAGGTTTGCTTCTTCGTCACACACTTCTCTAAATTTATTTTCAGAAGTCTTTAGCCTTAATCATCATTAATGGATGCGAGAAGCTACGATCGTCAATGATTCTGGTTTTGGTATTATGATTTCTTAGTCCGTCTTGGTGGATTAGATGTTTCTGTCGAATAATTACCGTTCTTGTTTGTATACTGTGATTGGAGGTGTTGTTTTGGAATTCCCTGGTTTTTGACAGTGAAATTAAGTGATATTTGAGGATTTCATCGTTTTAGTGTTTTAGATTTTTATTGGTTTTTTTGTCTCGTTTTCTTCAACGAGATTATTGCCTGGACTGTAGTTCTGATTGAAATCATCTGGTATTTGTGTGGTTCTCTTTGTTTCTGGTGTTGTTTCTAGCCTGTATAGTATGGATACTAAGATTGCGTATTTTTGTGGACGTTACGGAGGACCCACTAAAGGCAAAGCATATAGCAACGTGGTTTGTCAATTCTGGTTGGTTGAAAAGTGAAATTAAAATCTGTGTAGATTCATGCATATTATTAAGTGTTGTAATTCTGGTGCAAGTATACATTATTAGAATTTGCCCTTGTTTACCAATATAGTTGTAATTTTTATATATCTTATCTTGCGTGATCTCATTTATCACAGCAAGTTCTGACATCATTTGTTTTTCTTTGCAGGATGGTTCCAATTTTGGGTAGAAAGGTTATAGTGAGAACCTGAAGCCTTTTAAGTTGGCTAGATATTTGAAAGGCCATACTGCTTGTGTAACATGTTAAATTATCGGTGGATGGATGGAAGAGGTTCTGCTTGGGTTCCACCGCCTGTACGATAAGAGTAAGACATGATTTGGTGTTTTTCATTACTAGCTAGCTCTTTCTGTGGGTCTGGTATCTGATGTTATATCATTTTGAAGTGTCTTCATTTGCTAAGGAAGGAGCATATACCAATGCAGTGATGTTTTTTATTTGCTAGGAAAACTGTCTGATCGTGTTCGCTGGATGAGAAAATAAAAGTTTGGGGTGCTACCGAAGAGGGTGCGATTGAAGTTATATATGCACTCATGACGTCAAACATGTAAGAAAGCTTATTTGTTTGTAATTATGTATTGTTGTATTTGTTTCTGGTTTCTTCATTCTGCCTCTAGAAGTTGTGACTGAAAGTTGTTATTCATTCCTCGTTGCAGGGTGCCATTGGTTTGTGTGGAATGTATGATCTGTGTTATTATGCTCGTGCAATGATGGGTGCATTGGTTTGTGAGGAATGTATGATGCAGAAAAAAATCCCGCAATGATGATTGTGTTCGCCTATTTGACAGACGGCCCTATCGTATTAGTATATTTTGGTGGGGTTTCTCCATTCTTTTAACTCGTGAACAAAATGTAATTACTTGTCATATTCAATGAAATAAGTACCTTATATCAAGTCTGACTATCCTGTCTACGAATCAGATTTCTACTTATTTTCTTGTCATATACGACTTTTTTGAATGTTAATGTCAATGTTTTTACGCATGCATTTGCATAGATGGATGAATGCACAGCCCAGGCTAAACCAAAGAAGTTGTATATTTGCATGTTTACTGGTTCTGTTTGCATTCGGTTTCCATCTCTGCCAAGAAATTCTTGTTATTCATGGCAAACTTGTTAGATTATCTCGTGTTTTCTTATTCCACCAGTAACTTACACGTCCCAGAGGTAGATCGAAATTGATTTTCCATTTTGCAACCTCTTTACTTTGTTCAGATACACATACTTAATGAAGAAATTTTTTCCATCTGAATATTTCTAATTAATTTCTTTAGTTGGTTTTGTGTTTTATTTTTTGCAAAAATGGTTCTGTAAAGTTGAAGGCAGCAGCAAAATCAACATGGGAGGTTGATGGGACTGGCTCAGTGACCGCGTTCCGCTGTCTTGATAGGTTTTCACTCTGTGTATATGCTGTTCAAATTTCAATGTCATGTATTAACTTCAAATTTTAGATAGCTTTACTCTCAACTTTGTCTTCATGTAGTTTTTTCTTTGTAGCAACATCAACATGGTGAAGAGTATGCAGAACATACATTTTTGTTATTGATTTGAATCATGCAGACAACTGCTCCTAAGAAAATCCAACATGATTGAACGGATGGAGATGCTTCGAGTTTCAGAATGTGGTAAGTTTGTTAGCACAGTCAACAGACCAAACCTCTTTTACATGATCTGGTTAATGAACTTTGCTGATTTCTTGCTGTAGAGTAGTTGATTTGAGCTAAAGCCTAAAGTTCAATTCTTCTGCACGGTAGGTAGGGCTGAAGTAGGATTGTTGTTGATGAAATTGCCAATTTGCTGATGTCTTCATGCGTGTCTTTGGATGAAAAAAAGTTGAAGTTGCCTATCAATCAGTATGCAACTTCAACTTTTGGGGGCAGATTGATCATATTCTTTTTGAAATGTACGAATGCATTTGAAATCGTGTTGATATTTACTTATGATGGTTATGAGGGTCAGCTGTAGTTTGTGGTAATTGATGCTCCAACTTGGTGTGTAGTACATTACTAGCTGGGGAGCCCAGATGAATTTTCTAAGTAAGATCTGATGAGACTAACATGTTGAATGATGAAGAAAGCAAGAAGAGATAAAAAAAAATGAACAAGGATCACTAGGGAGGATGAATAATTCAAAGTTTCAAGTCTAATAAATTGTGACAGTCTCATCTCACTTTTGTCTATTATGTGTAGCAATTTCTGCTTCAATCTCTCCCAATATGTTAGCAATTATAGCTATGTACACTAAGAATTCTTTCAAATTCTAATCTTCTGAAAAAACTATTACTTGGTGTATTGAGTTTATCAAGAACTTGAAGACATAGAAACTCAAATGGGATATATGAAATTGGTAATACCACTGCATTATAATGTAATTAAGATTGATGTAAATTAATATTTACTGAAAATTATTCATAAATGTCTTCTATTTTATTTAAAAAATGTAACTTGCTATTTTGTTTTCCTAAAAAAATTACTGTATTTGTTTTTGACTTAACAATGACTAACAAGTTTTACTAGTTTTTTTCTCAAAACAAAATTTTTATTTTAAAAAGACTAGAATTATTAAGAGAAAAAAAATATTAAAAGATGGCAGAAATGTAAAAGAAAAAAAAAGGACAGATAAAGTTCTATTCATATTAAAAAGCAAAGATACATGAGATTCCCATAATGATAAAATCCAAATCTCTTCCTCGAAAAGACAACAGACACACCATCATCATACAGACCAAACCAAAACTAAAAGACAGAACCTAACATTGATAACCTAAATCAGTGACAGAAAATCACTTTGAGCTCACGTGGAGATGAGCATTGATGCTGCAGTGAAGGTGAATCATGAGCATAGGTAGCAGTAGCAGGGCACGAGTGCTTGAAAAACTCCGAAAATCTCGATGGTTTGCATGTTTGTGGACTATTGTAATGGTTCCGGCAGCACAGCTCGTCGGTACGATAAGCCTCGCACCCACTTTTACACGCTACAACCGGTCCATGACCCGCCGGGTGCCTTACCTGCAGTTCCGGCATGCACGTCGCTAGCAAATCTGCTTTGCATCCTACCACCGGGCACTGCCCTTTTCCTTCGTGTGGAGTTACCTGTTACAAACACCAAATACTCATGTTTAGAACAGTGGCGAATCCAGAATTAGTATATCGGAGAGCTGATCTAAAGAAAAAATCACAAAACATTTTTTTCAGAATGAAAATTTCCGTCATAGCTCAGTACTTTTTGTAGAAAAAAAAACAGCTTTGACAAAGAAAAAACATATTTTTAAAGAAATTTGAAATATTTATACATATTATTACAAATTTAAAGTTGACAGATATATCACAAAATAAGTACAAACTTACAGTGAGAGGAAGATTAAACCCATCGACAAGAGAGACACTATAGGACGAAAAGTCAGCATGGCCATGGTGAAGGCTGAGCTGAACTAGCGTCGCCGGAGTAGCTCCGCCGACTCCATTACACTCGATACGGCCGTTGCAATCCCCGGTGGAGCAGTAAAACTTCCCATTAGAATGGTTACATCCGGTCCGACCCCAGATCCGACCGGCCCAGTGCTGGTTCGGGACCGGGAAAGAGCGGTGTGTGAAGGTGGAAAGAGGGAAGCCACCCTTTTCAAGGACAGGGAAGCCGTTGTTGGGAAGGATGGCTGGGTAAACGGTGAAAGGGCAGTTGTTGACGAAGGTTAGAAAGAGGGCCTCAGAAGTTTGGGTTAGGGTGTATAGGATGAGGATGGTTATGGTGAGAGTAGAGGACTCTGATGGAGCCATTTTTTTTTTGTTGAGGAAATGAAACTACAAAGGTGGCTGTTGAAGAAGATGATAGATTGATGGGTGTTTTTATAATATTTGATGATGCTATTTGGAGCATCTTTAGTTGGTTTTACTGAAATATCCTTTTGTGTGGAGACTTGAAAATGTGGTCGGTACATAGATATCTTTAGTGATAGGAGAAATTTTAAAATCCTTTTTTTAATTAGTTCACTTTTCCAAGTGTATATTTTCTACTATACTGTGTCTTATTAGCTTTATTATTTAATCGATCCAAGAGATTATTAAGATTAATAATATTTTTATATTAACATTTCATCTTGAACTTGAAGTGTATATAATACGAATACGAAGTTCATTTCAATATATTTTTGTAATTTGACAAATATTGAGGTTGTTAGTGTTGAAGTTATATGACATTTCGATCATAGAGATTTTGGCATGTTATTTAACTGATTGAACTAAAAATTCGAGCAGATAGTTAAAACTAATAACGTATTGATCTCTGACAAAATTCGAGCAGATAGTTAAGACTAATAACTTATTGAAAATGATTTTTTTGCCATTATAATTAGTATAAAATGATCTACTGTCCCTCAAAATTTGTGAAAATTGATAAATGTCCTCTTGAACATTGTAAAATTGTATATTTTACTATTTCTAACAGTTCACTATTTTGACATGTGAATTTAAGGAGTTAAGTATACCACTTTTATTAAGTTTAGGAAATTAAAATGACACTCCATAAATTTAAAAAACCAGCCTATTTTATCGGTCAAATTGAGGGAGCTTTTAATCCACTTAGTCTTTTATAATCGAGCAAACTACAATTGAGAAATGCTACTGTGTGGATACTTGTTTGATGATAAATTATATTATATGCTTAGACATGTTATTGATATGTAGGAAAAATAAATTAATGTTGTCCAATTTTCAATTTATACTCGTGTAGAAATTATTGATTGTCTTGATCAAATTTCTCTAACTACTGAAAGATTGATAGTTTGATATGCTATTTAATCTAAAATTTCATACTAATATTTATGGTTCAGTTATGATTTATACATTACATCTAACACATTTCTTCACGTAAATGCCATTTGAACTTAAAGCATGCGTAACATATGATCATTTCACAATGTGTTTTTAATTCACCAATAATGAAATTGTCGACTCAAATTCAAGACCTTTCAATCATAAAAGCTATGATGTCATGTTATTTAAAACGATTGAACTAAAAAGCTCGAGCTGGTAGTTAAAACTAATAACATATTTTTTTTATTAATCTTTTCGATCACTATAACTTTGATATTATGTTAATTAGCCGATTGAACTAAAAGTTCGAGTCAATTAAAAAATTAAGGTTACAAGTTAATTTTATATATTAATTTCTAACATATATAAATTTTGATGGATTTTCTAAATGATTTACTAAATTTTATCCACAATTATAATTACACATACATGAAAAAATTTGGGACCACATTATAAATTGAACTCGTTTAAAAGTTTCATAAAAAGATGTTTATTCTTTTTTAGTTTTTTATCGTTGCACCATGGTCTCGTAAACTATTACTCCATTATTTATACTTTTTTGATGAGTGCAATTTGTTTTTTTCTTAAAGGGAAAAAGGAAAGTAGAGGAGGAGAGGGTTCAACACTTAACATAGAAAAGTTAAAACATAATTATGAGTTTCTAGTTTGAAGATATGTGTTGAAAGGTTGAGGTGTCATTTTACAAGCTCAAAGGTTTAAAGTGAAGCAGGTTCATATTAATCAAAGAATTTGTATCATAATGTGAACGGCTCCAAAAGCAATGAAGTTGGAGACAGCATGTATCGACAAACTAAAACACTGCCCAAAAACAAATTGCACTTCATACGAGGTCTGTCGACCTGAACCTACCATATTCGGACCTCTTTTTTAAATTCAAAATCCTAATCTTTTTAGTTTTCTATGCACTCTTCTGTATTTTCAGAAATATAAAATAAGACTAATTAATACAAAAACCTATTTAAAATACTATATAAAACATTAACTCTATTTACAGTAATTGATATTTTAAATCCATTGGTCGGGTTCATTTCAATTCATAATATAAGTTCTTATGATTTAAGTTGCAAAATTTAGAAAACAAATGCTTTTGAATCATTAGAGAAGTAATGACAAACATAGGCTGGCAGCCTTGGCAGTATGAATTTTTTTCTTAATCACAATGAGTTTTTTTTTATGTTTTACATGTAGGGATAAGATTAAAAAGGAAATTATTTTTATGGTTTCACGCTTTTTTTTTCTTTAAGAAAATTAAAGTATGAAACCATAATGAGTATTTTTTTTTTAATGATAAAATGTGTTTTTGGTTTTCAATGTTAGTGAGAGAGGATATTCTTTTTTATGAAAGTGAAAAGGATATTTTTTTAATGGTACTGATAAAATCACGTGGTACTTACTCATCCCTTACCTTTCTTTACCTATGTATTTGTCTTGATTCCTTCATTTCTACATGAATAAAAAGATATCTATGTCAACTTTCAAATACTTAGCATACATTTTAGTTTATTTGGTAAACAGTACGGTTCGCCTCTATTGAAATATTCGGATCTTGTAGATTCGAGTGATTTATCACTTGTGATAATATACTGTCGCACATTTTAATGATATTTGTCTTTTTATTTTTTTGGTAAAGAAAACCTCAATTTCATCATTTCCCTACAAAATATTGTGAATTATCATACAGTGGTTTCATGCATAGTGTTATTTTGAAATTTCTCCTTTTAAATGTTACCTATTAATTTTATATTTTCCGAATGAATTACATTGAAAAACAATTCAACTACCCAGAAATTCTCTTTTCTACTTCACTAGATTTCAAATGTGAACAAAAACTTCAGTTACAAGTGTTGAAAACCACATGTACTAATGAACATCAGAAAACAAAAAATTTCTATAATACACAAAAGATATGTGTTCTCCAAAACTCTAGAATCGCTGCCCCAAGCAATGTCAAAAACTCCGGAATCACTTAGTTATTAAAGTAGAATTTTTTTTATATACTCCACAGCTCTTTAGCCTTGTACATTACTTAACTAGCATAGTACACTGAAAGTATTCTAGAATTCACAATCGAGAATCTTACTGTTTCACCCAACAATTAATTATCAACGTATTTTCGATCATTTACACCACAGAAGAAAATCGGTTGTCCTCAATAATTTATCCCTTTACTTCTCTAACTCAATTTACAATACATGGCATATTTACCTTACTTTAGTTCTACTAGCATTCATTAACTTTAAACGTTAACCTTATTAACTTGGACTGAAGTAGGATATATATATTTCATGTGTCCTAAGATTAGATAGGAAACATATAAAAGAATAGATTGCCAGGTTATTTTGGCTTTGATGGACCCCACTTCTATTGTGATCTGGGCTAATGTAAATTGTTAGGCCCTACATTGAGGGATGTGAATATCACTAAAAGGCAATAGCCCATATTGTAAAATGTTTGAATTGAAAATTCATCTCCAAAGTCAAAACTATATACAGAGAAGAGAAAAAAAAATACTCTCTCCACGCAATATTGTGCATACATGTTTAGCTTTTTATACTGATATGAAAAGGCAGTGCAACAGCCGAGTAAAACCAATAGAATGATAAATCTTTTCACTAAAATTAAAATAAAAGATCGACTTAGGCATCTGGCAACTATAATGACATCTCTAATTAGTAATTACTGTCACACGAAAATGAACAGTCTCCACAGATTTATTAGAGCAAACCTTTCTTCCTAGTTCACTCCCACAAGTACCAGATGGGAAAACGTATGCTAGTCGTGTCAGCTATCCTAAGTCTTATCCAAAGAACATGTCAAAAGGGCACGCACAACACATGCATAACACGCGAATCGTCAATACCAGATACTAAATAGCAGAAGCATAAAAAAAATATACTTTTGAGTACTGGAAAAGAAATTAATAGCAATTACCTATGGCAAGACAAGAGCATAACTCGAGTAAGAAATTAATGGCAATTACCAAGTAGTTCCAAAATTTATCATGAATGCAATGATAACTGAGATGAAGTCAACTCACTATGAGGAAATTGCCAGATTCATAATCTCAACAACTTATCATGGCATAGGGATTCTAAAGCAACTTTAATGAAAATGTTCTCACGTTTTATTCAAGTTTTGCTATGATTATAAAACAAGTATCACGCAAAAACACTTCATACTTGTATAAACAACCATAATAAGGTTTCTCATTCACTTAATCTGAACTGAACCATCTCATGCCCAAGATGATTAGGCAGAAGACTCTCATCCATCTTCTTCTTGTATGGCTGTTTCTTGGGTTTCCTACACCATTTTCCAATTCATACCGGGGTTCAGGCTATTGAATCAGGCAAGCCATATAGTTTTCTCCTTTCTTTTCGGTTCTTTTCTGTGATTTGATTGTTGTGATTCTATAGCTAACTAAGATACAACAACTTACCAAAGTTCTCTGACTTCATGACCACCAAGCATCCTATAAAAATGGGTAAGAAAGAGAAAAAACAATTCACGTTGGTACATGTAAAACTACGAGACCCACACAAAGTTAAGTGAACTTATTTTTCTTTTTGCTAATGTAGCTCGTTTCGAACTCAAGCCTTTACATCCAACCTCAAGGTCACGCAAGGGATACATTGAGCCATCACGGGTGAGGAATTCAATCCTTGAAATAATATATTTCTACTCATCCTTGTACAAAATGGTTTAAACCTATGCATTCTTCTCTTCAATGATATAAATACAGGTTGATGGAAACAAGGTTCATAAATCCCCATCTGGACCCAACCCAATAGGAAATCATAATCCACCAACTAAGCAGTGAATCAACAAATGCACTTCTTCAGGATACCATGTAGACAGGCCCATATTACTTCCTTAAATTAGATCAGATGTATTCATTTAGGTGGAAACCGAGATACCTGAGTTCTTGTGATTGTGCAAACATCATATTTATCTGAAGATTCGTACATCTGATACCAATATTCTGCAAAGAAAATGCATCCTCATTATCTTACATTTCTTTTTTGTGACTACGGTCGTATATATTCCAATACAATTGAAGAAAAGAAGCCAGATTACAGTTTTCTAGCTAGTGATTTATGCTTGGCTTGCATCCTAATGTTCCAATCAAACTACTGATGCCATGAAATGCAATGCTTCATATGACATAGTTAACGGGGATTTATAATCAGGCATAATTTCCATTATTTGCAACGGATCTTAAAATAAATGATCCAACGTAAATATAGCATTGTGTACCAATACATATTTCGAGATATACAGGACTCACCAGAAACAACCCTTAGATCAGTATAAAGTTTATACAGCACGCTTTCTCTTTGACCGCTTACTCCTCTTTGGTCGAGGAATATCTGGGATTTGTTTACTTGAACTAGAAGCATATGCTTCTTCTAGAAGTCCCTCATCCTGTCAATGATTTGTATTAGTCCTAAACAAGAAAACACAGCAATTTGCGTTTGAAATAAATCTTACAGTCATTGAAAGTGTGTGTGTGTGTGTGTCTATATATACAAAAATTCAAGTCATGTATATATTGCCTACCATACTGTTTTTTCAAATTTCAATACTTGTTCATAGGTTTTGTTTACTGATGTTAAATATTTGATTCAACAATCACATTTGACTCCCCGAGAACTTGCTAATCCAATTCTTTTATGATGACTACAAAATTTTGAACTTTTTGTATTGTATATATGCCCTTTGCTTGTACCATCTTCTGTTCTATTCGGACACAAAGTGGGCAACCTAACTCTGAACCCCACAGGTTCATCGTGAATTTCATAATTGTCAAAGCTTCACTTTTGAAACCTATTTTCCATAAGAAGAATGCTCCTCAGATCCGGTCATGCTTTAGAAAACACATGTATATAGATGTTCATACAACTAAATTCTTTAATCCTTGCTACTAAGCATTCAAGTGAGGCTGTATAAGTGAAACTCTGAAGCAATGGAACCCACCAACAGCCCGCAGCGCAAAGGAAAAAGCAAGGTTCATGCACGGGATGAATAAAAAACTGTGAATACATATCAAGGTTCCTTTATTTGCTTTTTCTAAATGGTACTACAAAGAATCTTATGTGAGATACATGTAGTAACATCGCGATTGCTTCTGGCACTATAAAAGAGACATGCATAAAACTTTCCAATAATGGTCCCAGGAGAACCCTTCTTAATTTGAAGAAGCTGTATTAACAGCCAAAACAAGTGAAAGATACAATCTGTTTAGACGTCCTCAAGATGAAATGGTAACAAAGTGATTTTGCGTCCAATCGCAATCTTGGTCAAACTCCACAAATACAACTACAGTTATATTGTATGATCTATGAAAAGCATATTTTTTCTCCTGTTGCCATCCCATTAGAAACCATTGTGGCAAGGAGATACTCAGGGAGCAGTTATACTATATGATCTTTGAAATACATAGTTTATCTCCTGTTGCCATCCCATTAGAAACCACTGGTGACAAGGAGATATTCAGGGACTATAATCAAGATAATCAATCTTTATATTGAATTCAATGACTCCGAACAACTGGAACTTAGGACTTACCTTATCATTAGTCTCTTCATCTGACTCGTCATCTGAACCAGATACAGAATTCAGAGTCTGAACCTCTTCATCTGGTAGTGCCTTGGCCAATTTTTTCCTCTTCTCTTCCTCCTTGGATTGCCTGAACCTGTCATACACAATTTTGTTTCTTAGACAACTCTGAGACAGCTGGAACTAGAACGAATTCTGTGTAACAGATTACTAACCTATCACCACCTCGTGTCGGCTGTGAAGCTGAACGTTTAGCAAGCCCTGCAGTGATGATTCCACTTGCATTCTCATTAACCGCAGGCTTTGCACCACCTAACTTGCGCAACCAAACTTGTTGGCCTGTGCTGAGTACATTGTTTATGAACCTAAAAGTCAAACAGTCAAATGGTCAGTTTTCGACTTTAGTATTAAACGGATTATAGTCAGAAAAAGAAGAGAACTGCCCATGCACATATCTATGTCCACCACAGATAAATTAATCAGGACAACAAGCGTTCTGATACCAGTCTTATGAGTCTACTTAAGCCTTAAAACTCCAGTGTCACTTTCAGCCCCTTAAGTGAAAAAGAAAAAATCTAGCAAATAAAAAGTTCAAAAAGAATCCAAATGATTCAACAAAGTAGTAAAAGGAAATCCAGCTTGCATGCTGCTGACTAAATGACTTAAATCCAAGAATAACTGGAAATGATGACAGAAAAAAATGCAATTAGAAAGACATGCCAGTAAAACAATAAGGCATTTTGTGATCGATATTTTGCATAATTTTTCAGATGTATACATGGAAAGTTAAATTGTGGTGCATATACCAAATAAAAAGGGTTCTAATGTACTAATTATGTAATAAATACCATGGTATGAAGTCAGAGTATATACAGTTAATGGATTGTCAATACGTATTATCAGAATTAGTTCACTAAAGAAAAAAAAATGACAAGCCTTTGATGACGCGAAATGTTAGAAGTAAGGTTCTGACTTAATGCCATTAGAAATAAGAACAGGGACAGGGAGGGAGGAGGAGGAGGAGGAGGAAATGAACCTGATAATTCATTAGATAGATCCTTTCGTAATATTGGCATCACCTCTATATAGGATGAGCTCAAAAAAGGGTTCCAAGGACAGAGGAAAGCTATGTCATGGACAGTTGGATAACTAATTAACTTAGTTCAAATTAGCTAACAACTTAGGGAAATACAATACCAGATATAGGGAAATACAATACCAGATACACTACACAGCTAACAACTTAGCAGAAATCAAAATAGGATAGCTGCTAAATACACAGATCAAATGCATGGATAACTTCATAGATATCACTAAAAATTCTGAAGAGAAACCAACCAGTAAATGGTTAATCCTGACGGGACAGACAAGGAAAAGTAACCAATCATGAGAGGAAGAAACTTCAAGATAACAAGTGTGTTCTTTTGAGATGGATCATCTGTCTGTAAAAGACAAAAATTACAGCGTGATAAATCATTGGGATGAATAATGGATACTGAAGCAAAGCACAAGATTTATGTCATTTTTTTCTACCTGGGGTGGTTTCATGATCTCCATGGACACATACTGAGAAATGACAAGGAGAACAGGTAACACGAGGTAAGCGGCAGTGTCATGCCAACCCAATGGTGGGTGCCCATCCTGCATAATCAGTGTACATTAGATCATCCAAATCTCATGCAAAAGCATACTAAAGCAATATGGCCATGCAGCACCTTAGTAATTATAAACTACAGTTGTGTTGCTATTTAGTTCTTAATTGCAAGACCAAGTATGGGATATATTCATCCATCTAGAACTGCAACCAGAACAAGCAGGCAGAAAAAATTAGAAGGATAAATTTGACTTTAGAAACTTCTTAGACCACGCATCTCTTATGCCACACTTGAAATGAAAATGAGATATGGGATTCATTTATAAACAAAATCTCATACTTCTTATGAGGCAGCTTCATAAATGGAATTGGGTTTTATTACAACATTTTTTGCTTGTAATGAATTTTTACCTGATAAATCACATGGACATGGTTAAATATCTACATTGATTCAAACATGGACACCAGTGAAATAATCAGACTGAGAAAAAATAGTAGCACTAACTTCAACAATGTGTAGTGACAGAAACAGATTTCACAAACACAATTGTTTCAGTAATGCAGCAAAGAAGACTAGGAAGGAGATATAACCTATCACTCTCCACTCCTTTCTTTATATCAAGCTGATTTAGAACAGAGCAGAATGGAAAATTACAAGAGTACAAATGAGTGTCAGCTTTCACCCGTTATATGCAAGACTGTATCAAGTACAAATATTTTCTAACAAATATATCAAAAGTTTTACGGATGCCAATAGCAATTCTATTTGGGTGAATTTGAAGACTAAATGTAACGAGCACAAATTTGAGTCTATTGCATAGATGTGCTTCACAGTTAAGTTTCATAGACTGATGATCATATTTCCATATTGTTATGATTTTGTGAGAATTAAAATATTTAAACAATGTAAATTAGACGAAAATGTAATTTAGCATCATAATCTAGGAAATTTAATGGTTTATTACCACAAAAGGAAAAAGCCAAGAAATGCCAGATCCACTCTGTCGAGCTGCAATTGTGGTTGGCCCACCCAAAGAAGGGATCCACAAAAAACCTTCTGTGAAGAGTCCCTTTAACAGGTAAGAAAAATCAAATAACAATTATCAGCAATAGTCAACCCGTTTATCATATTAGTATACAAAACATGGATTTACAACCATTGCTTCACCTCATTCGCAACATTTGAAAGAGCTTGATATAGACCTATCCAGACTGGTATTGTAGCCAAAGTTGGTAAACAACCTGGAATAAGATGCTTTTGAGTACTCCACTATAAAGGACAATATCGAGATAGTATGCATAAAATAATTGTAAAATGAAGTGTTTTTCAAGAACTGAAGGCCAAACAGAATCACAAAAATTAATGTGAACTCATAACACAAAAGCTAAAATTAGAGAACTAGTTTATTAGGAAATGAAGAAAGATAACAACACAACGATCTTGGATGGGAATGAATTATTGAGTAGAAAAAGGTCAACTAAAACAAAAACAGAAAACAAGAACGACTGAAGATGCTAGAGTAATCTACTAAACATTTCATTTTGACCACATTTTCAACATCAACAACAGCCATTACCTTACTAAGATTAGTGACAACTTAAAATTCAGATAACAAAGTTACCTGCTAATGGATTAACCCCGGCCTGTCGATATAGTCGTGATGTCTCAAGTTGTATTCTCTCCTAAATAAAGGACAAACCAACCTAATTACTTATAAAGAACCAAACTCGAAATGAAAAAAGACGTGCCTGAGCTCAACCTCAAAATTCAATATACACAACTTCAAATTCCCCGTACCTGATTGCCTGCATATCTTTGTTGAATGGCTTTGAGCTTAGGTTGCAGGTTTTGCATAGCCAACGTGGATTCTACCTACAAATAACAAACAATGCAAATTTACATTTAAACTCGAACAAATTATTGAAGTGAAATGTTCCAAAAAACTAAAAGAATGATATATAAAACTGACTTGCTGCTTGGTCAAAGGTAACGTTGCAAGTTTCACAATAACAGTAAGCAATATGATCGCAAAACCATAAGCGTAAGGCACATGTACAGCCGTAAGCCCATCCTTCAATATCTGAACACAAATTCAAAAAATAAATATATGAACACATTTATACATTGAAATAGGAATACACTTGTGCAGTGGCGAATCTAGAGTAGGAATATCTAGGCATCTGAAAATAAAATTTGCAAGATTCCCAGAATAAACATTTCTATTGTAACGTAATGCATTTTGTCAATAATAGGAAAAACATGCGATTATTTGACGAAAAACTGCAAATTTCAGACAAAAGTTATAGATTTGCGACGGAAATTTTTCATATTTTAAACAAAATTGAACATATTTAGACACAATTTAACAGATTTCCGGTGAATTTATGGTTGAAAATCATCTTTTTCTAGTAATTTCTCAAGCCAGGGGATGACGGATCACTCATTGTAATGGCAATTTCAACGGACAGTACCAAACTAAGGTCTTTTTCTTTCTTATATGTCGTTTAAACTTTAACATTAAGAAATTAATTATTTTTAAACTTTTTGTCATTTTTACCTTTACTCTATATTAGTTATATAAACTATGATAGACTCTTAATCATAGAAAAAAATGAAGATAATAGTAAATATATTTGTCACTAATTAGTACTACATATAATAGAAACAATATTATACTCAATAAATGTTATACTATGGGTAATATATAATATTGTCTCTGTAAGTTATTGTAAATGCTTTTCTTAATTTGCATATATTTCAGTAAAACGACATATATTCGAGAACTAAATAGAGGACCGGACTTGGAACCGGACTAATTGTATAACAATTGAGAGGTTATTACTATGTACAGTATTCATCGTCAGGTCAAGAAAACTCTCACCTTGAGCACAAACTCCATACCATCCGAAATAAAGCCGAACCAACCGCCACTCTTTTGCACAGCCACATCAGTGGATCCAGTAGCATCAACAGCGGGATCAACAGCAACAACAGCAGCATCAGCCAAAGTATAAAGAAAGCCCTCAGCTCGAGTAATAACCGAAGCGAAATCAATGGAAGAGTAGTCTAAATGAGTAATCGGAGGAATCTCATTTAAACTAAACTTGACTCTCGTGGATATGAATCTCCGGTAAGGGAGCGTGTGGATTCCATGGCGAGAAAATGACGGAAGTGGCGCGTGGATGAATGAGGGAGATGAAATTAGGGTTTTCGCCATGGGAAAATTAAGGATTGAAGCTAGAGTTTCATGGAGTGGTGGAGATGAGGAGGGGGAAGGAAGGGAGAAAAATATTTATTTTGAATTATCCTTTTATTTTAATGACGTGCTACGGGAAATCTAGAGCGCGCGTTTTTGTGGATGGCTTTTTGCCAGTGGGAGATATCCATGTCAGCAAGCCAGGGTATTTTGGTCATTTCAGTTGGATTTAAATCTGTATTAAGAGATAATTTTAGTTTTTATAATTTTAAATCAAAAATGAGAAGCTCGTCAGCCGAAAATTTTATAAATTGACTATAATAATGAATCGTTTGATAATGAGCTGACTTGGTAAAGAAAAAATCAATATTTTATTTAAAAGTAAAAAGATTTTGTTGCTACATTTACATAAATATCTGCAAATATTGGGATTATATGTATCCTTTAACACAGAAGAAGGATACTGCGTAAAGTCTTTTTTTAACGTAAATGTGTGATAACTTTTTTATCAATGTTTTACTCAAAAGATGAATAATGTGCAAAGCTTTTTTCAATGCTACATTTACATGAATTTGTGCAAGCATTTCACGAGCATTAACGAATTCTGAAATTTCATTTTGTGATCACCTTCACTAAATGATTGAAACTAATGGAATTATTACTCTATATGGGAAGAGAAAATAAGTGTAATTTGATATTATATCTTTCTAAATGTAAACTTCTATTTTAATTTTTTAAATTAAAAGCTACAAAAATTATGAAAAAAAAGCCACATTTGAACTAGATTGGTTGAAAACTCCAGATAAACCAACCAAAACTTTTTCCCTAGTGAGAAAGAAAAATGCAAAAGAGTTTAAAAATAAAGCTATAGAATTAGTATAAAATCTTACCGCTAAAATTATAAAAAAATAACATGTTCTGTTATGAAAGTGACGATCTGAATGTGATTACTTGATGGAATATAAGCTAAGTAGGTATATTTATGGAGAGGATTAATTTATTCTAGCTAAATGTAGAGATTAAGAAAGAAAAATGAAGGTAAAAATAAGAGTAAAACAAACCATTTTATTATCCATAATCCACGCAGATAACACACACACACATATATATATATAGGAGAGGGATCGGGTGAGAACACCTCCTTAAATTGAGAACACTCTTTAAAGTGAGAACACATCAAAACTACGTAGTTTCATTAAAGGGGAGGGACTAAAAGAGAATTTACCCATTTAATTCATCTTATGCGTGTGGTACTCAGGAGAGAGAAAAGTGGGTTGATGACTCATCATTTGTTTACTTTTTATTCAAAAACGTTTTCCCGGCTATCCCGAACTCCGATTTCAAATTTTTTTATACCGTTGGACTGGTATTGTCGAGGCGCTCATTTTAAGATCCATCATGCTCAGGTAAAAACGAAGTTTTAGAATTTGGAACATACCGATTTCGAGTTTGGAAGGTATGTTGATTTTAGTTTTATTTTTTGTACGGTAATGTTATATACATTCTGAATTTTGTAGTCTCTGTTTTAAATGTTAAGCATACTGTTATTAAAAAAATGAGTCGAAAAAACAAAGCGAAAACATATTTTAATGGCTAAAAATTGGAAAAATACATTCTAAACTACGTAAAATCAATGTAAAATCAAAATTTATAAACCCTATACCAAAAAAAAAACAAAATTTAAAAATATAAACCCAATTCTAATATATATAACACTTTATATTCACATAAAAAAAGAATTTTATACATGTCACATTGTTTTTAAATTAGAATATAAGGAATTACAATGCAGAGATAAATATCCTGGAACACAGAGTTTATAAGTTTAGAATGCGTAGTTTATACAATGGAACACACAGTTTATAAATTTGGAATGCATAGTTTATATCTTAAAGTACAAAGTTTATATTCTAATTTCTAGTTTAGCGTTTAGGATCTCAATTTTAGGGTTCAATAATTAGGATTTATGTTTAGGATCTCAATTTTAGGATTCATTAAGTAGAATTAAGGTACAATTTTAAGGTTTGGGGTTCACTTATTTCGGTTTAGGGTTTAGAGTTTGTAGTTTAGGGTTCAATTTTACGATTTAAATTTAAAAACTTAGAGTTGCAGGTTCACCACTTTAGGGTTTCGGGTTCACCAATTTAGGGTTCGAGTATCACCAATTTTATATGATACTTTATTTAAAAATATATTAAAATGGAGGTTTTTTAAATAAAATTTGATTTAACTTTTTTATTTATATACAATAACCGGCCTAACTTTATATTCACATAAAAAAGAATTTTATACATGTCACATTATTTTTAAATTAGAATATAAGGAATTACAATGCAAAGATAAATATCCTGAAACACAGAGTTTATAAGTTTAGACTGCGTAGTTTATACAATGGAACACACAGTTTATAAATTTTGGAATGCATAGTTTATATCTTAAAGTACAAAGTTTATATTCTAATTTCGAGTTTAGCGTTTAGGATCTCAATTTTAGGGTTCAATAATTAGGATTTATGTTTTAGAGAAGATAATAAAAAAAAAAGGAAAAATGAGTAGTTATATTTTAAAGGAGATGATAAATAAAATTGAAAAAGTAGTAACTATATTTTAGAGAAGATAATAAATAAAAATGAAAAAATGAGTAATATTTTAAAGGAGGTGACAAATGAAAATGGAAAAAAGAGTAATTATATTTTAAAGTATATGAAAAATAAAAATGAAAAAAAAAAGTAAAAGAAAGAAGAATGAAATGTTGGAATCTGATCAACGATCAGAGTCGCGCAGCGGAAGCGAGAAAAACGATTTAAACATCATTGATCAGATTACACTTGATCTTTATCATTGCCTCAATGTTATTTACTTAATTAAAATGATAAACCTACATTAGTCACTTACATGGAATCCCTCTGAGAGAGATGGACGAACCGCACGATCGGAGGTTCCGCCAAAATCACGTGCACGACACCTACAGTGAACAGGTACTCGCAAAAGGCACGAAGAACGATGAACGAAGACTCCGGGATCACTCTAGGGAGTTCGGCCGAATAGGGTTAGGAGGGAATTAGGGTTTCTGATTTTCTATGTCAGAAAGTCTAGGGTTTCAATCGATTAGGATTAATTTATAGTGTGTCGACTAATTACAGTTTTAGTACTTGCATTAATTTAATTAATCTGATTGTACCACAATAGAATACAATAGATTCAATTAACATCAATTAGGTTATAATTAATCACACACTAATCCCTAAAGAAAATCTAATTAATCAATCGTTTAATTAATTAACCCGATTGAATAATTAATCCCTCCAAACAATTAATTAACTTGTTCCATTTAGAACAATTAATCAATTAACATTATCAGTTAACAACTAATAATAAGTTCATCACATATACACTACATGTATTAGTTCTCCGAGTACAAGTCTCAGTGTCTAGTGTGCACGATCCTGTGGGCCATAATCAATTAGCTCAACGACTGATAGAGAGTTGCCTAGACCATATCAGTCACTAATTGATTACAGTGTTAGTCCATCTCATACAGATAGATACCCTGTAGTATTCTCTAATATCTCTTACCAAGCATAACGATATATCAAGTATGAGGCATGGTGGACGTCATCCTCTACAACTTGAGATATTTCTCGATCTAGAGTTAACTGAAGAACATATAAGTAACCAGCTTATCTGAGTGTGGCCACACATTTCTCAGTTCAACTCAACGAGTGGCCTAATGATATCATCTCACTTATGGAGTGAGTGGTAATCCATTCACTTCAACTATCAGTATGAATGAGTTCACTGACTAGACCAATCATACCCGTATTTGGCATCCTTTTACAGACCTGTTAGGCGTATGTCAAATCTAATCAGATTCCTCATTCAATACTATATTGAAATCAGGTCGACAGATAAAAGAGATCTACATTTATAGAAGGGCAATGACACTTCCACCATGTGCCTTCTAAAGCGGATCGACCAAGTCCCGTATTGGTCATACGTACCTACAAACATATCATGTACACGTGTACATATCCTGTTCGTAAAAGCTTTACATTCTATTCCTTCCCATGAGTAGAACTAGCTTCTGGTTATTTATAATATACAATCAATGGATACTTCATACAGTACATATAATACAAGATATATTAACTGAATGAATTAATGCCTTAATTCCATAAAACAATTGTATAGTACAATCAACAAAAGTACAATACAATAACAAAATAACTATGCCTAGAACTAGGGCACACCAACATGAAATAAGTGCAGCATGGGTGCCAAACAAATATTAAGTATATTATTGGCTGAATTACTATTCTAGCATGAGCAACAACTTGACGCAGTGGCAAGAGGAGATGTGTGCATGGGCCATGTATCCATGTGGCCTAGGTTCGAATCATGATGACTGCTCTTTTATTAATTAATTGGTGATTAAATGTGTATGTTGGTTATTTACAATAATGCCACCGCGTCCATCAGCCAAAACGACGTAGTTTTGTATCCGTTCTCACTTTAAGAGGTGTTCTCAATAATGGACTGGGAAAAAATATTACTTTATCGAATTTATTACTTTATCGATAATGAACACTGATGAAGAGACTAGTCCTAAACCGGACAATAGCAATAGAATCACCTACGGATGAACAAATTTTTGAGTCGGTAATGAACATTGGTGAAAGATTGATCTTGAACCAGACGATAACAATGTGATCCCAAGCTTGTCATCAAAGAAAGCAGTTCAAGCAATCAACACTTTGAACAATTACTTGTTACAACACGACCAAAACATACCAAGAGTTATTTATGTTTTACGTAAAGTCAATAATGATGTTAATTTTAGCTTTGGTGGAAAGAATAAACAAGATATTATATATTCATATTTAAAAAAAAAATTGAATTTTGTAATTCATACATGTTATATATATGTATAATTCTGGAATGATTACTTTACATATACATGGGTCCTTCAGGATTTTCAAATTTTGGGAAATTCTATGGTCACTTTGTTTTTTACAAAGTAACTATTACTTTGTATTTTTTATTATCTTATGCTTTTAACGAGAATATTACTTTACGACATTAGCCCAAGTTAGAACCGACGAAATTTATTACTTAATTTAGTTCATTCATTATTTTCATAATATATTCGAAAATGCAAAAATTAATTCCACCACTCGAGCCCAAAGAGGACAATCATAATTTAGACACCGTTACTTTATTTCCTTACCGATAATAAATTTATGCACCAGTTGGTTCTAGAATTCCCGCAAATGTTCTTATAGATTTGCTGGCATCCTTCACACCGAACTCACCATAAAACGCCACCGGTTCATAAGAGCACAACCGACATGTGACATAAGCAGTAGTAACTCCCGAACCATCTCGAACCTACAAGACTTAAGAAAAAGCGGGAGATATCATTAACGGTTACTCAACCCAAAACAATCCTGGCCCTTCATCACTTCAATCTATCGGTTCAAAATCCACCATAGAACGTTCCAGACAACACTCCCTCTTTTTAAATACCCTCCACCTTCACCTCTTCCACCATCATCATACTTGAGAACAAAAATTGCAGAGCTTTCAAATTCCATCTTTCTTGTTTAATCTTTACTGAGAATTTTCAGTGTTTGTAATTAGTTAGCTATGGCGGGTAAAGGAGAAGGTCCTGCTATTGGGATTGATTTAGGCACTACTTATTCTTGTGTGGGAGTTTGGCAGCATGATCGTGTTGAGATTGTTGCTAATGATCAGGGGAACAGGACGACACCGTCTTATGTTGCTTTTACTGATACTGAACGCTTGATCGGTGATGCTGCCAAGAACCAGGTTGCTATGAATCCCACCAACACTGTTTTTGGTAAGTTAGCAATTCTGAAAATCCTTCTTGTTCTTTTTTACTTTGATTCGATAAAGTTCTGTTCTTTTTCTTGAATACAGTAGAATTCAATTCAGTAAATTAGTAATATAATTCAAATTAGTTCATTGCTTTATATCTTGTTCTTTTGGACTTGCTAGTACTTAATTTGAAGTAATTCTATATATTAAATATAGTTCAACTTAGTTTAGTTCTTCAAATTTCAGTTCAGTTTTCAATTTAGAGAAAATTGATGTTGAGTTGATCTTCTTAAAAGAAGAGCACGATTATCCATTAAACAAAGTGGTTGAGAAGTTCAATTCAGATTAGAGCTTGAACTTTTGTGCTATTTTTCTGAATTTGCGACTGTTCTCACTGTATTTCTTGATTTCCTTTATACAGATGCCAAGAGGTTGATTGGAAGGCGGTTCAGCGATCCATCAGTCCAAAGTGACATGAAACTATGGCCTTTCAAGGTCATTCCCGGCCCGGGTGACAAGCCGATGATCATTGTAAACTACAAAGGCGAAGAGAAGCAGTTTGCTGCTGAGGAGATTTCTTCAATGGTCCTTGTGAAAATGAGAGAGATTGCTGAAGCATACCTTGGCATCTCTATCAAAAATGCTGTTGTTACAGTTCCTGCTTACTTCAATGATTCGCAGCGTCAGGCCACAAAGGATGCTGGTGTGATCGCTGGCCTTAATGTTCTGCGGATCATTAACGAGCCTACTGCTGCTGCAATTGCTTATGGATTGGATAAGAAGGCCTCGAGTGCTGGTGAGAAGAATGTTCTTATTTTCGATCTTGGCGGTGGTACTTTCGATGTGTCTCTTCTCACCATTGAAGAGGGGATCTTTGAGGTGAAGGCCACGGCTGGTGATACTCATTTGGGAGGTGAAGATTTTGATAATCGGATGGTGAATCACTTTGTACAGGAATTCAAGAGGAAGAATAAGAAGGATATTAGTGGAAATCCGAGAGCTTTGAGGAGATTGAGAACTGCTTGTGAGAGAGCAAAGAGGACTCTCTCGTCTACAGCTCAAACAACTATTGAGATTGATTCTTTGTACGAGGGCATTGATTTTTACTCAACAATTACTCGAGCGAGATTCGAGGAGTTGAACATGGATTTGTTTAGGAAGTGTATGGAGCCGGTGGAGAAGTGTTTGAGGGATGCGAAAATGGATAAAAGTACTGTTCATGATGTGGTTCTCGTTGGGGGGTCTACAAGGATCCCAAAAGTCCAGCAATTGTTGCAGGATTTCTTCAATGGGAAAGAGCTATGCAAGAGCATCAACCCGGATGAAGCAGTGGCTTATGGAGCTGCGGTTCAAGCTGCAATTCTAAGTGGGGAGGGTAATGAGAAGGTTCAGGACCTTCTATTGCTCGATGTTACGCCTTTATCTCTTGGATTAGAGACTGCCGGTGGAGTCATGACTGTTTTGATCCCGAGAAACACTACAATTCCCACCAAGAAAGAGCAAGTTTTCTCGACCTATTCGGATAATCAGCCTGGGGTTTTGATTCAGGTGTATGAAGGTGAGAGAACTAGAACAAGAGATAACAATCTGCTTGGCAAGTTTGAGCTATCCGGAATCCCTCCTGCACCTAGAGGTGTTCCACAAATCAATGTCTGCTTCGACATTGATGCCAACGGTATCCTCAATGTCTCTGCTGAGGACAAGACTACCGGGCAGAAGAACAAGATCACAATTACTAACGACAAGGGCAGGTTATCCAAAGAGGAGATTGAGAAGTTGGTGGAGGAGGCAGAGAAGTTCAAGGCAGAGGATGAGGAGCACAAGAAGAAAGTTGAAGCGAAGAATGCACTTGAGAACTATGCTTATAACATGAGAAACACAGTCAAAGATGAGAAGATAGGTGGGAAGCTTGCTGCAGCGGATAAGAAGAAGATCGAGGATGCAATTGAAGAAGCTATCCATTGGCTTGACGGGAACCAGCTAGCAGAGGCAGAAGAGTTTGAACATAAAATGAAGGAGCTTGAGAACATCTGCAATCCAATCATTGCTAAGATGTATCAGGGTGCGGGTGGTGATATGGGTGGGGGCATGGATGAGGATGGTCCTTCTGCTGGTGGTGGAACTGGTGCCGGGCCGAAGATTGAAGAGGTGGATTAAGATGTGTACTTGATGGATACTTTTGTATAAGTTTGGCTAATGTTGTTTGCTTTTCTGTTTTAGCCCTTTTTGGTGTTATGCTTAAGGTAGTTATGTAACTAAGTATCAAATAGAGATGTAATCTTTTTTTTTTAAGTTCTTCTTCAGCTTAAATTGAGTCAAGTTTTTGTGTGATTGCTTGTTTCTTGATTCATTTCTTTGGTAATGAAGTTCAAATAACTGGCGTTGAGAAGTTTAATTAACTGATCAGGTCACTACAGAAATAACTATTTCTAAATCTCTGAAATGAACTCTAGCAGAATTGATGACAAATAAAAAACTTCATTTCAGAATATCTAATATGTTTTGCAAGATGATTTATACCACTCATTGAAAAGAGAAATACAATTTACATTATGGAACAATTGATTGTTGGTTACTGTATCTATACACAGTGGGGATTGATCAACCACAGCTCCATAATCAAATCATTACCTGGTAATAGATTCTAGAACTAATATGTTTAGTGTGTGTTCCATAATCAAATCATTATCCGTTTGATTTTAAATTGTCATTGTGACACTATTTTAACACTGACTCAGGATATTTAACACGTCTCCTTTCATTTAGATCATTTGAATTGTGAAGGCGTAGTGAATTCGAAAAGTTATCCTAAATGATAAAGATTTCTCATTAGGGCTATGGATCAAGTAGGAGTACTATACACACACCTGTAGTTTTGTTATTCTTTTATATGTAAGTGAAAAACTATAAGCTTCAAAACGAGGCCAAATTATAAACTAATGCAGAGTACTTATTTGAACGAACTTATCAATGAGAGGACAATTGATCCTCAATTCAACTGACTAATCCATAAAACCTTCCTACTTGTTTTAGTTTAAAGAGCTCAACTCGGCTGAATTAAAATTGGGTTTTTGTTTAACGATTCTGTGCAATCCGATTTTATGATTATCAGTACTTCGTTGGAAGTACTCGAAACCTCAGGGCTCCTACTGCAAAATTCTCTTTTGTATTGATTGTGTTTCTTGATTCAGCTTTTATCCTCCTGAAGAAGCTAATCGTCGGTACTACAAGAAGAAGTGCTATCGCCTATGAAAGGATCCGTCCGTGATTGCCAAAAATGCGTCTGTAGTCCTGCAACTGGTGATCGACTTTAAGAGTTTTGATGGGCTCAATAAACAAAGACAAACTCTCTGAAGAGCTTACTATCTGCCGACTCCTAACTTTGATATAACATGCCATATATAGAGGCCGAAAACAGATAAACAAACATGAACCAAAGTTAATAAGATATGTTTCCTTCATTTCATCTGTGTGTACTGTGTATCATATATATCATAATTTAGAAATTCTTGTTTCTTTCAATACAAGAAAATGGAAAATCCGCTATCTATCTATCTATCTCAGTTAATTTTACACGGCTTCAACACATACCATACTCAAGACAACAAAAGTTCACCCCCACCAAGATGAGGTCGAAGACAAACACGAACCTCATGTTCTTCTCGTCCTACCCGATATTTCGGCACCATGATCTCCAGACCTGTTCCGGTTTCATCCCCATACGCTTCTAGTTTAGCATCATCCGGAATCCGACTTGGTAACGGGATTTCCCTGATGAATTCCCCTGGAGGACAATGCTCCGGAGACGCGTCAGTAAGCTTAAATGTTCTATCATTTCTCTTGATGAAAGGCATACAAGCTGTACTCACTGATGATATTTTAACAACACCATGTCTTAAGTTATTCCACCATGTCACTTTCACCCTTGTAAGATCAGCAAAAGGCAAGCTCACAATTATAAGGTACCCGGATTCATCCTCGTATATAGTTTTCGCACATGTCACAGGTCCGTAAACATTCCTCATCACCCCACTGCATTCGTTCACCCAAGGCGGCTCGGTTGGATCTTGAACTCTATCATTATGCTGATTCATAAGCAAATGATAGTCTTCATCATTTCCATGTAGAAACAAATCCTTCTTCCTCTTGTTCGAAACAGGCGAAAGATCCATTCCGCCACCGTTTAATCTAGTCGACAAATTCAAACCTGACCCGTTTAGCAACTTCCTTGAATGACTGCTTTGGAGAGTAGTACTAGTAGTCTTCAATGGAGGAGGAACGGGTCTCTCAAGCTCAAATTCGGTGTTGGGAAGGTTCCTCCAAAAAGAGAACTCACTCGCTTCCGACGGCATTGAAAAGTTCAATTCCCTTCCTGTAAGCTCCATCCATCTCTTCTGATCTTCCTCATCAAGACCATCAAAACTAGGAGACGGAACAACCTCAATCCCGTGCAGACACTGAGGATTCGAAAGCCCCCTGTAATGCTTCCTCTGCATTCGATGAGACCGAACAAATCCCTTTTCCACACTGAACGGGAACGAACGCTCTCCATTCCGAGAGTGTCCGTTCATGTAGCTACGGAGCTGCATTTTCCCCAAAGCATTCTCAGGCCTTTCCTTAAAAACCCACATATACATATTCTCCATATCATGCTGAACAAGAAACACTTCAAGCTCGAGATCCGACTTATCAAACCCCGAAATCCCATCACTATCTCTCACAATCTTACACTTGGACTTCTCATTCAACACAGGTTTAAAGTAATAAGTAAAGAAAAACCAAGCACCCCAAACACTATCCAGTCTCTTAGCACACTTCCGCCCGGGTTTTGGGAGGTTGAGAAGCAAATCGCAGTCGTTGATTTGTGATCCAAGGGTTACATCAAATATATCAAAAGGATCAGAATTCCATGAAGAAGGAGGAGGACTTCGTTCCGCGGATAATGGAAGATTAATATCAGGTGGCCTAGAATTAGATAGAATATTAATTGACCTATTCATCATCATATCTCTATCAATTTCTTCATGAGAGATCAAGCTAGAATCCATGGATAAAAATGTTGATGGATGGTGATTTTCAATTGATAGATTGGTCAGCAAATCTTCCCCCATGTTTATACCCTCTTAAATTCAATTGGGTATTTTCTTTTATTTCTGCAACAAAATTAACTTGTGATCAATCACCATGATCTCTTTCTCAAAAACAAAAAAAAAGCAGCATGATCAGTGGTTATTTCTTTTTTCTTTTTAAAGATAGGAGGGTGTGCTAAAGCCCAAATTATATTCTTTTACTCCTATCTCCCCAAAGTTCGAACCTCGATATTCTAGCTGTAAACATTAACTAGTTACCGTCTGAGCCACCATGATCACTGTTTAACCTATTCATAATTTATGATTTAGCAAACCCAAACAAACACCATGATCATAACTCAATAATATATTTGAAAATAATCAATATGGTGAAATTAATGAAACAAAACCAACAAATTTTACTCTAAATTATGATCAAAGAAACCTAATTTGGTGAAATTGAAAAGCTATAGATTAAAAATTATTCAAAGAAAACAAAAGGGTACTTTTTTTAAAAGATTTACCTGTAAAAGGATAGATGAGAATCAATTTCCAGAAAATTAAACAGAGAGAGCCCTAAGATAATTCTCCAAGAAAGCATGCCATATAGAGAAGAGAAACAGAGCAAGTGGCAAAAAATAAAAGCAACGTTATAACGGTTAAAAGATTTGTCTCAATTTTAGGAAGGTATAATACGGCGTAATAACGACGTTAAAAGAGTTGAATTGTGTTCTTAATTTGTGGGCTTTTTATTGGGCTATTATGTCCATACATCCTTTTGTTATGGGCCAATAAGGGTAGTTTCTAAGAAAATTTACATACACCTCAAGGTGGTGAAATTAATTAGATTTATGTCAGGCTCTTATATACCTATTCTCAATATATCAAGTAACTGCATCCTCCTTATATTTAGGCGGTAAATACTCACCAGACACATCACTTTAATTCCTAATCATGCCAGATTTTCGGTTTCACTCCATTACCAATAAACATAAAAACTACTACTCCCTCCGTTCCTTAATATAAGGCCTTTTGGCTTTTCTATTTTTTCCAAAATATAAGGCATTTTGGCCATAAAAGGAATAATTATTTGAGGAATTTCCATCAATACCCTTTTCATTTAAGGAATAATATATTATTAGAGAGAATGATGGAAATATTTTCAGCACATTAATTAGGGGTAAATTAGTATTTGCAGTGACATTCTTATTCTTACTCTAAATGACAAAAAAGCCTTATATTATGGAACGGAAGGAGTAGTATTTAAGAATATAAAAATATGAAGACTGCCGTTGTATGAATAAGAAATTTTTTTGCAGATTGAGACAATGACAATCCAAAACCAAAATGAAAAAAATGGAATAAGAAATTATAAGATAACGGAAAAGAACAAATCATATTAAATTAGGAAAAGGAGATAAAATGAATTGGAAACATAATCAATGAAATCTCATGTTTTTGGGATGGATTATCTGTTATTATAAATGTTAGATAAATAGAGTAACAAAAATACTCAGAAAAGAGCGAGAATTGGGCTAAAAATGACAGGAATTTAGGAAATACTTTTGAGTAGTGTTCCTCTTCATGACCAATATTTGGAATTCAAATTCATTATCTCTATTCATGATCATTAGGATGGGTTCTCCCTGAATAAATCTCGGAATGTTATGAATATCAATTTCTAAAATGTTATGAATATCAGTTTTTCTCTCCATGATAGAACATTAATTATATTATTTAATAAGAAGGCAGATGAGAAAAAGTTAAAGCAATTTTGTAGAATTTGCTAACATAATTAAGTAGCTTGAATTTCCAGAGTTCATGTCTTCAACTTTATATGTGAATATCATATGCAAATTGCAGGTAGATGATTTTAAAACTAGCAAATCTTAATAGGTGATAAGATGTCCCCTTTCTCAATGATAAGATGTCCTTTCATGATTTATGAAGAGAGTAGTTGTAGTTGAAACCTAGAAAATAGGAATAGTCTCAAAACTACTAAACTTGACAAAAACATAAGAAAATATGAGTCAATGATAAAAGTCAGATTCTGACTTGAGTTAATTGTAAAATTTCACTGAAAACTGATTTCTAGTGTAATTTCCTCTTGTATTAAAGACTATGAAAATGATAGACCTTCAAATTGGACAAGTTTTAACCAGGGCCTGTGTGCAATGAGAGCAATTATCACAGGGTCATGGACCTCCGTTAATTGGTTTGGTCCTCCATGTAACGGAGGTTCTGGACCTTATAATAAATTCATGTGCGATGAAGAGGAAAATAAGTAATAGATGTGCATCATGACAAAAATCGAATCGGTATAAGGTGTTAAAAGTAGATACTTATAAGGGTTTTAGAAATGTATTCGATGATATATATCGAAATCCGTCGTAAATGTCATCAACTCTGGTAGGCCGGAGATGGATCCCAATAATCAATATAAATGGGCCTTGAATGGGCAATGACACATAGGGTGCCCTCCAAGAAAATAGAAAATTTTGTCCCTAACGAAAAGCTCGACAAATTCGTCAAAGACAAGGATCCCAGGAGGACAACGAGAAATTGGACCCTTAGAGACACTATGGGAGTCATCAATGTGATTCCTATGGACCCGGCTATGAAGTGCCAACACAAAACTTCTCATATTAGAAGAAAGGTGTAGGCTGTGGTTACTTTGTTTGTACTTTGTCCTATTTACCATTAGATTAAGTTTTAACCCATGATCTAGTGGTGGACAAAACAAAGTAATGGTCACTTTGTTAAACCAAAAAATCTCCCTAGAAGAAATAGAGTTAAAAAGAATACATCACTATAAAGTCGAGCTCAATATCATTTTCACGTAAAAAAGGAGATTAGATGTTATTTATCACTCCAACCCTACACCAAACCGTCTAGCATTATTTTGATGCAACATCAAATACCCCAATTTCATCAAATTTAATGTTATTTGATGCAACAACATTTAATAAAATAATATTACTTTTTACTTTATTCTTTATTTATTATTAACATATCAAATTATTTTATATAAATAATAATTTAATAATGATAATATGATATTATTTTAATGAAATCTTTTAATTTAAGAGAAGAAATGATGAAATGGGTTGAAGTAAAAACACTGTATAGCAACATTAAAAAATGATGTAAAATACCATTTGATGTTACCAATTAGGTGTATTGGGTTGGAGATGGTCAAAACCTTCATTTTATTTATCTTATAAACTTCACTTTGTCACCTAAATAAAATAAACTAATTGTATATCAAACGATTACTCCACATTGAGCCCGCATTTATCTGCCAAAAAATTGTGTTTGTTGTAATTTAATTTGTGCAATTAAAGTTTTTATACGGGAACATAAAAAGTAGAATAATATTTTCATGTGTTTGGTTACAATACAAAATAGTTCTGATTAATTAATTTAAGATATATATACGTATATTATATAAATTGGAGACCGATGATCTACGAATTTAAGACCACGACCAAAATGGACAATAAATTTTTTTTGACAAAAACATGACCCTAAAATGCATTGTCTTGCAAAACTGATTGGATGCTTTTTCTTGTTAACAAAATTTCTAGATGAGCGTAGAACTATAGTCATACTCATTCCAATATTATGGCAAACTACAGATATTGGTAAAGATTTATATTGAATTGCAAATTCAAATTCTAGGCTAAATTTTTAGCAACCGAAAACTCAAACTTTAAACTTCTTAATCAGAAGTAGAGTACGTGATTAATTTATCACTTAGATTAATCTTTATTGATAATTGCACACTAATAAAAAGGTGATCAATTGATCTTTGTGTAGTATGTATTAAAATTGAAAATTTAAAGATAGAGTGATCATATGAAACGTTCACATATAGCCCTTGTCTGGACATGAATAATCTAAAGTATGCTTATCTGGTCCTTTTGTCGGATTGGACCATGCATGAGTTGATCAGTAGATGCAAGAGTCGTCCCTCCAGAAATACCAAATTTCCATAATATTTTGAGAAATGTTTGATCCAAAAGCATGCAGTTACGTTGAATGAAATAGGCCAAAAGTTGCATCTTGGGAAAGACATAAAAATAGAGAGAGCCAGAAAGGATAATGTTAATAAAATTACACTTATGAATTGAAGGGACAGCTGTTTGGAGTGTAGTTGCTAGCTAGCCAAGTCTTTGGGAATTGAAGTGAGAGAAAGATAGATAGGTCTGCAGAGATTAAAGAAAAATAAAATATGGATGAACATGAAAAGTCTAAGCTAATCAGGTGATTTTGATCCTGCTGCATGCATTGTGTATATATATAGGGATTTTGTGGCCTCTTCCTCTTCCTCTTCCTCGTTGTATTCAATTCACCAATCACAATTTACCCTTTTTTGTCATCATCATACTTGTATCTATCCTTTATGGAATTGCATGTCAAATCTTCATAGAATCCACATTTGGCTTAAATTTTCATAGGTTATAGTATAATAAGTTGGAGATTACCCAAAATCCATGAGGATCCAAATTAATAAAATAGAGAATAACATAAATATTTGGGGATGGTAGAAAAAAAATACTCAGGCCAAAACCGAGATGATCATAACAGTGGCTGTGAATCCGTGACATACTAATTGAAAGTATATCCAAGTTGAATTCTCCTTTCATTTGGAAATTCGTGAATTTACAATGTACTAATTTGAGAAATTAGTTTACTCTAGATCCAAGTTTAAAATGAAGAATCATTGTATTAATTTATGTGAAAACTTCATTTCAGTTAAATATATCGCATTGGCTAATAATAATTAAATGTTGATGGAACATTTATAAATGTGAGACAATAATCCTCGTAAGAAGCATTTTAGAAATGAGTTAGACTAAATTTAAGAAATTAAACTATGTTAAAGATATTAATTTATGATTCAAAAGTTGAAGTTATTGGTTACAACAAATGACTTTTTTTTTTTGAATAGGAATTTCATGTAAGCTGTGGAGACCCTTTGTGAGAAGGATGCAAGACAATAATCCTCACATTTTAGTAGGTATTTTCACAAGCAGTCCCCGCAAATATTTGGGGTGGAGTTGGTGTTGCATCCTCGCCACCCGTTGCCACTCCATGGCCTACCACCGGGGCAAGCTAAGAAACCGGACATCTCCCAAAATTTAGTTCAAATATTTTTTCAGTCCATTTTTTACTTATAACCTCAAAACCTTAACATCTAAACTCGGAGTTAAGGGAAACTGCATTTTTTCTTTTAGTATCTAAAGATGTTTGGAAAGTGAAATAAGAAACATATCAACATATTATTTTGCAAATGTATAAACTAAACATTAACACAATCAAACACAATAACAATTCCATAACAATAAAGAATTGCCTTTGTCAGCCACAACTCTCAAATGAAGATATTCAAACATAGAGTTAATCATAACAATACTCTTCTAAAAAACAGTGAAGTAGCTAGCTAGTGCAAATTAAGCACTCTGGAAAGGGACATGTCCATGAGAGAAGAAATCAAAGAAGGGTTTATTATGATCAGAACCTAATTCATCACCACCATTTATAGCAGTAGTCTCAGAAGAGCTAGAAGGAGTCCCATTAATGGATTCTGAAGCTGAATAATTATGACTTGAAAACACTCTCTCTTGTTGTAGATTTCCAGTTGGGTGTAAAGGAAATAGGGGCAAAGTTTCTTGAATCCTATTCCTGCCCCTATTAATCCTACTCTCAAACTCCACATTTGGATGATAATTATTAGGCAAAACAGCTTCATATCCTGCATAACTTGTTAACCTCTCCATGTTGTGGTCACTTGTATGCCTTCTCTTGATACCTGTATAAGGCATTAGCACCTTTGGGTATTGTGGATAAAACCCTAGTTCTGCTTGTGGTGAAACGTAGTATGTGCCACAAACACCTGAAAATGAATACAACTTCCATGTCATCAATTTATAAAAGAAAATTGTTGTAAGATCAATTTATAAATATTTTTCCAATTGGAAAAACTCACATCAAAGTGATTTTTTTAAATCAAACATTCAAACTTAAAATTGACTCGTTATCATCTTCTTATATTTTTATCATATAATCATATGGAACATATAGATTATACTTTAATAAGGGATTTGGAATGGTCTTAATATGCTTCAAAAGAAAATGGCTACATGGATATTTTTTCTAAATTTTTTATGATCATTTCCATTGTGTAGTTCATTTGGAATACTAGAAATCTGGTAAAAATTCTCTAAAAATCACAAAATATATCATTAATACTTCAAGAGATTGTAATTTCTTTTTTGACAATCCATCAAAAAAATTTGTCAAAAAAGAAATTACATGTTAGGTAAGTATTAACCTGGTGTAATTATCAAAATACATCTGAAAAGTGACAAACTGAATTTGTATATCACTGTAATATATATTTTTATTATCACAGAGAGTCGTTATAATATTATTGTTTTGTTTTAAACAAGAAAATGATATGATTGAATACGTAAGAAGTAAGAAAATGTACCATTTGGAGAAGGAGGTGGAACAAAAATAGGTTGATTGGACTTGTAAAGATAACGAGTGATGGAATCAAAGTTGTCTTGTTTCTGTTTCTGTCGTTGTCTAGCCTTATGATTTTGAAACCAGTAGAACACATTCTTGCCTTCAATATCACCAAAAGCTTTGAGTCTTGTAGTAATCTGCTGAATCTGATCAGCACTTGGTGTCCTAATACCTTGGCTATACATGCTTTCAAGTATGTTTATCTGCTCCTTTGTCGGGTTCCACCTTGAATTTGCCTGATTAACACCTCCTCCTTCTCCACCACAACTACCCATTTCTGTAATTTCCCTCTCCATGAATATTGAAAAATGATGTTTCAAACTTTGGGTTGTTAGGGTTTATATATGAAGAAGAGAAAGAGAGAGAAAGAAAGGACCCTTGGGTCACTTTTATTTATTTATTTATGCATGGGTGTTTTTTAATGAGAGTAAAAAAAAGAAGAGAGTCAAAACAAAATAAAAAAAAACCAAAAAAATAAAAAATGGGGAAATGAAGAAGGGGGGTTTGACATGCGTATTGTTTTTGGTGCTGAATATCTCTGAAAACATTGTAAATAGCGGCTATCAAAACCCTATACCACCTAAAGCTTTCGTCTTCTTCTTCTTCGCTGGCATGGGAAATCAAAACCCAATAATTCTTTGTTAATTTATCTTTTGGATTCCATTAATTTTGGTTTAAGATGCATTAGACACTAGGTTAGGCGGCTCATCTACTGATTAAATTTGTTTAATTACCCTAATTAATATCATCAATTTCCAAGAGCATTTTCAATAATATTAGAGTTTTATTATTAGTTGTTAGTTCCAAGTATATGATACTCTTAGTATATAATTTCAAAATTATTTTGTTAGAATTGAGAAACAACATTTTACAACTACTACTAATTAGAATGGAAAATATTATACGATTAAATACAATACAAAAAATAACTAGCAACAACATGAAAACAATAGATTATGAATAGTTTAAGTAAAACTTACCTTGCATTTGTTGTTTTTATTTAATTTAAAAAGTCTAATTCTTCACAAAACCATAAACTACTTATAGTTTAATGTGATTTCAAACTTGTAAACTTACAATATAATTGTCAATTCGATATACTTGATTTTATCAAGAAGAAGAAAAAAGAGATGCTATATAAGGCAATAATTGGTGAAATAAGGTGTAGAGCATACATAGAGTTTGTAACATTGATGCAAATTAATTCTTCTAGGGGCTATATATTAGTTGATCAAGGCACAATCATAAAAATAGAAGAGAAGTTAATTTATGAGAAGGAGAGAGAAAAGGGTTAAAAAATTTGCATTGGAAATGGAAGTGAGAGAAAAATGGAAGAAGTTAAAATGTGTAGCTTTAATTAGTTATTGCAGTAAAAGATGAGTTTATTGGGTTAGCGTTTTCATGGCCTCCTCTTTGTTTTGTTTTTTTTTTTCTCTTCACCAACACATTTTTATTTGCATTATTACTATTAATGCTGTCATCATCATTTATCCAGGGAATATCTTCTCAATTTTACATTCTGTTTTTCTTTTTGGATTAAATTTACATGAAGGGAAAAATTTGTAATTGAGTAATCAAATTGTTGTCATGTACATATAATATAAGTTTTTTTCATACGAAAATACAAAATTACAAAAATGTTATACAGAAAATCACAAAGTATGAGTTTTTTATACGAAAATACAAAAATATAGAAAGGTTATACAGAAAATCACAAAATTATAAAAGGATATTTCTGTTAATTAATAATAGCTTCACTATAGTGTTTTTTACACGTTTTTCTGGACAAATATATGTCATTCTTTTCTTTTCCCTCTCATTCTGTAACATCCTTAAACCCTAACTTATAGATTTGTTAGATATATATATATACACTTCTCCATAAGACTACATTCAGATTCATTTCAATCACAAACAAGTTTTACACACAAACGGCGATTAAGGTGCGATTAGTAGGCGATTAGCGATGTGTTAAGCCGTAATGAATGTTAGTGAGAGTGTGTTGAATTAGTACACATATCAATTGAAGAAACCTGGACCTAATTGGTTGAATTAGAAGTATGGAGGATTGATTGTGAAGTTTGGAAGCAAGCACCTCACTTAACCACGAGGTGTCACCCTTTATAAGACAAATATAACCTCTTTCTTTTATATCCTTAACTCGTTTTCTTCAGCAACAAAGACACAACAAAAACCTCTCTTAACCTTCCATATTCAGACCCTAAGAACCCCAAACGAAATCTCATTCAATTCCAACCATTTCCAAGGCAAACAAGTGGAGATAGGTAGCATAGCAAAGGAAAGGCATCAAGTTAAGGTTTGTAAGTTGTTTTAGCATAGTTTCCATGGATTTGAAGTTCTGAAAACCCTAAGTATAGTGATGGGATTGATTATAAATGAGTTATGGTTATGTTTGTGGTGGCTTGGTGTTGTTTGAATTGGTTATGTGTTGTTTTAGTGAAAGGTATGCATAAGGTGTCATAGGCTGAATTGTAGGCAGTTCTCTTCAGTCACCTTATGGCCTCGTTTTCATCATGATAGAGATCGAATTGGCAAAAACACAAAGAAGAAACCATTTAACCCTATATGTTTTCTAGATTCCTGTAAAATATGGGTCTATAATGCATTGTGTGGAAGAAGTTAGCTTGGTCTGAACATGACTGCCTCGAAATGGAATTGTATGTGAGGCAGCAATCTTGTGATGCTCATTTGAGGCTCTTAAGCTCATATTTAGGGAATCCATATTCTTACAAAGTTGTTTATAACATGTGGAAGTATGTCCCTGTCAAAGTGTTTGTGTAGAAAGTGTGTGGTTTGAGAGAACCATTGACATTACCATGTCCGATGGAAAGCTGACTAGTCTGTTTTCTTGCCAGAAATAGAACACAATCGTTTGGCTTGTCATTTATGATCCAGGGATGATATTAATGTGATTTTTGGATATGTTCAAGTTATATATATCTAGTTTCATTAGCAACAAGAATCAGGGTATTTGTGTACGTATTGAGAGAGTTATGGCAGAATCTAGATACATAGGTCATATGAACACTTAAGACCAAAGAATGAAGTTTAGTCTATAATGTGAAGCTAGTGAGTTGTGATAATCATATGTCATGCATAAGCATACATTTCCATATAGTTTAATTGAGTCTAATTGTATGATTTTATGTGATATTAGGAGGACAAGGTGCAAGTGAAAGAGCACCCGAGCGTGTTGAATAGATCTCGTCGAGTGAACGGTAAGCATAGTGCTTATATGTGTGTATAAATGTAATGTGATTGGAACTTGTTGAGTATGGAACATGATTGATTCTGATGTGAATACGTGATATATGATATGTATTGGTTTGTGAAATGTTGTGCTGATTATGAAATGTTGTGATGGTGATGAAATGTGGAGATAGAACTATTGGTGACATCGTGAGCTGAAATGTAGTATGTTGAGCTGTATGATTGATGTGTGGATGGGATAATGAGTAATGAGAAAGGAATGTGAGCATGCTTAAGTGAATATGTGAAGTGGTCCATGTTGTTGAGAGTGCTATCCGAAATTTGGAGCCGGAAGCACAGTGTTGAGATATATCCGTAGCGGACTGCGTGAGTTGAGTTTTACTCCTCCACAGGTGATTGTATTCCGATATGTGAGACGGAATACAGAGTGGGCCCACGGACCATTTTACATATGTCATTTAAGTATAGCAGGGCCCTAATTGATTAAATAATGATGAGCATAATAAATGAATTGTGCGTGTGACTGTGTAGTGAGATTTATATGCAATTAAATTGATATTGATGATATAACTCTACTCGTATTCTTTCATGTTATATTTGTATACATATATGGCTATATGTTTATTGAGTAGGCAGCTCACCCCTTGCCACCATTTTTCAGGATAGTGGAGTTCTTTTTGTTAGGATCAGCGATAGTCCGTTCTCACCTATGCATTTTGGAGCATTTTGAGTGTATTTTGTTTTGTATATTTCATGTATAAACGAATGACTGAAATATGTATTGTAAATAACAAGTGATGTATATAGTTTGATATGTAAAGAATGATGTGTATTTATATGATATTAACTATCTACGTGATTTCTTTTATTAAATATGAGATTAAATTTAAGATTTCAATGGAAATTTGAGATCATTATTTTATATGAAAATGACTGAGACTTGAATGTATACGTGGAATTGTTGTTATGTGACACGTAATGTGATCCCAGTGAGGGGGTTACACATTCACCTAGTTTTTTTTTTTACTTTACCTTAAACCAACCAACTATTTTAATTCTTTGCGGAGCAAGATTGTTGGAACTTTAAAAGAATTGGTGATCGTCATCGAAATGGAAGAGATTGAGTAGTTATATGGTCAAGAATTTGAAATGTCTACCAAAATTCTCTAATGACGTCGTTTCTCGAAACTCTAAAAGTAGGCTGACCATACACAAGGAGTCTTCCATTATAATTTTGTTTGTTATATAGACGCCTTCATAATATAGTGTTGTTTTCCCAAAAATGTGGTTATAAGTTGTAGCTTATATTCTTTTTAAATCAATACTCATAACAATGGTTTTAAGAAGCCTCGGGTATCATTTTCATCTCTTATGCTTGGGATTCTATTTTACTTCAAATCAATAGCTAAATTTGCTAAGAGATATTCTACACTCTTAAAGAGTTTGTGACTTACACTAAAGGGGACGTCTGATGTCCGATGAAATAAACCATGACATGTGGTATCATCAAGAGCCTCATCTCTGCCACGCTGTCCATAATGACTTTTTAATTAGTCAACTAGAATGCAAGCATTACTGCATTCGTTGTATATATATCAAGGTTCACACAACTTGTAAGGTACAACTTAAAATATAAGCATTACTCCTTACTTATTTTCTCTGAGAATTCTGTCTGGCTTAGGCATCAAAGAGGGGTCGTTGATCCGCGACTTCGAGCCTATCTTGTAATAATTCAAAGACATTTCAACCGTTCGATAGTTCAAACTCGTTCTTAGGCTGTCATTTTTATATTTATAACTATTTGTGAATTGTGAGATTCAACCCCACAATTCCATGATTTCTTCTTTTCAGTATAATAGTCATTAAGTTATCGTTTGGTTGTTAAACTAATTAAAATTAGTTAACGTTTTTTATATTAATCTCCGACACATTATACATAGCATATACACTACATGTTGATCTTATATCCTGTGTTTATTTTGATTTCATTAATTAATGAATTTGTGAAAATTCAAACTCTTGACCGTTTGATCTAAAATATGATACTATAAAAACTAATTAAACTAAAAACTTAAATCGATCATGCATCATAAAAAAATTTTAATTCAACATTACGAATTTCACAATTATATCTACTTATTAAATTTAAACCTGAGGATGATCCCATCACCCTAAGATTCTTTCAAAATATGAACTTGCTAACAATTAATACTCCAACTACACTACTACTTGAAGAACCACGATTTAAATTAATAAATGAATTTCGTGAACAAACACCTACTTATTTATAATTAATGGCTTAATAAATTTTGCCACTGTAGTTTATGTATAGTTGTTTTCGTTTAGAGTAATATATAATTTATAACAAACCAAAATTATTTGCTAAGATTTTGTATTCTTTTCAGCTTCCGAAATTATTTGGCTTAGCAAGTGCAAACTTTTTCATGGGCTTAGCCCATTCAATCACTAAAGCAACCATTGGGCCGCCTCCTTCCCAATCGGTGTTAATCCTTGAAATCCCTAATTGCAGAATCTACATTTACAAATTGTATAGAATATCAGTGTTAATCCTTGAAATCTCAAAACATTAATTCAAATGAAAATATAGAGAACATAAAATTCATTTTTCCGGATTCCTAATGTTTATTATTTTTCAAGAAATGAATGAGCCACTTATTTCATTTTAATTTTTGTTTTGACACATTTGAGCTCCAAATAGAGAATACAAGATGGATTTGTGTTGGACTGATAAGGTCATGGGCTGCATGGTCATGGGTTGAGTTCGTGGAGCAACATCAAATTTTATGGATGTTTATTCCTCCAAAAAATATATAAATTAATGGATGTTTATTATTTACACGTAATTATGGAGTGGTGTTTATATGGTCAATCACCATTAAATCAAAATCTAAGGGTGGAGATTAGATACTAATGAAACCACCAAACTAATCTCAACCCTTAGATTTTGATCTAACGGTGATTGACCAAATTGTATTTGGTTAATCATTAACCATGTGAGCACAACTGCATAATTATGACTACCGATTTCATGAGTTTAAACCACATAATTTATTTATTTATGTTATTAGTTACAAGAGTGATTTTGGAATTTGGTACTATGGAAAGAGGAAATGCTAAGGCAACACTCTCCAGAAGCAAACAGGAAAAGAAACACACATAAGGCATCACTACTCTTTAGTTACACATGGTAAATTCGTTTTTGTTAGATATGGCTTGCTTATAATACCAAAGGGATTTTTCCCCAAATGGAGCACATAGAAGGTAGTGAAGCGGAACGACAGGAAAATCCCATCTAAAAAGTCTCGTTCGATTACGTTGGGATTAGCGAGCTGAGAATGCAAATGCAAATGCGGGATTTTTTATTTTTTTTTTACTTATTAGGGTTTTGGGTTACTCTATATATACTTCTAGTGTGAACCGATTTCTTACTTGATTAATAAAAAATCACTCATCACTCCTAGAGACGTAAACAATATTTGCCGAACTTCGTTAACAAATTCAGTGTCGTTTATCGCTTTAATATCTTGTTCATTAGCTTTATTATCAACACCAATGGTGAAGGATTTGAGCTACAACTGGCAATATTTGCATGATATTAAACTAGGGTGTTATGTTATGGTGTCAAAACCGGCTTTTAACATATGATGTGTGATTGGCGGACGAATCAGGTGGAAGCTCGTGGATAACGATCTGGTTCGAAACGAGTGGTGTCAAAGTAGGAAGACTTGTAAGAGGAGCGTCCTAATTTCATATAGAAAATAGAGAGGAGCAATTAGGCCTTATAAGTGAGATATAGCTTCAGTACATGCATGAAACGTTTTCAAAACCGTGTGGCCAAGTAGTGACAGCTTTAGGACAGAACAACAGTATTTGCATAATATTAAACCTAAAATGTTACAGTTTTGGGTTATAAGACCAAAATTACTCCATTTACCAATAGGGCTAATATTGCTTCAAACTAAAAATATTCAAAACAAAAATTTATAATTTCGGATATTTGATTTTTTATTTTTTATTTTTTTTTTCTTATCAAATAAAAAAATTGTATTAGAAACCGGCAAAAACTTGCTGAAGAAACCACTTTACACTTGGGGCCTCAATTTAGCGGAGCAAAGCCAAAATCAAATATTTGATCTTATATTTTCACTTTCTTTTTTTTCATAGATAGTACTTAGAAATATAAATATCGTAACCATATTAAAGTTTGCCTCTTGAAAGTATAGTTCTTTGATTATATTGTTTTAAATCTAGAGGAGGAAGTGGATAAGGCCCATGGAGAGTTAGGTGTATTATTGAAATGGATTTAGTTTGAATAGAATAGTGGTAATGTAATTTTAAGGAGTGATAGTTTGACATTGACTGCACTGCACTTTATCCCTGCACTACATGAACAACAGAATGCAACATTTGGATGGATCATGCAAATCACATAATCATCCATCGCCAGCCCCAGCCCAGCTTTTAACTTTACCATTCAACCATTGGCATTAATGACATCAAAAAAAAATATTGAAAAAAAGAAGTAAAAACAAATAATAACAAATACAAAGTAGTTGTTACGTGCGAAAATGAGTATAAGGTCGTTGTGGGTATATATACTTTATACAATAAAATATTTATATAGTAATATACTTGAAATTAGATTTTTGTATAACAATTCAAAGATCGTTACTAAATAAAAGTTGATACAACGAAAATTTTCAATTCTAAAATTTTACTATTTATATAATAATTGAGAGATTTTTCTACGTAAATTATTTCTATGCAAAGGTTTAATTGTATATTATTATCATATGTTTGGAGAAATGACATACGAAACAAATATTTTACTTTGAAAATGCATTTAATCACCTTAATCTTTCAAGTCAATTTCTTAAAGAAATCCTACATTTTTCTAAGAGCCAAAAAAGTAAGCTTTAGCACTCAATCTCTCTCTCTCTATTATGGTTTTGGTTAAGAAATTGTTGGGCGAAGGCTTCTCTTCTCTTTTCGAGCAAATTGGCCCCTTACTAACTATTGCAGCTCAAGGCCATTTAGGGGACTACCTTCTGGATCCATTTTTAATATAGATGGATTGATGATTTACTTGCCAAATCTGGATGTTATCATAAGTAACTGTAATCTTTGGGTAATGAAAGGTTTTTACAAACATAAATTGAAGTTCGGTGGCCAAAGTGCTAGAAAATATAAAGTTAATTGAACTGTATGTTAAATTCTGAAATTTGGTTGTCATTCCATGTAAATGAGCATATAAGGAAATGTAGTATTACTTATCTAAAATTATATATAAATAATTAAAAGTTACAAAATCCTTTCAACCTTCAATAAACACAAACCATAAATAACAAAATGTTGAGTTATGTATTGAACAATCTCGATAAAACAGAATTTGTCCGTTTATATGCAATTGTCTGCCATAATCTAATGAAAAATACGGATCGAATTGGTTGGCTAAAAAGACACTGTAACTTGACATTTCGATCTGGAAATTCGCGTCACCCACGATGTGTGGATACATTTCAACTTTTTACGTGTTATTGAAAATCATCTTCTAGATTTAGAAAAAAAAAACATTGGTTTAACGAATTGGACCACAAGAAATCGGCCTGGATGAGCTCATTTTGCTTTGCAATTCTAATCACCGGAGTCGTATTATATGTTAAGTATCGTAACTCCTTAATCGAATGAGGAGTGTTCTATTTATTGACAAACTAGAGAGTGTCATCCACAATGGTCCATTTAAGTGTTACTCAATAGTGTGACTTTAAAAAAGAAAGTGTCACTTATAGTGACAAATCCAAAGTTGAAATGCCAGGTCGCTGGTGTATAAAAAAAATTCCAAACGAATTTTTGTTCTCATGGTGAATATCCCTGTTGTACTCATGCATTTTGTAAAAAAAAAAAAAAAAAGAAATTTTTTTTGACAAAAAGTTTAAATTTTCGACGAAAATTAACATAGTTTCAATATTATGCTGAAGATTTTTAACAAATTTATCATCGACAATAACTTCTTACTAGTGACTTTTCAAAACCAGGGGGAAACCACTCATCATAAGCGGATGGTGATAACACCGAGATTTGCATACAGGCCTCGGGTGGCCAATAGATGAAGAAGCCCATGACCCAATGTCGCACTCATGGAAGGGATCTCCACTCGCCAAGGAAGGTCACCTGCATAATCAATATGACCCGTTTGGCGTACCCCGCTATAAGGACAATATCCGCCATTGGTTCGCAATCGTGAGAGATAAAAATGTCAGACAAGAAAAGGACATATTATAGTTACGATTATATTTTCTTGAACACCATACTAAGGGTAGAAATGAAACATTCTCTAATATGTCAATATGCCTATAAATACCCACCTTTATCATCATTAAGGTACACATCATACACAATATTATTCTTGTTTATTTTACTTGCTGCTTAAGCTTTTCTATTAAGATCAAATACTCACTTGATCGTCGAAATTTCACTGGGCGACCCTAACACTAGTATCTTTTCATAGGTCCGATGACCCATCAAAGAGAAGTTCTAGAGCGCAAGTTATCAGATGGGAGGATCAAACACACCCCTACTAAGAGTGGTTTCGAGAGCAGGAGAGTCATGCCTTTTTGATGGTTCAAGGCAAATTTGTATATGGGATATCATTTTTAACATATTATTGTAATACAGGTCGAACTTGACTAGTTGTATAAGAATTGTGTTATAACTAAATATAGGTTGTTACAATAAAAATTCTCGATATTTAGAAACTCATTATTTGTCTAACAATTGAGAGAGATTTCTACGGGTGTTTGTATACAAAGATTGTACTATAATTATAATTTTGAAATAAGTCTAAGAACCCAAAACCTTTATATTATTACACAAGTAAAAAACTCTAATATTATTTTCATATTAAAAGTAAACAATCAACTATAATTTTCCAAATGTGCTTTATCTTTTTGCATATAATTTAGGCTGAAAAACGCGTAAGTCTATTCTCTAAAATTATCTGAGCAGTTATCAGATCAATAAAATAACAAGAATTTTCCCATTTTCAACTTTGGACAGAAAGTTATCAGCTGCAAAGTTTAAAGGTGAAGACATATATTCGAAATAAAAAGAGAGTGGAGAAAAGAAAAGAAAAAAAAAATGGATTGGAAATTGATTATAGCTTCTTCTTTTTCAATAAATAAAATACTTAAAATCACCGTAAATGAAAGTAGAATAAAATAATAAAAGAAGTGAGGCAAGCTGCTAACTTCAATTGCCAGTTGCCTGTGTCTCTGTCTATTTATCTATTACTGCTACACGCATGTTGCTGATTATTTTGTGCTTTTCTACATGTGTCAACTTTTCTACTTTTCACTACAGAATTCTCAAACCTAGAATTGTGGTGAAGTGGTAAATTTCTGCACTTTTAAAGTCTTAAACAAGGCTTGAGGTTGATCCTCATTTGTGAAAATGGAAAAAGTTTTCATGTTAACCGTTATATGTTTAAATTGGTCTAAATATATACACCTTCCTAAATTGATGTTCACTTTTGCTTTCCGAACTTAAAGCAACCATCTATTTGCTCTCTTAACTATTTAAATGCTTATATATATCTATTGAATTCTCATTTTGTTATTGAGTAAAGAAAATAATTTTGACTTGATGTTAGTATATCTTGCCAAAATATTGTTCGCATAAAAACAACCGTATGTAAAATTAATTTTAAATCGTCTATTTAACTCCTTTCTATAATATTGAGGACATTTAGTATTTTTTTTCTTCAGTCAAATGTCACAATTGTGTGCAAACAATATTCTGGAGTGTGATATTAAATTGTCATAGTCTTCAGCCTAATATTTAATTGTAGAGAAATTCTAGAATACACTACTGTATTTTTACCAAAAAAAGAATACACTACTGTATCACATCATCCGTACACCAAACCAATAATGTAATGACACATCGTAAACGTTAGAATTTAAAATTTATTTAAAGTGTATAATTTTTACTGTAAAATTTATAATTTCATACAAATAATTACATAGTGTAAATTTTTTATTAATCAAAGTGATACGTGTCCAATATTTTATTATCTTGACATACCAAATCATTAACACACTCAAGTAAACTAAAATCTCTCTCCAATTTGTATATGAAAATTACCGAAATACCAAGGCATTAGTTTAATTTACTCATAATTTTATACTATAAAATTAAAAATATTCCTCATAATTTAGGAGTACATTATATGATTAAATGGGACACACGGTTTTGAAAACTCATGTGAGCTGCCTTTCCAACCAAATTTGGTCGCACACTTTACAAATTTACATTGTTACAAGATTTGCCCATACCATACCCCTTTTTTAATTTATTTTTGTAATAACAGACCAAACTCTCTCTATCTATCTCTTTCTTTATCTCCCATTTTTCACACTTTGATTTTGAACCCAAAGTCCCTCTCCTCTCTGTCTGCTTTCCCTTCACTCTTTCCTATCTTCTAGCGTGTTTTTTAGGCACAAATATTATCTGTGGCCCTCTTTCTTCACTTCCAGAATGTAAGATTCCTTCTTTGCTTGATTCCTCTTTTGGGTTTTCTTATTTTCCTGATTTCTCAACTGGGTCTTTTTATTTTCCTGTTTTACTCAATTGGGTTTTCTTATTTTGCTGATTTCTCAAAAGGGTCTTCTTATTTTCCTGTTTTACTCAATTGGGTCTCCTTGTAAACCTGTTTTTCTCAATTGGGTATGTCAATTTTGATGTAAAGATGGCATCTTTTAGTGGCTTAGGAATTGGGTTGAGTCTAGTTTTTGGTTGTCTTGTTCTAGCACTTTTTGCTGAGCTTTACTACTTGCTATGGTGGAAGAAAAGAGCAATCAGCAACAGAGATATTGAAGAAGAGAAAGATGAAGAACTCAGCACCAAATATGCAAAAGAGTTGTTTCATCTTATATGTTGGAAAAAGCCTAATAGTGAAGAAAAATCCCACTTTGAAGAACAAGATTTAGAGTTAGGGATTATAAAAGCTTTCAATGGGGAAGAAAGTATTGAATCAGAGCTCATGAGGCTTCATAATCTCTCAGGTCCTCCAAGATTTCTCTTCACAATCAATGAAGAAACAAAGGAAGATTTAGAATCTGAAGATGGGAAGTCTAGTAGAAAAGGGTCTAGAACTACTAGTTTAAGTGATCTTATTTTAGCTGTTGATTCTCCAATTCATCATCATGGATTCAATAACCCTCTATTTGAATCATCAACTATGGAATCTGAGATTAACAGGGTTAGATCTTCTCCACCACCAAAATTCAAGTTCTTGAGAGATGCAGAAGAGAAGCTTTTGAGAAGATTAATGGAAGAATCTGAGAGAAGAAATTGCACTAGTGAAAGTCCAGTGAAAGTTGGTGAAAATAAGTTAAGAACAAGAATGTTAACAGCAGAAACAGAAGGGTCATTTTTGGGATTTATTGTAGGTAAAAATACACATAATTACAATAAAGAAAGATCAGGAGAAACTATTTTCAATCAAGTCCCTGCAACTTCTTCTCAGGTACTTCCATTAGCTTCATCTCCTACAGCTTTCAGACCATTTGATCAGAAGATGCCTCATAATTAATGTTCATTAATAGTATTTAATTTGTTCATTTAACTTGAGAGTTAGAAAAATTCTGAATGTAATTTATTGGATGATATTTGGTGTTGAAAGATAGACATTATCTGTTTGAGAACTCCAAAGCAAACTGACATTTTTTAAAATTTCTCTGCCTGTAATTAATGTTAAAATGTTTAGTTATGTCAAGTGGGGGACTTGTGGGGCATTAATATGTTTTCTAACTCTAATTTTATCATTCATGGGGTTTGAGTGCTCTGCTTAATTGAGTAATATCTTTTGTAATGTACTAATAATAGAAGATTAATACAAGCAGACAAGGAGAATATGATGCTGTCTAAGTCTAATGTGAAATATGATATCAAAGGGTGTGTAAAATAAAATGTTTTACAGTTGAAAGTTGGGAACATAAAATGGTGGCCAGCTAATGTGTTAGGAAAAAAGAATTGCATAAATCTCGGAGGGATTAATATATAAACACATTTGAAATTGAAAGAAGTTGAAAATTGAGATTTGCTTTGAATCTTTTGCTTTTACTTTATGAAATTGTATTGAACATGTACATTGGGATAACTTTCATTCTCTCCTTTTCCCATTTATGCTTGCTTTATAGTAACACCCTAAATTAGATTCATACTAACGTGGAAGAAAATCCGTCGTCCTTTAATGCTCGTCTCTATCCTTGTCATTCATTCAATTTTTGACATGTATTTTTTGTGGTAATCAGCTTTACGAATTTCACATTAGTTAACCATAGGTTAACTCTAATTTAGCTAACCTTTCCTCTCTACTCACGATAAGTTTGGTCATGTTTTCTCTTTCTCTAGAAACCATACTTCATCTCTAGTAAATGAGAAATTGAGTGTGTGGGGGGGGGCATAGATTTCGAACAAGAGTTAAAGATGATTCTTCAAAGTTGAGGGATGAAGTACAAATTTAGCTATAGTGAAGAGCCAATTTAGCATCAACTTATGAAATAATGTTAACTTAAATCCCATATTAATAATTTCAAGTCTCATCAACAAAAGGCGAGTTTTTTAACTAATAAAAACTTGTCAATAATAGATAATATTACTATCTCTGGTAGTTCTAGCTCTTTATTTGTGCTTCATTGAATAGATTTTTAGTTTAACAGTAATTGACATAAGAATGATAAGTAAATATTTAGGATCAGATTAGGATTAAGTGGAAAATGACATAAATATTTAAATTATAATTTCTAAATCCTTTCAAATCTTCAAATAACATTTTTAATAGAAATAGTAAAATTACAAATGATATGCGAATAATATGTGAACCGAGTACAAAAGTGGAGAATTACAAGCATTGCTAAATAACTTTTGGATCAAAATTTGGCTATTCCAATAACAACACATGAATTTTGAAATCGATTTCATGTTAAACTATTGGAATGAACATTGATAAATTGAGGGGACGAGTGGGTTTAAGCAACAATTGGCCACCAAAACTCGCAGTAATTTCATGAAAACTAAATATGCAGCTCTATAAAATGATTTCTATGGATCACTAAAAAGCATCTCCTATATCATCGAATTATGGATCCATCACTCGAGTCGAGTCGATGCATTATAAATGCAACATTTTGCACGGTATCCATATGTGAGGCTTGAAATTAAGGCAATGAAATGATTAAGAAAATGAAGGAGAAGGTGTAATTAGAGAAGAAAAATGCCAAAGTAGAGAAGAGAAGAGAAGAGACCCTTTCAAGCATTTACCTAAACAACAAGAAAATGTCATTGTTATCAAGCTATTCCACCCAAAGTTGCCCCCACTCAATACTATACATTCAGATTCAAAAAACACCACCAATTCTTATTTTCTTTTCAATGTTATATTATAATGAAAATTAATTTCTTATGCTCCCTTATAATATATGTTCAAAATTTGAATTTAGTTATCAGGAAAATAGAAAAAGAAAAGATAGTGATGCTCCAACGTTTACAAATTTGAATTGGTAAAGAAAAAAGTTAAAATTTGGTTCTTCTATTTCTGGTTAGTTAGTGGTATATATGGGTATTATATGCCTACTCTTAACATGCCTCCATGTGAATCCAAACCCATTCGTGGTCCACCCTGGCATTTGGGTCCCAATTCTAGTTAAACCACCCTAATACATCCGGTTCGGTTCATTCGATTTATTTTTATTTTTCAGGGAGATTCATTCAGATTTCGTAACTATTTTCTTTGTTCTTTTTTTTAATATTTTTCATACATTGCATAATTATCATTGGATCAATCCTATTCTAGTGAGAACTTAGTCGGTATAATAAGATATAGTGGGGGGCTAATATTTCTTTAAGGACAATGATTAATCACGTTCCTAATTTCTGTTTTCGATCCTACTTGTTCTAACAAGAGAAAGATCAACGGAGTTTGTTGGATTTTCTTTATTCAATGGAGGAGGGATTAGTGATATATTAAGCCAAATAACTTTAATGAGATTTAGTATATTCTTTAACAAAATAGCTAGAGATCTAGTACAATGATTGATTGGAGTATAGGTTATGGATTTTATTTAAATGATGAGGTTTTGTTCATCTTGAACAACTTGAGTTCAAATTGAACTGCTGAAAAATACTCATTTTAAAGTTAATACTACCAAATATGAGCATAATTTTTGTCATTATATAATCTAATGAATGTAACTTGGAAATCCTTGATCATTACTGAATAGAATCAATAATTGAGGAGTGAATTTTTGGAGAGTGAGACTGACTACCACCTAGCTGATTCATGTTTAGGTATATGAATATACTACTCCTTCCGTCCAACTTTGATAGGCAATATTTTCATTTTGGGTGTCCAAAAAAGACAGACATTTTTCCATTTTTAGTTGTTAGTTAATGATAAATATACCAAAATACCCTTTTCAATAACTACTTTTATCACTTACCATTAATTAGTCAAACTTATTCTTTTTTGGTTCACGAGTAACTTCAAATATCAAGAAATTTAAAATCATGCTTGTAATTAACTAACCAACCATTGTCCAATAGAAAACTAGAAAAATTGCAATCATATTTAATTTTTGTCCAACATTTATTAATAGAGTATTTCAATAATGGAATATACTTGTTTCTCATCTTTTTTAGTTAACCAAATAAATGAGGGTATTATGGTAAAGATATACCCAATTAACTAATTTTCTTAATTCCCGTGAAATGAAAATATTGCCTATCAAAGTTGGACGGAGGTAGTATATACATTAATTTGTAATTTTGTAAGTTATGTTATGAAAAACACAAGGAAGCTCCCATAGTTCCATTTAATATATATAAATGGATCAGCTAATGTAATAAAGAATAGTAATCAATAATAATAAAATCGATGGGGTTGGTTGCAGAGAGAGTCAATGTGAAAAATAAGAATGAGATGATACCAATTAATAAGAGAAAGAAAAGCCAGATTGTTACTAATATAATTGAATAACTGACAAACAAATATCATTTAATTAAAGTTATGAAATGGGTGATTAATTAGTATACCAGCTGGATGTAGGTTAATCTATACTTAATTAACCTTAATTACTCTAGTCTAATTAGCTGTTCAAATGGAAAACTTTAAATTTACATATTCATTTTGAAAATGACATCTTCAACTACCAGCACCCTTAATTCCCATTTGGGCAAACAATTTAGTTTTCAAATATAGAATGATATGTAATTCTCTGTCGTAAGTTTTTTTGTAGCCTTAAAACTTTCTTTGATCACGGAATAAAATTATTTCTCCTCTCCTAAATCTTTTTTAACCAAGAAGGGCTACAAAGTTTTGATCTTTCGTTGAAAAGCAAGGATGAAGTGTTAGAAATGTTACTTTTAAAATCTCTCATGCTACTCTGATTTCCTGAACAACTTGTAATTATAAGAAGTTAGGAAAAGAAATTTGGTAACAAAAATTTGGAGGGTACACATGAGCATTTCCCATGAGATCACATTTTAGTATTATTCTCGTCCAAAGACGTTTTAACTTCGAAATTATGATAGAATCAAATACATTAGTAGTGATATGAAGAAATAATTAGGAGGTCCATGATCTTAAACTTTATTTAAACACCCCTTGAATGTGTGACAAATGTTAAGAGGCCCTACAATTTTTTTGTATTTGTGAATCTGATATATACTTATCACACATCCAATGAATGGTCCTTAAACTTTATTTAAATTCCAGAATTCCCTAATAATTTTCCGAATATGATCTCAGATGTAGATCTATGGGCCTATCTTTTGATAGAAATATATATGGGCTTTTACATTATTACTAAGAACCCATAGAAATGAAGTTCCAGAAGCAACAAACAAAATCAAAAAATCAAAATTAATTTCTCAATCTCCAGCCCTAACTTTCCATCTCTCTGCCATTGAAGTTGTCACTTTCCGACAGAACAAGTCGATTGAAGTCTTCGATTCAGTAAGTTTTACTTCCAGTAATATTAGTTTTTGAGATTTAGTTATTAGTAGTTCGAATTTAATATTGCATCTAGGGTTTTGTCGATTGAGGAATTTGCTATTGGATTATTATTTTGAATCAATTAGATTTAAATTAGTGAATTTTGCAATTTTGAATCTTTCTGAAATAAGGGTAGCTTACTCTTAACTACCAAATTTAACCCGGAATTTAAGCCTAACGAATCGATCTTTGATACAATTATCCTTGTGGAGAGGAAAGGTAGATACTTGGAAGTTGAAAGTAATACGTCTTCACCGGACGTTGCATTGGGTGCATAATGCTTTCGTTATAGTATATTAGGATTTCTCGTCCCCAAATTGGACTATAGTTTTCCCAGTTGAGTAAATAATAGCCAATGAGGCCAAGAGGCTCAAGGGTGCTTTAGAAGATCGACGGTTTCCTTTAGGGACGAACATGAAACTTGAGATTCTTGAATGGAACCAAATATGTGAATTAGAAAAAAATTCAAAATTGGATTGAACCATTGGACTTTTTTGTTAGTACTGAGCCAAATTGTAGTCGTTGACTTACATTAGGTAGAGTGCTGGAGATTTCAAATTCACACTAATACTAAGTATGTTGGCGATTTTTGAGCCGGACCAAATGAAAGATATAAATTTCGCTTGAATGTTGACCTTTTTCAAAGATCATGTTCAATTGTACCGTGGACTTGCATTAGGTGCTATTCTGGACATTTTAGTTCCCTGTGTTTGAGTTTTGGTCTACTTCTAAAGGCGATTGATTGTGCTAACTAATTCTGTTTTGATGGTATAAGAAGAAACCCTAGGTAGTTTTATTAAGCTCTCTTAACTTGTTTGCATTTCAGTCCTTCGAGTTGAAAGATTTCGAATGTATACATGCACTCCATATGGTTATGCTTGATGTTGAATCAAATTTGTGACTCAGCGCTATTGCTTTTGTTGAACTGAATTTTAATTTAAGACTATAAAGATGTAATTTTAAATGCACTTTGTAAAATCTGGTTTAAGTATTATTGTTATGTCAATTTATATTGGACAATGGTTTATCCATTTTGTCACATAATTAGAAGCTATAGCACCAGTCATCTTCTTATACTTTTTTATTGAACAACTCGGAAATCATTCCTATTAATTTATTTGTTAATTCTCCTTTCGTACTTGAAAGGTGTTTGAGTAAGACCTTGGTTTGATATGTGTAGTTTAATTTGCAGAATAATGGGCCGAAAAGCTGGTACTCTGTACATTAACCCGAAGAAATTCGGGTCTCTCACGAAACCTTGCATGAAGGAAATGATTTCATTTCTCAATTGTCTATCTCTGAGCCACCAAGATGCGGAGAAATGTGCCAAGTATAAGGACGTTCTGAATACTTGTATGGATGCTCAGGTGAGGTTTCATTGAGCATTATCTAATTCCTGACAATGCACGTAATTCAAACATTTCCTTAAGATTTTGATTACTGTTGTGCAGAGTGGGAAGAATAGAAAGCCTTGGGGAAGCATTAATTACCACATGCAGAGGCTCAATCGGGGCAGAAAATAGACTTGATCGGCATTGCCGTTTGGTTGTTAAGTTTTGCAGAAATTCTCAGACATATTCAATGTGTAGTATTGTATGTACTGACCAACTTGAGGAACTTTTGCAATAATACGCTGAGTAGAGTTTCACGCTTATTCTAGTGGCATAAATGGAGAATCAATAGTTCTGCAATTGCTATGAACTGGACCGATTTGTTTGACATATTGCTTACCTGATTATAGGTTTAATGCCGCGTTTTGAGTTTGTCATAAATTTAGTTTCCGGTTTTTTATGTAGCTTGCTCTTTTATTCTAGTTTTCACTCTTTGACATTAGAATTAGAGTATTTTATTATGACTGACGAGTGACTATTTGTAGCTATTTCGAATGGAATATCTCTTAGCGAATAGTAAATCACACTAGCAAACAGAAGATATGAACATTTGAATTAAAGAGGTTCTCAATGTCCCGTCAATACAACTACAAAGATTTTAAACAAAGTTGGAAAAATTGTGGAGAATTAGGATGCATTTGAAGTGTAATGCTTGCCAATGAGAAGAAACAATCCTATGAAACCATGGTTATAGTAGACACGATAACATTAACCGTTACAAAAAGGAACGCCGAAACATTCAGTTGCTAGCATCACAAATACTCGAGTCAAGTACTCGTATGAAGACTCGGACGGGTGAAGACTTTTTGATGAGTCATATGAGCCCAATATTCCACAATAAAGCCCATGAATCAAGTGGGTTGTACAAAAGCCTCGCAAACTTCGCAAACATAACCTCTGCTACGGCATGCTAGTTACGGGATTTTATTAGGGGTGGTGGACCTTAACTAAAAGAGACCTACAAATACAAAAATATTGTGGGACTTTTGTATGCATGTCACACATTTAATGGGAAGTTTTAAAATAAAGTTAGAGGTCTAGGACCTCCCAATAATTTCCCTCTAGTTATACGTTTGGGAAATTAAGTGATTTTTCGACTGCCATAAGACTGGCCTGACCCAAAGCGAGAGCATTATGTGAATTCAACCACACTTTTTATAGAGGTCAAACATTCCAATAAAAGGACATGTTCATTACGTAAATTCAACCACACTATGTAACTTTAGCATCAGAGTGATCATATGGAGACACCTCTTGCGGAGGTTTGTTTGACAATCAGAATTGGGTATGTTAAAGAAATTGAATCTATCCAAAATTACCAACCGAGTCGACTAATATTCTTTTTTGGTCTATTAAATTCAGTTTCCATTCTACTTTTCAAAATATATTGGTTCTGCCTCGCAAACTTTACATCTGCTATGACATCCTACTTTTAAACCGTTGGAGAAACCACTTCTTCACTAGACTATTGACTTTAATATAAAATAGTATGAATGTAAAAAATTCAATTAGGAGAAATCAGAAGTGAAAATGAGAAATCGGATATTAGAGAAATAAAACAAAACGAGAACAATTTTGTAAATTTCAAATTTCAACTCTTTCAAATAGGGATGATAAAAGGTAGGATATTTGTGGATAGTGTTATTCTCATACTCTTACCCGTTTATTTAGAAACTACCCGTATCTGTTTTATAGCCTAAGGCGTACCACCTTCCTAAACCTTATCCGCTTTGATCGTATCCGCGAGCTTACCCAATTATATAGAATATATTCTAATAAATTACAAATTAAGTAAGAAACATAATATGAAAAAAACCCCGTGTATATTTGATACCTAAATTTAACAAATATCTTAAACAATCTAAATTATTTCAAACTAAAGAACAAATTATTAAACTAGTATCGTAAAGTCATTAATTTGAATATTACTTATATTTCTGAATGAAAAACACGTACCCATTAAATATATTACGAGTAACAATTACCTACAAAGTAATTCCGTATCTCTCCGATAATATTTCTAATCTCATACCCATATTGGCATCTCTTTAGTCCGAAAATAAACCTTACCCTCCTAAAAAATTCAAACCTTTCCTTTACTAACCCCTCGAAACCCCTTGATCTAACCTCCGGCAAGAGCATATAGATCCGAAATGCCCCGAGAAATTATCACTCTTCAGGTAGGACAATGCGGGAACCAGATTGGTATGGAATTCTGGAAACAGCTCTGTCTAGAACACGGCATCAGTAAAGATGGGATCCTCGAAGATTTCGCTACTCAGGTTCACCACTTTCTCACTTCTTACCTGTTAATTGAGCTGTGTGCCGGTTATTCGAGTAGAATTCCATGTAATTGACTTTATTTCTAGGTTTCTTTGTTTCGTTTCCCGGTACTACCTCTCGAGCTACTTGTTTAGTGTTGTGTGTTGTTAATTGTTGGTTTTTACGATTTCAAAGTAATGACATTGCCAGTTTTGTACTTTAGAACGACCATATTCTCACTGAGCTAAGTGGGTTCAAGGACTGGACAATTTTGTACTTTAGAACAACAACGATACATTTGTTTTTTCTTTAAATGTGAATCAGCATTACTTTTCCTGGAGTTATGGGTGTGTAGCGGAAACAGTAGTTACTAGTGCTACTCTTTATTTGACTTCTGATCCAGGGATCATCTTCGTTTAATCTTCGAGTTGGTGATGATGCTGTAGGGAGGTGACAGGAAAGATGTGTTCTTTTACCAGGCTGATGATCAGCATTATATTCCACGAGCTTTACTCATAGATTTGGAGCCTAGGGTTATCAATGGTATTCAAAACAGCGAGTACCGGAACCTATACAATCATGAGAACATCTTTGTTGCTGATCATGGTGGTGGTGCTGGAAATAACTGGGCAAGCGGATACCATCAGGTTGGTTTGTTGCTTAGCATTTCCTACAATCTTACAAGTTCAATATAGTTATGGGGTATCTTTAGTTTAAAGGTTTTGGTTTCTTCAGAAGTTTGTTTCAGAAATGTACCACTACTGAGTAAATTATGGTTATGATTTAAATAAAGGCGACACCTTTTGTCGCCTGAGGCGTAAGCCGCTACCGCCTTCCTATCTAGGCAGGTCGCCTTTTGACTTCCACTTGAAGTCCAGGCGTTTTAAGTCTTCCACACTGATCTGTCTGCTTTCAACTTCTCCTCCACACTAACTCTAAGGATGTAAAAGTGGAAGATTTGATGACATTGATCTTGATGAGGCTTTGTATGTTTTTTGAAATTTTTGTTTGTCACCTCACGTGCAAAAGGCAGCTGCCTTTCTCTCGCCTCGCCTTGAGGCGATTTTTTACCCTTATCGACTTGACTTGCCTTTCGCCTTTCACGACTATGTTGGTTATCATTCGTGTTTATTATTATTCATGGTTATCAGGGAAAGGGGGTGGAAGAGGATATAATGGACATGATTGATAGAGAAGCTGATGGAAGTGATAGTCTTGAGGGATTTGTTTTGTGCCATTCCATTGCTGGAGGAACGGGCTCAGGTTTGTTCTCATGATATATTTACTTCCCTTAGTATGGATTTGAAATGCTATCCATTTTGCTACAAAAGCTATACGATAAACTAATGCCCCTAGTAATGTACAGGTAATGAAATTCAGTCATATGCCTATTATGTTGACTTTACTCTCCTTGTATATTGAAGGTATGGGTTCGTATTTATTGGAGACTCTGAATGATCGCTATAGCAAAAAGCTAGTTCAGACATATAGTGTGTTTCCTAACCAAATGGAGACAAGCGATGTGGTGGTCCAGCCTTACAACTCACTTTTAACACTCAAGAGACTGACACTAAATGCTGATTGTGTTGTTGTTCTTGATAACACTGCACTCAATAGAATTGCTGTTGAACGCCTACATTTGACAAATCCGACTTTTGCTCAAACAAACTCTTTGGTATCTACTGTAATGTCTGCCAGTACAACCACATTGCGGTATCCTGGATACATGAACAATGACTTGGTTGGTCTTCTTGCTTCCTTAATTCCAACCCCGAGATGCCATTTCCTTATGACAGGATATACGCCACTTACAGTGGAGCGCCAGGTGCCATACTACTCAATGTTATTTTTCTGACATTTAGCTCCCTTTGTGATAATTTTCGTCATTCCCCGTTGTTTAACTAACTGCAATATGTAGAACATTGAAAATGGTTTCAGAAAACGTTGTTCTAGGATTGTCTCATGTGATAATTGGCTTACTTTCATAATATTGATTATGCAATATAACATATTTTCTTGAATGTTTTGATATAGTACCTATATAATTGTGCTCATAATATGAAAGTCTGATGCAAATATATCTTTGGGTATTTTGGTAGGCCAATGTGATACGTAAAACTACTGTGCTGGATGTGATGAGAAGACTTCTGCAGGTGAGAATTTAATTTGCAGTTTTAATGAACATTTTAAGTATTTTGTTGGTTCTTTCAAGAAATGGACAGTTTAAGTATTTCGTTGATTGTTTTTTGCAGACAAAGAATATTATGGTTTCCTCTTATGCGCGAACAAAAGAAGCTAGTCAAGCAAAGTACATCTCAATATTGAATATCATTCAAGGAGAAGTAGATCCTACTCAGGTAATAATCTTAAGATGTTCATAACCTACTGTCAACTTTGCTGGAATTTCTGCATGAACTGGGAAGTTACCCATTTTATATTTATTTCCACTCTTCTTTTTCTTGTAATAAGAAACTATTCCATCTCAAACATAGCTGTGGGATTCGAAAGAGATTTCATGAATCAGATAAAGTTTTTGTGCTTGCTTACACTTATTAAATTGTACCCAAGATGTTGTGTTCTATTACATCCAATGACGTCACTCAATTTTCTGCTGTATGAAATTGGAGAAACTCGAACCCTTAGCTGGCTGAAACCTCCCACCCCATTCCGGTTAGCATATTACAGATTGGGCTTCTTGAAATGCTACCTATTATGAAGTTACTGGTTTTTCTTGTTGTCAATCTCTCTTTAGGGAGATAAGTTAATCTTGCTTTATTTTATTTTATTCCGTTTGTCTCGCCTAATATCATTGCTCTAATGTCACCTGTGGAACAAAAAGAGTTGAAAACTAGTAGATATCTTGTAATTTTAAACTTAATGCCAACAACTGGTTACTATTTTTCTGGTAAATAATTTTGATAATGCTGCTTTGAACACTCTGTCATCAGGTGCATGAAAGCTTGCAGAGGATCCGTGAAAGGAAGCTTGTGAACTTTATAGAATGGGGCCCTGCTAGCATACAGGTTTTACTATACAATGATAAATATATATATCATTTGCTCCTAATATGGTGTGAGATTTTAATTTTCTGGTTGTGGTGGTTTATTCATTTATCTCATTTTTCTATAGGTTGCTCTGTCAAGAAAGTCTCCGTATGTCCAAACTGCACATAGGGTATGACCCAATCTTTTGTTTTTCCTATCTAATTCGCCATGTATTTTTTTTGTTGTCCTTGGGTTATGGTTAACTTGAGCATTTTGAGTTAATTATGTAATTTGATTGTTGTGGAGACTTATAAGTTATTTCAATACTATATCATTTCTAATTTTCTATTTGAGAAATAAACTTAAGCGAGCTGCATTTGTAGGTAAGTGGGCTCATGCTTGCGAGTCACACCAGCATCCGACACCTCTTCAGCAAATGTTTAAGCCAATATGAGAAACTGAGAAAGAAGCAAGCTTTTCTTGACAATTATCGGAAATTTCCAATGTTTGCTGTAAGTATGTTCATCATGATTATGATGCATTTCATGTTTAATATTAGCTGTGGATGTGTACTGAATACCCCTGCTCAATGTTTCTTCCCATCATAAATACTGAGTTTGTTTTTGAGAAAACTGCCGACAAATTAATTATGTTCTCTATGATCCTTTTTCTTCATTTTGTTGAATAATTCTAAAAAAACTGTTATATGATGCGATGCTAAATGTTATCAGGACAATGATCTGTCCGAATTTGATGAATCAAGGGACATAATTGAGAGTTTGGTCGATGAATATAAAGCTTGTGAATCACCGGATTACATAAAATGGGGAATGGAGGTAATGCCCTATTCTTCGGTGGTCCTAACACTAAATATTTCACTTGCCCTATTTTTCTGCTCTGCTAAATAATGAGAACCTTGTGGACTAATGCAGGATCCTAATCAACTTCTAACGGGAGAAGGCAATGCTAGTGGAACTGTGGATCCAAGAGTACCAGTTTGAACATGTTAAGATAACCCATCTCAAGGTAATCAGTCTAACTTCTTTTTAACATTTTGATTCAGATTTGTGTTTTCTTTTTCATGGATGGTTAAAGATTTCTATTCCTGCAGCTCTGAGTTTGTAGGATATTGATAGGGTAAAATACACTCATGACCATCAATTTAGGCCTTGCTTTCTTTATGGCGCCTCACCTTCATAATCGGACATAAAAGTCCTTGAACTTTACCCTTTACTGACATAAAAGTCTCTCATAAAAGTAATTGACCTCAAAATGACAATTGGTAACCTAAAAATGAAGAAGTTCAACAATGAATGTTGTTCAGATACCACGTTTTAATTTTCCAAAATCTTAATTTTCGGAACTTTCTCTTTCACAATCAAACAATGCGTAAATGATCTTAATACCAACAAGTTCAAGAATTAAATTTGCTTGGCATATCAATTCTATCAGCTCCTACAATGGAGACTTAACTAGTACCGGAGTGATCACAGGTTAAGACACTTTTATATGTCATAAAATGCAAAGTTCAAGGACTCTTATGCCTGGTTTTGAAAGTGATGGGCGATAAAGAACGTAAGTTCTAGGTTGAGTGGCCATAGGTGTAATTCACCTGATATCAGGATGAAAATGTTAAACAGATCTACTGATTGATACATTGAAGGAGTTATTATTTTGTTTATTCTTCTAATTCATTCCTACATTAAGGTTTAATTAAACTTGTATAATGGCAGGAGGACATTGTTGCTGTGTTAAATCGCACGTTGAAGAGTGGATGTAAATAGAAGTAGACAGATAGTGTGAGTTTTGTGGGCAGCTTGATCCGTGTGGTGCTGGTGATTTGTTGTTTGATATTTGTGAAGCTTCCTAATTAGCATTTTGGAGATACAGAACCTCGTATCAGCTTCTTCCTCGGAGTTGTTTAACGTTTGATTGGGTTCCTGATTTTTAGGGAATAGAAGTGGGTCTCTTAGATGCTCTGCAATTTGTACTTTTTTTTTCTGAGTATAATTGTTATATATTTGATTTTCTCCTAATAGTTTGCATTATAACATGCTGCATATGTTATATGGTCCAATGCCCTTTTAAAGAAATTATTCTTCATCAGCTCATGAACTTGCGTTGTAGGAGTGTGCAAAATGACTAGAAACTGAATTGAAATTTTCATTTGGTTCGTCGTTGGTTATTGATTTGGTCTTCATTTTATCTAAATTCGGATCTGTAAAAAATGTGGTTTAACCAAACTGATCATAAATTTTATCATATGGACAGTATGAATTTATGGACCCATATATAATATTTTGGCTTATTATTGTGATCATCAGGTCACATTATTTTGGCCCATTCTTGCCATCAATCACTCATCTAATCCCAACCTCTTAAACTCGTGTTCTTTAGAACTTATCGGTAATGTATTTCAATTCGATAATTTGCCTTCAGTAAATATTAATTTCCATAGATCACAATCAAGGTATTTAATTAAGATTGAGACACAACTACTATTGTACATATTAGAAAATTCGCTAGCAACAACAACTAACGATAGCAACCAGTAGACATCAGAGCATGAAGCAAATCATAATTTTAGTTGACATGATGATAAGATGATTAATTTAAAAAAATAAGAAAACACTACTTTTAAAAACAGTGTTACCAGATGATTTTTTTCAAAAATATTTTTACCTTTAAAGAATTACTCCTTAACACCAAATACTTCCTAAATCACTTGCAATTTCTACGGTAGGCGTAAAGAATGATTGTTTGACCAATTAATTTATACTTTATAGAAAATGACGGTATGGATGAGCTATATTTACCTTAATGTTGTATTAAAGGAAAACAGAAGGTGCAATTTTCCTTTCATTGTGTTGACTTAATTGTATATCTTTACTGTAAAGATAGAGATAAAAGATGAGGAAAATTATTGGATAATCTTTCCTTACCTTGGGCCATTAATGGGTTCTATAGGTGACACCACCGATCCATATCAAAACTTAATAATTTTCGTCTAAGTTATGATTCACAAATAATTGAGTCACATACAATTACTTGTTTTTTTTTTTTTTAATTGCAAGGAGTAGGATTTGAACCCTGATCTCTCCGCTCACGAATTGGTGAAATCCGTCGGACAAGAGAAAAAAATATAATCATTTTTATAAAGCTGAATTTATCGGTGAAAAATAAATAAAGTAAAGATTTTTGTACATACGAAGTAATTAGAGAATAACTGTAAAAATAACCACATCTTTTTTTATATGGTTTGTTTTTTTATTGAATAAAACTATGCTAAGGGCCTGTTTGTTTTAACTGCGGGTTGCTGTTGCTGTTTGCTGGTTACTGTTACGGTTTGTTGTTTGCTGTTTCTAATTCCTGGTTGTTGTTTGTTGTTTGATTATTAGTGTTTGGTAAAATTATGATTAACTATTACTGTTACGATGTAAAATGACATATATGGACATGTTTATAAAATCAATTTAAAAATAATATTAAAATAATAAAATTTTGAAGGGCATATAAGAGATAACACATCCAAACCGTAAAAGATGTTTGAAAAGTAGGAATTCTCTACTTTTTCTAAAAGTACTTTCAAACACTTGAAACTCTACTTTTTAGTATGGAAAAACAAAAAGCAGTTTGAAAAGTAGTAAACAAACACCCTCTAAGTTTGATTATTTTTTCTTTATTTCGACTCCTTACATGATTGTCTCTCTATATGAGTGTTGTCATCCTTTATTATGAAAATACATTAGAGTTTTCTTTATAATTAGTATCACATAAATTTGATTTATAAAAAAATTATGAAGTCACTAATCTTGATAAAAAACTCCGAAGTCAATTATGGGTGAAATGCATTGTCCACTATTATGCAAAAAGAGTTTCATGTATGATTTATTATCGCTTTATCACGATTTACGATATTGAAAACGCAAATTGAAGCTCATATTATGTATGATTGGATTGCATTTTTTCTACTCATATTAAGATGAACTGATTTTTCAATGAATGAAGCAACTAATCTTTCTAAAAAAAATTTTTTTGTAAATTTCTATAGAAAAAATGCAAATGTTTATCCGAAAACTTACACAATTGTAGGTATTTTATAATTTCACTTTTTGCAATGTACAACTCATAGTAGAATAACATATATTGCATTTGTTATTGTATAAAATGTTTTTGTTAATGCTTGCTTACTTACATAGATCATATTTTTTATGACTAAAAAAATTGAACTAAACTGAACTGAAAATTATTCAATGGAAGTGTATTTACTGAAAGTGAACTGATTTTAACTACTGATAAGGCATAAAAAAACATGACCATAGATTGTAATTCAAGATGTGATAAAACTTAAGAAAAGATTAAGATAAAGCAAATTAGGGTTTTGGCACATGAGAAACATAAGGGTGCATGGATATTTTAGACACACCGGATTAAAAAGAAGAAAGAAAAAAAAATAAAAATGTCAGGATGTCCCATAAAGCACAAGTTATACATAAAAGCAGAAAAAATAGGTAGCTGACAGAATCAAGCATCAAATTAATGTCAGTAATTAGCATGTGCAATTATTGTATCTTTGAGATCCTTCCTAAGTTTATATTACAACATTATAAATCAACATTTACAATCTCTTTTTTCTTTTTCCAGTGTGGGATCTGATTCCTCGTTTTGACTGTTTCATTTTCTTCTTTCTTTCCTCAAATCTCTCTAATTTGAATTTTGAACCCATCCATCCATTTATTTCAATTTCTGTTGTAAAGGTATCTTATCCACTTTATTTTTTATCTCAACCCTCCTCATGAAATAAAAATTACCATTTGCTAACATCGGCAGATGTACTGCAATTTTTTTTTTAATTTTTTTTTTGTGTAATTACACTTACATTAATTTATAAGAATATTGAAAAGAAAATCTTTTATTTAGTAAGGTCTTACTTTTTTTTTTACTTATATTTCAGCAATTTCAGTTCAGTTCAGCAATTTCAGTTCTATTTAGCAATTTTATTCAGAAATTTCAGTTCTATTCGACAGTTTCAGTTCAATTCAACAATTTCACTTTTATTTAAAAATATCAGTTCAGTTCAGTAAAAAAAAACAGGGCGTAAGACATTATAAATTTTTTATAAACCTTTAAAGAGAGAATTAGAGGAGTGATAGATGCAATTATAAGGCTGCAATTAATTAAACTATGTACATATATAGTTCCTTTACAACTAGAAAATCATGCATGGGGGGCTGGCATGGCACTGCCTATCTTCTTTGGCTTTTTCCATGAAAATGAGGGCTAAAAGGCCGTACACTCTTTCTGTAAGGAGTTGGATTCCATCACCACTTCCTTTTTATTTTATATATCTTTCTCTTTTCAACATTATACACTACTGGATATATATACTACTAAATTTAATAACAATAACAACATCGCCACAATGCAGGCAAATTAATGCTTATGGTTTTTCCTTTTCTTTATGTTATCTTCTAGCTGTATGTTTTCTTTTTAATTTACTATATTATTCATGCAAATTTAGTCAAAATTATTTCTGAAATTATCATAAATTGATTTAGATTTGTAATGTAGAGTACTATACTTACTTGTATACTATTTGAAGTGTTTGAGTACTATGTTTACTTTTACAAACGCATATATCTGATTCAAATATTGTATACAAAAAAAGAACATGTTTCCTATAAAAAAAATCAATGGATCTGTAATCTTGATATGGTATTTTATCATGATCACCCATAAAGAAAATAAATCTCATAAAATTGTAAACTTCTTAAAATTAGGGTGTTTACAAATGCAATAATAAATCTATTAATACTATAGATGTGGTCATACATATATGGTTACAATTAAAATTATCAAATAATTACATGTGTAGGTTGCCAGAAGAAATTCATGTGTTAATTATCCGCGGCTTCTATTAAATTAAGTTTATATTACTCTTTTGATACAGAGGAAGAGCTTAGCCCGAAATAAAAATAGAAAGGAAAGAAAAGAAAAACAAGCTAACACAAAACAAAGCTTAACGAATAGCTCGAGTCGTGTCTACTCAACTTAAATTCGCAACAGAACATCATGAAGGTCTGCGGGGTCCATCATACTCGTGATAACCTAAGAAAACTTTCCACGAAATTTATCATCCAATCAGTCACCTTACCACCTTCACTATATATATATATATAGGTATGTTGCACACTAACTTTACATCGACACTTTAAAAGAGTTCGACAACCATTAATAACCCAAAAATATTTGTGGAAACTCATGTCCGGAGTCATGAAGACAGATAACCACCTGAGGTTCCAACTTATAATACAATTTATTCAACTCATGATTTAATAATAATAATTTCATAATGGACTTATTTTTATTTCATTTTCAAATATCAGTTTTTAATTTTCATTTCTAATATAGTTAATTAGCGTAAACTTGCTATTAATTTATCCATTATCAAGTTAAGTAAAATGTCAATTCCATAATTTTTATAATATGTCCTCTTTATGTATGTGTAATGCCAAATTGTGTGTGATAATTTGGTAAAATATCTACAGTGAAATAATTGCAATCTCCAATCACTTTCAATTTTATATTTTTCAGAATTATTGAAATTCATTATTAATGCTGATCAATCCAACACATTACCGACTTAATCTTAATCATATCCTTGTTGGAATACATTTCATTACAAAATGAATGATTTCATTTGACAAACCTTCATATTTATCTAGAAGCCTTTTGAAGATTTTTTGCTATAAAAGAACGTTTATACACACCTTAACAAAAATAAATACAAAGTTTAAGAAAAAAACAAAAATAAATACATAAAGTTTAAAGTGTTTTGAAAGCAAATCTCATGAGTTGCAAAGATATATGGTTTAAAACGGCACAGATGTATGCGTTACCGACGGTTAGTAAATAAGGTTCAAAAATACCAACAATATTAAAAACACCAACAATATTAAAAAGAATGAGCCGAACATTTCTTTTATATTTATTTGATGAAATGAGTCATTAATCTTTTGTTTGAACTCAACAAACCGTTATTTACAAATTGAAGATGAATACATATGAAATTGAATGAGAATACTTCGTCAATCAAGTTTTATGTTTAAAACTGACAGATAAAAAATTGTATCTATAACTCTTTAGTTTTAACTACAATGTCATTTTCCTTAACACTTTTAATTTTGTCACACCTAGTTTACTAATCTGCCACACAAACAGACTCATTTACAAATATAAAAAACCACAGTATCTTTTTTCTAACTTCATAAATATATTAATTGAAAACTATATGTTTATTTTGATTGCAAGCGTTAGCTATTTCAATTATACATCACACGCTAAATTATTAACGAAATAATTGAAATAAACACCTTAAAAGTTGACTTTTTTAAGATCACCAAACACCTGATCTCTTGCAGCTTTTTTCCTCATAAATATTAAAAATTTGTCATAAACAATATAATTATGACTATTTAAATTAGACCCATACAATCTAATTTGCAAGCTACTTCAATTCTATCACATTTAGCTAAACTTTTTATCCAAGAAAAAAAAGAAGTAAGCAAAACGATGTGGTCAGTTGCATGACTCACTTGATGCTTACATAGAAAAAGTATAAATAAATATAGAATTAGAAATTATGCCATTTCTATTTAAGCCTCAAGAAAGTCAATCAAATTAAATTGAGTGATTTATTTATAATAAATAAAACCAAATAAAGAGGTGATAAATATGATGTGGCGGTGGAGATGAGGATAGATATGGTCGCCGGCCAAAATATTCAGCCTAAGATTTGATTTAGTTTGGTTTGGTTTGGTTAGGCAAAACATTATTGTAAAACAATCCTAATTGCCCGACCGTTATGTAGATTGATGTTGACTCTCAGATTTTAATCTTATCCTAATTAATATTTGCACAAATAAGTTTTAAGAATTTTACAATCAAATTTTCACGATCCTATTTAGGCACCTTATTTTGAGATTTATAATAATACAATTCCATTTAGTAATTTTCAATAATAGAAAAATAGCACTCTAATGAGAAAAATGTTCACAAACCTGTTAATTAATGTGTTTGCTTTCTACTTCAACTCTATCACTTTGCTTGCTATTTCGGACCTGATCATTGGCATTGCTGTTAGTTTTGCAGCTGTTGCGTTTACTGTTGTTGTTTGCTGATAGCTGTTGGATAATTAATGTTTGGAAAACTTACAAAAAAAACAATAGTTGTTGACATGTAAAAAAAGACTAATATGGATATACTATTAATGAATATAAATAAATAATAATAATAAGTTAGGGCAATGTGGTCAAAGTCTACTTGTGGTTTAAAATACAAACTACCGTTTCGTGAAAAACTCCAATTTAAAGCTTTTCTCGAAACGCTCCGTTTTGCTTCGAAAATGCTAAATGTTGCAAGTTTAAATTTTTTAACCAAACACCTATATATTAGCATATTGGAATAAAAATGTTATACGCTCCTACGAAACGCTATTTGCTCTCACGAAACGTTTTATCAAACAGACACACTTTATCACCCTTCCGTCTAACATTTTTGTTTTTATTAATATTTTTATTATTATTATTATTGTTCTCGAAACAGCTGAATGAGAGAGTTGTTTTCAGAAGCATTCAGAACCTAATGCTACAATTATGGGAGAGTTTTCCATATGTAATTTTTAAAAAGAATTCTCTCCTTTCTAATACAGTGTTTGGAAAAAATCAAAATTGGGGAAAAATATTTGTTTGTCCAAAACTACTCAGAAGAAATGCATCGGAAGCTAAAGTGTAGTTAGAATTTATGAACTAGTAATTTTACACAAATATAGCTTGTAGAATTTCAACATTAAGTAGATGCTATCAGAAGAGAATTGAAAGACTGCTTCAAAAGAGAATAGCCAAAAAACGATGAATGAAGCTTAAAAGGAGAATCAACCTAAAACGTTGATGAAAACTAGTTTAGAAATTAGTCAAAGGCAACTAAAATTATGAAGACTTGAAGAATGTGAATCAAAAGAAGGAACTGAATCATTGGGAGTGTAAATAAATAGTTTGGAAAGGTGTTTCAAAACATTTTATAAAGTAGGTATAAGCATATTTAATGTGGAATGAGCTAAAGAAATAACTGTAGAGGAATGCGCCAAAATTTGTCTTCCTAAGTTGCCTAAACTAGAAAATATAGGTGGTCAAATCTGTAATCAAATTCCTTAGTCAAGAAAGTGAATCATGGGCAATAAATATCCCATTCCAAAAGAACATTCAATGGATACAATTTTAAATTGACAACGTTCATTTTTAAGCCTTATATAAAAAAGAAGAACTGAAGAAGAATGACCAGAGATTACACACGCATATGAGGAAAAACAATGCTAAGTGAAGTTAGAGCAATGCATTCTCTACCAATCCTTATTCATTATAATTTGAGATATTTGAGCTTAATCGTTAATCTTTTGTGATAAATATTTGTTCATAATAGAATCTGTAAACAATTATCAATTGTTGATATCTTATGGTAAAAGAAATCTCACACTTGGTGTGTAGGGGTTGCTGATTAGTGCAATTAGTAAGAGAATGAAGTTAAAGTTAGTTTGAGTGTGTAAGAAGGAGAGTACTTAGACAAAACTAAGCTAGACTCTATAAAGACTTCATGCCCCTGAAAGAAATCGATAGTGGATTCAAATCTCAAAGGAGGAAATCTTGGGGATTAATTAGACGTAGTTACAAAGAGTGTGGCAAACCAGGGTACAACAATGGAAATATTTTTCCTCTTCTGATATCTTCTTTGTTTTTATTTGTTGTGAATCTAGAATGTCTGCTAAAAGTAAGAGTTTGTGTATGTCCAGAAGATATTATCCAGAGCCTTTGAAAGGAACTTGCTCTATGCTAAAGTCAAAACTAAAGAAATATAAACTCATAATCATTAGCTAGTTTGCTTCTAAAAATCGAGTTTAGATTTTGAAACTTGAAAAAGAGTGTTATAAGGAAATAAATCCAGCTCAGTCTCTTTGGGACTAATTGTATATCTTGTCAGGGACAAATACAACGTTTTGATAAAAGGTTGTTTTAATAAGTTGTTTCCATCACATTCATCGCATTAAGAAAAAAAGATCGACTAAATAAGTGGACAATGTTTCCATCAGCAATAGGGTTACAGTTTGTAGCCAGAAACCCATTGTTAAAAGCAACATGAGAAGGTGGGGATGGTGTAAAGGCCGGTTGCAAAAACCGACCTACATGGTTGCTGTTGCCAACAACGAAGAAGGCCGACTGGAGGCTAGTCAGCCGTTGCATGGTGAGGCTAGGGTTTCATCACCCATATGTTCTATAATCATAAAAGAGTCAATATCTATTATATATTGTGTGATTTGATGAGGAAAACGAAATAGTGCACTTTTTGCTAAATAAATTTTAGTTTTCGAAAATGAAACAAAAAATAAATATTATATCCCATTATTGGTTATTTCCACTTTAGCAAAAGCATCTTTAGCACAACATAAAAAGAGTATCCTATGAGGTTAACACATCATCAACTACGTGTATGAATGAAGTTCTTACATGATATATGAGATGGGATGTGATATAATTTGCTAATTATTTTGGTTTCATGCAGTACATATAAATATTCAATTTGTTAAGTCATATTCATATATATGTATATACGGATGGTCAATATATTATTAGAACATTTCAACCAATAATGGTATATATATTACATGCATGTGTTTTATTATTAATACAAGTTTCACATGTAATAGTATCAAAATTAATTATTATTTTCAAAATTATATATGAGATTTTATACATGCTATAAGAAATATGTATACATAATTTAATTATGTGATTTTAAATTGTGGGTGCTATTAATTTTTTAACGAATGGACCACAAAATTAAACGATTGATTGGATTGTGTGATTTTGTGGGTGCTATTAGACACGAATCCAAATTTCTTGCTTATCGGAAAACGAAAAAGCATAATTTGCAGGAAAAAAGTTTAAAGCCATGCATATTGATGGATGGTGTTACTTTTTTTATTTATTTATTTATTTTTCTTTTCTGAATTCCTTTTTTTTTTGTTTGAAAAGTAAAAAATTTTAGCTACATATAGAGAAATTATACTGTATGATATATGGTTATCTTATGGCCCGTAAGCAATAATCGAAGAACTGCTTACATTAATTTAATGACATTGAATTTTAGATATAATGCTTAAAAATATTTAAAATTCTATTAGTGAAAATTGCATATTAGATGATTGGAAATTCATGATATCTGATCGGATGGAATTTATTACACTCGATTTATATATAGTAAACACTTAGGCTCCGTTTGGTAAAGCGTTTCGTGGGAGCATATAGCGTTTCGTGGGAGCATATAGCGTTTCGTAGGAGCATATTGCATTTTTGTTCCAATATGCTCACAAATAGGTGTTTGGTTATATTTTTGGAACTAGAGCATTTAGAGTTTTGGAACCAAAACGGAGCGTTTCGTGAAACGCTAGTTTGTATTTTAAACCACAAGTAGACTTTGACAAAACTACCCCAACTTATTTTTTTAATTTATATTATTATTAATTTATATTGGTAAATAGTATACCCGTATAAGTCTTTTCACATGTCAACAACAACTGTTTTTATAATTCTTCCAAACACTAATTATCCAACAACTATTAGCAAACAGCAACAACAAACAGCAACAGCTAACAGCAACAACTAACCGCAACAGCTAACATCAACCACAATACCAAACGGAGCCTTAAGATGTGAATCTTTTATTTTGTATTTTTCCGCTGCTAAAACTATTTATCCATCCACCATATAGGATTTGAGATGGTTTTGTGAAAATAGTTTATACTTTGTAAGTTAATTGTTGAAGAAACAACAATAACAATAAATGAAATATTTAAGCCATCCCTTTATCTTATTTTAGTCACAGTCAAAGGAATATATTAAACCGAAAAGCTTAACTGATAATTAATTAAGGCTTAAGAAATATTTTATATATTAATCTATGCCATACATCTTCATGCAAATGCTCATTGAGTTTGTAGCGTGCATAATATAAGGTCATCCCACCATAAAATGAGTACAACAAGATCCATATTACTAAGGACATTTTGATCGCAAAGACTCTAATATCATGTCAACAAAAGCTTGGCTAATCTCAAAAGATACCACAAGGAGATAAGATTGTCTTGTATATATAAAGAGTCATATAGCGTTCAAAGTTAGCAAATCTTGTATATAAAAAGACATATAGCTTTCCAAGTTAGCAATGTGATAAGATATTTAACACATCATCATGTCCAATTCATTTTGCGTATGATGTTATTTCTGCGACTCCGAACATTGATAAATCATGATTCTGATACCATGCCAAAGAACCAACTAAATCAAAATATTATGCTAATAGTTAAGACTCAACACATCTTTTACTCCCACCATTCTGAAATAAAAGTCGTTTTAGACAAAAAAAAAAATCTGAAATAAGAGAGATTTAAAAGTACCATTATACCCTATTAATTATTCATTTCATATTTAATATACCAATTATTCTTTCCATTATTACTAATTACAAAAATATATTTACCATATCTCAAGATTCTCAATTTCTTAATTGGAAAATGAAGAGAAAATAAGTAAGACACCATTTAATTCAGTCAAGGTTAAAATGGAGAAAAAAAAAGAAAAAATAGCTAAAACGACTTTAATTCATAATTTCTTTCTACTTTCATTTCAAAATGGAGTATATAAATAATTTTAACAGATACATATAGATTTCTTCAGTCAAACTAGCGAAAAGTCCTTTTGATTATCCTAAAATAGTAAAGAATTTAAAAAATATTATAAATTTATAAATAGTTTATTCACCCACCAAGAACTCTAACCGAAAAAAGGAAAAGATAAATAGATTCCTTAGTGAAGGAGATTTGTATAAACTCAAAATTCATTGGATGTTGGTCCTCCAAAAGAAAAGTTTGATTCAAAATTGGCCCAAACACAGTACATGCTTAGGGAAGAAATCACTAGCAGCTTAATCTTGTATAATAAAAAGTGAAGAAAAAGGAGGAAAGACAAAATGACATATTGGTGTTACAATTTGGATAAAATGAGGTCATCATTTCAATATTTATGTCTTGGATCGGATATGTTGTAGTAGTATAGCTAACGAGCATCATAAGTTAGAAAGTGCTACAATTATTATTCAGCCCTTGCATTCATTCAATACAACCAAACAAAACATTAGTAGAGAACCAAAACAAAACATTAGTATGCATTTTCTTCTCCTTTCATAACCTCTAATTAGCAACATGCTATTTAATTATTAAATGCAAAAATTCAACTGTTTTGACTTGTTAATTTTGGATGTAATATATTTCGGAATTTTTTTAAAATATGCTTTCGAAGTACGGTACTACTTATAAATATAAAGTACAACGAGTTGATATGGAGTGAGTTAGTGTTGAAGCCATTCAACCTTGAATATAGTTCAGTCAACTAATGAAAGCTGAGTCAACTTATACAGTTGGATTGGCGGGAAAAGCAGTTTGAGAACGGTTAGCTGCTAACTAATTGTTGACTTATTGTTGACTCCTTTTCTCCAGCTATATAAACTGCTCCATTGTAACTGTTCCATTCTAAGAAAATATAACAGATTCTCTTCTTTCTTCTCTTTACCATCTTCGATCATTGGATCTCAACAGTTAGCTATAATATATACACGAAGGATCATATTAGCCTATACGGAGCATTTCCACTGCTCCTAAAGTAATACTTTTTTTTATTAATAATTGAAGAGAAATGCATACCATTTTATGAGGGGTGGTTCAAATCAAGAAATAATTATAGTGGCATCGTATTAGTCAAGAGTAACTGTTGGGGATAAATATAATTTTTATATTTATCTCACATTAATACTTTAGGTTACATTTTAGCCTATAATTTTTATGTTCGTTTTCGTTCATTCCATTATCGAGAGAAGAAAGTAAGTTGAGAGAAAAGAAAAGTAAAAGAAAATAGAAAAAAGAAAGAAAAGATATGATTGGTCGGTTGACTTGGTCTTGGTGGTTAAAGTTAGTGGGTTAGTGGGCTTGAAAAGTGGAATTAACTTCCAACTTCCCCAACTAACTTTAACTAACTTTGACTGCGAAAGTGTCACGTTTGATCGGTCATTTCGACGAGCCAAATGACGAAGCAAGAAGAGTCAGGAAAAGGGTCCGGAAAGTAGACGTTCCAAGCATTCGGAAATGTCTTCAAGAATTGCGAGAGGCGAAGCGAGCAAGGAGCAGGAATTTTTTGAAGCGAGCTGAAGAAGCACGCAACAGGTTTTCCTTCCTCCTCAAGTCAGGGAAGTGGGCTAAAAACAAGGCACCCATCATGTCACTTTCCTTTTTTCCTACTTTTTAGGTTTAGTGGGTAGTTAAGTTAGTTAGGTGGTTATTTTTTGTGTGTTCACCAAGTCATCCCCACCTATAAATACCCCTCTCCATTTCATATCATAAACAATCAAATCAAACAAAACAAACACAACAAACACAAATCAAATCAATCATGTGACACTCCAAAGAGTAGCTCTCAATTCGGCTTCCGAGTCTCCAATTTCCAGGTTTTTCTAGCTTTCATTCTTAGATTTCTAGCTTCATTTGCTAATCCTAAGTCTCAATTACTTGTCTGATTATCAAACACCTGCCTGTTTACATAATCCCAATCCTAGATCCAATTAAGAAATCCTTTAGTTCAGTACTCTAGTACACTGCTACTTTTCACCTCAAACGGTACTCTGATCGACTTGCTCAAGATTCAAGTTCGCCTCGACAGTTATTTTCATTGCTTATTTTGGCTCAATTGTTATTATTACTATTGCTCATTCTGACATTATTAATCTCTTGATTGTAATCGTTTGGCTGACTTTTGTGACAATTATTTACTCAATACAAGTCAATTTACCAAAATCTTTGGGTTGTCTTTATTGTTTAGTTTTTCGAAGCTACGACACAGTTTCGGTCTGTTTTCTAGTCAAAGTTGTGTTGACCCCGACTAGGTACCCAAGGGAAACATTTTCACAATCCTTGCTTTTCCCGTCCAATCGTTTCGTTATTAGTTAAGCATCCGTTAGCATGGCGCACATGTTCAAAATCGTTTCATAAAAACGTAGGTTGAGAACCTCTCTTCTCTGGCACGCCCGCATTTTCTCCACACGAGTCAAGGTTGTAAAAGGAATATTTTTATTTCACAAAAATATCGCCAACAGTAACATAAAAAATTATTTGGTTTTTTACAGTGTGTTATTTTTTCTTGGTTACGATGTATATGCTTAGATAATTAATGAAAGATTGAAGACTATAATATTTGCAAGTATTGCCCAAAATGAAAGTGAAAAACTTGTTTCCGCATATTGCTAATATTAAATTTGATTCCAATGTGCAAATAGAGAAAGTAAGTTATCATCTCTTTTTGTCTTGTTTTTAGTCTCTCACACTTTTGGTGCAAAAACTTAAAACATAGTGACAATGTCTTAATTATAATAAGATTAGTTTACTAAAATATAAATATAAAGAATTGTTTCTCATACGCCCGAATTAGAGGCAATTCCAAGCCTCCAAAACAGTACGGGGAGCAACAATTTATATAGATTTGGTAACCGACCCCAAACTAAACTCAGTATTTGTTGATCGTTTTTATCTCATGTATTGAACCACAAATAAGTAGTCATCGGGGAGCTATACAATCATCAATAATATGGCTAAAAAGATTGTTGCCACATAAGATAGAAGTGAGTTGGGCATTTTATATCAAACGTAATTTAACTGTAACTTGACTAAACAAGTTGGAGTAAAACATATAAGAAAGCATAGTGGATGGCTAGATTTATGATAAATTTAAGATTATAATCTAGTTGTTGAGATATATTATTTCTCTATAACTAAAAAAGCTATGGATCGAGCCACACCTAAAATATGATAATTTTTTTGTTATTAATTCTAAGTACAATTAGAAAAATGATTAATCTAATTTATATATAATTTCAAAATTATTACCAAATCAGAAATTAGTTGCAAAAACAAGCGCACGTTTGAAGTTTGCAGTCAATAATATAGAAATATAATATGTAAAATAATTCGTTAGGCAAAAAAGTAATGTATTATTTAGTTACCTTAGACTTGTATATATCATTCATAATTCATATGATAGAACCCATAATATAGATAGATTCATACTTAACGTGCACCTCCATAATTATAATTGTTAATTACGTAGGGAGATCCCCACCACCACCACCACCACCACAATTGACACATAATTCTAATTATTTATTTTATTTACTTTTCTTTTAATCATTTTTTATGTTCATCTCTCTCTCTTCCATGCATACATCTACAAGCATCTTTTGAGCACTAAAACGCAGTCCATAGCATCAATAAAGCCTTATAGCTGAAGTTTTCTCCGCTCAAACCCTAATATATAATAAGCAAAATTACATTTATGGTCCCTTAACTCTTCTCTTGCTTTTATTATGTCTAAAACTTCAAAACCACATATTATATACGGACCCTGCTGAATTAGTTAATATGGACCAAATCAAAGTGAACTCATTCTCAAAATGAAAAAATTTAAAAATTAAAATTGTTTAGACCAGATTCTTAAAAATTATCATTTGATCTTTCCAATCACTATGGAGCTTTCTCTTTTTCAATAACTATTTTCTTTCTCCTAACCTCACACTTTCAAATCAGCTCAAACCCAAATGGTTTATGGATTAAACCTCATCTACAAAAGTGATTCGAACATCATTTTCATGAGTTTTACAATATATATATAAGATTATCCACAACTAAAGTGGTTATCTTGATCGATAGTAGAACAGATCATTATGCTAGCTAACAAAGTAAAAAAATTCTAGAACAACCCATTGTATTAAAAGCTGCTAAACACTAGTATAGGTTGCTTGAGACCTTTGAGGACAATCTAGTTTTGAGCGATTAGACTGGCCTAGACTATCCATTCGATCATTCTAGACGTGACTTAAGGCAAAAGGCAACATTCATTTAAAACAGCGAAAACATTGAATTTCACAAGTCATAACGAAATAAGAGTAGAGTTGAGGGGTGATGGCTGTAATTGATCCAAATATAATACAACAAAAAGAGATGAGAATAAATAAAAAAATATTAATAAGCAAAAGCCTCTTCTTATCTTTATTTCCTTCTCCTTCCTCCTTTAATTCTCACTTTGTTTCTTTTCCCTCTCTTGCTTTCTTCCCTCTGCTATTCTCTCCTAGTGTGTGATTCTCCACCATATTTTCTTTCCTAAAGACCCATCAACCTTTATTAAAGAAAAAAATAAAGATCAAAAAATTAAAAAAACTATGGTTTTCTCTTCGGTTCCAGTCTATTTAGATCCTCACAACTGGCAGCAGGTAATGTTTTTTTTTTTCTTTTCATGATAATAAAAAGATGAGCATATCATAAAGATAATTATTCCTATTCCTTCTTTTTATTTTTCTCTTTTATAATTTTGTGTGTGTGATCTTTTTCTTGAATATACTTGAATTCTTGAAATTTATTTCTTTTCTTATAGCAAAATAATCAACAACAACATCAACAAGGAGGAGGTATCAATGAAAATTCTCAGCTTCCACCTCTTCCTCCGCCGTCTTCCTCAGCCGGTAGCGGCGGAACGGGGTCTATTAGGCCCGGTTCGATGGCGGACCGAGCAAGGTTAGCAAAGATACCACAACCAGAAACAGCCCTAAAATGTCCAAGGTGTGAATCAACAAACACAAAGTTTTGCTACTTCAATAACTACAGTCTCTCACAACCTCGCCACTTCTGCAAAACATGTCGGCGGTACTGGACCCGTGGCGGTGCTCTGAGAAACGTTCCGGTAGGAGGTGGTTGCCGAAGAAACAAGAAAAGCAAGAGTTCAAGCACCTCAAAATCACCAGCAACAAATGAAAGAGTACAAATAATGGGATCGAATTCGAGCTCGGGAACTAATGGAATCCCATCAGAAATGAACATGATGACTCATCTATCTCAAAATCCAAATCACCATCAACTACCTTTCATGACATCTCTGCATAATCTGACTCAATTCGGAGTTGGAAATCTCGGGTTAAATTTTGGGGGAATGCAACATAATGGACAAGCTGATATGGGGTTTCATATCGGGACTAATTCGGGTGGTGCAGTGCAACAATATCCGTTCTTTGAGGCTCCCCAGCATCCGCCCGGATTGTACCAGTATCAAAGTGAAGGCATTGAAGCTTCAGGCGGAGGAGAGAATGGCCATGGACATCTTAGATCAATGAGTACAAGCTCTAGGGTTTCTCAATTAGCACCGGTCAAAACGGAGGATAACAATCCAAATTCAATATTGAACTTGTCATCAAAGCCGTTCTTGGGGATTTCGGAGGGTAATAATAATACTAATAATAATCATTACTGGAGTGGAAATACTTGGACGGATTTATCAGGTCTTAATTCATCATCTACAAGTCATCTTCTTTGAGTATAAAAATGGAGTCTTTGATGCTACAACCAGCTAGTTTAGTTATAATTTGACAACAGCATTGAGTTGAATCTGGAACGGGAAATCATCTGAAGCAACGAAAATGGTAGAATGTTCGTATTTTGATTTCGATTTTTATTTGTTTTTGTTTTCTTTGCTTGTTTGAGTTGTTGTTTTTCTTATAAAAAAAAAGGGGTCTGTATTGTATTGTTTGGGTGTTTTAAGGTTTAGTAGAGTGTGTAAGAGATTAGTGAGAGATAGGTACTTATGATGTTTGTTATATTATATCTGAATCTGACATATTATCTATATGAGCTTCTTCTATGCATATTATATTTTTCTTCTTCTTAGTTCATCATTATTTAGATGTTGTTTTGACTGCATTACTTTTATGCTTAACTAATTTTCTTGGGTAAATTTTTTAGCTCACTTTTCAATGTTAGAGTTAGCCCTATCGAAGAAGATTCTGATTTTGAAATGGATCCATAGAATATTGCAGTATACTGTAACAAGTTTTGTTGCCATTTGACGGCTAAAAGCTTCACTTCATGCTAGGGTTATTGCATATTTGTTGTGGATTCTCAAACAATTCACTATTTATGATGAAATTTAAAGTATTTCCGGGTTTATGGTGAATTTGGTTGTGTAGTGCATACCATGAAAATCAATCAAGTTATCTATCATTCAAATTGGCGGGGATGTTAGATTTCATATGAGTTCATCCATCACACAAGCATATCAATATCATATTTGCCAGATTATTTGATCTGGTATCACTTCGTGTGTCACACAAGCGAACCAATATAGTGATGTATACCACTTAGATTTTTTAACTTTGATTAATTTGTTCCTTCTCAAGCTTGGTTTTACTTTTTACTCTCGTCTTCGATAAGATTTTTCGAGTATGTGGTAGGATTTCTCATTGATTTTAGGTTTCGTGCATATCAATCTTATTGCAAGATTGAATTAATTTCGATTATGAATTTTTGTTCCCCATCTATTTGGTTTATTTTCTTTTTTTTTCTCCTTTCTTCAAATATTGTTCATGTGTAACAGAAAAAAAACAAATATTGTTCTTGTATAGAATTTCTGTTAAAAATATCGAATGATGCAAATCTTTTCCTTTTTTATATTAATTTTCGATGTCCAACTTTTTTGATGTAAAAGATTTTTTTTTGTGTAAATTGCAAATATATATATCGGTTTGCCTATGCGGCATGCAAACAACATTTGATATTCCATGCTACTTTTTCCATGGAACCTTAAACTTAAAAGTTAAGGTAATAGTTAAGATCTATAAACAGCTTTTATTATCATTACTTTTTACAATTTTGACTAGAACGATATGTACTTGTCTATTTCTTTTATCGATACAATGAATCAAACTCACCTTAAATCGAGAAATACTTCGAAACTAATAATAAGTAAAGAAATTATTTAAAAACTGAGGCCAAATATTATTTTTACTAATAATAATAATAAGTACAAAATATTGAAATTCATTGAAAAATCCTGGTTTCAGATCCAAATCCTCCAAGAGAGTGATCCCATGCATATTGAAAGATTATCTTATTGAAAAGCTTAAGGATATGCATAAGGCACTTTTTCAGATATTATTTCTTCCTATCTTCTTCTTCTTCTTTAATGATAAAATATACATCCTCCATTCTTTATCTTCAATTTGAAGTTTCTGCTATTAATAATATCCAATATTCTGAATCCTCAATCTCTAGAAAACTATTTCATGTTTGTAAAATGGAGAGCCAAAAGAGAGAATTGAAGGTGACCTCTCTACCCATCCTAATGATTTTCCTATTATATGGAGAGAAAGAGGAAGTAGTTATTAACTTATTATTATTTATTATTTTTATGCTTTAGAGTGTTTGTTTGTTTGGTGGGTGGGTGTGAAAGTATACGAATTTGAATGTAAAGAAAGACACAAAGGATTTATATATAAAAATAGACAACATTTTATAGAAGAAAACGCCAAGAATCCCACTCAAAACCATACATATTTCTATTTTGAACCAAACCCTAACCAACAAATGTTCTAGAATATTTTTTTCTTTAATTTTTTTTGTCAAGTTCTAGAATTTATTTTGGTTTAGAATTACAACAAAAATAAAAAGTTCAAAGAAACAAAAAACAGTCAAAAGGGAGAAGTGGAGGCCTTTTTTATGTGTAGCTTTAGTTATCTCTAGTCCATCTCTCTCTAAACTCTAATTCCAGAAAAGGGTATTCTTCCTTTGGGCTTTTGCAGGTTAATTGGTGGTCTGCTCTACTTAACTTTTCCAAGGTCGGCAGCTGAATTATAGGAAATGGAAATTTAGATTCAAATTATTGTTATATATGTTTCTCTCCTATTTTTCCTTATAATAGTTGTTGATAATGATAATTTTATTACACATACCTCGAAATTATATGAAATATACATTATTTATAGGATTTGTTTATTTTGATTTTATAACTCTGATTGAGATTGAAAGCACAATTTTAACTAACAAGATTCAAATAAGATGCGGCTAAACTGATAAAAGATCTTTTTTTTTATAACAAAGAGGGGTCGAGTCCCGAAAAACTGATCAAATGATCAAAGCAAGGGCGTTGACGAGGGTGCAAGATGCTACTTACCACCTTGAAAATTTAACTGAACTAAATTCTAATTAATATATAAAACATCGGTAAGAGATTAACATATAAACTATAATTAAACTTTAAGTATCAGTTCGAGTTTTTAAAAAGAAGTAGCAAAACAAAGTGATGATAAAATTACAGGAATAAATATTATAATCAACCTGGCAACTGGGTGTACAAAAGTGTGGTCTCTGATATAAAAAGCAGCAAAGGAATCAACAATTTAGCTTTCACAAAGGCCAAGGTATTAATAAATTATTATTTTTAACTAAAAAAGAAATCCCAGAATAGACACAATAGGCAACAAAAGCTCATCGTCCTCTCAATGTTGATAGTGCATGGTCAGTTGGTCATAGGACCAACGTAATATATGGAAAGTGTAAACATGCAGTTAAATTATATATTTTACAGCACAGATATTATATGGGATAGAGAAAAGGGAAAAGCAAATGAAGAAGAAGAAGGGATGGAAGATAAATTAAAAAGAGAGAAATGAGATGGTGGTGGGGTTAATCCTTAAGGTAACTTACAATCATTCATTCATGAATATATGATATACTATATCATTAAGAGCAATCAAAGCCGGGCTCAGAATTCCATAATTGTCTGACAATTCAAAATTCAATCTCTTCTTTTCCTTATGTTAGTTAACTTTTTCAGTTTTTCTATATGATTATCTAATGTTTCCTCTCTCAATTTAACAAAACATTTATCATATCCATATTGGCAATATATCTAGATGTTTCTGATTTCCATGAAATAAAGCAAACATCGAATAATGAAGTCATCATATATATATATTCTCATGTACATAGACAAACAAAAGCAATAACCCCATCAATTTGAATTTTATTTTTATTCTTTTTATGCAATGCTTACTAGTTTGTTACATGGAAAGGTCAAGGTTGACAGCCAATTTTACACCGAAGCTAACCAAAAATGAGTATTGGGAGCTGAATCCACTAATCTGCGAGGAGCGGCCAGCTGAAACAGTTCGAAATAAGGGTGGTTTTGACGGTCGAGGCGCCCAGGCCTCCCTGTCCCCTCCGTTCATAGTTAAAACCTTAATTAAATTGAGAAGTTTTTGTTGATGGTTATTTTGGGACAAAAATCATCAACTAATATTAACAGCCTTTACAAGACTCGAATTGGCTTGGGTTCGATTTAAGCCCACGGTATGATGATCTTAGATAATATTGGAGAGTGTTTCTCCTTTTCATGGTGTTTTGAAGTGTCTTACGTTAAACGGAGTGGCAACCAAAAAGCTCACGAATCGGCAAAAATATGCAAATTTTCTTCAAACCACCGAAGTTCTCATTGAAGATTTTTCGTTGGGTTGTGAACTTCATTTCTTTGGACATTTGTAATCCTATTCTTATTTAAATGAAGTTCTTTTTTTCAAGAAAACAACTAATAAACAACTATAACACAACCCCTAAACACACTAAGTCTAACCCTGCCTAAAATTTTTGTGCTAATTACTGCAACTCTTCTCTATTACATATACATGTAATTATCTATTGAATCATGTTCTTCTGTATGGTGATAATATATTTTATTTTATGAAAGTGTGTTTAAAATTGAGATGGAAATGTAAGGAATGGGAGCCCATATATATGCAGAAGACCTAGTTTAGCAAGCCCTAAACTTCACAAGGCTCGTGTAGCCCACAAATTCAAGGAAAAATTAGTCCAACAAAAATATCAATTATAGACCTAACTACAAAATTGTATACAAGTACCACAGTTATAATCAATCTGTCAAAACGATAATTCTAAATTTGGCACATATAAGTCAATCACATGTAGCTGTCAAATTTTCTTAAAATGTTTGGTGTGTTATTGATAAAATCATAACAATTTGCAAAAGTGCACAAAAATGCTTTGATTTTTATTGATAAACTTATTTGAAATGACCGATATTTCAGAGTAACAATTTACACTAGCCGTTCGAATTTTCTCTTAGGTGTGGTGAAAAATGGTCTTGTTTGGGATAAAATTTTACTATTTCGTACATAACATTAGAAATAAATTTCACTTCCACAAATAAATTTCAAGGATAATTAATTTATCCTTTCAAGTGGTAAAATGGGAGTAATAAGAACGGTTTCTCAATTATTATTATTTTTTAAGTTTTTCTATATTTTATAAGATGATACTTAATGATTTTGTAGTCATTTACCTCTTATTTCATACATTAGTTTGTCCTGTCCATCTTTTAAAAAATAAATACATAGTGAGCCTTCATTTTAGAATAACAAATCTTATTTCACAAGATCATATGCAATTTTATGTTATAATTTGATTCACTTTAATTAATTAGTGAAAATGTTTGCGGACAAATTAAAGTGAGAAGTTGAAAGTTAAAGCCATAATGTGGTTGTAAAGTGTAGCTTGTTTACTGATAGGCTGGACACAAAATTAACTTATAAAAGGGTAAAAGTGATCATTAACAATTTGAAGAAAAGGTCAAAATTCAAACTTGCTTAGAATTGAACTGCTAGCTTTTAGTTTGAGATCCTTCCCGTAATAACATGTAGTTTTTCTGTTCAAAATTCAAAAGGTACAGAGAAGTTGAAATGTTAATTTCCTAGATCACTTAATTATTTTTTGGGAAGCAATGCAAAGCTCTGATATTAGGAGAGGAAAAGTAAAAGCAAAAAAGAATAGAAGGGAAGGCAGTATGGTCCATGGATTATGGACAATTGGCAATTATATATGCTACTCCAATATTAAAGACTATAGTTTTTTTAAGGATAAATGTGCACAATTTCGTATATTAAATAAACTTGTAATTTTGTCAAAATAAATAAATAAATTTGTACTTCTAAAAAATGATAGCAACATAATTGGGACTTGTCCTATCAAAAGTAGAAAGAACATAATGAATGAAATCATGTTTCAATTTTATAGTGAAATTAAATATATTTAGAATATTTGTACTTGAGAGTGAACACTTTTTATTATCATGAAAAGAAGGTATTTGAGTTGGGTTTATATAAGTAATAAAGTGAAAAAGAAAAAAAAACGAGTTCAATTTGTGCGTTGATTTAAAATTTGTTCCTCTCGTATTGCCTTGGATTATGGTCTGTTCTTTCCGAATTAAATTCAGTAAAATTCAATTAAATTTATTAAATATTCAGTTCATAGTTCAGTTCAGTCGAAAAAAAATTGTGTCTATATCATATAGCCAACAGCTAACTTATATTAAATTTTACATCAAAAACAAAACATATATTTCCTTTCAAAAAGAAGAAAAATCAAAACATATATTATGTTATATTTAAAAAATCTTTAGTTTTTTATTCGAAAGGGAAAAAATCCTTACTTATGAATGTTTTCTCTTTTTTTAATGAATGATACAGCATAGCAACTCACCGACATATAGACCAAAAGATTCAGATATTTGGCAGACATGTTTTCGAAAAAATTGCACATTAAACTGATCTCTACATGTATATACATCTGTATATTAATTTTATTAATATGCAAGTGCCTTTTATGATAGTTTAATATAATAAATGTTCATCATCTTAGCTGTATTCTCTCTGAAACTTATGATTAGTCTTACTATCCAATAAAATCATAACTAACTCTTTCTCAAACTGTTTATAAAAGCTATACAAGACTTAAATCAATAGTCAAGTAAACGTATCGTTGATATTAATGACATACAATTCGCGGCAATATGATTTTGTGCACTTGCAAATTTTCACAAGGAAATGCTTATAACTTACACAGATTTTCATTAGAAGACAGGAAGCATCTCTTCAATAAAAACTGAGGATGTTTACATGTTACAATGATACAATTCACATTCCAAAAGTATTCTCTTGTGTGTTTTTCCGCCCCGAATGGAACCCTGGTCGTTTTTTAAGTGCAGCAGAGCAGTCCTCAATTCACACAGCCAAATGAATAACTTACAAACTGGGCAAGTGATCTTCCACCTCCCCCTTCTAAACCAAGGATCAATCTCCGAGTCAACGGAAAGAAGCAAAGAAAACGAAATCAGCAATACCGTAAACAAAAGAATATTGTCAGCTATCAGCAGAATTTATAACAGATGATGGCTGGGGATGCTGACTCTGAGTCTGAGCCTGAGATTGAGCTTCGGTTTGTGCTTGAGCCTGCTTTTGCTGTTCAACAAACCTGCTCATACAATCTATCAACTGTCGAGCCTTTCTCTTTCCCCGGTCTGTGCCAGTTTGGGCCAAATCCAATAGCGATCCCATCACTCCGAGCTCCTGTGCTTCTACCAAGTGCTTTTGGTCTTCAGAACAAAGGTGCACCAACACTGCAGCGGCATTCTCTCTGTTCCTTGGGGATCCACTCCCAATCACTTCTACCAAAACCGGAACTGCCTCTGTAGCTCCAATTGCTGCCTTCCCTTCTGGGTGGCTAGCCAGAATCGCTAATATAGCCAGTGCTTCATCTACCATTCCACCACCAGGTTCAGTCAACAGACGCATTAATGTAGGCACGACTCCAGCTCTCACCGCCTTCCCCTTGTTCCCTTGATATATGCACAAATTGAAAAGAGCAGTTGCAGCATCCTTTTTCCCTCTTGGTGTACCCTCGCTTAGAAGTGTCACTAGTGGGGGGATGGCCCCTGAAGAACCTATGGTAACCTTGTGTTCGTCTAATACAGAAAGACTGAAAAGGGTGGCTGCAGCATTTTCACGGGCTTCCATGCTTCCCTTCTTAAGGACATGTACTATACCAGGAACTGCCCCTGCTGATATTATGCTTCCTTTGTTATCTTCACAAATAGAAAGGTTAAGAAGTGCGGTGACTGCATGCTCTTGAGTGCGAGAATCAGGTGTTGATAAGAGCCCCACTAGGAGAGGGATCGCACCAGCTTCAGCAATTGCTACACGATTATCTGCATTTCGCTTCGCAAGAAGCCGTATTTCACCGGCAGCAGATCGCTGGTCTTCAGGACTACCAGATGCGAGCTTGTGAAGGAGACTTTCAATCTTTGCCCTTTCAGCAGGTGCATAGGCAGATGAGCTTTTGTGGGATCGAGAATTACTCGATCGCTTGGGTGCTTCAATGCCATTTGCTTCACACCACTGAGCAATGAGGCTCCGCAATACGTAGTTCGGTGTCAAAGCAGTACTACTAAGGGTTTGTTGCGTCTTTGGACATGTACTATGTCCTGCTTCTAGCCACTTCTCAATACAGGAACGCTCGTATGTCTACAACAGAACAAAGGAAGCCTATTAGATAAACAGAGGTCTAAGGAGGGTCAGTTGACAGAAAGAAGCTGTGTCTAAGGAAGAGCTCTAGCAGCAAGCCTATAATATCAAAAATCAACGTCTCAGATCTTTGAAACAATAATGCGAAAAGTCTTTTCTCTAAGTCATACTTCCAACAAAAAAATAACAAAACAGAAATCATTGGTTTAGGCCTTAGGGATCGTGGCACAGGAATTCCATGCGCATTACCTGCCCTGTTGAAACAATGACAGGATCTTTCATCAATTCCAGGGATATTGGACATCGGAAGTCATCAGGTATAACTGGGGCCTTATGATTCCCGGTGGTGGAAGCTTGTCCACTCCCACTAGGAGGAAGATTCTTTTCTCTTGCAGGAGCATCCAAACAGGGGTTTTCTGTTTGCACAAAATCTTTGATTTTCTTCAATAGCATTGACATCTTCTCGATGTTTGCCTCAGGGTCGCCACCAGTGGAAGCAACCATTTCATGCAGAGCTAATGACTCCTGTGTAAGGTCTTGTATTCCTCTCAATTGCAACTTCTCTGAAGATCTTCTTAGGACAGTGGGATCAGCTGCTGTATCACTGCTATTATTAAAAAGTGATAAAAGATCTTCATACAGCTCAGCATCAGGGGCATCGACCCTTCCTTTTGCCCTTCTGAACTGAGCAAGCACAAGCTCAACCTGAACATTCATAAGAAACATAAGGAATTAATTCGAAAAAGATAACAGAGAGTTCTATTTTGGGAGCACTTGTGTTTTTGTTGAATCAATTGCTCGCTTCTTATATTGGATAATAGCTTCTGAAGTCCTCAAGTTTTTTTCTCTCTATCAGAGAATTATTGCCAGATTATAAAAAGTAAAGGCATAAGACATAACTAGGCAATTATTGGTGATACTGTATGATTATTATGATGCCAAACTCGTAATGCATTGCAAATATATCAAAATGATACAACAAGAAGACATCACAGAACATTATCGTTAGTGGATTCTTAGTTGCATCTGCAAACCATAACAAACACAATATTTAAATGATCCTCTACCTGCTCTTTCACTTCATCTGATATGTCAAGGTTTTCATAGGAAAGTCCACTTAGAGCTTGTTCCAGTTGTGCTGTGATCTCGTGGTATTTATCCATAATTTGGTCCCTCTCTAAGACCTGAAAAGGAGAGAATTGATGACTCTAAATATATGAATGTAACAAGGAACAGAGAAACAAACATCCATCTAACAGAAATTTGAAAATAATTGATAGCTTCACAAATAATGAAGTTTCATCTTTGTTTTTTAAATATAATTTAACACCCTTAGGTGCTATTAAAATAAAACTCTTAAACACAACAAAGGAAAAATTTCAATGGAGCAGTTCATAAAGGCCAAGCTTCATAGTAAGTGGAAGGTTACTAAGCATCAGTTGCATATATATTGTAATGGAGAAAATAAACACATGCAAGAACAAGTGCATTTGTAACAAAACTTAAAACATCCTGACATTGTCAATACATATTACAGCCTGAGGAAAACATGCTAAAGATCATGAAACCATTGTTGAGTTCATAATTGTAATGCTACTCCAGCTTTTTCAGAATGAAAATAGGAAGGAATGCTCTGGAAATTGTCATCACAAAGTATTCAATATTGAAACACAGACCAACTAATTTGCAATTGTTAAAAATTCACAACAGTTCACAGAAATTATATTTTTATTTTCATTTTGATGCAAAATGTTAGAAGACAAACAATTTTGGCAATACATGCAACTCCATTTTGGCTTGATTGAGAGCAACTCCTATCTCCAATAAAGAAAGTAAATAGTGTATACAAGCATAAGCATATGAAATAACACATTGTTTTGCCAATTCATGGGTGGTAGGAAAACGTCCTTTGTGTTCAAAATTATTTACAGCAAGAAGGGCCACATGATACATTATTGACAGTTTATATGTGTTCTCCAAGAAAATGACGAAGTCTTCTCATTATTATTCATGTGAATAAAGCTAATAATAGTATCCTAACTTTTCTTATTTATAGCACGAGGTACCCTTGGACTTTTGCCTTAAAACTAAGTTTCAGCTCAAGGAGATTGACAGGGCTCACCACCTTTCCAACTGAAGTTTTACTTTGTCATTGTGAAACCTTGTAGTAAAATGTTCTTGATAGTTATACAGTATGGGGTAAGAGAAATGTTAAAGTCAAGAAAACAAAGCCATCTTTTTACCACCTTATGATCATTATTTCTTCCCTTATCAGAGACCTGGTCCCCAAAAGCAAACCTTATTTACATCGATTCAAAGAATATAGAAGTGCACACAGGAAAAACAAACACCATGAAATATAAGATTGGTCCATATATGCATAGATGACTGAACATGAAAGCCAAACATAAACAAATTGAATACTTCACGCATGTATGAGTAGTGTCTCCGAGGAATGTTATATCAATTATACATGGACATGAAGCATTAAAGCAAAGACATAAATCAAGAAACCGGGGAGGAAAAGAAAAATTCTCAAAACAGTAGGGTTGGGCACGGATACTTTAGATTCAATCTTGGATCAAAGAGAAGTAAAAGATTTACATTTGTGAGTGTTTTTTACACCGAATTCAGTCAAAACAAGTTCACGGTTTAGTCCACAAAACAGAAGTTGAGATGGTAGTGATGTAATCTAAAAAAATGAGAAAAATGAGTCTTATTGTTAGAGCTGAAAATGATGTCCTAGTGTCTAACAATGCAACATTAACTTTGACATCTATCTTTCTCTTCTCCTTACTGGATTATGGAAATGTAATAGGGAGCATGCCGGTGGATGAATCGAGCATCCTTACCCTGCTATATTTCCATAAAAGAAGTTGACTCATAACCATTAGAACATAGGAAAAACCACATAAATAGGGACAGGTTGTATAGAACATAGTAAGATACGACCCGAATAATACATCCCGTTAAATTCAAGATAAGCAGCACTAATGAAGAGAAAAAAGATAAAGATGTCAAGTGAAGAATCTAATTCCAAGATCCAGAAAAGAAAGGGACACTCCCACCGGATAAAACTTTAGCGACGAACATTCTATTTTGATTCTATACTTTCTGAGCAGCCAAACAGATCTAAGAAATAAAAAGAAAAGAAAAAAAACACATACACACCAGGTAAATCTTGCTGCCTTCGTTGCCAAATCTGAGCAAGTCCTTAGCAGAATCAAGAGCTTCCTTTAACAAAACTAAAGCTCTCATACTATCTTGAGGAATCACCTCTTTACTCTCCCTAATCTCTTCAAACATTGGCGTCAAAAGCTTCAATCTCCTCGCTAAATTACAATACTGCTTCTTCACCATACTCCTAAACTCAGAAATCGACGCTATTTCATTTACCGTCGCAATCAAACTCTGCACCACCACTCCTTTCTCCTCCTCCATATCAGATCCCTCTAAACGCCACCGTATTTTCAACAATCAAAGCCTTAAAACGGCACGAAAATGGACGACATCGTCGTCGTCGACTTTTAGAGAGAGGAAGAGTAGATTGTGGCGCGGCTGGAGTGAGCTATAGAAGAGGGTTGGGTTGGGCTGGGTTAGGAATCTTTAATTTTTTAGTGGTGGGATTGGCTGGCTTAATGCGCCGAGCCGGTAGGTTAGTTGAGCCGGTTAAAATAACGGCGGGGAGAGTGAAAGTTACAGTTGGAGATAATAACATGACTGCTTTCCGACATGGATTAACGGAAAGCGAGTATATTTCTTTTCTACGCAAGAAATTAAAAAATGTGCTTCTTGGCTTTTGCTTCAATTTATCTCATCCCGACTTTATTTATTATTTTGAAATCACATGTATTTTTAATATTTTAGAAAGTATAAAGTAGGAAGAGAGAAGTCTTTTATCAGCCTTTACCAATGGAGAGCTCCTTCTTTATAGGTTGTGGTGGGAATATTGATAGGTGATAATAAGCTAAATTGTTATCGGGCGTTTATAGAGTTTTCTCACCAAGTTCAATGTCAAAAGTTCAATAAAACTCATTTACTTGCATTATACGACTTTCCTCTTACTGACTAAAGCGTTGGAGAGTTATTTGGCATAGCAGAGATGATATTTTTCCGCAAGTTATCAATAGGCTCCATTTCAAAAATATTTAGGGTCTCTGTTTTTCGAGTCGTTATGTTGTGTATTCGATGAGGGAATGATTTGTCATAGCGGGAGGAGGAAAGGTTGGCTAAATGTAACATAAGGAGTGACATTACGATAGCTTTGATGAGTCATTGGTTGTATTCTTAAATTCCTCATCAAGAAGTCTCCCTCTCCTTAAGTAGAGATAGTTGTATTCCATGCAACGCGATCTACGATTTTAGGGGATTGGTGAACGAGTGAGGGTAAGGTGTCATTTTGAAGGTAGTGATTCTCCTAACATCGTTTGGGATTTTAGTAGACCAGCGTCGGTTCAATTTTTTACAAGCTAAAGTTTCTAAACATGTGTCATTGGCTGTATGGTTTGACGAGGGGGCGTGTCTTCTTTCAAATTAAATTTCCCTCTTAAGCAATATCATCACTATGCTTTAAGGTATTGAATCATTGCACCCTCATGTTCATTCATCAAGGGAGCCAAACAAAGTTCTTTAAGAGTAAACTAAAGGTTCTTATCAATCGGCGAGCAACTTGATTTATGTGTTCTCTTGTAATATTCTAGGCGATAGAGTTTTATGGTGTTTGGTCAATGTTTTTCCTAATGATTCTTATCGTATGAGAGAGAGAGAGATATTTCCTCTTCATACTTCTCCATTTTTTACCCTTAACTTGTATATTTTCATTTGTTTTTGCTTTGTTTGGGAAAAATGGAGAGTTTTAGGAGGAAGATGGATAATGGCGATGCATGGGAAGTTTGTGATTAAAGACAAGATGAGAGGGTGGTGGCAATGCCTCTTCTATTGATCATGATGGTGGTGTTCTAACTGTGGCATAGCTGCCACAAGTACCAGTCGTAGTGGTCTACGAGTCAGGCCTTCCTCGAGTCCACCGGAGGCAGTTTTTGATGGTGTGTCTTTATGTGATCTATTGAAAATCTGGGTTTGCAACCGCAAAAAATAGAAAGGGAAAGAGAAAGTGTTCGCTTCTAAAAGAAAGAGGCAAGAAGACATGCAACACCTAAAGCCTTTCCTTTTATATTGCGTCTGTATAATGGGTTAAAGGAGCATCTTGTGTGGGTAGAAATTACTCAGCATGTCGCATGGTGAAGAAGAAGTTGAACTACATATATTTCTGAATGCAAAACTTTGGCAATGTCGGTGGCTCAAACATGGATTATAGGATGGAAAATGCACATTTGATGGAGTTCAAGACATGTAGTGACCCCTAAAATTCACATGTGTAAGTGATACTTATAGCATAATCATAGCAAAGGACGCAGTTGCTTTTGGCATTTGCTTCTATATCTCCACCTTATGTGCTGACCGTTACGAAGGAGGGGGTTTGTGCTAATAAGGAGCTGTTAGAATGTTATGATGGTCTACGAGGACCAATTCTTGGCATGCGTAAGATTGTAATCATGTTGTTCTTTGTGGAGTTCCTTCGAAAGTTCAGTATGGCCCCAGGTCAAATACATGTGAATGTTTAACAAATGTTAGTGAGATTCCATTCCATCCATCATCAAAACAGGGGTCCGCCCATGAGTCTAGTCTTTAAGTAGATGTTCATCCCAAGCCAACAAAATTTTGAATTTCGGAGTTGATTCTTTCATCCGTTTTGAGAATAGTTTATGTTTGTTTTATATTTGTTGTTAGCAATTAACATCTTGATTATTAGAGGTGTAACAATAGGTCATGACCCATTTAATGACCCGTGTAACCTACAAATAGATGGGTAAGGGTCAACCCATTATAAGCTAGGTCATAAATGGGCAAACCCGTTTAACCCGTATAATAAATGGGTTTGGTGAGTTATATTTGGACATATAAGTATCATTCAGAAATCACAATCAAAATCTAGTTCACAATCATAGTTCTTGATATGCATGTCAACATATCACCCATTTTATCGATATACTTAATATTTGAAAAATAAGTATCATTAAAAAATGCTTCTCAGTCGTTTGCAATAGTGCCTTGAATCAAACATCTTTGCTAACTGTGATCGTCCTCAATCAAACGCCTCCTAAATCCTACAATTCTTCATTTTAATAAGCTTCTTCTACTTTAATCGTACGATCTTTGTATTGAATACTGAAAAAAGGCCTTCAATTTGATTGTAGTCTGAAATAGCCCTCGATTTCGTTCAAGAGCCTATCTCCCGAATTCATGAATTCCCCGAGATGGGGGCTATCTTCGGTAGCTGCAACCACCTTTCCAATTGGACTGTATGTGTAAATAGGGTCCAAATTTCAAAATTGAAGGGGACAGTTTGAGTTCGAAGGTGCTTTGTCATTTTAATTTTTAGAGAGATAAAATTATAGTTAGAGAGAGAAATTGATGTTAAGAGAAAGAAAAAATTAAGAGGATAAAATCTCAAATATCTTTCTTTTTGTGTATTGTGTTTGTTTTTAGGACCGTGTCCTCCACCACTGAGTCTCATTAGTATAATATTGTTCGTTTTGGGCCAAACCCGCACGAATTTGTGGGCATCCATCTTCCTAAAAAGTCTCATACTAATTAGAGTATTTGGTGGATACTTTTTATATACCTTATAAAACTTTTTTACTTTAACAATGTGAGATTTAGGTTTGCTCCCAATAGTGGGACAGTTTCAATACTCTTTTATTATCTTTAAATATTTCTAATACAAATAACATACTTGACTTAAATTGAGACACACCTTTGTACCAAACAACCATTGAATCAACCCACAAATTCCATACACGAACGTTCATAATTGTTATCCTTGTTTTTTAATGTTTGTTTGCTTAATGTTTGTATATATAAAAAACAAAGGGAATATATACCAAATCATCATCTTCCTCTCTACTTCTTTGTGTTTATATGCATTATTGGAAGTTTTTCTATTAATATTAATAATGCAAGAAAACGAAAACTTAAACATTACATGAGGCATGAGTTGTAAATGAAGTCCAACTGGTTGCTAGCTCTTATCTAGCCGCTCAAAATAAAATATTTGATTTGAGTAAACTTTAACCGTTTAAAGATACTTAAACATTCAAAATTTAATTTATTTTCAAATAATTTTATGCTCAGTTTGACTGATCCTCAAATGACCTCGGCCACCAAACTGTGCTTATCACCTTTTACAATTTCTTCTTTAATCTAAACATACTTTCTCTTTTTTATTTAAAGGAATACACATACTTCTCTAATTAATATTAATAAAATTAAATTATCACACAGCTAACCATATCCCATAGACAGATAATACAATACAACACACCCAAATGCTTGTAGGACCCTATTGGTACCCTTTTCCATGCCCTTTCCTTGATCGACATTCTTTTTTCTTTATGGCCCCATAAATATTTCTATCCTATTATCTATAAAAATCATATTTACGTGGCACTATGCCATTGGCTATATTTTAAATAGAAATGTGAATTAAGAAAACTTTCCCTCATCGACCTCAAAATGAAAAGTCAAGGGATGGGTTAATATTTCACACGCTGAATAAGATCAGGAGCGTAGATGTGGAGCCCATAATTACTAAGGTTGATTATAAGCCGTTGATTAAGTAAATCAGATGGATGGATGCACGTGGGCCACATGCACTAGAGTGGGTGGTGGTGGGTTAGGGGAAGATAGGCCGTCATTTCTGCCTGTCTGATTGTGATTTATGTCTTAATTTCATAGGACTCTAATTTAACTCAGCTCGGCTCTTTTCATTAGCGTCAGCTGATTTTTCTACTCTGTTTTCACTGCATGTCTAAAACGGTATGCCTCCTTGTCGTTTCATCATATGATAAACACTACTATTTCCTTGTAGTATTTGTTTAAATTCTACTTTCAAATAATTGTAATACTCTTTTCTTAATAAATCAACAATATATTTATAACTTACATCTTCGCTTTATGGTACGTACGGTGAAATGTCACAATATTGGAATTTAGTTTTTTTGATTCATCAAGAAACGTGTTTTACCAAACAACACGGCCATGATTCAATGTGTGATGATGCTTCGGTCTCCTTTGACCATAATAATACTTCCTTGTTTGGAATTTTCCAATCAATGTGATGAATAGAAAAGGCTCCAGTGAAATATTTTATAACAAGAATATCCTAAACCCTTATTTAGGAGAAGGTTAATGGAAGTTAACGAAAATGATAAAATGTAGATTTTCTAATTTACCTCGTCCAAGAGATTTCTAAAAGATTAAATGAAAGTTAACATTTTACTTTCATTAACTTTGAAACCTTAAACTCCAAATCGAAGTTAGTAAGAGTAACATAAACATTTTAACCTGATTGGAATTATGTTTGCACATTTGGTTTACATACATATATGTTACTTGGTTAAAGACACTAATATTTCTTGCAAGACTGGTTTGAACTTCTTCTACTTTTTCTTTTTACTATTGCCATAAGCCAGTCCGTGAGTTTTTCTTATAGATTGTGAAGTTCCTGCAAAAAATAAAAAGAATATTCACCTCAAAAAGGAAAAAGTTAATTAAATTTTGTTAGTTAGGTAAAATTTGTAAATCCCGAAATAAACTATATAGAGGATTCCGAGTCCCCACGTCCCTAATTGGACACTGTAGCACAAAGTAACTTAGCACGTGCTTGATGTGGATGTAATTATAGCTTAGGAGCATCTAGGGCGGCAAGATTCAGTATGGGAGAGGTAGAGTTAAATCAAGACCGTCCATTTGCGATATTATGAAATAGAACATCATCAGCTGGGATTATGTGGTTGCATCGTAGAGTATGGGGTCCAAAAATATTCGGTGCGGGGTGATGCAGGTGCATGTGACCCGCCGCCATGACAGTTTGAGATGCCCCTCTCAAAGTTGGGTTTTTGCGTAACAACCATGGCCATTATTTTGCTGCTCTGTCAAACATAAAAGTAAATAAATTTTTAAATATAGGTCTACGTATTCGTAAGGTTAGAGCAATTATAGACTTTGATTAAGTTTTATGGTGGAATTCAAAGATTAACTTTCAATCAGAGCTAAATTTTGATGAAATGGTTGATCTGTCAAACTCTTATTAGTTGATCTATTGAACCGCAAATCTTTCAAGCAAAATATAGAATTTCTTATCAGTTGGACCAACTCTTAGGAGCCGTTTGGTTCATGGAATAGAATGGAATGGAATAACTATTCCACGGAATAGAATAGGAATAGATGAAATAGATATTTGTTAGGAATATAAATTCCTATGTTTGAAATAACTATTCCTTACTTCAATTAAGAAATAACTATTCATCCACTTTTGGAATAGCTATTCCATGGAATAATTATTACGTATTTGAAAAATCAAACCGAACATAGAAATAGGAATAAGCAATTCTATTCCTTGCTATTCCTTGGCTTCCGCAAACCAAACGGCGCCTTATTAGTTGGTCTGTCAAACTTACTGCTAAAGTGTATTCCATTTTTGTATTTTCTAATTTCATACAAGAATAACACTGTGTTTATTGGATCTGGTCATGGGTCTGCTTGTGCGCCTGCTCAAGTCCTCATGGATTGTGCTTGGTTCAACAGATCCAAGCCCGTTTAGCTTGTATGTAAAGATTTTAACCAAATATCGAGGCTAGGATAAACTAAAACAAAATTAGAGGATTACATTTCATTCAGATTTTGTTTTTAAAGATATAAGGTAGTTTAGGTTCAACTGTAACAATTTAAACTTAACATTTATAAAATTAAATTCGGTAACAAAATTTGGTGTACTAACTTATATAATTAGTCGTATTTTTTCTTTTATATGCTCATGCAAAAACAGACAAATCATCTCCATAAATTATGTTTATATAATGTGTCAAATTTTGTATCGATATCTAAATTATTGTTATTTTGTAAACACCGAATCTAAATTGGTGTCATTTTATAAACAATGAGCTTAAATTAATACCTTTTTTTGTTAATTGCATTCATTAATCTGTAGAAGAAACGCTTAGGCTCTGTTTTATTAGCTGAACAGAATTGAATTTTACCGAAAAAATCTTGAATTTGAACTGAAAAAGGATTAACTAACTAATGATATGCAACGAATATAATCATATGAAAGAGTTTGCGTAAATGTAATTTATGAAATAAAGAGGGTAACGAGAAAAACTGAAAGTGGAGGCAAACAAGGGTTGATAAATGCAAGAGTCGAGCGATGATAGGAGCAAGGAAGGCATCTCAAGTTCAATAGTTTCATGCATACTTGTCATCTTCACTCACTTCACCCTCTCCCTCATTCCTCTCTTTTTCTCAGCTTCCTATCTTCTCCTCCAGCTCTCACTTTCAGGTATCCATTCTTTTATTCTATCCCTATAACCTCCATATAACAATAACCTTTCAATTAGTCGCTTTTGGTTCAATCGGTTTAGTAACAACAATTCTATTTAGTAATAACGTTCCAATTGTTATACAAATAGTTCGGTCTAAGTCTATTACTATATAGAGGTTTCTTTCCATGGTTTCCTCTTTTTTGCTTTTGAAAGTTTTTATTTGTTATGCTTTTCTTGTTCTGTAGCTTTGTTGCTGCTGCTCGTTTTGGGGTTTGGAAGATGGTGTAAGCGGATTCTTGGACTCTATTCATCGGCTTTCGCTCTTGTTTTCTTCAATATACTCTTCCTTTGGTGTGTTTATTTCGTTTTCGTTAGACAAGGTGATCATAAATGCTTCATTTTCTTGCTTATTCGTTTAAATTTAGGTTTTTGTTTTGTTTCGAGTTCGGGATGGTGATTACTGATTGCTCATATATATGATTTGGAGATGACACAAACAATGGAAATACCCCCTAGAGTTCTTTTATCCCTGTATTTATCTTTTGCTTTCCTGCTTACTTATCTTATGCTCGTGTAAATATATGCTTGCTCTGTCGTCTGCATTTAGTGAGCTGATCATGGCCATAGTGTGGAAAGAGGATGTACTCGAAGCAAAATACTAATGTGATGACATGTTTTACTTTTCTTACAGCCACTCCATATTTCATTGATGTGGTCTTCCATTTAGAAGTTGCTATGCTCTCTGTTGGTCTCTACAGGTTGTTCTCTCCCTTTGTCTCTCTTGATCTCCTGTTTCTACTTTTCATGTCTATTTGGTTATTAGGGGAAAGTAGTTTGTTTTGTTTTTGCTTTTCTTTACCAGCCATTTCCATCCATGCTTGAAATAAGTTGAATGTTTTTAATCTCAGTATTCAATCAAGCAATCCTGGTTTCGTAAATACTGGATCTTTGCATACAGAAGAGGCGATCATAGCTTTTGAAACCGAAGCACAAAATGAAGTAAGTTTGAACCTTGATCTGATCCTGTCAGTTGAATGATAAGCTCTGTATAATTATCATACAACTTGTTCAGCTTTTAGACTTCACCAGGTTGCATGTTTTATAAGTTTGTCTGGTCATCTTAATTTGGTTCTTTTTAACATTTTTAATCATCTTACATTAATGAGGTTCAATCTAGTGATCTACTTACTTAAAAGCCCTATAATTTCATTGAAAGAATCCAGAGTGGAATCATTTATTGGCTACTGTTCTCGGTGCACTTCTTCTGAAAATATTAGCAATTTCATAGACTGTTTCCCATCCCCTCAATCTTTACCCCCTTTTCCCAATTAGATGGTGATGCTTTTCTTTTGTTTGTAACATCTGGCCATTGAGTAATAACCCTTTGCAGGGTTCACTAGGTTTGAAGAGGATAAGATATTGTAAGAGCTGCAAAGCATACGTGAAGGGGTTTGACCACCATTGCCCTGCTTTTGGGAATTGTATAGGTGATTGATTACTGTCATTATATCACAGTTTCCCTTGCTAATTTTAACAAAGCCATCTGTCACTTACAAATGGCTTTTGATGTACCAATGCATATTATAATTCAGATATACTGTGCAGGGCAGAATAATCATGTCCTTTTCATGGTTCTTCTACTTGGATTTCTTTGTACTGAAGCTACCTACGTAATGTGCTCCTTCCAATGTAAGCTTAGGCAGGACTATTACGTGTTTTTCCTATTGCTCTCTCGTTTTTTCTTTTTTCAATCTGGTCATTGCGATCTGATTTTGCTCGATGGGTCCATGAAATTATTTTTGGATATTTGAGACCGTTAATGAAGGGTACATTTGAGATGGTTGCATGTTTTAGATATACTATAATTAAAATTTTACAGAATCCACAGCTTCTTTGCATACTTCTACGGAGGATATAAATAAAACATATCTAGCATCTGTCTGCTGCGTTTCACTAATAATAGTTCATTCATGCGTTTTTGCTACATCCAGTTGTGAGAGCTTCCCACATGCTCAGTGGAAACAATTTTGAGGTGAGTTATTAATCATTGTCATTGCTAGCTAAGCTACTAGTTATTTTCATCTGGTCCATATATCGAGCATCAGAGCTAGTGATTCTTCAGATCTTATGACCTTTTTTAACAGTTCATTTATTTTACGTAGATCGGTCTTGCTGGGAGTTTGGTCATCAGCACATTGTTGTTTGCTCTTCTCCAAGTCTTATGGCAGGTAAGCATGTTTTTCCTTAATACCGAACTTCTGATTTTCTTTGAAACCCTTCCTTACAACATCTAATATAAATCTTGTTTTATAAGCAGGGAATTTTTATGGCATGGCATGTATATTGTATTTGCTTTAACATCAAGACTGATGAATGGGTAAGGTTCCTGGTAAATGTATAAGTTCATGTATCCGAATGCACAAGAGATAGGCAGAGTATTCTATTTACTGCACATTAATTCTGAAACCTTATCTCGATCAAGGGACAATGTCATTTTTCTGCAGAAATGCTGATTCACTTTGCAGTATCAATTTTTCTGAGCAATGTATTTCTTTTTGTTCTTCAGATAAATTGGAAGAAGTACCCAGAACTCCAAAGTTTAGTCGAGTCCCAACCAGGTAATACATATCTATCTGTCTACTGGTTATTCGTAAGTATGCGTACAAAATCAATGCTTCAAATGAAATCTTAAGTTGTTTGCAACCCAGGCAGAAGCTTTCCAATAATGAGGTATACGAACCCTTATGATAAAGGTATTATTCAAAATGTGAAAGAGATCTTAACAGGACGAGATTTATAGGACTAACAAAGATCTTGCTCCCCAACCATTGCATGGTTGCTCACTTTGCTCAAGATCCTATAATCGTCACCAAAGGTTCGTTGATCTCGTATTAAATAGTCCTTAAGTTATAGAATGTGAATATGAGTTCCTATAAAACTTAAAGCACTTCTGTGAATATTCTTTTATAGTAAGGTAGGTGTTAATATATGTTGCTATTTGACTGAAATTTGAACTTTTATTGATATAAAGAAGTTACATTTCACACGACTAACTCACGAAGACAACACATTTAACACACGTTTTTATTTAGAATGTCTTTCTTATATGGCAAAGCCGGCTTAATAGGAAGATCACAAATAATTTAGCCAGAGATTTCAATAGCTTTCACTTCAGGTTTCTTGATCTCCTCCTTAGGGATAGTCACAGTAAGCACACCATTCTCCATATCAGCTTTCACCTGATCCATCTTAGCATTCTCAGGCAGCCTAAACCTGCGTATGAACTTACCGCTGCTCCTCTCAACCCGGTGCCACTTGTCATTCTTCTCCTCCTGCTCTTTGCTCCTCTCTCCACTAATCTGAAGAATTCTGCCTTCTTCAACCTCAACTTTAACCTCCTCTTTCTTGAGCCCAGGAACATCAGCTTTGAAAATGTGAGCTTCTGGGGTCTCCTTCCAGTCAATTCTTGTGTTCACAAATGCTGATGTTTCCCGGGCTGCGACTCCCGTATCTGGAATGGCAAGGTTGAATATGCCATCAAAGGGATTCCAGACGTCGGTAGAAAACGGATCGAAAACACTGCTTCTTAGGCTTGGAATGAGAGACATTTTTGGAAATTGAAGTTGTAGAGAATGTTGGAAATGAGAGTTTTTAGTAGTTTTGGAATGGTATTGGATGAATAAGCAGTCTGTATTTATAGGGGTTGGGGGAGGATTCTAGCTGTTCTAAGAAGAGCTTAAAGTGAAGTGAGCATAAAGCAGAGAGTGCAATAGATTTCTAGAACTGCCATGTCATCTTTTACCCCTGTGATCTTGTCTCTATTTCATATTAGTTTTATTATATATGAAAATAATAATCAGGGATGGTACTAGATACTTCCCTATTCTATAAGCTTCTATCATGCTGCCTCATTTGAGATGTGGATTCAAAAATCTTAGAAAAAAAGCTCGCAAATGTTTATAGTGTTTCCTGTTTTTATAATTTTTATATTGTTTGTTTTTCCCTATACTCTTGATGCAATGCACTCGTCCGCACCCGTCCAACAATACTATGTGTATGCATTTATACTTAATATAAGTCATCTCTCATGAATTGATACATGCATCCTCTTTTTGATTGGTTGGGTGTATTACACCCGGTTGAGACTTCAGACCTGTTCATGAGTTCGTTGGACAGCTCAGTCTGTCTAGACCACTTGCCCACGGGTTGGGTGTGGATATAAATATTTGATCAAGGCATGCTAAATGCAAAATAGGTTGGACTTGGGATTTATCCTAGTAGCCCAAGTTTGCCCGGCCTAACCTGTCCTTATAGGTTGAGCTTGAAAATTAGTTTCAGTCACTTTGGCCCAGCCCAGCCATGGCCTAGGATAACCATTGTATATGTTGGGTTGGGGTTATGTATCTAGCCCGATTAGGCCCGAGTCTGGCCTGAACATGTCTAATTTATGAGACACAAGTTTCTCCCACTCACCCTTCTATTTATTTATTTATGTAAATAGGTATCATAATCACCAATGTATAAAAGTAATTTCTAAAAAAATAAAGTGGAAAGCATCATCTGTTGAAAGGAAGTTAGGGGCAAGCTAAATAGTAAAGTTAACAAAATAAAGTTAACAAAATAGACAAAGGGTACTTATGGTAGGATTGAGATCAAAATTAAAATTGTTAAATTTTTTTTTAAAATTTCAAGAATTGATGGCTTTAATTCATAACGATCACTGTGAGGAGATGAACAAATTGAATCTAAAACTCAAACTTTGCTGAGTAATGGGCCTATTCAAAACTATAATCTTTTTTTTATATATATAGTTTTGGCCCATCCCTTTATTTTCCACACCCTTTCTATTAATCCATCGAAGTTTCAGATGCCTCATAGTTTTCGAAAACACAAAAGAGATGGTGTGGTTTCTACGATTACTTTGCTTACTGTAAACTCATATGAGTATTAGCAAACTCAGAAAATGAAATTTTTCATTAAAAAAGCAAAAGCAAAAGCAAACAAACTAGGCTTCTATAGCAGTTTACAAAACAGAAAACGGGAACGATAAAGCCGTTGCAACGGCTAACATGACTAAACACCAAAACGGTGTGGTTTCACTAAACAAGACCAGCTGACATAAAGCCCATTAACAAATAACCTAAATACTAGTATAATTTTCTACAATTACTTTGCTTATTTTCACGGGTTCGACGAGTGTTGTAAACCTTGATTCAATGGTATAGATTACAATTTAAATAGCAGAAATTTTGAAGTTTTCAAAATTTTGAGAGTCTGAATATTTCTTTTATTAGATGGTGCAGAATTTTGTAGGTCTTGAAAACATCTATTTATAGATGGAGTACCTATCTGTATAATGACTTTATATATGCTTTTCTGCATTTTCTCAACTTCAACTACATATTTAACCAACTCTCATGTATAACATATTCTACCAACAACAACTACTCTCTACCCAAATTTTACAGCCACAGAAAATAAAAAATCAAAATTAATGTCAGGGTGGTTCCATAATGTATTCATGGACAATTGGCTCATCACTCTTGATCTTGTCCGGACACCTCCTATACCCGGAGCGCTCCTTAGTTACAGTCTGACGCCCAAGTTCGAGAGAGAATGTAGATAATTTGGAGACAGACTGGAAATTATATATGAATGTTTAAAGAGCTGATGACCTTTTATAGGCGTACCTGGGGCTTGGGGTTATGATCTGTTTGGGTTTTTGGACTGAGATCCTCATCAAGAATTATAAGTTACAAAATAATATTAATAAATACGGATATTCAAGATCCAAAACCTTAGAAAATATAATTTTAGACCAAATGTAAATCTAAAAGGGGATTTAAATCTCAGATGCATTTCAGTTTTATGTTGCATTGAACTAATACGGATTTTACTCAAGTTCAACAAGCAACATGGATTTTATGACTTGTACTGTAAAGAACCTTAAAACTTGCTAAACATAAAAACCAAAGTCTAGACGCAATATAAATGAATCCGAAGTAGATGGTTGATGTTAAAACTTTAACCTTGTAATTGTTCTTTCATATATATATTGTATTGCATCAGGTGTATTGTATAAAATTTCTCTTAAATTCCTTTTTTCTTAATCTGATTGCTCGGTCGAGAGAGTCGCCAAATTTTTTTCAAGTGGATGCTTTCCCATTTAAAGTTTATATATACTAAAATTTCATCTTAAGATCTCTAACTTAAGAGAAATGAGATGGATAGCGTTCAAGTTAAATTTCATTGGTTGTGTTATATTCTTCTTAAAAGATTTTGAAAATGTAAGATTCTAAATTATCTATAATTAAGCAGGACCCATTAATCACAATTGCGTACAAGTCATTTATACTTATGAAAATCTGCAAATTGTGAAGATTGGTGGTTCTTCAATCAAATCACCATTTTTATAACATAAATATTTCTTTAAAAGCAATTACTACCTTGAAAGAATCCATTTCTCATTAATTAGTATATTCTGAGCCAATCATCTGAATCTATGATGGAATCTTTATATGTTAGAATCTTCAGCAAGTTGTAGAAAGAGTACAAGATTCAGCTTCTTTCACTATCATAGTCCCCCAAATGAGGGTCCTTCCGTATTCAATTCATTGGTTAAAAGTTAATTAAAAAAAATTAAGATATTTCCAGACTTCTCTTAATTAATGATAATCTGTCACCATAATTTCGTGCTTTATAATTATGTGACATTAAGAAAAAGGAAATTCCTCTCACAATGAAAGAAGTGTAAAAGACTAGTTTTCAAAAAAAAGAAAAGTGTAAGACTAAAATTACGTGTCACTAATAATTTCTAACTATATATACGGCGATTGAATTAATACGTACAATTAGTTTATGTAATCAAAATTGAAATGGGCAGTTAATTAGTGGTTGGAAAAGGCAAACAAATGTGCTGAATAATCAAGAAGCTCGTGAATATTTAAAAATTATGTCACAATACCACTTAAGCGTGTTAAGATATTTAAATCAAGACAAAAACATCAAACCTTTTGGGCTTATTTGAGAGATTAATTAAGTAGCTAAAGATGTGCAGCTGTTTTGTTGATTTATCATTTATATGTATGTTTATAATATTAAGTATATGCATGTGTTAAGTTAAAAACAGACCAATATTGAAAAATTTAATCAATATACTATAAAATAAAGTACACCTAATGAGAAAAACAACGCGTGTAAACTATAATTCAAACACGGCTTTGAAAGAAGAAAGAACAATTACTCATAATCAAAGTTTAGGTTTACATTTGAAAGTAGCCATCAGCTTTGATTAAACAGATTATTATTATACTGGATCATTTCTAAATTTTCCTCTAACTTCTTTTTGGTAAGTACGTACCAAAAATTTTTGTTACTAAAAGAGAATAATAAGATTTTGTCCTTCATATTTGTAGTATGTATGCGAACATAGTTAAGTTAAGATGTACCGATATCTTTTATATTAATTGTAATCTATTATTATATATTAAGAAATCAATTGAATTAAAAATTTAAGTTGATATAATTAAGTTAAATAATATTTTTTATATTAATTTCTCACTCAGTCCACGTGCAAATGTTCTCTACTTTAAGCATGTATATCACATGCTTATCTTACCTGAATATAATTTACTAATGGAGGATGTTACGAATCGAATTATGGCGCACGTGAGGAGGTGTGTCAAAGATAAATATATAAAATCTAATTGAGTTTCAGCTATCAACTCCAACTTTTAGTTCAATCAATTAAATAACATGATATAAAAACTTTTGTGATCAAGTAGTCTAAAGTTCAAATTATAACAACCCTATTTATCTCTGACAGGTTATCATTTTTAAGAACTTTGACAATAGTTGAGTATCTAATGGGAATGTGTGGAAATTGATTTGTTAAAGCAATAGATTATTTTGGTTTCAGTATAAATCCGTTTCGAATCGAGTAGTCATGAATAAGCATCGTGATTCCAAAAATTTGTAAAGTGAACTACTGATTGTAGGTTCATGGGGTTGGAGAGGGCCTAGCTATATTGAGTGGAAATGGTCTTAAGCTTTATTTTTTTGACTTGTTTTCAGAAAACTACAGTTCAGTTCAATAAATTTAGCAAAATTCGTTAGACATTCAGTCAATAATTCAGTTCAGTTCAACAAATTTCATTTCAGTTTAGTTTAACCAATAAGAACAAGCTCTTAATATTAGTGACCGTGTTATTTTCAGTATTGTGTGAGATGATGACGGGAAATGTGCCGATATAGAGGAGGTTGGGGTAGTTTCAACGTGTGTGGAAGGTGATGAGCAGTTGTTTCTATGAGTAGATTATGGATGTGATGAATTCAAATGAGGAAGTCTTAGATTGTCATGTGTGGCGTTATAAGCTTGTAGATATAGCTTGTCATGTTTTGATACTATCAGTCATGAAATTAAAAGGTCATTTGAAACTGTATATGAATTAAGCTTAACTTTGACACACCCACCTCTTAGGTTCCATCATGTTTCTATTTTAATTTTATCAATTACTTAAGTTATCATTGTATTTAATCGATTAAACTAATCGATTTGAGTTTAATTGAATTTAGTTGAGTTCAATATTTCCTTTCATCAAATGCACTTTAATTTAGTTTAATTTAGTTATAAAAAATAAGCCTAAAAGTTCGAGTTGATAGAGTTCAATTAAATAATTTTTTATCAGTAAATGCACTTCAGTTCAATTCAATTGAGTCATAACAAACATGCTTACAGGCTCGAGATGATATAGTTACGGCTAACAACTTTTATATTTATCTCTGACTCACCCCTCACAAGAATGTCCTTTGTTGTTGAAGCGTGCACAACACAAGCTCAACCTACCAGGTGTTTTTAATTCAACAAGTATTGAGATTGTCATGAATCGAACTCAAGACCTTTCAATCGCATACACTCTGATACAATATTACTTAATAGATTGAACTAGAAATTTGAATTAAAGCGAATATAACACCTTTTATATTAGTTTTCGAAAATTTGAAATTAGCGTAGACTATCATATTAAAACCAATGATAAATATTAAAATAAGAAAAATGGCATTCATATTGATTTCTTCGATATCCTCTAGTTAGGTTGTGTTGGCGGGAGCAGTATTATAGGCTTTAATATGGTGAAATGGTCTTTATACTTAAGCAATTATATATTTGATATTCCTTTGGGTTAGCATTGGCTGTTTGAAAATGTTAAATTCTAATTCGGTGGTTTGATTGTGATTTTTGTACCTTTCTGCTCATTAGTCAATGCTTCTTTTAAGGATAGTATACTCACACTCTAAAGCCATTGAATTAGCAAAATGGATCCCACATTGGTTAAAAAAAATAGTAATTAATTACTTTTCACTTTTAATTTCACCTGGCTTTTCGGTTCTACTTTAAAATGTGAATACTTGTTTTTATTGCTTATGTATGGTTTATGTTATGAAGGTGTGAATTTTCCTACATTATCATAGCTATAACATACAATTTGATTGCACTGCGTTTCAATAAAGTAAACGAACATATGTTTACACCTAACCTTAGTGAGTTTAGAGAATATTATTACAAATATAAGAATAGCAAAAGAAAAAGAAATCTTATTTAGGTAAACAAAAGGATGTTTGGCCATTTAATTTGTGAGGTTTAGTAGATAAATTTAAGGATGTTTTGATCAGGAGTTTAAGGGAATGCCATCCACTTATTGAAGTATATTTTTCAGTTTCAAGTTTCCTTTAGAATCCTATTTTTCCGGAGCATACAATAGAGGAGTCATGTTGAGTTAAGTTGGAGTTTTGTTTCATTGGTTCCTTACGAGTCCATGGACTACTTGATATGGAGCTAAATCAGAGCCGTTTGAGCGAAATATGAACATTTTTCTATTAGTTGTGCACATGACTTTAACTATGTAAAACACTTTCAATCCACATTCTAGGTTGGAACCATACTTCCCCATATGCTTGATTTTTCATTAGAAATACACAACACTACAACGCAACAAACCTAAAGAAACAAAATTGTTATGTCACTATAATTTTCTCTAGATAAAATGGTTGGAATGAATTTATTGAAATCAAAATAAAAGCTCAAATTATTCGAAATAAATAAAGTTCAGTAAATTTTTTGAAACTAACTCTAAAGTTTAGTTTTACTTTTGCAATTAATCCTAAAGATACCTTAAAATAGGGACATTGCATCACGTCCATTAGGAGTCATTTAACTCCCTAATTAAGTTTGTAAGAGCAACTCCAACCATACTCCCTATTCCACTCTCTATTTCATTAATTTATTAATAAAAAATATGATATATTAGATGAAAATGGAAAGAGAGAGCCGAATGAGTGGGAAAGAGAGAGAAAGAGAAAAGAAAATATTATTAAAAAAAGAATAGGGAGCCTTTTTTCCCTCCTCAAATGTGAGGAGCTAAAATGTCCTCCCTAAAAATATAAGGAGCCACCTCATCCCTTTTGAATGATACCCTCCCTCTCTTACTCCCTAAATTTAATAAAAATGTAATATAGGGAGCCCCTTGGAGATGCTCATTCTAAAGATTTTATTTTATAGGGTGAATTCTAAAAAGAAACATATAGTTTCCTTGACTTATTGATAGGTGCATGTGGTTTAATTTTTGTCTAAAACCATTACCAGATTTCTTAATTTTAACAACATGACCGTCTTTCAATTGGCAGTGTCAAAATCACTATTAATAATCTTAAAATAATAAAAAATATAAAATTTGCTTAATATTATATTTATCAAGAAACCATATTTTTCGATTTTCAAAAATCATCATTTTTTATTTTATCTTTATCTATCCAATTTTAAATGTTCTCTCCTCATAAAGTATTGTTTAAATGATCTTAAAATGAAAATTTACAGAATTAAAAGTGTAAGATATTATTAATTCTACAAATATACTTTTCTTCAGTCTTATAGTGAAATTGATAAGATGAATCTAATTTTCTTTTCATTCGAAAAAACCCTATCTCTAATTTAAACAGAAGTAAACAATAATACACTTATCCTCAAACCTATGAAACAATAATGGTTTTTTCGAAAATTTACTTAATTTTTTATTTAGCAGAGAGAAAGGGAAATTGTTGGCAATGGTTTCATTGGCTTAGATGGAGATTATTTTTAAATCCTAAATGTTTTTAAACTCCAACCTACTCCTTTTTTGTCCTGCAGTTGCCCATGTGTATAATTTTACTCGTTTTTTCATTTTGGAATGATAGAAATACACTTGTTCATACATAAAAATATAACTTATTGTGCCCAGATTTTTAGTTAATGTTATCATCTCCATTCACATGACTGTATTTCTTCAGAATAAAATATAAAACAATTCACATGACTGTATATTCTTGCAATCCAAGTCACACACAAGTTTCCTTATAAAATTCCAAAATTTACTTTACCTAGCAGTGATATAATTTGTAGTGGATTAGTTCCCGATTTACTTTTATTTATTTTTCTCTGTATTATATTCATTTATAAACATTTATTTTTTGGTACATTTATATATTTATTAATTTTTTATAATTTATATGTAAGGGATAAGTTCATATTTCCCCTTAATTATTTGTTTTCTTGAAATGTTTAAAGATAGTTATAATAAATAGGGATTTTGGAGCCAATCACTGCTAGAGACGGTTTTTTACTGTTCAAAATGCAAAAATAAACAAAAATCACGAGTTACATACTATACTTATATAAAAAATAAAAAATTTTCTTGAGGTTTAACTTGGTTTAAACTGATGATTTGGTTCCTTAAGTACATAATAAAATTGCTTCATATCCATCTATATCCAGAATTGCTCTATGTTAAAAACATGACATAAATTAAACGGTTCTTTATTTTATTTTTTTTAAACAATTACACTGTTCTTTTTAATAACCTACTTTTTTTTCTTTTCAAAAAAAAGTAGGTTATTAAGACTAAATTTATTAATTAAACTTTAATCATATAGTTAAAGTCATTTATAGATTGCAATACAATAGAACCTCTATATATGAATATACTTAGAACCAGATTATTTGTATAACAATTAGGAGATTATTCCTATATAAGAGTTGGTACAACAAAGACTCTCAGTACTTGAGACCGAACTCTTGTATAACAACTGGAAGATTATTCTATATAGAGTATTCCTATATAGAGGTTTTACTGTGTATTGCATCCAAAACCTATATTATTTTCAAAATACATGAGAATATTTGATGCTATCATGTAAACAATTATGTACGGGATTTAACATGCTACTTATGGCAGTGTTTATTTTCTTAAGAAAATGAAATTTTGATTTTTATGGAGTATACTTTCTTTTACAAAATTTGAGGGATAAGTAACACAACAAATTAGCTATAGATAGTTAACTTAAGTTTTAAATACTTTGCTTTGGCTTGGTAAACACGATTGAATAAAATCCTAATGGAAAAAAGTAGGTAAATTCCAAATGTATTCTAAAAAGGGAAAGCAGATCTTTGCAACAATTCAGTAATTCTGAAGAAAATTGCAATATTTGTGATTTAATTTGGAATTTTGAAGATCCACAGTTATGGTCCAAACAAGGTTGCTTTTGGTATTAACATTATTTAATTAATTAGTTAGGTTTATTTTCTTGATTTACTTTTCCATGCACATACTTTACGACTCTTTCTAGTTAGCAAAATAAATGAAATTCAAATTTTAGAAACTTCCCCTCTTTTAGCAAAAAAATTTTCCCGTAAAACAAACAGCCTTTGCTTTCGGTGTAAAAAAGGGGAATGTCTGCAGCTGCCTCTTATTTATTAGATGTATGTACGTTAATTATTTCATGAACTAGATTAATAATTACTTATGTTTTACCAATCAAATACATCATTAATTAAATTCAAAACTGTATATTGTATTAAATCTCTATATTAAATGACTCTTCAATCTAGAAAATCTTATGATGGCTGGGATAAAATGCATGCCAATTCAAAAGGAGATGAGTATATCATCTCTTTGAAAAATGACATGAAGTTAGTGCAATTTTCCAACAAATTTAGATGATTGATAACGTCCATATTTGTTCGGTCATCTAGTAAACGCAGGCGAGCAAACAATATAAATCTCAGTAGTGGACCGGTGACTAGCTTTACAAGGGGATCTATATATATACCCAATAAATGAGTGAGATCCAACCATTATGGAGGAGGATTCACTCACAAGTAAATATGATTTTATAAAAGTAATTCATCGGATAGTACCCTGTGGGGTAGGGTGCGTCCCAAATATATTGGTGGAGAAGCACAGAGCTGCCTTCGTGAAATATCTCATATTATATCCCTATATGAAAGATCATTTTCCTCGACAAGATAAGGGCAAAAAGGAAATGGTGCCTCCCAATTAGGACATCACTAGAGATTGTATAAAATTAGAGTAGTGTCATCAAAGATACATATTTATTGTTCATTCTTCTAATTATTTTCTGTCTCTACCTCATTATTACTTTCTATTTTTATTTCAATACGTACAATCATACTAACTTGATCGTTAGAGGTACAAACAAGAAACTCAATGTCGACCTTTTTACAAAATTCGGTGTCAATTTCGACGAAGACTTTGAAGACCAAGCTATCAATAATAAAATTTATTGATAGATCTATTCTTTTATCGGTTTAGAATATAATTATAACTTCTTTGAGTTACGATAGATTACTTGTTGAGCTCTCGATTGTTAAAATTATTATTATTATTGTTATTATTAATGATTGCTGAATCTTTAAAATTTTGGATTTTCTAATAGCTTACAATCGTTTAAAATTAGAAGTTAGATAACACAAATTCCATTTAGTTAAATAATACTATAATTCTCTACCACAACAACATTTTCACTAATAAGAGCCGAATGAGAACCTTTATTTAGTCCAAATCTTTCCTCTTCTCTTAATATGACACCCTATGTTAGGACGTATGCATCTCTTTCTATTTTGAGATAACCATATGTTCCACCAATCATGCTCTATCCATCTGGAGATGCTCTTACATAAAATACTCCCTATGTAGTTCATGTTCATATGAAATTTTTCATTTTATGGTTGTCAAAGCATTTGATAGTATTAATCCGAGTTAATCAAATAAAAAATGCCCAAAAACTAGTCATCTACTCGCAAATGAGTTTAAGCACCCAAAATAATTTCTTTTAAAGAAATTTATTGAATCATAATTTTTTGAAGGCAGAAGGATGAGCTAAAGTCAAAATATAATTTTTTTTCCTCCTACATTTCCCAAAATTTGAACATTGATTGAGGCCATGTTCTTTATGCCTTATCAGTAATTTCAGTTTAGTTCAGCAATTCGATTCAATTAATAATTTCCCTTCAATAAATGCACTTCAATCATGTAATTTTATGTTCAATTCAATTTAATAATTTTTAGCTCAGTAAATTTCAAACATAAAAAACATAACATGAATCATATGACGACTCATATATATACCATTAAAATAACTTAGTTTAGAAAATGTAATTTTAAAATTAAATAATATCAAACAACTTTAAATTTATCACGGTATACAATTTCATGAGCTAAGTTGTATAGATACATAAAAAATTGGGTTTATGGAAAAGAAAAATCTAAGCTACTATTATTATTATTATTATTATCTTATTATCATTGGTACTATTATTGTTGGGTACGAATATTAATGACCGATTGTTGTTGAAACACGACTAATACCATGCCAGTGAGGTCACAATCGTCAATCCACAATTTTACAGCAGCCATGTCTCCCTATCATTTTTTTTGGTATGTGCTATTATCATAAACCTCCCTTCACATGTAATTTTCACATATACTAAGGGCAAATCAGTAAAACAATATTCCAAAATTATGCCATCCCTGTAATTGATTGGATATCTGCATTTCCAAATCAACCACTTGCACTAATTAACCACTAAAAACATAAATTTCACCTTATAATTTCATTAAATTCCTCTAATACCCCTCTACATCCAACGGCTCACGTGACTCCACCGCGATTTTCAACGGACGATATTAATCTAAAGCTAAATATTTCGGACAAGAAACCGTAAGTTACTGGTTTATGGAATCTAAAACTGCCCGAACAAATATCTGACTACTGCCCGTACTCAAGAGACTGAGTGGCTGACACGGTCAGCCTCCGGGCAGCTCCAAACTCCAATACTAAATATTTCTCTCTCTAGACTGACCCTTACTACTTAAAGATGATAGCTTTTTCTAATTTAAGAGAACGCGGAGAGAAGAAGAAGAAGAAAGCCACCACCACCACCACATCGGAGAAGGTGGCGGAGCACGGCGGCGCAGCCTCTCTCCGGCGGGGTAAAGTGGGTTGGTTTTAGAAGTTGAACATATGGGTCAGGGTCTGAGTTGTGGAGCGGGTCAAGAAAATGAATTCTTCAGCTCAGTACAGTCCGGCGAGACGGATGCCGTGAAGGTTATGTTGGAAAGAGACCCATCTTTGGCTCAGGAAACGACGGCGTATGATCGTCAATCTGGGGTTCATATTGCTGCTGCTAATGGACGGATCGAGGTTGGATGGATTTCTTGATTGGTTTTCTTGAAATGAAGCTTTTTAAGAAGTGTTTTCTTGATTGATTTTCTTGAAATGGAGCTTTTTAAAAGTATTTTCTGGAAAGATTCTTGGTGGGTTTTTCATTAATGGTGATAAATTTTGGGTTGAATTTCAGATTTTGTCTATGCTTTTAGAGAGATCTGTGGATCCAGATGTTGTAAATCGTCACAGGCAGGTACTGTAATCTGATTTTTGTGTTAATGTCATTTGATTTTTTGGGTTAAATGTCAGAGATTAATGTAAAAGATGTTTAATATTAACTATCACCTCGAGCTTTTGGTTCAATCCGTTAAGTAACATGGTGTTAGAGTCTCTGTGATCGAAAGGTCATAGAGTTCAATTCCTATGTTGTACACCCTTCATTCGTGTATGTTAACATTAACCATCAGCTCGAGATTTTAGTTCAATCAGTGAAGTAACATTGAATTGGGTTTTTTTTTTAAATGGTGTAGACTCCGCTTATGTTAGCAGCAATGCATGGAAGAATATCCTCTGTGAAAAGGCTAATTGAAGCAGGAGCAAATGTATGATCTTTCAGCCCTTTTGATGTTTTAGATGTGGATTTTTTAGTGATGATGATTCTAATTTGGTAATCTTTGATCAGATTTTGAAGTTTGATTCACTTAATGAAAGAACTTGTTTGCACTATGCTGCTTACTATGGTCATTCTGATTGTCTTCAAGCTATTCTTTCTTCTGCTCAATCTAGCCCGGTTGCTGTCTCTTGGTAAAGATTTGTTCTTTGATCTGTTTTTTGATGATTGAATGATCTGGTTTGCTGATTTATAGCGAATTTGAATGCAGGGGATATGCGCGGTTTGTGAATATTAGAGATGGTAGAGGAGCTGCCCCATTGCATTTAGCTGCCAGGCAAAGACGGCCGGAATGTGTTCGCATCTTGTTGGACAATGGAGGACTTGTCTGTGCTTCTACCGGAGGATACGGGTAATGGTTGAATGCGTAAACTTTCTGAAATCTGTGATCGTGGTGTTTGTTCGTCTTTCGTTATTGATTTGTTTGTTGTTGCTTACAGATGTCCAGGAAGTACACCTCTTCATTTGGCCGCCAGAGGTGGATCTCTTGATTGCATCCGCGAATTGTTGGCATGGGGTGCAGATCGAATTCAAAGAGATTCATCCGGGTATATATCGATCTCCCTCGTAACTTCTATGGTACTAGAATTGAAATGGCATAATTTGATTTCTTCTGGTCTTAACGTTCCCGCTGTAATATTTCAGGAGAATACCATACGTTGTTGCTCTAAAGCACAAGCATGGAGCTTGCGCGGCCTTATTAAATCCATCTTCAGCCGAGCCTCTTGTATGGCCGTCGCCTTTAAAGTTCATCAGTGAACTTAATCAGGAAGCCAAAGCCTTACTCGAGTGCGCCTTAATGGATGCAAACAGAGAGAGGGAGAAGAACATCTTGAAGGGAACTGCTTATTCTCTTCCGTCTCCATCGCATTCTGATGCCAACGCCGACGATAGTTTATCCGAGGTATATGTTGAGAGTTCAAACTTCAAGTTTCTAGCTTGTTTGTAAGCTGTGTTGCTCCAATTTTTGTGGGTTCTATTGATTAGGATCACTAATATGGAGCAACAAAGAGTTAAAGCACCAAATTTTCGGAATGATGCTAAGTTCTAAGCAGAGATTTGTTATATGTCGGGATTGATTCTCAGCTGTCCCTTTTATTTAGAGTCATACTGTCTGCTATAATCTGTACTGTTGAAGAAAGCTAGCAGATGACTAACATGTTTATCGTCGTTAAATTCTGAAATGCAGACCAGCGATACAGAGCTATGCTGCATATGCTTCGAGCAGGTTTGCACAATCGAAGTACAAGATTGCGGTCACCAGATGTGTGCACAATGTACCCTAGCTCTCTGCTGCCACAACAAACCGAACCCAACAACCGCATGCCTAAACCCTCCAGTTTGCCCATTCTGTCGAAGCACAATCATCCGCTTAGTAGTTGCTAAAGTCAAAAACTGTGATGACACTGATCACGACATCGGAGATATAGGTTCACCGAAAATTAGAAAGGGAAGAAGGTCATTAAACTTCGGCAGCGAGGGAAGCAGCAGCTTCAAGAGCTTAACAGCAATGAGTCCATTTGGGAAAATGGGTGGCCGGGGCTCGGGAAGAATCGCTGCAGATAACGAGTGGGTGGATAAGCCTTGATGACGTACACTTACACTTTTGTAGCATTTGGCAATCAAAGATTGCTATTAGCAAGCAAGCAAAGAAAGGATTCCTTCACTTATGCTCCAAAGAAGGGGAAAATCATAAGAGGAATCGATGTCGGTGACCCGGACCGGACCCAGTAGGTAAGAAATATGTGTAAACTAAATATAGTTAGGGGTCCAATTGGTATTGTAGATTTGGGGGGAAGGAAAATAAAAAGCAAATTAAGAGACGTAAATTGCAGGTTTGGGGTTGGTTATAAGTTTGGTAATATTGTTGTAATCTCTTGTTTACTTGTTGAGCTTGAAGCTGCATTGATTGATTAATTATTCTTGTGAAGGGTTGTTTTTAGAATGCTAGAATTGGCTAAGGAAATTATTTCATTTCTTTGATATGTAAAATGTTCAACTTTTTATTATAAAGAAAAAAAAAATGTTCAAGTTGCTTGAATGCTACTTTCAACTAAAGCTCTATTTGGGAGTCAACTCAATTTTTGCTTCAGCATTTTTCCATTACTGTTATTATATATATATAAAGAAGGCATTTGGTAAGCACAATAAGCGGAAAAGAAAAAGAAGAGAAAACAAAATATAGTACAAAAATAAAGAGAAGTTTGTCATGTGAACAAGTGATCATTTCTCCATTGGTGGGGTTTGGATCCTCTCAGAAAATTAAAAATTAGGCTTATGATTATTTTGATTTTTGTTTGATTATAAACATGTTAAGCAGAAAATATAGGATTTTTATTTTTGATCCTTGATTGCAAGAGGAACAAGTTTTTTCTATAAATTTCGGTTGATAAAGTATTAATTATTATGTGTTCGAATTTTATTTGTATATTTAAACTCTATGCTTCTTATTCTCATATTGATAGGTATATTAATGGGATAAAGAACTAACGGGGTGTTTGTTTGGGGTCCTTAGGTGGGATTATTTTGTTTTAAGCTTTAAAAATAGATATGGACATGTTTGTTTGGGGGTCTTATTTTTTGGGCTAACTTCTAATCTCAAAATGTGGCCTTATTTTATGGACTAGGGGGGGTGTTCTTATTTTATGACCCAAGGTGAGATTAATATTTGGGTTGGAAATGTCTAAGTAACCCTCCCTCAATCTAAACAATTCCCTTCTGTGTCCCCTGTTCTTTATTTACTCCCTTCCTCCCTCAATCCAAAATTGAGCTCCGACCTCCAAATTTTCCCCAAATGATTCTCTCTCTCTCTCTCTCTCTCTCTCTCTCTCTCTCTCTCTCTCTCTGTTCACCATGTTCATCGCTCGACAAACATCTCGTCGATCTCGTCGGTCTCCAAAGAATTCGCCGCTTCTCTCGCCGGTCTCCAAAGAAATCGCCGCTGCTCTCCTCCGCTCTGCTTTGCTATTCTTCAGAAACTCAAGAAGGTTGTTAGCTCTCGATATTCAATATGTGCTGTGTTGATTTCAATTTTGCATTAGATCTATCTCGTATGCTGCAATTTGAATTTCATTTAGGTTTAATTGAGCTGTTTTCGATTAATTTGATGTCCTGTTTAGGTAGAGGGCTATAGCTACACTTGCCAAGGTTGATACTGTTAAGCAGAGAATTGAGGCTGCTTATGAGACTTTGCAGGTGAAATTTTGCTAGCAATCCACGAAATTGATATTTGTTGAAGAAGAGCTTGAGTTTGAAATGACTTTAGATGAGAAGAAAAGATCGAAGAATGTGTATCACGTCATTTCGGCACTTGGTGGGCTGTCTAAACGCGATGTCATCAAGGCGACCCGGCTCATACTTAGTGATCCTAACAAAGTTAATGCATTCTATTCCATGCCGGATGACGAGGCAAAGTTGATATTTGTTGAAGAAGAGCTTGGCAATTAGGTAGTGTGGTGTAAATGGTGTGTAAATGGTGTAGACCATTATTTTTGTTTGTGATTGGTTAGTATTTTGTGTTTTGGTCCTTTGTCCTCTTCACCATTGATTACCTACTAAAACAATGGTGAAACTGGACAAACTAACCAATTTAAATCAAAACTTCAATGATGTCGTGTAAACTATCTACTTTGGTACGTCATTGACATTGATATTTTGTATGTATTGTATATTTACAGGCAATGTCTAAGTTATACATTCATGGTTGTTGTTAACCCGTGAGTTAAATTTTCCATCGCATTGAGATGAATTTGTATAGTTCGATGGCATATCGGAAGGCTTAATTTCCCATAAGTCATCGCATTTAGATAATTTGTGTAGTTCGATGACTGCATGGACTTGAAAAAATAAACTCAATTTTCAAAAATCATCGAGCTAAGATAATTCGATGCAGTTCTATTACTCAAAAATGGACTGTCCCTTTTGAGAAATAGAACTGCATCGAATTGCCTTAGTTCGATGACTCCCTGGACTTAGAAAAAAAAAACTCAATTTTTCAGGATCATCGAACTAAGACAATTCGATGCAGTTCTATGACTCAAAAATCGACTGTCGCTTTTGAGAAATAGAACTGCATCGAATTGCCTTAGTTCGATGATCCTGAAAAATTGAGTTTTTTTTTCTATTTCAGGCGGTCAAATTTCAAGCGTTGATGAAGATGGTGATTTGATGAAGATGGTGGTTCTGAGGTCGACCGTTTTATTTCGAAGAATGGGTTATGCCGGTTGAGGGAAGGGGTGGTTTTGTTTATTCATTTTTAGTTTTGAATTAGAGGGGTAATTGGGTCTTTTCTATTTTTGGGCTTCAAATTTAATCTCCAAAAAACTCTTAAACAAACAAGGACATACTTCAAGCCCAACTTAAAAATAATACCCAATCTCAACTACTCCATCTCAATTTTTAGACTTAACTAATCTCACCTAAGTCCCAACTTTTGCCAAACGCCCCGTAAAATAAGTTTAGCATTTTTACATAAGTATCAAAATAAGCTTAACTTAAAATATGGTATCACTTTAGTCTCAACATTTAGAAAATGACACTAATTGAGACTCAACATTTACAAAAAAGGTAACAATTTAGGTGTCGGTAACAAAATTTCGACACGTCATACATGCACAGTTGATGGAGATAATTTGTTATTTTCTGGAAGTAATATGAATATAACAGTGTAACTCAGAGCTTCACAACATGTTATCGAGTTATAAATTGGTACCATTTTCTTAAAGTTGAGTCAAAATTAATACAATTTTATAAATTAAGTCTATTTTAATATCTTTGTACAAACATTAGTCATATTTTGATATCTTATTATCTCTATATTAATTGAGCTACATCACCTAGTCGAATTTGTACTCTAATAGTTCAATAGTTTTCTTTTCATATGTAACTTGGTTATAGAAAGACTATAACAACCTAAATATGAGGTAGGTAGTGGAATACAACGATTTTTCAATTGAAGTAACGTTGTCATAAATGATTGGAGATAAAAGAGTAGGGGGTTGAATGTCCTAAAATTGGAAATCCTAAGGGCTTATGAAGAATTTAGGCGTGGTGAAATAATGAGTTTGAGCAGCATCTTATAAGGAGCCTATTGAAGATGTACAAAAACACATATATAAATAGGACCATACCCTACCCAAGGAGGATGAAATGAAATGAAGGGAAGTGGGCCCTGCATAAGTGAGAAAAAAAGCCCTAATCAAGAAGCAGTGTCACCTAACATCAGATTAGATTAGATTAGATTAGATTAGATTAGATGAGATGGGAGGTGGGCCCCACAAAAATGGTATGGATCTCACCTTTTGCAATGAATATTTGGTGAAATGAAATTTTGGAGTTTTCAGAAAGTTCTTAATCAATCACTCAAATAAATGAAACAGTAAGCAGATGGCAGTCCGCAGATGATTAAATGATATGCACTTATCTAATTTATGTGTAACATCCATACCATTTTTGTGAACAAAAATAAATTTACTTGGGTACACACTAAATTTCTCAAAAGTGAGGAAAGAAATTAGTAGCAATACTATTGTTACACTTAATTTCTCAAACATTAAGATTATGATAACTAGCGTAAACATCTTCTTGCCTCGAGTCGTGGAACCTGCAAAACAAAGTCGGCGAAGTGATCGTTAGTAAATGTTCTGACGTTCAAATTGGTATAATAAAGACTATAAGAACGTAAGAATGCAATTGATTTGTGAATGTAAGAAATGTGAATGATGTATTTGCATCCGCCCTTATTGGGTCTTTAAATACATTTATTTGTTTGTTGCCGCAGAATTATACTTATAAAAAGAAATAATATAGACGACATAAAACTTAAGCTCTTATTGATAATGAGAATCAAGTATACAAGTTTTTATAATATAATGCTAACTTACAAACACAAAATGGCAACGAATTATGAAGATCAAGACCTTAACAAGGAAAATCCATTGAGATAAAAACTTATTATCTGAAACAGAATACCCTTTCTTTCGGCGGATTCAAATATCCGCCTTCTAGCAATTAACCAAGTTTCATGTGCGCAGGAGGGCTTTCCCATTCACTTCTGCAATCTTGAACATGGCAGCTCCTACATTCTCAATTATTCTAAAAGGGCCAGTTCATTTGATCCCTAACTTCTTCGCCTTTCAGTGAATTGTGTCTTCTTTGCCTTTTCGAGCACTAAGAAGTTCGACTCATTCATGTTTATTAGGAATGTAATCAAGTGGTTGACTAAATGGCGAGTTGCAGTTTTTCTTGTCTTGGATCATCATGAGTATTATGTATCTCCTACATACCTCGAGAATATTCTACTTAAAAACCGTAATAGTGAATTTATTCGAAAAATAATTACGTTGTATTTTCTGTTCATTTTCTTCATTTGAACTCTAACCCTCGCATTTTTTTTTTATATCTAGCATTCATATATATTTATCTTTCTACAATATTGAAGGTTATATTTAATTTGATTATTGAAGTGAATGCATAAAACTAGGTACCTACACGTGATATATGTTTATATATAATTATTTAACTTCTATAATTAACATTTTCATCTCATATGAAGGGGGATATTAATGTCAATAGCACAACCAGATTAATGATGTTAATTTAGTTCGGTAGTGGAAGAAGGTTTCATATTTGTCCCATGTGTTTATATATGCTATTATTGATTTATTCTCCTTTGCAAAACAATACATAGGCTCTGTGAATCAGTCAAAATTTACTGCTGATAACTATCTTTAAAATATGAATTCTATTTTGCCTTTATAAATATGCCAATAAATAAAAGTACTAATTATCTTGCTTTACTAATTTAATCAAATGAGTTGCTATCAATTAGTCAAAAAAGATTATAGTATGTACCCTTCGTCGTCTTTTGAATTTTCCAATATTAATACTTTAATGAGCCAAGACAAATAGCAAAATATCTAGGAGAAGAATGGGTATTTTTTATTTTTTAAAAAACCCTATTTATATGAAAATACGTCATAGAATACCCAAACGGAGGTGCAATTTTAGTATTCAACAAAATGCATAAGCGTGGACTTGACATTATCTCACAACTAGAAATTTCAGACCTTATAAAAGAGTAAGGAAGTTTATTTAAGGTTAGACCAATTAGTTAGATTGATTAATCTATCCCCTAAGAATGGTAAAAATTGATTAATTATAACATAAATAAATAAAAAATACTATTCGTGGGGAATGATTTTGTTTGTCCAATGCAGATAAGCTTTGCTGTATATGGAAACAAACATCAATTAAGACTGTCCTTTTCCAAATGGTTGCTAATTATATTTATGTTTACTTAGTTAATTCAAACGAAATTTGATGATTTGAATATTGAAGATGGAATAAGTAATTTTTTTTTCTTTTCTATTGTTAAAAAATTGAAGTTTTTTATTTACAAATGTAATAATAACAAGTATATATACATGTACATGGATATCAAACTAATGAAGGTCATTGACATTGAACTTACACATATGATATGTAAAATAATTTAAAGATGGACCGTTCACCGACTATCCGACTTTGATACTCAAGTAAAGTGTTAGATAGTTGAAGAATGCGTACAACAGTTCTAATGAAAGAGCTACGAGAAATGAGCTAATAATCTAATATGTGCTTTATCTCATTCTATGTACAACCTGTTGTGTAATGTGAATCTTATAGTAGAATCAAAGTTTTGCACATACATAACACTCTTTTAATTGGTCATATCTCTTAGTAAAGCCTAACTAATTTCAAAAGGTTTTTTAAGTGGATAAGATTACTTGCTATATTTAAGGAACTATTTAGTTTTTCAATTTACCAATGTGGGACATTTAACACGCACTCCTTATGCCAAATTCATTTGGTGTGTGATATCAATTAAGCGAGAAATTCCAATATTCATTAATTATGACTCTGATATCATTTTAGATTAATTAGGCCTCACTCATCCTCAAGAGACACCTTGTTGGGAGAGCATTGCCATACAACTAAGATATGTTTCATTACCCATCAGGCTAGGTAATGTGAGATATTCAACACACCCTCAAATAGTTGTAACCCTTGTTATACGCTAATAATATGGCTTGCTATAGCAAGAGAAATTATAGTGGTTCTTAAGCTCGTGTAAATCAAGACCTAATGACAGTTTTAGAGGTTCATGTTCGCCGCCAATTATAACTTTTTTAAAAATTACCTAGTTGAAGTGAATGTTTTTTCAGGGAAGATCCATAATATAATATAGTATAGATTGTAACTTAAAAGCTATATATGAGAACTTCAATTTCCAATTTAGGATCAATGATTTTGTACTACTCTGTCTAGGAAAGAAATCCAAAAGATGAAAAACATATTTGTCCTAGAAGTACATAATGTTTTCGTGTGTTATCAATCATTTTTTAGTGGAGTAACACTACTGAACTAGATAAATATTTAAGGTTTTAATGCACAATACTTTGTGATATATGAAAATAAATTAGTTCAAATTAAGATTTCATCTGAAAATATTTGTAACTAAGTAAAATTCATGTCGGTACAGAATCTTTAAAGGAACAGAGAGCGACCCTTGGATTAATTGAAAAATTAGTCTATCCTTTTCTCAAACAAAATAATGGACGGACCACATAATAATAATAATAATTAATATAGTAAGTTAACATACTCATTTCTAGCTTCAAACCAAATCATAAAATTAATAAAAATAATTAATTTAGCACTAAGTGTTTGGTCCAGATCTATTGTTGGGTTTTGAGGGCTTTGTGTCTGAAATCTGAAACTTTCCTTTGACATAATTTATTTCTATTTTGTTTATTTAAATCAAACAGCTTCAATCTTTTGGCCTTTTTCTTGTTTTGTGGTTAGATGATGTTGAGCTGTTTATGATGAAAGCTACAGCTTCTACTTGTTTGAGTCAATTGCTTGTATTTGGAAGCAATTAATTACTAATTCTGAATCAATTATTCTAGATTACCCATAACTTCATGACGTTTTTAGAAATAATTGTTTGGTTGTAAATTCTTTCTCTTCAATCTTAAAAATAATTGAGTTCTATTATAGAAAATATCTACTATATGCTCTGATATTTGTTAGCTGCTAATTCGTCTTATAGGTGCTAATCTTATCTATAAAAGTAAAAGATATTTGTGCAATTTGCATCACTTGACTTTTCAATTCATGACATGTGGCAATTTATTTACATAACCAGACAATTCGTAAGATACAAACTTAACATGACTTCAGTGCATCAATGTTCTAATAATAAGTGGTGAATCATTTTTGAATTGATGCAAAATTTGAGTTTTGAAGAATTCTCTTATTTGAAAATAATACAAATACATTCCTAGATAATAAAATTGTATGGAAGGCGTAAAAATATTGTATAAATTCAACATAATATTAATAGGTTAATTATAAACTGGTCAAATTAAGATGCTCATTTATATTTGTGGACTTATTTTTATACATGTTATCAAATAAGTCATTTACAGAAAAAGTGCCAAAAATATTTTTCACTGAAAGGGGTTAAGACTGCAAAGCTTCGGCAAAGCATTGTTAGTTTCCCAGAATATCCTATTTTTGTGAAAGGTGTTTTTTCACAATCCACCACAAAAGGAACCTCTTATATAAAATGTGTAGAAATAGAAGTATCATCAAAAACACTAAGGACTTCTCAATTGGGGTCATTTTGACCGAACTTTTAATGAATTTTGTTGAATTTATATGACTAAACTAAGAATCGCTAAATTGAACTAAATGAACATAAATTGTTAACCATACTTGTTGATACTCATAATTTTACTTCTTTTTTTAATTTGTTAATGGTTCAATCATTATACTGGTTTTTTTTTTTCCCAAATAATCTTGAGGCTATGATTACCTCATTTCACAAATATTGCTACTAAATTGGTACTGTTTTGTACATACACAATAACCTTAATCAATTTTGGCAACTTATCCAAACTTATATTTGTCAAATGAAAGGATTGTCACAGTTCTGATGACTTTTATAGCACAGATAATAACACTAGCCATATCTAATTATCCATATCCATGCAGAGCTAAAACAAATTCCTTTTGCTCTCACAAAAAGAATAAAAATAAATTAAGTGTAGCTTCATTTCTCTGTCTAGCTAAGCTAGGACCTGGAATTAAATTTTTAGTTCAAGAAAGATGTCCACAAATCCAAGAAAACCGGACAGGACCTTCATCTTCGTGTTCTATTTCTCCATTTCTTCTTGTACCATCACAATCAGCCTGCTCATAACATTCAGTTATTCTAGGAGGAGCAACTTGGCCATTAACAAATAGAGGATTAGATTCCATCACAGCTCCATAAATACCATAACTGTGGCTATCAACGTTAACATTTCGTCTACATCCATTACCTGCTCGTCTTTCCACGGCAAGAAACTGTCCAAGTGATGGAGCATTACTATTAATGTTGTTCACATTTGGAGCATCTGTTGTGTCTCTTGAACATAATGAGAACATCCATGTTTTGTTGCTCTTCTTATTTTCTACTTTCTTCACCCGTCTTGATGATTTTGATGTCTTCAATGACGCGCCAATAAGGCTCCCTAATGTAATGCTTCGGTCGTGGAAAAAAGATCCTGTTGACTGAACCAACCATTTATACCCCAAAATGTCAGAGATTAGCTTAATGATACCATGCTAAACAGAATGCTAAATTTTGCTAATAAAGAAGTGGCTTCCGTACATAGGTACTAGGTTTTAGCTTTGTACAATGATAATGATATATCCATAGAAACACTTCACATTACATGTAGTCATGTACTATTAATAAAACAAACTTCAGCTGAATAAAAGGACTTTAAATCTGTGGCTAATATATGATCAATTATAAGTATTTTGGCAACTGTTAGAATGAGTTGTTCTTTCTTGTCCACCTAGCTAACTGAATTATTTTAACACTATTTGTACTGGTTTTTCAAATGAAATGCAAGACTGAAGTAGGGCTAGTTGCATCCACGGTCCTCCAACTTTCAAGAATGGAGCGTTACTGCCACAAATGTTAATTCTTTTATCGTCAAACCGATCACAAATGTGAAACAGTTTCTCTCGTCATCCTTTTGCCTCGATTCACAGAGATACGGTTGCCAGAAACTATGCGTGACAAACACAAGGGAAGTTTTGCCACGTAAACCACAATGTCAACAATGAGTAGCATTTACTCTTGCACCTTAGTAAATATAACGTGGCAAAATTTTGCTGGAATCCAGGGAAAAGAAGACCGGTGGTGCATAAGATTTGAATCAATTAATTTCCACTTTTTATACTTGGATCACCATGGGTGTAATTTACCTAAAGGAAGATGCTTTTTGTAGACAAAAAGGTCAGGTAAGGTTCACATCATAATTATTCAAATATGCCCTTCATCTTACAAGGACTAGGAACCTATGACCAGCTAAACCACAAGAAGGCAATTATAAACTGCTAGCTATTGCATTGAATTGGTACTATAATAGTGAATACAAGGTACACTCAATAATTGACAATTTATTAAGCATCAACTAGTTTGTAAGGATACAATGCACACTTTGAGGGGATCAAACGGCTTTTCACGTTCAAAAAGGGCTAGTAGATTAGATTTTGGGGCGCATTAGTTTGCAAATTAACAAAAGACATTAACAACATGAAAGATGGTACAAATTATAGAATGTAGAACAGAACGGTTTTTTATGTTGCATGACAACCTGATAACATATTGGATGCTATTTTCAGTCCTGCCAAGGCGTGGACCGGACCTTTTTAACCGAACCAAGGTTGAAGCAGATGCTTCTTCATTACACTATTTATCCTACTTGGAGAGGATTTCTAGTACGGCGAAGGTAGGGGTGTGATACAGTTATTCCCAAATTCAATTAGTATTCCTTCAGTTACTACTGTATGAATAGGCATACTAATCGTATTCATCCACCTACATAAATTCAAGGTACATTATATTACTTTTATTATTTGATAGTGTTAGCAGTAATCTTATTCTCCAAAGCAAAGTAACCGACTATACATTGAAGCTCCAACGGCCGCCGGACAGCCGACGCTATTCTTGTTTTGCAGGTCTAGACTGGACCAACTAACCACTACATTGGGTCTGACTCTAGGTAAAACATCCTATTTTATGACAACCCCATCAAGAAAAAAATAATGCAGCAACTATCATAATTGTACTATTTGGAACACTAAATTTGAAATGAAAAGTGTACTCTTTGGTAAGCAAAAATGAGGTGTGTTTTACCAATACAAATGGGTATTACAGTAAATAAGATTCTAAATCTTACCAAAGTCTCAAAATCACTATAGACAGAAGAAAACAAAGCAAAAAGAAACAAAAGAAAGATACAATATGATTATGATACATGTCTTTTCAGAAAATGGGATCCTAAAAGGTGAAAGTAAAAGCAAAAAGACTTGACCTTTTATGAAAATTACTGACCTCAGTGTCTAAATCAGAGGAAGAATCAGTAGAGGAAACTGGGGAGGCAGTATGAAGAGTATTGAATGATATTGACCCTGAAAAATCACCATTTACCCTCCTGGATAAGGGTAACCCAACTCTCTCATTTAGGGGTTGCAATCCCAAAGGCCACCCTTCTTCCTAAAACATCCCAATCACATCACAAAAACAAATAAACATAATTGTACTAGTGTCACAGACAATTCACAATGTGACAAAGAAAAGGGACAACCTTTGGTTAGTCAAATTATAGCAAAAGAAGTCAAATTTAAAGAAAAAAGAGAGACAAGGCATGAGGGGAAGTGAAACAAGACATGAAAAGAATACCTGTTGAGCCATAGCTATCTATCAAGAGGTCTTTTGATTATTATTCATATCTATAGTCTATAGTTTTGGACATTTTTATATGGAAGTGTTATGTTTGCATGCAAATGCAAGACAAGTGTTTGCTAAAATGTTTTTGGGGTTAAAGTTTAAAAAGCATGACATGAAGATAGTGAAAAAGGGAGTGAAAACAGGCACAAAATTGTCGAAAAGAGGAAAAGAGGTCATATGGTTTAATTTTTGCTTCTTTTGTCCATTTTAGGAAGAGAAGCATGATCTACCTTCAATACTTTGTAGAAGAACTCTAATTTCATTATAAAATATTTCTTACTCACAAACTATTTGAATCCTCTAAGTAATTAAATATTAAAATATAGGGATGAAATCTTATTCATTATTTTAGATTTAATGGATGGGAGGCATCGAAAACTAACATGACCAAAGCTCAACTTAAGAGATTTAAACCATGTATTAAATAACTTTATATTCATTCCCAAAATAATAAATATGTATAGCAATATTTTCAAAATAATGTTATATCAACCTTAATAGATAGACTGGGTTCAAACATGTCAGAAAAATTAATTAATTCTCGAAACCGACAAGTTATCTTTATTAATTACGTATATATGATATGTCAAATTTTGTTATTTAGACCCTTAATGATACTAGTTCGTAAACATTGATCCAATTCAATATTATTTTTTAAACATTGAGTTAAAATTGATATCATTATTGATGTTTAATACTTTTCCAAAAATCTTATACGTATTTTGATGCTTCTCTCTTTCCTTTATGGGTCCAAGCATGTTTTTGCATTTATAATCACATAACTTACGGAAAGCTTTGAACCGAAAGAAAAGTCATATCATCTAGGATTATCAATTCTAAAGTTGGTTCAAATAGTACTCTATTAAAATCTAACTTATAAATAATCGAGATATAAAATTAACCTAATCTAAAGATGAGATACAAAATTAACCTAATGTAAAGATTAAAAACTGACCCTCACATTAACCTTTCACTATATAAAAATAACTAAATATATAACTTGTATGTATATATAAAAACACTCGCTCTATTTTGAATTAGATGTCTTTTTATAAAGTATTTTATTTTCTTTAAAATGCATGTCATTTTGATTTAACGTATGAACATCAGATTAACATTTGACAAATATGCTCCTGTTTCAGTTCTTATTTAAAAAATAATAATTTTGATTTAATGGAATAATTAATGCAGAGTAACAAAGTCTTTTAGTCAAAATTAATTGCAAAATCCATAATAAATAACAAAGAGCACAATGAAAGCATCCAAATAGTGTTTTTCTTCCCAAGAGAAATGGGAAAAAGAAGCTTTAATAAGATACATCATCCACCCATTGTTTCAACATACCAAATAGAGTCGATGTATTTACATTATCAATTTCTTAATAAAGTTTATGTATATCATATATATATCACCACCAATACCTTGTACCAATTAATTCAACACCAAAGCTTTCAGATAAACATATCTTTCCAACATTACATACACAAGTTCAACCATTGAAATGAGTCAGTTTGTTACCACGGTACCTGAAACAAAATGAATCGTTGATCAAAAGTCTGGACATGATTATAAGGAAGAAAAAGTATCAGCTTCAGAATCAGTTAAAGAGACGACGGTATCATCCTTTTCACAAATCAAAATCTACATCCACGATGATTATATTAGTCATACATACTGCTAGTTACCAGAAAAATTAGATTGCACCAAAAATGTTTTTCCAAATTTTCTAACTCATCGGTATCCAATTATTATATTAAAAAATCGACATAAAGCAAAATGATGCCTTCAGACTCTAAAACTTTTTTCCCCATCTGCCCCTATTTGTAGGTGCCATGCAAATAAAATCCATAAAGTAAATGAATATGCGTAAAAGAAACTAGTTAGCAACTGACCATTTTGAACCGCCTTCTCTTCTTGCCTATCTTCAGTAGTCCAAACAACATCTTTAAGTCCAGCAGACAGATTCTTGTAGAACTGCAGGTTAAAAGGCAATTGGTTTTTAGATTAGAGAAAATGCACCAAACATGTAATGGAAAAACGCACACGTATAAACACTTGCAAACTAAAGAACAAGATAAATTCAACTAGACTAGAAACGACTTCTTTTCCAGGCCCATTGAGTCAGGCCAGTAAAACACAAATAAATAAGAGTATATTTGAGTCTAAGAATCACACTTATGCAACTATCACCTATATGATGTCTAAACTAAGAGTATCTTCTATATAACATGTAATTTTATATTAATAAAACATCAAACAAGAAAAGGTATTATAATCTTATACCTTGTGAAACTCTAGGGTATCTCCACCAGATTTCCGAAGCTCCACCATGTAGAGAGAAGGAGCCACCTCAAATATCTAGAGAGAGAATCACAATAAGGAATTGTCTTCACCATAGAAACAAATTTTACAAGATAGATAATATGCAATACATACTTCTGTTGCAACAGATAAATGACCCTTGCGTCCAGTTTTCTCTCCTTGAAGCTTCAACTGATGTTGAAAATAGATTACCCATCAGCATTTGAAACTTCACAATTGAATAAAATAAAACAGCTGTATTTCATAACAAGTTCATGCAACCAACGATTTTCAAACCCATATTGTTACAAGTCTCCTTGAAGCTACAACTAGTTTTGGAAACTGAAGGTTCCATCAGAATTAACAAAATAGATAGAAATAAGCAAAAAACGTAGGAAAACCAAGTTTTAAAAAGTATTTGATTTCTCGTCAGCTTGATATTGTACATCAATAAGTGGAATACAGCAGCGGATATCAAGCACGTACTATTTAACAGACAAAAGTTCAACAGCTATTCATTTGGTTTATACCTTTGTAAGAGTGACAGATAAAGCTACACAGACATACAAAACATAAAGCAGCACAGGCCTCTTGCTTTGATTTTTTTTTTCAGGAAAAAAAAAAGAACAAAGAGCTACTCACTTTAAATGCAAGAGTGGAAAGAGAAAATGATCAAACCTTGTAGTTATTTTTCTTTACATCAAAACCTAAAGGCCCAGCAGCTGCTTCAATTTTGGAGATTATGTCATTAGCAGAGTGTTTTGACGTAAATCTGGTTTCTCGTTGCACAAGTCCCTGGTACACAAACGAAGCATAATGCCAATCAAATATTAGTACATGATATGAACAACTTTAAGTCCATGGTGTAGAAGAAGATATGCTCATCAAACTATGGAAATAAATGAATTATGAAAAGAATGGCTGACAACAGTCACTCTTGAGATCAACTAATCACACATTACAGGTAAACATAAGAAGTATATAAAAGTACCATGGTTTAAAATATAAACAAATATTCGGACATTGACATCAGAGTAATCAAAACACTGTTGCAAATTATCAGCATTTTGAAGTTTTTCTTGTGTTATGAATTTGAAACCGGACAAAAACTAAAGAGGCGAAAGGAGACCCACGGTCAGCACAAACATACCATTTGTTTTTCAAAAAGACTACTGAGGTTGAGACCCTGAGATGTAGATATAAGTTCAAAAGCATTCATATTTGTAGGAGCCACCGGCCCTACAGGAGCTTCTCGTCTCTCCACAACTAGGTTTTGACATTCCTGTGCACGAAAAACAAATTCAATCATATACCACGTGCAGGACAAAATAACACAAGATCAAGAATATTAATCAAGAATATTACCACTGAATCGTTGAAGATAGAATTCACATCATCAAGACTAACATCAGCTTGTTCAAAAGTAGGTGGGCTGTATCCTTTCTTAAACCACTCGTTTTCAATAACCTCAGCAATGGTAATACGCTGTTGGAAACCATTAATACACATGATAAACTCAAAACTATACAGTCCTTTGATGCATTATTTCCACAAGTCTTAGAAGATTCTCACATATAATAATGATGATGTGGAGGAGAATTGCATACCGTCACTGGATTGGGATCCAGAATTCTTTTAATTAGTTTCTTTGCACTTGTGGAGAACCATGGAGGACATGTAAAATCCGCCTTAAATATCTGTCACCGCATTGAACCCATATTATTAGGCTTTAAACTGAAAAACACTGATAACAGAGCTTTACAGCAATATACAAACACAAAGAGCACCACTTTCAAACGAAAATTGCCGGTTTTCAAGATTCAAGACCAAAGTATTAGGCATAAATCTTCTATTATAATCTCCTAGAGCTACTTGGGCTTCTGATGCATCAGATCCATAAGATATAACAAGCAGCTGATAGAAAAAAATCAATTTATCATGTGCTGCACCAATTATCCATACGACTACATCAAATAAGAATGACATTCTAAAAAATTATTTCTTTAAATTGAGCCAACCAAATTTCTCTAATATTAGAGTTTTATCCAGGAGAAGACAACAATCAAGTGTAGGGCGTTGCTTCAATTCTTTCACCCCTTTAATACATGATGCAACATGTCATCCTTTTAAAATCACTTTGAAAGAAAAATCCATACAAGTAAAAATATTCAAAAAATGGAAACTGATACACATTGTTTAATACAAAAACTGAAGTAAATAGACACAAAAGAGAACTCGATTGAACTTTTATTACACTCAGACAAGAATTTCCAAGGAATCTTGAGACTCTCATGAACACACTTCAATTAGATGAATGTCTCAAAATTTCCCGGTCTCATATGTATTGATATTGATGGTAATATTTGTTGCATTCGTAACAAGTTAGATGTTCTACAGGTGGTATAAGGTGAACTTAAAGGCATTTCCATAATGATTTAATGCCTTACTCAAATAACTAGAAAATATTATCTGAATGTGCTTTTCCTTCTTAACTAGTGTCAAGAATGAAAACTCACCAGTCAACAAGAAGATGCTTGAAAAAGCAAATTACTATGACATAGTTCTATCTTAAATTTGAAGTCATAAAACATAACAATATGCACAAAAAATTACTCCACAAGTTTGGCAAATATCACATATGAGACCATATTATTTCTATAGAACTGTTTCAGATAGAGTGGGAAGTAGCAATTCAGAGAGACAAAAGCTTCACGAAAGCGAGTCTAATCACCTTTTTATACAGAGACATGAGGTTAGATTCCTCAAAAGGCAAATAACCAGCCATTAAAACAAAAAGAATCACGCCACATGACCATAAATCTGCTTTGGCTCCATCATAGCCTTTATTGTTGATGACCTAGAAAAGAGAGGCACCAAAACAGTAAGAACAAGAGCATTTCGTGCTGGTATGTCCAGAAAGAACTGTTTGCAGAAAAAACTACCACACCTCTGGAGCAACATAATTTGGCGTTCCACATGTTGTGTGAAGTAACCCATCTTCCTAAATTTATGAATGGAATAAAATGAGTAATCAATATATGAAAGAAAAATTTAAAGTGAATGATCCTTTACACTCCCGCCTTCGCCATTTATATTATACATTGAACACAAGTAAATTCAAAGTGCTTAACCATGGCAGATACTTACCCGAACTTGCTGAGGTAGTGCACTTAAACCAAAGTCTGAAACTTTAAGAGTTCCAGTAGCATCAAGTAAAAGATTTTCAGGCTGTGAATAAAAAACACATTAGCATTCTTATACAACAAAAGATCTTATTTGCACCAATGAGAAACTTGAATTTCACTGCCAGAACTTGAATGTTTTCAATATTGAGGATTGAAACCAGTTATAACAAGATATGAAGAATGAAACAGTAAAAAATGTCAAACCTTTAAGTCCCTATGACATACACCTCTACTATGACAGTAATCTACAGCATTGATAAGCTGCTGGAAATACTTCCTTGCCTCATCCTCTTTCAGCCTTCCTTTACTTGCCTGCTCGAAGAGCAACACAAAAGAAATAAATACGTGAAGCTCTTAAACATTTCATGCAAACAATATAAAAACTTAAGCGGTTTGACCACAGTTGCCTTACAATCTTGTCAAAAAGTTCACCACCAGTAACAAATTCCATAACAATATAAATTTTTGTCTTGCTTGCCATCACCTAGAACATGAATACCACAGGAATTTAGTTATATAACCAAATGAAAGAAAATGCTACATAGGGGTAGCAAGTGAACAATCCATGCCATAAGATGGATGCTAAAAAGAAGTGAACTGCAAATAAACTGGAATATGTAAATTGGCTTCCAAACCTCACACATGCGGATCACATTCGGATGCTTTATTAGTTTCATGGTTGAAATTTCACGTTTAATCTGCAAAATACCAAACAAGAAGATATAGGATTGTTAAGATAAGACACATAAATTTTTTCATAGCGAAACAGATTCATAAGTTTCCATATGAAAAATCAAACTTCGGCTTGTACTGAGGAAAAATTATGTAAATCATGTTAATAGTAACTTCACAAGTAAACCAAAACAATGTTACTCATCTCTCTCAAAGCTTTTCCTGCTCCCCTATATAAAAACCTAGTCACTCGAAGAAGGATGTTTATCTTCCTTCTTCATCCTCCCATCTACTAGTTCAAATAGGGTCTACATCTATCTCTCACAAAAAAATTCAGTTGTTCTCTTTCTAGTTCAACAAGAACGGAATCAATCAATTACTTATCCAACTCATGGTCGGTATACCATAGATTGTCAGATCAGTGTGCTTTCAGTAAGACATATTTAGATACACTCATCCATTGAGTTTCAGAGCTGAAGATCATAGGGACATTTTTCTCGAATTCAAATTTCTAAAAAAATATTGGTTGTAGTTTATAGTTATTCATTATAAGTTTTCCTTCATGGATGTTCTTTCCTTGAGTTCTATGTGTTGATTTGGTAGCTCCTGTCAGGCCTTTTTGTAGTTTTGGTTCCTCTTTTATTTTGTCTAATGTATAACTGTACTTGAAAGAAGCCAAGAACCCTCAAACTCCTATAAAGATAGATGAGATGCCCTTAGTAGAAAAAAGGGCAGTATGAGAGGTCAATTAATCAATATATAGTCGCAACATCCAATGACCGGTAGCTCAGCGGTAGATGTTCAGTTAGTGATAAAACCACGGTTCGAACTCCTAACCTCCACTACCAACATTGGGAGGGAGCTTGATACTATAATCCACCAAATTGGCGGTGTAGATGGGAATGTAACACGGTTCAAGCTCCACTACCAACATTTAGAGAGAACTTAATACTACAATCCACCAAACTGTTTTCCTGTTCCTAAAACTAAATATAGCACGGTTCGCATAAAACTTGATACTATAATCCACCAAACTGTTTGAAAACTAGTTAAATAACAAAAATAACATCTAGCAATAAAAATATCCAAACAGTAAGAAAAAGACTGGTAGTACAATTTTTAATTAATTAAATAATAAACAAAGCTTCATTATTGCAAAACGACAAGAAACCCCTAGAGAAGTTGACTTTTCAGATTAAACGGAATTCCGTTTCAGATTTCCCAGAATGACTGGTTGAGCTTATGAAAAGTATTTGATCAGCAAACTGTTATTTCAGAACTGAATTAGTGAACGCGGTGTTCGAAAACTAGTTAAATAAGAAAAGCAATGAAAAACATACCTGACCGATCATCTTATGCTTAAGAACTTTCTCCTTATCAAGAATCTTGATAGCAACATTGTCACCAGTAAGAACATGCCTAGCAAATTTAACTTTAGCGAATGTTCCTTCCCCTAACGTCCTCCCCAATTCGTACCTCCCTACGCGCGTCCTAGATCCACTGTTCCCTCGTGACGTCATTCTCAATATTAATATCTCAAATCTCTCTAATCACTAGTTGTTAAGACCTCTTCTTTTTACACGGCTGCCATACTTGAGACTTTCCCACCTTCATCGTCGTCGTGACTTAATTAAATCGAAAAAAAGTTAAGAGTTATAAAGTTGTGTAACAGAATCAAATTAGGGAGAGCGTAGGGAAAGTTTTGACGATTGAATCAGAGAAGAATCCCATAAAGTCGGTGAATCAATCAATGGACCGAAAAATAAAATTAAAAAAAAAAAAACAGAAAAGAAACGGATTAGAATTTTCTTTTCTACTTTTTTTGGATTGAATGAATGAATATATGGGTTGAAAGCGGCGGTGAAACCGAATATTGTTGGCGGAGAGGTTGAAAAAACTAGAGAATGGAAGATGGAGAAGTGCGTGATTTAAGAAAATAATAGTAAAGGAAATACAAACTTTGTCTTGTAATAATATGTAAAATTTCACCTAACTCGGTTTTATGTGAGGAAGGTCTAACTTTAAAGCCTCAATCACATCAACTGGTCAAACACAATTTATTATTAATTAATTTCTACTTAGGTTTTTAATGGTTATCACTATGTTTTTTATAAATCTAATAATTGTAGAGGGCTAATTAATCTATTTCTTTTATATTTGGTAATTTATATAGACTTGTTTAATACTGTTGAAGCCCACCAACAAAGCTCATTGGGTTCCTTTGTTATCCGCTTAGGGCCCAAATCTACGATAAGTATAAGATCCAGTTTAGGACTAAGCTATTATGGTGGTCTCCTATGCTATTTATGGGAACTAGATTCCTTCTCTATCTCTTCTAAACGACCTACCACTAGACTACACACTAACCAATTCTTATAAATATACGTCTAAAGGTACATTCACGATTCTAGTAATTATTACGTTCTAAGTCTTTTCGTTTACGAACTTGAGCATCAAAAGTCTATCGACAATTACCTCATCAAGGAAGAACATTTTGCATAAGTTTTCAATAGTAGAAAAATTTTTCAAGTAAACCATATATATTTGGGTTTTATGAATAAAAATGGTGGAGAATTTATTGCGAAATTTAGTTCTGACTCATAATTTAGATTAGCTTTTTGGGTGTAAGATCTATATTTCCTAATCTTTTTAATGGAAAATTGTATTTGGCCGTTTATTTGTAATGTTACTTCTCTTTCAGCTTAATATTTTCTTTTGTTACAGAAAAATAAAACTTAACTATTATTTGAATCGATAAGAGGCTTATTATTATGGCTTCGCCGAGAATTTCTATTAATTCTTGTTTATCTATAAAAGGACGGAAATTCAATTTCATGACTCAAGCTCATCTAAATGGGTTGAGATTGGCAATTGTTTGCTCTTTCCACTCTAGATTATAATCTGATGCAAAATTGATTGTGGATATGATCAACTCGAAATAATTTCCGACGTTCTATTTGTTCGATTCTTATGTTGATATTATAAATCTCAAATCGAGATTCATTAGTTGTTCGTTTGAGTTTGAATTCGTGTATAGATATAGTGTGGCCCGCTGTTTAGCTTTCTTGACAAAATGTTTATCTTCTTCTATTGAGTTGATGAAATTGTCCATAATAGCATCATCTTTAATCTATAAAGCGTTTGGTCTCTTTCTCTATGTAATGCCTATCTAAAAAAAAGTTTAATCTAATTGTATTAAATATGCAGAAGAGACTATTTGTGACCATTAACATTTTCAAAATTTGTGCATTTAGCCATCGACCTTTTATTTAGTTACATTTTGTCATTCGCCTTTTCAATTTGGTGAAATCTCACCACCCATTGAATGGAAACTTAACACCTCCAAATTCCATTAGCCAATGTAACAATTTTGATCCATCTAATGATGACATGGCTTGCCACCTAATTTTAGTACGATACATCAATTTATTAATTAAATTTAAAAAAACTCTCAACCTAAATCCCTCTCATCCATCGTTTTTCTCTGCATGAACCATGAACTAATAGTCTTCTAGATCGTGCTGCGGTTTTGATCTTCTGAGCTACTGGTGTGATGGCCTTTTTCTTTCTCCGTATCTCGCTCTAGAAGATTTTTGATCTTCCTCACAGTACTGTGATTTTAATTCCTCATAAGTAAATCGAATTTGGTTTCTCTTTCGAATTTGATTTCCCCATTCGGAGATGACTGATTCACCCACCATTAACTAAATTATGGTGTTTGATGCGTTCGAAGAAGTCGAAACATGAACTTAGAGCCGTCTTAATGCATTCTAAAAAGTACTTTTTAAAAGGCAACAATGTTGTCAATACTAAATTTTAATAAAGATTTAGAGAAAGAGAATCATGATGCAATTTTGAGAATTAGAGATTCGAGTTTTATAGAGAAAGGGAAAAACGATAAATGGATTAAAGATTCAACCAATCGATCGTCTTTTAAAAGAGATGGGAGAAAGAAAAATTATTCATCAAAACCTATAAAATTATCCATCAAAATCAATTTTTTCAAGCAAAGACAATTAGACAAATTCTGGTATAAATGTGAATTAAAAGATACAAGATTATCATATCAGATTTTGCCCGACACCGATGCCATAATATAAGTATCATAATCACAGATCCACATCTCTTATTCATCAAAGCCACAACGAAAATATCATAACGAGGGACATTAAATCAAGCTCAAAAATCCTCATTGCTTGTATATTTTGAACCATGAAAAAATTTATCCATCAGATTCGTAAGCTGATACAACTTTTTTCGACAATCCCACAAAGATGCAATCGTGCCCAAAAATCTTCAAGCATTACTGATCTCCATGTATACTGATATTCGAACCCATAACAACAAGGGACATATTTTTTTAAGAAACCAAAGCAACAATATAAATATCATAAGCAGGAACATAGGGACATAGCATAAAACTTCAAAACCATCATGACAACAAGGGACAATTACTCGTCAAATAGGATCCATCAAATTGTAAATTGATCATATTTTTTCAAGAAACCAACGCGACAGTATAAATATCGTGCCTAAGTAGGGACATAGATAACAAAGGACTATAGGATCCGTCAAATTGTAAATTGATCGATCATATTTTTTTCAGGAAATCATCACGACATTATAAATATTAGAATGAAGACATAGGAACATAACATAAAGATTCGAAACCATCATGACAACCGAGGATAATTATCCGCCAAATAGGATCTGTCAAATCGTAAATTGATCATAAGCAAAGACATAGGATATAGCATAAAGCTTCGCGACCATCATGACAATAAGGAATAATTATCCATAAAATAAGATCCGTCAAATCGTAAATTGATCATATATGACAGTATAAATATCATAAGCAGAGACATAGGATAAAGCTTCAGACCATCATGATTAGTTCATCATGCATTTCAGCAATTAAACCAGATGTTAATCCAATCCATACATACAAGTAAAACACTAGCAAGAAATCCTTAAAGTTAACAAGCCAACCTGATCCCTTATTTCTTCTCCACCTTTCCTAATGAACAGAGCCTCCGACTAATAAAAAAGGGCTAGCTTTGTAGCATTTTCTATTTCAAGGTCGGTGAGACATTTTCTGTATCAGACATAATACTGTCCAAAACCATGATTAAATATTGCATTCATCTGCTCTTCAATACCACTAGAATGTTCAAAAAAGATTCAAGACAAATTGACAAGCAAACAGTGAAAGAAATCAACATAATCTACCTCAGAATAATCTACATGATTATATCTCATTCTCACATACTGTTTACTTCCCTGGCCTGCTCAACCGAATATCAATAACCCGACCCCGTATCTAATAAACATAATCAAAAAGTGGATCCCCGAGACGCCGTTGCGAACTCCTCCAACAATCAGCAACATTGGCGAAACAACTAACATCAGTATCAGCAATATTCACATCCGGAAACAACTGTATTAAGCTTTTCACATTGACCCAAGGGCCATACTGAACACAAAACATTAAACCACTCCTAAGCTCGTAATCAAACAGACCTCGAAACGAGCTTCTTAATTGCACTAAATGCCCCTAACTCCAACTAGTATTCAAGTGATTATGTCCAAAAACAGGAATGTTATTGATCATATCTACCAAATTAGCAACTTGACCGGCTCACAATTCGCAATTGCAATGGAAAATCAATATGCTAAACTGCAATTGCAATCGAAAATTATGATAGACCGCAACATCTAAAGAAGAACATAATCTCTAGGCGAATAAATTTCAGAAAAATCTCAAATTCATATAAATAGATAGCAATTGCTAAATAAAATAAAACTTCATAGAAGAGTGATGAGAATGATAACAATCGCTATGACACAATCAAGAGCTGCCAAAGAACTTGAGCACTTATCCATGCAAGTAAACCAGTCAATCCAACGGCAACGAGATTTCAAAATGACACGAGGATTTACTTTTGTGCAGCCAGAAAACTTGCTTTTGGATGGAAAAGGGAATCTTAAAGTATCAGATTTCGGTCTGAGCGCATTGCAAAAGGTGCCAACAGCCAAGCAGATTCTCCTATTCAAGTTGTTTATCTCAATAGTATAGTTCGAAAGATTTTTTGACTTGTGTTTACTAAAAGTGTGATTAATTGACAGCATGGTGACATTCTAAAGACAGAATGTAGGTTCTCCATGCTACGTAGCCCCTGACGTGAGAAGCAAGTAGTCATATTTTTCTTAAAATCTCAGAGACTAACTTGATTATTCAACCAATTCCTAAAATAAATCGATGTTTCATTTAGGGAAAATGATAAAACAAGCCAAGTTGATGGCTAAATTTGAACCTTTATCCACAAAATATGTCTTACCGTTCTGTGATTAGAATATCGTACTTGGATTTGCTATAACAGTAATGCTTATGGTTGCTATTCTGATGAACAGCTTCTTAGAATATTTGATACGAACCCCAAAACGGTAAAGGCAAAAAATATTTATGATTCAATATGTTGTATGATATGCAAAAAACTAAGGTGCTAATTCCCAATTTCAGCGAATAACGAAGACCTGTGGTTTCAGACAGACTATGTGGCTTCTTGTGGATTTGAATGCAATTACAAAATTTACTTGGACGATGTTAATGCAGCATTTGATGCAACTGAGGTAAATATGCTTGTATACATAGATTAGACAGCAAGTTTCATGACTTCATCTGAATAAACAATATTTCGTGCAGGATGATAACACAGAGACAGGCATGCGCAAATCCTCAACGTTCATAAATGCATTCCAGTTGATAGCAATGTCACAAGACCTTGATTTATCAGGTCTCTTCAAAGAAAAGGCAAGTCCATACACGAGAATTTTAGACTAGTTAGCTAATTTGAAGTTTCCACAACTCGTTTAAAAAACATAGACTACTCTTTTCTCATGCCACAGGAAGAGAAGAAACATAAGACAAGTTGAGGATTCAAGCACACATTAGATGAAACTATCAAAAAAATAGAAGCTGCTGCAACTGATGTAAGCCTGTCAGTTGAAAGGATGAACAACTTTAAGGTTAGATTACTAATTCTTCATCAAGCAGGAAAAGTAAAATCCCACACCATCAAATATGATCAAATAGATTCGTAAAGTAATCTAATTTTATCCGACAATCCCACACCATAAAAAATGATCAAATCGTGCTCAAAATTCTTCAAACGTATACTGATATTCCAACCCATAACAACAAGGGACAATTATCCGTCAATTGTAAATTAATCATATTTTTTCAGGAAACCAAAGCAACAATATAAATATCATAAGCAGGAATATAGGGACATAGCATAAAACAAAAGATACTAATTTTACTTCTCTTATTTTTGTATATTAATCATGGGCCTTATACAAGGAAAAGCTATTACCTTTCAGTAGTTGTTAAAAGCCTACATAATAGGAATGCTTCAATAACTAACTTGACAAAATCAAACAAAAATAGATTATTGATAGAAACCACAATGAAACTTGAGTTAATCGTAGAATTTTATTAATGTATGATGTTAGGTGTAATTTACTCAAAATGTGTTTACAATTCCTGACTTCTGTGTAAAGAACTCATCAATTATAGGCAGGCCCGGCCCGGCCCGGCATTAGGATGGGTGTGCACCGCCAAGTGTCCAAACTGAAATATGCAAAAATAAATTAGCATCATATTTTTTTTAGAGGAAGCATTATGATCTCTTAAAAGAGTTCAAATAACCTAATTGTATTGATACATTCATCAATGCATGAGTAAAATATTTAGAGTTAAAATCTTGTTTCTTATAAATTTATATCAAAAAAAAAGAGTTCAAATACTCTGATATTTCAAATTTAGATAAATTTTTATTTGGAAATTTTGAAGTGCAAATTTTCTTATCAAGTAGTTCTATGTCTCTTATTTTATTTGAAGCCCATAAAATTTCAAGACTAACATTAATATTCAAAAAGCAATTTTATTAAATAATTGATTGTAGCTCAATTGATAAATTAATAAGACATGAGTGGTGAAGCGATCTCATCTAATCTCATCTCTAAATTTGTACAAAAGAGAGTTTATGTGTAGTAGCTAAGAAGCTAAATTGCCGAAAATTTAAAGAATTTTTCTTTTGGCTGGGTTGGGTCACCAAAGCATATAGTTGGTGAATTAGGCCCATGCATCTCTTGCACAGTTAGTTACATAATTCTTTTAATTCTTGTTAAAAGTTATACTAACATTAAAAGTTGAATAAAGATAAATAAATAAAAATTTATATGTACATATGAAGATGATTTGATAATTACAAAAATAAAGTTTGTGGTTTTATGCATTTCGCAAATCATGCATGTACATTTACAATTTGTAATTAATATTTGAGATTCTCTCTATCTTTAAAGATGGACTTTTTCACCACAACCGTTAATTCACAATAGAAATTTCTCCTTTTTAAAAATAATAATTTGAAACGTTCTCAAGAGTATATAGTGAAGTCAGCTGAAATAGTTTCTATAGAAATTTTGCTTATAAAGCAAAGAAACTTGAGACTAGATTCTAAATCACATGAACGCCTTTACAAATACAATACCACAAAAACTATATTTGAATTTTACTCAAGATTAACTTTCAATTATTTGAACTATATTTTTCTAAGCACATTGATATTAAGGAAACATCATTAGGGACACATGGAGTCCACTCGGCAAAAGAGGTCATTTACTCTCCATTGAGATCATCACAACCAAAACTTTTAGTATGTTTTTCATCACGTGTTTAGGGCACACATCAATCCACCATCAAAGGCAAGTAATAATTTTCTAATGAGGTATGCTTACTATTCACCTTTTCCTTCTTTAAATCAGCGCTGTCTTTCTCATTTTTCCTCCTATAACTTAATTGTTGGAGTAGGTTGTCAGTCTCCAACTTTATTTAGATCGTTGTTTGTTCATTCTCGCATACTAACGGAGAATCCACCAATATTACACATAAATAAATAGAGACTGAAATTTGTGGAAATAATCTTTTTAATAGGAGAAGAAGCAATGAGATAGTAAAATGATGATATAGTAAATTTAGTAAATATTTAAATTTATGATTAACCAAGCATGAATTGTGAAGATGGTCCAGTCCCAATGGAAGAAAATGTGTGCAGATGGACCACAAGAAATAGTTTCATGATATTGACATTAATTAATTAATGGCACAAAATTTCATACTCATTGCTCAATCTCTACTGCATTAATATCAATCTGAATAATATTATTGATGGCGGGAATTTAACTATAATGAAAAATATTCAACTTGTAATTGCATTTAGAAATTTCCCCTCTTTTTATTCATCAAATTTTCAAGTTTTCATACCTTTCAAATAATTCCATCACAGATTTCTCCTGGTACATCTGTTATTGTTATTGTTATTCTCATTATTTACAATTACACAGATTAAATAAGCCTAGCTTGAATGAAATATGAACTATACTATAGAGTGAGAGAAAAGTGAAAAAGTCGTAAAAAGCGAAAAATAAAGACTAATCGATTTTAAACTTCTCTAATTAACAAAAGTTATTGTTAGTAAAAGAAATTTCAAAAACTCATTGCATCATTGAGTTATTTCAATTAAATTTAGCTAAAGTGTAACAAATATAGTTGCCTTCACGGTAAATATGATATACGACAACGTTTATGGAAGGTGTAGCAGTAATTACGTTGTGCTTTCACACATCAATTCCTCATGGATGTGAGCTAGGTGTATGTGTTATAATTTGATCTCTGCAGCATCAACAATTTTATGGGAGAGCTTCATGCTTATCAGATACAATCTCGAGTATTTTCTACATTTTGCCGACATCAAACCTCAAGTGAGCTTCAATTTGTCATTGTTGAAGGTATTACAAAAACCTTCTTCATCAAGCTTGTCTATAGAGATTAAATTAAGTCACATGTCTGCACAATGCTTGACAACTTCTGATAAGGATTGACTCAGCCCTTTATCTCATATATTGTTACGATATTCAATTCAAACAAGATTCTGTATTTATCTTTGTTTTTCCAGCTGTAATTAGTTATATTGTAACTTCTCTAGCTTATCTGTGTTTACACGCTTTAGGGTTGTAACTCTTTATATACGCTTCTTTAATGTGAATACACTTACTTCTTCCTATTCTCTATAACTTCTTGGCGTTTTCAGCTTCTTGGTGAACATTCCCACACCTTTAGAAAAAATTTCTTTTCCCAATTTTACAACAACAAAATCTCTTGGTGTGAAGATGTGAAAAAATCCATTCAATGTGTGCTTTAATATCGATGCTCCTTACATTCAGCGCCACATCTCTTCATTTAGAATTCCACTTTTGACAAACTTCATAATGATTTTGCTATCTGGTGCGTACAGAGTTTGAAATTAAATCTAAGAGTCTTCCATAACTGTGATAAGGAAGCTAATGTTAATAGAACAATAAGATCATTTTCAATATTCAACCCTGTAGTGTACAACTAGTCCACGAACCCCTGAAGCTCATTAGGTGATCTGCCAATGTTGTGTGTATGGTTAACCAAATTCTTTAAATAAATTAGGTAAAAATGACACCGATTACAACATATTCTCCCTCTTGTAATTATTTAGTCCTTTGAATTCACCTTTATTGTGAAAAAGTTTAAGAGAATTTTATATATCTTCTGATTGTTTTTATTACTTAATTAATTGAAGTAATAACTCGAGCTGATAGTTAAAACTAAAAACATCTTTTATGTTAATTTTTGATACACTCTTTCACGCGAATGCCCATTAAACTTTATTTTCCGAGAGATTTCATATATAGTATCATTTTATAAATGTGATATCAGTTTTTAAATTTTATTTTGTTTCTATTACTGTTTTGGATAATCTTTTCTAACAAAATTTGGAGATTGAGAGATTTTAGTATACTCCTGGAGCATAATGACGTGGTACTCCAAGCCAATGAATAGTAGACATGTGTCTCATTAACCAATAAGATTTTGACAATGTGTAATTAATTAAAATGTAATTTTTAATTAATTATTTATATAAAATTCTAGATCCAAAAATAAAAACTCTAGACTCCAAAAAATAAACCCTAGACCTTAAATGATGAACCCTAGATACTAAGCGATATGACGTGTCATCAAATTATAGATCCGGAATACCACGTCACCCGTACTCCAGGAGTATTCTAAAATTTCTCCAAAATTTGTAAAAGCCGAAACGAGCATTGGATAAAATTAATATAATACACCATAAATCTGGAGTTGCAATATGTTATACTCCATAGTTTAGTAAACTAAAGAAACTTTAATAATAATAAAGTCTCGCAAATCTTTCCTTTTTAAGAAAATAAAAATAAATAATAAAGTATCACAATTTTATTTTTTAAAAAGAAGGAAACACTAAATAAGAAAAGGAAAATTAAAAGTCTCCATTTTGTTTTCCGGTATGTCAGTACCCATTGCCATTATTGGATGATTGAATCTAATAACTCATGCATAAGAATCCAAAGCTATACTATACTATGCCATAAATGCATTTTCCAAATTTTGTTTTTGAAAAAAAATGCTCCCTGGCTTATATGACCTCGACCCAGCAAATTGGAAAAGTGCCCTTATGAAACACATGCATGTTTATACATTATATATTTTGCCATAATAAAAAACTAAAGCAAAAAATACATTAAATCTTTCATTATCCCTTCTATATCTAACAGTCTCAACTGCCCTTCCATTGCAAGCTGCTGGTACCTTATGGAACCATATCACCTAAGTTTTATTTGTACATATCCTTAACTACTGATATTCTCAGTAGCCTGCTTTAACAAGTAAAATGCATCCTTAGTTATTGAATCTTGATCATTATTTAAAAGGGACGATCAATTTCAATTATATATTTATTTTAATAAAATAAATTGGCAGACTTTGTTTCAATAAGTTCCCTCCAATGCCTTCAGGTGCATATCTGAAAAATGACGCAATTGTCGCAAAATCAAAAGTCAAATTTTGAATTTTTGATGTGTCTGGCGTGTGACATCCATTTAGACGTCTCATGCATCAATTTTTAGTTTTTTTTTTTTTTAATGGAAATTGGAGACACATGGCTACTACATGACGTCTATATTGGACTAATGTTTGTCGGTTCCGTCAACAGTTAAAGTTTACGTTTGAAGATGTGACAGTCATCACTTTTTGGTGTGTAATTTTTCATGAAGTCACCAGAAGTCAAAGTTGAATAATAAGTGACATTTATGGGAAATTAACAAAGTTCAGTGACCAACAATACACACCCGTTGTCAAAAATAAATAAAAAATACAACTAATCCCTGGTTCCGTAAGATATAAATATTGTCCGTTTTGGTCCAACGCTCAAAACCAGTTTTAAAACAAATTTAGATTTATCCCATGAGTGTGGGTCTATAGGTTATAAATTAGATGCAAAAGAGGTAGATTAAGGGAAATGGTGGAAGGAAAATTAATCACCTTTAGGGAGAGTAACCTTTTACTGTAAGGGATAATTTGTGGCATATACAAAAGCAGAGATCTAGAGCATATTCCACTTAGATTTACTGATCATTATCTGTATCACTACTGCTGCCACAGCCATTTGAGAATGTTTCCTTATCTTTAAGGTACAAAAGTCAATGCCACCATTCATTTCTCTTTTTCAGAAAAAAATTAAAATGTCAAAACAATCACTTTTCTTGAGGGGTAAATACATAAATTTCTTGGCAAGCTCATCATCAACTCTTGGAACTAACTCAACTTCTTCACATAATTAAGTGCCATTTGGGGTCCATAAATGGAGGAATCCTATAAGTAAAGTAAAAGCCATCATAATCTCTTCTTAGATTTTTATCTTTTGCACATAATGATAGATTTATGGAATTCAGATCTCTTTATAACAATGAGTAAATACAAAGTCTTTCAGGAGTCACTTTATTAGCCATTAATTACTGCAACTACTGAAATTATATATCCATTCATTTAATTCCAGTCCTACATGATTCAAAAAAAAGGAAAACTAAGCAACTATCATAATTTGCTTGAATTGAAATACCTTCTAATCGGTTATATTAGATCTCAAGTCGTATATGAAAAAACTTTAATTAGAAGGTGAACCTTCATGATCAAATCTCGAACTTATTTACTATGAATCCAGATATACAAAATTTGAAAAACTCAAGCCGACTTTCAAATTGAGAGCTGATGTCCAATGCATCTCAATCATTTAATACAACAAAATCAATATTTGAATTTTAATCATTCAACAAATTGAGATTATAACTTTGAAACCCAACTTGAAAAGATGTTAAATCCCATAAAAAAAAAAAAAAAGGAAGAAAAATTAACAAATTCTAGATAGATAGATAGATAGATAGGATACCATTTCTTGAGAAAAGAAGTGGACAAAAAGAGAGAGTAAAGATAAGTACAATTAACTAACTTAATTCACAGAATTAATGTAATGATACAAATGGATAAGTAATGAGTAGGTAGCACATATATGAAACTTTCATATTTGTGGTCTAACTTTCTTAATCTTAGCACCAAGATCCACACGCATAGATGGAGGAAACAAAGATTCTATCTCATTAGAAAGATCAAGAAGAACCCTTCTTCTACCTCCCATTAATTTTCTTTTATTAGAAGGCAAAGCTTTAGGTTTTCTTGGAGCAGGTGGACATGAAAGCACCAAAGGAATTCTTTTCTCCAAAGATGTTGGAGTCTTCAACCCATCTTCAAGATCTAACTGTTGTTCTTGAGCATTCTTGAATTCTTCTAATGAGGGTAATTTTATCTTCAAACAAGAAACCATTAACTTGCATTTCTCTCCTTCTTTCTGCTGCTCTATTTCTTGTCTTTCTTGTTCTTGTTCTTCCTTGGGATCCTCAGTTCCGTCGCTATCTTCCGACGGAGCAACCTCGCAGTGTTCTTGCTCGTCTTCTTCTTCGAATTGTAGTGTAGGTCTTACAAGGAAGTTGAATTCCAAATCGTTATCAGATAATAAAATCTCGGAATTATTTGGCATTCCCATTAAAGAAAATGGTTTCAATTGTGAACACATTTATCAAGAAATTACCCAAGAACAAGAAGTGTTTCAAGAGATATTGTTTATTTCAAAAAGAACCTAAGAAGAAGAAATTTATATTTCAAGAAAATCAAGAACAAGAAATTTTATTTATCAAGAAAACCAAGAAAAAGAAATATTAATGTGACTGAAGGTCAAGAAAGCAAAATAAGAGAAAAAGAAAGACGAGTAAGAAACAAGAATTTAGTACAGAAATTGCAGAGAGATTTTATTTAAGAAAGAGAGAGAGAGAGGGAATGTGGGGTGTTTTTTTTAGAAAGGGGGAAAAAAAGACACAAAACTTTGGCGAAGGATCCAATGCAACAAATGCCCAACATATATTCACATCTTCTTGTCCTTTTTTTCTTTATTAAATATCTAAAATTTTGGAAAAAAAAGATAAAAAGTGTTTAACTTTTTTATTTGAATTATATAAATTTGAGCTCTAAAATTAAGGGAGCTTTAAGAGTCACTTTCAGTACAAGTATAGGTAGTATAAAATCAAGTTTAAGGAAAAGCCAATCTCTTTTTCCTCTGAATTCTACAAACTTTTATGCATCTTTTCACGTGCTTTTTTACAGAAAAAAACCCACTGTTCTTAACGTGCATTACTATATTTTACTATCATATTCTTAATTTCTATTTTATTTGTATTTTGAATAACTACTAATTTAGCTTCCTGAATTGCAGCAAAATATAGTAGTAGTTTTGTAATTTTAAAAGTATATTTATGGCATGCTCATTTTTATATTCATCATTTATATATTTGTTTATATTTCAAGAATGAATCGGAATCGGAATCAATAAGGAATTAGAATCTTCTACAAATGATTCTATTTGGTTTGATCGAAAATCAAATTACAATTTTGGAAAATTTACAAACAAAACTCATTTGATTTTACGAATTTCAAAAATGAAAATGTGAGCTTAGTTTTTGACTAACATAGTTTCACACATCATTACATCAATGAATATTATTTGTACGAAATCATCAAAGGCAACATAACATATCATTCAAAGTGAATGTGATACGTCATCAAAAACTAACACTAGTTGAAAAATTATTTTTAGCTTTTGGCCATAACAATACCAAATTGGCGTAAAGAAATATAAAAAATAAATCTCGTAATTTTATATGTGGTAATTGCTTGCAACCTAAGGCCCTGTTCTTTACACTTTATCAGTAATTTATTTCAGTTCAGGTCAGTACGTAATTTTCCTTTAGCAAATGCATTTCAATTAAGTTCAGTTCCGTAATATTTTGTTCCGTTCATTAAAGAACATAATCTAATACTACCTTCTCTCCATTCTAATTAATTAATCTAAACTTTCAAATGGTAGTTAAAGGTAAAATTTAACCTAAGAGGCAAAGGACACTTTTTATTTACCAATTTTCACTTGCTGTAAATTTGCTAAAGCATTGATAAGAAATTGATGAAAGAGTGCTTATGTTGTCTCTTAGATTGGCAGCAAAGACCAATTTCTAATTCAGTTGGCTTGTGGAGAGGGAGGCCATATGCATGCTGTCTATTGAAATTGAAGCCAAACAATTAGTTATTAATTGAGCTCATAAATTTGTTACTTAATAATATTTATTTGAAGCAAATCCTAGAGTGGCTCCACATGGATCTGATTAGAAACAAAATATCCAATATATTAAGCAATTTTTGTATTCTACAATTTAGCACCTTAAATTTAAAATGTTCTATTTAGATTAAGATTTTTTGATAAAATTATATATACATTATAAATTGCTAAACTTCAAAATAGTTGTTGCATGCATGCTCAATTATATGATTTGAGTTTCTCTTATAATGTGTTGTTAATATGGTATTTGTACCTTAATATGTTGTCCTTATATTATGATTTCAAAAACTTTGTCTACATGTACTTGATAATATTTAAGTAGCAGTTGAATTTATTTAATTATTCTATCTTGAAGATAGAGTTATGAGATTACACTACAAATAAATTAGTATATGAATAAAATTGACAAAACTAATAAAATATCGAGGTGGTAAATTTTTAGATTAATTGTTACTAATTAAATATCCCCTTGACATGTATGAGTTATTGAGCTAGAGGTTTAATTTCTCTTTACAAAAAAAAATGTTCTATAGTAATAATTAAAAAAGTTCTATGAAAAAGCAATGAAATTTATTTATATATCTCATGTGTACTAAAAGAAAATACCTTCACATGCAAAATAGTCGGGTCCATGTGACATACAAATTCTTCTCTTTAATGATATAGAGAAGGATCATATTTTAAATTTAAAACTTCTATTATTTTATAGAAAAGTTCTGGTATAAAATTGACCTCGTCAATAAATAATAAATAACCAAAAAAAAACAGGCCTGTCTATAATCACATTCAACCACTGCTAGTAAAGCCATTCATATAATTAATGCAAATCGAAACAAAAACAGCATATAATAAAATGCAATATTATTATCTTAATTTAATTAAATTTAGGCTTTAAATAGTTGTATTCACATGGGTCCAAATGCAGGCGAAGGTTCATAAAACTGGTCCCATAATGTAATGATGTTGAAGTTAGTGTAATGCTTTGGTCTTAGGATTCCTGCAACTCTTATATATTTGGAAAATGTCAACATTCATTTTCATGTACCCAGTTCTATGCCAAAATCTCATATTTTGTACACAGTAGTCATTTCCATTTTCCTTTTTTCTTTATTTGAGGAGCACTTCATTGTTGTTAGCATTTATTGATAATGTAATTCTAAATATTTAAAATTTCATTCAGAATGTGCTTCAAAAATTAATATAAAAATTGTCTGTAAACCTTATATATGAGTTAAAGTTAACATTTATGTTTTTTTCTCATACGTTCCTCTTGTATTTTAGATACTCCTCCCGTCTAATTTTGATAGGCAATATTTCTATTTTGGGTGTCCAAAAAAGATAGACATTTTTTCCATTTTTAGTTGTTAGTTAATGATAAATATACCAAAATACCCTTTCCAATAACTACTCTTGTCACTTACCATTAAATAATCAAACTTATTCTTTTTTGGTTCACGAGTAACTTCAAATATCAAGAAATTTAAAATCATGCTTGTAATTAACTAACCAACCATTGTCCAATAGAAAACTAGAAAAATGCAATCATATTTAATTTTTGTCCAACATTTATTAGTGGAGTATTTCAATAATGGAATATACTTGTTTCTCATCTTTTTTAGTTAACCAAATAAATGAGGGTATTATGGTAAAGATATACCCAATTAACTGATTTTCTTAATTCCCGTGAAATGAAAATATTGCCTATCAAAATTGGACGGAGGGAGTATTTATTTATTAATTTCACTAATTGAAAACTGCAAAAACTAAAACAAAAATAAAGCATGCAACATGTCATCTCCCTTAAGATTTCTGCGCTAGATTTATCATCCTATGTCAACATTTTTTTTTATTATTTCATCAAAGGGTAAAAATAAAACAAAATAAAGCATGCAACATGTCATGTCTTTTAAGATTTTCGAAGATGATTAAATTTTTATAGAATGTTTTTCTAGAGATGGCAACAAAAGTAGGTCCAACTTGGATTGCTTGGATTTCACCCCATCATCATAATCATCACTCATCACAAGGTATATTTTGCATAACTTTTTTAGTTTTCTTTTTCCAAATAGAAAATTTAAACTTAGAATTTAGAAACTTTTTATTTTAATTTATATTTAAATACAATAACTGTGTAATTACATTTACAATTAATAATATTAATAAAAATCATGTAGGTCTCATATGTGATTTTTTAACTCTTAAAAGCACTATGCTAAGACATTTACCATTCATTGTAATATATATTAATTACACGCAAGCAATTAATTTACTGATATTTACAGTTTCAAATAGGTCACTATAATTAAATCAATTTTAATTACTTTTCTTTTCCCTTATAGTTTAGCATTGATATGAGTTATCATAATTTAGTAATCTACAAAAATGAAAAATGTTATTTGGTATATATTTACGATAATATTTAACATATTCGTAAAATGTATATAACTACAGTCAATTTGACTATTAAAATTTAAATTTTAAGAAGAAGATAAAGAGCAGGACTACTTGCAATAGGTTTTTCTTTTGAGTTCTATTGAGTGTAATTTAATGTGATATAAATTTACTAATTCAATCACTCTTATTTGATTCTTCATTTACATTTTACACAGTGCCATTAATTCCTTGCATTCTAAAATAAATATATGAATGAAGTTTAGTTTAAGGGACAATTTGGAACCCATTATCGGATTCAATAACAAAAAATATATATAGAGGGAAATTTGAGGGGGAAAGGGTTATGATCATTTTGTTTTAAAAAAAGGTGGGGTATTAATTAAATAATTAATGATATTATTACAGTTAAAGTGAAGAACAAAAACACACACTCTGATGCCACATAACATAATTACATCTCATGCTCATGCTTAATCATTTTGCTTCCTATTTATCATTACAATCTCCAAATAAACCCCACTTTCCTCTCTTTTCTTTTCTTTTTCCCGCCATTTTAGCTCCACATTAATAAATACTTAACTAATTAAATAGGGGTTTTTAATTCACTAGTAATATCATACTTTTTCATATATTTATGTTAGCAACCTGCATATTATGGAAATTGATGTCTTAAATACTTAAAATAGTTAGGAGTAGTTTTCTTTTTCTAATTAAAAGTTGGAAGTTGGATAAGAATTGAAATCTGAACATTCCAATTAGATTGGTATTTTTAGAATACTATCTAACCAGACCCAAATATTTAGGAGTAGTTTAAAAGTTACTATTAATAGGGCGATATAATATGCATATTTACCGATTCCGTCTGAAACTTTCGAATGGTCAAGTTCAATTTCTACTAAATACATCTTTATGGAGGGGTAAAAAATATTAATTGTGATAGAAGCACAGTTGCAATATATAAATGCAATTCACTAAACTGGCTATATATCTTAACTGTATGGTTGAAGTATTACAGTCCATATTACATATGTTCTCGCATTTTACTGGATACTGAAATTTCATTAGAAAATGAGGTTGTGAAGAGTTGAAATCGATCACATAATCTAAATGGTTAGACCAAGTGCTTAAAAGTTTAAATCTTAACCATTCTTTCTTAGTGAAAATTTAACATAAAATGAGCTCATGTATTACAATATTAATAGCCAAAAGTTATTCACATGTGGGATGCTATAAAAGATGATAACAAAAGTGTTTGGACCTTACATGATTTTTTAAGTTTTTAGTTCAGGACTTTTAATCAGTGTGCTTAATCTTTGTTCTTATAAGTTTGCAAACAGTTAGTTTGTGTTCTGCAAAATTTGAACCAAAAATTTAAGTTGATTGTCAAGCACAATATAATAGCTTTAATAATAGTCTTTCACACCTCACATTTCCTCTAAAATTGAGTGTATGCAATTGAAGTCATGTGTTGAAACTCACCAATAAATAGAATCGTCGAGGAAGAATTGGACTCTCGAGAAATTAGCCTAAAAAGTTCTGATATAACAAATCAAGATTTGAAAAAATAATCAAACTGATAGTTAAATGATAATAAAATTGTATCATATATAATCTCATATAGTTTGTATTCGACTATGATTAAAGAAATGTCATAATTAGGAATGATATCATTTTTTGATGGATGAACATAATTTCGAGTCTCACACTTTTCCCACACAGAAAACAAGCAATAATAATAAAACACTAAACGGTTTGCCGGCCGACCAAATGCATGGCCTTGCATTTGCAACATTATTCCATGTTCAACAACAACCACCCACTGGAGTACATGACAAGTGTAAGCTTATAATTCCTAAAATAAAATGTTAGTCTGAAAAATTTGAACGTTTGGTTTGAGAGACTACGGTACCATATCTAGGAATCAATTTAATTTGCATAACATTAAGGTATTAAAGGACAAAGTGCAGAAAATATCAAGTTTAGTGATAATTCATGTGAATCTTGATATAAACAGCTTTTTCGGCTTAAAAATTTGAAAAATGAAGACAAAATTTGTATTTGGAAAGTGTTTCGACTGCTAGTGTCGCATGATATAGGCACGAGAAAGAGAGAGAACATGCTTGGTGGTGAACCAAATGCCTTTTCTTATTTATTGTAGTGTTAAACTCGTTTTTATCATTTCCACCAGTTTGTTTGATTGTTAAATTTAACTTTTCCAAACTCTTAGTCTATTTAATGGTTTTAGCTCTTGTTCTTCTAGGCATCACTTATCTTTTGTACTTAGACAATTCTGTAGCAAGAGTTTGGAGATTTATTCTCCATAATTAATGCAATTTCTCGTTTCTAATAGTTTGGTTGCTCATATTATGATCGAGTAGTCATCTTTCAATAGTTTAACCACACTCAATTAATGGCCGTAAGTACTTTTTTCTCTAACACCATATATATATAACGGTTGAACCTAATTATCCTTGGTTGAATTTTGAGCATTGTTTCACTTTTTGTTAATTAGGTTCAACCTCCCCATTAATTGATTCCTAAGGTAAGTAAATATACTTCTTTAAAAGTAAGATATGTATACACGGCACAAACCATACACAATTCCTTAAATTTGTCCAAAAAAATCATTTGAGTCCCACAACTTTCATGGCGACCCATTGAGTTCCTCCATACTAACTTAGCAGAAAGTTGTTTGACATATAGTTCGCTGACTGTACAAAATACTGACACGTCACATTTTTTGTGCAAATGACCAAAATACCCTCATTCATGTGCCTCCATATCCCCCGTTAATAGGGATATTTTGATCTTTCTACACAAAAATTATGTGACGTGGCAGTATTTTGTATAGTCATCAACCATGTGTCAAACAAGTTTGTGTCATGTCAGCGTGGAAAGATTCAATAGATCAACTTTTTAATAGTTGAGGGATTTAATAGATCGTCCCGAAACATTAGGGACTCAAGTTACATTTTTTGACAACTTTAAAGACCGACGTATGATTTATGCCTAAATACACTATTATGTAAATATGGGTAACAGTGGGTCAATGATTAAAAAATTTTCTCTTTTTGTATAAAAGACCAAACCCAGTCTTACTGAGCCCACATAAAATAAGATGGGCTTCCAATACAGCCCAAAAACGGCCGGCCCAGTCCGGCCCATCGAAAATTCAATATTTAAGTAAGCTGTGATGATGAAATTTAGATAGAGCATAGCATACAATTTTAGATTTTTCTGGTGTAGGCAATATGTTTGTTAACTACTGCATCTGCTAATATTGACTTGGTTCTGACCTTCTAATTTGATAAAATAATAAATGATACAATATGCCAGATTAGGTGATACTAAAAATTCCAACTGATGTAAAATAAAGTAGACCATTTTTATTTTCTTTTATCTTGTACAGTATGTGTTTTTCTCTACTAATTTATATTTTTTATATATTCTCTAAAAAGAAAAAAAATGAAAATCTGATATTGTGATAAATTAATAGCAACATTAAGCTATAAAACATTTCACCATATATTAATATATCTACAAAATAAAATAAATTACATAAAACCACAACCATTGTTGTAAATAAGACCGCATCCCGCCTATACTTTGGCCTAGCTCTGAAAATTGAGTTTCCGACTTGGATCAACTTAATCATGTAAATGCTCAAAAAGAATTTTACTTGAGAATAATTTTCCGACTAATTTTCATTTAGTACTCAAATGAACTCATCTGTGTGACGTATTTTAATACACTATACTTCAAGTATCTCTAAAACTTAGTAATTCATTCATTCCCCTGTCTATCCTTCCTTAAATTCCGCTACTTGTTCTCTATCCAACGAAACCCTTTCTAGTATTTCTCTCTCTCCAAATTAGTCAACTGAAAAGTCAACAATTATGACACTATCATTTCCAGGAAAGAAAATACAAAATCTCACTTAATATCTTATTGATTACCAATCATATGTCACCATAAACCATAAAGTTTCGCTCTTTTTTCTCCACCTAATAAAGTTTCAATCTTCCTTCATCATGGAGGTGGTGGGGATTCTCAAACCATCTCCCTTGCCTCTGCCCCCACTTTTCCGGCCACCAGTGAGTACCCAGTTGCCGGATATTGTTGAAGAAGGTGGTTGTGTTAGTAGTGGTGAGAAAGTGTATGTGGCTGTGGGAAAATCTATAGAGAAAGGTGTTGGTTTGCTTCAATGGAGCTTTCAACATTTTGGTAGTAGACAAGTTTGTGTTCTTCATGTTCATCAGCCTTCTCTTCTCATTCCATATCCATGTAATTATCTTATCTCTTTCTTTTATGTTATGTTTCTTGTGGAATATTTTGGCCCGGTTCTTGAGCCTTGCCCGAAAATTGAAGTAAATTTACTGAATTGAACTTAATGTTATTAAAGTGACATGGCTTTAGCTTGTTTTGTCTTTATATCTTGCTGATTTGAAGATTGAAATTAGTTAGAATTTCCTTAGTTTTTAGATTAACAGGGGAATTAATGAATTACTAAGTTTTAGAGATATTTGTAGTGTATTAAAATACGTTAGGGGCTGTGAGGCAGCTGAGTTCATTTTTAAGTACTAATTGGAAATTCGTTGGGAAAATTATTCGGAAATAAACTGGATTTTGATTGCCTACTTGGTCAAGTTTGGTTTAAGTCGGATACTCAATTAAACAAAACGGAGCATTTGGAGTGTAAATTTAGCGGCAACAGCAGTAGGTAGGCAGGGACAATCGCCTTGGATTGGAGGAGTGTCCAGAGTCCGGATTGCTTCCGTTATTCAGTTTCTATTATCCAAGCGGATGGATATGTTGCCAATAGGATTAGATCTGGGTGGTTGAAATGTAAGAGTGCGGCGGTTTTTCTGGTGATCCCGGCATGCCTAATAGATTGGTAAGAAAGTTCTACCGCACTGCAATTAGACTTGCATTATTGTATTTTACGGAATGTTGGGCAGTGAAACAATGCCACGTTCATAAGATGTCAGTGGCGAAGATGTTATGTTGCGATGGATGTGAGGCTATATGAGAAGCGAAAGTAGGAGTTACATGATGAGGGAAAATCGACTGAGGCATTTAGCCATATAAAAAGAAGACCAAGGGATGCCCGATTAGAACGATTGAAAGGTGGCGAGAGAGAAGGAAACGAGGGAAAGGCCTAACCAAACTTGGAAGATAGTGATCATGAGTGATATCAATTTATTAGGAATTTAGGAAAATAAGGTGATAAATAGAACAGTGTGGCGAGAGAAAATTTATGTTGCCGAGACGAACTGAGCTTTACGGTTCTTTATGATAGATTCATCTTAGCCGACCACGAATTATTTCGGGAATAAAGATTTGTTGTTGTTGATGTTGTTGTTCCTTAGTTTTTAGTTATATTCCTACCTATATCAACAGTTATAGTATTTCTTTACTTTTGGAAAATTAAGATGTTTGCATTTTACATTCTTTGTTATTATATTTTTTGAATAGCAAATTTTAGTACTAGATAGATAGTAATGCATAAATTGGTGTTGTTTTGTATTTGGTGCAGTGGGGAAGCTACCAGTTAGTCAAGCAAATGGTGAAGTACTCTTGGCACATAGAAGACAGGAAAAAGAACAGAAAGAGAAGCTTTTACAACATTACTTGACCATTTGTCATAAAGCTAAGGTGCTGTGTTCATTCTTCCAAATTCCTTCTCTGCTTTTTAATATGTACGATTACAACACTTCGTTACATTAGCGGTTGCAATTCATGTGAGAGGGTCAGGTTTTGTCGTACCAATTATCGAGTTATCCAACTCAAGTAATTTCGCGACAACAATATGTCTCGTTCCATGTTATGTTTGCGTGTGTCACATGTACTTTTAGTATCTCTGGTATATATATATAGTAATGTTTATATTATTTTTGAATTAGCAAGCTAACCGTGACTGTCCAAATTGATCCAAAATCTATTTAACAAACCTTAATCTGCTGCAATCATGTTGGCTTTATGTAATGTGTTCAAAGTCATGTGTACTGTTACTATCTCTATAAGGATAACATGTAAGAAATGTGAAAATACGAGAGGTTCAAGTTACGGGTGGCAATTATATTTTCATTAGTAAGAAATTATATCTTTCCGATTGTGTTTTCTTACTAGATTATCTACTGATTTTGCGGCAGGTTGAAGCAAGTATTGCTACCGTTGAATGTGATCAAGTTCAAAAAGGGATAGTTGAATTGGTGAACAAATATGGGGCTACAAAGCTAGTTATGGGGGCCATATCAAAAAAGTAAGTACTTCCTTGAATAACTTAAGAATCTTATGATCATATTAACTATGTGCTATTTTTTTAATCCGATCTTGATGGCGCAATGATTTAGTTGTATGAAGGTGAAAAAGAGCTCAAATAAGGCAAATTTTGTGGCAATAAGTGTTCCTTTCTTCTGTGAAATATGGTTTATCAACAAAGGGAAACATGTTTGGACAAAGGAAGTTTCTGAAAGGTCGAGTCGAGCAGAAGAAGCAACCGATGAAACTTCAAGGTCTAATTCATTTCGGTACAGGCAGAGTGTAGCATCATTACACCCGGGATATCTTCGATCTAATTCTACTGCAGGCATAACTTGCGCTAGAGTTAGCAATTGGGTTCAAGGTGATTCAAACTTTGTCGAAGGAGATTCTTCTGGTGTGTGTTTTGAACACTCTATCCGGAGTGCATTTAGTCCCGCAAGCAGTAGATCCAGCAATGCTACAGAAGCAAGGGTGTGTTCGGATTCTGTTTCAACTGTTGAGGAAGAGAGCTTATGTTGTCAACTTGAAAAAGAAGCAGAAACATCAAGGATCAGAGCGTTGGAAGAGCTGTTGAGGCGCAAAAAGCAGGAATTTCAAACTTTGGAATGCATCAGCAAGGTAAAATTTCAGCATCACCATGTCATTCGATGTATAAGCTCATAGCATGTACTTGGGGAGACGTAATAAATTGATAATCATCTCATGTTATACCTTGAAAGTTCAGGCAGACGAACCGTTAATGTTACGCGGCTGGTGATAAAAATTTGATCAATTTTTGTATTCTGAGATCTGTTATTGCTAAGTTTGACGTTTGACTCCTTATCCTCCTCAGGTCAAAATCTTTGAATCTGCATATGCAAATGAGGTTAAACTAAGAATTGAAGCTGAAGATGCACTAATAAATACAATACAGGAGCAAGGAAAACTCTTGGAACAGAAACAGGGAATGAGTAAGGACCTACAGAGAACGATGAGAAGCATTGCTCTTTTAGACAGTCGTGTGCAGGAAACCAATCGTAGGCAGTACGAAGCTTCTGGAGAATTGAAAGTTATTCGAACTTCCATTGCATCGCTAAGGCAGGAAAAGCAGAGGCTCCGACAGCAGAAAATTGAAGCTGTACGCTGGCTTGAAAGATGGAGAAACCGTAGACAAGCTGGATCTCCAAACTGCAATGGGTTTCTTGGTTCTGAAGGGTTACCTGAGTTAGCAGAATTTTCAATATCTGATTTGCAAACTGCAACTTGCAATTTCTCCGAAAGCTTTAAACTTGGTGAGGGAGGATATGGTTGTGTTTTCAAGGGTGAAATGTTGGGTAGAACTGTTGCGATAAAGAAGCTTCATCCACATAACATGCAAGGGCAGTCAGAGTTTCAAAAAGAGGTAGCTTTCCGGAGTTCCTCCGAAAAAAATTGTAGCTCTAAATAGATTGTTCCATGATGTTTCTAATCTATCTAAAGTAAAATATTTATCTATGCAGGTTCAGGTTCTTGGCAAACTACAACATCCTCATCTCGTGACATTGCTTGGTGCATGCCCAGAAGCATGGTCCCTAGTGTATGAATACTTGCCAAATGGGAGCCTCAATGACTGCCTCTTCAGGAGAGGTACTGTCTCTCCCTTGACATGGAAGATTCGAGTTCGGAATATAGCAGAAATCGCTAGTGCACTTTGCTTCTTGCACTCTTCCAAACCTGAAAAGATCGTCCACGGCGATCTAAAACCACAAAATATCCTACTTGATTCTCAACTTAGCTGCAAGATATGTGAGTTTGGAATTTGCCGGCTGGTTACTGATGAGAATCCTTATTGCTCTAGTTTTCGTCGAGGAACCGAGCCGAAGGGTGCTTTTTCATATACAGATCCAGAGTTCGTAAGGGTCGGAGTTCTGACAACCAAGTCTGATATCTATTCCTTTGGAGTGATCATTCTCCAGCTACTTACTGGAAAACCGCCATTTGGGTTGGTTGGTGAAATCCGTAGAATGATGTCTTATGGAAAATTAGCATCAATTTTGGATCCTTCAGCTGGAGAATGGCCAACAGTAGTGGCAAGAAGATTAGTTGACTTGGGGCTGCAGTTCTGTGAATTGAGTAGTAGGGAAAGACCCGAGCTGACACCGGCTTTGGTGACGGAATTAGATCAGTTACATGTTTCAGAGGAGCGCCCCGTGCCAAGTTTCTTCTTGTGCCCCATTCTGCAGGTAATGTGAATAATTGAGTTTTGCTCTATTTACTCGCACCTGATGCACACATGACTAAGGCAATGAATTTTTTTTATCTCAGGAAATAATGCACGATCCACAGGTGGCAGCCGATGGTTTCACTTACGAAGGTGAATCTTTGCGCGGATGGTTCGAGAAGGGACATGAAACATCCCCAATGACTAACTTGAAGCTGAGCCACTTGAATCTTACTCCTAACCATGCTCTGCGGCATGCAATTCAAGACTGGCTTTGCAAATCTTAAAATCAATGTATATATGATATGTTAGTTCCTTATGCTTATTATGTATGTATATATTTGATATCTTAAATTCAATTCTTAAACATCACCATGATTAAGTTTATTTCCAAACATAACGCTTTTTACCAGTATTTTCATAAAAATGCTAAGCAAAGCATATCATTAAGTATAGCACAATGTTAGAAAACCTGCAAAATATGATTCCACAATTCTGAAAAATTCCCAGACAATGTATATATGATTCATTAAATTCTTAGAATCAATATAGCATATATCCTTGCCGGATGGCATTGGGGCTATCGGTTTTTGAACGACTACGCAGTTGACAACATGCTTAACACAACTTTTTGTTGCACATGCATCAACATATGAACATATCAGAATATATAGATCAGATAGAAATATAGCACAGTTATGACACGACAGCTTATTTTGACACCTCTAAATTCCGTTTCTTGGCCGAAGGAGGGAAGAGGTAGTTTCATTCTCTTCATCACTGAATGGATAAAATTCTTCTATGACAGTAACTTCATCTTTCTTCTCCTCCAACAATGGATTATCTTCAACGTCTGCGGGGTTCCATATATGCAAGTCCTCTACTTTCGGAGTCATGTTTTCCTTACAACTTATTTCAGGTTTCTCTTGCATCCAACCACCATTGAAACTTTCGGAAATCAGATTATCGCTTCTCTTGCCTGATCCTCCTTTTTGTATCATATTTTCTTCATTTGATGAGAAGAACTGATTGTCATCAGATTTATGATCCGCAAACTGCGAATTGCTTCGTGCAAACATGGAATGAGATGATTCTTGAAGAACCCCTTCTCCAGAAGAACTCCTCTGGCAGAAGCTACCGAATCCCTTAATACCTCGTGTCAGCTTCCGAGCTCTATCCCTCTCCTCTTTCAGAAGATGCTCTTTCTCCAGCAGTTTGAGTATTCTCTCTGCTTTTTTCCGAACCGTCAGTCCCCAATTGAATCTGCACATCACAAAAACATATCAACAACAAGAACCTCAGCACACACTCAAGAATCATAAACAATGCCGAAAAATATCAACACACCCTTTTTCATCAGTGTACTGAAAAGTTTCCATCTCTCTGATAACATCTTTATCCGCCTGAAACTCCCCTGCTACACTTTCCGGGCCATGAGTCAACAAGTGTTCAAGTACAATTAGAGAGTTGTAAGAAACCCTCCAATTCTTCTTTTCAAATCTCAAAAACCTGATTCACATATAAACAAGATCAAAAAACATAAATTCGATCACGATTTATATACCCTTGTGTGAAAACAAAAAAACAAAAAAAAAAACCTGTTATGCAGAATCTCCACAATTCTCCAATAATCATCAAGTTCAAAAGCAGCCTTGGAAATAGATCCAAGGGTGCGAGTATCCGGTGACCATGGATTCCCATTTGCAGCTTCTTCAGTCAACCTATTCGATTTTCGAGAAAAAACCCGGATCAGGAAATCAACTCAAATTCAAGAATTACAAATATGAAGACAAGAAAGCTTACAGTTGTGCAGGTGTAACATCAGTTAGAGCCAATCTAGCACTTTTGATCTTTTCCTTGAGAAAGAAGGAAGCTTGCTTTTTGAATTCATGAAAAGATGGTGTACTACTACTTCCCATGGTATTGCTACTATTGATTTTGCTTAACATAGACATGATTTTCAGACAAGATGAAGATGAAGAACCAAAAGACAAAATATGTTCCAACTAAACCACCAATATGATATGATGTATGACTTTATTGAAAAATTACAGGATGACTTTTGCCATATATGAAAAGATTTGATTGCTAATTAAATGAGGGGGAGAAGAGTTCAAAGAAAGATTATAAAATTAAAGAAAGTGACTAAAGCGATGAATTCAATAGAGGTTTTAATTAATTTGAAATGTTGTGCAGAACTATGGTGAAGTCAACATCTACAGTGTCATTATAATAGTAGATATTTGAATGCCGGTTCTTTTTCAATTTGAAATTGTATTTCCTAGTTCTACTTTACTTTTGGTGTCCCACCAGGATCGTGTTATAAACAACGTGTCTAAAATCTTTTATTACATTGTTTAGAATTGTAAATAAGTTGAGAATTATTTATCCTAGTTGGAATCCTCATTTACTTTTAGGAAAAAATAAATATGTATTTGCTTTAAAAATTTACAAACTAAAGTGTGTTATATTCCATTAACAAAATATAACATTTTAAAATACATTGTTAAATTCTTCGATGTGTTCAGTAATGCAATTGACACTCATCAAGTAATAGATTAGTGACTATTACATTATAAAAAAAGGTCTGAGATTGTAAGTTTAAATTATTGTTTGTGCTAAAAAAGTAAAATTTTAAGGATCATCTCAAGAAAAAAAAAGTGAAATTAAAAAACGCTGATATAAAATTAATGTTTTATTTATCTTTTCCAGATTCTTTGTATGGGTTGGTACACATGAATAAAAGTTGAGGTTTGATCGGGCCCATTAGTTGTAGTCAATTCCTCCTTTTTAACTTTTATGGGCTTTGTCCAAGTAAGGTTTAGTTTGGAGTAATTGGGCCATAGGCCTATTGGGCTGTATTAGGATTTTGAGCTATTTTCCTTATTAAATATGTAAGTCATTTTAGGGAGGTAGTATTATTCTAAGAGAGTATTTTCACGTGGTAAGTAACTGACCATGTTAATTTGGTCAGTCATTAACGGTGATTGATCAAATTAACATGGTCAGTCACTGACCATGTGAAAATAACTAATTCTAAAATATATGTCGTTTTATTTTATAAAATCTTAGTTTTTTCATCTCATCTCAATTTTGCTTTTGCTTATATCGAGTAAGGAACGGATGTTGTCTTGTAATTAATGAAAATTAATGTGTGAATCAAATTGTTAGATACAAGTTAATCCAAAATATAAACAGATATGTAACTTTCATCAAAATTGAATGATTAGAGAATTCAAATACAATTAAAATCAAAATTGCATGAGAAATTAAAATAGAACAAAACCGGTACCACAATCCAGTACATGAAATAGGAATTGGAACGAAGCTAGAAATCAATTTTCTTAAAACAGATTTCATCAGAAAAAGTGATCGTCTTCCAGTATACAACGAACTCTGAAGTCTAACTCTAACCGTGTGTAAAGGGTTGTCATAAGAATAAGAACAAAATCGAACAATGAAAAAAAAAAATTGTTGAAAAAAGAACAAATTAAACAAAGTAATTGCTATCAACCTTCTCTACCAACAACTAATACTTTAATTTCCAACACAAACATTAAAAATGAGAAAATATGGTACTTCAAATTTCTATTTAACATGTTTCTAACTCACAGATTTGTATCTTAAACAAACTACATAATTTGAATTGTTATATATAATTATATAGATGTGTGGATGTTATATCAACTTGAATAGATGGGTAAGACACGTTTACAAACCGCTAACCCATCAAGGTTTTTTAAGGATTCATCCCATTGAAGAGAGGAAGAAAGGCATAGTAAAAACTGAAAAATGTAGGTACGAAATGAATGTCAAAGTGACAGGTTATTTTTATTACTGATAGAAGAGGTTGATGATGATACCTATTACCGACCTTAGCATTTACTCTTATTAATTTATAAATTTGTAGGAGTAGTTAGCAGTTAGGGGCAGATTTATGAATGAATTATGATAGAAGAAAACCTTTCCCACATCTTATAGCCTTTTTATCTCCTCCACAAATTAGGTCCCTTATTCCTGGTATACTCAACAGACATGTACCCATCTACTATTTATTTTTGCCAAATATATAATTACACTCCTCAATTTCTTATGTTTTATCGTTTGACCTTTGTATTTAAATATTGACGATCATGTATCTATAGCGGCATTAAGAGATGACGATGAGAGCATAAATGAATTGAATTCCACATTAGAAATGGAGAGAGTATGACTGAGATTTATATGTAAAATGTGAATCTAATACATACACAGTATATTTTAAAGTCGTACAATCCAAAAGTGGCACATTTGAACGGAAAATATATGCATAGATATTTTACTTTTTTGAAGAACAATATATGCATAGATATAATTAGCCAATTTTATTTTATATTTTAATATTTGGTCAAAGGGATTTTGATATAATGGATTTGGGGTTTTAAATGCCAAAACTGTACCAAGCTTTATAATGTCTTGATGAAGCTCAACAGTAATGGCTTAGTTTGACTTTGATTGGGTGCCACTGCACATTATTTATGACTTCACTTACTCTTCAAACTCCTATTAAATTGAACTTTCATGATAATACATATCTCTTTTATTATGGAAAATATGCATTCAACAAATTGTCCCTCAAATTGTTCTTATCTCATGAAACGGGTACATATTTATTATTTGATGGCAATGTTTATTGAATCATATTTATCATGCTTTAATTAAAATATTAATGTATAGTTATCATTTTAACTTTTTATTGGTGGAGAAGAAGAATTTCAAAAGAAAAGAAAAATCTTTTGCTGATGGAGGACTCTAGCATGACTCTATTCTTTTCCTTGTAAGTTAATGGATGAAGTCTAATTTCACATCTAATTGTTTGGTAAATCGTTTCGTGGGAGCATATAGCGTTTCGTAGGAGCATATTGCATTTTTCTTCCAATATGCTCACAAATAGGTGTTTGGTTATATTTTTGGAACTACAGCATTTAGAGTTTTGGAACAAAAACGGAGCGTTTCGTGAAAAGCTCCAATTTGGAGCTTTTCGTGAAACGCTAGTTTGTATTTTAAACCACAAGTAGACTTTGACAAAACTACCCCAACTTATTTTTTTAATTTATATTATTATTAATTTATATTGGTAAATAGTATACCCGTATAAGTCTTTTCACATATCAACAGCAACTGTTTTTTATAATTCTTCCAAACACTAATTATCCAACAACTATTAGCAAACAACAACAACAAACAGCAACAGCTAACAACAACAGCTAACAGCAACCGCAACACCAAACGGAGCCTTAGTAATATTTTAAAATTAACCTTTTCAACTAAAACTAATCCAATATCAAGATAATGATAGTAGGCTATATAATTTTGAGCTTATACAATCGAACTTATAAAAAATGAGACTTTTATTTGACTTTAAAGATTGAAGTACGAGGACATGGAAAGGTAAAAATAAAGAGAAATAGGTTTCATCGTGTCACGGGGGTAAATCTTGACCCACATGCCGTGACACATTGCACCTTTAACTATATGTCATCCTTTATAGGGATGGTCTTAACACTATCCATCACTCAATCTTCATTTCAGAGTCTTAATTGCATTCCTCGCACAGGGGCGGACCCAGGGGGGGGCTCGGGTGGGCTCGAGCCCCCCTCAGTTCCGGCACAACCCTTAGGAATATACCGATATGTTCGGGCTAGCCCCCCCAAAAATAATGTGTATTAAAAATAAAGATGATAAGGTAGACGAAGTGAAAGGGTGGAAGAGTTGGTAAGAAGGGGTGTATTTAGATGTGTTGACTAAGGTTCAAATCCCACCATCTACATTTTTTTTCTTTCCAACATTATTAATGCTTTTCATCAATTTCTTTTCCCCTAACATTATTAATGTTTTTCATCAATTTCTAATTTTTTTCTCCTAACATTAATTGCATCAATATTTTCCCCTAACATTATTAATGTTTTTCATCTATTTTTAGTTTTTTAATGTTATTTTGATCGAAAACTCTACTTTTTTTTGTTTTTCCTTTCTATTTTTAATAATTTTATCAACAATTTTTTATTAGATCATTAATTTGTTTCTCCTAATTTTATCAACTCTACTTCATTTTTGTATACACGCATATATAAAAAAAAATTTACGCTAAAGCCAAAATTAGCCCCCCCGATCTCCAAATCCTGGGTCCGCCCCTGTCCTCGCAAATGAATGGTGAAAAAATTAGTACCCAAGCTTGAACAAGGATAAATTTTTACTATTTCTCACACTAAAAATTCTATTTACACTAGCTAAATAACTAAAGCTAAATTTAGATCTTATCTCGATAGACTTGTAGTTAACTTACTTAGTCTTGGAATGTTGGGAAAACAAGGCAATTTGCCTCCTAAGAGAGAAAAAAAAAAAAAAAAAAAGGAAATAAACCCATTTTCCAAGTAGCAAACTCCATCATTTTCAATGTGATTATTGCTTGAATATATGAATTTTTTAAAAAAAAATCAATCAATTTATTGAATTAAATTGACCTTTAATGATATTTTTGGAACTAACTCTAAATTTTAGCAATAACTACTGAAATTAACTAAATTCAAGTGTGAATTAGGTAATGTATCAAAATGACTTCAAAGTTATTGGAATAACACCAATTTGATAGCTCTATATATAGAATAGTGTTAATTCAATCAAGGTAAAATTGGAGTTATTTTCTATATGGGGCTTTATATGAATGTTTTGGAGACCATTTTGTAACCTTATTGCATGTGAATTAACATTGTATTGAAAAGGAAGAGCTAAAAGATGATGAGATTAGTGCTAAGCTATTGTATCCACAACATCAACACAAAGAAAACAATTCATCAAGTTTGTCTGCCAAAAGAAAAAATAAACTAAAAAATTGAAAAGCATTTGTAAAGTGGTTCTCAACTTTTAGGCAGCCAATATATCTTCATTAAACTGAAAAGGCAAAAGATTACAGAATCTATACATATATAATACATGAAACCTTTGTGTTCATCACAAACAAACATTATTAATGGTCAAAGTGGCCAATATATGGGATGCCAACCCCATTAAAATTAATCGCAAACTGTAAAAGTAAAGATAACATAGAACCAAAAAACTTTTTTAAAAATAAGGAATATGTCATTTATTAGTAGAAAATTACAATTTTTTTTCTATGACTGTTTTACTTTTATCATCAACAAGAAGCTGCACAAAACTAAGTTCCTAAGACTAAAGAAATTAAGGAAGAACAAAAATTGCAAAAAGGATTTGCAGATGCTTTGATTTCTCTATATATGTTCTTTTATCTACTTATTATACACATGATCTCCATATTCTTCCCTCTAATGAAATAACAATGATGGATATATCGTCGTGATATCGCCTTCTGTCGCCTTGTGGTATTTCGAGCAATTCGTGAAAATCCATACCTGTAATTCGTTTTATACACAATTTTAGTACTCGGGTTTGCAGAAAGGTTGTGTTTTTTAATAGATAAATCTTGTTTGGTTTTATAGACTATACCTGCTTTTTTAGCTGCACGGAATAGCACCTCCTCGACTAGATGTTGTGCTGGATCTCCTTCGGGTTGCAGTGCGATGAAAAGTTCGACTTCATTCACTGCTTCTTCATTGGTAAAGTATTGATACAATCCGTCTGAGGAAAGTATCAGAAACCTGTCTTTCGGGCCTAGTCTATGGTGGAAGAGATTAGGCGTGCAATTTATGTATGGGGAATTGCCAACATAATCGATTCTGAACATCTCCAGAAGTGCATTGTTCCATTTTGGCTGCGGATTGGAAGGTCAAGAGTTAGAAATCTCACAATGATACCCTTTCCTTATCACCGACTGAACAAAATGGCAATTAAAGCTAACCATCACCACACATACATTGGTTTGCTTCCAATTGAAAAATTATAGTTGCACGATATTATTTTCGTAGAAACTACTAAAACAGTTAACCAAGCATCACTATGCACACATCGTTTATTTCCGAATTGTATAGTTGCACAAAATTACCTTGGCAGATATTACTATGACTATTAACTGAGCATCAGTATGCATAATTGCTTTGTTACCGAATTGAAAAGTCCAGTGCCACGAAAGCAACATTGTAGAAACAGCTAAAACAATGAACCAAGCATCGGTATGCATACATTGGTTTCTCTCCGAATTGAAAATTTCAGTTGCACGAAACTATCTTCGTAGAAATCACATATCATAAGCAATTACAAGCAAAATTACACAATAGGATTTATGAGCCATGTTTACCTGTTTGAGAAAGCCTGCACCGAAAGCCCTGGTGACCTTCAATGATCCTTTAACACGATCATTTAGCACAGCACAAGCATCATCAGGATGTTCGTTTTTAATTCTCCGAATTTCCTGAAATGTGACAACACTAATTAGAAACAAACTTCAATAGTTCCAAAGACAAAAGGTTTTAGCATAAACCTTGAACTATTGTACCTCTTCAACACTGGTACTATGATCAATAGTAAGCTGAACAGCAGCCAAATCCGGAATCGAATTCGACCTCTCAAACTCGTAAGTTTCAAGATCATGTAATGTCTCCTCCTTAATCCTCTCCAAATCTTGTCTACTCTTTCCAAGTCCAAAATCCGGCTCCGCCTTTTGGCCTAAAACAGCCCTGCTATCTCCAACATTCATCACATAAACATCTTCACCTTTCATCAACATAACAAGAACACAAGAACCCATTAAAGCTAACTCGGGATTTTCGACTAGCATCTTATCTGCTATATCTAAGTAAGCATCCTCTGTTTTCTTCAATGCCTGTGACAAAGCTTTCAACACATCTGAATGGTTTATAGCACCGTTATCCAACCCGGATCGATTCAATTGCTCTTTCAATCTCCTATCAAGTTCGATCCTTTCTCTATCCCATTCACATTTCCATCTCAGCTGATTTTCCTCCCATTTACTTACACAACCTCTATACTTCCCCCTCGAATTCCTACTCTTTTTACGCCTCATATTCGAATCAAAACTAGGTGAACAATCATCGTAACTTCGCGATCTTTCATCCAATCTCGAATCAATTGACTCAACTGAATTAGTAGAACCTGGGGCAGACACTTTACTTGATTCCATTGCCACATGATCATCATCCCATAGCAAACCTTTAAGTTCTCTATGAACAGCAGAGTAAAGATTGCTGGAAAGATAATCCGGGGCATCAGGACCGTTGAATCCATCATAAATCCCAACGAAAACCCATCCGTGTTCATCCGATACAACAACATGAACCCGATCCTCCCCTGCTTTTCCTTGAGCCCAATGAAGATTTTGACTCTCTAATGAATCTTCATCTTCCAAACTTCCATCTGTACTAAAATTTATACTACTAACGGTCAAATTCTCATTATGATGATGCTTTTCAAGATTCAAAATCCAATCAGGTTCTTTAATCCCGCCTTTAACCGGAGCTACAACTGAATTATGCCCGCGAGATAACGTTTTCAAAACTGCTCTACGCAACCCTTGAATCAAGGACCTTCTCCCCGATCTAGGCTTCATAGCGAAACCCGAAAAGCTTCTCTGAAACTGATCGGAGCTGTAACTTTCAAGAGGACCCGAAAACAACCCACGATCCAACGGACCCGACATGAACCCTCTTTCAAGAGGACCCGAAAGAAAACCTCTTTCAACCGGACCCGACCCGGGTATCATTCCACCGGAATTTCCCATTAAAGGACCCGAATTTACAGACCCGATTAGATTTCTGGGTATGGGTTGAAGAGGGATTGAAGAGAATGACGTGGAGCTTTCAAAAGCGGCGGCGCGGTCGATGGTGTTGTATACATAAGGGTCTATGAAGGCGGTGGAGAGTGGTGTTGAGGTGTTGGCGCTGACGGAGGCGCCGGAGATTGATCGGAAAGTAGTGGTTTCTTCGGAGTGGACTTTTGAGGAGGAGAGACGGGTCGGGTCGGGTCTGACGTAGCAGAATGAGTGGCCGAGACCTTCGTCTAGTGGGTTTGAGATTAAGATGGATATGTCTTGTCTCCGGCGAGTTTCTCCGGTGAAACAGACTGTTAATTTTCCAATTCCGTTGCCCATTATTTAAAGGAAAGAAAAAAAGAAAAAGATGGGATTTTTAATATGGGTTTTGAAGTAAGTTTTAGTTTAGTTTCATGACCAGAAAGAGGAGGGAGAAAACAAAAAGGAGAAGATAATGTTGAGATAGAGATGGAGAAGAAGAAGATGATGAAGGGAAGAAAAAGTAGTAGGAGGAGGAGGAGAATAAGAAAGTAGAGAGATAGAGAGAGAAGCGTTGACTTTGTATCTAAAGGGTGTTTCAAAACTAGAAGTGGAAAGTTTTGCTTTTGTGTATATTTACTTTTTACAAAATTACAAAAAAATGAACAACAAAAAATGGTTAATACTTTCGAGATAAACAAAGCTAAATATATGAATATTATTAAAAATACATATAATGGTAGTTTTCTTCTTTAAATTATGTATTTTTCTAATAAATTGTAAAAGTCACAATTTCAATCTTAAACTCCTTAATCAAGTATGATGTAGGCTATGTGACTTTCTTTTTTCTTTACTTTGTTTTCACTTTGTTTTTTTTACCATTAGATTAGTTTTTACTCCATGATCTAATGGTGGATAAAACAAAGTAATGCTTACTTTGTACAAAACAAAGTGACCATAGAATTTTCCATCAGGTATTATCGAATATATTAATATATGACATTAATTTTACAGTGATCTAGTTCACTGTTTATTAATGAATTCATCTAATAATATTTTAACGCATTTTAACTTTTTTTATTAATTAAATTATTTGTTTATAAGTTCAATAATATGTGTTGAAACATTATTGAATAGATCTATTATCATATGGTACACTTAAAGCATCCTCAAAAAATTTCCCTTTTTTAATATATAAAAAAATTAATTTATCTTTTAATATACGATGTTTTTACTTTCCAAAAATTATTAATTTGAGTTTTTTTTTAAATATTGCATATTTATTATGTGTTTTTTATATTTAAATGTTTATTAACCAATTATTGTATGAAAGCAAAAAAATTTAAAATTAAATAATATAAATTTACTAATTTGACGTATATTTCTTAATTTATGTAAAAACAATTAAACGACATATATTAAAAATCTGAAGAAATAATGTTTTAAGTAAAAAATTTCGGATGCTAAGTTTAGAAATTTAAATTTTTGTAGACAAAAATTAAGTATTATTTTAAAAATGGAATAAAAGATATCCAAAAAGTGAAGGTGAAAAAAATAAAAATAAAACTTGTTTGAGGTAGAGAGAGGTGTGTGGGGAGCGTTGACTAAGATAGAGTGGTAAAGTAAAGTACATGGGTTGGAGGGTGATTATGGGTTGGTTCAGATGATTGTAAGTGGATGTTTATTTAATGAAACTGCCATTAAGAGCGCGTGTCATACAACCTCTTTTTAAACTTATTTTAATGGAATATGGAGAAAATGTTTTGTAATGAGGACCACAACCACATTAATTAATTAATGGATGTGAGTGGAATAACATTTTGTTTTATGCCCTCAACACAACTCAACTCAACTCTTGGTTATAGTAGATAGACATTTCTTCAAGTTGTCCAAGCCATTTCATTTGCTATCGACATGGCTTGGTGCACATGTTGGTGATATGCAACTTCTTCAACTAGGTAAACAATCTTAAAAAAAATGAAAATAAATAAATAAATATAAATTTCTTTAATTTTGAAAACAAATTATCTTCAAATTCGTTTAAAACAATATAATTAGTTTTTAACTGTCTGACTTTAATAAATAAATGACAAAAACTGTTAGTATTTGAGAAAGAAAATAAGTTGTTTCATGTGAATCGATTTATATAAGCGTTAATAAATTTTTTCAGATTCTACACTGTAAAGCAAAGTGTTTGGTAAGCCGCAACCAGTTACTAACGTCCAAAACATTGCGTAACACTAATACTTTTAATATTTTGTAGCTCTGAATGTAACTTGTTTCCAAACTCTCAAATCAATAACAAGTTGTTTTGTTTGTGGTAGTGGAGAAAATTTTGCAAACAATTGCCCCTATTGTTCCAACAAAGTCCACCATGTCTCGATAATGTTCCACATGTATTAAAAGATATGTACCCATTTGCATGTAGGCATATTTCATTGCTTAAACTATATATCCACCAGTTGTCTCGAATATATGCTGAAAGGAAGGAGAGTTTTTTTTTATTACTTTAAAGGGGTTCATCCGTATAAACTCTATAATTGATATTTGAATTCGAAAAGGATTGTCAACTATTATGCAAAATGGCCTCAATAAAGACATAATAAACCGTATTAATATTAAGAAGTTACCGTTTGAATCTAATCTCAATATGTAGGTAAGAAATCCCATCCCCTCCCTTGGGGGTGTTGCATGGAATGATCATGAGTAGTCCTTTTATTCAAGTTTTGAAATCTGAATGTTATTGTCTCTCCGAAGTCCAAAGTAGGGTGTGTGTGAAAGAGATTCTCCCCAATATCACCAACAATAATATTGGGGGCAACTATTCTAATAGTGATTTGAATTCATTTGTGCATTAAAGGCATCCTATAGAGGGTGCTCAAAGGAACTATAGTCCTCAAAAGTTAAAATGTATTTGATTCCACTCAGTTGTTTTTCATCTTTCTCATAATCGTAAGGAACATAGGAGGCTTTCATAGAAAGAGGGATGTCAAATGTTATATTAATAATAACAATAATAATAATAATAATAATAATAATAAAGGTGTCAGTTATTACCAAGGTAATAACTTCGACCATCCCAGAAATTGATACATGGTGAACTCATTGCATCAGTAAAATGTTGGTGACTGATATCACGAAAGAAGCTTTTAGCCTTACATAACATAAGATTTTACGCTCTTCAACTGTTTATGTAATACGAAAATCGGATAAATTCTCACGATAAACTTTAATATATCTACTCAAGTCACTTTTAATTCTATGAAAACTGAAGTACTAGCAAAAGTGATAAGTAATACTATATCAAACGTAAATTGTACATTATGAATGTGTAAAAACTCTTTATGTGTATATGAGCTAAAGTCATTTTGAAAGAAATAAATATATTTCTTCTGTATAAAAAAGAATCATAACAATTGGAAATTGAGAACTATATATTGTCCTTGACTATCTATAAATCGAACAATACTAAAATACTTATATTTCTAAAGTATTGAATAAAAAATCCCTTGTATGAAAAAAATCCTACTAATCACAACATATTAATTAAATCTCAAATGTCCACATACCTCATGTGGAATTTTTTTTTTATAGAAAATAATAATAATAATAATAATAATAAAAGTCAATAAAATGGGCTAATAATAGAGTGTGAAGAGAATTGTTGGGAGTGGAAATAACGCGCTGTTGAAAGCGAGTAAAGAGGGAAAAATGAAAGTTGAATGGGTGAAAAATTGGAAATCTATAGATTAAAAAAGTCAAAGAGGCACAGCTATTTAAAACGCGCTTAGGAAAGCGTGCCACAATCACCGTTGGATCAGAGATCTATGAAAGCAAGGGGCAGCTTACACGTGTCAATGATCTGACTGACTTTTTTTATTACCCATTTTGTCAACTCTAGTTTCCCTCAGCAACCCTACCTTGACTTTCCTTTTATTTTACTATTTTCTTATTTCTTACTCAACTTAATGTTTCTTATTAGTAGAAATTTTGAAATATAGTTTAGTCAAGTCATGGCTTCAAAAATTTGCAACTCTAATTTCATCATAGAAGAATTATACACAAAAATGTATTTAAATTTTTTTTATTAAGGAAATAGATAATGTTTCTTTGAAATTTTCTTTCAGGTGGTGAAATAGTGAAACTTAATTATGACTTTAAGATATATTGATTTAAGTTATTCAAATGTGAATATATAAGATTTAAATAAAGGAAAAAAATCAATTCAAAGATAAAAAAAGTCAAAATATATGGTGAACGCATTATTCAAAATCGTAGCAGGAGTATGCATGAAAAGTTTTCTTGCATAAAACCCTGAATTCAGTTTTAGAGGTACACGAAATTAGTATTATCATAATGTCATGTAATGAAGTGTATTTTATCTATAAGAAATTATGTATTAGTGTAACTTATTTAGAAAATGATAGTTAATTGAAGGTATAACTAAAATAGTTATTTTTGAAAATAAAAAAATTGTATTAGAATATAGCATTCAGAGTGAAGTCTGATTGATCGGGAACGTTTAGAAGATAAATCAAAAGTAGTTTAAATTATAGTTTTCACATTCAAGTCTAAATAAGCATAACTTCAAATCAAAAGAATAACAACTTAAAAAATGTCTAACGAATCTGTAAATAATTAACTGGATTGATACAAAATTTATTACTAATGTTTCAAAATAATTAACCAATGACCCCTGAAATTTGTTTTGTGATATTTCTATATGAGAGACTAAAGTCTTAGGTTTTTGACATGTTTATGCTAGTAGCACTATAATTATCTTATACATATCTCACGTTTTGAATGTTCAAAATAACAATTAACAAGCATTCAAAATTTTGTGAGTTTAGGGGAAATCTGCTCCTATATATAAAAAATCGTTGAGGTGGAGTAATAAAATTGGGTAGTTGCACATCATTAATATATACGAATGCTAATTACATGATATAATTCATGAAGCTGAGTGTGTGTAGAAGTTATTGCTGAATTAAATTAGCTGAGAATAGATCAGCCCATTCTGTTGACTATTTATTTTGACATTTTGAAATATAACATCCTAACATAAATAGAAAAAGAAAAAAAAACGAATAATCTATTAATTTTTCTGATTTTTTCTTTATTTTATAATGGGGCTTACTTTGACTGCAAAATAATTATTTCCACTATAAAAAAAAAACCCCTTTCACTTTTTGGTCATTTAACAAATTAACATATCTTGTGGCAAAATTTATCAATGGGAAATACGGTCGGTACAAGTCACCTAACGACGCTTGATGTCTCATTAAAAGATCAAAGATTAATAATATAAATATTGTTGGAGTTTAACTATCAGCTCAAGTTTTTAATTCAATCGATTTCTTGACATGATATTGGTGGCTCTGCGATCAAAAAGTTTTGAGTTCGAATCACTATAATCTCATTACTTGTTGAATTGAAAACACATGACAAGATGAGTTGTTATGCACATATGTTGTTTGACCTTAAATATCAGCTAGAGCTTTTAATTTAATTGACTCATTGTTTGGAATCACAAAAGATTTTCTTAATTGACTTTTTGACTTCTCTTTTACTGATATCAAGGTGACGACTACATATATTGTGTGGATCGTCACCTTTGAAAGCATCAACATAACCTTAAGCATTGTCATTACCATCACATTCTCTAACGAAGGAAGGGTTTTTACATGTCTATGACATACACAAATATGCTACATAACATACCCAAGATAGAAGGGGTAGGTTTACTATACAATTTTATTATTTGCTAAAGCAACACATTTCCTTCATCTCACCTAACTTCATTATCGAAGCGAATCGTCTCTCAATGGTCCCCTCTATATCATTGATTTTTCTCATTTGTTTTAAGCTGAAGTTCACAATCTTTAGTCCAAGAAGTCATTCTCGGTTTCCATTACATCATTTGGTGCGGTGAGTGTGTCATGAAAAAAAATGCAATGACAAATTTATTTTCAAATTTCATCAAGTGCTCGTCAAAAATAGCTCTCGCAAGGAAGAACCCCATATCAATGACTCCAACGCATAGTTCCAATTCTTTCAAATAACTCTGGAGATCAACATGCACATCGATGAATATTTAAGATCTTTCGATCTTAAAAGAAAAAAGTTCAGATAAAGTGACAAAGGAAATTTTATTTTGTTTGAGAAATGTAAGTTGTGTTTTCCATTCAAAAAATTTACAATCTATAAATTGTCATTCTGTAATTTATTCCGTCAATTATCAATTTTGGAATGAATTAATTCCTTCGAACATCAATATTGTAGTGATAAAGTAGAAAACTTGTATTTTAAATCTACAAACAAAATAATGGATTCTTTATAAAGTTTGCTTATGTTTCAATTTTAAAAAATGTAATTAGGATACAAGTTGGCCACATCAATTAGTTTAAAATTAAATTGAAAACTTAATAAAACAACAAATTCAAAGCAAACTATGGTTTAGTATTAATTATAGTCTCAATAGTTGAAATGTGTAAAAAAGCATTAGTTAGTCCTCCGAGATGTATAGAGTAAATTAAATGGCGTTTCTTTTGGGTGCATGATTGCTAACAACAATAGCAAAAAGGAATAACAAATCTTATAATAAAAACAGAAATTAATAATTATAAAATGGGAATGAGGCTTTAAATAAATACTATAAGCTAAATGAATTTCATAGTGAGAATGATGTTTGATACGAGAATTCAAAGTTGTAATGATTTTAAATGACACAAGTGGAGAAACCTTCCAAACCCACCATCTCCACCACCCTTCTGAGTTTTTATTCTAAAACAATGAATGAATTAATTAATGAGATTGTTTTTTTTAATTTAAACATAAAAATCAATTGATTAGACGCTCATAATCGAGTATTCACTGTTTAAGTTTTTTTGGACACTTTTAGAGTTCATTCACCGTGTAAGTGCGTTTGAGGGTACCTAGGCAATAGTCCGAACAAAACACATTTCTATTGTTTATAAACATTGCTTAACACTTTAAGGACATTATTCATAATTTTTGAGAAATTATATTACAAGGTGTATATTTTTATTTGTTTGAGTTGTTTAATGAATAATGTATTTTTAAATGCTACTGTTGGCATATTTTACAGAGTATGCTACATATGTACATATATTTTATTTCCAGTCAATTTATATTGTTATTATTATTATTATTATTATTATTTTGACAGCATTATTATTATTATTATTATTACATTTTCATGATATTTTATCTACTAAACTATACAAATAAAGAAAAAAATGTAAACCCGATTAATTCTCAATAACCTCATCCGTTAGACTAGAGCCTTAGGTTTTTATTTTTATATCTTTATGTGTACATAATTATAGAAAGTTATCAGCTAGTTAAAAATATTAGCTTCGCTTAAATTTCTGAATTTTTTTTATAAATGATTCAATTTATATTTTTGTAACTTAAAATTTAGTCAATTAAAGTATTCTTCCTGTACAAAGATTATGACTCGAATTCAAGATCTTAGTGTGAGCGATTTGAAGTAGTTGTTCATTATTAGTCAATTTTGATTTGGTATAGATACAATGTTAGTACTTATGCTTCTATTTGATTTTTTTAAGTTTCCTTCTATCTTGTGTTACTATTTTCTTTGAACATTTTGTTCTATATTTTAAAGGATTACTTTACAAATTTGCTTCAAGAGCTGTTAGTAAAAATGAAAAAAAAACTGATCACTCTTTTAATAATAAAAGACTACCCTCCCATTTTTATCTTTACCTTTTTAAGTACTTTTGATTGGGTCTCAGAAAATAATTTTCCATGTAAACCTTTATATTCCCTTTTGATAAAATTTCAAGTTCGAGCCAAAATAGTATTTGATATTGGGCTAGAAATGTCCCACAAAACACAGCTCATGGGCCGAAATAGTATTTGATATTGGGCCCGCCAGGAGTTCATCATATCCCAAAGAGCATCATCCTCTGTTTCTGCAAGGGGATAAGTAAAAGGGATACATCAAGGATAACTTTTGTTTTAGTACGTGGGATAAAGGTAAGGATAATGATAAATAATATACTTACTATATTATCTTTTAATATAAAATAATTAATTTGGTATGTAAATTTCAAGATATAAAAATGAAATTTACATACCAACTTTATCCACTATCACTATTCGATGAGTAGAATCAAACATAATTCAATGGTAAAATTAGACAAAGAGACAAAAAAGAAAATAACCATAGCATTCACCGCTATTAAAATTATAGCACTGTATGTTAGTTATCCATAAAATATTTATCAGATAATATTCATAAAATTATAATTATACACATATTTTTGATGAATTAATTATGCATAAAATTGACCCATCAACGAAATATCATTACTTATATTTAAAGGTAATCCATATCTTTTAACCGATTCAACTACAACAAAAAGAACAACTTTTGACGAATACTATTTTGCCTTTGATTGAGTAATCTCTTGTTGAGCAGAGATCACTTTTTACGAATTTAACATAACATAGAATGGATCTAATTTGGTTGTTTCTTGACCGATGAGACGTGTGGCCATCACAACGTCTTCCTCACTGAGTCTTAGAGATGCAACAATAACTTGAAATAAATTTTTCTCTAATAGTTATTTTGTTCATTAATACTAAGCATCATGTGTACAAATGCATTTTTAATTACATTCATAGTCATTGTATTTTCCTTTTCAGAGTTCAATATTAATGAGAACGATTTATAAATTTGAATGAACTCATTCTCAATTGGATCATCACAAGCTTTTCTTCTTAGAGATTGTCTAGTAGAGCTTAAAGTAGTGTTAGCTTGAGATTGAGATCCAACTCATCCACTACTTGGCTGCTAACTTATGATGACTCTTATTTGGATTGAACTTCATTGATATCCAAAAGATGTCCAAAACCCTTAACTTTAGCACCATTGACCAAGTCAAAAGCATAAATGTCCATGAGCTTATCAGAAGGAATCATAGGTGACATCCGAAAAAATAAAATATGCCACATGGCATCATCGTAGAGCTTAAGCTTTGCCACTTAGGCTATGTTGACTTCTTCCTACGTCGAACCTTTTTAAAGAGACATTTTCTAAATAGGAATCATAATCCTTGTAGGATTCAATATCTCCAAATTGGGCCATTAATGTGTTTCCACGTGGTTTTCCTTATTCAGATCGGTTTCCAAAATAATCAAATTCCTAGTTAGTTTATTACTTCTTGAATAGTTGAATTTTATTGAAACAAGATAACCAACTGCTATCCTTATATAAGTTGAAGATCTTATACCATTCAAGGTACAATTTACTTTAATTTAATGATTTAGTTGAATTCTTCATTCTTTCAACATCATTAATGACTTAGGCATTGAAGAAGGGTCGTCGTCTAGCGGCATTGAGGCTAACTTTGTCTATTTTACATGTTGAAGAAGCAACTTCAGCAGTTTGACATCTTTCTTCAATTCACAAGTTATCAAATTGGTGTCGTGAGTCAGAACTCTTGCTAATAAGAAGTAATCTCTTTTAGAAGTATAATTTAGCGTATATTAACTAGATAAGTTGAGACCAGTTCTAGACAATGAACCCTCAGAAAAATGAAGGCGACAAAGAATTTTCTCCTGCTCATATCCATCACTCTGAGGATTAGCACGACGAGCAACAAAACATGGTGGACGACCAACAACGATAGACTCCAACAATGGTTACCGCCAGAGCTGTTCATAATGGCGCTGCAGCAGAAGATGAATTCATGAGCTACGTTGGCTTTGGGAAAAGGAATCCTAGAAAATTCATTGATTACGATTCAAGACTCTTTCGAGCAAAAGCTAATTTCTCTCCATGAACATATAATGACCCTAAGCAAGGCTCCTGAGCAAACTGATCAGCACCGAGCCCCATCTGAAGACCAGTATAGGGAGGGGGAGAAATATTCCCATAAGGACGATTACAATGGATGCTATCATACATGCCATAATGATTGGGACAAGTTCCCCAATGAAGGCCCTACAAGGATGCAAATCACGTTAAAAGCGAGAGGTCTGAGCAACGGTCTCCATCTCGTTTAAAGAAGATCTCTTTATCTCCCTCCGATAAAAAATCCATACCCGGTCTGAAAAGCATTCTTCATCATCCTTCAAGAGACGTTCTCCCTGTTCTCACCATTGCTCCTCTTCTCCGCACCCATGCCGTAACCCTCAACGACATTGGAAAGGGACAACTCATGAACCTAAAAAGCCTCAATAGAATAAGCACAATGCTTCGGCCCTCCCTTAAAAAGTGCCAAGAAGATATCTTATAGTAAAGCTAAAGAGGAAAAGGAGTATAAAGCCGACTCCGAAAGTAGTAAACACAATATCCGCTGACGTAAAAAGATGCAGAGGACATCGAAGCTCTAGCTCGAAAAGTGATTAAGGGCCCATGCATAACCGTTGTTCAAACAAAGGAGCGCATAAAAAGGAAAAGATGAGCCCAAATAGAAGGAATGCATAAAAGATATGGTTGTGGAACTCATAAGAGAAACCGGTATAATGGAACGACATCTACCCACATTCAATAGCAATTCTCTACCGTGTAAGGATATCCTATATGAGCTTGTACCCAAACATTTTGAACACCTTGTTCTCGAAAAGTATATTGAAGGAAACTATATCTCCCATGTTAATAATTTTCACAAAATTATGGAAACTATCATGTGTAACTTAGGATAATTTGTTTTTCGAAAAAATTCATAGCAAATAGCTCGATTTACAAATTGTCAAATCACATACCTCTATTTGTATTTCAAATTGAGAAAACCACAAAAATTGTATTTGAATTCTGTATATGGAATTTTTTCTTTTGATAGTTTTTACATTTTGAACCCATAATATTGGATTAAATAGTATGTTTTTAATAATAATAATAAAAAATGGGATTGATAATAGGCATAAAACAGGGTTTTAAGTAAGGTTGATTAACTTTGTTGGGCTTTTAAAGTAAGGCAACAGCAGTACTTGCTTCCAATCACATTTAATTAAATAAAAATAATTACAGAGTAGTAAGTACAGTAGAGTGGTGCAGGCAGGCTAGATCTGGCCGTACAAAATGGAGTTCAATCAACATCTGACGGCATTGATATGCGAGTAGTTCTACATCATCATCATCATCATCTCCCTTCTCGAATCATATGGCTGTCTTCCACCATTTCATTTATTCTTTTTCTATCCATTTCTTTATTTTCATCTACATGCCCCATATATACCCTTCAAATTCCACCTTCACTCCCTATATTTTCTAATCCTTTTTTGCCAAACTCATCAACTTTATTTTCTTTCGCTCCAATGTTTCGATTTTTATTTCAATAAAGTCATTTCAAATAATAATACAAGCCGATGTTCTTTTCTTATTTAAGTTCAATAAAATTAAGTTTAGTTTAGTTCATTTCAGTAAATTTCAATTTAGTATGAGACCTAATTGTAAAAAGTAGTTTATTTTTTATTTATATATTTGACAAATGAATTTTGTTAAATAAAAATATATACTTTAATTAAAATATAATTTTTGTGGAATAGTTCCCCTATAAATGTCAAAAGGTCAAAATCCAAATTTGTTAGTATCAACTATTTTTTGTTAAGCAAAAATATTAAAATTTTGATAGCAGAGTTATGCATGTTTTGTTTTTTTTTATCATAACCTAAGTGAAAAGACGTCGTTTTGCATGGATAACGGCAGAAAAGCTTTTAACCGCCACGTAGTCATAGATCAATTTTAGCACTCTCAGCACAAAATTGTTCTATGTTGAAACAAAATTTTAAAATTTCTTATATAACAGTGTAGGAACACTTTCTAAGAGAGTTAAGATCAACTTACCTTATCCGAAAGATAAAATTGTATCCGGAGAGATTCTCTAACTTAATGTATTGACCTCTCACCGTAATCCTGAGATCTACCTTTGATTAAACATGTACTAATTACACCTAATCTAACCTTGGCCATAATTAGCTTAAAATTAAGCTTTGAAATCCAGCAGAATCTGTGCAATCCCCCAATTGAAGAAATAAAACCAAAACTATTAACTTTAGCTTAAGCTGATCTCTGAAACACAGAATGCAAATAATTTCCATTGGAAATAGTTTAATGTAATCTTTCATTCCAAACTCCAAAGAGAATAAGTTTGTGAAACGGATTATAATTCCAACAAAAAAAACCCAACAATTTTTTGCTATTTTTGGAATTTTCTGAGCAGGCAAAACGCCAGAGAAGCCCTAAGCTCACAGAAGAGAGAATCTTTGGTTCTGAAAACACCAGAGAGATAAATTTCAGATTTTTACGGGGGACAAATAAAATTACCCCAAATATTCAAAAATATCCAATCCCTTTCTTCCAATTCATTCCTAATTTACAAAAAAATTAATCTTCAACTTGAAGTTTCTGCAACTTTTACCTAAGTTATTAACTGCTACAAAAAGGTAGTGCATCAAAAAGTTCTTTCCTCAAACACAAGTTATGAGTGGCCACAATCCAAAAACACCTACAAACCACAACAATTTCTATCCTCATTCATCCATCTAATATGTTTAGGCCTTACATCTTTTTGCTTTCTTTTCACCAAAACACAATCCAAGAATTCAATTTAGCTGAATTCATCAAAATTATTTTTTCAGCGTTCAGCCAAATTCAGCAAAAATAAAAATACCGCATTCAACCAAATTCAATATATTCAATTCGGTTGTAATATTAGGCAAAAGTAAAGTCAGTTCAATTCATTTTAGTTAATTTCATCGATATTTCTTCAACATTTCGCAGAATTTAGAAAAAAATATTCGGCATTCAACCGATTCAACATATTCAATTCAATTCATCTCAACTATAAAGAACGGATTCTTAATTTAATACAAATAACAGGGGAAAAAATGATGCTATTTTATATAAATTATTGAACACATTCACATAATTAACAAAAAAATAAATTGGAGAAAAACTGCTTTTGCAGCCAAATTCAATCATCGTGTACAAAATCATAAAGGCAAAAAAAATAATTAAAAGCTCATACCGTTTAAATACAATCCTATACAGAAGATCGCAGCAATCAAGCTCCGATGCAAATAATCAACGGCATCGGCTCTTTCACCTCCAGATTTAATATCTTCCTTAAATCCAGGTGGCGACGAGAGCCGTGAATCAGACTCCGGCGAGCTCTCCGGCGACAGAGAAAAATCCGGCGGTTGAGCAGTAATCTCGGTTCCCGGTTTACTCGTGACCGTCGGATTCTTCCCAAAAATCTCCTTAGGTAAAAGAACTTTCGAGACCCCGAAAATGGCGACGGGGTTCTGATCAAACACCGTTTGCGTGACGGATGCTTGAACGATTCCCGAATTAATTGCGACGGATCCGTTCACTCTCGATATATTGAGCGTGTAGCTACCCGCCCCTGTAGCTTCCGTCGCTAATGTAGGTTGAACTGGATTCACAATAGATTCTAACGAACCTAACGGATAATAAGAATGCAAGACATGAAATTTTAGAACAACAGCTTTTTTTTCAGCTGCAAGTGACTGTAAACTAACGGTAGCCGGCAGATCTGCAAACGCCGCGTCAGTAGGGACAAAAAGGGTAATTCCAGCACCTCTTTCATCTGCTTCAAATTCATCCACCACACCCGAAGCCGACAACATTGACGCCGCTACATTAAAATTATGACCGTCTATTAACGCCTTCGTTATGTTCAATCCTAACGGCGGCCGTGTCTCCGATGCCATTAGATTAAAACCATCAGGAACTAACAAAGAATTAACCGAAATAACGGAGATGTTGTACGGAAACGTCTTCACCAGCGACAAAACGGTGGCGTTTGACGGGGAGTAAAGCGAGGGAGAGTTAACGGTGACGGAATTCGTCACTGGGTTCCGGGTGATATTAACGGTACCGGAATTAGAGGAGGCGCGTCCGGTGGTTTGAAAAAGAGTGGTGACGAGGACGCCGGAGGGGGTGATTTTCTGGAGGTCGGACCATGAGAAGTATTCTAGCAGGATATGGTAACGGAGGAGGTCGGCGAGGGTGAAGGGGGAGAGGTGGCGCGTGAATTCGACGGAGGCGGCGAGGTAGGAATTGGGGACGGCTAGGAGAGTGAGGGAAGAACGGCGCGTGAGTTCGGCGGCGAGGGAAGGGGAGGAGGAGAGAAGGGTAGAAAAGGAAGAGAAATCTGGGTATGATGATAAGAGGGCGGTGATGTTAATGGCGGTGGTTGTGGTGGAGGAAGAAGAAAGGGATAGGAGGAGTAAATAAGTGAAATTGATAAGGGTAAAATGGGAAAAAGAATGGGTGGGAGTGTGAAGAATTGGGAATTTCTTGGTTGCCATTTTTATTTTTCTGTGGAAGGAAGTTTGATTGAGAGAGAAAGATGATGGATGGGAGTGTGTGTGAGAAAGTGTAGTGAGCCACTGAGGCTAGAGAGAGAAAGTGTGTTCTAGAGAGAGAAAATGAAAGATGATGATGCTTGAATTTTTGTTTTTAATGCTCATGATGTGGATGTAATCAAACTTCTATCTAGCTCCATCAACTTACAAAATTAAAATGACTAGTCCATTAACTACTATGTATCTAGTTAATTTTCTAATTTACTTAAAATAACACAATTTACCTTTTGATTTTTTGATATAGAGAAGAGTAAAAAGAACTACAAATAAGAAATGCAAGAGATAACAAAAACACTAATAAGTGATAATTACCTCCCACATACCAATCACATCTTGTCATAACTTAGTCCTCGTTTGTGAAGGGCACCCGTGTAATAGATGAAGGCCTTAGTCATTGAAAGGGTTTTATTGGCAAGTTTATAGGCTATTTTCTTACTAGATTAAGAGATGATTTGTCCACATTAAAATATTTAATTTATGTAAGTTTAAAGGAGATAAATTCTTGGTTAGCAAATTTACATGTAAATTTGCTACTTTAAACAAATTCAAATAGTTAATAAATTATTTTAAACAAATTTAAATTTTAATGAAAGATGATTCACGAATTTATGAAAAATATGATGTAATCTCTCAGTGCCTCACTAACAAGCACATGCCGACTAACATCATGATCAAAAGCTTCATCACAAGCATACTTATAACATCGAGCATCACTTCCTATCGACAACTCAACAAAACACCACACAAATGAACAACTCTGAACATAACTGTCATCCGCTATGCCACTTCCCAAATGAGGGGCATGAGCGACCATTCTCCTATCAAAAAGCTAGCAAGGTTTCATTAAATACGACATACTCTTTAAATTTACATACGCATTATGAGCTCCATTTGCATGTTAACCTGAAATAATCAATCAAAAATCTGAAATCTCCACCGTATCACTAAATTCAATTTTTTAAACCAAATTCATAAATTCTTATAATTTTTGTTCTTTTTTATGTATTTTTTTTTATGTATATTTTGAAATTCAATTTTATAATTAATCTATTTTTTACAAATTAATTATTACTTTATTTTTTTTTATATCACTGGATGAATTATATATACAAATTTATTCAATGGTAATTAACATAAAGTACAAACAAAGACTTAAAAATAAAGTAACTATAACCAAAATCATTGAAATTATGGGAAATTCAAATTGACCTTAGAACATCAATTGATCCTTAAGAATTTAAAATATTTATTTAGCATTTTGAATTTGATTTGATTAATATTTTATTGCTAAAGAAGATTCGGATAAGTTGAGAAGTATATCACTTAACATGTTTGAGCGAAGCAATAGATTAGGGTGTGAACAAGGGACAATGGATTGTTTTGAGTAAATTAATGAGGTCAATTCTATCAATTTATATAAATGAAGAGGAGTAATGAAACATTATCAAAGTTGATGGGTCAAATTTGTTTTCTTAATGATGTTTCAGGACTTTGATGCATTTAGCGTTATAGATACTACGATATTCTTTCTCCACTAGCTGCGAAGTATGTCTTTTTTATTAATAATATTGGGAAAGAACATCATATTTTATACTTTATTGTTGAGAAATTAAATCTTCTTACTGAAAAATATAATGAGAGGCTTCAATTCTTGTACCTAATATTCTGCATAGGTTGGGCAATTTGTCTACTTATTCAGACATTACACCATTGAATATAATTTGGTCACTAGTACATCTTGTTTCTTACATTCAGCTTTTACCTATTTTTATGTCTATGCTACAAAAGTAAATTATATAAATCCTTTATATAGTTTTATACAGAGAATTTTTGTTTTCGAAAAATTAATACAAAAATTTTAATAGTGAGAAATGAAATATCGTGTGGCCAGTTCGGGTAGCGTATTCGTGTGTTCATTGACTATCCAATTCAATAATAAAATGCCCACTTTTAATACTAAGTATTTAATTAATTTAAATGTTATTTTGGTTTTATTGCTTGTTTTGTTATTTTCTATCGTTACAGGGTTTAGTTGATAAAAGGAGCAGAATTGACACAATTTGGAACATTCTTGCAATGAGGTCTCATATATCATTCGACGTGAAATATAAGTTACTAGAATCACTAATTTGAATATAAGTTACCGGTTTGAAATCAAGGAGCCTTTATATATCATTCGACGTGAATATCTTCGGTATCTCTGGTAGAAATAAAAACATGAACATTAAAAGATACCGCAGAAGCTTTAAAGTGCAACCACATTTTGCATATACAGGTCATAAGCAAATCCAATTGTATCTGAGTCCTTCACAGTCTAATACTTACTGTGATCATCACCCTTGGATATATAATAGTTGTATGCATTCATTCTCAACAGCATAATCTCTTCTATATATATGAGGCTGAGCATGGAATATGGGCTAAATTTTTGTAATTAAGCAAGAAGTTGACCAAGTCATCTATAAGTTTACATAACAACACAAAGTAATTATCTTTGCTTACGAGCATAAAAAAAAGATGAGTGAACAAGTAAAAGAGAAGAAAAACATGATTACCAAATCGCCGGGAACCAAACAAGGCATGATGGGAACCAGCGCGTACAAACTTTATCTCCTCAACATCAAACTTAGCCTTGTTCCTCTTAGAAGTTAAGTGTTTGACACTGCCCGTTTCCGACCGAAACCAAAAAATCAGCAACTTAAAATGAAAGAGTACGGGTAATAATATTAAGATATAGAAAATGACTTACAGACTCTTGCATCAATCCCAAAACTGTATAAAGCAAGCAACACTCTTGCTATTCAAACAAAGAGAAATCAAAAGACTAAATTCTAGGCAGTAAACAATGGATGGAAAGATTTCTCATATAGTGAAACCAAAAACATCATGCAACATCTTATCCTATGATCCTACACCTTACCGTATAGAGAAAAGCGGAAATACGAAATCATGTAGTATAGATGCAAATAGTGGTCTAACTTAGTTAGTAGTTTTTGACGCACATCTCATCATGGAAATCCTTTCCACTATATAAAACTCTCAGGAAATTCAACTGGACTAAAAGAAAACTCCCAGGCATGTAATTAAGCCTCTATATGCAAAAAATAGAGTAGATAACAATTTTAAAGTTAAAGGTTACACAAAGACAAATTAAGGTACATAAATAAATATTAAAATAGAAAATCATCAACTGTTTTGTTTATCGAGTAACATTAGGCTGGGCACGTGTTGAAGTGGAGATGAGTTATAACTACGGGCAACCTGCAAAAAATTGTGGTCGTTAGTGATTGCAGTTCCAACTAAATGACTGTCCAATAGATCAATTGTCATTACTTTTCATGATACTTCTTTTGCACCATAATCTTCCATGATCCATGCTAGGGCAACCCTTCGATTTGGCTCACGTTGAACAACCACAATTGATGATTCCTGGAATGCACAGACCTTTAATGCGCGAGGTTCAAATACCACCAAACTATTAGGCAGTGAAATGTGGTGAAATGTCTCATGATTGACATCGAACACCAAGATAAAATGACTAGATACATCATTGGAATGACAGACAATCCAATGAAATCTACCATTCACAAAAGCAGCTAGTTTGTTTATGAAAAAATAAAATCGGGAAACACCATGGATGGGGATGGCCCTCCAAGAATTCGAATTCAACGAGTAGAGCTCAGCAGTTCTACTACTGGCAGTAACGATTCTTACGATTTTGTAATCTGGGTTTGTAGCATCATCTTGAAACCCGAACCCAGAAGCTGATGTTTCAAAGGCGTATGGGGGAGGCCAGAGGATGGGCCGGGAAAAGGGTACCATAGGGAGCAGTAGAGACCGGCTAATTGAAGTGTTGTAGAGATAAAGCTATCAATGTTTTGGATACCAAAAAGACAGATTACACCATTGCAAGAATCCAAGACATCATAATGCAAAGTGGCATCCGTAGTAGGGGGAACACCGAATACCTTGCGATCCAAGTTATCAACATCATGAAATGGATGGTTAGGATTCTCCAAAATAAATGTTAATTGGCCACGTTTATAACGGGCAATAGAAAAGTCAGGCATAAAGACTAGAGGAGTGGTTTTTCAGGTTTTGTGGAGATGGGGTTGAAATAAAATTACGAGTTCGGATGAGAGAGTACCATGATTTGCATTTTGCACACATTCCCCATCCTGATGATCAACTTCACCGGCAACCTCCACAATATCTCTTCTTCAACTAGTTCCATCGGTATATAATTCCACGTCCTGACAGACCGAATTCTCTTGTTCATTGTCTCTCTCAAGTTCATAGATTCTCCGACAGACCGACTTCTCTTCTCCATTGTCTTCTGAGTTCATTAATTAAGATGCTTGCTTTAGTATTTATAGCAATCGGAGGCCACATGTTTTTTGTTTTCTAATCCCACAATAATAAGGATTCATAATTCTATCATTATTTTTTTCTCTGTATTTTTTTTACTGCAAAAGGTTAACTATATATATTTGAAATCTATCTACTAAATCTACTAATCTACTAAATCTATCAAAAGCTGAAACACAAAATCTTTGGCCCAACTAAAATTCATACCCCGACACTATATACAGTATTTGTTTTCGTGTAACTTAGGCCGGTGCTTGTGCCTTGTTAACTATGGTTATGTATATCTGTTTGTCAACGGTAACGTGATGTCCTTTGTGGTTAACTGTACAAATTCCTAATGAAATTCAATGAGATGAATGAAACACAAAATAAGCTTTTTGTTTTCAACAAGAGAATACTAAATCCAGCTGAACTTCGTTTTCAAGTCCTGCATTATAAGGATACAAGTATAACTCTTACAAGGACACTCGGGGATGAATCAACGGAAGTTGTTGTTCACGGAAATACATAAAAAGTGAAGGATGGCAATCCAAATGTTTCATTAAATGCAAGTGTTTATTTGGATTCCCTGCAAATAGAGTTTGAAGCAATTGCTCAACCCAAAATGATAAGGCTTCAAAGCATCAAAGTAAGGTAATTAATCAAAATACGTACTCTGAAAATTTACTGGCATTGCCATTATTTTTGGTGGTAACAACATTTTGTTGACGTACTGATTTTGATTTTGATTCTTTTTTTTACCAGTGGTTGCCCTTGGGAAGGCCATTTGAGTTTTTGAAGAACATCTTGGCACCAGAGGGATCAATTCTAAAAAGGTTGGCTTTTTGTTTAATTGCTTTAGGAAACAACCCAAAGAGGCAGGGAGTCATTTACAGTAGTTGTGTCTTGACTTGTTTGGAATAAAATTATGGTTAGTTTATATTTAGTCGCTCTTCATTTGTTCACTTTGCTCGATCCCTCGACTTTTTGGATGCTCTATTAGGACCTTTGAATCAAGTACACTTACACTTTCAGCTCCTTTTGATTTTTACTAGCATAGGATTGTCTCTATGGTGGAAAATTCCTAGATTGACATGATCAATTTCTTCCTTTGTCTTAATCGTTTTTTGCTTGATCGTCTTAGATGATTGAATCCAGTTTATGGTGAAGCTAACGTACAAACTGAGACAGTGATATATCTCTTGTGATCTTTCATCCACTACACCTCTATTGGTTCGCATTGATACCTAATGATACGGTTCCATTTTGTGGTGAAGCTAGAAATTGTAACAAAAAGGTATTTATCATGTGATAATTTGTAGACAACCTCAACGATATGGGTATGTTGTCTTAGTCGATTATGAGATAGTTTGTTTATTACTTTTGAAGTTGTTGTTTTGCTTTTTCACATCAATCAGAAAATATTTAATTTAGTCTAAAATTTAATAATAGTTGTTAGATTGCCATTTTAATAGTGAAAAGTTGCCATTCAACAAGGAGCTACACCTTGATTAATTTATAAATGTCATAGTCATAATTTAAGCAGAAATATTTAATTTATTTTTATTCAAACTTGGTTGTACGTATATATTGGGAAAAAACCTATAAAAGAACGAAATGTGTAACTAATAGAATTGGTCAATTGAAGTAAAACTAGCTATCGAACTTGGCTATTCCTCAACTTGGGCAAATATCTAAATTACAGTCAACTTCGGCATACCATTTGCACTATACAATGGACTAAGTCGTTCTTTTTTCTTTCTAGAGGAAATTTTTATTTATTTCAAGAACATCATATATATAAAAATATAAGACATCAACACAAAGGATCTATCTTTTTTTTTTAATGTATGATATATATGTGAACAACATAACACTTACATGATTATAGGAACAAATACGATAGTATTTGGTTACCAAAATTTTAAGTAAGAGTAGGCATACTTACTCTCAACATGAGAGTAAATTACAAATCTTCACGAGAACATATAGAGAAATTTACAAATTTCCTATCAATAATGACTATACTTTGACCAAATAATGACTCAAACTCTTACGTGCGACGAACACATTAGTATGAACATGTAATGTGTGTCATGATGTGCGCATTCTTCAACGGTAATGATTAGACCTTAGGATCTTGGAACTTCTATATGTATTAAAGACTTGTAATAGCACAACAACATTAAGGTGGATAGGACGGGATAGAAAGTTTAAAGTGTTGTAATGTCATAAGAATATAACTCAACAGAAATATATTAAAATTGGATGTTTTCAATATTGTTTCCTATCAATTCTTAATGGAGTTGCAACTTTGAGCAGAAAATTAAGGTTTCCATCCTCTGCTAAAGTGAGGTCATATCGATAAGGATTTTATCATAAGAAGTACGTGAAATTTTCACCCATAATTACTCATTTGAAATGTTATATTAGATTCTAAACAACCTACTTCATCCTTCAAGAAATAGTCCCTATAGAACAAATAATGTATTAGAGTTATGCGATTTTAGATTGTCTTTCACATCATAAACATTTTATAATTGAATATATAATTTGAATTCTATAATTCTACAACTTTGAACAAATAATTTGTTAAAGTTATTTGAATATCTAATACATTAAAAAAATGAATTTTTAATTTTAAATGTTACAAGAAAAGAAAAAAGAGTTGTCCCCATTTAAGTTAACGGGATGGAGACAGAGAATCCCGACATGTTACAGGACGGAGATGGAAAATGTAATTCCCACTCCGCACATTTACACCCCTAATTGTAATCTTATTGAAAGTAAACTTAAGCTCTGTTTTTCCTATTGAATTAAATTGAACTTAATTATTGATTGAATTTTTAATAAATGTTACTGAAAATTACTTTAATAAACTGAAATGCGATGAATATAATGAAAATCGAGAAATAAATGTAAAAGATAATAACTAAGCTCCTAATAAAAAGCGGAGGCTGATATAAACAAGCAGCAGGACAAAATCCATCACATCACAACCAACTTGGCAACTTAACCTCTATCTAATCTATCTAGAAATTCCAGATTCTCGCTTTTTTTCAATCTTATAAATCATTTTCTGGGTTACCAAACTTAATTTAATTCATATTAATCTAATCCAATCTAACCTCAGCAAAGCAAACCAACCTTAACCTTTGATGAAACTCATACTATAATAATATTAATATATTAAAAGTAAAGTTTGGTCATCAAATAAAATCTTTACCCCATTCCATAAGCTTTGCTTAGCAGACTTTTTGCTTTGACTCTCCTCTGATTTTTCAGCTTCTTTCTTCATAATCTTGGCGGGTAAAACGCGCTTATAACTGCTTTTTAAAGGGTCCCTCTACTTTTTTTTCTGTTGCTTAATTTGCATACCCAGGAAAAAAGTTGTTATCTTTAAGCTGTCTTTCTTGAACTTTCTCCTTATATTTCTAGTAAGTTTTTGTGGGGAATACTGTTTTTCGGTTCGACGATTTCTCCAAGCGAAAAGGGTCTAATTTCAGGATTCAGAATTGTTTTCGAGAGAAAATAGTATCCGAAATATGACAAAGCATTTGAATAGGCAAGATTCTGATATAGCATATCAGGCACATCTTCCAGGGTGCATATGGAGCGTTCTTCATATTCTTGATCACCATTATTGGCATAGTCCTAAAAAGATTTCTGCCCGTAGAAAACACAGGAGAGCGAAACATCGTACCATCTGTAAGTAATCTTTCTTAGAGTTTGTGTTCGTGTCTGTTTTCATCTGTTTTGTGATTGTTATGTTTTAGAAAAAATGTCTCTGGCGTCCGTGGACAACATGTCCACGTTGACTCATTCTTCTTTTGGTCTTGTTGAACAAAGTTGACATATTTAGTTCATAGGTGATTTGAGTCTTTTTAGTTTGGTGATTCTGTTCTCGTATATGCAGGTTGTGGATATCCGAAAACAATTTCTTTCGAGCACTATGCGAATGAAGCTCAGGAATATTTGGCTGCTGATGCTGTCCCCTTGATTGTAAGTTCATCTTCCTCCTTTCATATGTTTGACAATTTTGGAAAGTACCGGATTTTTATACTGTCAATGTTTGTTTTCATCCATGAACATCTATGACTCTGGATTGCTATTGTATGTTGTGGTGAAATTGTTTGATTTGTTCTCAATTATATCAGGACGAGCCGAAAATTACCAAGGATGTGAGCACTACAGATGGACTTTCGGGGAAAGCTCGTATAAAAGCATTAGTTGCAAAAGAGATGTCTGCAAGATCACAGATACAGAAAACTGCTTCATTTCGTCGTTTAAGATCTTCAGACAGCCTTGGTGGAATTGCAACTGATTGGTCGAGTCCGATCATAGTTCTTGAGAAAAGTACTGATGCTACTGAATCTGGATTACGGAAGAGCCCTGGGACTTTTTCCTCAGAAATTGGTGATAGATTAGTTGACTCATCGTTGAACAAAAGCTACTCGGATGCTACAATGCTCAGCAGAGAAATTTCTCGACGGCGTATAATGGAATGCATGGATGTTTTGGAGGTGTTTAAGATCAATAAGAAGATGTTTCTGGAAATCCTACAGGATCCTACTGATGTTAAAGCTGCAAAGGACTTTCATGTTCAGCTGACTTCCAATACAAAAGCAAGACTCAAGAAATCTGGCTCATTTCCTTTACCGAGATCCCCGGATAACAGACACTTGAGGCCTAGTACACTTGAACACAAATCGCGGGAAACTTGGTCGTTTCAAAAAGGCGAGAAGTTAAATGCTGACGGTCAAGTTCCACAGTCTATTGAAGCCAAGTCCCTTGAGGACTTCCTTCATATGCCAAAAAATGGACAGGCGAATGATACTGTAGTCCTTGCTGTTAGTGAGGAATTAAGCATTTCTCCGTCTCAATTGTCTCACGGATCAAACAAACATGGACGGCATCAATCGTTTATGGGGCATTTGAAATATATGATGAAGAAGATAAAACATGGACTCGGAGACAGAAAAAAGCAGAATAATCATATTTCAGCAGATGCTCTTCTCTATAGAGTTCCTTCTAGACGTACATTGACAACTGACGAGAAAGAGATGCCAGGAACATTGGAGGAGCTCGCAGCTCGCCAAGATGGTGCAGAAAATCCCAGAAGTAGTCACGAAACAAGCAGTTCTGCCACGGTTCCTAGCAGGGCTCGACTCTCACACATGAGAAGAGTATCCTCTCTGAGCGAGTCAATGGATAGATATGCTCGTCTGTTCGAGTATGGTTCAACCAGAGAGACAAAGTGGCATGAACAAAAATCTAAGAGTTTAAGAGTTTCAAGTGAAGACAGAATTGCGGAAACTGGATACAGAATTAAATCCTTTAAAAGGAGACTTTCGTTGCAGGATATTGATTCAAACGAGTTCACACATGAATCACTTCAATCAGACATTCGACTCAAGACTGTTACGGATGATGATGAGTTAACCAAGAATGGAAGTCATAGAGATTCTAGTTTGTCAAGAATTCTTGTTGATGGAGCACATTTTGACCCAGTAGATGCTGTTAAAGAAAGCGAACTTCACGAGGACACGGTAGAGGAAGTTAACAGCTATGACAAAAATGAATGTCCTTCTGATTTTATATCCGGTATGAAGGAGGAAAGTTTGAATACTCAAGAGCTATATGAGCCCGAAAAGCAGACAAATGAAGATATTGATTGCACAGAATGCTCCAGCGGGGAGCATGAAGAACGAAGTCGGGTTTTGGATCTGGTGTCTTGTTTTGAAGATTACATAACTGGTCAAACAACAGTCTCAAAGGGTACCTTTCTAAACCAAAATCCCTTGTTATGATTTTCTTTTCTCTTGGATAAACCTACAAACAAATATTAAAACAAGTTCATATTCATTCTTGAAGCTACATTTTTTTTTGTCACAGAACTGATGTAAGCATACTATAAACTTAACTTAAAAAGTCAAGTTACTTTCAGTTGGAAATATTATCTAATGCCCTTAACTAGAATTCCCAAGTTTTATAAAACATGATATTTTGACTTTGAGAACCCATCCGAGTTGTTTTTTCTCTTAAAAATCGTTTTTTGTGACGGAGTTAGTTGGTAACTGAATCCTATAAATTGTTTCAGGTTCAGAGTTGGATTGTAGACAGAATTCTATGGATGAAGTAAATTCTTCCGTCGATCATTCCAACGGTGCAGACTGTGAAAATGATGAAATTCCACCCTTAATGATTCAGAATCACCTCCTTCATCCCGAAATAGAAGAAGTTGATGATGAAGACTTCAATTACGTGAAAGACGTTCTTGAAGTATCAGGCTTGATTCAGCAAGGGTACCTCGGGTCCTGGCACTCGTTGGATCAGCCACTTAGTCCAACCTTATTCAAGGAACTAGAAGCTTACTTGCAAGATGAACTAGAATATCCTTCAGAGGATGTGGACAGCATTTGTGATCACCATCAACTTTTATTTGATTCGATCAATGAGATTTTACTTGAGGTGTACGGGAGCTCACTAGCCTACTTCCCGAAGAACTTATGCTTGGATCAACGTGTATGTCCATTACCTAAGGGAAACCATATTGTTGAAGAAGTTTGGAAAAGACTTAACTGGTACCGAAGCCCGAAATCAAAGATGGACCAATCGCTGGATGACATTGTGGCGAGAGACTTGGCGAAAGATGAGAGTTGGATGAACCTTCAATTAGATTTGGAGGACATAGCACTTGACCTTGAGGACTGGATTTTTAATGAACTTCTGGATGAAATAATCCCTCCATGTATATGACAATTCTGTTTCTTGTTTAAGTTATGCTTTCGCTTCCTCGCGGAACTTCGCGGTTTCTCCGTAGCCAGAATACAAAAGAAAGACTTGGAAACTCATAGTGAGATAGTAAGTTTAAGATATAGTAAGAAGTAGGGATATGTAGCATATGAAAGCACAGGCTACTATAGATTTGTCTAAAATTCTTTGAAAGAGAAAAAAAGAATGGTGATGTATGGATTAGTAGTGTATAGTTTTGTGAAGTGAAGAATACTTTTTGAATCATTAGTAGAAGAGTTTTATTTTTATTGACAATTCATGGTTGCTTTATATCCCTTGTTTTGCACCGGAACTCGTGGTAAGTAGTATTTCAGGGGGTATCATGTCCGTTTTTCATTTCGGTTTCATAGCTATGTTTTAGAAATAACATAGTTTCCTTTTCCTGATTATGTTTTAGGTTAATGTTTCGGGTGTCCGGTTTCGGTTTACGCTAAGTAAGAATGGAAGTATTTGTATGAGATTCAATATGTAAACATGGCTAGGGAAAGTGAGTGAGAGAAGCAAGGGGCCATGCAGCGCCAAATGCGGTGTAAATAATTGAAAATGGGTGTGAGATTTTTGATTGCTGGCAACTATGAAAAAGGCAAAAGTAATATAATAATGCCTTTTTCATTGAGTTTCCAGTCTGTAAGAATTAAAGCATAGCAGATCTTCATTTCATTGTGAATGATTGAGGAATGAGCAAAGGTATGCACCCTCCCTAATTTAAATCAGCACTTGACTTTCCCGAACTTCTATAATCCACTCACACGGTTCTTAACGCGATAAATGAATATGAAATCACAGGCGAACAAATGTATAATTTCTTAGAGCCAGTTTGGCATTGCTATAAGCGAGAAACTAGAAAGTACTGCTAAGGGAATAACATCTTCTTCTGGAAATCCTAGCTATTCTGAGCATGATAGTGGGTAATCTCATTGCTATTACTCAAACAAGCATGAAACGTATGCTTGCATTTTCGTCCACAGGTCAAATCGGACATGTAATTATTGAAATAATTGTTGGAGACTCAAATGGTGGATATGCAAGTATGATAACATATATGTTTTTCTATATCTCCATGAATCTAGGGGGGTTGATAACTACATTAGGAAAGTCCTAGAAGTTCAAAAAATACAATATGTATCAGCAGGTTTACACGTTCTAAACGTTGTTTTTGGCTGGAAAAAACTCTATAGAAAACAGTTTTATACATACCAAGCGTTGCTTTAGCTGAAAAAACTACTTTGAGGTTATGAAAAAGCAAATATCAAACTGGTTTTTAGTTTGACATTAATTTGTCGAGAATAGTTTGACCCTTATCGTTTACCGGAGGCACTTAGCTGGTCTTTCAATTAAGACGTCCTACATTATTAATAGGTGAAAAGAAAAATGGAGCCAAGTTAGAATATCTTCAAAATAGACTTGTCCATAATGTGGCCCGTCAGTGGACAGTCCATCCCATTCGGCATGTCCAACCCCGTGAGCCACATGTAGAACTTGGACAGCGCAAGTACATCTGTTTCTAAAAGATGTTTGAGATTTATAAAAACTAGAACAGCTCAACCCGACCCGTTTTATTAATATTAGTCAACATCAGACTAGATTGAACACTTAAACTAAACATTTTTTAAGTGAAAGCATGCTAAACTGAGCCCGAACCCGGTCCAACATGACCCAGTCAAAGATGGAAGTTATAGTATAAAGACTAAGCATCAACATCATCAAAACTGCCAAAAGGATCGTTTCAAAGACACTCATCAAGACCAAAAGAAGAAAGAAAGGACTAGTACAAGGGAAGGGAGCATGTAAGAAAATAAACAAAGACTTCAAAACTACAGTTGCCCCCTTATCAGCATACTCATGACATCAAACGACGAACGAACACAACTGTATCTACAGACCTTACCAAATTCACGTCCTTGACACAACTCTCCTTCCACAAAATGTTATCCAACTATGCTCCATTTGTTACAACGAGCAACTTCTAGATTCTACTTCTACTCATTTTGCAGGGAGGACCACCATAAAGACCTGAAAACCAACCGTTCTCCACTTACAGTTTCACCTGTCTATCGAACACCCAACTGAAAGGAACAGATTGCGTTTCTTTTGCTCTTCCTTGAGCTCGTTCTTCCAACCTTCTAATTCTTGGAGGCAACCGGCAAACATAATCTTGAGCTTTTTGCCCCTCCGATGAAAGTCCTGTAAGTGTATCCACCTTCCATCTTCCCACCAAAAATTCCATTATGTCTGCATAGTCCTTTGCTGTGTAGACCCCGAGTCGCTGTGCAACTGCAGAAAAGTGGTCGAACAGATTGTCATCGCGGCCATCGTACATTAAGTGTGCAGGCATAGCAATTTTCTTCCTCATCATGTCAGCAAAAGCCATAACAGTTCCATCTGGATCAATCTCAAAGAGTTTTTCCACTATTTTTGTGTATGCCGTTTCATGGCGCTTCTCATCTGCAGCAATTATACCACATATTTGAGCCAACTTTATATCTCCATGTTCCTTGGCATGTCTTGCAGTGTTCCCATGGGAAATGAAGGTTGCCCTCTCTTGGAATGATGTGTAGATGAACCCAAGGTAGGGGTTATTTTCTGTCCGTGGATCCTACATTATCATATAAACAGAGTTGAAGTTAGATAAAGAAGCAGTGACCGAGAGTTGTGAAGAACTAGATATCTTACCATTCCTGATCCTATCAAATACTGAATAGTCTTCTCAATTTGCCTCATGTCGACTCGTCCAGACAAGTACAGATACTTATTGAGGAGGTCACCATGTCTATTTTCTTCAGCAGTCCATGCCCTTGTCCAAACTGCCCAGGGTGTAGGACTTGCACCTGTTTCATCTCGGACACCATCTAAAGTATTCAGCATAGTTTGATAAGTTGGAAGAGCCTCTTCTGTGATCATGTCCCCAACCAAAGTAACAAAGTAGTCATCTGGAAGTTCCTTTGCTCTCTCCCTAAGTTCTTTTACTTGCTCCTCGAATCCATCGGCAGCAGGATCAGGCAAAAAGTCCTGTGGTTGCCAACACTTCTCAACTGGCTTCAGATGAACCAGAATGTTATCCTCAGCCCAACCCTCGATAGATTTAAAGATCTCAATCTTTTGGGCCGGCATAGAATGGGTCACCTGAACATGCACCTCCCGAGGAGGCGTAAAAGGCTTCTTCAGATTCTCAACCTCCCTGCATAAAGTAGAATTTTTTCTATGACTAGAGCATTACAGTTCAACAGAATCCAACTACTGTACTAATTGGTCTAATCACACAGAGGACCATCCAGTACAATCATTCAAACCTTGCTATATTTAAAGTGCTTATAAACACATTTGTCTAATCTTTAAGCATGTTATATCTAGATGTGTTGATTATTTATGTAATAAAAAATTGTTATGTTAGTTTTCATCATATTGGTGAGAACCTCAAAGAAAACATAGTTTGCCACAATCATCATGTCAACTCAACCTTCCATATTCTGAAGTGACAACTTCAGAGAAAATGGTTACATGTAGAAGAAACAAAACTAATATGGCACATATTTGAAAATGCAAGTGTGCTTCCATATTGTAAAGCGAAATTACAGAAGGAAATCAAAATCTACACCCGACAGCCAAATGAAACCTTGCATACAAAAGAACAATTGTTTCTTCACCACCTATAATTGTAGTGCCAATAAAAGAACTTAACAAGTAGATGCTAATGAAAGAAAAAGTCAAAGATTCCACCACCCAAGTAATGAAGAAGAGAATCTGTCTATTTAATTATTTGAACCACTTTCACCAAACTTTGGTCCTTTTTCAACATGTAGATTCAACTAGAACCACAAATCGTAAATGCAACATTTTCCATGAAGAAATTAGGAACAGAAAAATAAATTAAGCACACCAGAATTTGCATCAGCACATTTAACTTATACAACTTATTTAAGTTAGAACAGCACACGGCAAGTGCTCTACTTAAAATTACTCATCATGCTCAAGTATGAAATAAGACAGATTGGAAATTCAAATATGTACAGATTCAATGAACATGACATTGCATTAAGTACAACAATAATAAGAACAAACAACTTTGAAGAAAACGAGGCATGCTTGCATCATTCAAGAATCTTTTGCACATGTGCAGACCTGCTCCAAACAAACAACCAGCAAGAACAAGCAACAGGTGGACAAGCATGCAGCCACAATACAACATGCGTTATAATGTATTTTCCAAATGCATCACTAAAATGCTTAATACAACAACCCCAGCCTTATTAGACACCCGAACTTACTTAAAGTGATCAATTGACCTGAACTTACTTAAAGTCGCCTATTGGCTTCCTGAACTTGTTTAAAGTGATCTATTAGCCCCGTGAACCTGCTTAAGGTGACAAACGCTTCAACTTTCCCAAATCTTCTCTTACTTTTCCATGTGACACTAGGACGTTAATCATGTCATTTAAACATGTTCAGGAGGCATCAGGCTAACAAGACATGTTATAAAAATCAGAGGACCAAACGTTTTTTATGATGGTTCATGTTAGCCGAACCCGAATAATTTCGAGACTAAGCTTTGTTGTTGGTATTGTTGTTGTTAGTAATAATCATCCCAACCTCCCCATTTACCTTATATCTAGCTAAGAGGGAACTGTGATAGCATTAACAGTAGAAAAGGCATTAAAACTACTTCCAACCACCAAAATCCAATTAGAGAAAATATATTGACATTTCAGCAAAAAATATAACTTTCAGTCACTATAGCTATCTAAACTAGAAGATGGACAATGGAAACTAAGTTTTCTAAAGAAAGAAAAAGAAGAAAGCCCCTAGTTTGTCATATCATTTTCTCAATGTTTGTTGTATCATTAATATAGAGCATTTAAAGCACACCTTGGTGCATCATCAGCAATATATGAAAATATCAGCCATCATCATAATGACATTATCAAATATTTTTCTTTTTCAACTGTAAATAATATTTTATTTTAAAAAAAACCCTGAAAGCATACGTATATGAAAAAGACAAGCTACAAAATGATAAAACCATAGGAAACTCCGCCACACAGAAATAAAAAAAAAATCCAAGAAATAACATTTTCGATACAAACGAGGCAAATGCACAATCTTGAACATGCAATTGAAATTCAGACTAAAGAAAAACTGTTGCAGTTCAAGAAATTGAAAACCCAAATGGAAAAGACGATCAGAATCATCAGAGGAAAACACAATCGATGCAAGAAATTAAAAAAGAAATTCAAGAAATAACATTTTCGATACAAACGATGCAAATGTACAATCTTGAACATGCAAAATAAAATTCATACTAAAGAAAAACTGTTGCAGTTCAAGAAAGTGAAAACCCAATTGAAAAAATGTAAAAGAAAGACGATCAGAAGCATGAAATTTCAGATCCAAAATGAAGAAAGCATGCAAGAATGGATCTTATGATCCAAGAAAGAAGAAATGGGGGACTGACTTGGAGCCAGACTTGAGAGTGGAAGCCATGAAGAATCTGGGAGATCTGGAGCCACCAGCCATTGGAGGAAGAGCAAAGGAAGAAGGTAGTTTGTGAGATTGGGAGAGGAAAGGGTTGAGCTTGAGAGCCATAGCTATGAGGTAGTGAGTGGAGTTGATGTTGAGTTTGAGATGCTTCAGTTTCCTCCACAGAAGATGATGATGATTATTAAGAAGTAGAAGAAGAGAGAAAATGAGAGAGCAGAGTGACAGCTGACAATTACATACACCACTTCAACAATGGGGGCTATTATATATGTGTCATTGCCTCCCCTTATTTTCCAAAATATCCCTACTCTACTTTCTATTTACATCATTTACCCCTTAGCCTAATCAATTGGTGCAACGTAATTGGGACACTCATCAATAAGTACGTGCGGAGTTCATGGTTCAAATCATAAATTTTATAAATTTATCAACTTTACCCCTCCTATCTTTATTTGTTGGGTTAAAAGCAACCATTGTCATTAAAGTATGGATTAAGAGTATCCATGTTCACCAAAGTAAAAATTATGTGTAACTAGATTTTTAACCAATAAAGTCATTAACGTAATATATATTTGTTATCAAAGTCGCTATGACCAGTGGACACTAATAACATTGAAACGATGATGTCAGTGTCTTATCATACTATTGATGAGAAAAATTAGCTATGTGTCAGTCACGTGACAATTCCTAGCTGGCATTTGTCATAAAAAGTAATTTCGATCACTTGCTTGAAGACATGTGGTTTTTACATGGATAATTTTTTCTCATCAATATTGTGACATAGTGCTAATGTGGCTAGACCGGTCACGATGATTTTATCGACGAATATATATTACTTTATTAGCTGAAGATGTACTTTTAGCTCTTAAAGTAGAGATTATGTGTCATTGCGATGGGTAAAGTACATTTTGATTCAATATATTGTGGTATATAAAGTCACTATAGTAGAATCCGACCTCAACATCATTGGAAAAGTGATGTCAGCTCTATATCAACGTCATGTCACCCTATTAATAAGATAAACTGGTCATGTGTTACTCACATGGTTGCCACGTGTCATAAAAATATTATGATCACTCGCATGGAAGACACATGGAAGGCATGCGAGTGAAACGTGGCTACCACATAACCAGTTTTTTCTCATGTCTACATTTCGATGATGGTAGTTGGATCCAATTATAGTGAAAAATAAAGGTTTCCCCAAAATCTTCTTACACGAAGATTAAAAGTAAAGGGCTTAAGCAAATTTGGGTTGGCATTCGCATCGTTCACATCACGCGAGTACACCTCAAAAACTTGTAGGCTTAAATTTGCACCCTTGTGCTTAGAAGTTAGAGCATAATAACCATATGATTTATTTGTTAAGAGCTTAATAAGCTTCATCACTTATAAACCATATAATTTTCCTCTAAATTAGTGACTTGGGTTGCAACAACTTCATCTCTTAAAACTCATGTCAACCAGTCAACTTTGAACTTAAATTTCTCATCTATCACTTGTCAGTTTTGGTATAATATACCGTTGGATAAATAACATGTCATGAAATATGTTTACTTATTAACATTATTTTATTAACCACTTTATCCCTAGTATTATTAGACGTCAAAACAACATAACCGCTTGTAATTACATATAGTTACATGGTTATTTTTCAATAGACACACCATCTTAAAAAGATTTTAAAAAAATACATAATAATTATTTCATTGTATGCCCTTTACTTCACTCCCAACTCTCAAGAAAACAAAAGTTTATCCAGAATCTTTTTGTATGGAGATATGGTGACGTGACACATGTCACGCTTCCTTTCTCCTTTGTTGAGAGGCTTCTTACCACTAATGTGGTGGTCCGCCGAGCATATGTTCTAACCAGATCCTCGATAGATGCATCATAGGTGGCAAAAACGGTTTAACAGAGTATACCCTCAATCGTGGGCCTTTCGATAGTTGGGCCCTCAACCCAATTCTTGGTACAACTTAATGTGGTAACATTCAGACAAATCCGTATGTTATTAGTGCTCTTATTGTTTAACATATATTCATTTTGTGAATTTTTCTTTCTTAAATTTTTCACTTTATTAATAAAAATATGTTTTTATTTAAAAATAAGTCTCTGCTGCTTCTGTATAAGAAAAATAAAATGTTATGGTTCCTAAAAAAAAAAGTTGATGTATGGAGCTGGCTAAGCTATATATATTGGGATATAGATAAAACATACAAGGAAAAGTGTATTAAAGTAGTTACTTTCTGCAGATTTTTAGGTATGGGAAAGCTTCAGTAATAAGCAAAATAATGAAATGAAAAACATTTAAAATAGATGGAAAAACAATATTTAATTAAGAATACACTGAGACATTAAATTAGTTTGAGAAAGGATAATGGGTATGGAGCAACAGTACGAGGAGAACAAAGGGCTTCATTTATGGAAAACCAAGTTGGCCCATTCTTTATTTTTCTATCAATCTTAAATGAAAAGCAAAATGCAAATATCCATTTGGTCCACAATAGGTACATCTACTTTTTGATTTAGTCCATGAAGAATAGGGATGGCAACGGGTCAGGTATTCGTGGGTATTGCCTCTTACCCTTACTCATTTGAGTTTGATACTATACCTCTATTCTATGATCTATAAACCCATATCAATAACTCTCCTTAAATTAGATTAAAGAAATTGAATTAAGGATCAATTGGGTCTTGAATTTGACTAGTATGATTAATTAAAATTAAAATGAAGACTGAGTACTAGTTTTGCTCTTAAACTTGACACTTGGTGTTATAGTATGTCATCAAAACAAAGTGATACGTGCACTAATATTATACCGACAAATTTAATTTTATAAGAAAATTTGAAGGGTCAAAGTGACACTCAAACTTCATATTGAATTATATTGATTATAGTGTGACAATTTGATGGACCAGTTGAATTCTTTGTCTGTTATCCTATAAAATTTTGATAGGCAAAATATATATGGGTATTGTATAATATAATTCAAAAAATTGACTAATATTTTCTTTTTATAAAAAAAATTGACTGAATTTTCTTTCATGGATCATTTTCAAACATTAGTCACTTTAAAAACTAAAATCAGTATTTCAGATTAAACAAATTTAACAGATTAACAGATTTGATTTGTTGGAAACAAAATGTTTAAACAAGGATAGACTTATTTATTCTCAAGGTCTGAAAAACCACATACATTAATGAAAATTTACAGTGAATTCACGGATTGTATATCAACAAGAGCTAAATTTTAATGAAGCATGAACTTGATCTCAAACATTTCAAGCATGAAAAATATCGAGCCAAATTGAGTAAACTAATTTTTTTTTATGGTGCTGACTTATCCAGCCAAATTATGAAAAAAATTTAGTACTCTCTTAAAATACGGTAATTGAACACGCAAAAGACGATGAGTTGATATAAGCAATATTAGATAAACTCTATTTGTAACTAAAATTAGGAAAATATTTTCCTGTGCACAAAATTTTCCTTGAAACAAACAGGGCCTAAGAGAATCTTCAATTATATTGTACTTCATGAGCGTTATAGAATCTCTTTAAATTTTGATATCTATGATACAAATTGCCATTAAGTTGAAACAATATGGATTTATAAACTTCATCATATAAAGCATGCAAAGAATGTACATGAAAGAAACCAAGATATGAACTCAAGAAGATCATCAAGAATGTAATAATGAATGAGTAAAACAATCAGAATACAACCCAATCTCTTACATTCAAACCATCATTTCCTATCTACTGTTTTATTATATTACAATCAGTCATCTCTCAATCAATATATCATCATCATACACTCAATACAAATCACAACAAAAACCGTATAGAAAAAAAAGATGTTAAAAAATATACCCAAGAACAAGAAATCACACAAATCTGTTAAATGGTTTTCTTCCAAGAGCAGCAGGCATAGAGACAGTTGAATCCACACTCATATTCCCGACAGATTGAATAGATTGACTCTTATCTATGACTATACCACCCCGTTGAGAACTCGAATCTTTTCCACCCGAGAAAAACGACCCTTTGTTCCACTTAAATGAACCAATACCCTGCGTTAGAGGGAATGAAAGCCTCCTCTTTTCACTACTCGGGGTCCCTGGAAACCTCTCCTTTGGATTACTATTAGCTCTTGCTTTTGCTCGTGCGGACATCGTAGGCGCCATGTAGTTCGGTGCAGAAAAAGGCGGACAGCTTGTCATGCTATCATCATCCTTCATTGGCAAGTTGAAAGGAGATGGAGAATCATTAGCTCTTGATCTTGAATACTTTGACATGGTTGGAGTGTTAATAGTTGGTGGAGGTGTTCTGTGGACGGGCGTCCAGGGCTTTCTTGAAGGAGGGAAGTATGCGACGGATTTAGAGGATCTTGGTGTGGGAGTGTCCATTGTGTCGAAGGCGAAATTCGGGTTCTTGCTGGTGCTCGATGATGGCCGTGGACTTGGACTTGGTTTGAGTTCAGGGTGTGATCTTGGTGGTGTAAGTTGGAATTTTTTTATGATTTTGGTGTTGTCCGGAGTAGGAGTCGTCGTGGGAGGTAGCTGCCTTTCAAGCCAGTTCCACCACCATGGGAACCCATTCGAATGGACATTTGATAGAGTTGATTGTGCACTTCTTGGACTTGATTTCCATAGCTGTAAACAATCATATAATGATATCATATTGACATGTATATCCTCGTGGATTAATTCAAGTAAAAGTGTTGAAATTCAAAGTAAATTCCGAGGCATATTCACCTGTCAGCAAAGTTGACTCTTTTGAGTCACAAAAATGTGTATATTTAGTATATAAGAACAAAAGAAGCCACTAAATGTAATGGTTCGGAAGTGAGGGGTTCACGTCAGGGGGATTAAGGATGACGATAACGAGAACTGAACCTCACATTAAAAAGGTAGTAACTCAACTATAGTAGTATTGTTGTTCTAATCACATATCAACACATTTTAAGACATGATGCCTATGAAATGAGATTTGAGCCAACTACAATATATACATGTTGTTGGACAAGACTGTCAATTGGTATTGGTTCGAGAACGAACCAGAAGGAAGCCTAATGACCTGATCTTGAGGAAGACATCAATTGGTGCAAAATGAACCAAGTCTCGTATCGGCAAGGAAGAGGGAGCGACAAAGTTATATTAGTAAACTGAATTCTAATATATGTAGACGCGTTTAAAAGCAATGAGATCAAAAGAATGAGACTTCGGTTAAAACGGACAATACTCACATGGACGGGACCAGTCTCTTACATTTGACAAAAAATAGTTGAGAAACAATCGGTAATTTACCTGGTGAGAATAAGCATATGCCATGGCTCTTTCTCTCTTGACCAGTGCATTCACCTTTTGCTGCAATCTTGCATCAATTTCCTCTTTTGTTAGCACGCTAGCATCCCAATCTTCATTGCCTGCCTCAGACTGTTGCAAATTCGACCCAATTATCGTATGTTATTACTCATCAATATCAGACTACAAATGCATCGACACAAGCAAAAAAAAAATAGCTAATTAAAGAACTCACTGCCGCGTTCCATTTGCCTAAGATACTCTCCACATCCTTATCATTCTTGTATTGAGCTTGACGTCTCGCTTGGTTCTCTAACATCTGAATCCTCCGTGACTGAATCTGAGACTGTACGCGCACCAACATTTGCATATATTTCATCGCGTTCATCGTCTGTCGTTTCACACTTTGCCCTCTTACAACTCCTTGAAGCCTCACTAGACCCTTCAGAGCTCTAAAACTCCTTCTTGCCTGTCTCATACAAACCATATGCATATGTCAATTAGGCAAAACGAAACTCTAATCTTAAATATGAATACAAAGGGGTAAAAAATGAGAAGCATACACTATAGCCTCTATAGGCAGCTTGGATTTTAGTAGCAGAAGCATGCTGGTTTCGGAGTGTTGGTTCCGGTCTGTAGCTACGATGAACGTTTCTTGGAGAAGGTTGTCTGGGGGACGCAACCCTCGGAGATGCAACTCTAGGTGAAGCAGCAGCAGCTCTAGGGGAAGTAACTGGAGGCCTTGGAGAAGCAGCTCTCGGTACAAAAAGTGGAGTTTTCGGTTGCTCTGGTGGTGTTGGTGGACGGAATACTAGTTTATGCTCTCTTTCAGCTTCATCCAAGATTTTCTCAATGCTACTCGGTTCTCTAAATAAGGGAATGAATGAATTGGTATCTCCATGTCTTAGTTTTGCTAATCCTTTCTTTTTTTCTTTCGTGCTTTTTCTATCAGATTCCTGCAATGTTTTGACACCATTTTGTTAAGCAATTTGGATTGTATTTTTAAAACTCACATGCTCTACATCTACATGGTATCTTAAAAAATCAATTTTGCAGATGAAGTTCGAAAGCAGCAGAATGGATCTTGCACATTGATGCGAGGAACAACCTCGTATATAGCCTTATAAAATTCCTTAAACAGTTATAAACTTTACAAGGCTTCAAGAATATCACTTGTGTAGTCCATTAACCTCTTTTATAGGCACCCTACCGACCTAATGGACAGACGGTTTGAATGAGTTACATGGCGGTTGATTGCCTACCAACCATTAACCTCTAGAAAAATCTTCGAGGCGGTTGATTGCCTGGAGTAGAGGTGGTTCTATGGCGGCGCCTCTATTGCCTGGCATAGAGGCGGCTCAAGGGCACCTCTACGCTTCCAGAAGGGGCCTATTCTTGCACAATCCAGCAGGTGCATGGGCCCGTTAAATGGCTCTGGGGGATTTTATACACGGTGCTGGATATACCAATGACCCCAACCCAAAAATTGACGAGTATCACCCACGACATCAAACTCTAAATGTGTGGCAGGAGGGTCTTTGGAGGATCCGGTCCCTTGTATAAAATCCCCTACATCTAGACAACGCATATAGGTCTCGAACTAGAGTTAAGGGATCGACTTACATTGGCTAGTTTGTCTTTGGAGTGGGGTAAGAAGGCCTTCTTGATAGCAGAAAACCAACTGCCTTTCTTCCCCATATTTCTAGCATTACTGTCTTCACCTGGAAAGATAAAATATCAACACTACATAATTAAATGCTTGAATGTACCAAAAAAATTAAATGTTTGAACTCTGCAATTGAACTTACACAGCAAAATAACTCAACTGTCTACACATGTGGCTATAAATGTTATGTTCTGTGTTTTATTTTGGCTTATTAATGAAAAGAACAATTTTGATGTGACAATTCATAAACTTCACATGATATCTCCCACCCCTCATTAAAACTCTCAACTGGGTTATCACAAATCACTTACACAAACTCATAGGAATCAAGAAAAACAGAAATATGATATAAACAAAACAGAGGAATCTTCAAGAAAAACAGAGGAATCTTTAAATATAGGTAGTTCTAAAACAAACAAAAAAATATTCAAGGAAGAAAAATCAAGTCAGAGAAGAACAAAGGGTATATTACAAATTAAACAAAATATTTAATCATATATTACAAATTAAATCTTTGTCAAGCTTGGTATCCTTTTAGAAAACAGAGAGATTAAAGACAAGCAGAATTTTCCAAGATAAGTATATTTTTTTAATAATTAGGATAAAGATCCAAGAAAAAACACAAAATCTGACACTTGACAGACAAAAGTGATCCAAAGACACAAAAAACTTAAATAGAAAAATTATTAGTAACATCTTAATTCTCCAAAAAATGACCTTTTAGAACATGTAGAACACCCTTTTGAACAATTAAGAAAACCCACAAAACAGATCATATAAATATTAATTACCATAATTAAGACAAGCACAGAAAACCATGATAAGTAGAAGAAGAAAGAAGAAGAAAATGGAGAAAATTACCTTATTTAAGGAGCAAAAAAGGGAAAGGAAAGAACAGAGCAGCAGCCAGAGAAGACTCTGTCTTTCTTTAGCCTCCTCCTCCTCCTCTTTTCCTAAAGAACATGTTATTAATTTTGAAATCTTCTTTTGTTTTGTTACATAATTTTGGTGAGTTTATTCTTTTGTTAAGTTTGAAATAAAATCCCTCTCTTTTACCACTTTTCTTTTGTTTTCTTTTGTGTGTTTGTTGGTTTCTCTCACTAAAAAGAGAAACTTTGAAAGGGGATAGATGAATTTTACTTTTGATTCACATAGCTTTTGTGTGTGGGTTGGATGATTATATAAATTAAAATTTGTTTTGATGGAGATGATAATGAGAGAGAAAGATGACCACTTTCTCACTCAATGAGAAGAGTTGAGGAGGCCAACTTCCTCTCTAACTTTACTTCAATGGGAAGACTATTTGGACAGCAACACTCATTTAAAACGGTTAGGTTTTTGGTAGGTACTCTGTTCTATTCTTTTGTTTACCATCCTCATTATTTGCATTTTCTCTATTTATTGCCTCACTCATTTACATTTTCATCCATTAAGGGTAAATTTGTCTACTATATTGGACAAGTGTAGATATGGTATATCACCCATATAATATATGAACAAAAGATGGCAAACTTTTCTCTTTGATGTTTTGAGTTTGTTGCAATTTTAGGTCTATATAGAGCAATTTTAGTTCAAGTATCAAAACTTGCAAAATGAGACAAAAATGTTGATTTGAATGGTTAATATTTGTAAGTCATTAAGTTAAGTTTTAAGATTGAGTTATAAATTTACTCTTATTGAGAGATGATTTAATTAAAAAGAAAATAACGATTCTCATATGTAGGATTATGCCACGTATCCATGTGATGTTTCTTCTGATATCAACATCCTCCCTCAAGTGTGGCATTCTTTTAAGATGTTCGAGATGAGATATTTGCCTAGGCGACTTTGTCATTTACTATCTATTAACCAGTTAACTTTTCAAATTAGGTTTAAAAATTTGAAAATGCTTATAGTTAATAGGTGATAGATAGGAGGTAACGTCATTGATTTGATATCTTAACATCACTGTGTTGAGATTACACTTTTGATTTGAAGTGACGACTATGTTCCTCAAGCCTTTACATGCGACATGGCTTTGAAGAAACGTCGCATGCTGCTAGAGTAATTGTCCTTCTCCTCCCTTCTCAACTGTCATTTTGGACTTCAACGCTTTCTGAATTTGCTATATGCAGACATTCCATTATTTTGAGAGAGCGTCATGTTTTCCTTAGATATGTTGAGTTCTTGAGAGAGTTTTTGAGAATTTCTTTGAAATCTTTTTCAACTAGCTTTTCGTAAGTGATATTGTTTTTCTTCTTTTTATTTGCGCTTGTGTATTTATGAATGATATGATTTAGAAAAACTAGACGATAGACATTCATAACGCTATCAATCTCATGCAAGTGGAATATAATTCCAACGTATATAATGGACTTATATTGTAGATGAAATAAATGTAACTGCATTTAAATTACTGACTTTTCTTATTGAAATTCAGCTAAAAATATAAATAAAGCCATCATAAGTTAGCAATTAGTAACTTGATTTAAAGAAAAGAAAAGTAAGAATGAACATATAAATTGAAACAAATGAAGAGACGAAATAACCATATATATAGCAACAGGGTAGAATTTATTGAAATTAAACAAATGTATAAATATACATATGTGTGCCATTTGTGAGGTGGGGGTGGATGCTGAAATTACCCCTCACCTAAAAGTTAAAATCTAATTGACAAAACTCATTATGCCTATTACTATTCTAATCTTATAGTTCATCAAAGAATCTCTTTTCCTCTTATATTAAACCAAAATTAAATCATATGCCATCCATGGCTTCAATTTTCTATTTTTCTAAAGTGTAAGGAATATTACATTATAAACTAATGGGAGGACTACCACAAATTGGTGGGTTTTTAATATAATTGCTACTATATTTCCACTCGGAACTTATTCTTTTATTTGTTAAATAAGGGAAGGTTGGCAGAATATCATGTCAATCTTTACAACTTTGGATGTCAACATTAGGGGAATATACTTCCAGCTAAACACCTCATTGATATTGATCATGAATATATCATGTGGTGCAAAATCCCCGAATTACACTTAATGAGACGCCTTTTAAAAATGGTTCACCAGACTTGAATGAAGATTCGTATCATTTCGATTAATTTTTAATCAGTAGACTAATTTACAGATGGTCAAACAATAGATGTGGTTTCGTTCTAATATCAGGAAAATTGCAAAGTTGGTCTTCTAAATTTCTCCAAGTCCCACCCATTTAGTGATTGATTATTATATTTGAGAGACACTTGAGAAAAATATACTACTCTTTGTTTTGTTTTTATTTTGTTGTTCATATTTTTAGTTGAAGTTTTCTCATATTTTGACCTTGAATTGGTATGTAGTGGAATAAAACAAGACTAAATAAATATATATTTATACCAAAATTGAAGTTTGGATAGTTGAAAAGAATGAAGTGTTGTGTTGTAGGTCTAGTCTAAGTCAATTGTAATCTGGTCTCAGCTGACCCAATTTCTTTGCCTTGGGTTTTCGAAAAAACATTTTCCATTTTACAAGTTAACAAATTCATATAGTTTTTTATGAAGACAAATTAAAACAATAATGACCTCATAAATAAGAGATTGGAAGCTATTTTTTCATTTAGCTTATTGAAATTTAAGTCAAATAAAAACTGGTTAAGAAACTATATTGAAAGAAATTTAGTACATTTATTAAGCATTGTTTAGTGGTTACTATGTTTCTAAAAGAAGCGTGGAGTATCGGATTCGAATTTCAAAATCGATAAAAAGTGAAACTCTCAAAGGAGCAAATTCCCGCTAACTTGAGCGACACCATAAATTGTGATGATCTCTACGTGTGAGAATCCTGAAAGAATAATTAATCTTAGACCTATCTCTCTTTGTAATGTGTTGTACAAAATTATTGCTAAGGTCTTAGCTAATCGAATATCATCTCAGAATTTCAATTTGCTTTGGTTTTGTGATCTTTTATTAATAAGATTCAGATTTCATTTGAGTCCATTCGTTATATGAATAAAAAGCATCAAATTTTGTTAGAGAAGTTGCTTTGAAGCTTGACATTAGTAAGGCTTTGGAGATTTCTAAATAAAGTCTAAGTTCATTTATGCTAAATGAATTGATTGGTTGATGTTGTGTATTACAACTATATCTTATTCTATCTCTTGTAATGTTTTGTTGGTTGAGCCGATTAGCCATGGGCATAGTCTGAGATAAGGGGATCATATTTCCCCTTATATGTTCATCTTATGTGCCGAAGACTTGCCCTATTTAAATCTATTAGGCAGAGATGGAGGGTTGTATTCATGGGTGTAAGGTTCGTAACTGATGCACTTAGTATTTCTTATTTGTTGTTTGTTGATGATAGCTTGCTTTTTTGTTGAGATACTATGGAGGAGTATCAAGTGGTTATGAATATTTGGAAGGAGTATGAATTGACTTTGGTCGAGCCATTAACCTTTAAAAGTCTGGTACTTTTTTTAGTAAAATTGTGAATCCTCAAAACCGGTCCTTGAATAGCAGTTTACTTAATATTCATACATCGTTTAACATCGGTCATTATTTAGGACTTCCTTTGTTTATTAGTTATTCTAGAAAACATATTTTTAGCTTCTTGTGTGATAGAATGCAGACTAGATATTCAATAGTTGGAGTTTCATGTCCCTTTTTAATACTGATAAGGATGTTTTGTTAAAATGCTTATCAAATGAATTGTTTTTGTAAATTGTATCATCGTGTCAGAAATTAACATTTGATCTCAATTGGCTAGAGCTTTTTAGTTTTGGTGACTAATTGGTGATTACTGATGATAAAGTGGAGAAAGAAAAAACAAATATGAAATAAAAGGAAAAGGGTGTAAAAGTAAAATAAGATGATGATGAATAATGAAAAAAGACACCTCAATCCCAATGTGTTCCCTTCCAAATAAGCAAAAGTTGGACCATTTTCACATAGAACCCTACAATTCTTCAAAATTTGTATGGTTGCCCAGCAAATTGATAGTGTACATTACACTGTGGGTCACATCAGATGATGAAAAATAGTAGGCCCTTTTTAATGTGATAACAACCATTCGATCAGAAATATCATATGGTTCTGAAAATTAACAATGGTTATGATTTGGAATATAGGTTAGCTACTCATTGCTTTACCCATGACCTCTCTGTTTCTCCACATGACACTTGTAATATCTAAGGCTAAAGACCACTTACAATACAGATTATTATAAGGTTTACAACTCTATTTATAAATCGAGCAATATGGATTGCTTGCCAATTGACATATTATTAAATTTATTAATCATATAATGAAAACCTAATCAAAATTAAAAATTATAGATTTTTTATAGTTACTTTATTTTGGTTATTTTGTCCATTATCACTATTAGATGAGTAGAATGCAAGTTGATATAGTAGGAGAAACAAATTAACAAAAAAAACAAAGTAACCATAAATAAATCCGTTAAAAAGACAAAGTAACTATTGAAAAATTCATAACTAAAGTTAAAGAATATTCTGAAGATACCTCATAACTAAATTTAACTAAATTTGACGAGTGGATTAACCTTAAAACCATTCACCTCGAACTCTTGTCCACAACCACAGGTTGGGTTGAATCACCCATGTGACAAGCTAATTTTGGTTTAGCTGAATTCATGTTCTGGGTTAAGTTTATTGGATTTTAGAATCTATATATATATTAAAGGAGTAACAATTAGGATGAGGTGTCAAGCTCTCCTTTTTTTACTCCTTTAATTTTCACATGTCAATTTCTCACAATTTTAATTTTTTTTTTTATTTTCTTATCATACCATTTATATTTAGATACACTTTACTAATTGAAAAATAGTATTATTTCCTAATTCGGATTCTATATATTAATAATACTAATTCGGATTAGTGTATATGATAATTACTTAATTTAAAAAAAAAAACAAAAAAACAAAAATACATAAGATAGTAATATTTTTAATTATTTAGATTGCAATTCAAATTTAATACTTTCATAATTTTATTTCAAATTTTGAATTGTACATGTTAATAACTTTTTTTTTCCTTGCTTCAAATTAGCTCATAATGATAATTAATAGATGAATATGAGGATCTAATATTGATGAGCCAAAGTATTTATTGTGTCTATTTGATGAATATGGTTTTGTTATTTGATGTATTAGTATTAGATTTTGAATGGATTGGCTCAAATGTTTTTATTTTCTAAATTCTCTCTCTAATCAGCTTCATTTTAAAAAAAAAGTTATAAAAACTTCAATTTTTTTATTGCTCATGTTATGTCTAATATGCATTTTCATATAAGATTTTCCTATAATCAAATTGTTTTACCTTAGTATATTTTTCTATTTATTATATCCACATAAACTTGCTTACTTAAATTGAAATACCCCTGAATTTTGCAGTATTGAGAGGTCCTCATAGATTTCAAAAATCCGGGTTAAAGTTGTTTATAATAGTATAATGTCAAATTGCGACTGTATTTTCCTATAACTCTAAATAGGAGCTAAAAAATTTATATTTTTATTATTTATATATATTGCTTTTGATTTTTTTTTCAAGTACTCATTGTTGATAGCACGTATCCAAATTTACTCCATAATTATCAAGATGGAGGATATTTACAGGAACGTGCAATTCTAGCTCCTACACTTGAAATTGTCAATAAGGTGAATGATCATATTTTGGATACATGGCCCGGTGAAGAAGTCATTTATTTAAGTTCAGATACTATTTGCAAGGTTGAAAACTACTCAGATAGTCATGAGGATGTTTACACTCCTGAATTTTTAAATAGTATTAGATCTTCTGGATTGCCAAATCATAAGCTGACATTGAAGATTGGTGTACCTGTGATGCTGCTTCGTAATATAGATCAAACTTTTGGACTTTGTAATGGTACTCGATTAGTAATTACTCAATTGGGAAAACATGTGATTGAAGCCAAAGTAATTACTGGTTGTAATATTGGGCATAAGGTTTTTATTCCTCGACTTGCTTTGACTCCATCGGATATCAAATTGCCATTTAAATTTCAAAGAAGGCAATATCCTTTAGTTGTTTGTTTTGCGATGACAATAAACAAGAGTCAAGGTCAATCACTCTCACACGTCGGTTTGTACCTTCCCCGTCCAGTTTTCAGCCATGGTCAATTGTATGTTGCAGTATCTAGAGTTACAAGCAAATCTGGTTTAAAAATTCTTATTTGTGACAATGAGGACAAAACATGTAACTGTACCCAAAATGTAGTGTTTAAAGAAGTCTTCAACAATTTATAATAAAGATTGCAATGATTTTAATTATGGTATATTTTAAAGTGTTTTCGTTTTTTATTTGTAATATCTGTTATTTATACCGTGCAAAGCACGGGTGAAAAAAATGTATACAAGTGATACATGTTTATTGCTTGGGTCCCTGAAATTATAATAAAATTTCTCATAAAGTTAATACAATAATTCAAAAAGTATGTTCTCACAATCCGTGCATAGCACGGGCCAAAGACTAGTTTGTATATATGATTTGCTAACAAAAATCAGGAATGACTTGACCAAAATTTCATTAAATGGTTGGAAATTAAATAGTTGTTAGTTGTATTAAATGTGAGATTCTCTAGGCATTGCTACTTATGTTAAGGCAAGTATATTAAAACCAATATTTTTATGGAAGGATTCAAATTATAAATTCTCCACACATGTGAATTTGTAATGTTAAAAACCGATTAAACTATTTATTTCATCTAATAAAATAAGAGGGGAGGAAATGTAATTAGCAACCTAACTTCCCAAAAATGGGTATTTGAATTGATAAAGATTAGTCAACTAATTCTTGTCATCAATTTTATTTGGAGTGGCGTCTAAGCAATTCCAATTCCACCCTTCCTTAGTTATACCAAATATAACACCTCCTCACACCAATACCGCAAATTTTAGGAAAACACATTTGAATTTGTTCACCTATTTTAAATGGATCAAAAAAGAATTACTCCCTCCGTCCAACTTTGATAGGCAATTTTTTTCCTTTTTGAGTGTCCAAAAAAGATAGACATTTTTCCATTTTTAGTTGTTAGTTAATGATAAATATACCAAAATACCCTTTCCAATAACTACTCTTATCACTTACCATTAATTAGTCAAACTTATTATTTTTTGGTTCACGAGTAACTTCAAATATCAAGAAATTTAAAATCATGCTTGTAATTAACTAACCAACCATTGTCCAATAGAAAACTAGAAAAATTACAATCATATTTAATTTTTGTCCAACATTTATTAATAGAGTATTTCAATAATGGAATATACTTGTTTCTCATCTTTTTTAGTTAACCAAATAAATGAGGGTATTATGGTAAAGATATACCCAATTAACTAATTTTCTTAATTCCCGTGAAATGAAAATATTGCCTATCAAAGTTGGACGGAGGGGTATTTTTTTTGGTTATAAGGAGAGATTACAAACTCCGAGAAACATGAACAATAAAGAATATTTTGTTCGAACCAAATTTTTTTTTTTAAACTTATCATAACTTAAATTGGTAATTATTGATGAGTGAAATATTTCAATATTTCTTATATATGATCACCTCCCAATTCAACTAATATATATGGCAGAAATTATTTGCCTTCAATCTACAAGTACAAAACTCATGGGAAAAATAAAATAAATATAAAGAAAAATGTAAGAATAATTAAGGAAATGGGGTGCAATTTTTCAAAATTTGCTGTAAAAATTAAGTTTGTTCCTCTTGTTGTTGAGCCAAAACCATTCTACTAAGAGGGCTTGGTCCAAGTTTTTTTCTTCTCATTAAACTTCTCCTTCTTATCACTTCCATTTGATTTCTCCTCCTAACTTGCATCATAGCTTCTTCTTCTACTACAAATCTCCTCATCAACACATCGTCCGTCAACGACTTTCCCCGAAAAACCCTCCTTCCTTCCATGCTAAATCTTCCTTCCGTGCTAAGCCTTGCACTCGGAGTTCTTTCTTGTGTCGCAAAAAAGGGTTTCGACCTAGGGTAACTATTGCTTCTTCTGGGCGGAACATCTGCTCGAAAAACCTCGTTGTATGAAGAGAGAGGCACACAAAGACATACCCGAGTAAACGAAGAGGCAACCCTAAGAGAAGTGCATTTTCTTAGCTTCCCACCTCGGTTAGGGTTTGTGGCCGGAGTTTCTGTGGATTTCGGCAAGGTTTTCCATAGTGTCGTATGCGTGGTTGGAATTTCCGGAGGCTTGGAAACAGTTTTCCATAATGAAGAATTTGTAGCTGAAATTTCTGTTGATTTAGAAATTGTCTTCCATTGTGTAGCCATGTCTATTGCTCTTTGATACCAGGGCTTCCTAGACAGCAACAATGTGCTATGTTATTTATATTTATTTTTCAATGATCATTGTGCTATGATTTTATTTTCTTACAAAAATGGAATTTCTATAATTGACTAGTGAAAGGAAATTCAAACTATTTTTTTTGAAAATAAGAACATAATTTCTAATTCTGATTCTAATAATAAGCTCAAATTCTATGTAACTTAATTAATTTGTTATTGGTTTTAATTTAGCATATATAAATAACAACAAATATTACCCTGGGAATTAGTTCTCACTACCTTATAATAGGTAACAACCTTGTAAATTGTGCAAAGTTAATTATATGTAGTTTAGTTTTAGCTAAAATACATGTTTTCCCCTTTTAAACTATCTTAAGTTCTGTTTCAATCACTGCTAAATTAAACTCATGATCTTACAATTTTTATCACATAAAGCCTCTAGTAACTAGTATAACTACCTTTGCATGTTAAACTCCATTAACAAAGTATTATTCATTTCATCTGCTTTTGAAATTTACATCTTTAACAGTACGAAAGCAGATTTTTATGTATGATGACGTAAAAACAATATTTCAAACGATGTAAAAATATACACTTTCAAACACAGATTAAATGAATAACATCCATTAAAAAATTAGATATTGGCAACTACTAAGTTTAGCAAAAAAACAAAATAAAATGCTTGCTATGAACAAAAGTAAATGATCAAAGTTGTAAGTATATTATAATAAAATTTATGAACTCAATTCACCAAAATCAGCATATTGTATATCATGTGCCTTTTCTTACGATTGTGTTGATTGCCAATTTACTACAATCCTAAACTAGAAAGGCAACCCCATAATGAGAAGCTTGACTGCTTTGATAATTGGTATACTAAGCAAAGGAAATAAAGGTAAAAAATAGTGGGCTTGACTGCTTTATTCCAAACTAAAGGAAATAAAAAAAGAATAGTGGGCTTGACTATTATGACATCAAAAAGTTTGCTCTGGCCCATCCAAAATTCATACCAGATGGATTTAAAGGCCCACTGAATACTTTAGTCCTATTAATACCAAGGATAATGTTGAAATAATTACGTATAAGGTGTTTTGGTATTATCAATTTGGCCTCAACGTAAAGTCATATTACCTCTCAACAACCATATGTTGGGGGTAATATGACTTACGGTGCAAACTAGTGTATCAAATTCCGTTATCAAGGCTTTCAATGGTGCTATTTCATGAACGTTGAGTATAAACTAATACCACTCGTATAGTTTTTTCAAAAACATAGATCTATTTTGATACTTTATGCTTTAATGTAAAGAGGACTTAAAGGCTATAAGCTCTCTCCTCATCAAGATGTTGGTATTTGCATGTGATGTACCATTGGTTAATATTTGCTTAATGACCTATTCGAAATATAGATATTTACCTCATAACCAATTATTTGTTGCTCTTAGACTTATCAAAATTGTTTAAATATCAAGTAATTGAGTTGACATATCTGTTGAATTATTCACAGTTTCCTTAAGTTATTCATTAGGATTTTAAGAGAGTTATCATATTACTTGAGATTTTATCAATTTTTACAGATTAATGAACAACATTTTGGATTAGTCGGTGGGTTAATATAAGCCTATGAATGAATTTACTAATTTTTCAAAAGAAACGAAAGGCAATAGAAATTAAATAGAACAATTTGAAATGGTAGATTGAGAAAATCTTTTAAACGATTTATTAATTACCAAAATATGACTTTAAGTTGCTTTAACGGGAAAACGTAGGACAACAACGGGGCACCTAATCATGATTATGCCTTGTAGTGAAAATGACATCTAAAAAATAAAATTCATTGTTATGACTCTGCTTCATCATTTTCCATCTCCACCATATTATACTAAAATATATAGGATCAAGTGCAATTCAATCAATGTATATGAAATTAATTAATCAATTAACAAGCAAAAGAGAGAGTTAATTTTGTAGCAGTACCTTTTTTCAATTGTGTAAGAAACATGCTGCCTTGAAATTGTCATCATATCATATGGAATGATCTCTCTGATTTTAGCTTTAGATACTCATATCAACCTGTAATTTAATCAATTAATCACTCTTAAATTAGCTTAAATTTCCATAAACAAAAGATCTTATAATTGATTTAATTTCACATAAGAAAAATAGCAATGCAAGTCCAAATAGAAAGTTTCACTAAATGTTCAAATTCTTGGCTGTAAAATACTGCAGGCATTAGCTAAAGGACAAGTGTATGTCTATGTAAGCAAGTATATAGTAAATGAATATTTTATCTTGCATGTCTCCAATTCAATTTTTACAATTATCCTACTTTGATTTCATTAATTTTGGTTAACATTAATCAGAATTGGATAATTGTATTGGAGACAGGGAACAAAAAATGAGATTTTTCTTTGTGTTTATGTTGCATGAATACCAGAAACAAGAAAATCAAGAACCTCAAGAAGAAGAAAATCAAGAATGCCAAGAAATGGAAGAAAAGGAAGAAGATTAAATACCTTGAGAGGGAGTTTTTTGGATCTTGGATGAAAGTGAAGTGTGGTTATGGAAGAAGAGAGATTTTTCATTTGGGGATGAGATTGTTGAGAAGAAGAAGAAGAAGAAGAAGAAGAGAGGACTAAGTGATAAATGGAAAAAAATAAACCCTTTTATTTAGTTGGGCTTCTTCTATAGTGACTGACTGACTGACTGACTCAGAGATGTGCTGTCAAAATGTGATGCTTTTCTTTTTTGGTTGATGAAATTTCAGTTGAGAATAGAGCTATTCACTCGCAAGAACACGAGAGCAAACTATAAATTTCAATGAGTCTACTAATAAGAGTTAGATTTTGACGAAGCGAAAACTTCAACCACAAACCAAAAGTAGAGTGTCTTACCTCTTGAACTGACTGACGAGAATTAGAATCTTTTTCTTCTTTCGTTTGCCTCTTTTCTTTAATACAATGGTTTCTTTTTTGCTTTGGCAGGCATGATTCCTACTCATTTAGAGAGAGAGAGAGGATTTCAAATTTCAAAGAGCCAAAATGAAATTGTTACTTTTTTAGTAGAATTACATGACTACCCTCTTCTGCTTGGGATTATTTTAGTACTTTTTAGGAATGTATTTTGGACCCTTATAATCATGTAAATGCTTGTGTCCCTATTGGTGTTTTCATTCATCATTATGAGCAAAAGAGGGAGATGATATGAGAGCATTAATTTTAGACATACCTTATCTGCCTTTCTGTTCAAAGGGTTCTTAGAGGTTTGTTTTAAAGTTGACCCATTTTTTGTTTGTTGTTTTTTTATTTTTTTTACATATTTGACACCACATAATTAACCCAATAATTTACATATATAAACGAGATTTTATCCAAGTAGTAAGACATAAGTTTTTCGCTTTACAGGTCTGAACTTCGAATTCTCCTTTCGTCGAAAGTTATGGTTTTATTTTTTGATTTCAATAATAGTTAAAACTACTCGCACAATCTGATGATTATGGTTATAAATTTTAAATATTAACTATCCCTTTATTAATTTTTATTGTGGTGATTGTGCTCCATATTTTGTCAAAAGTACAAAAATAGTATTTTCAACTGCTAGCTTGATTATCTATTACAACTGTGGAACACAGTTACAATGATAATAAGAAGTCAATTTATTTTGATAATTAATCCATAAAATAATTTGACAAGTTATTATCTTACTTTATCGTATCACGGCATAAAATATCATTTGCACGTATTCGATAGATTATAGATCACAATTGTGATGAATTTTTTAGTTACCTTAATAATATAATCAAAGACTCAATCTGATCAAATAAGTGACACGGGATATAATGCATATTATGAAATTTCAAGAACTAAAGATATACTTTACAGATGTTGTAATGTTGCAAAAAGGGAATGAAAGCCATGTATGACATGCATGGGCAAACAGGTATGCTTCAAATCCAGTCTGTTAACAACATAGTGGGGGGGGGGGAAAAAAAAAAACTTCAATTGTTGATATTTTTATTGATCAATAACCTTAATGTTTTAATTATCCTTGATTCTCTATAGTTGAACACGTTAAAATCTAAAGTGATGAGTTAGTTGTAGACATAAAAATTGTTTCACAGAACACGTTAATTATGTTCATGTCAATTAATATTTTTTTGCATCTTTTAATAATTAAGTGTTTAGCTTATTCAGTTAAGCAGTAAGGTTATGTAAACTCTACAAAAAAAAATAAAAAATCCAAAATAATATGCAAATGGATGGCATCATCATTCATATATGTGGGTGATGTTAGATCAAAACTCATAAAGCTGCAACATAAAGAAGAAGTAAAAAAAAAAAAGACATTATGATTGAAGGAGATGTATATTTGGATTAGATTTTGATTTCTTCTTTATTTCTTTTTTGGTTTAGAGTGAGATCACAAATATCATGTGCAATCACCTGATTTACATCCCAAAGTTATCAATCAATTACTCAAAATTCTATTAAAAAGTTTTTTTTCCTTCCCAAAATATTTGTGTTTTTCTGCATTTATAAATAAATAAACAAAATAATGTGCTCTCTCATATATATTCCCAATTTTTAACTCATTTCTGCTACCTTTGCAATTTTATTTTATTTTATCTTATTTTTTATAAAATGTTTTTAGTATTTTGTTTGAAGTCTTTTATATTCATTCATATAAACTAAATCCAGCAGAAATCTTACAAGATAATTAATAATAATTACAACAAGGCAAAAACAGATATTAGCTCCTAATTTTTGAGGGTTTTATACATATATATGGTTATGGATCAATCCTTTTACCATATTGAGCCTTTGTAGTTTATTTTCGATATTAATTGCTCCCTTGCTAACATTTTTTTGTTCCATATCCTTCCGAATACATGTGAATGGTATCCTGCAACAATGTTTTCGATTATTTTCGAGAGGATATGGAGCACAGTTGTTTGTTAAGGAGGGAGGGGTCAGTTAATGTCGAAAATCAATCCATAAATCAGTTATTTTCGTGTTCGAACATGTCGAAAATAGTCCAAGTAAACAGCTCAAGAATCTATCAACGGAACAAGGATTTATGATCATACAGTTTGAGCTCTTTTTATTAAAACAGAGCTGCTGTCATTTTCATAGAGTATGAATTTCCTTTTCCAGCATATTAAGAAAGCCATGCCATGGCATTTGAAAACGATGAACGTGACGTTTGTTGTACACATCACTGACTATCAGGTTCACCTGAGCCCTTCTTGTTCCAACCAGCCGAACCAGCTTTCCTCTCCCCGCGCTTTCTCTTGTTTCTCGGAAACTGGAAATCTGATTCTAAACATGATTTCAGAACTGCTTCTCCCTTTGCTTCAATGTTTTTCCCCGTTTGATCACTTTCTGATGTTGCAACCACACAAAGATTACCGCTTTCTCCTTCTTCCCCCTTCTCTGCTTCATCATTATTCTCCAAAATTTCACCTTCTTCTACTTCCTCATTCTTCACCAAACGTTCGCCTTCTTCTGCTTCTTTATGCATCAGCGCATTATCCACTATCTGCACATTCCGAAAATCATAACTGATTCAAGATTTTTACATGAAAAGAGAAATGATCACACGTATTTGTGTTTCTTACATTTTCACATAAATCTCCGCTTTGTGGTTGATGCAAAGTGACATCAGCAGCGGACAATATTCCAACTGTGCTTTCGATTATATCAGGCACATGAATAGCTTCTCCATTATTTGATATGGCACTATCAGTGACCATCATGTCTTCGATATCGATTTCTGAGATTTGATGAGTGGCATTATGCATAGCTCCTTCGGAGATCGTTTCTGCGTTGCCAGCAGATGATGTAGGACTAGGATCAGAACTTGTCTCTGATGCAAGGAGGCTTAGATTCTCGTAGGAAGAAAATTTAGCAGCATTTTCCGACATCACCAAGTCTAGTTGACTCTTCAGTTTGTGAAGCCGAGATTGTGCCCTTTCAATTCTTTGTAGGACTTCTTCCAGAGAATTATTACTCACACTAAGATCAAATGGTAAGTGGTCATGATCGACGTCAAATTTGTTAGTGCAATCGCCATGTTCTTCTGCTACTACGGTATTTTCGAAATCATCAATCATAGAACTGCCATCTGGATTGGCAATCTTGCTTTCTGCAACACGTAGAGAAGTGATGTCAAGGTAAATTAACAGGAAAGCAGATAGAACACAAGAGAAACTGAACCAAAATCTGCAACATAAAGAAGCATACCGAGATAAGAAAAAAGGCTATGTTGCAACATATATGATGCTGTATCAGTTTTCTCTTCAGTTCTTTTTCGCTTCCTTCTCTTAACGGCCCTTCTTCTGTAACATTGATTTGAAAATGGCAACGACTTTGAGCTAAAACCTTCTAACGTAGATTGATCGCTTTGCCAATGTTTTCTTTGTTCATCTGCAGCAAGTTCTCTAGCATATTTTGATGCTTGTGATTCAATTTCCTTGAGTTTCAGTTCTGTCCATTTGCAACGCCACGTTAGAGGACGTATAAAGCTCCTCCAATGATTAGTTAGCTTCTTCTTCCTAATGGAAGGATAACAATTTGAGAAAAAAATTTAAGATTTTGGTCGAAAGAGTGAAATTCAAAACCTCGTGAAGAGCCAAAAACATAATGAAATGAACACATACTCGAAATTGCAACTATAAAAAAATGTGGCAAACAAGAAAGAACGAAAATGTAAGTTGCTACATAAAGTCTTACGAAATCTCATATCTTTTGAAGGATACAAAAAACATATCAAAGCAAGAACACTCAAAAACAAGCGCAGAAGACAACAAAGATTTGTATATTAAAGAGAAGGAGTACTATTTCTATTGCAAGAAGCGACCACTGTAAAACTTTAACCGCTCTTCATATAGTTGATTTCCAATAGCAAATTGACAGCAACGACTAGTTTTTTTAGTGAATTGAAAACAAGTAGAAAAGCAATTCTTCGAAATGCTCTACAATTTGCAAACAATCAACATGCGTATCAGAATAGAGAGCCGAGTTCAAAGTGGGTACGCTGCTATAAAATCAAAACAGAGAACTACGGAGGTCACCCATGAACTACTAGTAAGTTGTTGCAACCTGTAATATTTTTCTTCATAGCATATGCATAAAAGAAACGACAAGTAAACATACAATCTCTGCCACATCTGCCAAGCATATAAAATATGGAATGACAACTTACTTTGTCTGGAAGATGCTACCAAATGTGTCATACGGAGATGCCAAATCACTATCATCAAAAAACTGTGATTCAACTTCATTTTCACTTAACCCCGAGCATTTCTCAGTATCAGAGAAAGTGTTGGCAAACGAGCTTGAATATTCTGTTGCATCTGGATCTTCAGCTTCTGCTGTTCTAAAATCACTGATCTTTCTATACGTAACTACATCAATTTCTACATCCTCAGGATCCTTCAGCATAGTTTGTTCATCCAACAGAGTGCTTCTCTCGGAAGCTATACATTCTGAACCAGTCAAGTTTGCTTTCGGCACGATCGTTCCAGTGTCTATATTGGGTTCAGCTTTTATGGAATGTTGTTGGTTATAGCCTCGATCAACATCCATTAATGCTAGTGCAGGAACCATAGCGCAATCTTAGTCAAAAGAAATGAACAAATATCCATCTGAATTCTTCAACTTTTTAGCTATTCGAGGTAAGTTCCATTGGAGTCAACCTGGGAAATGAATGAACAAGTTACATTAGTGAACATTAGCGAGTCATTTATATATAATCTAAACCCCGAATTCAGACGACCGTAGCTCATTGAGTACACATTTCTTTTAAATACATAACTCTATCAAAGTACAACAGGAAATCAGAATAAAGAATGAACTAGTGATGACTTAGTTGCAAGAAAAGAGACAAGAAAATAACCCTTGTGATCAATTGGTGTCAAATAAACACAAAAGTGGCTAATGTAACAAATCAGTTTTCTCAAAATATGGGAGTGAAGAACAATCTATAATCAATGATTGATTGGTTGTCACAAATAATAAACACATGTATGAGGAAAAAGAACACTTAAATTAAACAAAAAAGAATTCTTTAATTAAACAGTAGTGTATGACAACTAAAATTCAGCTTAAAGCTGACAATTTTCCATGAACTTAATAAAAATTTCCAGAGCATAATTTGATAACAAAAACAACCCAGCAAAAGAGGATCAAAATATGAGCAAAAGAAATAAACTTTACAGGTTCCCACTAACTAAGAAGGAGAAATTATAACATTAGCAGAAAAGATAGACGTTAATAAGGAGAGATAGAAGTAGGTAGTTGATATAACAAAACATGCATTTTGAAATAATAGTTAGAAAGATTAATTACAAGCAAAACATGTACCTGATAAGAGATGAACATCAGGGTAAAGAATAAGAACAAGAGCAAAAAATCTCAAGGAAGAAGGGAGCAACTATATATGTAAAGATGAAGAGTACCAGTGAACAAGAAGATGATGGCCGTTGGCTGCGCGGCGAAGGAAATATAACAACTAACTTAGTTTAACGTTACTTTTATTATAAACCTAAAACTAGTTAACTTCACTCCTTTTTACTGCTTTGCTTCTTCTTTTTTTACCTTTTTCCTACTTCACTATAAATGTGACTTCTTATAGTAGTATCAAATTAATGTTTAGGTTTTGAATTGTAGTCCTTATATATTTATTAAATAAAAATATTGCATTTGTATTGATGAAAAATATGATATATATTAAAACCCGGATGGAGTAGCACACATTTAATCGAGTTTAGGATTTATAGTTATTACAAAATGGTATATTATGTAAACAGTTCAGACCAATCGAAACCCAATAGATTCGTCTTGGACGGTAAAAAAAACTCTCAAATCTCACAAGTATTCAATAACGGTTGTATCAGTAATTAAATGGTTAAACTAGTTTAATACCTCAATTACATATTTGTATTAGAGATTAAGCATAATAATTGCAACCCTTTACATCTCATATGTAGAGAATTACTAATAGTTTAGTTCTTCTCTACATAATATTTTTGTATAAATAGTAAACGTATACATGTTGTAATTGGGAAGCACATGATGAACACTGAATAGTATTATAACTCATTTGTTTTCATGCTCTTACTTGTATTTCCATATCAATAGGAAAGTCCTCTACTAATTGTCAAAAAAAAAAAAAAAAAAAAAAAACAAAATTTGTAGAATATTAATGTGATTTACTTTATGCTTTAAGTGGTTAAAAATCCAGGTTTTTACCACTATGAGATTCCTCCATTTTTTTGTTAAAAAGGAAGAAAATATTCAAGAAACAAACTAAATAAAAAATCATATATTATTCAAAAACGCACACAAGAGAACAAATTTGCCATGCTCCAGTTGGTAGGTGGGTTGTGTTGTGAAACATCCTATGACTAGAATTAAAGGCAAGACATGTTTTTTCCCTCTGTTTTGATTAATTCGGAAGTGTAATGGTGATGGGATGTGTGCTTCTTTTACCTCAAATTTTTTATAGCACATGTAATAAAATTTACGGAATGTCTACATCATATAAAAAAAATCACATAACTCCATTATTACACAATAACTGAACCGCTACCTCTACTCAAATGCTCACAGTCAACGTTTGACTGTAAAATAACTAAATGAACTTCATTATCTAAAAATACAATCAACAATTGTTTTGCAAACAAAATTTTAATTTCTAATGCTCTGCAGAAAGTTCAGAGGTCAAAATTTTACAAGTCTTGTTTTGAGTTTTCTACACCGAATCAGTTTATAAGATAACTGAATATGGGGGAGTCTTTCGCCTTACACCATTTTCTTGTCACATTACCAGACTCAGCAAGCAATTACCTCCTTTTCTTCCCTCTCTTATTATTTGTACCAAATTTCTTACCGGCACCAGCTTTGCTCTTCATCTGAGCCAGCCTGTTGGCTTTTGTCTGTCTCTCTTTCCGGATTTGTTCCACATTTTTAATTTCTGATCGTACATTAGCATTAGGCACTGAACCCTTCTTGTAGTTGCTCCCCTTTAATCTATTATTCCTTTGGAAATGTCGGTCTCCTGCAAAAAAAGAATTTTTCAATATCCAGTATAGCTAAATATCATGCTAAATGCCTAAAGATATGAAAAGCTGTTAAAAAAAAAAAGTCGAGAATAATTAAAATTATGCTGGTTTCAGTTCACTATTGCGAACGCCGAAGGAGAAAATCATTAATATATTCTTTTTCTACTGTTAAGTGCTATCCACCTTCTAAAACAAGACTTTTATTGGTCTGTGAAGCCACAGCAAACAAATCAAACCAGGTTGTGAACTTGATCTCATAATGGAGCTACCCGGGAGTTTATGTCTAAAGCAGAATAAGGTCTATATATCGGGTCAATCTAGGTGCCAACTGTTCTGTATCTATTCCTTTTCAAATTCTCCTACTGAAGAAAACCGATACTTCAATTTCTCCTACCTCTTACTTCCCAGTTCCTTCCTATTTTACATAGTGAGAGACAAATTGCATAAACCAAAACAATAGTAAAGCCCCCTAGGAAAGGTTTTCTTGACTCTCTACAACTGATGCACAACGGAACTTGCACCGAAGTTGGCTGTGAGAATGCATTGGAGTCCAAGAAAGATACCAACCAACTATGTGAAGAAAAAAATGACATAAGAAGCATAAAAACTCGAGGAATACCTGAGAAGTTCGAGGTTTGCTCAACACCCCCATCATCACTAGTCCCCCTCACGGAAACTTTTCTGTGTGATTGTTCCTTCCATTTCTTGTAAATCCCAGTACTCTTAGCATTTACCTTTGCACCACTCTCTGTCTTTACCTAGAACCACAAAATAAAATAAAGCAAAATTACCTATACAAACAAAACAAAATATGCATATTTTGAATAAGCACAAGGGTTGCATAATGAAGTACAAAAATATCAACAGAATATCGTTTTTCCCATAATCTATAAACAACCTGTGATTGATTAGTTCCTAACTTAAGAATTTTTTTACTTTTTTCAAAAATAACATGTAAATAAATGTAGGCAATTGATTTAGTTGTTCACATTAACTAACTGCATTCGAGTCACCCACAAACTGAAAACTTGAATTAGTTGGTTCACATTTTAATACACATATAGGCAATTGATTTTCAATATGTCAACACTGTAAAAATACTTGTGTTGAAGGAACATAAGACATGTGATCCTTCCAAGGATAGAACTTTGAGCTTATAAAGATTAACTTTGAACTTAAGTTAATAAGATTTTCGTCAAGGAAAACTATAAGTTGCACTATAAGAAGTGCATGTAGCTTCTACATACATTAAAAAGATCAGTAGTACAATACGTATCTTGCAGAAACATAAAATATTTTCTTCTAGAGGCCAAACTATAAAGGATCAAAAGAGTACCTTTCCACTAGCTGTAACACGGTCACCATTATTCAATTTGATGTATTTTTTACTCCTCTGCAACCAGATAAATCATGGATTTTAGAGAACTTTCTGAAAAAATCAATTGCATAACCTCATATAAATACTATAAATACCTTGTCCCAATGGTATACAGTTTTTTGTTTCTGCATGCCCTCACTATTATCTGCAACCAAATCTAAGACTGCAGCGTCCAACCTATTAAGATAATTTTCGTCAACTTAAGCATCCAGAAAAAAATAGCAAACATTTAACTAAATATCAAAATCATGGCCTAATCAACTCTTGCATACAACAGAGGTCAACAACAAATCACAGAATACCTATTTGCTCCGAAGCCTTCATTAGCTCTCACTGAAAGACCAGCCTCCATATGCTGCAAGTAAAGCGAAAATGAAAAATTAGTTAGTCAGCAGCTTGCCCAAGGTGTTTTTTCATCCATAAGTAAAATATTTCCTTAAAAGGGAATAGTGGTGCCAGGTCTGAGTCCTATTAATTAAGAGTTGCCACAGAATGTACAATCTTCTCATGGTATATTAATAAAAACAGAAGAAAAATAAATCCTTTGAGTCAGAGCGAAACTTGGAAAATATGAAACCATGTCTCTCTGATATTATTCAGAAATGAAGCAAGGGTATTTACAACGAAGAAGAGAACAAACCATTCTGCGTATGCATGCATTGACAGCTAGCGAATCAAGATAATAATATTAAAACAAAAAGAATTACCACTTAAATTGACCATTGAAAAGACAACAGAACATACATGATTTGTTGGCACTGAACTTATAAAGTACTCCTCATCTTTGAAATTTGTCGCCTTTCTTTTAGAACCTCGGCCTTCTAATGATCCAAATGATAATTAAGGTCAGAACAATATTGCATCAGGTAGAACCATATTTAACGATTACTTGATACATTAAAGAAAAGCATATAGTTTATAATTAAGTGGTCAACAGAAAGAAACCTTTTTTCGGCTTTCCATTTGAATAAACAACTTCAGATTCATCTTCCTGTGGTAATCAACATTCAGTTAGTTCAAAAAATAGGAAAAACAATAAGAGAAACTATGACCAATTTTGACTCAGTTTTTTTACTGCAATGAGTACTACTGCATAGCTGCAGTAATCGATTATTCAAGAAAGAATAGAAGAGTGGATCTAACTCATTGCAGTCTTTCCTTCCGGCAGATGTTGAAATTTGATTAGTAACAAGGTGATGTGTATAGTTTGACAAGGAATTATTAAAAAAAGGTTGCTTAGATTGTGGCGTGTTACTGCTCCTTAAAAGGCCAGATTATCAATAAAGAGCAAAGAAAAGAGAAGAATTTAAGCACAAAGGGATAAAGGAAACATAAATCTCTGAACTATCTAAAGAGGTAGAGGAAAGAAGTCCTGACTAAATCTAAATAGAGGGATGAAAGGGTACAAACAAGGACTATCACTATATCCCAATGCAGCGACACAAGGTTACTCTATTATATTACAATGCTCAGGATATAAATGCAAGATAATATCATGTAATTCTCATATGTTAATAGCATCAAACATGTGACCAAAAACGGTTCTCTTTATAGGTAAAATTGACTAAAGAAATGATACAAAACATCATGAATGTAGAAACGGAATCTTGACATCAAGAAATATAACACAGTAATAAACAAAATATAACAGATGCACCTCAAGTTAAAAACAACACGTTTACCTTTTCCTCTTGCTTACTAGAGCGCTGCTGATGTACCAAATTAATGATCTTCTCGTGAATAGCTCTTTTTCTCTTCATTACATCAATCCATTGACTAACACCCTGCAATTGAGTCGCAACCTCAAATTAAAACTCAATAATAAGGAGGGGGTAATTGATGCTGAGGGACAAGTCTACAATGGCTTAATAATTATTTGTGCGAACACTAGAAATTATAGGTTCAAAACACCACCAAACAAACGGAACGATACAAGGTTGAAACTCTGCTTATGAAAAGCAAGATGGAAATCTAAAATAATATTATAACAATGAACAGTGAGAGCAATAACTAGAATATAAAATGCAGGAAACAATTATGAATCTTTGCCAATTTGTACTGATTTGCATGATAATACATATAGATTCAAAAAGAAATCTAGAACTTACACTTGTAAGCTAATTACATGCCACAAGAATAAAACAAAAAAGAACGGGCAACTCACCTGCGTATTCTTTGATTTAGAAGCTTCACCTTCAGCTTCCAGTATAGTCTGCTTAGGTCTAAGAAACCCAGGAATTGAATTGATTTAATTAATATGCAGAAACAGAAACATCATTTTGCTACTACAATGTTCAAAATGTGAGGAAGAAATAAAAAAAGACCTTTTGAGACTCACCTAAATGCTTTTAAGCGTTCAGAAAATGCCAGAGCAGTTAATTCTCCACCTTCTATAATATTTTTGAAAATTGGATGCAAACCTTCATGGGGCAAATCCTTTACTCTTCTAATAGACTCCTTTGCAGGTGACGGTTTTGTCTTGGCATATAAACGAAAAGCATTTACACAGGTCTTCTGCAAGGCAACCAATTCTGCAGATGAATCAATGATTTCTCTAACTCTATCTGAAACAAGATCAAGAACTGTCTGGGGAAAACGTCCATACACAGTTTCCCCATTCGCAAGTGCTTTATCAATTTTCTTCATCACGCCATCCATGTCCTGCAAAACCTCTTCCTCAGTGGGTGCGGCTTTAATTGGCTTTGAAAGAAATAGATGAAGATCTAAAAGGTAAGGCATATCTTCAGATGTCACGAATGAAAAAGCAGTACCAGTTCGACCTGCCCTAGCAGCCCGCCCCACACGATGGACAAAAATTTTTGGTTTAGGGGGGAAGTCCCAGTTGATGACATTATCAAGCAATGGTATATCAATCCCCCTAGCTGCCACATCTGTCACAATCAATAACATAGTTCTTCGTGCCCTAAACCTTGATATGTGAATCTTGCGGGCATCTTGATCCATATCACCATAGCACACAGAAGGCTCGATACCCTCTGCTTGAAACAACATATTAAGGAACTCCACATGATGTTTTGTAGAAACAAATATTAATGTCTGCTCATCATCAGTTATATGCTCCCTGACCAAATAGAGCAAAGCTGCAGGTTTTTCCTCATGCCGTAAGGTGAAAAACAACGTCTTCAGATCAGGGCTAATTTTTGTGTCGAGATCAAGCCGGACAAGCTGAGGTTCTCGTAGACCAGCCTTGGCAAACTCAGCAAGCGCACTTGGCAAAGTTGCGCTGAAAAGCAAGGTTTGTCGATTCTCACTCAACTGGGTTAGAATGCTATGCAACTGCTCAGCAAATCCCATCCCAAACAGACTATCAGCTTCATCAAAAACGACATACTCCACTGTCCGTAATGACATGTCATCTACCTCGGATAGATGGTGCATAAGCCTTCCAGGAGTTGCAATTATAACATCTGGATTCTGTGCTAATTCTTCAAACTGAGTTTCCATGCTGTCACCACCGACCAATAAACTAATACGAAGATCTGACAAAAGATTGAACACATAAATTTCCACTCAAGGGGATACATGATGGAGGTACAATATGATAACTGGATTTAATTGTTAACCATACTCATAGTTATTAAAGGCGCGCCTCAAGCAAGCTTTGCGCCTTGGTTAGCCAAAGGCGGGTGCTGTCAATCAGGCGTGTGCCATTGTGCACCTTGGCTCGGAAACAAGGCAAGCACCATGGCTACATTTAACCTTTTTATGGTTTCTTTTGGGTTTCAAATCTCTTTTTAATAGCCATAGATCAGATTAGTGTTATTAATTATATAAAGTTGAAATTTGGTCTTTAATTTTACTTTAAAGTTGGTATTATGAGTTTATGGTTATGCCTTAGTAGGTAACTAGAACTTAACTCATGCATTTTGTGGTTCTTATTGTTGGTATTTGAATATTTGTGACTACTATTATGAATTTATAAAAAATCTTTGTGCGTCTCATGTCGCTCGCCTTACGTGTGCCTTGCGTCTAAGGCTCCAGGACCCCCTTGCGCCTTTAATAACTATGACCGTACTAAAAAAAAAATGTTAATTTCCCAAATTTTATAATCTATACATAGTATTCTCAAGAGCAACAACGCTATATAGTACAACAACAACAAAGCTTTATTCCCGAAATGGTTTGGGGTCGGCTAACATGAACTAGGATTGGGCATGGATTCTTTAGTTACTATATTGGATCAGTAGGTGTTTTAATTCAGTTTGCTATTTGATCAAAATGGAAATCGTTTCAGGTAAAGCTCAACATGAAACACGAAAAACAAGTAACGAAAATGAACGAATTAAAGCAAACACGGTGGAAATGAACTAACCGGTAAACCTGCCAAGCTCTTTAGCAAACTTCAAAGTTTGCAAAGCCAAATCCCTGGTAGGCGACAAAATCAAGGCCCTAACACCAGCCTGAGAGTCATGCTGCTTGAGCCTCTCAAGCATAGGGATCAAAAACGCTGCAGTTTTACCGGAACCGGTACGAGCCATGGCAACAACATCAGCACCAGAGAGAATGAGAGGCATAGTTTTGCGCTGGATAGGAGTCGGGACACGGTATCCCTTCCGTTTAATCCCTCTGTAAACATTGTGGCTCAGCTTCAGAGACTCGAATCCGCCCGACTTAGCTTTCTTTTTTATGTTCTGCTTGTGCTTTAGCTCCGCCTTCGAGCTCACCAGTGGCTCTTTTTTTCCCATTCTAGGATACGGAAGAAGCTAAATCGGAGACGGCGTGAGATATAATCGGATAGGAAGTCTAAACGGCGCCGTTGAACGGAGAAGTAGTGACGGCGAGCGGCGGAAGAGAGGAGGCAGAGTGAAAGGTGCAAGAAGAGAAGAGTCTCTGTAGGATGAATGAAAACCTTAGAGTGATGGGCTAATGGGCTTTCGGCTTTAGAGTACTTTGGGCTAGGCCCAATACTATAGCAAACTCAAATCTTATGACCTTTCAATTTAACTTTAATTTAATTTTTTAAACAGAAAATGCATTTTTTTTATTTTTTATTTTTTTGAGAGGAAAAATGCATTTGTTGACGTCAATTTTATTCTACTGAGAATGTGATTTTTGAAGCTTCTTAATTGTTGAATTTAATTTACTACTAGAATATATATGCATGGGCGTCCCTAATTCCAAATCCTACCCTCCACACCCCAACCGATTCCCACTAACAACAACCAAAACAGCAGTTACTATCCGACAACAGCAGGGACAAATTGGTCATAAAAACCAACCGTTTTAATCTTCCACATGACCGTAACATTTCCACATCTTGCTTCCACGTTCAACCCAACCCCTCCCTTTCTCAACGGTCCAAAACCTTGACTTTTCTCTGGAAATGGTCGCCCTTCTACTCTCCTCCAAAACCCTAAAACCTCTTACTTTTTCGAGTTGAAACGACGCAGTATGGCGATGATCGAAGACGCTCTCGTGTTTCTACTCCCGTCTTGGTGGGAGATCAAGGTCACTCTGGCTGCTTCACTCTTCGTGATCTCTTCCTTTTGGTTCTTCGCCTGGACCGGAGGAGCTATCGATGGCTCCATCAATCTGGAGATTTCCCGGGATGGAATTGATCATGATAATAAAGATAAGGTCTCTTCGGTCTTATTCTTTTTTATTTTATGTTCAATCTTCTGTACTGTGAATTGGCAACTTAGTTTATATAATAATACACTCACACCGGACTATTTGTATAACAATTCAGAGATTAGGAATACAGTTTGTTTGGTACGACAAAGATTCTCAACACTCGGGAACGTTATTCTTATATACAAGAGCTTCTACTCTACTAGGGATAGAGTTAAAGGGGGAAATCATGGAAACAAATAGATACACTAAAACCCCTCTGTATATATACCAACTTGGGACCGGACTATTTGTATAACAATTGGGAGGTTATTCCTATATAGAATAGAGGTTTTACTGTGTCTTTTTAAGTAAAAATTGTAGCGTTATGAAGTTAATATTTTTGCCATTTACAAAGTTTATGCGGCTTTCGGGATTGAAAACTAATGGATACAGGATTTTATTGATGCTCCTACTTAAATCTGCCTATGTTCTATGTAGACTGTTAGTGGTTAATTGACTATTTTTTGCCTAACTCAAGGTTGAAATGTGCAAAATGAAGGATTTTTTTTTTCCGTGGCTCATATTGTGGTTTAATGTACTTATATTTCAGTTTTAGTGTTGAGTTTTTGACTAATTTTTGCCTAACTAGATGTCGAAATGCGCAGAATGAAGGATTTTTTTTCCTGTGGCTCGTATTGTGGTTTAAAGTACTTATCTTTCAGTTTAAGTATTGAGTATTTGACTAATTTTTGCCTAACTCGACGTCAAAATGCTCAAAATGAAGGATTTTTTTTCGTTGCTCGATGTCGAAATTATTTTATGTCAAGAATTGGATTTTCGGCAAGTAATAACATTACATTGATATGCAGAATGAGTTCTTGCTTGCATTAGCCAAGATCTTAATTTTGACTGTTTAATGTCTTAATTTCGTAGGTTATGTCATATTATATTTTGTTTCCATATTATCATGTTCTTGTTAAAGCTGCGAATCATTTTACTCTTTGTGCGGAGAGTTGTACTTTGGTAGCGTTACTATAGACAATGTTGGTTGCTACTGGTTTCAGGGAGTAATTTTCCACTTCTTTGACATGCAGTTCTCCACTTATTTTGTAGATGGGGCAGTTCAAAGGAGACAATCAGGCCAACTCTGCTTACATAATCAAGGTATACAAGGATGTTGGCACGCAAAGAGCTTGATGTTAAACACACCACTTACTGCTATACAATAAATATTCCTTGCCATTGTTTTGTTTTCAGTTGGAATTGTTAGCTGCTAAGAATCTCATTGGTGCAAATTTAAATGGAACTTCGGATCCTTATGCTATCATTACTTGTGGTTCGGAGAAAAGATTCAGGTTACTTGATTTATTTTCCTTTTTCTTTTGTAATCAAAATTCGGTGATAGCTGATGCAATCAAGTAAAATTATTTATGCAGGATTCATTTTATAAGTTAGATTTTTCAGGAATGTCTACTTGAAAATTTTTAACTTATTCCTGTCGATTCGTTTATAAACTTCTCTTGTTCTCCATTTGGGAATTTTCTTATTAAAAAGTTATATATGCAGCCTATTTAATATTCCTTCCTTTTTTATATGTCATTTTAGCTTTATCAATTTGTTCATTTTTGTATGACGTTTTATATTATATATATGGACTTTTTACAAAAAAATAAAAATCATATTTATTCTTATTTACATTAAGGGGGAGGTTAGTATTAATAGAGACAGTCCTATAATTAAGCCATGATAATTATGAAGAAATAGAATTTTGGCATGATAATCATAGATCTAGGAGAGAAGTATTAAGGGTAAGTAAGTCTTGCAAATAATGTCATCAATACTTTCTTGGTCTTGATGGAAAACCTTAAATGATATATCAAAAAGAATGGGGGGAGTAATGATCACATATTCTCCTAACAAATAGCCCTATATATTAAAATTGTTTCCTTAACTTTGTTGATTGTAAAAGACATTTTCTTTTAAAATTTGGGAAATGTGCATTTTCTCTCATCTTGTTCCCTAGCATCTATATATGTTGTTTGTTTTTATATGCTTCCAAGAGGCACTTCCTACTGAACTTGTTTGATTGAATCTATTATCTACCTTTTTCTAACAAATCTCAGGCTATTTGGATTTCCAACTGCAAATTTCTCTCGTATAAATGCATAAAGGACTTAAATTTTGAATAAGAACAAATAGCAGTTGCTCACCCTGTTGCACTCTATTTTGTTAAGCTCTCTTTAGATTGAGGATGCACTAATTTGTCAGGTGATCATTGTTGAAAGTCGAAAGGTACAGATAGGGAAAAGCGAAGAATTCTGGTGAAACAATATTATGAAAATCAAGCTAAATTCTTTGTCTTGGATGGTGAAATTTGTTTTGAATAAAGATGTGCATATTTATATTGAACTATTAACTTGTTTTCTATCTAGAAATCTTTCTAAGTTCTAAATTGTCTGCAAATGTTTCCATGCTTAATACAGGTTCAGAAAATCTGATAACTTTTGTCTCTCTTAATCTATTTTACTTCATTACTGCCACAGCTCAATGGTCCCTGGTTCAAGAAATCCCATGTGGGGAGAGGAGTTCAACTTTTCTGTTGATGAGCTTCCTGTCCAGGTAGGTATCATTAATTATGAGAATTAATGTTCTCAATATCTCAGATGTTAGTTTGACCTTGTAAGTGCAATAGTAGGTCAGGAAATTTGGAAACAAAGAAACCTGCATCCTACATTATCACGTGATGCTAATGAAGCTCACTAAATCCATTTTTAATACTGTGCATGGAATCAAAATGCACATTTTGTTTCGTTTGATTTATCAACTTTTACTTCTTTTCTGTGCATGCAAAATTAGTGGAGTTTGAACTTAATAAAGGTCGGTGGAAGCCTTCATTTATTCAATGAGAGATTTGACAAAAAAAAATTTGAGGATTTTCCATCTGAGGGAAGAGGCTAATAATTGATTCAAACAGTAAAATTTATCAAAATCTGTAATGCAAATTCTTCTAACCAGTTTATAAGTATATTTTGCTTGATAACACCTCTTTTGGTGAGTGAGAAAACATATTTTTTTTTCTACTCATAAAAGAAGAGTAAATATAGAGGATGATTTTTCCTGTCATATGTTAAGATGTACACTATTTAGACACGATTAGTCAGGGTGCTACCTCACTCTCCCCCGACCGTAGCTCTACTTAAATGATTTCAAACTGGCAGTACCTTAAATAATGTAAAGGTAATGAACTAAATTGAAACTAACTAGAGTTCTACCCCAAATTGAATTTCGGTTGGAAGTCAAATTGTGTTTATAATGGCCGTGTCTTTTATGCACGGTTAGGAAAATTTCATGATCTCAATGACCATCACTGGAATAAATTGAATTTCCATGACTATGACGATCTCCATTGCAAGTTTATTTCGGTATTTTAAGGCACCAAAGTCTATGTAATTTGAATGTTAATCAAGCTTGAAATTATGTGTTTGAGGTCGATATTGTTTTCGGAGAACTCTTTTGTTCATTGAATATTGAAAATAATTTGCAGAGTTATGTTATGAATTTGGAAAAAATGAACTGAAATTATTATAACATTTGGCGTTACAAGAAGTAAGTTCAATTTATCTCATAATTTAAAATCAGGAACATTGTAGAAAAAGAACACGAAAATTTGTGCTGTTGCCAATGGCCATTCAATGACCCATATCTTTTACTATAGGCTGTGGTTAGCATATTATTTAGCTAGTTTATACTTCTGAATTTTGTTCCAAGTCCTAATTGAATATAAAGGAGTACTATACCAACAAAAACTTATAAAGAATTAAGTGATTGCCAGTAACCATCCAGGCATCCATTGACTCGCAGGATAGGATCAGTTGTGAAATTAGTTGATTGGAGTTTGTTATTCTATTTCTGATGCGAATGAAATAGTTCTAATCCTTTATGAACTAATACCTCTTTTTTTTTTGGTGTTTTATCAATTCTGTATGCCAAATAACCAGATTAATGTAACAATATATGATTGGGATATAATCTGGAAAAGTACTATTCTGGGCTCTGTAACTGTCCCAGTCGAAAATGAAGGTCAAACTGGTGCAGTATGGTATACATTGGATAGCCCATCTGGGCAGGTAATTTTCCTTCCTAAATCCCTTTTCATTTGGAGTTGTGCTCTACTACCACGTTGACATTTTGAATTTTACTTATATTTCTTCCAGGTATGCCTTCATATTAAAACAATGAAGCTCGCTGTAAATTCCTCCAGGTAGTTTTTTTTCCTATCTTTAAGTTTACTATTTAATTGCTTTTTAAATTGTAAATTACCTTATTAAGTTATTGAACCTTTGTGCCCATTATATTCAATTCCCTCTCTTTAATCTCCTAAATTAGGAGGAAGTCTCTGTTTACATTCCCATTAATTACTCTTTTTATAGAACCTACTGACTCATGGCTACGTGAACTGCACTCATTGTTAATAGATATTGCAAATTATGACTGCGTAATTTATTCAATATTGATAATGATGAATAGTATCTGAAGTGGCATTCCCTGATTGATTATCCGAGTTACTTGCAAACGTTATTTTAAAAATTGTATTCATACGTAATTTGAGTTCATTTTGTAAATTATTTTTATCTACCTTCCGACTTTCTTTTTTTTTGTAACAAAATTAGTTTTTGGTTTCCATGTTCTAATTGGAACTAGGAGATTTTGATCCTTAGAAATAGTCCTCGACAGCTGAAGCATGGGGTTAAATGAATTTATCGTTCCTAAACTTTTTAACTTGTTACATAGCTATCATACAACTTGAAACTGTGCAAGAACCCTCAAACTTTTATTTTGTTGTGATATAATTCCTTTAGCTGGAATTGTGTCATTTATTACCCAAAAGTATTACTTGAAAGCCCTTATTCTTTGCAACAATTTTATTTTGTTTTTACTTAGAGAATGTTTAAAAAAATCATTATTAAGAGGAAAATTGAAAAATACATTTTTTATTTCTTGGTTAAAGTAAAGAATTTGCCGTCATATATAAGTAGTTCAGTTTTATGCACTTCAGAGGTATATTTCTCCATAAAACAGGAAAAGTGGTCAGGTAAGGGGGATCTGGTAATTTGATTTTAAACTGGAAATATGGGATAAGAGATATGTGATTTCAAGTAAGAAGAAGAAACGAATTAGAGTGCAGATAGAGTCTGAGTGGTAAAAAAAATGAATCCTCCAAACAATTGAAATGAAGAAACTCAGTAATGCCAAGTAGCTCACCAATAATGCCTGATGCTTCGAGTTTCAAGTTTCATTTTATTTCCTTCATAATTAACTTTTCCTATTTTGAGGATGAATATAATTGAGTGGTTATTGAGTCATCTCTTGCTAGTAATACTGAGTGAATATTGATGAAACAGTTCTATTTATATGGAATTTATTTGTAACTTTTTTTGCTGATAGGGTTATGAATGGATATGCCGGAGCTAATGGTCGAAGACGGATTTCTATGGATAATAAACAGGGTCCTACAGTGGTCCATCAGAAACCTGGCCCATTGCAAACTATATTTAACCTCCCTGCAGATGAGGCAAGATGTACATAATTCATTTCTTGTAGGAATTTTTTTTTATCTGCTATATGATAAGAAGTTCAGAGTATAAGAATATATATCACTTTTAGTTGCTTCTCTATTATGTATCTAAAAATATCAACCACTTACTTTTTGTTTCTTGTTTAGCTCATCCTATTGTTGGGCTAACAATCAGATTGCTTGTTTTCAGATTGTTGAACGTAGTTATTCGTGTGCACTTGAGAGGTCTTTCTTGTATCATGGTCGAATATATGTCTCTGCATGGCACATATGTTTCCATTCTAATGTGTTCTCTAAACAGATTAAGGTAAGCTTGCTTTGTTTACCATTTGTAATTTCTAGTGCACTTTGTTTTCTATATTTCTTCCTAATAACATGCTAAAAAACAATTCTAAAGGATAAAGATGAAACTGTTTACTAGTATATTAAGAAAAACGTAGGCATACTCCATATATTAATAATTTTATTGTTTCTAAGCAATAGGCTACAAGTTGACAAAGTTATGAAATGTGATTTTGTTTGCTGTATGCAATATCAGGGGTCAGGCTGTTTTTAGATTTTCAATGGATGGCCTTTTTATTGATCCATTTGTCTTACAGGATATGAAATTGGTTTTGCATAATGTGGTCCAGCACTTCCAAGCCTAACTTGTAACTATAACTGTAAATTAACATGTACCAGATGCTTATGTGTCTTCAAGCGCACGGTGTTAGGTTGCACATGTAATTCTTGAATGTTAGTTGAGTATTAACATTGTTGTGATCAACCAAGTGCTTTTCTGAAACTTGCAGAACCTTGTGAGAATCAGTTTTAGCTTTTAAGAACGCATTCGAATATTACATTATGTGCATACATGTATGCACTTTGACATGCATGACCTGTAATATGCTCTTGTAGGCTATTTCTACAGCTTTGGTGCAGATAAATTACTTGAATGATCCTTTTGAAGCATACAGGTAGAAATACAATTTGCATAGCTTGGTTTTTATTGGAGTGAAAAACTATTATCGGAAACTTATCAGTTCAAGCTTTTAGGTAAATGGTTCTTGGCATGTGTCATTTACTGCTCTCTGATGGAGACAGGTTTAAGTAGAGAATTTAGGAAGAATAGGAAAGAATGAGAAGAGAACTTTTGAGTAGATTCATTCATTACAAAAGCATGACCTCTGAATAGCATATAGGTACTGCTGACGTGGTGGCAGTTATTGCTGTAACTAATTCCAAAAGCAACAGCAAATTAAAGGAATAACAAACTAACGGCAGTAAAATACTCATTTACCCACTTATATGTGATGGATGGAATTAGATCCTCTTAGATCTTGAGTGGAGTTTGAATCCCGAGAACCCATTTATGCATATTTTGAGCATATGGTGGTGTGGGCTTGTTCTCATACACACTTCAAGTTCAAGGGTTATTCATGTGTGTGGCTATGTTCTAAAATCTATTTTTGGAACCTTACGTGTTAGCTTAAGCTTTGGGGGTTTTCATTTTTCATCTTATCAAGATTATGCTAGTTTTAGACACTGCCTGCCTAAAAAATGGGATTCACTTTGTTCTCTCTTCAACCAAGAAGTTCAATGCATAGTCATATAAAAAGAGTAAAATTATTCTTCTTCGATAAAAAGCTTTTCTGTTTCAGAGCTAAAAGTAAAGTACTCTTTCTAAAACTTTTAAATTGATGTCTTGCAGGTGGTTATACCTTTTGGAGATATCGATGAGGTATGTTCTATTGTTATGTTTATGTTTTCATGAAATTGCCATGGCTCGTTATGAAGTGTAGAGACTTCTCCAGAGCGTCTGTTTTATCCCTTAATATGTTGGATGGATAGGAAGGGATGTCATGTATGGATGCATGAAAATGTTACATAATCATTTTTTAAAGGAAGACAGACCATTTCTGATGTGAAAATCCCGATACAGTAAGGGAATTTTCTGTAAGGCTGATGAGGATTTAAATATTGAATCCGTAAGATATGGTTTACTTGAGTATTGAGATTGATCTCTTTTAGAATCTGTTACTTGATTATATTTTTTAATATATTGTTGCTCTATGAAGTATTGTATCTCATAGACCTCTCTGGATTATTGATATCACTCAAAATAATTCTTTATTTATTTATTTACTTTTGGGTTGATGCAGATACGTAGAAGTCAACATGCGTTCATTAATCCAGCTATAACTATTATTCTTCGGATGGGTGCTGGTGGGCATGGTGTGCCGCCATTAGGAAGTCCTGACGGTTAGTACAACTCCGAGATCTATAAAGGCTTATATGCAATTAATCTTGTTTTTCTGGAATCTGGGTTTATACTGCTTGATACCTGTTTTTCTGTATAATTGTCACTTTGAGCTTTGATCATTTTTTCATTATGGTCATGATTCATGAGTATCATATTTGGAAATTGAGTACGTTTTCATTATGCTCATGAGTACATAAATATCTTACTGCTCTTTTTCTTTTTTAACCGTATCCAACTCCCAAGTGATTTTTAAGCATGAATTTGTTGTTTTCCATGTAACACCAACCTTTCGATGTTTAAAGTTTAGTTGGCATTTTACATCCTAATAAAAGGTATTATCTCCAATCATTAAAAACGGAAAGGTATGATTAGTTGGAAGAAAAAGAAAAGATGCAATGTTGAATAGATATAGTTGAATTTGTTTAAGGTGCTGTTGTTCAATATTCTTTTGCTTATTGTTCAATAGATATAGTTGAATTTGTTTTATTCTTCACTGCTTCCCTCCTACTAGTAGACAATCTTATAGAAAATCGTACGAGCATTTATACTTGTGGAGTAAACATCTACTTGCAAGTTGCAATTCATCACAAGTTATGTTTTCAATATGAACTCAGTTTTTATGAAGTTGTTTTTATATATCATTTATCCCGTGTTCCCATTTTCAGGTAGAGTCAGGTACAAGTTTGCTTCTTTTTGGAATAGGAATCATGCACATAGAGGACTACAACGTGCAGCAAAAAATTACCATGATAGATTAGAAGCTGAAAAGAAGGTATGTTTTGTCTCTTACAAATGATCTTTCAATCTTTTTTGCTTTATATGATTAATTTATAATTCATAGTTTCATAAAGAAACTTTTTCCCCCAATTATCTACCATATATGGATTCATGTGACACAAAAGGTTTTAAAATATTCACCAGTCTCATTGAAAGTTAGCGAAGGTTATTCAATAAACCTTTGCTTTGGTTGCCTGTGGATTACATGTTTAAGTTACTGGCACATGCTGCCTAGAGAAAAGTGTGCTCGTATTGTTGTTTGCACTGATGCAATCCCTTATTATTCATATTATGGATCAACCTCGTATGAACACTTTGCCCTTGCTAGTAACTTCTTTCCACTCAATTATTATTTAAAACCATTGTTCATGGCATGGTCACTTGATGAAAGCCATCAGTCGGTCATGGTTCTCTTGTATTTCACACTTCTTTTATTGAGTTGATGGACATGGCTACTTTGAAGTTGCATAATTGTACACTAATATTTTGGTTATTTACTTAATTGCTGCTTGAAAGAAAGTGAACTGTGCAGTGTGAATTAGAGCTAATGAGTTCTTCCTTTTAGTCAGTTATGTTATGGATTAAATCTCATGGATACTAATGTCCTAGAAAAAACAAGAAATTACAAGCTTGACATACAACGTCGAGGACATTTTCCATAATTCTTTATAGTTGGATGTTGCAAAGTGTAGAAACATAGGAGTTGATGTTTATTTGTCGATATTGGAATAATGACTCTTTTGTTTATTCACCTGTAGTGGATCTTGATCCTGAATAATGCCTTGGTTGCCACTGCTATGCTCTGATTAACATTATCTCCCTTGTTTTTACCCTGCAACTCTTAGAAATTTCTTCTGCAAATTAAAAGTTTCTTTTCATGTCTCTTACCATTATGCAGGAAAGAGCTGAATCTGCATTGCGTGCTCATAGTAGCTCTATCAAAGGTGCTAAGACTCCAGAAAATATTGTACCTACAGTAAAACATCAAACTTTTATCAAAGAAGAGGTTCTTGTTGATATATACAATGTATGAGACATCCTTCCCCTGAAGTTGGTTATTATATTTCTTATTACCTTATCATTGTTGTTGTTGTTGTTGTTGTTGTTGTTGTTGTATTATTAATTCTCTCTCCAATTGCAGGATACATTTCCTTGCACACCTGAACAATTTTTTAATATATTATTGAATGATGACTCTAAATATACGATTGAGTATCGTGCAACTAGAAAGGATACAAATCTTACTGTAAGTTGAAAATTCTTGTTGATCTTAATTCCCCTGCATGCATGCATTCTTGTTGAATTAATGGCTCTTCATATTATTCTGAATGGAGCCTTCGTTCTTAATTTGTTTGTATGATTGGTTAATGGTTATTGTTTTGAAGAATAGTCATTTATGAATTGGAGTTCACTTTATCTCATTTGATATGCAGGTGGGACAATGGCATGCTGCTGATGAATATGATGGTCAAGTGAGAGAGCTAACATTTAGATCTGTATGCAATAGTCCCATGTGCCCACCTGACACAGCCATGACGGAATATCAGCATGTGGTTTTATCTTCAGACAAGCAAATACTTGTGTGATATCTTATCTCATTCTCTGATTCTGTTTCTTTGTTTACCCTCTGTATAAATATCCCTGATTTTGATAGTAATCTCTCTTTCCTTTGCGTTAATTGCTTTCATTTTGTTTGTTTTTTTTTTTAAATCTTTGCCCTTGTTACAGGTGTTTGAAACAGTACAGCAAGCTCATGATGTTCCTTTTGGGTCTTATTTTGAGGTATGCTTCGGGCATCATACTTTGAATATATCATCTAGAGGGATACTACCTTAATTAAAGTTTATTCCATATACTAGGACTTAAACTCAAGATATCTAGATTAAGAGACTTGGTCTCTAGCTGAAAGGAACTTATTAGATTATATATTTTTCTCGTTATATACTGTTTCTCACTCAAGTAATCAAGTTCTGTTGCTGCTGCATTTCTAGATTCATTGTCGTTGGAAAGTGGAGACAAATGCCGAAAATTTATCTAATATAGACATAAAAGTTGGTAAGTTATTCTTGCCACTCCTGTATTTTTGTATATTTTTCTTGCCATTCGATGAATGTTTCGCTGTCCCATTCTCGTGTTAAATCCTTGTATTTCATCCTGTTGGAATCTATTGAATATACTGGAGATATAAGTTTAAAATTTCTGCAGGTACACATTTTAAGAAATGGTGTGTGATGCAATCCAAGATTAGGGCTAGTGCAATCAATGAGGTTGGTTCGGTTTATCTTCAATAGAACTTTTTTCTGTCTTTTCGGTCTGTTCTAGTAATTCATGTGACATCTGATACAATTCATTGAGTCCAAAGTTTAACTAAAATGTTTGCAAAATTGACTTTGTGTAGTACAAGAAAGAGGTGGAATTGATGCTAGAAAAGGCACGGTTGTGTATCCAGTCACATATGTCTAGCAACAACGTCAATAACCCTTCTTCCACTCCAAATCCAACACGAGATACCAGTTGATAGACTCAAATTTTCCCTTTCATCAAAATGTTGTATTTCTGTTCCTTTTATTGTTTCATTTTGTTATATATATATATATTTATATGTAAAGCCATGTGTGTTTGTTGATGGCAATATATAAATATAGGTGTAAATTTTGTAACCTCACCCTGCTCTCCATTTCGAGAAGCAGCGGTGGTTCGTGTTACTGTGTTATTTATGGAAATCTCAAGTTTTTGGAAAAAATTGTACCAGTTTCTTATTTTTTTACTTGTCGTACAATTCCGAAAACATTCAAACATTGATACTCAATGAGAAGTTATATTTCTTCCAGTATTATTTCCTTGTTAGACTCTTTAATTTATCCATCTATTATATGCATCTCAATTTTTATTTCCTTTTTCCGGCTTTGAGTGCTCGAATTTATCCATTTTGGCGACAATTTGCCTTCCAATTAAATCGTTGCTGTTTAATTTCTTAGATGAGGGATCTAGGATTTACTGGCAAGTATGTTTTTACAGAAATTTTGTGGGTGAAAAATTACGTTTATGTATAGGTCAACCGGAGTTTCTTGCCAGCCAGTCATTGTTCCTTTATGTCTTAACGATCCCTATATGTTGTCAACTTAAGTTATAACAAGAACTCAAGAGATCGGTTTGCAGCGAGCAACGTGTAACCACTGAACTTCAGAAACAGGTTACACTTCAGAAACGATTTAAAGAACTATAGATATACAGATAATATACAACCTAACCGGTGTGCGTTCATAATTCCCTATATTATCCCTATCTGCCAAGGAATAAGGAAGCAGTGTTATCTTGCAGTATTGAAAAAGTGTTGCTAGTTACCAAAAAAAAAAAAAAGTGTTGCTACGAAACAAGCAGGGGAAAATTTAGACTCCAAATGAGGGTGCCAATTGGCACAATGAGCAGCCCTTCTGCGGAGACATGGGACCAAACCATCCCCTCAAGAGTGGTTCCTGGAAGGTAGGGGTGCTTCAAACAGGCCATGCCATCTCATGTCTCCGCCGAGAGGAGCTCTTCTCTAGCAACTCAAGTTGACAATAGTTGAAATTTTTATGACAAGGCTTCAACATGCAAAAAACTATTGCCATTTTCCAGTCAAATCTATCAATTACACGCGACTATTACATACTGCAATATTACGCATGATCCAGGTAACTTGCATGCAAGTTTTCAAGTTAGGATTGACATGTTACTATATCGTGGAACAAACACAAATTAACAGCTTGGAATTTTTGTTAAATAGGTTCTAAAATATATCCGAGGCAATATTGACTCAACTTTTAGGGTAGCATTGAGTCATTGAATACAAATTCAAGTAAGATAACATTACACCCTCATTGCACACTAATTCGATAACGAACAGAATGCTTACACAACCCATTGCATAGTAAAATTAAATATCATTAAGCTTTATTCTATGCTTCCCACACCAAATCACTCAGACATATTACATAGATTATACATTCTATCAATGTGTATCAACTTGACATCAATATCGAAAAGCTGAATTTGAATACATTCTTGGAACAATAACACAGAAATACCCTTATTTGAGTCCAATTCTCACCTAAAGCAAACAATATAGACGCTGCACGATGCAGTCAATAAGAAAGAGCATATTCAGCTTTCAGAGCTGCAGGATGTCTCCCCTGGTGAAAAGGTGTCTCTTTGGTGGCGCTGCATCTCCTCGTATGCCCATTCAAGACCAGGACAGTAATGGAGCGGTGGATTAAATCTGATATCATCCATGTTATCTGGCAAGAATGCTCCATTCTCAATTAGGAACTTCACAGCTTCTTTCTTCCTTTCTTTAGCTGCACTATGCAGTGGAGTCCCTGAAAAAAGTATACCATGTTACAGAAGCGCATTCATCAACACTATTACAATTTAAGGAGCACCGGTTACCGAAAAAGATGTATTCCATGAGCTGAAAATACTTACATCCACAAGAACCCCATGTTCTAGCGTCAATGTTGGCACCACGTTCGAGTAATTCATCCATTACATCAATGTGTCCTCCCTCAGCAGCAAGGTGGAGAGGAGTCACTCCCTTCGATTTGGGACCCCATGCAAGCACGTTAACGTCCATCCCTTTATCAAGTAGTCGCTTCACCTACAGACAAACAAAAAAGTCAATGACTTTGTTACTGGATGAAAAAGAATTCCTAAAGCAAACTACCAAATATCTGGACATAAGAACACCGATACAGACAAAACAAGATGTAAAGATATAGATGGAGGAAGGACAGAACCCAAAAGTCCTAATAGTCTAATGGACTAAAACCAATCAACGGCAGTAAAATAAACAAAATCGCAAACCTAAGACAAGTGGGACAAGAACAAATCCATATCCTTCATAGGGCATGTTAAATACAAGAACATCCCCTTAATCAACAACATCTATAGAATCTAGCATTGGAACAAATTCCCAACAAACTGATGATCATATAGCTAGCTTATGCAGAAACATGAAATTTAGAGCAAAACAAATCCAAGAGACAAAAACCTCAATACATTTGAACAATTGAAATACTACAGCTAAAGGTGAGATAGCTTATCAAGTCAAAGAAATTCCAACTGATAAATTCAAAGACTAACATTCAAATAAGTAAATGACAAGACACACAATCCCCCTATTTCTTTCCAAGCAAACACGAAATTGACATACAAAATGAATTCAGAAATTAACAAACAAACAAATTTGCAGAAATTACTCGCCAAAACTAAGAAGAAGCTACACACAATCAAAAGTTACAAAATGACCACCATAATTTAATTTACTTTGAATAAGCACCATCACAATTTCTATTCCGCCCCTGCCAACGAGAGATTATCCCTAAATCGAATTCAACTGAGCTAATCAGCGTCATTATACTCGATAATCCTTCAACATTGGGCCAAATTTATTGCCACATAGTATTCAAAGTTAATCCCTTTAACAAGTTTCAATACTACTCATAGTTAAATTCAAGCACAAATTCAAACAAATATACAACTAAAATAAACAAGTTAATACAAATCAGCTAACAGTTAATTTCCAAACAGGGCCAATATCATTACTCCCTCTAATTCCAATATCATGATTCAAACATACCTCTTTGAGATCACCTCGTCGAGCACCAATATGAAGCAAAGTCCATCCCCGGTCATCACTATCGACCCGAGACCTAAAGCTTCGCCTTTTCGAGAGACTACGCCTCAGTAACAACGTATCCGAATTAGACCGTTCTTGAATCATAATTTCTTCTTAAGCTTTTATCAATTAACAGATAAAAATAATAACTTTCACAAAAAAAAACAGTCTTTGGGGAAACAAAAAGCCCTAATTTACATGTTAATCTTCAGAAAATTAACGAGAAGAAAGGGAATGATTGGCAATGCAATAGGGGGCAAAGGGATTCAAACCGGGTCCGAAAGCACGAATATTTTGGCAAATTACAAACGAAAACACGACGAATGATGATGAGATTATGAACATAATTTCTTTTTTTGATGCCTAATTGAAGATAAGGGGGGCGAAATTAGAGAGAGATTAGAGAAATCCTGATGTTATATGGAGGGAATTTGGGGGAAACATATATGCGTTTTTGAAAATTGAAACCCTAATTCAAGAGGAAGATGATGATGAAGAAGAAGAAAGATTCTTGTTGAGGTATAGGGAGGAGAGAATGAGGGGAGATATTTTTAGAGATTAAATATGATGAAAAGGGACTTGGCCCAATGGGCCTCTAACTACTTAAATTTTAGAAAACTAGAAATTTGGTTTTTACTTGAACCGGACTGGTCTAGTTTGATTCGATTCTGACTTGAACCATAATACAATTTGGTTCGGTTCAAAAATATTGCACGATTCGATACGGTTCGGTTTAGTATTTGAACCTAATTGGCCATGCTCATCCTTATTGTTTAGTGGTTGAGTTGTTGGCAGGTAGTGCAAGGCGTCATTGTCTTTGGTGTCGATTGAATGAGAACTTTAAATAGAAATGGTTTAATCGACTAATGGGATGGTTCAAAACTAATTTTAACGCTGCTTAACAAAATAATATGAGTGGCAAGATTAATGCATTGGTTCGAGACAATTTTGGGGGAGGTTGTGCTACTGGCAACAACTCTATTGAGGCTAACGTGTTTAATACATGTGGCAAAAATGACATCATAGTTTTAGAATATGAAACTGCTTGGAACGGTGGATGCACATATATTATTATCGAATCGGATAACTACTCTATTGTCAATGCTCGTAATTGTTGTAGAATGATTAAATTGATTCTTTAATTTTATTCGTTTGGAAGACACCAAGTAGTAAATCTCCATTTTTAACTCGTCGCAAGTGAAGCATATGAGAAGGGTTCCTAATGGTGTGGCTCATGAAGTTGTTGCTTGGGCCAAGACGTTATCAAGTCCATTTTCGTTGGTGAAGAATGTTGCTGCCTTTTCTAGGTAATTTCATCTCTAATGACAAATATATTTTTTATGTTATTTGATGAAATCGTTGCCTATTCAATTAAGTGATTTATTTAATTATTAAATAAAAGTTGCGAGAAGATATGTTGAGTCGGTTAAAATTTTGAGAAGAAAACCTAAAACGGTATTTTTCGTTTTAATGGGTAAAACTTTTTGTTTTGCCAAAAGGACAATTTTTATTGATATGAAAAATGGTAAATCTTCACGAAAGTGATTGAAAAACTACAATCTAAAAGTACACCAGATGAGTTTAATCTAATAATAGATCGTATAAGGAAGTAGTGAACACTATATGAATTGTTTTTGGCACGACGGTGGAAAATGCATTCCACCTAGAATCGACTTCAAAGCTTTTATCTCCACATATGACTTTATAATTTTTCAATGAGTCATATCTATGTGATAGTAGATAAAACTCTTATGTATTTTCATGAAGAAAAATATGATAACAACCATAACAAGAGACAAAACAAACACTCTAACAAAAGAAGAAAACAAAAAATATCTCCAAAAAAAAAAAGAAAAAATATCAATTAATATAAAATATAATAACTATTAGCTTTATGAGTAAAAAAAAAAAATGAGCTTATGGAAAAAATACCCAAATTTTGAGGAGAAATTTGAGACTTTAGGAGGTTAGGTTTTTTTCTGCTCAGAGATGAAGAGAAGTAGAAAAAACTAAATGGATTAACTTGATATTATGAAATTGTAACTACTTTTACATTAAACAACAAATAATAAGTTAGTTACTACTTCTTTATAGAAAAATCAATTATATTTAGAGAGATAGTGGAGCAGGTTAAACTTTAGCATCAAACTTTCCACCTAAATATAATTGTATTCAGGTTTTGTTTGATTATGCTGTTGAATGTAACATCAAAATCAAACTAACGCTAGATATGTTAAATTATATTTTAGTTGGAAAGGTCGTTGATGTAAAAATTATATATCTATCCCTTCAATAAGTTTTTGAATGACAAATCTACCCCTAACATGTAATTTTCCCATCAAGATCCATTTTACCAAAATTTGAATAGATTGTTATTTAACTGTTATATTAAACTATTTGTACTTCAAGAAGTTAATCCAACATATCATATAACCTGAACATCTAGTTAATATTAGGGTAATTTCCTAAAAAAAACCCTGTGTTTATCAATTTTGTCAAAAAGGTGTATGTGTTTATTTTTTTGACAAAATGAGGATTGTGTATATCTCCGTTAACCAAAAAGCGGAAAAGTCATTAACGGTGTTAAATGTGATGACGTGGCAAGGGGTATTTTGGTCTTTATTTATGGGTTATGATGTAAAAAGTCATTTCTCGCACTTTAAAGTTGTAAACACATGAATATTTAAGAAATTTAAGGGTTTTCGGTCTTTATTTATTCATAAATTTCTTAAACATCCATGTGTTTACAACTTTAAAGTGCAAGAAATGACTTTTTTATATCATAACCCATAAATAAAGACCAAAATACCCCTTGCCACGTCATCACATTTAACACCGTTAATGACTTTTCCGCTTTTTGGTTAACGGAGATAAACACAATCCTCATTTTGTCAAAAAAATAAACACAGACACCTTTTTGACAAAATTGATAAACACAGGGGTTTTTTTTGGAAATTACCCTTAATATTAGGTACTGTTTTTTTATTTATTTTCAGCAATATTAAGTTTAATTCAATTCAGTAATATTAAGTTCAGTTCAGTTTAGCAATATTAAGTTCAGTTCAGTTCAATTCAACAGTATTCAGTTCTATTCGATTCAGTAACATTAAATTCAGTTCAATTTAATTTATTATTATTATTGCTATTAATAAATATTTATTATTTCTACCAACTTAATAATTCTAATATATTATATTTTTGTAATCGTTTTCTTTCATATGATACATGATCTCATCCTCCTCCTCCTCCTCATCATCATCATCACCATGTAATTTTCACATTTATTGTGATATAGTATTCCACACTGCAAACATGATGGTTCTACGATCTGTATTAAGCATATTTGAATCTACCATTCCATTAACATTCAGACCATATTGTATAATGAAATTCCAAATGTGCAAGTAGAAACAATAATTGACATTTGATACTTTTGTGACACTTGAAGCATATTGTAAAACACTTTTCACCTTTTTTTAACAATTCAAATGTCATTTATACATTCATTCTCAATGATAAATGTAAATTTTTGTAATCTTCAATCATTTCCCTACGTTTTTCACGCCTAAACTCTGGCATATGACATATAATTTCATGTTCTCTAATTGGTGATAAATATCCAAGAGTATTTGAGGCGGCTATTGCATACCGTGATTTTATTATTATTATTATTTATTATAGTTATTATTTATAATATAATATTATTATTATTTGTTAAATTTAATTTTAGTAATTATTTTTCAATTTTGTTCAGTTCAGCAAAATTAAGTTCAGTTTAGATCCGTTCAGCAAAATTAAGTTCAGTTCAGTTCAACATCATTCAGTTCAGTTCAGTTATGCTTTTTTCAGTTCAAAAGTATAGAGCCTAACATTTCATTAACCCAACATATCATATCATACAAATATTCAATATTTATTGTGATATGCCAATATAGTCGACGTTCCATATTATCGTTATGTCACGAAATATTAACAATTTTTGCTTACACATGCTACTTTTTCATACGAAAAACTAGAAAAGGAAAAAAACATGAGCTATTATATATTTATTTTTTTTCCTATAAATAACAATGGACAAAATAATACAAGAACTCTAGACAAGCAATTGAAGGGAGAATTTAATGACAACTTTTTGTGTTAAATGAAAACTTCAACTTTACTTTCCATATACTCCAAACTTCTCTCCACCATTCATACCATCCAATTCATAGATTTTTCTATTTAAAACAACAATAAGATTTTTTTTCCTAAAGGAAAACAACAGTAAAATTATGTACCAAAATTCCTTCAAAAATTTTTTTTATACCATAATCATATATAATAATCTGAATTTTAAGTATACACTTTACTTCTTTCAAAAACAAAAAAAAGTATACACTTTACTAATTCCCATTTAAATATATAAAAAAATATAATTGTAATGTCAACTGTAAATTATTGGGAACAAAAAGAAAAACTCTTCGAGACTTCATCAAATCTGACCTCACTTCCCCAAGTCCTAATACCGGCCGATTCAATCTCGACAGCAATTATAGTAAAACTTTTATATAAAAATAATATTTCAATTGTTATAGAAATAATCCGATCCAACTGTATTAATGTACAACCTAATTACGGAGGTACCGGAAATCCTAATTCCGGTTGACTCATCCTCGGCATTATATGAACAGCCACGGCCTCAAACCCCGGCGGCATTTCCACATTCCACAACCTAACAGGTTGTGCCACCACATCAACCACCACAATCTCTGCTCTGCCGCCGCAAACAACACAAACTCTACCACCACCGGCAGCAATATGCTGAGCTCCGACGAGTCTATCACTCTCCATCACATTATCCCAATCATCCTTCTCAGGATCATACTTTTTAAGCACCCCTTTAGCTTCATCCACCGCGTAGATAACCTCCTCATCCATCGCCGCCGCCGGACCTTTCCACCCGAAAAGCATCCCTTCCGGCATATCTTCCCAATCGTCTTGTTCAATATCGTAAATCGCTCCTTCTTTGGCAGCATTCCCTTTTACATTCACCATACAAAGCTTCTTCCTTTTCCATGGGATGGCATCTATAGCATCCCTGCAAAACCTCCCATCTTTAAGCCCTTGAAGCTTCTTCCATTTCCAGTTTTCGGGTTTCGAAAAACCCGAAAACTTACTATCTTTAGGGCACAGAAAATCCCATCTTTCCACTAGTTTTCCAAGATCAGCGGAGAACTGAGACCCAACCCCACTCGCTACAAAGATCGAATCTTTCACAACTCCGGCAGCACACCACCGGCGAGGGGTGTCAAGAGGGGGTCCAAAACCCCACCCCCGATCCAGCGGATTGAAAATCAGCGGGCGGGGAAGAGCCGGGGAGAAATCATCAGTAGTAGTAGCAGTAGTAGTAGCAGAAACAAGAACGAGGTTCCCCGAAACAACGACTGATTGAAAAGGGAAGTCCCGGGAGATGAAGGAAGGGTGGCGGAGGATGATCCGGAGAGGAGGATCCTGTGGTGGAGGAGGAAGAAGATCCCACGTGGCGGATATAGGATCAAATGAGAAGAAATGGATTGAGTTATCTGAATCTTGAGATGATGATAATATGGTGTATAAAGAAAGATAAGGCGGGAAAGATGGTGTGTAGATTAACCTCCGCCATGAATAGCAAACGGAGAAGAGGATAGACGGCGGAACACGGGAGAGGATGAGCTGGGCTACATGGTCAGGAAGACCTGGTATAAGGGTTGACTGGTGGTGGTGGTCTTCTTGCCGGCGGTGGCGTTTGGAGGCGGTTGTTGTTAACTCCGGCGGCGGAGGTCGGATGGAGTTGGGCATATGGGAGATATGGAAATGAATTGAGAGGAGAAAGGTGAAGATGAAGATGGGTTTTTAAAAAAGGAAAATAAATGGTTGTGGTTTAAAGATAAGGGGCATGTGAATGGTAGGTCAAATAAAATGAAAAAGTAGAGAATTGGAGAGATTATGTAAAGTTGAATTTTATTTTATTTTGTTTTTACTTTGTGTATTTAATGTCAACTTGAGATCCCCTAGCCTTTCCTTAATTTTCAATAAATAATTATGAGTAACTAACAAACTTTGTAAAGTATATATGTACCAATCATCTACTCCATCCATAGTGTGCAATCTAAGTTATGTTCCTTTGTCATCATTGCTGTTATGCACAATATCAACATATATTTCTATAAAAAAAAAAAAAACAATATCAACATATTTGTACTTTTGGCCTAATTTTTCCAAAAAGTCCCGTAAGCTTAGTATACCAAAAAGAAAAAGTAGAAGTTTCCATCCGAGTTTATAAAAAAAGCTTAGACTTCAATTTATAAAGTCTTATCAGTGGACTTGGACAAAAATGTCCATTGATATGTCAATAGAATCTAACTATTTATAAATAACTCATTTCACATTTTTCGTTTTGCTCAAGAACAAATAACAAAATTTTTTATCTAAAGAATAAAATTCCAAAACACTAATATGTAACTAACTAAAATAATAATCATCTATTTTTCAAAAAGCTCAAACTCAATATATGTAGTCAAGATATTCTTCTTGCGATTAACAAGAAAATTAGAGAATTTTGTCAACTAATCATTGGTCAACTTCTTTTTTACTTCAACCAACTACATACGAGAGAAATTTTAGAATACTTCTGGAGTACGAGTGACGTGGTACTTCGGACCTATAATTCGATGACACGTCATATCGGTTAGTATCTAGGGTTCATCATTTAGGGTCTAGAGTTTATTTTTTGGGGTCTAGGGTTTTTATTTTTGGATCTAGAATTTTATATAAATAATTAACTAAGAATTACATTTTAATTAATTACATATTGTCAAAATCTTATTGGTTAATGAGACACATGTATACGAATATAAATATCTTGGGTATGATCGGTTAAAAATTAGTTAAACTAAGATTAGAGAGAGAGAGTTAAGCAAAGCAAAAAAAAGCATATATCAGGATTTTTCTTCAATTGGTATGTACATATTAGGAAACATTGATCAATCTTCTAAAGTTCATAACTCATTTCAAACTACTATATTTTGGCTTTGTATGTAGTCTTTGGATTTATTTAGATTCTACTTCCACAACCTCACCATTTGGCTAAAAATATGTAATTTGGTCCATCAAAAAATTAGTTAAAGTGAATATCATAAATGTTCGGCACTTTCTTTTTTATTATCGTCATGAACAAATTGACGAGTTCGCTTCAAGATAATATACTACTATGTTACATGTTGTTTGCAAATAATATTGTGTTGGTTGATGAGACGAGAGGTGTAGAGATTAAGTTGAAATTACAGAGATGTAATAGTGACTTGAGAGAATGAAACTGATTATTTATTATGAAATGAGAAGATAATTACAAATGATCAAGGAACCAACATATATACAAGAATCAAGAAACGGTTAACAACTAAGGAAGGAATAACAGTTTTCCCTCCAAAACTAACGGACTCTAAACAGTTAATGACAGCTCACTCAAGTTGACTTGAATTTTGTTAGTTGACTGATGACATGTCAGCGTTCTAGAAGCTTCCTTGGAGACCTCTGAAAATTGCAGCTCATTCAACAAGATGATCTTTAAAATTTAGAGACTCTAAGCTGAGTAAGAAACAAGACAGGGCATTTGGAATGTAAGTTTAGCGACAGTGAAAATAAGGAGACAAAGATAATCATTTTGAATGGAAGAAGTGTCTAGAGTTTGGATTGCTTCCCTTATTTAAAATCTATTATCCAATCAGATGAAGAATTAAAATCAGCGTCTTTGATCTTAGGAAAATTAATCATCAACATTAACATTAGCTAACATCTTTTAACCAAATCCCATATTTTTTTTCACAGAATTAAATGATGAATTCTAAGTAATTTGGTAATAAGAAGATTGATTTGCATCACAGAAAGTGATCAATATTATAGCTGATCCATGAAGGGATCTAAGATGGTTCTTTTTCATTTTTTTTCAGAAGCTTAATACATTTATAACCCTTCTAAGTTGTCTATAAATTGTATTTTACCTCTCAACTTAGAAACGTAACAACTAACTTTTTCAACTTGCATTTTTTTAGCAACTAACCCTCTGACGATGACGTTGAGCATACTCCACGTACTATATGGCATGCTTCACGTTAACATGAGAATGTGACACGTCAAAATCAAAGGGTTTAGTTGTTAAAAAGATGCAAGTAGAAGGAGATATTTGTTGAAAAAAATACAATTTAAGGAGGTTAATTGTAACAACTCTAAATTGAAAGGGTCAATGTGATTTATAGATAACTTAAAGGGGCTAAAGATATATTCATCCCAAATGATAATAAAAAGGAGTGATGGGGAGAAAGCACGTGGAGCGCACGGCAATAAGCAAGATGGCATCATAGCCATAGAATGGATTAATTAATATTAATATTAATAAATCAAATGAAATCAGTCAATGTCTCTATAACTATAAGACAACCCACCTAAAGTCTGGTTTCGACTTTACTAATCAACCCCACACCAACTCCAAAATATCTTAAGAAGAAAAAGGCTACATACATGTAAATTCTAATGCTTTTACCTTAAAGTTTCCTATTATTTTTATTATTTATTATTATTTGATTAGTTTCATATCATTTTATTTAATATTTATGGTAAAGTACACAAAATAATTAAGGAAAAATAACTTATTTAGTACTTACTAGTATTTGCATATGTGCATATCAAACCAAACGAGTGAGAGATAATGAGTGATAAAAATAGAATTTACGCACATGTTACCATTTATACTCTTTGGTAATTCATGCATTCTAATCTTCAATTGAGGATTTTCTTTTTTCTGCGAAAATTCTAACACAATTTTATTGTTTTATAAAATAAGGTTCTTTTTTATTTTTTCTAAAATAAACTTGAGAAATCATTATTATCCCTATTTATTATATATAAAAAAAAGATGAGATCTGTAAAATAAAGAAAAAGAAGATGAAGCATTGAATGAAGAAATTAAAAAGAAAAGCAGGAGGGTGAGAAATGAGAGTATTGTATGTATTTATTTCAAAAAGGGGTTTTTCCTCCCTGTTATGTCTGTCTGTCACGCACAATCCTTTTAAATTATAGCCATATGCTCCACATTCAATGTCACTAACCTATATTTGGTTCACTACCCATTTAATACATTTTACAATGTTTTCCAACCCTACCCCAAACATTTTGATTATGGGTCACGGACATACATAACAAATAGTATATAATAGTAATATTAAACTTATGCAAATGTTGTAAAAAAAAATAAAAATTTATGCAAACAAAATAGAATGTATGTTTGCATACATTATGACTTTGATATATAATAAGTAATGTTTTAGTGGTTATTACGCTCCTAAAAAAGGTGTGGAGTCTTGAGTTTGAATTCTGAGATCGACAAAAGTGAAATTCTCAAAAAGCATTATGATTTACTAAAAAAGCAAATTATTTTAAACTAAACAACTAACCATATAAAATAAGCCACAATTACCACTATTGATAACATTCGGATTCGCCTAGATGTCACCAACTTGGTAAGACGGCTTCATCTGTCACAACTCACAAGAGCATACTCTCGGTCAAGATTTGCAGAAAGACCCATAACTCCTTTGGAAGCCACTTAAAAAAATTATGACCATATTAAATGACTAAGGCCATACGTTATAAGTAATGTTTCCCCGTATATGTGCAACATAGCTGGCTAATCAATTGTTATGTATTAATATCTGGTGATCCTTCTAATGTTTTTGACCTCTAAAGTCACAATGAAGGGTTGTTTTTCTTTTCTTACCCTTATGGACCAAGATCATGTGTTATTTTTATTCTCATTGTTGTGAGTTCGAATGATGAAAGAATAATCAGCAACCAAATGCCAAATCTCATTGCTATTTTCATTTATCTAGAATATCTGATCTAGTCTTAGGAAGAAATATGAAGTTGTTGGAGATATCACATGTTCGAGGCTGCAACCAAGTTCATAAGAGACGGGATTGCATCCCGGTTTCAACTCTTCCGTAGACATATTAGTAAGATTATTTAGCTTATTCGCTGAACTTTTCTTTTGTGGATACGAGTGTGCTGTAAAAGTTAAGATTTTGGTTGCAGAGTTGTTGTCTGACTGTTTGAAGTGTTGTACTGAGAATGAGCAACGTATGTTTCAATCTTCAGTAGTAGTAATTAATGCTTATTATGGTTTTGGACATATGAAGTTCTGTGGAACTGCAGATTACGTATTCAGGTGCTACTCTAGAGGTTTGCATGCAGACATTAGTATTTTATCCACAACTTGGTGGGTTTATAGAAGAGAATGAGAAGTTTCCTACTGTTAAAATTCAATATATTTACGATTCTCCTCTGAAGCAATCAGCATAATCGAGCCAAATTAGAATCACAAGTATCATTGATCTGCATCGACCAAAATTAAAGATGAATGCATTGGTTCAATAAGGTCACTACAAAACTGAAATGAATGCATCCTTTTCCACTCAAGAGTATGCATTCCAGTATGTCTTGTGGGGTTTGGGAACGTACCCGTCAACAGCAAAATTTCTAGTTGCAGCAGGAATAGCTAAGCGAATTCCATCAAGTTCAGGTTTAGCAATCACTTGACAACCCAATCGAGAGCTATAAAATCCACAGCACAAGAAATTAATCAGTACTTGACACATGATAATTTCCATCTTGAGTATTTTATCATGCTATAAGGACTCACGTTTCTGTCAGCCCAAAGGCTAAATTCAACATGTCGTTCTCCTCGTCAGTGGGATCTTCTAATTTGTTGTAGTATTCCATATCCTACCATAACATCATCCAATAGTAAGGACATCTCTCATTCAAAGATTAAACAGAATTACTACACACAATGATGAATTTTGAGTTATATACCGTCACAATCACGCGACATGTTGAACAAGCAAGGGAGCCTTCATATGCTCCTGAGATTATATTATCAAACTAATAGAATTAAATTATGTGGAGAATGGCAATCCAGTAAGATGAAATATATATACTAAAAGTTCAACTAAAAGGATTGTATTAATAGGAGTTTAAATTATAATCAACCAGTAGGAGGAAAATTGTGTAAGAAAACTGTATCGTCCTTGCCTTCGAGTTCTATATCATTTTCATGAGCAGCTTCTAACATAGGCATTCCATATGGAACCTTTAAGTGTTGTTCTTCTCCATCTTTATCCACAAATGTTACGGATATCCTGCAAACATAATCTAAACTCAGTAAAGTAAAAAGACAACTTCCACGGCATATTTCACCAAGTATTCTACTCTCACTTGACTTTCTACTGTTCAAGAAACAACAGCAACTACTTCGGTATGCTAGGGAAGAGTAAGTTATGCCCTAGTTGTGAGTGTATCGTGAACGTAGGCATTTTTGGTATTTCCATAATGTCAAGTATAATGTCTGAAAGAGCACAAGTTCGTATATCATGATTCCTACATTTTCTGGAACTGTCAACGGAAAAGAGCTTACTTTTCTTTTTGTTCATTTCCATCCACATTCTTGCTACCATAAGCTGTGGTAGAAAATTGATTCTGCTTTTCAGAAAGGGTGCCTTGAAACATCTTAGTCTCTGGATGTAATTGGAACTGTTTCAAAAGCAAGACCCAATGAGTAGTCAGAGATAAGAAAACATAATGAATAAGAACAGAAATAGCCTCGTACATTGATAACTTGGTCTTCAAGTCCGGCTGACCCTTCTCGGAATATTCGGCTAATCGTCGTCGGCGATCCACCGCCTGCACGCACTCCGATGCTTAAGTCAGAATTTGTTTAATGAATACGTCAGAGCAATAAAAAATGGTAATATTGTCAGAGCATATTTTGTGAATGGTAAAAAGTGTCTTTTCAAGTTTCCATTTAAGGTTTATATAGGGGTTCTTTTGGAAACCCTAGTTGAGGTGAAACCCCTAAAATGCCCTTCTCATGTTGAACAAGGATATGGGAATCCTTTGGTGGACCATGCAGGCCCTCTCATCCCTTAATGATACCTGGGCCTTATAGCGAGCCAATCCCCATTCATGTCATATGAGCCTCTTAATTGGGCTGATCGTGCCTTTTGGGCTTACATGCGTCCTTAATGGGCTGATCGCGCGTTGTAGGCCTTTTGGATAACACCATATACGGATTTGGGTGTTATCAGAAGCCCCCCCTAAGAGTGAATTCAAGCTCTTTAGAGTTTGTCTTCAACAAATACGGAGTTTGATTTCCAACGGGTTGCAGAAGCACCCGATAACAATATTGAAGGCACATTGCGATGATCGATTGATCCGTCAAAGCACGTTGATCAACATAAATTCTTATTTCCATTTTTTGGTACCGATGGCACGGCGTGATCAGAGGGACGTCGACAGTTCATTTCCGTCTAGCGGGCATGCAAGTGCGGACGAACGCGCTCCGTCGGGCTCCGGCAGACACGTGTACCGACGGAACACGGTCCGCCTGGGTCCGGCGGACGCGATCCGCCAGGGTCCGGGCGGACGCGTTCCGCCTGGGTCCGGGCGGACGCGTTCCGCCGGGATCCGGGCGGACGCGTTCCGCTTGCCTTGACCCGGGCGGACGCGATCCGCCTGGGTCCGGGCGGACGCGTCCTGCCTGCCTTGACCCGGGCGGACGCGTCCCGCCTGGGTCCGGGCGGACGGGATCCGCCCGGACTCGGCGGACGTGACCCGCCAGGACTCGGCGGGCGTGATCCGCCTGGGGCCGGCGGTTCTTGTTCGGTGCCGCCGCCGCCGGCACCAGGTCCGCCGGATCGGCCCTAGGCACGGCCGGCGACCTGTTTCGCCGTCGCCGGGGTTCCGGCGCTCCACCTCTCCTTTTTCTGCATCAACATTTCAGTTTTGCAAACTCTAATTTTTGTACCCATCTTCACTTTACAGACTCTATTTCTTTATTTGTGTGCCTTATTTTTAGCTTTCAGACTCTAATAATTTTTCTGAGTCTACACATATGATTTTTTTTTCGAAAGTCTATAAGTATGGAACTTGCTCCATTTTTTCATTTGCCAAATTTTCTTTTCTCTCACTACTTTCTCTCTCTAAAATCCGGCGAACTACGTCGTATTTCTGCAACACCTTTCGTCTTGACCTTGACATATGTAAGTGGGACTTATATAATTTTTTGCTTGACCTTATTAGCCAAACAATTGACCATGAGTTCACTTTATCGTGACGACGTCTTGTATCATTACGGCGTTGGTGACGTCGACTCACCCGAACTCTATGATTCGCCCGACGGGGAGGGTTCCCCCGAATATGCCAATTCTCCCGGGAGGGTTGTATCTCCTGAAATGAATGGTGGTGAAGTAGAAAGTGAGGAGGAAGGGATTTTGGGGGACGTGGTCGATGATCCGCCAAAGAGACGTCGGCGGAGGAGGTCTGCTCCGGTTACTGCGGACGACGTCGAATCTTCCTCACTAGCCCCTTTGGCGTCTGTCTTGGACAGAAGTTCTATAGAGGAACTACAAGATCGTCATCCTTGGCTAACCGCGATTGAATGGATCCCGGCTAAGGCAAACCAACGCCCTTACGATCCTCCCGACGGGTGCTTTTGCATTTACGCAAGCCAGATTGAACATGGGTTCACGTTCCCCCTCCCGGATGAAATATCATGTGTTCTGAATTATTTTCACCTTTCGCCAGCTCAGATTCATCCTAACGGTTGGCGAGACTTAGTTTGTAGCTACTGGCTATGTTGGAGTTTGGATCTGACCTTTACTCCAAGTTTATTTTTTAGCCTCTATTCGCTGATAAGGAAAGCGAAGGACAACCATTACTCTTTTGCCAAGATCGCAGGGGTGACGTTTCGCCCTTTTACCGGGAGGGTCTCCAATGTTCACGATTGGCATGACAAATATTTTTTCATTCGACCCAATATTCGTGAACACTTTGGCAATGTTCCGATTTCATGGAATAGGGGACCTCTCCCTCGCGGGCAAATTGACGTTTCCCTGACGAGGGCTGACTCGGCCGCGCTTGCTCTTCTTTTAAGTGTTAAGGCGGAGACCTGGTCATACTCGGACGTTTTATTTTTTAGGGATCGCGGCCGCGCTATGGCGTTTTATGACCATGACAACCATGTCTTCACTTATTCCTCATGTTCTAGATCTAAAGGTTGGTACTTACTTTTTTGTATTTTTTATCCTTTCAGGGATTCTTCTTCCTTACCCACTGACACCATGGCGGGATTTTTGGCAGCCAAGCGGAAGAAGGAGGCGTTGCTTAAGAAAAGGAAGACCACGTCTCCCTCGGCTGGCAAATCGAGCGCTTCCCCTTCCGACATGCTGACCCATCAGGAGGATCATCAAGCTTCCTACCTTGAGGTCTCGGAACGGCCACCTCTACCTTTGCCTACTCAATCCACCAGCTTGGAGTTTCCCAACGTGGCGGGTTATTGGCGCAGTCAACATGGAGATGACGTGGTGGCCGCGTCTCCCCATCTTGTGGCGGACCTGCGTGACACATTCTCCCAACTCCCCCAAGAGGTGTACCGTAGTACGGAAGGTGGTCCTCTTGCACAACTCGAGATAGCCTCGAGTCAGGCTCTCCAAGTGAGTGGTTCTGGTCACGCTTGGTTTTTTGTGATTTTTAGGGGTTTTCCTAACTTTTGTTCTTACTTGTAGGTGTTTAACTCCATTCAACTCAACATCCGAGAGATAGAGGCGAACATGAAAGCGAAGGAGGAGCTTACCGTCGTAAAGGCGGAGAAGCGCAAGCTTCGGATGGAGAGGGATCGGCTCCGGCATGAACGCGACGAGCGTGCCCACGACCTCAAAATTGCCCAAGACAAGCTAAACGAATGTTTGGAACGTTTGAGCTTAGCTAGAGAGGAGGATGGCCTTAGGACCTACTATTACGGCGAACGCTTGACCGCGGCCATCCAACGTGACAATCCCGGCATCCATTTTAACATTCCCGAGGTTGAGATCCCCCCTTATGAGTTAGCGAAAAGTTGGGATGACTTGCCTCACGAAGAGCGAATGCGTGCACTCTATCAAGACGCTCATAGTTATCTTAATGATGGTGCGCACACGTCCACCTCAACCGGTCATCATGATTAGCCGAGGACCACGTTGTTTATTTTCTTCGTGTTTAGCATGTCGCACCTTTGCTTTTTTTGTTGTTTTTTTTTTTTGTTTGGCGCATTGCGCCCTTGTCTCCTTTTTTTTTTTTTTTTTTTTTTTTTTTACTTATTTCCGGCGCATCGCGCCTTGTATTGTTTTTTCCTTGCTTTCGGCGCATTGCGCCTTGTATTAAATGCTTGTGGGTGTTTCGCCCTTTTATATGAAGTGATCGTTTGGTGTTCGTTCACTCTTATCATTTTTGCGACTCGCTATTTAGGTGGCCAACCCTTGAGTCATTTTTACCGATCCGCCGTACATGTATGTTTATACTTTGGATATTTGTACTTCGAAGATTTTAGTTTTGCCTACCTTAGGCATATGTTTGCATGCTTTAATTTTTGAGACAATTTTATTTACTTAAGTAAATGCTTGTCATGGATTCGCCTTGATAGATGGCGCACGTGTGTATCCCCGAAAAAGTAATGCGAATATTTATGTTTGTTCAGGGTAAACGTTTGTAAGACCATGTTCCCAAATGTTTGGGCGAATGGTCAGTTGTGCAAATATGCTTTCCATAAAAAGTTCTTGTATTAATAGGAAAAAACATTACAATGAGTAAATGATAACTTGCAAACCGTCTAACTATGCCTCGTTAAAACCTCAATACGGAAAACCCAGTGGGAAAAAACCGAATTGAGGAAAAAGAGTACATAGTCTGGGCGGATGCTTACAATGCCTATTGGCGGATGTGATACTTTCTAAGGTTCTTGATGTGCCACGTACGAGGCACCTCTTTTCCACTCATGGTCTGAAGTTGGAATGTAGCAGGTCCGATTTTCCTAGAAATGGCGAATGGACCGGTCCACGTGATTCCCAACTTCCCTTTGCCTTCAAGGGATTGATTCTTATCAGCTCTTTTTAACACCAAATCGCCCTCTTCGAGATGGACCTCCTTGACTCGTTTGTTATGATAGGAAGCGATACGTTGTTTGTAAGCTGCCATATGTTTGTAGGCGCGCTCGCGCCTCCCTTCGGCATTATCAAGATGGTGACGGAGGTACAACTCATTTTGGGTTTCGGCGTAATACAACACCCTATCGCTTGGTGGATCGACCTCGATGGGTACCACTGCTTCCACCCCATACACTAAGGAGAATGGGGTTTCATTTGTTCCAGTCCTTGGCGCGGTGCGATAAGCCCATAACATACTGTTGATCTCATTCACCCATCCGGTCTTCTTCTCACCTAACCGTTTCTTTATGCCATCTACCATGGTTCGATTGGTGACCTCAGTCATACCATTAGATTGGGGGTAGTAGACGGAAGCGAAACGATTCTTGATCCCGAAACTCTGGCAATACTCCTTGAACTTAACACAATTGAACTGAGTACCGTTGTCTGCGATGAAGGAGTAGGGTATACCAAAGCGGGATAGAATGTGAGATTCAACGAATTGAATAATTTGTTCCGGGGTTTGAGAAGACAATGCTTCAGCTTCCACCCATTTTGTGAAATGGTCCACCGCCACAATGAGATAGCGTTTCTGATTGGTTGTGCGGGGGAAGGGCCCGACGAGGTCGAGTCCCCATGTGGCGAACGGCCAACCTTCCAAGATAGGTCGCTGATGACTCATTGGTAAGTGGACATCTTTAGCGTGAACTTGACAATTCCGACAAGTTGACACGAGTTCTTTTGCATCTTCGTCCGCCGTGGGCCAATAGAATCCGGCTAACCGGACCTTCCTCAGGAGGGTCGCGGATGCTTCATGGGCGCTACAAACCCCTTCATGAGCTTCCTTCAAAATTTCAATCCCTTCGTCACGACGTATACACTTTAGCCAAGGGCAAGTATAAGATTTTCGATACAACTGTTCCCCCATGATGGCATAGCGGGCAGATTTGTTCACAATCCGCCGGGCCTCGACCTTGTCCGCCGGTAATGTTCCGCTTTCAAGGTATTGGTGGATAGCCGTTCGCCAATCCTCTTTGTCAGATAGTTCAAGCAAGTGTACTTCATGATGAACGAATGCCGGATTTTCTTTTACTTCAAATGGGCATACCAGATCCCTCCAACCCTCAAGGCTAGCCGCGGCCTTTGCTAGTTCATCAGCTATTGTGTTAGATCCTCTTGGCACATGCACTATCTCCCATGTGACCCCTTTCGCGGCCAACTCTTTGGCTAATCGCCGAATTTCATCAATGTATAGCCCAAGAGTTACATCCTTGACGGTATAGGTTTCGGCTACTTGATTGACCATGAGCTTAGAGTCGCTATAGATGATGACTTTTGAAGGTGCAATTTCTCTTAGCAAATTTAAGCCCAGAACCAAAGCCTCATATTCCGCCGCGTTGTTGGTTGCTGCAAAGGCGAGCTTAGCGGCATAGCTCAAGCGAATAACATCAGGCCCCTTGATGTAAACGCCAACACCGGCACCTTCAGCGGAGGAAGCCCCGTCAGTATACATGGTCCATTCTTCTTTCACAATTTCTAAAGGCGATGATACGCCGCCGGTGAACTCATTAATAAAATCTGCCAATGCTTGGCTTTTGAGAGCGGGACGCCCTTCGTACCGGATATCAAATTCACCAAGGCGTACGGACCATTCCATCAACCGCCCGGAGGCCTCAGGACTTTGAAGGACTTTTCGCATGGGTATACCCGTTCGCACCACAATCGTATGTGCTTGGAAATACGGACGAAGGCGCAATGCCGTGGTTACCATTGCCAAAGCCATCTTATCCAATTTGGAATACCGGATCTCTGCCCCTTTTAACACTTTGCTAACGTAATAGATAGGGAATTGTTGCCCCTCTTCCTCTCTTACCATGACCGTGCAAACCGTGTCCTCCGAGACTGAGATGTATAGGTATAGGTCTTCACCAGAGTTTGGACGGCTCATTAAGGGTGGATGAGTTAGGAATTTTTTGATTTCCTCAAAAGCATGTTGACACTCATCCGTCCATTCAAAAGACTTGGATTTTTTTTATCGCCGCATAGAAGGGCAAACATCGTCGGGCGGAGCATGAGATGAATCGCCCTAGAGCAATGAGACGTCCATTCAACCTTTGAACCTCGCGTACAGTTTTTGGCGTTTTCATTTCAAGTACCGCTTTAATTTTGTCAGGGTTCGCCCCAACGCCCTTCTGGCTGATCATGTACCCCAAGAATTTTCCAGATGTAGCGCCGAAGGTGCACTTCTTAGGATTGAGCTTGACGTTGTATTTTTGCAATACTTGGAGAATTTCTTTGACATCCTGAGCATGGCGTTCCATGGTTGCGCTTTTGATGATCATGTCATCCACGTATACTGAAAAGTTCTCATTAACATTATCAGCGAATATTTGGTTCATTAGCCGTTGATAAGTTGCGCCAGCGTTCTTCAACCCGAAAGGCATGACTTTAAAACAATAAGTCGCCTGATGGGTGATGAATGAGGTCTTGATCACATCAACCGGTTCCATCTTGATTTGGTGGTAACTTGACTGAACATCCGTGAAAGAATATACAGCGTAACCCGCTGTTTCATCTACCAAAATGTCAATGTTTGGAAGCGGATATTTATCCTTAGGACATGCCTTATTCAAATCCTTGAAGTCGACACACATGCGATAGGTACCACCTGGTTTCTTGACTAAGACTACGTTAGCCAACCACTCAGTATATCGAACCTCTTGAATGGCATCCGCCTTCAATAGCTTTGCTACTTCTTCCTCAATAGCCCTCTGCCTTTCCGGCGCATGGCTCCTTTTCTTTTGTGACACCGGGGTAGCATCCTTTGAAACGTTAAGCTGATGCGTGACCACCTCCGAACTAACTCCACTCAGAATTTCCCCTTCACCGATGAAGGCCTCATGGCATTCTTTGAGGATGCTAGATAAGGATTCTTTTATCTCTGGTGCCAACCCCCTAGAAAGCTTAACCTCCTTTCCTGTGGCGATTGTTAATAATTCCGTGTCACCATCAGCCTCGGTCACACGTTCCTCTTCTTCCGTCTCCTCCTGTTCCTCAGGTCTCAAAGTTAGAGATAGTGCATAAGTCTCTTGCGCCACCACTTGATCTCCCAATACCGTCACGATACCCTTGTGAGTTGGCATGTGAAAGCAAAGGTGTCTTGGAGAGATCAAAATTTCAGATTCATTGATAAAGGGCCGCCCGAGGATCATGTTATAGGCGAACGGAGCGTCCCAGATAACAAACTCGATGTCGCCGCGCCAAACTAGATCCCCTTCGCCCATAGAACATTCAAGAACCACATTCCCCTTTGTCTTCGAAGTGTGCCCTGTAGCGCCCAATAGGTGAACCATGGTCTGCTCTACCCGAATTTCTGCTATTCCGAGTTTCGCAAAGGCATTTCTCGTGATCAGATTACAAGAGCTCCCCGTGTCAAGAAGAACCCGCTTTACTTGCCAGCCCTCGACGTCAACAGTTGAGACGATGGCGTGTGTGTGCGGACCCGAGACATGGCGATGCGCTGCAAATGGGTAATTCATCTCGTGGTTCTTTTTGGTGTTACTTTTTCGTCCATGAGATTTTTTGGACTTTTTGTTTGGCGGTACATAGTCTGGTCCGCCGGATATCACATGGACCACCCCCTGATGTTTTTGCCTTTTGGGCTCTGGCTTATCATCATCAGACTTATCGGTCTGATCAACCTGTCCCTTTTGGTCCTTCTTCACAAAGTTGTTCAATTTTCCCCGAGTGACCAACTTTTCAATTTCTTTGGATAACTCCCAACAAGCTTCTGTATCATGGCCATCCGCCCTATGAAAGCGACAGTATGCCTTAGGATTACGCCCCACGTTCTCCCCTTGCTTGGTGGATGGATAAGTGATATCTCTTTTAAGATTATTTTTCTCTACCCACATCAACACTTCCTTCTTCGTGGTATTCAAAGGGGTATAACGAGGTTTGTCAAACGTCTGCCTTTTTGGGCGATTGAATGCATCCTTACCCCATGGTCGGCGATCGTCCGTCCCCTTGTCTCGATTCGCCGATGAACCAAGAGCGACCTTTCGCCGAGCCCGGTCACGCTCCACGTCGTCGACCTCCATCCACCGCTTTCCCTGAGCAATGAGTTCATTAATGCTCGTGGGTCGGTTTCGGGTGATTTCTGATCGAAGTTCAGCATTGTTAACATTAGTGACCATCGCTTGGATGGCTGTTCCCACCTCCAAATCCGGGATTTGAACACAAAGCCGGTTAAATTTTTCGATGTACTCCCGCAATGGCTGATCCTCCCCATGTGGAAGGTCATATAACGCCTGGCATACCACTCGGGCCGGGGCGCTACCTGCAAATTTAGCACAAAAATCTTTGCTTAGTGTTTCCCAACTATCAATAGTATTTGGGGGAATCGAGTGGAACCAAGTGAAAGCAGGTCCACTAAGGGTGGTCAAAAATAATCGACACATGGTTCCCTCATTTGCATCAGCAATGTCCATCAGTTCCGTGTATTGGCGAACATGAACGTTTGGATCCGAATCGCCCTTATACTTGGGGATCATGGGCATCCGAAACTTCTTGTCCTTTGGGCAACTGAGGATTTGTTCAGTGAACGGCGAATCCTTTGCGGTTAAGGCTGGCGCAACCGGAGCGTATCCCGCCTCCTTCAATACCTCTCGGACTCGTCGTTGTAACTCCTCGTCCCTGCTCTCCTCATGAAGGATGGCGGATCCCGGCTGAATAACGTGTGGTTCGTTCTCAACAGTTTCCGGGATCAGCCTTCTCCCCGTGAATGGGTCGAAGATAAACGCTCCCACATTACCCCCCGCACCTAGCCCGGCGAATGTGGTCGCCGTGGTGGTCTGGATGGGATCAGTCGGTTTGGGTGTTCCCGGTCCGCCACTACTACCAATACGCAAAGTGTGAGGGGGATTGATAATGGGTCCTACATTGTCCATTGATGGGGATCCAAACTCCACCAAAAGGTTTCTTTGGGTTTGAACGCTTTGGGTTTGAACCTCCACCGCGGGCTCCCTTCGCCGCTCTAGCGCCTCCATCCGATCCATCATGCTTTGGAACATCCCGGCTAATCGCTCCCCGGCGTTATGATCCAAATGGGTTCGTAGGACATGTGTCGCCTCCTCCATAAACGTGCGTGGCGAAGCGTCGGAGATGTCCGTGATGATTGGATCAGAGCCCACGTTGATGAGAGGAAGGGAGACCGGAAGAGAGATCGGTGTCACCGCTGCCGGCGCCGTTGTGGATGCGCCCGCACGGTCCGAAGTCTCGCTCATTTCGGCGAACCCTACGTCAACCAGGATGCGCTTCCGATTAACTAGGGTCCACGCTCACCGCACCACTTGATAACTTGGTCTTCAAGTCCGGCTGACCCTTCTCGGAATATTCGGCTAATCGTCGTCGGCGATCCACCGCCTGCACGCACTCCGATGCTTAAGTCAGAATTTGTTTAATGAATACGTCAGAGCAATAAAAAATGGTAATATTGTCAGAGCATATTTTGTGAATGGTAAAAAGTGTCTTTTCAAGTTTCCATTTAAGGTTTATATAGGGGTTCTTTTGGAAACCCTAGTTGAGGTGAAACCCCTAAAATGCCCTTCTCATGTTGAACAAGGATATGGGAATCCTTTGGTGGACCATGCAGGCCCTCTCATCCCTTAATGATACCTGGGCCTTATAGCGAGCCAATCCCCATTCATGTCATATGAGCCTCTTAATTGGGCTGATCGTGCCTTTTGGGCTTACATGCGTCCTTAATGGGCTGATCGCGCGTTGTAGGCCTTTTGGATAACACCATATACGGATTTGGGTGTTATCATACATATAAAATCCTTAATCTATGGAACACTGGAACCAGATTTGTAGTGTGTAATTTCATGAAGTGAATCATTTCTCAGCATTAGCATGATTCCAGATTATCGGATTAGAGGATCGCGCCTTGGCTGGTGGGTTGCCCCCATTAGTAGGGGTAAAATTTGAATCTGTTCAAGTAGGCATATAATGAAATTCATGGCATAGTCAACATTCTATTCAAATTTGCAATGTCACATTCTTAATATTGTAAACATCATTTTGACACCTTTGAGCTTATGTTTTGAAATTTGCACAGTCTAGTCTACATAGTTCTCCAACTCAGCCAATGTCTAACAGTCCCATTTCAGCGACTCATCAATTTAACTGCTTAATCTTCTTATAACATTCTCGGAAACTGAAACACTACGTTTCGGGTCACCATTCCATAATTCAAGAAAATTGAAAACTCGTTTCTTAAAATGCATTATGATTTTAGAAGGAGATGATACATCCTCAAATCTCTTAACTAGTTCATCATGCGCCAATCACATTGCATCCCATCCATAATTTTACACGTAATATACATGCAAAAGAAACTATATACACATATTGTTCCGTCCCGTTTCCATTTCCTATACGTATCAACAAAATGTGAATTTTCTGGTGTCCATTTCAGTTTCACTTCTTTTCTTTCCTGATTCCGTGCAATAAAGTATTTTGTTCATCTAATACGTTAACCAGACCAAAATCATCCCAAAGATATACTACAGAATGAAAACAGAAATTACAACAAGAGACGCCTCCAGCGGTGAAGGAAAAAGCCATAAATTGGATACAGACACGGATACGACAACATGTTTCTAAAACATAACTGTCATAAAATAGCTTTAAAATTAAAATGGACAGGGACAAAGACACAATATGAGAACACTGCTAAAGAGGAGTATGCACGCAACGTGTCCCTACGGTGCTCACATGGCTGCCTCCAGTCCCTACAGTGCTGCATACGTCTTCATCTTCGGTCACGGTCCCTACAGTGCTGCCTACGCTTTCAGCTTGGGTGACATTCAAGTTAAGATGACCCCTATCAAACCCTAACGTACTTGTGTCAACGACTTCACCAAAAACAAGACTTGCATTGCGGGACAAATAAGGAAGCCGTTCCATGTTGGGATCAGCTTTGTAACATTTAGTGTAGAATAAGATACACTCAAAAATAGCATCCTTGGCGGGCGGTGGAGTATTTGGAGGCCGAAACATTTGGCTCAGCACTTTCTCCCATAGTTGTTCAGTAAACCAGTCTCGTAGGGACCTTGTCCAAATCTGGCTTGAACAGACATACCGGAAATACAGGACCACCCTGTAAAGTTGGATTACGGGAATCAAACAACAATATAAAATAAAAAATGATATCCAAGAATACACAACAAAAATTCAGATACAGAAAATAAAAACTAACCATCATTCTCGTAACTCGTTTACTTTTTCCTGAACAAGAAGAAACTGTTGTGAGACAAGACTCGGTTCCACTTCCTGAGTGAACAGAGAAGCAAGATTAAGTGAAGAAGACAAATAGTGTTGAGAAGACAAGTGATCGGGAACTGCAAAAGTAGAGTCAACAACTTAATCGACTTCAATTTCACATTTAATATCATTACCAACTCCCAACTATCACTTTTCACCATACTCTTTTACAATTTTAACTTTAACTTCCATAAATATTATATTTATTTTCTCTTTATTTAATATGCAATATTTACCCTTATTAGATCTGCTTCAATGTGAGGGACTTTAGGTGATGAGTTTTCTTATGATTAATTACATATTTCTACGGTCAAAAAATTTATTTTTTTTATTTTTTTGGATTTTCAATACAAAACCATATGATTTTGATATGGTTTTTATTTTGTTTTGGAAAATTACCGCCTAGGCAGCCGTCCGATTTTTAAAACACTATTATTACCTGGAAAAGTTACTCCCTCCATATCTTAAAGAATGTTGTTTTACAAAAATTAAAAATTATTTTTTTAGGATTTTTGATATTGTTTTTCGATCCAATAATTGAAATTTTAACTTGATTCGTGCGTTTTTCAACATATCAAGATGTATTACCCAATCATTGTAGGAGAGAGAATTTGTTTGAGTTGGTGTATGTGAATTTATTAAGTTGAGTTTAAGCAATTGATGGATGTAACTGACATTTGGTCCATATTTTGTGTTCTTGCAATAAATCTACATGTCAATACAAAAAATTCTGGCAATGGGAGGATGTCACGGCTATTAAGAGGTCTTAAATAGAGTTTATTTAGTTTGTTATTTGCTTTGCTTTGTGGTTTCATACTCGTCATTCTCTTAATAAGAGTTTGTTACAAAATTTGTAAAGTATGACCGTATATGGTATTGTAATTGTGATTACTGCCACGTGATCCCTATTTAGTCTCGTCCTTGGACTTGTATCGATCATAAGAATTATTGCCAATCAAATGTTACTTTCCTTTCCTTATTCCTCTACTCTCGTTTCTTCTCTGTTATTGTCCGAGTAAATAATATAGATAGCTCTTGGGAGGTGTTTAAGTTTAAGCATCTAAGCTAAAAGTCTAAGAACAGACATAATGGCGTCTCATCAATAGCTCCTAACAATACAAACAATCAGAGTGACGAAGCATAAGTGAAAAATTGAGTTGAGATAGTATTGTCTACAAAGACAAATATTTAAACTCACCATCAAAACAACGTCATTTCCTTGAAACCATATCTATGCAAATTTACAATCACAAACTCGCAATACTACCTATAAGGTCATGTTCTTTTGAACTGTAAAATTTTGAACTGTTCTGAACTCAATGATGATGAACTGAACTGAACGGAACTGAATTGAATTTTGCTGAACTGAACTGAATTGAAAAATAAATTACTAAAAACTAAGTTTAACAAATAATAATATTGATTATAAATAATAACTATAATAAAAAATTAAAATTAAGATAATAATAAAATAAAAAATAAAAAATTATGGCATGCAATAAACGCCTCAAATACTATTGGATATTTGTCACCAACTAGAGAACATGGAATTAAATGTCATATGTAATAATTTAGGCGGGAAAAACGTATGGTAATGGAAGAACATTACAACGATTTACATTCATCATTGAGAAAGAATGTAAAAATGACGTTTGAATAGTTAAAAAAAAGATGGAAAGTGTTTTACAATACACTTCAAGTGTTACAAAAGTATCAAATGTCGATTATTGTTTCTACTTTCACGCTTTATGCACGCTTGGAATATCAATTATACAATATGATCTGAATGATAATAGAAAGGTAAATTCAAATATGTTTAGTACAGATCGTAAAACCGCCATGTTTGCAATGCGGAATGTTATATCACAATAAATTTGAGAATTACATGGTCTAAATGATGATGTTGATGATGAGGATGATGAGATCAATCATACGAGAGAAAAGGATTACAAAAATAAAATGTAATAGAATTATTAAGTTTATAGAAATAATAATATTTTCTATATCTTGTAATTTTATAAACAAATTGGATCAAATAATTATAATTTTAATGAATATTAATTGATTTTTTTTTTAAGGAAAAATTTAGCTAAAGGTAGGTTTACCCACTCGCAAGATCAGGGCAAACCACAGATTTCGATGAGGGTTGATTATATATAAATAATAAATATTTATTAATAATTTATTGATAAAAATAATAACAATAATAATAATAAGTTAAAATAGAACGTTTTTTTCTTGAAAGAAGTTAAACGTAACTTAATTTAGTGTTGTTAAATTGAACTGAACTGAATAATGCTGAACTGAACGGAACTAAATTTAATGTTGCTGAACTAAACTGAACTGAACTTAATTTTCCTGAACTGAACTGAACTTAATGTTACTGAAAATAAGTGCTGATAAGTTGAAAAGAACGGGGCTTAAAAGCTGGTCCAAGTGGTAAGGCACTCCTACTTGAAAGGTTTGAGGTTCGTGTACCCGTTTCGCAAAAATTTAGTTCTTATTAGTAGACAATATGTAAACTCCATTGTAAACCCTTATCGAGGTCTGTGGTTTGAGATGGCTTTGCGAATGGGTAAGCCTATACTTAACTAAACTATTTGTTAAAAATAAAAAAAAAAACTCGGAATACTAATATTTTAAAAATAATATGAGGACTTGATAGCTTTTTTAACTAAAAACATTAACATAGAACCAAATAAATTATGTAGCAAAATCTATTAGATGTACTTGATAAAAACATCGTCAACCCCCTCCCTCAGAAAACAAGTCTTGTGAATTACTGACAGAAATTCCTTACCTTATTCTGATCATAATAGAGAGATCTAAAAACAAAAGGAGGTGATGTTGTATAAATATTTGTTTGTGTTTTTAGGACTCAGTGCTGTTTTACCGATTATATCATCAGAAGACCAACTTAGCTCAAGACAATGCGAGGATCTGGGTTTTACTGGTCTTGCCCTTTGCTCTGATTGTAATGCTTTTGCTGAGTATGTCAAAAATCCAGGTAATATTTCCCAAACCCTCTTTTTATTTTACCCCAATTACCTTATTCATGGGTTTTATTATCTGGGTATCTTTTCTTAGGTTTAATGCATTGAAAAAATGGTTTATGGTGAGATAAAATTGAATTCTTTGGTTAACTTGTTCATTCGGGTCGATGCTGTACACAGGTTTTGATTAAGAACTGATGCTTATTTACCCCAAATAATGAAATTAGCGGAACCACGTAAATATTGTGTCTTGAGTTAGTCAATGCATCAAGCTTGAATAGTCACCTCAGCCATAGGAACTGTTCCTAATCGCGGTGGTTTTGATCCACCCATGTGTTGGAGTCACCTCTATAGTGATTGGTTTCGGCCCCACCGGTTTGAAAATTTCTTTGTAAAATTTGATTTCCGGTGATTAATACAAGATGTTGTCAAAAGTATGTTAAATTGTACATGAAATCTAAAGAATTTTACCGAATATTGTTGGAAATCTATAAAATTTGTTGAAAATATGTTAAATTTGAGAGAAGACACAAGCTAAAATGAAAATTTTCACTCTAGGAAAAAGAATCCTTGCGGATTTTATGGGTGTAAACTCGACTCCCCCGACATCCTTATCCTGGATTCGCCACTAACCGGATCTGATCCTCAATTTCCTAACATTATATGACTTGTTTTATGTTAGCATTTTAGGTACATTATCTCCTTTAGAAGTTCTTAATGGATGTGTTTGAATAAAGGGGTTTCTTTGCTATAGCTATACAATCTAATTTTACTTGGTAATGCCTAATTATTCGAGCTAAAACATATGACATGTTATGAATTTGGGTCAAAACATCTAGGAGTGAGATCCAATCAGTTGGAAGATCTAGTCATTTCTAATTGTGTTCCAGAACACTCCCCTTTAGTTGCATTTATGCGTCTTGTGTCCGTGATGTACCCATTTAAGTTTTCGGTTTCCATTCTGAAGGCTATGTTTAGCTGGCTAATCAATTGGTATGTAATATCTGGTGATCGGTCTAATGTTTCTGACCTCTAAGTCACAGTGAAGGGTTCTTTTTCTTTTCTTACCTTGTAGACCAAGATCATGTGTTATTGTTATTCTCATTGTTGTGAATTCGAATGATGAAAGAATAATTAGCAACCAAATGCAACAGAAGTTGAAAGTTCTTACCCTTAACTTGTGCATAATCCTAGTGTTAGATATGTGTTGACAGATGTAATGAAATCAAGCAAGGGGTCATCCACCACAAAAGTTTTCCTTTTTAACTAATACATTTTTGAACCACCCTCTTTATCTTGCGGTAGATGGTTTCTTTATGAATTGCCTTATCTGGACCTCTAATTCTTCTGCTTGTAGACTCCATAGATGTTAGAAGATGCAAAAAACTGTGACCATAGCATGGGTTTAATTTCTTTAGGGTCCTCCTATACATTGAAGTGAATTTATGGCTACAATGAATTTCTCAAGAAAAGGATTATGTATTTTGAACTGTAAACTTCTCCGAGTGTACACAAATTTGTTAGGAATGAGTTTGTATTTGCAAACAGACACTATCTTAACTTGGAGCTGCTAAAATGATTTCTTCTATGTTTGAAAAACATTGAACCTTGTAAATACTCGGTAACAATATGCATTATTATGACTGCTTGTTTGTATAAATGCATAACCTCATCTACATTAATCTTATATGCATTACATGTATTTATATGCTGTCGACTTAAGGTTAACGATGTTAGTTACCATTGTACCTATTTAATAACTTTCTGACTTACTGGCTTCATGATATTGTTACGGATGCCAATTGTTTTGCAACTTTCCATGCTTTACACATATTTTCGAAGATGTTAACTAAATAAAAACTCAATAACAAGACCTGGTACTTAAACGTGTCTGTTTAACTGTGTAACTCATTGTAAAGGGCATTCTTCTCTTCTCCAAAATTTATTCTATGAAGCACTTATCCCAATGAAATAGCCTTATTTGTTCTTTTTCTATTTTAGGCGTGCTTGTACTTTCCATGATAAAAAAATACCATACCAACTTTGAAGTTGCTTGAATTGGTTGAGTTCTAACCATGTTGGGATGATATGGTTGTGTCCAGAACATGAAAGGTTTCCCTTTAAAGAAAAATTGATTGGCTTTGGCCTTGCTGTAGTGATTGTTATTCATATCAATAGTCAAGAATTGTTGAGTTCTAAATATACTGGCATAAAATTGAGCGTACAAATTACAATGATGCAAGCAAGGGATATTTATTTATCTTGAATATCTGATCTAATCTTAGGAAGAAATGTGAATCTGTTGGAGATATCACATGTTAGTGGCTGCAACCAAGTTCATGGGAGACGGGATTGTATCCTGCTTTCAACTCTTTCGTAGACATATTCGCTCAACTTTTCTTTTCTGGATACAAGTGCGCTAAAAAAGTTAAGGTTTTGGTTGCAGAGTTGTTGTCTGACTGTTTAAAGTGTTGCACTGAGGACTCCGATGATTCAATGAGCAAGGTACGTATCAACCTTCAATAGTAGTAACTAATGCTGATTATGGTTTGGGATTTCATATGTAGTTTTGCGAAACTGCAGATGACGTATTCTGGTGCTACTCTGGAGGTTTGCATGCGGAAATTAGTATTTTATCCAGAAATCGTTGGGTTTATAGAAGAAGAGAAGGAGAAGTTTCCTACTGTTAAAATTCAATATATTTTCAATTCTCCTCCAAAGTTAATCTTGCTGGATGATGAGGGCCAGCGTAAAGAAACTGTCAGGTCAGCTTGAGCTGCTTTTATATCATGCAATTTTTTTATCCAATTCTTTTATTTGGTATGTTAGTGTTAATCTGATCGAGGCTGATTAGAACATAGTTATTAAAGGCTTATATGCCAAAGCCGGTAGGGGATCCTGGGAGTCTTAGTGCAAGGCGCAGATGTGTGCCTGAGCTACACAAGCGCACTAAAAGAATAAATCTATGTGAAGCCGTAAATTATAAAGTATAAGATGGTAATTTACACCTGCACCTAATAGTTGTTTATTTGCACAACTAGACACGTTTTAAACCCCTTTAAAAAAGCCCATGTGATGTATAGGTGTGCCTCTTCTAACCACGGCCAGGTGCCCCTTGTTGTCATCTTGGTGAAGCTCCCCAGTTGGGGATGCTGAGGCAAGCACAACTATGGATCAAACATCTTTAGTTGACCTGTCTCTGGCCTCTTCCAGTTAAGAAGTATGCCATCTACACTACGATTCGAACTCTAGATCTATAGTTTAAGCGTCGAGAGGCCATTGCACTCAGTCGAACCATAATTGGTATGAATTAGGCTTTTTTGACGAATAGGGAAACTCATTATAGAATTGGGACCTTCCACGTTTCTTGGTATTCAAGTGTTGGTTTCTCTTAATTTGTGAATTATATATGATTCTCTTATCTGAGTCTGTTATTTTTACTTTGTGCAGGATTGACAACTGGAAACGCGAACATGTATTGCAGTTCCTGAGAGAGAAGGTTAAGACTGCTTCCTCTTAACAGAAGAAAAAACAGAATCTAGTACTGTCAATCCCTCCTTCGAGGTGTGCAACTTAATTGAACATGGTCTCAACCAATTCTAAGTAAGAAAACTGCAAACCAGCACGGGAGAAAAGCTCCGAAAATCAGCATGGGACATTTTTGTTTCTTCTAGTTTGTAGATGATCATGAACAATATGTCGTGTTGGATTTTAGTTATTGTTGATTTTGTGGCAACTTTAAGCTATTTCCAGCCTTTCAGGTGAAAATCATATGTTGTAGAAACTTTTTTCTTTCAACTGTCAAAATTTGTGTCTTGTAATTCACGGCCGGGGTACCTGTCCAAACCTGTATCCTCTGGGCTGGGTTTGGACTAGAAAAATAGATATTAGATCCAGTCTAGTCCTAGGCTCACTGAAGCATATCTATAATGCTCCACGGATAAAATTTTCATTAACTAAGCCCAGATTATGCTCCCGTAGCACCATATAATTTCTCCTGTTTAACATATCACTGAAGGACTTCAACCCGTGACGTTTTGTATCCATAACGAACATGACCAAAGCTGCAGGAGAACTGAAGCGGAGAAATGTCATCATTCACACAATATCAAAATCGTGAGATCTTTACATATATCGAAATCGTAGAGCGAATACTAGGAGTAGCTGACCCAGTAAGGTTTCCGGCTTTCTGGAAGAGAGGTACCCGGTCGAAATAAAATCTAATAGAAGATGCATCGACGTCGGGTACAATGCTTGAAGTAGAATAAGCTTGTTCTAACTTACAATTGCCCAAGTGAATTCAACTTAGAGTTATATTATATTTGAGAAGAAAATGTATTCATTTGAAGAGCATGCCCATTGCCAGGCCCCCAAAATACTGAGATTGGTCTGGTATGAAACAGACAAATAATGTCTGCTCTCTCTGTGGCCTTCTCTTCTATTCATATGGAAAAATTTCACATGACTTGACACTTCTCTAACAATGGATAATGTTCAACCATTCAATTTAGGTTTCCTATATATTCTTACCATTACATAAAACCAAACAAAATAATAATATTCCCATAAGTTTTTATGTGTGTTTCTATTGTTAACAGTTCTTTAATTTGAGATCCTCATAGTTATTTCAAAAGCAATAAATCTTAATCCTTAATACACAAAAAGTATTTAAAAAAACTAATCTACATATCCAAAAAACTATTAGTGGTTCTATGACTTGGGATATGAGGAGGATATGAGGAGTCTTATGACTTGAAAGGTCATGGCATTGAACCACTCCTCAGGTATGAGCAGGATTCGAACCCTGGACCATAGGAGTTATTTATGAAATTAACTCAAAAATAAACTATCAGAAGACTATAATGATTTTTGACTAAAATAAAATATATTATAAATTCATTAAATCCTTTGTTAGGATCATTATACAAAATATACATTTTTTCCCCAATTAGAAGCACATATACCCTACTAATATGACTTACATCCCCATTACTTCCCCAAAGATCAGAACAAAGCAATGCCTTTCATTAGCATGTTTTCAGCTGATGAATAATTCAGCTGCTAACAACATTTGCTTCTTCCTGACCAAAAAATTTGCATCACCATGCTATAAATCTGTCACTAAAATTAGTCAAATATGGACTTCTCAAACTTGGGAGAAGAAGATGTCTTGATAGGAGCCCAGAGATCTGCCCCGTTGCTTCGAGCAACTCCAACTGTGCAATTTATAGGAACGAGACATAAGCCTCTTTTTCTCAGACTTGATTGCTCAAAATCCTGCACAAAATAGTTCAATCTGTTACAAGATACTTTTCCTCAAACAAGAATCGAGAGATTGACTAATACTCAAACTGCTGCTTCTTCAAACTGATCATTTCAAACTTATGTTTTACCTGCATCTGAGGTGCCAATGAACCTTGGAGGTATGGAGCACTCAACACCTGAAAAAACGCAGAGAAAACAGATGCTGAGAGGTCAAAAACACATCCAAATACTTGATATGTGATCGCGTAATGCTTCCAACCCTATTACACCAGATAACAATCCAATAATATGATATGCTTGGAATAAACTTATTAGGCAAACCATCCAATCCAAGGGAGTTGAACTTTAGGTAGGACGTGGCATTTTTGGAGAAGAGGACTAACCTTAACTTGCTCGTGAAGAAATTGAATATATTCCATCGCCTCAAGGAGGACTGATGCAGTATCCGTCTGTAAACAGAACAAGGTTATCAAATGGATGAATGAAACTGAGTTGAAAATCTGAAATCATAGCCCAAGAGGTGAAAAATCAACATGCACAAGCAATTGTCGCTCATTTACATCAAAAAAGGTTTCACATGATGAATTGCCTAACCCTACCTTCCCATATGGTGAGACCAGCTGCTGAAGAGCTACGATTTTCTCACCGAGCTTCTCTTTCCTCTCCTATCAGTTGAAAACAAGCAAAAGTGAGCAGATTACATTTCGCATCATAAATAGGAAACCACACAGCAAAAAACATCAAATTGGATTCATCGTAAGCAATGGAACAAATAGGTATAAAACTTGGCTTCACAGGTCGAAATGCACGCACAGAACCTCATTCAAAACAAGAATGTGCACAAAGGCCCTTGAGTTAAGTATAACTGGGAAAGATAAACAGTCTCTTTTATACAATCAACACAAAACTATGCTTATTGAATAAAGAAAAAAGGGGACACTGGGAAAAACCTTTGTGGATATCGAAAGGTTAGCTTTATGTCGTTTGGTTGCAAGATTAGTGAGGCTGCTTTGCTCAATAGAGCAGAGACTTCTTTTGTTTTCCATCATATTTTATCCTTTATCCTTTACTCTCCCTGCACAAAAATCGCAATAAGATTAACATAACTTACAGAGACAAACCAACTGACCCGAAACGCTTGACTTGATCATTACAACTATATCATCAATCATATAAAACATGTAGATAACGTAACACAATTTTAACATGATAACCTGAACCGACACCTCGACATAAGTTAGCAGAAAAGTTAAACTAAGGGGATTGATTTTGATTAAAGGAAACATCCAAGGTAGATCACAAAATAAGGACCTAAATTCCTGATTAAACACACCATAAATTATTAATTAAAAATACGTACACGACACTGCTAAAAAACATCACACTCAAATTGATGATTTTACCTTAAACAAATAAACATGCACTGTTTCAGTCAGAGATTAAACCCAGCTAGAAGCTGAACAAATCTATAAAATATGCCTCTACTTGCTCTAAATACAGCTAATATCATAAAAAATAATAATTGTATGCTTAGATACAGACATAAGTTCTATAATTCATATAAACAAAGAACCACATTGCAATCTAAAAACTAAAAAAAATGCATGGAAGAACCTAAGATTTGATTAGTTATTCATATTAAACATAATTAAATACCAAATAACCTTGTCATAAATAAACAAACAATTGAATTGATAAAGTCAGTGTCATTCAGAAGAAACTCAAATTTAAAAAAAGATTCCTGGTGGGCCCAAATTGTGAAATTTTTATGATCATGCGTGAACGGAACATTGATGCATTCAATATGCTGATATGATCTTCACTACCCCCATCTTCTTCTTTCATTTAATTCTATACCAAACACCATCTTTTGTTTGTCTGAAGACGCGGTATCTTTAACTCAATGCTAGACTAATCCGCATTTACACCATTGAAAAGTCCCTATAAGTGATAGAAGTGCTGGCTAAATTGGATAGCTCCATACGAGAGCGGGGATCGAGACTTGAGTGACTAACCACTCACACCAACCAACTTGATTCCAAACACCGTCATAAATTCATATAAAAACTACTATATTCTCCACATCATACATACAAACATACATGCATCTAATTTAAAAAACCCACATCATCCAAGAACAAAATAACCAAACCCAAAACAAAAAACAAACTACTAGAAGAAAAGATTCAAACTTTAAGCTCACCAGGAAATCAGAAAGACTGCATTGAACAGAGAAGCTGAAAGAAATGATTTTTATGAGAATCTAGAGAAACCCAGATGAAAAATGAGTGAAATGAGAAGAAAAATGAAGTGAAAGCCAACAAAAAAGGCTTTAATTGAAGATTTTGGCAAGAACCACAAAAGGGTATTGTAGCATCCTTTGTAACTTTGTGCACTCTATCAAACAAAAAGGCAAAAACTTTATGCACAAAAAATTGTCTGTTCTTGCGTATTGAAAGTTGAAAACTTTTAATAAGTTTAAAGCAACAGAAGAGAATCAATTCAATCCACAACAGAATGGGGAAAAATCAGAGCTTTTGTGGGAGAAAAATACAGTACAAGAGTACACTGAAACGACAGCGTATAGGAGTGGGTTGATGGGAGGGAGAGAGAGAGAGAGAGAATAGAAAGAGTGTGAATTGAAAAAGACTAGAGAGAGAGAGAGAGAGAGAGATGAGTAGGCATTTGGGCAGTTGATTATATAATGGTGATTTGTGGAAAATGAAATTAAAAGAAAAAAAGTAGCATTACTATGAAAACAACATTCTCAAATTAAATATTTGTAATCTAATTAATAATAGTATAATACATTATTATTAAGATATTGTTTCTTAATGACAGCTAATATACAACCATGCAAAAGAGATAGTGTGAGTGATTTAACTCAATGTGAAGTCATGGCTATAAACCATGGTTGAAAATCACCATTTTAATACTCATTTGTATCTCCCTATTTTCTAACCCTGCCCACATTTTAAGCTTCTCTTTTTTTTACATAAAAGATCTACAAATTATAAAATACTTTCACGGCTATACTTATTCTTAGTTAAACTTTCATTTTACAAAAAAAGAAAAGAATACTTCAGTGTGTCATACTCTTAATAATGTAAAAGGATAACATGTTACTATATGGAGCTTACAGGTATAATTGAAAACACAAGCTCTTTTTAAAACTAAAGAATTACATACTCTTAAGGTATAATAAAAATCTCTAGAAGACAATCTAATTAAACAAAAATCAATAATAAATTATATCTAATGAAGTAGAAATTGACCACCTACTGAACAAATCAGATTTAAGAGTCAGGCGTCTTAACATAAGTAAAGATGTGTTGATTGTATAACTAGAGATAATTGCAAGTATGAAAGATAAATTAGTATAAATCAACATGTATCATATAAAATTTCAAAAACATCACCATAAATTCTGTCACAAAAATCAAGAAATACCAAAATGGAATTTGTAGCAAAACTGATATGATCTGTTGGCACATTCGTTAGCTAATAAATAGCATGCTAAAATTCTAGATTATCAATATTAATTGAAGAACACATTTATATTACAAATTTACAAAACGTAAGAATAACCACAGTCAACTTAAAATGCACATCTAAAAGATGGATACGACCAAAGGTAGAAAACATGTGTTGTGAAGTTGAAAAATCAAAACAAGTTGAAAGTAAATGGTTAAGGTTTTATCGTTTCCTCTTTTGACAATCAACCACCTTTTAAAAAATTGAAAATTATGAATAAAGTTAGATTTGCATCTTAGATCCATCATCGAACATTATGATCACATATGATGTAACCTAAGATCTATGGTCCTTATGATGAGAATAAGGTTCAAAGCTTTTCTCGATGTGATGCAAATCGAGGAAGACTTCAAATCTCAAACAATTCAAATTTCATCATCGTTTTTACAAAATTCAAATTTTTACAAAAAAAAATTCAGAATTCCTAAAGGTTCGTGAACCCTTGAACTCATCATTTCCAGAACTTTGCTGAAATTTTCTTTAGCTCCCAATTACAAGTTTATCGTTGATTTCTTGACACCTACACCACACAAATTTCATCCTTGAATTTGTGGTAATTCACTCACATAACTAAGACACCACTCCAAGTTTGCTTGTTTGATTTTAAATATTTCATTATTGATAATTTCTTAGTTGCAATCTCCATTTCAAATTCGTATTTGCATTCGAGATATTGCTTTATTTTCCACTTTGTAACAAAAATAAAATCACAATAAATATTAAATAAATAAAAAGGGAGAATTGAAAAAAACCTTTTTGTGTCTGTTTTTTTAAGTTTCTTCGTGAATGGTATAACATTTAAAAAAGTTAATAAAGTTTTTATGACACGTTTATATGACTTACGTACTAAGTATTTAAAATAGCTTTCTTCTATTTATCAAAAAAAAAAAAAAACTTTCTTCTCAATCATTGAGTGTGTCATAAATCGTTTAGTTAAAAGTTGCAATTTTATTGTTTAATTTTTGAGAATATCATTTTCTCTAACATACTCGCAATTTTTTTTCCACACATTATTATTAAGCGTCTTTTGATCTGCCCGATCATGATTTATGAACGAGTTGAGTCTAAAAGTTGTTGACTTATATATCTGAAAAGCATTATTTTATTTAAATAAATTGTAAAATTGAGTTATTTTATTACAACAAAATTTCAATTTATGCATATTTTGTCCAAATGTGCTCTTACTTTTAGCTTTTTTCTTTTAACCTGTTTACTAAGCCATAACGAAATGTCACAAATTAAGTACTTAAACTTATTGGATTGCATATTAGTTGTTCCTATTTCCATTTTTTGCCAAAAAGAAACCAATTGTGGAATTTTTCTTAGTACAGTTCATCAACGCTTGAATGATGCGTATTTAATTGAACAATCCATTTACGAAATACTTAAAGCTCAAGTATTTTAGTAATTTGAAGTTGTACTAAAGATATTAATAACATTCTCTAAAACAAATATAGCATATTCTGAAATTATATTTTATGGGACTTCTATAATTGTAACCCAGTTTTAGGATGTTTCCAGTTTCTTTAATATGTGGAACCAAATTACTTAACTTTGATCGTTCTACAATACATTTACTATAAATAGTATGTAATTAAACAATAAGTTTAGATTTTCGCGTGGAAAATAGTTACAATTATATATTATCCAACTCATCTCTAATTACTAACAATCGAAATTACATAATATATGTTTACAAAAATTTAAACCACGAGAATTGAGTTTGAAAATAACTGAAACCATATAGTTTATTTTTATACTTTTTATGATATATTATACTCTACAATATTTTTGTAATAACTATATTCTATTTACATATAAGCATTAGCTGAACCATAAAAGCATATAACATTATAGCATTCCAATAAAAACAATGAAGAAACAAAACTTACCAATATGCAATGAGATGAGTGTATATAATTTATTTGTTTATTTTTAGTTTTCCATCTGCTATTCAAATTCAAACCGGGTCGACTAATCCGAATTTGAGGCGGGTTCAAAGATTATGGTATTTAAATCGATTTCAGTCACTGTTGTGGGGGATCGATCTGTATACCTCCCTATCAGGCACAACCACATACTACCACTGCTCCAACCAACGATTAGTATGAATATATATAATCAAGGAATCAAATATTCAAGAAAAATAAAATGTAATAAGTTGATAGTATTTGGCCAACCAAGTTCAATTGAAATCATAATTTACAAAAGGAAATATGAAAACATAGCTAAGAATTTAATTTTAGTGTTATAAGGACACTGTTGTATTGTTATTGCTCTATCAAAATTATGGGTGATCGTGAATTTCGAAGATTCTTAAATCGAACCAAATGGAAAAAGAAATCAAACTTTGTATTGAACCGTTGATTTTTTACTTTAGTACCGGATCGGATTGTACCATTGATTGCAAATGCGTAATAATATTACAAGTAAATGTGAAAGATATTATAAAACTCCATTGAATATTCGATTAAAAAATTCATAACTGAATGGAACCATCAACTTTCTACTTAGAATCGAATTGAACTACCGTTAACTTTCAGCATTACAATCTTAGAGCATCCACAGCGGTTATAGTTTTCTTCTACTTAAGCTGTTAGAGAACAAATGAAACCATTGGGAGGACTATATAAAAGTACTTACAAAAACCATTGTTCTCAATTTAGGGAACTTTAGAGGGACAAAATACTAAGAATTAAGTATCAAAATAGGGAGAGGCTGTAAAAACACAGACGGCTGGATGATGGGTTGTGCACCAAACATGAAGATGAGGCGTATCAGGCTGTTTTAAATTGTGGGCCTATAATACTTTTTTTGAATTTTTTATTTGTTTTAGCAAATCTTTTATTAATAAAAATGTACTTATGTTCATTTCCCTTAAAGTAAAATTTTATTTAAACAGTAAAAACTCTACTTATTTTGTAATTTTTTATTTATAGGTTCCATCTTTAATGCACTATTGCTGATGCTATTAGAAATTTTTAAACAACCGGACCAAAAAAACCTGTCCTCAAAACCATAATATTAGTTGCATAGTTAAGGAGTACTAAAATTTTTAAGGTACAGATTTTTAATTTAGGCGGGAAAATCACTGTCAGAGCAGTTTGGAGCAGCCAGGTGGACGGTTTCTGATGAATGGGTCCCATTTGGTGATTCTCTACATCCTTTTTATACTCGCCAAGACATACCATGTTTATATCACGCGACCAACGTGGCGGGTGTGGTATAGGCGGTGCAATGCACGTAAGATGAAGGAGAGTGGAACAAAAGGGTCATTTAGATAAGTGGGGCTAGAAGAAAACTGCGACCGTGCGCGGAAAAGTCCACGAGAGCAAGGGATTTTAGTCATAAAAAAGGACCCACACGGTTTTGATTTTTGTCAATACTAGGTGGTGGTCTAAATTCTGAACCTTAGTTAATTAATCTATACTTACGTTTCATTAAATTATTCGATGTATAAATGACGTGCTACGTTTAGTGAATTTTAATATTTCTCGTACAACACACATTAACTAATATTGAGAATTTTACTAATTAAGTTTCTTTTTTAAAATAAAAAATGGGAGTTTAATAGAGAAGAGTATACGACTATTTTAATTAAGTTGGTACATTCGAAACACCGCCATTCGACGCAAGAAAGAAAAAGAGATACAAAATGCTAACATTAAATGTTACTGTTATGTATAATACTGCTTAACATGTGCCTTTTAGACATACTACAGAAACACCAATAAATATATTATATTTATGGTGTAGGCTATGGTGACTTTGTTTTTTAGTTACTTTGTTTGTACTTTGTTTTATTCATCATTAGATCACTTTTCACCCCATGATCTAATGGTGGACAAAACAAAGTAATGGTTACTTTGTCAAAAACAAAATGACCATAGAATTTCCCTATATTTATATATATAATCATGTAAATAAAAAAAATGATAAAAGAAAATGGTGAAAGTGAAGTTAATTAAAAAAGTAAAATATTTAAAATTGATGGGTCGGGTCGTCTTAGCTGCGATTGGAGTCTTACAACGGAAATCAAGGCTTAAGACATGGAGCCCAAACCAAATTTTATGATATAGACACTAAAAATCTTTTTAATTTCTTTCCATTAAAATTTATTGACATTGATACCACCATTCATATTCATCCATCTGTCTTCACCCTTCATATGGGTCTATTTTTTGGTGTAGGCTATAGTCATTTTGTTTTTTTCTTACTTTGTCTACACTTTGTCTTTTTCACCATTGGATTAGCTTTTAACCCATGATCCAATGGTTGACAAAACAAAGTAATGATTACTTTGTGAAAAACAAAGTGACCATAGAATATCCCCTATTTTTTAACTCTAATTTTCATCTTTAAAAAAATTAAAATAAACTAAATTAAATCAAACAGAGATAAAATCATCTATTACATTAACCAATATCCATCTATCGAAAAATTTCACTATGAATTTGATAGATTAAATATTATTTAGAAAATCATGATAATTAAGGAGTAAGATTAATAGAACATTTTACATTGATATTTAATATCTCAAACAGAAACTTCAGCATGCATGAAGGAACTTACAATAGGCAAATTGCCCATTTTTTTTCTTTTACCTTAATAACAGTCTATTAATTTTATTTTTTCACCGTCAGAATGAAATTGAAAATGTAGGAATATTGTTGCTGGCAGAAAAAACAAGATATTTATTTCTAAAATTTGAAAAAAAAGAATACAAAAGACCAGAAACAGAATATGGATCGTTTATTGAGTTTCTATAAAAGAATTAAATGAAGTTGGTTAAATAATGTCAAAAAGAAAGCTGAGTGAAGGGTCAACATCGGCAGCTTTGAAGTTCAAAAAGGCTTCATGAAGGTGCAATTTCATTTTCAATTCATAAAAATAACATACAACACTACCTAATCTTTTTCCTTTTTCTATTTTTTTCTTCTTCTTGATTGTGATATTTTACCTTCGTCCAAACACTACCTCTCCTATCCTTTCTTCTTTTCTTTGAAGGACACAAACAAAATTATCAAAATTCATATTCTGTTCGAAATAATATATGGCATATGCAATGTCTGCTTCTCAAAAGATGGTATAAATCGAGCTATAAAGATATTGTAGCGTTGAAAATATGAACCTATTTAATTTCACATTTTAAAGAAAGAGTGATCAAGCTATAAGAAAGAGTGATCAAGCTATATGAAAAACGAATTTGATATTATTTGATCAAATACAAAACTATCTAGATTATATAAAGTTAATGCATTTATATACATATTTATCCCGAAGTAAGTTATAGTATTATTAATTTTTAAAGAAGTATACAATAACGTTAACATGTAATATAAAGTAATAGTTTAAAATTATAAGATGACACCATTTTTGGCTCAATGTTGATAAAATAATGCAATTTAAGGCTTTAACAATAACGATTTGTCATATAATATTTACACGGTACTGGATAGAAATGTTTTGCATGTTTTGCATGCTTTCTTTAAGTGATCGCCTAATTATTAATGCAAGCCATAATGTCAAAATTTTGTTATTGGTGACTTAAATTACACTATCTTATAAATGTTGAGCTTAAATTCTTAGTCATCTTTATATATTGAACTTAAATTGATATTTATTCAAAAAGAACTTTAAACTTATTTTGATATTTTATTCATTAAGTTACCAAGTTACCCGTGACAATAAAATTATAAGTGTCTATATATGTCCCTCAAGGGTTCTAATTATATGACCTAAAATTCTTACTTCAAGGTAACTTTTAACATAAATTAGTGCCAAAACTCAAATTATATTTAATAAATATGAGGCATTAATCTCAATTTACCAACTAAAGTAATTTAAAATTTTAATACTTAAGAATACTGATTCTTCAACATAAATTTGATTATCAAAAGAAGGCATAAATATTATATGGATAATTCATGCCTAATTGAGTAGGAATGATGATGTAGAAATCAAGATTTGACAAAAAAGACACCTATATTTCTCTAATGACAAGATTAGCGGCAAGATTATGCTGATGTTTGTGTTATTGTCGGTAGATCCTTGGAAAATAATATATACTACTATTTTCAATATATTTTTTGACAGATACTACTATTTTCAATATAAGATTATTGGTAGACTTGTTTGATTATTAAATTAAAATTCGTATTCGTATTAGTTAGTTACGTTTATTTGAATATGAAAGTTCCATCAATCTGGCTTTTAGCTTGGCGTAAGCTTATCACTCTTTTATATTATTTGAGACAAATTCTTCTCACTCATTTTTTTGTACTTGAGAAATTTAAGTGGTTAATTTCTTAATGATTTGTTTAAAATAACTACAGCTTCTATCTTGGACTTCCTTCTTCTTTTTTATGAAAGGATCTTTCCCAAATTATGATTTTGAATAAATTAATAAATGATGAAGTTAATTTGTGTAATAATAATAATATAATAATAATAATAATAATAACAAATCAATAATGAAATAATGTTATGGTCATTAACTTAAACATAAATCTAGAAACACTTAATAAATTTGAGCATCCAAACAAAGTTTTATTACCTCCATTTACCTTCCCTTAGCTCACTCCATGCGAAATGAACTACTCACTTTTTATAACGCTGAAAAAAAATAAAAATAACACATATCAAAAATAACATAAAACTTAATTAAAAATAAGTTAAAGCTCAATAGCAGAAAATTAACAAAGATGCACAACGAATTGTCAAGAAGAAAAGTGTCTAAAGGACAAAAAAATCGTTATCTTTTTGTAGACAAACAAGAAAATGAAACTTTTCTCTAAAGCAACTTAAAATTTCAAAAATATCAGTACACAAAAATAACAATTTTTCAAAAGTAGAAAAGCAAGTAATCGTGACAATCCTAAACTATGCAGCGGAATAAAAACGGACTCCAAACTGAATTGATTAATCGAGCACGAACAATGAAACGACACATTCAAGTTCAACAGGAACTTTGAAAGAGAAATATAATTCTTTATTAATCAAAAAATACTTCTTACATATGGAAAATAAGGCTTTTATAAGGCAAAACCGAAACTAGAGACATAAATAAAATAGGAAAGAATAATCCTAATTAGAATATAGTACTAAAATGAAAATCCAAAATTAATTCACCAAAATCACTAAATCCCAATTTTCAGGGCCTAATCTTTTGAATTAGATAAAACTAGTACAAGGCTTATGGCTAAGCCATGAGTTATAAGTAGTGGTCTGTTTCCGTATAAAATAGACACTAAAATTACCCCAATCCAAGCACCCGAGCCGGATAGTATATGAAATTGTCACCGCTTCAACTCATCCTGCATCATTAAGATGTCGCTCACTGTTATAAAAGCGCCCTCCTTATTGACGCAATCCTCCTTCTGCACAACTTACTCCAATCAGCTCGGACAACTCCAAAAATGTCATTTTTCACACAGATTCTAATCAAGCCTCCATTATGGTTCTATTTCATAGATTTCATAAGATAAAGCCCATAAAGCAAGAATAATTATAGAATCATGCATGAACAAAGTTAGAATTGATATAAAATTAAGCACACCCTGTACAACATAAAATATGGAAGCCCAATGACACGTTAATATAGCCCATTAGGCCAATATTTTCTGTGATTGTATACCATGTTTGGCTTAGTTTAGTAAGTTCCTAATTATCCTATTTGAAACGAGATTAACACATTCAAAGACATCCTTAGAGTGGTACAATACCAAACTGGACCTATCTCATCCATTACTAAGCCCAGACAAGCCCAAACCAAACCTACTGCATCCACTTTTTTAGTTGGTTAATTTTCTATTGGCGGTTTTTATAGAGATTTTAACAAAAAATTAATTTTATGTGTCCTCTATAATTTTTTCTTTTGAGAGTATGTGATCATTATATTTACTTTAAAATAATCATTAGTTTGCTTTTATAACTATTAGATCAAATTTTATATTATTCTTCTAATAATAAAAAAATAAAAATAGACAAAGTATTAGTTAATTTTGTAAAATACAAAATAACCATAAGAAACACAAAAGCTAAAAATATATAAGCATAATAATTTATTAGTCCATTAGTTTATGCATGATACTGTAATCACTATTCTATTATCTACATACAATATGTTATAGGGCTTTGAAGTCTTTAAATTTATAAATCTAGTTCCTCTAACCATCAAGCAATAGCTTTGTAAAAAAAACGTGATCCTATCGATTTGAATCACACAATCGATAAAAAATGAAATTTCAGAAAAAATGGCTCAGTAAAAATTCTACATGGCAGGCTAAGAAACGCTTTGACTAGTCAACATGTGTACTGCTTTAAACAAGTTAATAAAGCTAATACACATTTAGAGTGACTTGATTTTTCAAAAAAGTCGGAAGAGATATGACAAATTCGACCTAAATTATATATTGCTCAATACTGAACAAACAATTAATGTGCATTATATTTTGTCTAACCAAAACCTGTATCATAAACTAGTTTGTGTCAGTTTCATTTTTATTTTTTCTTTATGTTATGTTTTGAAAACTATGTTTTAAAAATAACATTTTCCAATATATGTTACGTTTCCGTGCAACATAGCCAAATCGAGATAATATGGCAAAGAAATATACAAATGGAAATGAAAGGAAAATTCTGTTGCAATTTTCCAAAAAAAAAAAGCCGGAAACGTAGACTTGATTAGGACCTTACAATAACCAAGACTACAGTTCTATGAAAACTAAATAAGAAGAAGAAGCCTGAAGAACTCATTTACATTTTCTTTTTGATTCTCCGGCACCTACTTCTCAAAGGATTTTCCGCACTGATGTTATGTTGCAGCCTAAAACTCCGTCTGGCAATGTAGCTTGCCTATTAGATTCTGAAGCGAAACAAATGCAGTTTCGGATGTGGATGGTATCAACAATGTCCGATTTTAGTTACGCCTACACGGGAAAAGGAATAACAGGTCATTTGAATGTATTTTACTTCTAACTCAGGAAGAATATGTTTGATGCGTTCAATGCAGAACATGGTACCTGTCTCCTTCGGGTTTGCACAATGTACCACGACCGCGCCATGACATAGCATGGCAATAAGAAGCCAGCAAATCGAAGAACCGAAATCTGAAACTAAATTCAAATGCACAAGTTTAGTATCACATTATCTGATTTCTGTTCCTTGAAGAGATAATGAAGTTCAAAAAAGTACAAGGATAAGAGGAGAGTTACGTTATAGAGAGACGATGGTTCCTGCACCATCATAGCATCTCTTGTGATTAGTAGAGCTTGGGAAAGAAGTAAAAGTGCCAGCAACTGTTCGTGTCAAAAACCGGAATTAGACATCGTAGAAAGAAAAATGATTGTTCTATTATGATGAATGCTGCATAATTGTCACATACAATTAAAGCAATGGATCGAAGACAAGCAATGCTACTAGTATTAGCCATAGCAAAGTCCTCATAATCGGATTGGATTTCGGCTGCTGCTAGAGCCAGGAGATGAGACTCGCGTAGGTCAATGTGTTGGCGCCAAGCTTGCCTGATTATAAATCACGGAAAAACGTCAGAACATTTTAATAGCTTTTATCCTATGCACACAATGAACTCTGAAAGAGAATTTGGTCAGACGTACAACAATAGAAATCTACAGACTTGAGCTATGACCAAGTTAGACGGAGATGATAAGAGTATTTTGCATACATACTTCAACATTTTTAACACTTGTGTCTGAATCAAGAAAGCTAAATGCCAAGTATACGTATTCCATTTACCTGATATCAATAGCCATAACATCAGGATTGCTTCGGGCTGGTGGAACGGAATAATTGGGTGAGAAGACCTGACAAACCGAAAGCACATATATTACGTAACAGTGGACATATGAGCTAGTGCTGGAAAACAAATTAACATGAAACAATCTTTACCTGGTTGCAAATTTCACAGGTGACATCTCCCTTTTTATTGCACCATCTTTGGATGCACTTCCTGTGAGCGAACTACAAATGGATCAAGAAAATATCAGCACCAAATATAACGACAGAACAATTCTTGCTCTATAATCATAAGGGGTAGCTCGGGGTTATCAAATGGCTATAGCAAAGAATACTAATTGAATCCCACCTCTACAAGTCTGAACTGGAACACAGTATCATCAATGCTTAAGTAATGTTTTGCACAAATGGAACAAGAACCGATACAAGATTCAAATTAGAACCGATCTAGTTCAAATTTTATTAGATTGGTGACAGAATTCCGAGAGAGGACAGCGTGTCCAACAACAACAACAACAAAGCCTTACTACTGAAATGATTCGGGGTCGGCTAACATGAGCAGAAATATTAAGGGTTTGTCTGGTTCAGCTATTGCTAATTGATGTTGGTTTTCCTTCCAAGGAAGTTACAAATATGTGTTTTCAATTCCAACCGAACATTCTATATCTTGTGTTTGCAGTATAAAACAACAAAAATGAGCTCTAAAAAGGAAAACGAAACATGACTAAGTCAACATTGCCTAAAATGCTACCTCATAGTAGAAAAATGGGGTACAATTAGTCAAACAATGTAATTGACTCAATGAGAAATTATAGAATACTCTTGGTGTATCAAAGTCCCTAATAATATAAACGGTTGCTTCTAGGGTATAATAAAAATATATGGACTATTTAATTATGGTTCAAACTTCAAATTAAGATTCAATTTTTCAAATGTACAAAGGAAAATCTCAATTGTGTCACCTAAATGAAGCAATTTCCTTGTTTTCAACCCTAAAATCAACTGAACTGAACCTGCAAATATTTATTGGCATTTTTTGTCTTGTTGAACAACCAAAGGCCAGAAAAGAAAATCACTCCATCACATGTATGACACTTGTGAGAAAAGTCAAACACTTCAATATGCAAAAATAGAACCAATAAATGCACACACCCACCACCAGATGAATATTCAATCCAAAGCTATACTTTATAATTATACTAATATCTACTCCCAATACTTAAATACAAAAAAAGAAAGCAATTCCACCTCTAAAACTGTGTAACCTCAAACCTACTCTCCATGTGACCAAATTCTACATCTCATTTAGATTAAACTCATAATGCATTTATGTGACACCCAGTTCTCAAGGATTAGCAAGGTTATGAGCAATTAATGACCCTAAAGCGCACTCGGGTAGTACATGAATGAACTGAATCTAAAAAACGAATGAATCTTAGACCAAAGCAAATAATCTAGTAAGGTTCTGTAATAAAGGTTAAAACTTTTTGAAAGATGCCAAAGTCTTACTTACAAGATGACAAAATATTTGACATAACCACATAGGAAAAATCAACTAATCCATATACAACAAATACACTTCACATTAAATAAATGTATAAAAAAACAAACTTTCTTAAGAAAAACAAAAAGAAATGAAAAATCAACCAAAACCCACAAAAATTACATTAAAAAACAAAGAGGGTTCAAATAAAAACCCAGAAAAGATTAAAAAAAAAAAAAAAGCTTTACCTTAAGGGTACCATTACAAGCACAAGGAGCCTCCATTGAAAAAACATCATCTTCTTCTTGACAAATTCTACATTCCACCATTTCATTAAAACAAGAAGAGCCTTCTTTTTCTTCATTAATATTTACAGAAATAAGACTTTCTATATCTTTTTCTTTGTCTCTTTTTTCAGCATGGACAGAATCAAAGCAAGCAGAAGCTATGATTCTGTCTATGCAGACCATGAAATCATCCACCATCTTTATTGTATTGGAGAGTGTAGATATTTATAGTTTCTCTCTCTAGAAATGGAGATGGAGGAGAGAGAGAGAGAGTGGAGTGGGGGAGAGAGAGTGGGATTAAGAAAGGTGGAAGCTTTGGTTTTTGTTGGGGTGTGGGCGGAATTTACGAATGGACCTGTCATTTGTCATCTACTTTTATTGACCAAATTACCCTTTCTCACATATTTTATTTACCATTTTCTGACAGTGTTGCAGAGGTTTAAGTAACAGTCATTTTGTACTACTTTCTGTCAGGTGAACTGCTCCGGTTTCCAAAATTGAATTTAAATAAATATATTATTTTATAAAAAATATGGAAATAAAATTTGATAGTTTCCATCCTTTATATGTTTTTTAAAGTCGTTCGCTAAAACTAATAAATAATTAATTAGAGTAATAAAATAATCACTTTATCTTTTATAAATCATTATTTTATATGTAAAATTTTTTATAATTTTGAAAAATTAGTGACAAAATTGCATTAACAATAAAAACATCATATAAAAACAAACAAATTGAAAATTCAAAAGGTCATGTAACAAAAATTGGAGAGAGTGTCAAATAGTTTAAAATGTTTTAAAATTTGACAAATAAAACCAAATGGAGAAGATATTTTTTTTTTCTTGTTAATGGTTGGAAAGATTTTGTATTAATTGAAATTTATATATGTGAAGTTTAGTATTAGCTACGATAAATATTTATTTATTTTGATCTAATATTTAAGTAAAATGATCATGGATTTAACTATGTTATTGACTTGGTTTGACTAAATTCAATTCAATTCAGTCAAAACAGTTACAAATGTGAATACTTTTCATTTAATGTTTAATCCATAATTGAATAGCAGGATGCGTGTCCAGCCTTAATGAAGTAAATAAATAAAAATTATATATGTGAAAAAGAAATTTGATTTTATTCAAAAATAGTGGTAATCATTTGTCCACCGCTCGTATGTTCTTCCATAATTTGTGGGTGACCTCTTGCGTTCTGATTGTTATCTTGCTTTTTTTGTTCAATGCATTGGCTAGCACTCTTTTTCCTCTCAGGCTTAAGGAAGTTTTTTAACGAGGCTATGCCGTTTTCAAAAAAAAAAAAGGTTTTTGTGTACCACTTTTAAAACCTTGATTAGTTAAATTTTGCATCCTAACCCATATTCTTTTATTTTATCTGTTTATCCGTTTGACTGTCGCGTTAGAGTGCGTCGACCTTCGGAGTCCTTTGACCTCAACCTCGGTCCGATCGTAAGGGAGTCCAACTTTCAGTGGGCAACTTCTTAACAACTAGATTTCATGTCCAGTGTTTTTTGAGAGGAGTTCGACCGTTCCTCTACATTCTAGAAGACCTGGGTGATCTCCCATCGAAGCATTATGTTGTATCCACTTAGCCCTTCCCCTTAATATCCACTATTCCTATCACTCGTTATACTATTATCGTTAAAATCAACGTCCTCAATTATTAAAATTGGCACACGACTATGTCCCCATTCTCGAAGGTAGTGGTTGCTTCACGAAGCACGTAACAGTGGAATTTCTCCACCTCCGCAATTATTGCTCATTTTGTAAACCCCTAATTCGATTATGCCTTAGATTACCTTCTTAATCATACCTATCGTATATGGTCCAAAACGAATCGTCGTGTTAAGGCGTTTCTTGTATCTTTCGTACATGCAAAGTCCTACCGATTGTCAAGAATTTTGATAATCCTCGTGCTATCTGGCACAATTTGAATGCACTTCTAAATTGGTCTCTGTAAATCGAGCACTTCAACCCACTCAAGTATGAACCTAAATATAATATGTATATTAGTGTATTTCTAGGTCATTCAACCAAACATCTTTTGGCCTAAGTGCTTCAAGCATAGCCATCATGCTCTCATGTCACATATATAATTTCATAAAAGTAAAATAAGATATGGCTTGCAATTAATTAGGTATCTTTTGTTTTCCTTTCCATTCAATTTCATATTGTTTTTGAGTGGTTCTTGCTATGAAATATGTTTACAACAAGTTAACAAAAGGCTTAATGCAAATGTTGTCGTTCTGAATTTGTCCTAGAAAGACAACTATCTCTTTTTTATCAAAACGTTCAAAATGACTATATATTTTGTTCCGTTGTTCTAATAATAACCTAATTTCAAAATATGATTGTATAAAAAAGGTGCAACTATAGATGTACTATATAAGTGTAAATTTATGATACCGAAAATCAACTGAATCGAAACAACACCGGAAGAATGAGACTTGATTAGAGAAAACAATGCAAGGTCATTAAGCATCTTTCCATATAATTAGTGCATTGATGCACTATATTATAGACTGTGGCTGGCTAGTGGTAAGTTGGCAAGGATGAGATTATTGCTTTTCCTCCAACTATGAAAGAAAATAAATGAAAATGATGAGATTGTACTATATAATATTATGTATTTTATATATTAAAATATAAGTTAGGTTTTGTCAACGCTATATGAGGATAAGATATCAAAATCATTATCTATATTTATTAGGTTCTTCTAGTAATAATTGTATGAAATGTACTACAAAAGAAAGAAACCTCTTCACTCCTTTTATCTTGTCAATGTTTACACATTCAACCCTTAATTTTTAAATTTGCCTTATTCGCCAATAATCAATCAATTATGACTTTAAAGACGTTGACTGGTCAATTAGTTCGCAAATTATTCTAAGCTTGGCTCGACGAAAGCTCCATCAAAGCCTAATTTAAGTATTGTGAGCCCAAGCTTCATTAAGGGTGGCTAAAAAACCCGTGAACATTTTCAAATATTTTTTAATTTCTATATATGTTTCTTTAATACTAGTACATATCATTATCAGTTTTTCATTGATTACTAATTTTGAGCTCTCAAACAAGATTGATTCATAAGAATAAGAAAGTATAACACTTCAACATTTGAGTTTAAAGGTGAACGATATAAATATTGAAAAAAACAGCACAAATCCTAACATGTTGGTGTTTCCTTTGGTAATAAAAGCTGCAATTGAATAACAAAATGTTGAAATAAGTATATTTGAATATATTCAAATCGATTCGTTCAACTTTTCTCGAAAAGAGTTTGTGAGCTCGACAAGCCTAAAATTGTAATTGATTAAAAAGATTAATGGGTTAAATTGAGAATTTGGAAAATGAGAGGATAGAAATTGAAAAGATTGAGGACATGAAAGCAGGGAATGGTGTGGGGAAAGAAGAATATAATAATGAAGAGGATTGGGGGGACAACTTGGATAAGGAAGTAAAGGACTGTCTATGATTTTTATAAGTACAGCTAGGAATATATATGATAGGATACATTTCTTCACTATGCTATCCTTGCTTCTTTCCCACCCTACAATCATAACCAAATCCTATTTAACATTCTTATATTCTCATATTTCATGTACTAACTAATTTGAGTATGGATGAGTTTATCCCTGCTTTTTGCAACAACACATGTGGTAGGAATTGACATTTTCACTCCAGCTTAAAAACTTGATATCGGATCAATCGAGTCTAGATCACTCCGAAGATTACGCATCAATAGCAAATTTAATGTAATGACATTTGTTTTTGATAATCAATATGAATACTTTGTTTGACGTTGTTCACATACACAAGTTGAATCCGGAACAAAAACCACATGTATTGATATTTGAATTAGTATAGAATCAATTTTTGTGTCAACAACCATGTATAGAGGGAAATTAGTTTCGACCACTTAATTACAATTTATCATTCAATATTTTTAAAAAAGAAATCATTTAGCATTAATAAGTTCTTTTAATCATGAACTGATTTATCAGAGAGAGAGAGAGAGAGAGCCCATTAGGCCCAAAGTGCAATCATTCAACATTGTATTAATTGGCCCCGACTACAGTTTTTGAACCTAAATATGGATATGGGCTGAAAATGCAAATGAATCGTAGTTCCATTTTGAATGGGTGTTGAGGTGGTTGTTTCATCAAACATGATCATATGAGAGCTTCAACTGAAAATGTGACTAGTTATAGTGACCGCCGTACTATAGTTTTAACTCGTTGGTGTGCTGAAAGTTGATTCATTTAATGGAAGTCCTAGAAATTTAGGACAAATGTAATGGAAGAAAATAAATAAATATAAAGACATGAATTTAGTGATATTTTCAGCATTTTTGCAGGTCTGGAAAACTGTGTTTGAAACATGTTTCAGCTCGTATTTTTGTGAGCCTATTTTAAGAATCTGCCCTCTCAGGTCTTACAAGTTCATGGACTACTCCTGGAATTAAAACAGAGTTGTCTTGAATGAATTACAGAAATTTATTTGCTGATTGTGCAACAAAAATTTTCCCAACGTAAAACTACCCATTGCCCATGATTTTTGCCTCTTGAGAGATTAGTAGAGCAAGCCTATACCATTGACGAAGAACAAACCACAACATAACACATCAAAACCCAACTCTTTCCAAACAGATTTTCTTCTTATTCCTTTCGCCGACTCACAGACTTCCAAGCCTGATACCGTAAAGTTCCCCAAATGTTCTGTTTCAAGGTTACTGAGCTGCTACCATCAACATTCTTATGTTCGTTTATTTCAATTACTAGCAAATATTTTAATGGTTTCAAAATTGGTCCAAAAAAAAAAAAAAAAACCATGCTCAAACAGAACCCTAGCTCTATCAACAAAAACAACCCAATCTGACTTTCTGATGAAGGAAGCCCACTTAATTTGTTCAACAGCCCCCACTGTGTTGCAAATGAATCTTTTTGTTATACTACTTCCAGGACAAAGGAAGAGGAAGAGGAGGAGAAGTCTTTGAAAGTGACATCATGCAACAAAAGCCTAGCTGGACTATGATCAGCATCCTAGACACAGCTATGCCAGTCCCTTCGACACAGCATCAAGAAAAAAAAAAAAGACGGCTGTTTTTTGCATCACTACCATTATAGAGGGGATCCCAATGGTTATCCGGCTCGCTCTAGATAAACAGACTCGTCTCAACAACCCAAACAGGATACAAAGAAATCCCTAAGCCAAAAGTTATGCAATATTTCTGCATAAGATGTAATTAGCATCACCAGGTTGACTAGGAAGACACTTCCAATACTCATGACATCAATCTTCCCTCTTCAAATAACATAATCAAGGATATGCAAAACTCCTTTTTCAATCCTACCACACACACCAAACCTCCTACTCAGCAAATGCTATTCAAACACACTCCACATAGTCGACGCATATTTGCATTCACAAAACATCCTTGCTCAATCATATACAGAAACAAAGAAAGAAACTTCACTATCCAACTTTCAAATACTATAATAAGTAGACCGGGAGGAAAGCTCATCCATAGAAAAAAAATACTATCTAACCTGTTCATATTATTTGCAATAGACACATGAAATATATATCAGCAACCAATTTATCACTCCACAAAAGTCTAAAATGTCCCTATATGAATACTACTGGGAAAAATAGTAGTCTGCCCAAAGAATTACAGTCATCAAACCAGTACTGCTTCACATAGCATGCCAGAATATTGGTAAAGAATAAGTGAGAGATACATGATTATCAAGATCTAACCCAGAAAGTTACCGAAAAAGAGATGTCTGATTAAAAAACTTCAATAGTATAACATGATTTATGAACACCAATTGCACACAAAGCAAACTACACTGTCAACATAATTCACCAGCATGCTTTAAGTTAAGAAACAATCTCACTTCGCAAAAACCAAAAGGAAAAAGTTCTCTACAATTCAAGAATATGTACCATCTATGATTAGGACCACCAATCAAGTAGGCAAATGCTCCTATGAAATCCTAAATGCGAATAAAGACATCAAAGTCAAGGAAACAATACTGCCTTAACAAGCAGAGCTTCCCTGCAGGCACGAATCACATCATGTACACATCTCCCTCCCACCACATTCACCATGCATATAACCCAACAAAGCTGCCAAGGACTTCTATGGAAAAATCTACAATTCAGATTAATATTAAAAGAGGAAGCTACAAGTTAAATAAGATGATATTTGTAGTTTGGAATTAGTTCAAGAAATCCAAAAGGTTCAGTAATTGGTATCCAACCACACTCTATATGTTCAATATGGAATGTAACCTCTCAGACACAACTCTGATGTGGTTGCTTAATTTGCAATTAGCGAGCATAATGTTTAATTGGCACTTGCATACTATAAAAGAGGGAAGCATTCTACTCCTTACAGACCAAGATATGGATATGTTAGTGTTTTATTTGATGGTTAAGTAAAGAAGTGTGAGGTTATACAGGACATGCTACAATCTCACTTCAATTTAACCTGGAGAAGCTAGTCGTACCTTCAAATTTCCAATACCTTATATCCCCGGAGGATAAGACAGGCCAGCTAGACAAACATCAAAAGACCAACATAACAAATTGCCGTACGAACATGATATACACGTGAATATGAAATGCATCCAAGCTAGGGTTATGTTAGTGGCTAAGTTTGACTGTTAAGGAGAGAAATGTGTGGTTATACAGGACATAATGCATTCTCACTTCAATTTCATACGGGCCATTAACTAAGCCATACCTTCAGCTCATCAACAACTTCTATTCCCCAAGGACATGAAAAGCCAGCTAAACGAACAACAAAAGATTAAAGATCAACATAACAAAATCGCTGTACGAACATGATATACGCGTGAACATGAAATGTATAATCAGCTCAACCACGTAAGTTTAGACACATATATTAGCTCGACACTCTAAGCACCATTCTCACAAGCAATAAGAAAAACAACAAACTGTTCTTTATTCTTCTGTATAAAAGGCTTTAAGCATAATAAAGCAGGTACAATCCCGCTCAGTATCAGCTAACCCTTAATTAAAAAATCCACTTAATAAACCGATTCACAAAATGAAAACACGATATTAAAATGGACAACATTGTACATTAGAATACAACCACATTGTTCATAACAATCAAGACTCATAATGTTCAACAATGACGAAAGACGTACATTATATTATAAAAAAACAAAACTAGAGAAAGATATGTACATTACACGCATAGTATGAACTCGAGCTTAAACAGGGGGTATGTTGGAGAAAGAGAAGCCTTTGTATCCCTTATAAGCATAATAAGCAATCCTCGTATAATAGAACCCCGGTATAAATAGCACGAATCCCAGAATTGCAAAGAACAGCCCTGATAGTAACACATAAAATTCAGACATTAGAAACCCTAATTCCAAAAATTAACCTTAACCCTAACCTAAAAACACCCAAAAAACACAAAATCAGACACCCTTTGAGAAGAATTTTACCATGAGCACGGTCACCGCCGATTTTATTGTAAGTCATGAAAACCCCCAAAACGATGCCGACGACGCCGAAAACGAGAAGGGAAATTGCGAGCGCGATCTCCTTAATAGGAGGACGATTATTGACGACGTAGGAGGTTTCAATCATTAAATCGTCGTCTGTAATGGAAAAAGCATGATCTACATACGCCATTGTTGAGGAATATAGCAAAGATGCGAGCTTTTTCTTTAGTTTTTTTTTTAGGGTTTTTTGAAGAGATTTTTGAAATTGGTGAAATGGGGTTTGAAATTGAGCTGATTTGGGTGTAAGGGGTTCAAGAATTGGATGGAATTAGAAAAAAGTGGGTATGGGGTTTCTTGGACTGTAAGTTGGAATAGAGTTTTCAAAGAGATGATGATGAAAATTTCAAATTAAAGTAATTAAATTGTAAGAAATAGTGAGATTATGGTAAGCATCTGTGCGGTGCCGCCACGTAAACAGACCTCTCATTTGACCTTGCCGTTGACGATTTTAGTGTCCATGATATACAAGGAATAGAATTCTAATTACGCACCTGTTTTAACATTCCATATTTTAGGGGATAATTAGTTGGAAAAATTTACAAAAATGATAGTGGTATGAATATTTGTATAAAATAAAGTATCCGATTCATCTCGTTATTTTTATCTTTTGAACAACTTATATATGTATATTGACAAAATAAATATTAATCAATCACATCAAATTGTGGATTTATAAAATAAACTTAACATCAATTTAGTGTAAATTGTCAAATTATAAAAGAATGTAAAACTTCAGTAATATGATTTATGATTTCGATTTAAGAGTGTAAAATGTCATTAAATGATAGTATGTTTTATAGATATGTAGATGTAATTTTTTTTGAAAAAAATATGAAATGTAATTAGTTATCATTGAAACATAAATTTGTAATTTAGGATACTTTATTTTGTAAAAAAGAAAAACTTCATACCACATAAATTTATTTACAAACTGTTAAGCCAGATATCTCTATTTGCAAATTGATGAAACTTAACCCTAATTACTAATTTGGCCTATTTTAAAACCGTCATTCCTCTATTTGCAAATTCGAGAAATTATAAGGAATTTTATTTGTACTTTTTTCTTGAATTTGAAAGGAAGAGTAACATGAAAAAGGGTCTTTCCATTAAGGAACCATCATCGAAATCAAAGTGGTGCAGAAATCCCGAGCTTAGTTTGCTTTTCAAGTTCCCTCGGAGGACTTCATAACTTGTGAATAATATTGTTCAAACACTTAAGATTACGAGTTCTCATTTGTCCTACGTAGCCGAGGATTACCTGCATGCATGCATGTAGTAATATTCTACAAGAGCTTGATATTATGATTTGAAGGATAATAATTTTTTTATTTAATGTTTGGAAAACTTTTATTGTGTTATTATGGATAGTTGGATGAAATAAAAAAAATAAAAAAACTGAACCGAACAGAAACAAAATAACAACCGAAGAGTATAAATAAGTTGGGTTTTGAATGTTAGGGTACGGGGAAAAGAAAAAGATATGGGTGTAGAAGATGGGGAGGAGAAGAAGAAGCTCGCGCAGACGATGGCGTTGGTGTTGGACATTGAAGATCAGATCAACATGGTATGCATTGCATACTCTCGTTTTCTTCTTTTTGATTTTGACTTTGATTTTGATTTTGTTGTTTTGGGGTGTTTCCAGCTCAACGATTTGAAGATACATAGGGTTTTGGGGATAGAGCGTTCGTGTGATGGGATATTGAGGCCATTATATGCTAAGAGAAATCAGATTGCTGATTCCCTTCCTAACTTCTGGCCGGGTTTGGTTAGTATCATCGACTAACTCTCACCTCCACTAACCTCTCAACTCCGCTCTAACATATTATTCACTCCACCTGTTGATCACTTTATGCAGTTTACAACCCATCCTGTTCTTCGACAGCTCTTAAGCTCCGATGATCTTAAGGTTTCGGTTACTATTCACTTTTTGGATTTTATCTTATCAACTTAATCTTACCTTTTAATTTAAGTTTTGATTTTTCCAACAGATATTTGAGTCCCTCACCTCGCTGGAGATGGACGACTTTGAATATGACAAACCGGGTTACTCCATAACATTTGTGAGTGTCTTCTGTAACCAGTAGTCTCTTTTCAGTTTCTTAGACTTGATTGACTTCAATCATAATATCCAGATTTCAGAAAATTAGTTGAGTATTAGCTCTCCTCTTTTCTTCTTCTTCTTCTTCTTCTTCTTCTTCTTCTTCTTCTTCTTCTTCTTCTTCTTCTTCTTCTTCTTCTTCTTCTTCTTCTGCTGTTTCAGAACTTCGGAACCAATCCGTATTTTGAGAATAGTAGTCTTAAAAAGACTTTCACATTCCTTGATGATGAAACAACAGAAATTACTGCTACACCTATCCAATGGAAAAACCCCAATGTGAGTCCTACTTTTGGTGGTGGACTTGAGAATAATTAATTATCTACCTTTTTTCTTTTCTTTCATGAACTGTATTTGGTTAATTTTAATATCTTGTCGTGAAGGTATCTGGTGGAGTTGCTCGGTGGAGGTTGGTTATCTTGACTCTATGCCTACGAACATCACTGAATGAAATCTCCTTGTTTTTCCAACTTTTATGTGAACCGCCAAGTATTTGTTAGATTCCTTAATGTTTTGAACTCACTGTTGTTCAAGTATCCTTTGCGCATCCCTTCTTTACTTATTTGCTATTTTCTATCTTCTGCATTGTAACTTACTGGTTTAACATTGAGTACTGAGTTGCATAGACATGATTTATCTCTGTCCTGACCCGTGAATTTACCTTGAATCAGCTTCTTCTCATGGTTTAGTTGCGTGGAGCAGAAAAAGAGGACTGAAGATTTTGAGGATACGGCATGTTATTCCTGTCCGGAAACTGTCTTATTTTTTTTTTAACTGTTCTTCATCACTGAACTATTTACAACTTACCTGACCATCTGCAGATTGCAAACATTATCAAGGAAAAATTATGGCCCAATCTACTCTCATTTCTTACAACTGTAATCCTTTCCTCCTATGTTTTCTATGAATCACGTTTTCCTTCCATTTAAAGTAACTCCTAATGATTATTTTACTTTCCCTTCGATCCAGAACCTTGAAGTGGATGAAGCTTACAACAAGGTAAATCGATAGCACCTGATGAACACTTGAAAATGAATTATTATGGTTTAATTATTCAATATGTATTCATCTTTTAGAAAATGGAATCTAATCATTTATGTTAAATTGAATGAATAAGATTATTCATCATGGCCTATCATCTTCAAGTTAACGTGAGATGATCCAAATCCAAAGAACTTGTTCATGGCTTGAGTGGAATTTCAGCATCCTTTTTTTATATTGCTAAACTAACATTAGATGATAACTGATAAGATTTGATTTCTGGTGTTTGTATCATTGAACTCTCTTCGGAATTCTCATGTAATTTTATTTTTTTGAAACTTAGTATGCTCAATAATATGTAAAGAATAGATAATCATGGAATGAGTTAACCACCAAAATCATGGAAGAAATTGACTGGCTGTAGTTGCCATTGATTTGATCAATTACTGGTAGGAAAGAGAGTGTACTGTATCCGGATGGGTGTACAACGTATTAATATTATATGTTATCATGTGTACTATAAGGTAATTAAGAAAGGTGAAGTGGAGAACAACCAATTCGATGGCGTCGTACACTCCTTTGAGAATATGCTGAAGATTCAAGATGATATTGATAAGGTAAATGTTATTACTTAACCTATTACCTTAGTGTGCAGAATTATTTGCTTGTCCTCCTTTTGTTACGTGTAGAATACGAAAGCTTAATTTAGCAAGCAAAGAATAGCTTGGCAAGACAATTTCAGTGCAAGTTTTCTTGAAAGGCTGCATATGTTTAGAGTTTGAAAAGGTGAACTGAGTCAAGGCAAAAAAATAAAATTCGATAGAGTAGGAATAGTTTCTACTCAATAAAGATCTTTAAAAATTCTGATTTGCTATAATTTGACACTTCAAAAATACAGGTCTGCCAATCTGTTCAAATCTTCTCAGCTTTTATATAGATAATTGACTAGGCGGCCGGTCACTGAACTTCACACCAATATAGCTCAATCCATTGATTAGCATCATAAAAGATTTGGAATTTACTTTCCGTATTACCCACTTTTTCTTGCCATGAAAGCTCTGTTACTGCTTATTTTCTGTAGCTTTACTCTGGAAAGCACACTCACATATGTGAATGGTGATCGTGCCACCACATGTTTTCCCAGTGAAAAAACTTGTTATTTATTTGTGATATGTGCGCAAGTCGTCCTCACATTTATAGGATGAATGCTTCTACTTATAAGCACTATGTGTGTTTCCAGATCAATGAAGAGGCGATGGATAGTGTGTTGGAAGTAGAGAAGTTATATAATGAAACTTGCAAGCAAGTCTATCGTTCCCGAGATGAGGTTATCAAAACTGTTCCCGACTTCTGGAATATTGCGGTTAGAATTGATTTTGTGCTGCTTGTTTAGCAATAGTTGATCTCATAGCAATATTTAAGCAAGTCTTGGTTCATCAAATTTGTTTTTTCCTAATTTCTGCAGTTTTTAAGCCATCCTGTTCTTACTTCGTTCTTAACGGTGGAGGATGAAGAGGTTATGAGTTTATTAATCCATGAAGTTAATGTTACCTTTGTTCTGAATACTTTAGCTGAATTATTGAGTTAATTTAGTTCGTCTGTTGTTCATTTTCTTGGCAGATATTCAAACATTTCACCTCCCTCGAGGTGGAGGAATTTAAAGATGTGAATCCAGGCTTCTCTATAACCTTGGTGAGCCTGTCTTCTTTATCCATTGTTTATGCAGTTCCCAGTCTTGATGTCAATAAATGAGTTTTTTTCCATACATTTTTCAGCACTTTGAGCCCAATGCTTATTTTGAGAACACAAAGCTTACGAAGACTTGGACTTTCCTTGACAAAGGAACAGAGATTACTACTACACCTATCAAGTGGAATAAGGGCATGGTATCTGCTGTATGTGGGCAAACTTGGAAGTTCCAAGCTCACTTTTTTTTTTTTTTTTTTTTAAATGTTCCATCTGAAATCTTATGTGAAAATTGTTTTTCCCTCTGGTGAAGGTTCGTGATGCTGGTAAGCAGAAGAAACAAAAGATGAGGTTTACTAGTGACATAAGGTTGGTTACCTTGACTTCTTCCTAATTATTTCTATGAAGGATAGACAGGCACCAGGCTCTAGGCATGTTGCCTCAGAAGCCAAAAAGCAGTCTCTGTTCAAGAGCCTTGCTAGAGGCATGCCTAGGTGTAATTTACAACCTATACCATATGTTGAAGGGTTCAAAGATGTTTTCATATCAGTTGTTTTCTTCTCTATATGATTTATAACTGGAATTTAAAATAGAATATATAGAATTAAGCGAAAAAGGGAAAGCAGAATTGGATGGTAAAATATTGCGAAGAATTGGAGTTGCACAAAAGAATGGCGACCTGAGCCATTTAGAACAAAATAAGCATGAAGTGACACATGTCTTTTGGAAGATAAGCGGAATGCCATGTTTTTAGTTTTGTGGGATCTCCTTGTTTTCCAACTTTTTAAGACCTAGTATATTACTCACTAATATTACCTAGCATAGTGTTAATCCGCATGGGCATTGAGTTGCATAGACATGTTTTGTCTGTATCCTGACGAGCAAATTTACCTTGAATGGCAGCTTCTTTGAGTGGTTTAGCCTTGTGGAGCCTGAACAGATGGAGAGACGGACTTATATGGATGACCACCACTATGAGAACGTGGTATGTTGCATCTGTCTGGAAATGTTACTCCTTGCAGGGTACAACTGTTTTGTGTTTTGTTATTACTGAATTTGCTTGGAACATGCGCAGATTGCAGATATTATCAGGGAAGATTTATGGCCGAATCCACTATCATATGTTAACATTGTAATGTTCTCCTCTTATCCTACGTGTTATTTTCTTTAAAGTTGAAGTAACTCATCATAATGCTCATGTCCTTTGTGTCCAATATAGGAGGAACCTGATGGGGATAAAGCTGATCAAATCATGGTTAGAAAGAATGGAAAAAGAAGCAGATTTGATTATGGGCCTCATGGCTATCTAGCATGCAGATAGAACTAATAATATAATAATTAACAACACACTGCTGATTGTTGCTAATTGTCCTTTTTTGGTGTCGTATTTGGCTTTCTCTAGTTTCGTAAAATTGGAAGGGTCACCATCTGACATGGAGTAGGATAACTTTATTGTTTACATCACTTAACTGGTTGCTTCAACAGGAGTATATTTATGAATGTATAAAATTCAGTCTGAAGTTTCTTCTTTCTTCCTTACGAGTTGTCAACGAATATATACATGGATGCTTCGGCTACTAGAATATATACATTGTGTACAATTTTCAGGATAGAGATCCCTTCACAAGAAAAGTAAATTGTTGTTAAATGAGGATCAAGTAATTTGTTCGCTGTTCTCTTTCATTGCAAATTTTCACAGGCTTCAGACCACCGAGATTAGCTCTTACGCACGTGTTAAAATAGACTAGACCATAGGAATTTGTACTAATTAATGTCAGCACTAGCATTAATGAACAAATTTTACCAAACATACAAAAACACTTAAGTTTTAAGATAACCAACCTGAGACAAGAAGTTTCTGTTCGTAATCTGCAGCAGCAACTTCTTGTCTCAACAAATTGCAATTTTAGAGACATTAAACCATTCAAAGCCGATATGTTTTTCAGATGTATTAATCAATCAAAAAGATATTACTGACTGATACATTCTTCTAGCACTCATGATTTTACAGCATGAAGTATGCGTTCTTAATGAAGTCGTGCATATTTTCACTTCTCATGACCATGATTGGCATGTATGAATTCGATTTCTACTAAGACAACTCTAACACACACTTACTGCGGCGTTTTTTCAGTTTATCTTTGACCATCTTTACTCTTATATCCTTTGTCATAATAGAAAAAACATTCTCATTCAATAACCGGCAAGTGTATAACCTTCACAATGCTAGTTCCAGCTATTGGTTTGCAAGCATATACTCTCATCAGACTTTGCATTACTTCGGCTGAGAAAACGCACGAAAACCATTGTTGGATCCCGCCTCCAAGACCATCTTCTTTCTCCAATCACAGTTGCAATTTTGTCATCCGGTCTCTGATTTGTACAAGAGATGGTCAGATTCCATTTCAAAGTACATTCTTGTTAGTTTTTTTGCCTCAAAGGCGTGCCAATTCAATTCCTTCCGTGGAATACTTAAAGTTATTTATTCATTTATGACATGGTGGAGGGGAGCCATCATTACAAGTATCTACATTTTGTTTCTCCTGATTTGGAAAGGCTTAGCTTTCAACAACTTCTGGAGAAACCTAGGAAACCGTTAGACATGAAGAATTCTAAGAAATTATGTACTCAAAGGGGAGACAAAGTCCTTCAAGAAACCAGAACGAAGAGGATTCCCGAAGAATCTGAGTACTAAATCGTTCCAGTACACCGGAATCTTTGCGGGATGCTTCCACAAAATAGGTTGGATTGTCGAAGCAGAAATGGACTAAAGCATCATTCCACGGCACATTGCTACAAATCTCTGCTTCTACACTGATGCTGAAAGAAACACGAACATATTCGAAAACACCAAAACATAAAGAAAGCAGTTAAGACATCAATATCGGATTTTCTTCCGATGATGCGCATTACATGCTTCCGAAAGGAATTGGATTAATAAGATTTGAAGACACGTGTGGTGAGGCTATACAGTTTTTGGAACAAAAAAAGATACAAATTAGACAGGAAGAGAAAATGTTGCATATTGCTATAAATGAACTGATACTCTGCAATGTCAAGTAGAAAAGGATAGAAGTAAGTCTCTGCTATTTGACGCATGTCGACTGGACAAGTCAATACAGTCCTTCGAGACAGAGAAGTAACTGGAAGATGATAAATGAAGTGGGCATAGAAAAGTTTTATTATGCTGCAAAACAATGCGGAAGAGTAACAAAAAGGCATGCATCTTCACTTCGAAATCAACTTTCATATAAATTTTGGATCCAAACATTAATATCATCAAATAACAAGAATTCAGACGATTGAAAAAGTTGCATTGGATAATAATTAATACCACAACTTGGGGTACATTCTGCATTTAACAATAAATAATTAATGTGAAAGCCATATCACAACTTGAACTTGGGGTACATTCTTTCTTAGTAGTTATTAGTGCTCTATCAACAGTAGATTAATCTTGAACTTGAACTTGGGGTACGCCGCATCTCAGAAATTAGTTCCCTCTCCAACCGTTCTGCTTCCTCCCATTTATTCAATCGGGGATAGACTCATCTTCGAAGGATCATCAATATAATCATAATCTTCCTTACTTGGATGATAAATTTGGACATCAGGTTTGCAGATTCCACATTTAGAGGCTTTTCCTATAACATATGATGTTCAATTTGCACATCAAACAAATAAGAAACTGAGCAATTAGAAAAATAAAATAAAATCAGAATTAGTTACCAGCATTCTCTACTAGAGCACAAACAGTCATATGATAATCTTCAATGCCCGTAACCCAATTATAAGGGTAAACTACTTCAGCAAAATATAGTTGTTCCTCGTAAACACCACCGTCACCATTTTCATTTTTAGTCTTGGCTCTGAAGTTCATGTGAATCCATGTTGCTCTTTTTGTCCACGTATCATTATGATAAGGCTCCTCACTAATAATGAGATCACTCACCCCTTCCAATTCAAGGCCCTATTTGAATGAAAATTTGAATAAATAAATAAAACAAGTGCCAACTTAATGAAGACTAAAAAAATAGAAAACTAGGAGTAAAGGAGAGGCCAACAGCATATTTTTTCCTGTAGCATTCTGCCAGCACCTTCAAGTATTTTCTGATTCGCGGACACATCCTATGCATGAAGATAAACATCTCAAAAACATATCGAAGAAAACAAACTCCAAAAAAGCAACTGTGTGTATCCACTATGAACATTACCAGGGTTTTCTCCAGTTCTCTATATGTTTGGCCATGACAACAGCACGTCTCTGAAGCTCTTCTGGGTTGGTTCCTTGTCTCTTCCCTCCTAACAACCTTTTGGTAGTATTTCAAATAATATAAACTGCATTAACCAAAATAAACAAATGAACAAATAAATATATTAAACCAGAAATTCTTACCCAATTTTCTTCGGCACTAGAAGGTCTTCAGACATTTTGCAGCTCTGATACCTTGGGGACCAAAACAAGTGCAAAGTTATTAGACTCGTAACTTGAGGCAAAAAAAAAAAACTGGCTGAATAGAGTATCCCTTACAAATATTTCGTTGGTGCTTCCTCCATTGATGCTGCAGTTCTATCCCTGTCGCACGGGGTGGTATCCATGGAGAAGACCTCCGGTTGGAACAGGCAAAAGGGTATATGTAGCATTTCAAGTTTGGTGTCCAACCACACACACTGTTTTCCTATATGCCTGCTCCTGGTGCGGACAAGTTCATTAAATACATCTTTTGCTTCAAGCAAGATGGAAGAAAATACAGGTGCCAGTAAACGATCGTCTTTGTAAGCTTTTATACTTGGATGTTTGAGAGGACAAGAGTGGAATAAGCAGCGACAGGAGTTTCCTAAAAGGAGCAAGTACAAAAACACAAAATCAAATCAACACATCAAGTTGAAGTAAATCAATAACAAAAAACCAATTAAAAGAAATACCAAAAGCAGCATCATGGTCCACAGGAAGACATGCATTCACATGACATAGGACGGGAGAATATCCAAACACAAAGACAGCCACTTCGGCAAAATAGACTTTCTCATTATCACCACCATCATCATCTTTGCGCCTAGCTTTGAAGTTCACGTGAAACCATTTAGCACATTGTGTATGATCAGGAGCGGCAGTTATCCCCTTGTAACTTCCTAACACCTCCACAACCTCCAAATCAACTCCCTAAAAAACGCCGAATAATAAACAATGATTATACTAAATAAACAAGTGTCTATTTGATGAAGATAAAGAGAAAACTAGGAGACCAACATTTCGTATTTTGAAGTATTCCGACAGCATATCAGAGAAGGTTTTGAATATCAGCCGACCAAACAGTAGGCCAGTTACTACTTTTGTATCAGCACGGAAAAAAGGCCCGTCTCCCACAAGCCTTGCAAATGTCCTAGTAAATCACATACACACACACACACACACAGACGAAGAAAAGAATAAGAAAATCATAGCGAAAAAAAGAAACAGTAAGTAGAAGAATTATAGAATACCTGGATTTGTTGTGGTTTAGTATGAATGTGGCCATGGCATGAGTGCGTTCCTTGCGGTGGAAAAAGCAGGTGGCATGTCTTTTTTGATGTAACAAGCTTGATAAAAGTTTGATGTAGAATAAATAACAAAACAAACATATAAGAAAAACAAACATATAAGAAAGAATAGAATAGAATCCCTTACTTACTGATGTTTTCGGGCCTTTGATATGAATTTAGAATTCTTAATATCTCTTCGACTAAAGCAGCACCCGTGGCATCTTCCACATTCTTCCATTGATGTTGTTTAGAGGAGGATACGGATCGCGACAGGGAAACAAGATAGAAGAAAGAAAGATGAACAGATCAAGAGGACGCCATCAACCCTAAAATAACTAAAATATCAACAAAACTCTATTTTGACGCTTACAAACCCTTCGTCGCTCAAGTTAGTAAGAGAATTGCTTTGATTGCAAGTAAACAGAATGTTTTTTGAATGTACCTCTCATCGTTGGGTATATAACAAATCAAGTATAATATCGTTCAGTGTTCATCATGCATGTGCTATCATCCAATTACAACATCTATGCACTTACTATTTTCACAAAAATATTCTAACATCTTATGTGGAGGATTAAACTATCAATTCTTTACGTATGAGATGTAGAGGGATCTATTATGTTTCAACCTGTATCATTCTGTACTGTTTTGCATAGTATATCAAATTATTTAGACAAGATAGAAAATAGATATTTCTCTAATAAAAAAGATATAAACTTAAGGGAAATTCTAGGGTCACTTTGTTTTTCACAAAGTAACCATTACTTTGTTTTGTCCACCATTAGATCATGGGTTAAAACCTAATCTAATGGTGGATAGGACAAAGTACAAACAAAGTAGAGGAAAAACAAAGTGACCATAGCCTACACCTAAACTTAAGTTTGTTCTTTTTTTTTTTGAAAAGATATAGTCAAAATTGAATTGATAACAAAAAGACAACGTATAAAAATGGCTATGTGGTTTGAGACATTGCAAATATGATTATGTGGTATATAATTGTACAAATAAGGGTTTGTGGTATGCACCATTTGCAAATAATGTCTCAAAACTGTTAACATGTAAAAAAAAAAACAAATTTAATATTTGTGATACGACTGCAGATGATTTTTTAAGATTTTTAATTTATAAGCAAATGCTTGTTCACTTCAAATAAAAAATTAGTGACTCATTTTATCAAATGAAAGATAAAAAATACTCATCTAATGCGTCTTTGTTTAATGTTGTTAACAGTTTGAGAACTTATTTGTGAATTGCACAAACTGCAAAAACCCTTTTTATACAATTATAAACTACAAGATGCTGCTTACAAAATATTCGAACCCTTTTTATACAATTATAAACTACAAGACCCTGTTTACAAAATATTCGAATCATCAGACACTTTTTTGTACTTTCCCTAATAAAAAAACAACGAAAAAATTTTCAAATGATGGTTTTGAAAAGTTGAAAATATCTTTTATAAAAAATGTGCTATTAAAGAATTTTAATTCTTATAAAAATTCACCTTCAGATAATTATTGGTAATTTATATAAGATAAAATTTAATCCATTTTGAAACTTTATGTAATTAGAAGGATTAGTTTTGAACAATAAGAAAAAAAGCTACATGTATTGTTTTCACAATTTCTATAATCACAATTATTTAATTTGAAAAGTTATGGTAAAAGAATGTTTTGAGGAATTGAAAAGTCACAACGACATTATCTTTAGAGTAATTTCTTAAAAAGATTTGCGTGTTTATTAATTTTGTCAAAATAGTTTAAGTGTTTACTCTTTTGGTTGAATGAGAATTGTATTTAGCTTCGTTTTCAAAAAGCGGAAAAATTATTAACGAAGTTAAATTTGATAATGTGACAAGGGGTTTTTGATCTTAATTTATTGGTGAATTCCAAAAAATTCACGTGTTTAGAACTTTAAAGTGTGAAAAATGAGTCTTTTTAACAAGTAAATTAAGACAAAATAGCTCTTGCCACATCATCAAATTTAACAACTGCAGTGATTTTGATGCTTTTTTACTAACACGGCTAAACACATTGGAATTTAATTAAAGCAAGTAATTCATATAAATTGTACAACACAAGGTTGTTAGAATGTGATATTTTCTTCATAACTGATGTTAAAAGACATTAGAGTGTGTTATTTTAGAGGTTCACATAACAAACTTCATATGTGATTGTAAATTCATACACTTTTTTTTTAATAGACCAATTGGAAGTTCCCTAAAGTTTGGAGCTAAATTTTAGTTCCATTGAGGTTGACCAAAAGGAAAAAAAGAGGGAAAAGAAAATGTTAGTTCAATACTTGACACTCTTAAAAAACCACGTACCTAAACACACATATTTGAGAGAAACTATAAGGACATACTCAGTTCCATTTCTATTTCTCCTCATTTGAGACAAACTATAAGAACATACCATACTCAGTCCCATTTCCATTTCTCCTCATGGATCATCAACTTTTTAACGCTGCTAAGGATCCTTTATACGAGATCGTCTCTATGGTAATGTACTTGTTTGTCTCTTTATTTTTTTCTTTGATATCAAAGTTTATGTTTCTAGTAGCAAGATCTATCCTTTTGTTTCTCAAAGATGCAACCTTTAAGTGCTTTAAGTGTTTTCTTTACCAAGTTGCAACCTTTAGCTTCTTTTTTTTCTTTTCAAGCTCATACCTTTAAATTGTTGTTTTTGTTTTCTGATGTAAAATGGTTTGATACAAAGGTTAAAGGCTTTTGTATGTTCAAGACGTGACCTTTAAGTGCTTTAAGTTTTTTTTACCAAGTTGCAATCTTTAGCTTCTTTTTTTTTTTCTTTTCAACTCTTACCTTTAAATTGTTGATTTTGTTTTTCTGATGTAAAATGGTTTGATACAAAGGTTAAGACTTTTTTTTCTTTTTGAAATATATCACTGCTAAATATAAGGAAGAGGAGTAGAATGAGAATGATAATGGTAATAGAGGTCCAACTTTGGTGGTGTTTGTGTATTTCTTTATCTAGAAATGGGAGAAATGGGTGACAGGGCCAAAGGGAATATGGTTACAAAGAACTGAGTTCAACGGGTTTCGTTCCAGCAGAATTATAGGTAGAGGCTCATTTCAGAATTAGTTTAAGGCGCATTTTGGAAGTTCAGGCAACAGTCAAAAGATAAAAACATCAAATGAAGGTGTTTCGGCTCTTTTTAGTGGGGTGTGCGGGCGTGCCAGGGATTTATAGTTTCTCAAACTATGAACTGAATTGCGCTACTTAACTTCTAAAATCAAACGATTGAAAGGAATAAAGAGACCTAAAATTCCTATGGGTTCTGGTAGTCAAAACGATACCGATCCAAAGAAAGTTGATGAAAACTATCAAATAAAATTAAGTGGGATTCAAGAGAAAATGATGTAAATTGAACGTTGAAAATAAGGATTCTGATGAACTAAAGAAATTGGAAATTTGCTAAAGTCTAAAAAGAAACTGAATTGCTGAAGTCTAAAGTAAATTTGCTAGAGTTGTGCTCTGGTTTGATTGGCGATTTGGTTGGGCTTTTTTCCATCGTGATTTCTTGTATTTATAGGCGCTTGAAGTAACCGCTTCATCCACTTGATCCACCTTCTCCATGATTTCCTCAAGAGAAACTGCTCTCCACTATCACGATTTTGATAATTGATTGAGTCATATCTTTGATTTTCCAACTCTTTAATTGGCACATAAAAATCACGTGTCAAATAAAATAAACGGTCTCTTGAATCCCCTAAGTGCACCTCATTTCTAGATCTAAAACTGATTCTCCCATGGTTCCCCCCAGAGTACCTCATTTCTAGATCTAAAAGTGATTCTCTTCAAGGTTCCCCCAGAGAACCTCATTTCTAGATCTAAAAGTTGATTCCCCCATGGCTCCCCCTCGAGAACCTCATTTCTAGATTAAGTGATTCCCTCCAAGGTTTCCCCCAGAGAACCTGATTTCTAGATCTGAAAGTGATTCCCTTCAAGGTTCCCCCGGAGAACCTCATTTCTAGATCTAAAAATGATTTCCTCCAAGTGCACCTCATGGTTCACTCCTTTAAGTAAAAAGGCGCATCAGACGAGAAAAAGGGTGCATCAGAAAACCATATCAAGAAAGTTTCTAAATATGAACTTTTGAGAAAAAAGTTTCCTAAATAAACTCTTTTCAAAGAAAAGTTTCCTAAAATGGTTTTTCAAAGGAAAGTTTCCTTTAAACATTGTTTCCTCCATAGTTTTCCTTGTGAATAAAAACACCATGGGAGAAAACTTCCAAGCAACACGCCAATTTGAGCAGAAATTGATTTTTGGTGGAAACAGAAGGTAAAGCTGAATTTGTATCATTGATTGTTTAAGGCTCAAAAACTTGGTGAATTACAAGATTGATGTTTCAAGAGGGATGAGCTATTGCTTGTGTATGAGTTTATTCTTTATGGAAATCTAGTCATGCTCGTAGAATTGGGTGTGCAACCAGTTCTACAGCACAGGGACCCAAAAAATTGAGCCCAGTTTTTTTAATTGTTTTTTAATCCATTTATATTATCAACTAGTGAAACTGAAAATATGTTCACATTTTTTTTAAAAGCCCAACACTTTGAATGTTTGTGTTGTTTGTAGATTAGAGTGAGTGGGCCTATTTAATCTGGAACAACTCAGACACAAAATTTTTTTATTTTTTTTTTAAAAGATCACAATTAATTTAATCTCACTTTATATTATTTCTTTGAAATATTTTTATCAAAATTGTTATAGTTATTATGTAAATTTAATTTTTTTTAACAATATTTGGATGCCAATTTTTATCACAAGGCCCAGAATTGTGTAAGAGAGCCTTGAATTAAGGAAAGTGAGTTTGAGATGTTTTTTCCGGAAAAAAATTGTTGATGGTTTGGGAATGATATGGACAACGGGAAGAGTTGGGATATAATTTGGTTAATGAATGTTCTTTTTGATTAATTTGATGTGGTTTTTGTCATTATGGTCTTTTTGGTTGATTCATGATGTTCTTCTCTCTTGTAGCTTCTTTTCTTTTTTCAATCTCTCCCTAAATTCTGCCGTAAACTTTTTTAAACATCTTTTTGAGAATCTAATACATACTATGAATTTACAAAGATGGTTTGAGGAGCGAACAATGTTCTACCAACCACAATCAGAAACGCTCATGACACTGCAAGCATTGCGAAATACTTTTAAACAACCTTATGATCCTATCAAAGCAGTCGTTCTGAAGAGTGATACTGACTTACACCACGCCCATGTTGCAATTGTTATGGAATCTGGATTCCAGAACAATTCCGCTCTCCAATTAGGGTTCAAGGGCCCGACAGTGAGCATTAAATTGTTTAACACATCAATTTTATTGTTCTAACTTTATTGTTTATTGAAATTTTGGTTGTTTTGTTCAGTGTACTTGGCTTCTGCAACACTGGTCAGTTTTCAATCCTCCATGTGTGTCGAGGGGAATACCAGCTATGTTCAAATGGTACATGACAGAGTTTTACCAATTCCGGATTGAGCATTAGCCCAACACCTTCAAGTAGATTACAGTTTCAGGACGGTTTAAGGAGTTATCAATGAAGGATTGATTTAACAGGACAAAAAGTTCCGAGTGAAGGAGTTCCAAAAAGTTGAAAATGAGGTTAAAGCGGTTGCATGAATGATGTGGAAGCGTGGACCAATCATCCATTCGATCGAATATACTAAAGATGATACCTACATATTTGTTTTCAATAAATTTCGTATTATGTCTCGTAGTGTTGATCATGAGGTTTCGATGGCCTAGGGGCAAAGAGCTAAATATAGGCCCTCATTAACGAAATATGAACTCAAAATAAATATATTATACCTACAAAATAAACGAAAGAAAATATTTCACAAGATAAAATAAATGTTATATTTGACTACCGTGTTTTTTTTATACAAAATGATCGAGCATTTTTTAAATGCAAAATAACAAATTTTAGTGTATATATCGATATGATCTAACATATTTGTCTCAGCATATAAAGTGACAAGTATTTTCTTATAATATCGACGATATCAAATAAATTTTTAAACAAGTTTAGAAATTTTTTTTAACATATGTAATAATTAATATCATAATAAAGTAAACTCGAAGAGTAATGAAAATATTTGGATTTCATTGTAATGTTTTGACAAACTTGAACACTCTAAGAGTTGACATCACGTTATTTGGTAAAATTTAGGTTAGTTATTTTATCACCTTTTGCCTTGTAGTTTCCACTGAGGTCAACGTCAGCCGAGAACCAGTCTCTTGTAACGGGGAAGGTGGCCATAAATGGCCCAACTTCTCTTAGGTGTTTGCGGAACAGTTCAGGATAATCCACCTTCACACCATCCTCATCCTCCTCCAACTGCACAGATCGAAAGTCCGACAAATCATAGGATTCTCGTATATGGTATCTTTCTCCATGTTTCATAGGAATAAAAAAACAACAAAATTGTGAAATTTCCCAAAAAAAATGTGAAATCTATTTTAAAATCAAAAAAATAGTATAACTTAAAATCATAGAGACGTATGCTTTTACCATATTTTCATCATTAAAATTTGGGTCTATTGTACCCCTATAAAGATAATTATACTTCGTGATAACGTTTGAATTTTGGTTTACTTTTGGTAGTGGCATCCACACAATGTTGGATGGAGAGGTTAGGAAACAATTTTGGAGGATTCTTCCTAGCATTCTGTATGTATCTTGTGAATTGCATCTGAACATACTACAACAGAATGATGATCACACGTTTTGCAAAACTTTCATTTTTTATTCATTATATATTTTTTTTAATAAAATATATGCAAAGAACTCAAATGACTTCAACCTTTTTAAATTACGTGAAAACTCCGGATGTGGGAGATGAAAAATTAAAAGAGCTCATCCATATATCAGTAATACATACAATTTTAGGTCTCTATTAGTTTTGGGCCCTAGGCGGACGCCCCTCATGCCCAATGTCCAGAGACGGCCCTGATGTCTAGCCATGCTCCAGTTTCCGAGAGCCGACCACTCCATGCAGTTTCATTGGTAGGATTTCGAATTATACCCTTAGCAATTCCAAGATACTATTATGTATTTCAAAATTCCGTGGGAGAACGATTTGGTTCCAAAGACTGTGGGAGGGTGTGGTGTGATGGAACGACAAACCAACTCTTAGAGTACTTTAAAAATTCGAATTTTTGTTATCTGTGAGGATAGAGAGGTTAAGATGCCTCAATTTTATTTTCGCTTTACTGCTTCCCACCTATGTTATGAATATCGTTTTGCTGAACTCTTAGAGTTATCTTAGTATGTTGTTGTTCATTTTCCTGACATCCGATGTAAATGTATAATGCGAAGGAAATGTACTTTTGGAAATGGCGATGTTGAATGCTCAAGACCAAACTGTTGAACGTGCGTAGTTTTGGCGAGTTTGCATCATATGCACAATAACATTTTAGTGTGAAATATACATTTGATTGGGTTCTTATCTCTTATGCATTTTGTCATACACTAGTGTAGTGTTTGATTGAAGTTTTGTTAAGTTTGAGGGTTTTTTTCTCATACATGTGTTTATATATGCCACAAATCAATTATTAATTGGAGATTGTTCTTCAGTTCCATATTTTGAAATGTATATGTTGAATCTGTATTTGACTATATTTTTCTTTATATTTTCATAAGTATTTGAGGCTAAATTAATTAAATTTTCATAATATTGTGATAACAATGAGTAAGTGTAACAAATATCAAGTTTATGGGTAACAATGAGGAATCTGGACACAATCAGCTTTTTCCAGTACAAGACAAGAGAAGAATGAGACAAAAACGTGCAAAAAGGCGTTTTGACTGGTAGTGTCACGGATGCAGGCTTGGGGGATGAGAGATGAGGGCGTTTTAAGGGTTGACTCAACTGAAGATTTAGTTTAATGTGTTGCTAATCTCGTTTAATGTAATTTTGCAGTTTGTTTGCTTGTTAATTTTAACTCTTTCATGATTTCCAGCATATTTAATGGCTGTAGCTTTTGTTGTTAAGGTATTCCAGAATATCCCACAGAACTCAGTTCTTATCTATCATAGTTTGCTTCTGTAATTTTCGTCAGAGATTTATTCTCTTCCTTTAATGAATTTTTCAGTTTTTATTAGACTGTTTGCTTACATTATGGGTGAGTAGTCACTTTTCAAGTTTAACCAGCCTCAGCTGGTGGTCACAATTACTTTTCTCTTTATTAGTAATGTAAGTTTCAATCTTTCATCGTGTATAATGGAATGCATATGGTTGGAGTAATCAATACTTCATATCTTAGTGCATTTGGATGTTGGAAAGCTAATTTGCATTGCATGTAACTACCATTATACATATATTATCTTCCAAGGATACTTGTTTGATTTTATACCAAAGGTTCTCATATGCTTGGGATTCTACTCAGCTTAATGCAAGAATAATCACACTTAGGTGCATCTTTGTGCAATCAATTCTTAAGATGGTGCATCTTTGTGCAATCAATTCTTAAGATCTTAAGAACATGTGAAAATTGACTGTAAGTGAATATTGAGTAGAGACCTTGACATGAAGATTGAATGACATGCATTAATAATAAGAGAACTAGTACACTAGATTACTAACAAACAGGTTGGTTAGGCTTGTACTTTCCCATAATTGTCTTAAAATCATATTTCAATATTGCTCTGTTTTCACTAAACACAATCAATCTCAAAACAACTTCAAACATTTGCCACTTGATACATCAACAAGCTATTTGGTAACAACTTTCAGTAAAACCTTGCTCCAATCCTCGTGGGAATGACACTTGGATTTCACCATTACTACATACAGACCTAGTATACTTGCTAGTGTACTCCTGAAGTCAACAATATATTTTTCCATTGCGCTATGGTTCCTGCACTAGCATTAATGGATGTTGATCGAGACTATAATCGACAGTGTACCGTAAAAGCTGAACCCAATATAGGCAGTGGGATGTTCCATTGTACTGAAAGCAAACTTGACTGGTTCAGAATGTATTAGCAAAAGTGAATGTGTTTTCAATCCAGTACAAAAACTAGTCGTAGCTGTCAATTTTGCTATTGCGAATCAACTATATGAAGAGCGGTTGACGTTTTACGATGCTCACTTCTAGCAATAGAAAAAATATTGCTTCTGTTTAATATGCAAATCTCCGTTGTCTTCTGTGCTTGTTTTTTAATGTTCTTGTTAAAATTAAACAACAGCAAACTGATATGATAAGAAATTATGAAGTCTGGAAATTTTTGATGGGGATAGAAAATAGTTGAAGATATGAAAATAGAGAAGCTGAAATTTTATTGCTGGAGTTTCAGTTTCACATGCCAAAACATCCGTTACATACTCATTTTTAAACCCCAAAAAACTGACAAACACAGTCTACTACAATTGCATTTTAGTTCTTTGAAACTCCTAGAATCTACTCAAGACTACATAATGACAAAAGAGAGGAAAATATAAGTGACAAAATTCTCAATCTTCTTAACACTCCTCCTTGAGAATTTTATCAAATACACCCATGCTTGATCTGAACCTTTGAAACTTCTCCTTTTGAACAACTTTAGTCAAAACATCAGCTACTTGAACATTAGTAGAACAATGTAACAATTTCACTTCTCCATCACTTTCAAGTTGCCTCAAAGCATGATATTTTACTTTGATATGCTTGTGGAATTGTGAAACATTGGGATTTTCTGCTAAACAAATAGCAGATTTGTTATCCACATATATCTTTGTTGCTTCATTAGGAATCAATCCAACATCAACCAACAATTTTCTCAATCAAACAACTTGATTTGCAGCAGCACCGGCAACGATATACTCTGCTTCAACAGAGGATTGAACAACCACATCTTGCTTTTTTGGTGAGAAAAGGAAAGATTGATATTTGGCGAGATAAAGTTTCGAAATGACGATTTTGAAAAATGAAAAATGTGATTTCATTACTAAACATTTTTTATTTATTTTACTTTGAGACTATTAACAGTTGCTTTTACACAGAATTTTATTTTATTTTTATAAAAGAATTTACTCTCAATTTGAGAATTCATATAAACACCGAATTCAATTTTGAAAAAAATAAACCGCCATTTAAATAAGTTCAAATTTTATGGTATGCTCAAAAAGAAAAAGGCCAAAATTTATGATCCTCAACTAGAGTATAGAGGGATTTTTTTGATTTTTGAAATTTTACCCTATATTATATTCAAATAATTTAAATTTCGTATTTAATCCAAAATTGGGCGGGGAAGGTGTGGAACATATAGGCAGTTTATCTAGGGGGTTTGTCGATGAAGGGAAAGATTGTTATGTGCATGTGAAAAGGATCTCATAATGGGTCTTGTAATAAGACCAATTAGGATATTGAAACCTTCTCAACTTCAATCACGAAATGCACTACGAGATGCTTTCTTTTCAATACAATACAGAAGTAATATGGAACCATATACACATATTCAGACAGGCTGCATCGTTCAACTTCTACGTCTTAAAGAATCACTCTATATGATGTGGTTCTTATGCATGATTTGTTAATATACCATTCAAACTGGTGTAACGGTTCGATCAATTATCTCATTTCCATCATGTATCCTTACGATCATTTCATGGTTTATCTCTCTCTATGCATAGGCAGAGTTGTCCAACAAAAAACTTCATCACAATTGTATGATTTACACACTATAAATTCTTAAACTTCATCAAAAGCTAACATTTCCCGAATGGAACTGAAAGGAAAAAAATTAGCTGATTTCCTTGTTTAGTATTTTTTTATAGAAAAAAATATAAAAGCTAAAAGAAACATTATCCCACTTGTATTTTCGCATCAAATGTGATCTTTTAATAGAAACAGTTAGATTTATCTCGTAATTGTTTTCACAATTAGCACAACGTATTGCAAAGACCATACATTTCAACCTTTTCCGCAGAAGGGATTGAGTACCTCAAGCAATATGCTCCGCCAGGGTAAGGATCTTGACATGTTTTTTCTTCCTTAGCTCATGTGGAACTGGCCCGAATACTCTGGTCCCGATGGGTTGACCTTGCTTATCAACCAACACAACAGCATTGTCATCAAACTTCACCTCGCTTCCATCACAACGGCCTTTCTGCATTGCAGCACGTACAACTACACCGTAAACGACCTTTCCTTTCTTTACTTTTCCATTCGGCATAGCTTCCTTAACTGAAGCAACTATTGTGTCCCCCAATCTTGCCCCTTTCTTCCCTTTCAAAGCTTGTATGCACATCACCTTTTTCGCACCTGAATTGTCCACAACCTTGAGAACAGTCCTCATTTGTATGAAAGTCCTTAGCTGCTGCAAATTCCGAACAAACCATCAGAAAATGACAGAACACAACGCTTGATTTGATGGGATACTCAAATTAAGGAACAAATTTGATCAAAGATACAAAAACACAGAACTTTTAAAATAACCAACCTGAGACAAGAAGTTGGTGTTTGTAATCTGACGCGATGAGCCCAATAAACCAGAAACATTGTTGCCAAGACCTCCCAACAACGAGCGGCCGGCTAGTCAATTCGTACAACAAATAAAATGAAATATAATTAGGTTAACTATCCAAATGAACCAAAAGCTCATATATTAGTTTTGTAGGGAAAGAATGCAATGCCAGAGTACAAATTGCAATTTAAGAAACATGAAACCATTTCAAAGCCGAAATGTTTCTCATAAAGATATTACTGACTGATACATTCTAGCAGATACAAGGCGTATTGGGCATAAAAAGTTGGGATTATGAATCCTAATTTTGTAATTCAGATATCCAAATCAAATTTGAAGGCTCGAAAATAAAAATAAAGAAAATTAATAGTTGAAGTAAGAAGTAGTACCGCGGGAACATTTAGAAACTAAACTTGCAGCCATGTTCAATCTCAGATTCAACCTTGATCTCTCCAAAACTAAATTGAATCTACGATGTCACTGATCAAATTAATCAAACAAAAACCCTAAGAACTGCTTAAACCCATCGATCATATTTATGGGCCCAGACTGCTACTAAGGCCCAAAACCTTGTTTACTCATTACAATTTTTGAAAAATTCATCTCTAATTAAAAACTTCTTTCGAACGGTTAAAATTTTAAATTTTGAATACATATTGATTGATTTAAAAGCTCTGCACTAACAAGATTTTATGTGTAAAACCGTATCTGAAGAGTTATGCCTTATATACCTACTAACAAAATATCTCTTCCGACTTCTAGACTTTGATTGCAACGTCATCTTTATAAATACGTTAACAATTCAAAACTTGTTTACAAATGTTGTAAATTACATACTCTTACTTGTACAATGTTAAACCACAGGACGGTATAAAAATAAACAAACTGAAAAATCCTAGGGGAAGTTTGGTTCGTATATGGTAACCAAAAGTAATCAAAGTTTACATATCATTATTATTACCACATGATTTGAAAGTTAAAGTTTTTAGGTTAATGAAAGTAAATTTTACCTACTCTTTTTAAGAAAAAACACTCTGAATGAGGTTAATTTAAACCTTTACTTTCTATTTACTAATACATATGGGAAGTAACAAACCGAGAAATGATCAGCCTTTGTCATTCCCCGTGCAAGGTTTTCATTTGAAAAAAAGTAACAAACTGGGAAACTGAATAAATTATAAGTGAGATTTCTGTTTTTCTTTAATCTTTAATAGAATGATTTTTGTGTTTGTTGAAATTTAAACTAGTGGTAAGAATAAAAGTTAGTTTGAAATTGCAGCCATATGTAAATGGTTTGGCATTACTAATATAGGGATGATCCACATTGACTTTAAATGTTTGCTATATTTTTGTTGCAAATAAATTCTTTTACTGCATAATCATCATTTCCAGTTTCCATAATCAAGAAATAGCCAAGAGCAAACTTGCTACATAGACTAGACGATAGCACAAAATTTGGTTACAAAGAAACTATTGTTCATTGCTTTCGTTGAAGCCTAACGATAGCATCAAAGCTGAATTTCTCATCAGGTTCAAACTGCTCTTCAAGATCTTCAAAGCTCTGTTCAACTCTCAAGTCTTTTATCACTTTCAATCCTTCCTGCTGGATGTATAAGCAAACAAAAATGTAATTAATCCCCATATAATACCAATCATCATCGACATATCGAGACTAGTACAACAACAAGGGTTTTCTCAAGTCAATTATACAATGCCTAGTTCACAAACCTTTTCAACATACTCGGCTACAGTAGAGTTTATTACTTTCTTTATTACTTCCATGTACACCTTTGAAGGTCCGAGAATTTCTAACAAAACATCTCGGGGTATCTGCAAGCGAATCGTAATAAATCATATAGTTACAGTAACATCTACATTATGAACTTCTTCAAGTTTAAGAATGAAAATTATAGCAATAACTTGGTAATCGGATTTGCATCAAAGATGAGTATAAAGAAACTTACATCGGGTGTCTTTCCTGTTTCTCCCACAGCCATCAACATAAGAAGAGCAGCAACCAAAGGCATTTTGTTAGAAAATTATTAGAAAACTCACTGAAATGAAGAAAAACCAAGAAAAAAAAATGACCGAACAGAAATAACTGCCTGATGTATTTTGTGAAATGTTACCAAGCAATCAGATTATCATTTGAACTCAACCAACATCTATTTGAAAAATTGATGGGAACTTTCATAATGACTTTCCTTTTTCCAAGAAATAAATACCAAATTTAGACAATAGATTAAGAAAATGAAACATGTTATCGTCTTCAATCCCAAAACAAACAAACATGGACTCTTGATGATCATGTTGGTGTCGAAAATGGTACCGTGAAACCTTTGCACTAAGAGCTACAGTTTACAGAAGCATACGGGGGAAGCCTTCCTACTTACCATCTTAAGTAAAAACTGGCATTACATTCAAGATTGTAGAAATTAGCTATAATACAACTGAAAATATAGAATATAGATATTTTACCTCCCTTAACTCTTCGGAAGCCTGGAATTGGCTGTGCAGCAGCAACCATTTTGTCGAAAACGTTGTTAAAAACTGCTCTAGTTCCAGCACCAGTTACCTCTACACTAATCTGTTCAAGAAAGTCACGATTTCAAAAAGTACACAACTGTGTACAATGAACTTTTAGCTAGACTATCATCCAACTGCCAAGAAAATCAAGGTCATACCCGAAGTTCTCCGTCCTCATTTACATCCGAAGCGGTTACTGAGAATTCCTCAAACTGAGAAGAGGAGACCTCAACATCTACATCTTGCGCGCCTGTTTCCATGAGATGAGCAAAGACGTTATATTTCAACAGGGCAAGACGAAAAGAAAAATCACCACTTGAAAAGAGAAACAAGGAATAGGACCTGATAGTACAGCAGAAAATGGTGAAAAACGTCTTCGATTATCCCTGTAATTAACAAATGAGATCAATCTTCACTTCTACACAACTCGGAAAAGGATAGATTCTAAAATTTGTCCAGTGATCATATCAATCTACCTCAAACACACAAAATAACCGCGAGTCTTGTGTCTCGTTCGATTTGAAACAGATGACCTTTCAAAAGAGAGATTCGGAGCAATGGCGTCCGGTATACATTTGTGATTTACTAACTGCTGACATCCGAGAAAGAAAAACAACAATCATTATGATGGCATTATCATTCACTTGAAGAAAACAAATGCATAGAAAAGCTATCAGGTAAAATAAAGAAGGTGAAATAAGTTGAAAGCTATAGAATAGCCTGTTTTAAATTCATTTCACAAAATATGAAACTGCTACAGATTAAACTAAAAGACATTGTTAGCCTTGGTTCAATTGGTTAAGTAACATGGTATAGAGCGCTTCTGTGACGATTTCTGTCAACACATGGTGAGTTAGCTGTGTTGTGCACGCTTCAAACTCAAGGAAATTTGCGTGAGGGGTGTTTAGAGATTAGTATAAAAGCCTTAAATATCAGCTCGAGCTTTTAGGTAGTCATTCGTGTGAGGGCGTGTTAGAAATTAATATAATATCAGCTCGAGATTTTAGTTAAATCGGTTGAAATCTTGAAATAGAAGGAAAAAGAAAAATTGACCTTGGGGTTTAAGCTGAAGAGGAGGGTTCTAACGGCTACTTCCATTTTATCTTCTCTTCTTTCTCCTTCCTCTTGCTTAATTAAAATCAATGGCTCTTCTGCATCATCGGTCTTCAACTTATCCGTAATTACAACCTGTTCTTGAAACGATGTCGTTTACTAGCAGCATCTTGTCCAAATTACCATTATTTATATATTTTATTTCTAGCCTTGTTTTACTTAATTACCTAAACTTCTTTATTTTAATCATTTTGACCCTCAAACTTAAAAGAACAATATATTTACTTTTTAAACTGTCTAAAAAATGTATTCTAGGGATTAATATGTGTTAATATGTTGATCTTGATCGAAACTTAATATCACTGAACTAAAGTGTTAAAGAAGACAAATGTCAGAAACTAAAGTAGTGAATTTGTAAGAATAGGGGAAGTAACAGTGAGTTAAAATAGCAGTCCTTACAAGGTGGGTGGAAGTGGAAGTAGAAAGAAGTGGATATCCATTGATATTTTATATCGTTGCTTGCAGTAAACACAAGAGAAGAAAAGAAAAGAAAAGAAAGCATGGCATCAATATCAATGGCCTGCTCATTCAATTACGTTTCTACCCCTATGCATAAAAGCGCCATTGCCGCCACAAATCTGAATTTGAAGCTACTGTTTTCTTCTAATCTCAAGGCCAAAAGACGAGTTCTGGAACATGTATGCACGCCTCTGTCAGCAGTTAGCTCAGGTTCAAACTAACAAACAAACCTTATCTTCACATTCTTAATCTTTCTATCTATAATTACTAATTACGCTTAAACCATATCACTACACTAAACTTGTTCATTTTGGTCACTTCCACCTTAACTATTTTAAAGTCTATCTATTTACTCCACCTAAGCGTATGTGAAGTTGATTGTAATCTTATGTGAATTTGATGTTCTAGCACGTGACGTGACTAACATCGGGTCAAAATCATTTTTGTTATACTCAAAACAGGGTGGTGCTAATAGACACACTTTTGAACAGTTGAGGAGGCATATAGCTCGTTTATTAAGTTTCGGGAGGCAACGTGACCAAAATAAACAAGCTTAGGGGTTGACATATGCCCATAGTTAAAAGGCGCACCTTGGCTAAGGTTCAGACTTTGCGCCTTGGTTAGCCAAAGGCGGGAGCAGTCAGCCATTGTGCACCATGGCTGCATTTAGCCTTTTTTAGGTTTCTTTGGGTTTTAAATCTCTTTTTAATAGAAGCATAGATAAGATTAGTCGGTATTATGAGTTGATGATTATGTCTTACTAGTTAACTAGAACTTAACTCATGGATTTTGGGGGTTTTCATTGTTGCTATTTGACCATCTGTTGTGTTTGTGACTAGTATTATGAATTTATAAAAAATTTCTTTGTGCGCCTCATGTCGCTCGGGCACGCGCGTTGCACCTTAAATAACTATGTGTAGGCCTAGTAATTATGTTGCTAATTTTGGTTGTAATTAGGAATGGAGGCAACGATTACTGAACCTAAGGACAGTGGATTCACTTTGAAAAACGTTGAAATCATTGTGGAGTCCAATGAAGATAACAAGATTCAGGTAAAGAAAATTCAAGCTTTTTGCTCATTAATGAGTGACTATACAATTTTGTGATAGTTTTGTGTTTTCAGATAAGAGTGGATTTGCCTGGAAAGGAGACGGAGAAAGTCTTTGGTAAGATTTTGGCGGATTTGGCTCGCACTGCACCTCCTGTTCCCGGGTTTCGCAGAGAAAAAGGAGGTTAGATTTGAATGGATTTGAATTGGATTGATACTTCAGTGTTTGCGAATCTGTAATCTATCAATTCTGATCGTGTTTGTTTTCTTTTTAACATGTATAATCCAGGGAAGACATCAAAGGTGTGGTTCTCAACTATTGATTTTTTTTATCAATTCTTCTGTTTGGTTGTTTATGTGTGGTCATAACTTTGGGTCTGGAAGTTCAAATCATAGTCTCATTTAGCTTTTTAAAATTAATTCTTAGTGTAGTCAGTTTAGGTAGAATTGAAGTCTATATGCTACATTTATGTTTGGAAGCAAATGAATGATCATGTGATGTGAGAATTGAAAGATAACCTGGTTTTGTGATTATTCATTTTGAGACATTCTCAATTGATTTTAGTACATCAGAGACCTCTGAAACATGGCAAAAACTTATTGTCCCTTTGAATCTTAATGACATCTTATTAGACCTCTGAACTTGCTTGAAGTAACATGATTAATTCCTGAATGGTATGTGATAATGTGGCAGAGTAAAACGAGATTTGGACTAGCGAAGTGCATATCACTTTAAGCAAGTTTAGGAGCCTATATATCGCTTTAAACAAGTTTAAGGGATCAATAGGCCACTTAAAGCAAGCTCAATAGGCCTTTTGAAGCAAATTCTGGGGTTAAAGAGACATCCAAATTCAAGACGCCAGTTGTTTTTTTGGGTTAAGTTCAGGGGTCTCATGCATTGAAGCCTAGGCAATTGTTGGAATCTTGGGTAAACGAATTGAATTCTAGTAAGGATTATTATATCGTGGAATTTGTTCCAAACGAGTGAGTGATTCAACTGTTATAAAAGTTATACACAGATTTACTCCATTTTATTTGTATGTATAAAACTCAAAACACTTGCTTAAGTTTTTCTACTACACAACAAGAGAATGTGTCTAAAGCAGTTTCAGTAACTCTAAATTCCCCTGGATAGTTTCATACAACAAAACAAGTCTTGTTGCGAGGAATTTTATAGCTGGCATCTATGTTGCAGAGAAACCCTCTTCAATAGGCTTTCTATGTTTCATGCTCGCCCGTTTCAGTTTTCATTTTGCTTAAAGGCTATGTTTTAGAAAATATGTGTGCGTTTTCATTTCCATTTCCATGCAGCATCGGCATTAGTTAGACTTTTCTGAGATGGGTTACTTATAAATTTGAACAGGTACCAAGGGATTTCCTCCTCCAGATCCTTGGAGAAGATCGTGTCACCAATTTCGTAATACAAGAAATAGTTAGTTCATCCACAGGAGATTATGTAAAGAAGGTAAATCATTTTTATATCACTCTGTGCATAGATATGCTATTATGACTGACTGGACTAGCAAATGCTAAAACTTCTTATGTAAATCAGGAAAATTTGAAAGTTAAGGACAACAAAATTAACACCATCCAAGAGGCCGAAGAACTCAAGAAGTTGTTTACACCAGGGAGTCCTTTTGGGTTTAATGCTGTCTTGGAGCTCGAAACAGGAGAAACCATATCTGAATCTGAGTCAGAATCCGAGTCTGAATCTGAGCCCGAATCTGAATCCGAATCCGTATCTGAATCATAAAGTTGAGCTAGTCGGTTTTGTAGAGCATCAGTGTAAAGGATAGTTTGATTATTCGGCACCTGAGATTTTTGTTAATGGTTTTATTACACTTGAGTGACTTTAGTTTTGACTATGACTTTTAAGAGGACAAGTTTCAACAAGGTTTATGAGTACAAAAAGATGAAAAGGTGTAGAATACTCCCAAATCAAACATGTTGTTATTAGATTTATTGAGGTGTTGGAAAAGAAAACTTCAAAAGAGAGTATGTAGTCCAATAGTATTCTAAGATATCTCCACAAAAAACCTAATCTTGTATGGTGACAACAAAAATATGTTAATTTTATTGTTTTCTTTATTTTCATCATTGTTAATTTTTTGTTTCTTTGGCACATTTTTTGTTTTTCTTTGTTACTTATACTTTTCTTTGACATTTTTGTTTTGAATTATTTCCATCTTATAAATGGAGTTTCAATAACTTATTGAAGATTACACGAAGTGCACATACTAACCATTTTAAACTATTCTTCGGTCTATAAATGAGCTTATAATGTGATGTAGGGAAAACTCAATTTGGGAAGAAAATTGGTTCAAAAGTGTAAGTAATAAGATTTAAAATTGATATACCAATTGCTTAATTTAATTTGAAATTAATATTTGATATTTTAAACAAATTATTCATTTTGAATAAGAATTTTTATACGTTTATTATTTTGTAATTACATTTTAATTAATTCATTAAAAGTATCATTATTAGTTATTTATCCAACTCATCAAATAACTATGTAGAATCAGACTAGAAACGGTCTCGAATTAGATAGGACCCAATTTTTTTTCTATACAATCATGGAGATTTCTTCCAATACTAGAGATTCTTGAATCCTCGAATTGAACCGGACTATAGCTAGCCCTTGACAGGGAGAAAATGCCGTATTTGAACTCTGTGAATTCTAAAGTATTTACCCTAATATAATTTAACTTCTTTTTATAAAGAAAAAGGAAAAAACTAAATAAAATTAATATTTGAACTTGACAAAAAGATTTATACATTTAATGGGGCAGGTAAAATCCGACTTGCCCAGTTCTTAAAACGGACAGGACAGATGAGTGAAACTATTAGCAGGGTGCAACTGTACACAGCAAAATCAGTCCCCTGAAGGGACAAAGAAAGAGATCATTGAGATTGAGAATCTAGCTTTTCCCACAAACTGGAAGCTCTTCTGATAATGTAATCTGCAGAAGATCCTTCTGCATAAGCACTGATAGCTTTCAAAAGACTTGTAAATTTTTCCCCATTGTCCTGCATCACTCCACAGTTTAACATGTTAGGGTCTTCCCGTAACACTTCTTTCACTACTACCATGGATGGAAAAAACGATTTACAAAGACAACCTAATTGACATGATTCGTTTAATACGAATACCATTTTTGTTGCATTTCATATCATGTATAATCATATGAAATATATGAATCATTATGAATCGATGCCATAAAAGCTAACCGGAAATCATCACTCTTTAGCTACTTATATTTCATCATAAGTTCCTAGGGCCATAGTTGTTAAGGGCGCAAGGAGTCCTGGAGCCTTAGTTCAAGGCGGCACGCAACGCGCGCGTCTTTGAAACACGAGGCGCATACCCAAAGGCGAGCGCTTTTGTCATAGCGCCTTGCGTTGGCCCTAAAAGGTGCAGAGGGACAAGCCTTGGCCAAGGCGCTAACAACTATGCCTACAGCCATGGAAAGTACTTGTTTTCACATTGCAGCATTTCCTGTATGAATTCCGTTGCTGGCCATTTGGAAGCAAAGAGATTTCATACTAAGCACTAAGGTAGCTTGATTTACACCAACAACTGGAAATAATATAACAATTAATGTTAACATTTATATGCGGCAGTAGTTGCAGTCACACGGACCTTGGGCATTGTAAATTTGAGATCTTCAGTAGCAAATGGCACCATATACGAGGGAAGATCTGAACGCAGAAGTGCCTGCCAACATTTAAAAAGAAAAACTAAAAATAAAAACGAAGGCTAAATCTCAAGATATTCAATAGGGTTGGTGATTAGGAGGGTCATTGTAAGGAGAACAACAACTGCAATAATATGAACTTAAGGGTGCAATTCTAGTCAAATCAGTCCGTTCAAATATTAAGTTAGGTAGGGGGAAATTTATCTTGCTTGGCAACGTTAAGTGTGAAATTGCAACATTTCGTACATTAGGGGTAAATTTACACTTCCTAAAAAACGATAGAGGCAAATTTAGACCTTATCCCGTTATAATTTAGGACAAAAAGGCATAAAGAACATACCAAGTTCTTACTTAGGACAGCCTGATCAGCATTTTCTATCAAGGTCTGCAAGGGCACAAAATAATGAGTCACAAAATAATATGAGTTGATTTAATGGCACTCAGTTGCATTGGACGGTAATGCGATTCGACTTTCTACCTCTCTGATACGGTCCCCTTCTACTTGATCAACACACTGCAATAAATTCTCTAGTGTGCCTGATAAAAGAAATGACGATTAGAATTTAGTACAAATTACATTGTTCACATGGAATATGGGCACATTATAAGTCCTTTCTTTTCATAGGAAACCCAAAAATTAAAAAAAAGAGAAAATGATTTTCAAATTCCATCATGGATTGCAAGAAATATGAATGCCTTGTTTCACATTTCGTATGCATCACATGATAAACAATGACATACCAAATCGAGTGATTAGTTGAACAGCATGAACAACTCCAATTCCTGGAACTCCTGCATTTGTTAATTTAGCAGCATACTGATTAGCGGACCTTCATAAAGTTGGACATCAGAGTGAAGGATAAGGAAACAGCGAGTGCTATATAATACATGAAACTTGTTCACTCCTAAGGTCATTTTCATTTCTTTCCCTTGATTGTTGAAAACTCAGAGCAAAGAGAAGATATAACTTATGGATAAAGATGCACAAGATAACCTGGAATGTTGTCAGCGCTGTCACCCATTAGAGCCATTACATCAGCAAACTGAGGAGGCGTCAATTCTCCATATAATTTTGCAAAATCTTCAAGTCCAAATGAAACCATCCTGGCAATTAAAATAATAGACCTTAGCCACAACCTTAGACTATTAAAGCAAAACAAAGAAGTGAAACTGATAAGAATGCAAACAGGGAAAGATATAAAATACTAGTATATTAACAGTAACACGAAAGATAAATGAATTAAGACTAAACTCAATCCCCACAGGAAGAGTGAACTCCCCTCTCCATCAGTAGGCAGAGTCTCTGCTAATAAGCAGTCAAACAAAATACCAAATACTCATTGCCCTAAACCTGACAACCGATTCCTACTTATAGTCATCCTATTATCTAAAACTACTCTCCAACATACCCCTTCCAGAACCTTCCTAAGCCAGTAGGCTATTCTCTATCAGAAACCAAGTTACAGTTAGTAAACTTCGACACTTCTGGTTAACTTTGTTCCCCAACTTATTCCAAAAATATATGCAATTCCTTTGACGAAAATAAAATGCCTGACCAAAAACAGGAGAACAATCAGACACCATTTCACACACCAAAAAAAGGTAGTAAAAAATTTCATGTCAATGAGATCAAACTTAAAAAATATAATTAGAATAAACAATAATAGAACTCACTGATGCCTACTTGACAATATGTATACAGTCACTGACTCAACCTTTTTTCTATTCTTAAACGACAAGAGTTCTATAACATATTAATAAACAAATGTACGCACAAAAAGTAAGGGTTTTAGGAAATCTGAAAATTGTTCATCATGCATCCCCCAAATGCTAAGAAATGTTAACAAATGCAGCATAAGTTTGTCGGATTAAATGAAATACTAACTCAAGTCCACGTGGTGCAAGTCGTAAAAGACGTAGAGAAGGAGATAGAATCTGAAAAAAGTCTTTGTCTGGAGAAACAACTCGAACCTGTTAGAAAAGAAGCCAACCATGAGTGACTTACTTGGAGAATAATGAACTTGTTAGTCAAACACTACATTAACAGATTTCAAACGTAAAGAATGCAATAAGTTCAACATGTTAAATCATGAAGAATATCTAGCCACGGTCAAGGAAAGATATATTCAGCTAAAAAACAAAAATTTATGAAGTGGTGTAAAGAACAGACTTGTCAAAACTATAGTAAATCGTTTTAACCATCCATGAAATCAATGAAACAAGTTTTAAATTAAAAAGGTTTAACTCAGCCCTTAATCCATATCATCCGTCTCATCTTTTTTACTCTGCTTATTACTATTCGTACATGATATAGAAGATGAATAATGCTCATCCTTATTAATCACTTAATCCATACCATCTACATCTCATTTTTGTGACTCCAATAAGTTGGATATGATCCATCATCTTCTGTGCCAGAATATGACAACTATCACGGATATGGTAAATATTTTATCATCTCAGTTTCCAACAATTTCTCCATCTTTCAGAAAAAGCAGGCGTCCTTTCAATAATAAATTACTATATTGTGATATATACGCCATAAGTTCTCATTAGCCTAACTCACTCACATTTTCATGTGTGCTCATCCCTAATATGCAGCACTATATTATAGTCAACCTAATTGCGACCCTGCAGAACTTCAACTTCAATTTGGCAAGAATATTACGAGCACAAAAGAACTAGGGTATGTAAATCCACCAAGAAAATGAAATCAGACAATCAAAGAATAAAGGATGACAACAAGGTCAGATCTTTAGCAAAACTGAATGAGGTTTCTTCAAACCTCCTGTATCATCCTTGTGCACCCTATTAGCTTAAACTATTAGTCATACTTCAATAAGAAATTCATCAACCTGCTAGTTAGAATAATTACCTTATATCCTGCACCCACACTCCTTAAAGCCAATGTTCCAATCACATCATCTGCTTCTACACCTGGCACCTGACTTGTGTACTTTCATGATCAATAATCATGTAAATCAAGAAAAAAAATTAATAAATCAGGAATACACAGCTATTTACCTCAATAACGTTAATTGACATGGCTTTGATAGATGCTTTGAAATATTGAAGACCCTGAACTATGGTATCTGGTGTAGGGGGGCGGTTGCTCTTGTATGCAGGATACATGGTGTGGCGAAAATTCAAACCTTCAAAAGAGTAATATTTATATTTAAAATTAGCTAAACTCAAAACTACTGAATTTAGCCCATATGATACAATGCTAAAAAGAAAACACATGATAATGTAACACCAGTTTTGTTAAAGAAATTAAAAGAGGGAAAAAAGAAGATGCTATAATCTTTGACTAGAATCCAAGTTCCCTTGTTTAGTACGACCAGGTTTTTGGCATCAGATCAACCACCAGTAATGTTCCCTTGTTATATAAATCCATCCAATTTTAAAAGACTGACTTAGGTATTCAGCTGGAAGATTAGTGCACAGCGCACGACTTCGTGCCATCCTACTTTTGGAATTTTAAGCTGTGAAGATAGACTAGATTACCAGAACAGCACTAACATATAAAGTATTCCGAATTGTTTTTTAAATAACAAAGCCAACCAAACCATCACCAGGATATGAATCAAAAGCAACAAAAAATTGATTGAAATCCCACCTTTACTCCTTGTTCATTTAGAGGAAATGAATTTCTATGTTACCAAACCCATCATATTTTTTTTTTTCTTTTTTCTTTCTTGAAAAAGTAAAGAGGGTGGACTAAAGTCCAAATATATTTTTTTCCTCCTACCTCCCCCAATTTTAGAACCTGGATTCTTCAACTGTAAACATTAACTGATTACCACCAGGACCACCCCCTTGGAGGCCAAACCTATCATATTTCAACAGAAACAGTTCAGCTATAGTTTCTGCACCCGTAGCTCTAGTTTCCCTCGTAAGCAAGTACCTAGATACTACTTATTGAACCAGTAGACAGAACTACAAATGCACAAGGATGAATTAAGTCAATCAAGTGATTCAACATAGGTAATCAAATCCACATCCATTGTATTATAAATGCATAACCTAATGCAGCCAGGTTGACCCAACACCCAAATCAAAATGAATTTTGCTGAAGCTCATTATTTGACTATTTAAGAGTTAAGACATTTTTACATAACAAGGAAGAGATGCTACAACAGAACTGCAACATGCCATCCTCATTTTTTCTATTTTGTTTCAAAATATCAAATATCTTTTACTAGCAATGAAAGTCCGACCTTTAAGTAGGAAAGATTCAATTTGAGTCGACAAAGTTTTGGCAAACTTCATTCAATCAATTATGAATTGTATAATTATAAAATCAGATTAGGCAGCTAGGCAAATGTTTCAACAAAAGAAACCAGTGAATAAAAGAAAATTTGAAGTGGGATGGAAAGCTAGATTAGCTCGAACTTTTTGCCAAGTACAAACAAGAAAAATTCAAGACAGAAATCCGTAATGTCAATATGTCAACATGTCATCATCGGTTATGATACCAATAAAACTTCAAATCATAGCTCCTTCTGATTTTACATTTTCATTGGAGATGCGAAGTAAAGTATGAAGTTACAAACTTTACTCATGTTGGTATCACCAAAGAAGATACTACAACTCCAAATCCAATTATTAATCTTTGGATATACAAATCTTGAGATTGAATTTTCTTCAACCAGGTTCCATCAAGGAAAATTAATTTTAGGAATTATTCTAAATTTGGTCTTTAATTCAAAAGGTAAACAATATTTTTCCAGATTTTCATATGACTTTAGGAAGTTCAGAAGAACTATTTTTAAGGAATGCGTGACTAATATTATTCAGAACTTTTCAGTATGTTATTGGTTTAAAATTTATCTAATTTGGGTTTCCTGATGTAATAGGAGAATGATTAGTTATTAGCCTACATATACCTATGTAGTTCTGCTATCTTACAATTAAGTAAAATAAATATACAAGTTTCAAGTAAAGAAAATTGATCTTTAAGCTTTTATGTTGTTTTGTGTGCTCTAAAGACTTTAACTAGCTTCAGTTTATTGCAGTCAGTTTGAAAGTCTTCAAATAATCGCTAAATTGTTAAGAATGATGTAACAATCACATATTTAGATAATGAGTATCACACGAACAAAAACAGAGAATAATTCAGATTGCGAAAAAGGCTGGGTGAGGTGACGAAAAGAACCAAATGCAGTCATTTATACTTTTAGCTAAAAAACATTAGAAATTGAAGCTAAATTCTATAAGAAGACTGCAGTATGTATGTCGAATTCAAACCCCAAGTATTTGAAAAATATTAGGATAGTTGCATAGGATAGGATATTTCCTATCTAGACAGTGGATGACGTATTTCACTCATAAATGTTCTGCCTTGTCCTCTGCCGAATAATTAATCTCATCGTGGAAAAGATATATGCAACTACTATAAAACATACCTTTTGCCATGACATTTTCTTTGGATGAAACACTAGTATGACCAAATGGAACTCCTGTAACCAAAAAAGTTTCTTCTATCAAAACTATGTTTCATACGACAATTCTGCAATCCAATTTACTAGATAGCTCATGAATTCTCCACCACTGACTACAAAATAACAAGTAGGGTAATGTCATGACACAGAAAAATTCAACGTTTGAGATCATGTATCATTTGTAACTGTCAAAAGCTCTATTACAACCATTCCTCTTGGTTCTTCTGTCACTAAAATTCAAGTTCTGTGATAATTGGGAGCGCACCTAATGTTTCCCAGTCATATTCCCTTTCTTTTTGTTAGTTTGAACTTTGAACAAATACTTCATTAGATGCTATACGTAAAAAAAACATAGGTATAGTTTCTGCATTGAGCTTTTCAACTCTCATTATAAGAAAACACCTTCTGCTGCTTCTAGATTCATCAAGAGACTATCGGAGAAAAAATATATCACAAAGTATGCTTCTAATTCAGTAAACTACCCCTCAATAAAATGTTTTACTTCACTCAAAATGGCACTATCATATCAAATAGATCATGACCCAAAAATAAATTTTAGCGTATTAGCACCCATGAATTATGCCACAAGATTGGAAAATAATTTTTGAGCTAAAGTGAAGACTAACATTGTCACGTCAGTATGCTGATTATTGACAGAGGAAGGGGGAGGAAGGAAGAAAAACAAGATGGAGACTAATTCATCTGAACCACGTTATCAACAATTGCAATTTTGACAATCAGAACTGTTTAGAGACAAACGACAGTAAACATGTGCATCAATGGAAAATAATTGTTTTCTACACCGCCAAATATTTGCTTATCTCAACCTAACAAGAACACACTTAAATAAAAGGGATATCGGCATGCATGTTAGGATCAATGTGCCGGATTATGCTAGGTTTAGTAGCATGTAAAACAACATAAATAAACATTGAATAAAAGTATATGAAGAGAGAATAGGTTGTGGATAGAAATATATATAAAATACATATATAACTCACCATCATGATCAAACACCACCTGCAAAGAATAGAAATAACCAAATGATATGTAAGAATAGAGTAACAGTAAAAGTAGCACATACCATAGAATAATGACAGAAAGTACTCTTGAATTCTATGAGAGATACAAGCTACTGATAACCTATATGCTAAAAGAACGCATACTATTTGGACAACATCCAATGTACATGTAAATTATATCGTTATCTATCAAAGGTTGTGTATAAAAAACACACTGGCGCAAGTTGAAATTTACATACTGAAGCATAAAGGTATATTCCTATACAGCTTACAATCTAGAAAATCTAGCAACAAAAGCATGACATGTGGTTAGCATTCCTACTAGATGATCTGTAATTATATTTGTGCTAGCTCATATTATTCATGTTTTCCCTTCTTAGAGTGCAAGCAAAAATCAAATATTAGGTAATATCTATCTAAAAACAGAAGCCTTAACTCCCTAAGAACTGAAATCTAGTTAATTTAATCTAATCCAACGACATAGATACTTTAATAATCTTATCAACTTTCTTTATTGGCTGGACCTTGGGCTCCAATTGCTAGCTATTTTTTAATCTAACTCAATTTCTTTCCTGGGCTGGACCTTGGGTTCTGATTGCCTAACAGGTCAGCTCAAAATAAAACTGATGAAAAAGACATATAAAACATGTAAACAAGCATAAGGGAAAAGATCATACCGCCACATGTGATGGGATAAATTCCAGGACATTAATCATCTGCAAGAAACATAATAATAATAATGCCTTAGACATATAAAATAATGAACTTCTCACGATGAAATATAATGTTTTCATTTGATGTATATAAGTATAACTAGACCATATAGAACAACTTCCAACTACTTTCAAGCATATAATCACATAAAATAATGTAGGATCTTAACGTAGGATCATAAAATAAAGTAATAGGTATATTTTAGGTAAATATAATCCCAGAAAGTATTTTTGAAAGGAAGTTATTCCGAATAAAGAAATAGAGCATAAATACAATCTAACCATGTGAGTACAATTAAGAATAAGAAAATCAACAATCTAAAATGAACATCACTTACATGTGAAAGTGCTGAAAATATAGTTAACACCCAATCTCCATTACCATCTGCATGTGACAGATGACCATGATGCAATTTTGCTGCTCTCAACCAGAAGAAAAGAAACAGATAAGCATAAGCATATTAGTTACTTGACATCAATCAAATTGGCTTAATTTGAGTACAGATTATAAACAATATGGTAATTGTAATCAAGATAATAATACAAGACACCCAAAAGTTCAGATGAAAACCACAAATACTTATCTAACTATCTTGTTACAAGTGCTTCAATTCATGTCCTATAATTTATCAAGCACTCATAAAACCACTAATCATTACATATTACTTAAAACAGACTTGCCTAATTTTTTAATTTTCTACCTGTTAGAAGCACTGAGAGATGTATAATATATCATGTACTGCTGTTATAGGATATGAGATGTAAATTTTTCAAAGTTCTAAAACTAGCTATCATTTCGAGGCACCAAAACTGACAATTGTAGGAAGTCATCCCTTCAGATGAATAGACAAGGTAAGACGTCCCAATGAACTAACTATACATAAGGGTCAGAACAACAGCAAGACATGATATACAGTTGCAATATCGTTGCACAAACATTGAAGAGTTGAGCAAGCAATACATACCTAAAAGCTTGAAGTAAGATCTGTAGATAACAGATGTGCCATCTATAAGCATAACTCTGCCTTTCGAAGAACTAGACGTCGCTAAGTCATTTTGAGAACTATTATTCACTAATCCTTCAATCTTGATGGAATCAAAGGCGGTATCTTGATGAACATCATGCTCACTCTGGAAAGAGGTCAGCGTACTACTACCTTGAGAAGCCGCACTAACAGCTTGAGGTAAAACTGAACTTGCAGTAGATAATCTACAACAGCCCTAAGAAAGGCACATAAAAGAAATGGAAAATAAAAATGAAAAAATTACCCAAGAATACACCAACACGGAAAATGTTTACTTTCTTTCAAAATAGGTGTACACTTTATGCACAAAATGAAATAATACATTGAAGAACTTAATAATATTTGTCTGAAGAGTAAAGATTGCAAACTCGGAAAGCAAATATAAGAACTCAAAAGTTTGTGCATGTAGGTTTGCATTATGCCATAAATTTATCTTCCCTTCACTTATTTGTAATAAATATTCCTCTGCCTTGCCAATTTGATGAACTGATAGTTATTATGATTAGTTTATCTGCTCTCAAAACCAATATAACAAATCTTCAAAATTTGTGTTGATCACCTCAGTGAAATTGAACAATAATCAACATTTTAAAAAAATCTATATTGTTCACGTCCAAAATAAAGAAGAGAACGAAGCAAATAACTGAATCCCACCAAAAAGTTCAGAATAAAATGAGTACAGTGACTTGAATGGTTCCTTACACAGATAACAACTTTATTGAAGATGTAAGAACTAACAAAAGAACAAAAATAACAGACATGTAATGAAAAACGTCAATGGGGTAGAATAGATTTATTAATGTTGGCTTATTATTCACATATTGAGCACACCACAATAGGCTGAGGAATATGAGGAGTACTCATCTACAGAAAGCTAAGTCATTGATAACTCAAACACCCAACCTAACTAACAGAAACAAACAGGGAGGAGAAAGTAGCGAATTCGAGTCAAATAATACATGAAAACATGTTGTTACCAAATAACTCAAAGCTCCAATACCCATTTCATTTGGACCATAACATCATCTATTTCACACTACAACAAAACTCTACAACAACAAACGTATTCAATTCGCCAAGTAACAAGCACTCAACACGAAAAAGGAAACTAGTTAGCAGCATAATAATAATAAGGTTTCAGTATATATGTGTTGTACATTATTGAGCATTACCTTGTTAGAAAAAGCAAATGAAGGATGAACCTTAACATCCGTGACCAGATTGGAGAAGTTTCTCGCAGCCCCGAGAGAATCTTTCAAATTTTTCCCAATGGAATTGAAGTTCCTCCATAAGGAATGAGCTCGGAGATTCAAGGAGTGTGCCATAAGTTCCTAAAACTCCTCCTCCTCAGTCACTATGACATAAGGAAAAACCTCGACCTAAAATCGAAACAATGTAAACATTGAATGAGTTCAACAAGAGATTTTAGCGGCTATAGGAAAAGCTTAACATACAAAATTGTACTGTACTTGGCGAAAATCAGTTTCAAAATACTACACTAGAAATGCAATTAACCAGTTCTTAAACGAGCTAGCTCGTGTAACCGATTGAACAAAAAGCTCGAGCTGAACCTTTCTATTACGGAGGCTCTGATAAAATTGTTACTTAACTGATTTAACCAAATACTCGAGCCGATGAAATAAAAAAAATTAAAAAATCTGTAGCTCAGATATAGGAAGAGCAGAGGAAAGATTGAAAAGGAAGACGTGTCATACAGAATTTATAGGAAATAAAAATGGTGAGGGAGCTATGAAAGCAGAAGAGTCAGTGACGATAGCTCGCCATCGCCCGACAAAATGAAAACTTCTATCGAAATATTTGGGGCTTTGTTTTTTTTGGTTATAAGGAGAGAGAGAGACCCGAGTCAATTGTGGAATGTGTTTCTTTCTCTGTGTTGTCTCATTGGGTCTCACTGGTCGAACCGAAATCCCGAAACTAGAGGTCCAGCCGCCATCTAAGTAACTAAATAAATTTTAAAAGGACTAGATCATACGCGTCAACAAAAGAGAGACTAAGTAGCGGATTTTTTAAAGTACTACACTAGATATGCAATTAAGGTAACTTGTGTAAGTAACTGACTGAACTAAAAACTCGAGTTTAACCTATAACATCATTTAATATTAATTTTTAAAATTATTGAAATAAAAAATAAATAAAAATCTGTTGCTCGGGTACACGAAGAGCAAAGGATAGATTGAAAAGGAATAAGTGCCATACAAAATTGATAAGAATGAAAAATGAGAACTTAGATCGAAATATTTGGGGTTTGGTTTTCTTGGTTATAAGGAGAAACCCGAGTCAATTGTTGACTATATTTATTTGTTTGTGTTGTCATCGGCCATTTTTTTTATGACCGATCTGAACTGAACTAAACTGAATATTATCATAAAAGAAAATACTAAACGGAAGTGAATACTACAAGTCTCATTAGACGGGGCCATGGTAGCTGAGGTACGATATATTTGAGTCTTTTACTCACTCTACTAAAAATGTTTGTGTTTTGTATTTTGAATATTTACTTCAACTTGAATTTCTTTCTCCTGTGGTGTGGAGATCGAGGAGGGAAAGGATTAGTTCAACGTGAATTTTCGCCAGATAATTGCAGAATCGCTGCTTCTTCACTGCAAATTCATCATCATCAGCTGCAAGCAAAGCTCAGAAATTTCCCAATGTCTCTCTCAATTTCAATCCCAACACACATCTCCTTCTCCAAAACCCTAACTTCCCAAACCCCATTTCTCCCCTTCAATTTCTCCCACCTCTACCGCCGGAACCCCACAACAATAATCCGCATGGGCGGCGGCCCCAGAACGTACCCAGGCGGCGTATCAAAGTGGCAATGGAAGCGAATGCAAGCCAAGAAAGCCAAACAGCTCCTCAAAGCCCGTCTCGCCCGCGAAAGACAAATTTACGAAATGCGAAAGAGGGCTGAGCTCAAAGCTGCTGTTTCCGAGCTCGAACGACCTTGGGAAGTTGTTCGGAGAGCACCCACTTTGTTTTCTGTTAAAGCTGATGAACAACTTAAAGTCTTGGCTGATCGCTTTCAGAAACCAGGAGGGTTTGATATGTGGTCGGAAAGGGACGGCCCTCAGCTTTTTGAGACCCCTGATGGGTTTCCGTCTGCCAGATTCTTTCCGAAAGGGGTTGTTCATAGTGTTAAGCCTTATGGGTTTGTTTCGGATCGTGAAATCGAGGATTTGAATTTGGGTTCTGATGACATTGGTAGTGATTTTGGGCATGGGGATTTGGGTTCTGGTGAAATTGGGGATGAGAATTTGGGTCGGAGAAATGGGGTTCCGGGAAATGGGAAATCGAGGAGATTGGATTCTGATTTTGATGGTGAAATTGAGAGTGGGAATGAGTTAGTGAGCACATTAGGTAGGAGTAAGAGAAATGGGGTTTCGGGAAATGGGAAATCGAGGAGATTGGATGATTCTGGTTTTGATGGTGAGATTGAGAGTGGGAATGGATTGGTGAGCACTTCGGGTCGGGGATCGAGGAGAGGTAGGAGAAGTGGTGTTTTAGTAAATGGGAGGGTGAGGAGGGGTTTTGGGAGGAAGAATGGTGGTGTTGCTTTGTTGGGATTGGAGGATAATCCGGATTCGGAGAAGAATGTAGAGATGGGTAGTAGAAGTGGGAATGGTGGTGGCTTTAGGAAGCAGGGGAATGGGAATAGATTTAGGGGGGGCTTACGTTCGTTGAACTCAGAGGAAGTTGGTTTTGGTAGAAAGCAAAGAGGAGATGGTCCATTGGCACGAGGTGGTGGTAATGAGACTAATTCACGTAAGATCGATTATAGAACTGGTCGGCGCAATGTCAATGGCAATGGTAGCAGAGCTGGCTATGGCAATCGAATTCGTAATTCAAGATACTCCAAGACTGAAGTTTTTGACTTGGATTTAGAACAGGATGGGAGTTATGGGTTTCAAGCGAAAACCAGGCAGTTAAGGTCTGAGAATGCTGGCAATTAGACGAGACAACTTCTGAGGGTGTTGTATTGACACTTGATGCAAATGAGACGTCAACAACCGGAGGACTATCAGGTTATAGTTGTAAGTTTTCTTAAGAATATAATCATGTATATCTGTATGTATTATGTTTTTTTTTAGTTTAGTATATGTATATTTAGTTTTTCGAATAATTAATTGGAGATTTAGCCTCTTTTTTAGTGTTTACTACTCTATATGTTCTTTTGTATATTTGTTTTAAATAGATTTACATGGATGAGGATTGTATAAAGTTGAACATACACAACATTAGCTGGCTTGTCAAATTGCACAACGATAATTTTACAATTACTAACTTGCAATCTGCAACATGACAGATCAGTAGAGAAATAGTAAAATGTACTTTCTTCTTATGAATTAATAAAGGATTGAGGTGATACTTGTATAGGCAGACAGACATAATCCGTGCATACTTCCTCCTTTCCTCTACCTTTGAGGATTAGCCAGGAGTATACGTCTTAGAGCCTTCTCTGATTTTTTATGCATATAATCAAGGTTAGAGAGCTGACTTTTAAAGAAGCAGTGCGCTTAGAAATAGTGGATTTGTTACTACGGCTTGTTTATCGAGTGGTTGAAGACTTGTTTGGTAGTAGGAAGATTCTTTGCTGACCTAAATATGGAGTCAAAACAGGCAAGCATAACATGATATGTATTGTTCATGTTGCAGATTAGCATCGTAAGGATGCTCATCTTGTTATATGTCGTAATTTGGCACAATAAAATGCTCTGTTAGTGGTTTATAAATGCTAAAACTATCAGCATTAACTTGCAACAGAATTAAAATATATTTTATATAAACAGTAATAATAAGTGCTGATTTTTTTATGGAATGCTTAACATGTTTTCGGCTTGACATGAACTCGTTGACTTGTCTGTAACCCAAATTTTCTCTGCCAAGGCTGCCCAGTTATGAATCATTTAAAAGCCTCATGTTAAGAGTTGTCAGCCCTCTGCTGTATTCCCTTGTCCATAAATAATTATGAAAAGAGTTCATTTTGTGAAGAACCATCATTTATGGATGGAAGAGAACTCCGTTTAGGGGTTCAGAGCAACCATAGAAGATGTGTTAAGAGGCTTTGGTTACTTAGAGTTAGAAGGAATTTTTAGGAACATAAATTAACATAGAGAAATTCTACAATACTCCCGCAGAAATACACCTGCCCAATGATAAAAATTCTACAACTAGTCCTCTGTCCAGTAAGAGCTATTTGACGACTTATTTGGCGGCATTATGAAATTTCCAAGGGTAAAAATGAAGAAGAAATGAACGTGAAATGATGAGAAATCTAATCTCAGAATGACAGTACAGCTTGAAATTGATCTGAAATACCCATCTTAAATTAGCTGGCCATCTTTTCAGGCCTGTTAAGCTTTTGTGGGGTTATTGTCTGCCCCTAAATTAGTGCCATAATGATGTTCACTTGTTTCTAATTGAAGATAATTGCATTATGTGTACTTTTGTTTGCCATCTGTCTCTCTCTTATTGTCCTTCCTGTTCCTTGTTACTCCCTCTGTTTTTTTATACTTCTTAGGTTTATCAATTTGTTCGTTTTTATATGATGCTTTATATTATTTATGCACTTTCGACAACTCTCAAATATGCCCTTGTTTATACTAAGAGGTTTCATAGTAATGCAAACAATACTATAATTCCGTAGTAATAATTAAGAAGAAACTGGTATGGTGACTTTGTTCTGCTTTTTATGTGAGGGTTGCTATTATTAGGAAAAAGTTTCAAATTGGATAGAAGATAGATCCAATCCAAGATCAGCATCATCTTATTTTAGATACTAATTAATGCATCTTTTACTAAAACATTATTGTTGAGGATATAGTTTTTTTTGCCTCCACTTGAAGATAGTCAGCTATTATCATGTTTTAGAGATAAAGATAACCTCATTGGACTAATCTGCACCTGGTGTATTTTTGCTATGCTAATTAAGCGAATAATAAACAAGATCTTCTGAGATTTTTCATTTCACTTTTGTTTGTTGAATGTCGCAGAAATAGTCAACCCAGCTCGGCAGGAAAGATTTGAGCTTTATCATGTCAATCATTAGTTTCTGGTGCCCAAGGTAAAGACAATTAATGGTATCAAATGACTGTGTTCACATAAGTTCTTCCTTTCCTTAATTATGTGTTGAAATTTGATTACGGATTACCTCATGCGCAAACGTAGTGCCATTGATTTCATCAGAACAGAACCTCCATTTTACTTGTGTGTGCTGTGTATCCATTTATCATGTTGCATATCTCATTTCCTTGTCCATCTGTTATAACACTATTTTGGATATGTGAACATATTCGAGGGCGACTTAATGATTAGTGATGCTTATCCACAGCTTTGCCTGACCGCACGATCTTCAGGAAATTGGGTTTTGCAGTAGGAATGGAATAAGTGTTCACTATTTTTTCCTTGGTGATCCACCATTATGGATGCTTCTCTTCTGTTCATGCTCTTTTACGCCCTACCAAATTTGACCAGAACGGGTAGTCATTGTATTATGCAGGTGAATACAACAACACACAAATTCGGCAATCTGCATCCAAATGGCCTACATTAGGATGGTCGTTTTTTATATATAAGTGGGAATAGTGTTTTTTTTTTAAAATGTTTATCGAACAGGAACATGGCTTTGCTGGTGTCATTTCATGTGAATTTTGTAGCTGATGAAGGAACGAATTGGCGCTGCCACAGTTGATAACAATTACAGAAACTATAGTGGCTGAACTAATGGGGTATCGATGCAGACCTGCAGAACTTTTCGGTCTACAGATAGATTGAAAGGTATTTTTAATGATTATAGTTCGTTTATCATAACTTTTTTAGCCAATCATGCCCTTGATTTCGTCTGACATATCTCTGATGAGCTCCTGTAAAAGATAAGAAGCACTATTTGTTATGCTGCCAAAGCAGGAAAACCATACAAAATTGGCTTAATAAGATCCCACTATGTAGGAAGGACATTCATTGAGCCATCCCAGAAGATTAGGGATTTTGGTGTTAAGCTCAAGCTCTCACCGGTCAGGGCTGTATTGGAGGGAAAAAGAGTTGTCGTTGTTGATGATTCAATTGTCAGAGGAACAACCTCTTCCAAAATCGTTAGGTTGCTTAAAGAGGCTGGGGCTAAAGAGGTTCACATGAGGATTGCAAGTCCTCCGATCATTGGTTCCTGTTACTATGGAGTAGACACACCAAGTTCTGAAGAGTTCATATCTAATAGGATGACTGTGGAGGAGATAAGGGAGTACATCGGGTGCGATTCACTCGCGTTTTTACCGTTGGATAGCTTAAAGAAATTGTTGGGGGAGGATTCTCCAAACTTTTGCTATGCTTGTTTCTCCGGCAAGTACCCAGTTGAGCCAACTGAACTTAAAGTGAAAAGTATTGGTGATTTTGTGGATGATGGATTGAATGGAAGTTTTGACTCCATTGATGGAGGTTGGGTTCAGGGACCTCGAAATCAGAATAAGGAGAAGAGTAGTGACGTCCACAAGTTATCATCTTTATCATGATATTGTTGGTTTTTATTTATTATTAACACAGATGATCATGTCTTGAGTCATTACAATATGTGCTTTCCATGCTTATTTGGATTAGTTTTGTTTTGCTAACACAATTTTGTTCATCTTTCAATTACTGTCAAATAGTTGGTTTTACTCTTGTTGTTATAATCAATTCTTTGCACTTGTCACGGTATTTTGACCATATATAGTTAATGTCTTTGAATGTTTCAAAGAAAAAAAAGGTCACTGAAAAATGATGCCAAGTTCAGAAAGTTGACATTCGACAGTGATGAAAGTTGTTTGAAAATACTATGATGATAAATAACTACAACATTCTTTTAACAATTGTTCACCAAATGTATTCACACATACATGGAACAAAATTTAAAAAGAAAACATTGGCTGGCGAGGAAGAAGGCTGACAGTGACAGTGACAACATTTTCCTTAAAGATAATTATATACAAAAAATATTCCGATTTCAAAAGGCGACTTTTATTCTCGTCTGACAGAGGAAGGTTCCATACATGTCTCCCTCTCTATTAGGATAGTTGCATAAAATAGGATTTTTCCTATTTAGACAGTGGATGATGTATTTCACTCATAAATGTTCTACCTTGTCCTCTTTCGGATAATTAATACTATAAAACATACCTTTTGCCATGACATTTTCTTTGGATGAAACACTAGTATGACCAAATGGAACTCCTGTAACCAAAAAAGTTTCTTCTATCAAAAACTATGTTTCATACGACAATTCTGCAATCCAATTAACTAGATAACTCGGGAATTCTCCACCACTGACTAAAAATAACAAGTAGGATAATGTCATGACACAGAAAAATTCAACGTTTGAGATTATGTATCATTTGTAACTGTAAAAAGATCTATTACAACCATTCCTCTTGGTTCTTCTGTCACTAAATTCAAGTTCTATGATAATTGGGAGCGCACCTTATGTTTCCCAGTCATATTCCCCTTCTTTTTGTTAGTTTGAACTTTTGAACAAATACTTCATCAGATACTATACGTAAAAAAAACATAGGTATAGTTTCTGCATTGAGCTTTTCAATTCTCATTATAAAAAAACACCTTCTGCTGCTTCTAGATTTCATCAAGAGACTATCAGAGAAAAAATATATCACAAAGTATGCTTCTAATTCAGTAAAATACACCTCATTAAAATGTTTTACTTCACTCCAAATGGCACTATCATATCAAATAGATCACGAGCCAATAATAAATTCTAGAATATTAGCACCCAAGAATTATGCCACAAGATTGGAAAATAATTTTTGAGCTAAAGTGAAGACTAACATTGTCACGTCAGTATGCTGATTATTGTCTGACAGGGGGACATAGGAAGAAGGAGGGAGGAAGAAAAACAAGACAGAGACTAATTCATCTGAACCACGTTATCAACCATTGCAATTTTGACAATCGGAACTGTTTAGAGACAAACGACAGTAAACATGTGCATCAATGGAAAATCATTGTTTTCTACACCGCCAAATACTTGTTTATCTCAACCTGACAAGAACACTCTTAAATAAAAGGGATATATGCATGCATGTTAGGATCAATGTACCGGATTATGCCAGGTTTAGTAGCATGTAAAATGACATAAATAAATACGGAAAAAAAGTATATGAAGAGAGAATAGGTTGTGGATAGAAATATATAAAAAATACATATATAACTCACCATCATGATCAAACACCACCTACAAAAAATAGAAATAACCAAATGATATGTAAGAATAGAGTAACGGTAAAAGTAGCACATATCATAGAATAATGACAGAAAAGTACTCTTGACTTCTATGAGAGACACAAGCTACTGATAACCTATATGCTAAAAGAATGCATAATATTTAGACAACATCCAATGTACATGGAAATTATATCGGTATCTATCAATGTTGTGTATAAACAACACACTGGCACAAGTTGAAATTTACATACTGAAGCATAAAGGTATATTCCTATACAGCTTACAATCTCGAAAATCACAATCTTGAAAATCTAGCAACAAAAGGATGACATGTGGATAGCATTCGTACTAGATGATCTGTAGTTATATTTGTGCTAGCTCTCATTCATCTTTTCCCTTTTTAGAGTGCAAGCACAAATCAAATATTAGGTAATATCTATCTAAAAACAGAAGCCTTAACTACCTAAAAACTGAAATCTAGTTTTAATCTAATCCAACGACATAGATAATTTAATAATCTTATCAACTTTCTTTCTTGGCTGGACCTTGGGCTCCAATTGCTAGCTATTTTTTAATCTAGCTCAATTTCTTTCCTGGGCTGGACCTTGGGTTCTGATTGCCTAACAGGTCAGCTCAAAATAAAACTGATGAAAAAGACATATAAAACATGTAAACAAGCATAAGGAAAAAGATCATACCGCCACATGTGATGGGATAAATTCCAGGACATTAATCATCTGCAAGAAACAAATAATAATAATGCCTTAGACATAGAAAATAATGAACTTCTCACGATGAAATATAATGTGTTCATTTGATGTATATAAGTATAACTAGACCATATAGAACAACTTCCAACTACTTTCAAGCATATTATCACATAAAATAATGTAGGATCTTAATTTACTTTTGCATAATAATACTACTTAGTGTTCAAAGTACTGCCATTATGCAGAACCACTTACCACCTCCAGCCTGCTGCCGGCGGCAACTGATCACCATAAAAATCTTAAAATTTCAGTTTTGGTATAACTTTTCCAAGCTCAACCATGAAGTTTTGACAAGTACAAAACACTTAAACAGTCTTTTCACTTGAAAGAAAGTTGATCTCTTTTAGTGCATTCTACATCAATTAGAAGGTGATTTATAATTTTGGTAATTGTAACCTAATAGCGCAACGAAGTAATAGGTATATTTTAGGTAAATATATTCCCAGAAAGTATTTTTGAAAGGAAGTTATTCCTAATAAAGAAATAGAGCCATACAATCTAACCATGTGAGTACAATTAAGAATAAGAAAATCAACAATCTAAAATGAACATCACTTACATGTGAAAGTGCTGAAAATATAGTTAACACCCAATCTCCATTACCATCTGCATGTGACAGATGACCATGATGCAATTTTGCTGCTCTCAACCAGAAGAAAAGAAACAAGATAAGCATAAGCATATTAGTTACTGGACATCAATCAAATTGGCGTAATTTGAGTACAGATTATAAACAATATGGTAGTTGTAATCTAATAGAAGGTAATAATACAAGACACCCAAAAAATCAGATGAAAACCACAAATACTTATCTAACTATCTTGTTACAAGTGCTTCAATTCGTGTCCTATAGTATATCAAGCACTCATAAAACCAGTAATCATTATATATTACTTAAAACAGACTTGCCTAATTTTTTAATTTTCTACCTGTTAGAAGCATTGAGAGATGTATAACATATCATGTACTGCTGTTATAGGATATGAGATGTAAATTTTTCAAAGTTCTAAAACTAGCTATCATTTCGAGGCACCAAAACTGACAATTGTAGGAAGTCATCCCTTCCAAAGCTTTAATTTGGAAATTTTAGATGAATAGACAAGGTAAGACGTCCCAATGAACTAACTACACATAATGGTCAGAACAACAGCAAGACATGATATACATACCTAAAAGCTTGAAGTAAGATCTGTATATGACTGATGTGCCATCTATAAGCATAACTCTGCCTTTCGAAGAACTAGACGTCGCTATGTCATTTTGAGAACTATTATTCACTAATCCTTCAATCTTGATGGAATCAAAGGCAGTATCTTGATGAACATCATGCTCACTCTGGAAAAACAGCTTGAGGTAAAACTGAACTTGCAGTAGATAATCTACAACAGCCCTAAGAAAGGCACATAAAAGAAATGAAAAATAAAAATGAAAAAATTACCCAAGAATACACCAACACGGAAAATGTTTACTTTCTTTCAAAATAGGTGTACACTTTATGCACAAAATGAAATAATACATTGAAGAACTTAATAATATTTGTCTGAAGAGTAAAGATTGCAAACTCGGAAAGCAAATATAAGAACTCAAAAGTTTGTGCATGTAGGTTTGCATTATGCCATAAATTTATCTTCCCTTCACTTATTTGTAATAAATATTCCTCTGCCTTGCCAATTTGATGAACTGATAGTTATTATGATTAGTTTATCTGCTCTCAAAACCAATATAACAAATCTTCAAAATTTGTGTTGATCACCTCAGTGAAATTGAACAATAATCAACATTTTAAAAAAATCTATATTGTTCACGTCCAAAATAAAGAAGAGAACGAAGCAAATAACTGAATCCCACCAAAAAGTTCAGAATAAAATGAGTACAGTGACTTGAATGGTTCCTTACACAGATAACAACTTTATTGAAGATGTAAGAACTAACAAAAGAACAAAAATAACAGACATGTAATGAAAAACGTCAATGGGGTAGAATAGATTTATTAATGTTGGCTTATTATTCACATATTGAGCACACCACAATAGGCTGAGGAATATGAGGAGTACTCATCTACAGAAAGCTAAGTCATTGATAACTCAAACACCCAACCTAACTAACAGAAACAAACAGGGAGGAGAAAGTAGCGAATTCGAGTCAAATAATACATGAAAACATGTTGTTACCAAATAACTCAAAGCTCCAATACCCATTTCATTTGGACCATAACATCATCTATTTCACACTACAACAAAACTCTACAACAACAAACGTATTCAATTCGCCAAGTAACAAGCACTCAACACGAAAAAGGAAACTAGTTAGCAGCATAATAATAATAAGGTTTCAGTATATATGTGTTGTACATTATTGAGCATTACCTTGTTAGAAAAAGCAAATGAAGGATGAACCTTAACATCCGTGACCAGATTGGAGAAGTTTCTCGCAGCCCCGAGAGAATCTTTCAAATTTTTCCCAATGGAATTGAAGTTCCTCCATAAGGAATGAGCTCGGAGATTCAAGGAGTGTGCCATAAGTTCCTAAAACTCCTCCTCCTCAGTCACTATGACATAAGGAAAAACCTCGACCTAAAATCGAAACAATGTAAACATTGAATGAGTTCAACAAGAGATTTTAGCGGCTATAGGAAAAGCTTAACATACAAAATTGTACTGTACTTGGCGAAAATCAGTTTCAAAATACTACACTAGAAATGCAATTAACCAGTTCTTAAACGAGCTAGCTCGTGTAACCGATTGAACAAAAAGCTCGAGCTGAACCTTTCTATTACGGAGGCTCTGATAAAATTGTTACTTAACTGATTTAACCAAATACTCGAGCCGATGAAATAAAAAAAATTAAAAAATCTGTAGCTCAGATATAGGAAGAGCAGAGGAAAGATTGAAAAGGAAGACGTGTCATACAGAATTTATAGGAAATAAAAATGGTGAGGGAGCTATGAAAGCAGAAGAGTCAGTGACGATAGCTCGCCATCGCCCGACAAAATGAAAACTTCTATCGAAATATTTGGGGCTTTGTTTTTTTTGGTTATAAGGAGAGAGAGAGACCCGAGTCAATTGTGGAATGTGTTTCTTTCTCTGTGTTGTCTCATTGGGTCTCACTGGTCGAACCGAAATCCCGAAACTAGAGGTCCAGCCGCCATCTAAGTAACTGAAGGCTTGCTCAGCAGCTGATGCAACCGAACCAATTACAGACTGCAATAACATTAAGATACAAAAAAGAATTGTAGCTTCAGAAAAAGAGATAAAATTCCTTAAACAATGTGAATGGATAGATCAATTATATACATGTGCCCAAATAGAGCTTCTCTTATACCATGCAACCGAACCAATTTCAGGCTGTAAATTGCTCTGGATCCCTCAGAGCCCCTAAGGTGACATGAAGAACTGGTTCCATCTTATCTTTCATAAAGTCCAAACAGCCTTCTGAGATGACAACAAGAGCTGTAACAGAAGCTTCCCTATACTTGGGATTTGCATTCTGAATGTTAACCGAAGCAAACTCAAAGACAGGAGGAAATACATGCTTTGGTAGATTCAAAGCCATAGTTCAGGATGATTAGAGCTCAGGATGTCACTAAAATCAATGCCAAGAAGTTCGTATAGTCTTTATGTGGCATCTAAACTATTAGAGCTCCATTGAATTCAAAATTATTTAATTTTGCTTAAATAGAAAGAAAAAGCATATGCTTCGGCTATAAAGAAGGACTGAATCATTTGTAAATTTGCTTCGGCTTTTGAAGAGACCGATGCCAAATATATGAACATTTGCTCTGCCCAAGTTTAACAAACGAAGCAAATAATTAACGTTTTGCTTCGGCCTTTGGTCGACGCAAATAAACTTTCTGCTTCGGCCTTTACCAAAAGGCCGAAGCAAATGTTAATAAAATTTCTATTTGCTTCGCATTTACTGTTGGGCCGAAGGTCATGAGTCCATTACAAAACTAAAAACACACCCGCTTCTTTTATTATTCTTTTCTTCGTTCTCCTATTATTTTCTCCATCTGTATACTCCGGCCACCACACCTCTCTTCTCTTCACACGTTGTATGGTAATCATCTCATCGTACTTTTGCTTTCTTCTTTCTCGTCGTTTTTGGAATCGCTGCAGCTCAGTTGAGTCCTGAGTGACTCGTCGATTTCAAATTTTTTCAAAATTGGGGGATGGGATGGGAGGAAATCTGCTTGGATTTAATTTCAGTTGTTCCTATTTCTCATCTTTTATGCTGTTTGAAAGGGTTTGGAAAGGCAATCTGTGAAATTGTGTAATTTGGAACTCAAGTCGTGAATCTGAATTTCAACTTTTGTGTATTCTTTTGTTGGTTTTTGTGAAACGATATGAGGAACTTCAAAATTGGCTGAGCTTATGAGCTCGTTTTGAGTAAGAATTTGAGTTTGATTTCTTCTGTCTTTTATTCTCTATCTTGTTTTTGAGCTGCCAGTAGTTGCTATGCATTGATCCACGAGCTTCAGTTTCGTAATTTATTTCACTGTCGAGCTGCAAATTTAGAAAAATGCAGTAGATCACTATTAGTTCTGTAATCTGTATTTTCCAATTAGTTCTGTTTCAGTTGGGAAATTGATATTAGCTTTGTCAATTTGTTGGTATTAGAACTTGAAAGAGATGCTTCGGGTGAAAAATGAATGTTTCTTACTTCTAAGCTGCTCGACTAGCTTGGATTTTACAAGTGTTGGATAAGTTTCATTTCTCACATCTCAAAATAACTAAAAGCTGAGGAAATTGTTGGATTTTACCTTTTCTTTTAGGTTCCACAGTGTATTCCTCATCTTCTCATCTTTACGTTTTCTTCAAAGCATCTTCTCATCTTAGATCTCATTCAATAGCTTTTAATTTCTTCTACTACGGTTACAATCTTCTTCTGTATTACCTTCTTCAATTGAACGTCTTTCTCCTTCCCATAACAACAAGGTGTTTCCTTTCTCCAGCCACTCCCTTCATTTAAATAGCATCTCCGATGAGCTTCAACGGCAATCAGATATTGTGAGTTTTCCAAATAAGTTACTTTCTTACGTTTTGTGTGATCAAATTAATATGGATTATGTATTTTATATATCACTATCATGGTATTTTTCGCTTGGACACATTTATTGTCTACAAGTTGTTTGATCTATTGTCTCATTGATGCCATTTTCCTTTTTAATAATAGGATATGAAGGAGTTTTCTGTTTACATACGAATCAAAAAATGAGGGGGAAGAAGGAAGATGGAGTTCCTCTTTTGATTTCCCAGGTCGAAAGGTTAGTGCTAAACAGGTTTGATCACAAACTCTCCATATATCCCCTTTTAAGTATCATTTTTTAAATCGGTATGCACTTTTTTTTTTTACAGACGAACATGTCTATGTTTGATTTGGCTCAAATTTGTTTCTCCTCTTTGATAGGTTTTTAATCTATAAAGATCAAACCAGGTATTTCTTTCAAAAGAATTTCAATATAGCCATATTGGGATTAAGACTAATGATTCTTAGCTATTTGAGATTGAGATTAATGATTGTTTCCTGTGAAATTTTTGCAACTATGTTTCTATAATTTGATTATGTATTGACTGGGTTGGTGGATCATAATTTTGGGCACTGTTTGATTTTGATAAGATTTGCACATAGCGTACATATGGATGTGACCACTTTTTTACTTTTCCTCTTTTCTTCAATCAAAACATTATCTATTTTCTTGAAGATCTAGAGACCAATTTATGGTTCAACGTATGATCTGTAGATGGAATCTAGAGCTTGATACCACTTCAAGGTTCTTCTCAAGAACTTTGATGTTCTTGCTGGTTATTATTTTGTGTCTTCAAAGGACAAAAAAATTGAATGAGTCTCTTCTTCATAAAAAAGAAAAAGAAAAAGAAAAAGAATGAACTTCTTTAATGTTGTTTTGCAACTTTTTTTTTTGGAACAAATAGATATTACTTACTTTTGGTGCTAAATGCTGAATTTGTGGAGCTTTCTCATTTGATTCATTTCTTCAATGTGCAGAGGCTGTTATAAGTGTAACTTATTCTCTGCAAGTGCTCTACAACGCTCCTTCCTTTTTTCTTTTTCCTTTGATATGGCTCGGTGGTGGGTCTATTTTAGAATTTTCATTTTCAAAAGGAGAAAAAAATGTAATGAATGTTAGTCGAAGAAATTTGTGTTAGATATAGTTACGGTGGTTACTAATTTAATTGGGCTATTGTGACAAATATACCTCAGTTTTGGCTTTCGGAGTCCAAGTCCCCGGTTGATGATCATTCTTTGCTAACTTATTGGAAACTTTATTCTATGATAACTATCTTTGAGCTGACATTTGTCAAACTCATTGAATGGTAAGTTTTCAGCTATGCACTTGCCTATTTTCCACTTTGTGTGCATTATTTATTTGCAAATTTTCGCCGTTGGAATTGCGTAATGTGCTTTCGGACATTATCTTTATGTCAGCTTCTTGAATAGCTGAACCAATTATCTCACCCCGCAAACTAACACCTTCGCCCCAAGGTTTATATTTGGGATTTATGTTCTACTATAAATGCACTTTAAGGATTTATAGGCATGTTGAAGTCAGAGGCAAAAGGAAGGATCCGAATTGGGAATTACAGGATCCACTAAATTTTGATATTTTGGTAGCTTGGGAAAGAGTACATCAGTATTATGTTGAAGATCCTAACTAATGATATTCCTTGGTTTCGTGGTAAATGTGCAACATCTCTTGAAACTTTGTGGTTTAGAGTCCTAGGCATATCTCGGGCTATAGTTTTATTTTATGGTTGACAATGCATAGTAGAATTGCTATAAAGAAGCAATAGTTTCAACAAAATAGTGCATCTTGACAATTGGTAAGAAATTTTTGCCTAAAAATGTTGTAGAAAGTTTTGAGCATTTGATGTTTCCATGTACAATTTTTAGCAGATGATGTGGTGCTCTTTTGACTCAGCGTTGTACGAAGCCTCTTTTATGTGTTGGAAAAGGATAGACGGGCAGAAGAGCGAGAAGTAAATCCTTGGTAGCTAAACCAACCATGTTTGCTTATGTCTATCATATTTCGTTAGTGAGTTTTGAACGGATTGCGCTTGACGAAACAAAATCTTTTTTCCATGAAACCAAGGTTATAAAATTGATTGAAGTCAATGGAAGTAATTTTAGTTTTGTTTCAGGTGTAGTTGATGTATTATAATAGGCTCTGAGGGCTTCAAGTGACCTGTTTGGCATTACTGTGTGTAACATCTTCAATTATTTATTTTTTCTTCCTTGATCAATTTTTCGTTCTTTTTTTGTTAGATAAGAATTGCGACTTGAAATTTAAATTGGGCTCAACACATATGTACTTTTGCTATTGGATTGGATCACATATTTGTAAGAGAGTTTTAATAGCCATATACAACAATGCAACTTTCCAAGTACTAAAATATCATATGGATAATGCTATGGGTTGTAAATAATTTTATTTAATTTATATACCCAGCTCATCCAATAAGATGATTGCCTATAGTAAAATATGTAATTTGATAAAACCAACACGAAAATTAAAAGGTTGGCAACAAAGAATTATGCACATCGCGTGTGGTATTCGCTTAGTACATTCTAAAATGGACTAAATCATACGCATAAACAAACAAGAGAGATTAAGCAGCAAGTTTTTTAAAATACTACACTAGATATGCAATAAAGCTAGCTCGGGTAAGTTGTCACTTAATCGATTGAACTAAAAATTTGAACTTAACTTAACATATTACTTGACCAAAAATTTAAGTTAAGCTAACAACATCATTTTATATTAAACTTCAAAAATATTGAAATAAAAGATAAAAATAAATCTGTAGCTAGGCCATTTGAAGAGTAGAGAATAGATTGAAAAGGAACAAGTGCCATACACACTTGATAGGAAAGAAAAATGAGAACTTGATCGAAATATTTGAGGCTTGGTTATTTTGATTATAAAGAGAAATTCGAGTCAATTGTGAATTATATTTGTTTGTTTTTGTTGTCAGATTTAGATCTTATTTTTTATGAGTAAACTGAACTGAATATACTAAATTAAATTGAAATGTATTTTCTAAAGGAAAATATTAAACGTGAAATAAATTAGTGATAAAACATAAATAACAAAACATCGGTCCCACCGCCTAAAAATGGTACAAGTCTAATGAGATGGGCCATGGTAGCCCAGGTGTGATATATTTATATGGGCTTTATATTTGAGTCTTTTACTCATCCTACTATAAATGTTTGTGTTTTGTATTTTGAATATTTGTTTCAAATTACGTGTTTATGAGAAATAGTTCAACTTGTGTCTTCTGTGTCGCACATCCTCCGATGGCTGCTACCACTAATCTTTGTCATCCTCTTTCAAAACCTTGTCTTTCTTCTTTCAACTCCTCAAATCCTCAACTTGGTCGGAAATCCCATCTCCTCAAAACCCTAAACCTTAAACCCCAAATCCTCAAATCCCACCACCTCACCACCTTGTCTTCTCAAAATCCCCTCTTTCATGTTCTGTCTCATGATGATGATGATGACGACGACGATAAGCCCCGTGAGGAGTGTGGTGTTGTCGGTATTTACGGGGACTCTGAAGCCTCTCGCCTTTGCTATTTAGCTCTCCATGCTCTCCAGCACCGCGGCCAAGAAGGCGCTGGTATTGTTGCTGTCAATAATAATAAGGTTTTACAGTCCATTACCGGTCTTGGGTTAGTCTCGGAAGTGTTTAATTCTTCTAAACTTGATCAATTGCCCGGGGATTTAGCTATCGGGCACGTTAGGTATTCTACTGCTGGCTCTTCTATGCTCAAAAATGTTCAACCTTTTGTTGCTAGTTACAGGTTTGGCTCTGTTGCTGTTGCTCATAATGGTAATTTAGTTAATTATCGAGAATTACGAGCTATGCTTGAAGATAATGGTTCTATTTTTAATACTAGTTCTGATACTGAGGTTGTTTTGCATCTCATTGCTATTTCCAAGGCTAGACCTTTCTTTTTACGAATCATTGATGCTTGTGAGCAGTTAAAAGGTGCTTATTCTATGGTCTTTGCTACTCAGGATAAATTAGTTGCTGTTAGAGATCCTTATGGTTTTAGGCCTTTGGTTATGGGTAGGAGAAGTAATGGTGCTGTTGTTTTTGCCTCTGAAACTTGTGCTCTTGATTTGATTGAGGCCACTTATGAGCGAGAGGTTTACCCTGGTGAGGTTTTGGTTGTTGATAAAGATGGGGTTCAATCTCTTTGTTTAATGACTCACCCTGAACCCAAACAATGCATTTTCGAACATATTTACTTCTCTTTGCCTAATTCTGTTGTTTTTGGTAAGTCTGTTTACGAGTCCAGGGAGTACTTTGGGGAAATTCTAGCCACCGAGGCTCCTGTCGATTGTGATGTTGTCATTGCTGTTCCTGATTCTGGGGTTGTTGCTGCCAATGGTTATGCTGCCAAAGCAGGAAAACCATACAAAATTGGCTTAATAAGATCCCACTATGTAGGAAGGACATTCATTGAGCCATCCCAGAAGATTAGGGATTTTGGTGTTAAGCTCAAGCTCTCACCTGTCAGGGCTGTATTGGAGGGAAAAAGAGTTGTCGTTGTTGATGATTCAATTGTCAGAGGAACAACCTCTTCCAAAATCGTTAGGTTGCTTAAAGAGGCTGGGGCTAAAGAGGTCCACATGAGGATTGCAAGTCCTCCGATCATTGCTTCCTGTTACTATGGAGTAGACACACCAAGTTCTGAAGAGTTGATATCTAATAGGATGACTGTGGAGGAGATAAGGGAGTATATCGGGTGCGATTCACTCGCGTTCTTACCGTTGGATAGCTTAAAGAAATTGTTGGGGGAGGATTCTCCAAGCTTTTGCTATGCATGTTTCTCTGGCAAGTACCCAGTTGAGCCAACAGAACTTAAAGTGAAAAGTATTGGTGATTTTGTGGATGATGGATTGAATGGAAATATTGACTCCATTGATGGAGGTTGGGTTCAGGGACCTCGAAATCAGAATAAGGAGAAGATTAATGACGTCCACAAGTTATCATCTTTATCATGATAATGTTGGTTTTTATTTATTATTAACACAGATGATCATGTCTTGAGTCATTATAATATGTGCTTTCCATGCTTATTTGGATTAGTTTTGTTTTGCTAACACAATTTTGTTCATCTTTCAATTATTGTCAACTAGTTGGTTTTACTCTTGTTGTTATACTCAATTATTTGCACTTGTCACGGTATTTTGAGTATATATAATTAATGTCTTTGAATCTTTCAAAATAAAAATAAAAATAGGTCGCTGAAAGATGATGCCAAGTTCAGAAAGTTGACATTCGACAGTGATGAAAGTTCTTTGAAAATACTGTGATGATAAATAATTACGACATTCTTTTATCAACTGCTCATCAAATGCATTCATACATACATGGAACAAAATTTTAAAAGAAAACATCGGCCAGCGACGAAGAAGGCCGACAGTGACAACATTTTCCTTAAAGATAATTAAATACAAAAATATTCCGATTTCACAAGGCGACTTTTATTCTCGTCTGACAGAGGAAGGTACCATACATGTCTCTCTCTCTATTTTAGCTAGTTCAAAAGCCTTATTTTGCTCTTTTTGTTGTACAAACAAACATGTTCTGAACATTTACATAATGTGTTGTCTGTTTGGTTTATAAGAAAACTGGAATAGAACTTTCATATCCATTTTTGCATTATCGGAAAATAAAGTTTCTACTCGTTTGATTACGATATTCGCATCAGGCTTTGCTTTGAGCTGCATTGCCTACCCATACTTGTTCAATATCCCGAATCTCAACCTGTCAGTTTTGTTTTTCCTTTCATTGCGATTCCTAAAACCTGTTATTTTTGTTTGTTAGAGTTGGGATTATTGAAGGGTTCTTTCTTTCTATAGATTTCCCAGTCTTTCTTCAGTTCGGTAGAGTTAGCTGCCTGAGGTCAACCAGCAAGTGGACTCTTGATCCTCATCAATCTGCCAAAGCTTGAAAATATTTGCCAAAATCTCACATTGAATTGGAACGCCTTGCAAGCTATTGAGGTTTATTAGTGTACGAAGCTTCAAAGTTTCTCTTTGATCCTGAAAAATACAGACTGTCCACGGCTGATCAAATGCCAGAATTCTTGGTGGAATCAGTTGGATCTAGAATCTGATGTTAGAAACATGTTCCAATCCTTCTGCCAGTTTATTTCACAAGTTGAGATCAACGCTGCAGAAATCGTGAACGAGCAATGAAGATGTTCAGGTATTATTCGTACATATATTGCTTGCGCTATACTGAGCATGAACTATACTTCATATTAGTTAGAATATACATTTTTATTGAATTTGGATTTCAGTTTGGAATATATTTTACTAAAATAACCGTCCAGCCATCTAGTTATCAGGATAAAGTAGTTGTGAACTTGCATAACATAAGCAACGTCCTAATTGCAATGCCACAATATTCTTACATTGCTAAGAGAACGGCTGAAGTGCTTAAGCATGGGACATGTTCCAGCATGAAATGAACATCTTGAAACATTTGACTTCATATATGCTATTTATCTGCTACATTCTGGTAAAGAAAAAGAGGATAGTCTGACTGTACTTTATTTATTTTTTTTTTTTTTTTGCAGTTCTAATGTGGTAGATATTTTGTGTGATAAGTAAAGAATAGGCCATCAACCGCAAATGTGCTCAATCTTGTGCTTTCCAGGCGTTAGGTGCCCCTCACTGTCACCGACTATAGGAGAACCAAAAGGAAAAAACTGCAGCCAAATTAGGGTGGCCTGTGATCCTTCTGTGGCACTGGATGGAGAAGCTGAGCAGCACTGGTCAGCCAATGCATGAATAACAGGCCACCAGGAATGAAGCTACTCCATAATTTATATGATCTGTTTGGTACCGGGGTAACAGGATCTTCCCGACTTGCATTTCCTTTTTTACGCAGACTGAACCTATCTCTACATGATGAAAAGTAAATCCTGAAAGACATAGAGAAGCTTATTGGCTATCTTGTTTGTTACTAATCTTTAAGTGACTTCTGTTAAGTACTCATAAGTTTTTCTATCTCCTCTTCGTCTTGTTAGTTTCCAGCAACTCATATTTACATTGTTCTTTGATCATTTGAGTATTAGTTCTTTATGTTTTCATGCATTTTTAGTTTTAGTTATTTTATACTTGTTCTTTATTTGGAAAATTATAGTGTTTTTAGGTACTATTTAGGGGATTTTTCCATTGAATTTCAAGAAATGGACAAGTGAAAAAGCTTATGACGAAGATAGATCAACTTCAGAAAGCTCACGAGTTCTTCATATTAAAGTTCTTCTTTTAGCTTTCCAACTCATTTTGATTCACTTCAATGGAAGTTAAAACAAAAGAGTTATGATCCGATTATGGAAGAGTTGTGACGCAAAAGAATTAGACCTCCAGTATATTCTCGACAAAATACAAAGAAAAATCAAAGAATGAAAGTATTTAATTCAGTTCAATCTGGAGTATCAACTTCAAATAACTCCCACTCTAACCGTAACGAATCCCCCCATTCCTCCTCGGCTTTGATCTCCTTGATGGATGATCTTAGCTCTGAACCAAATCCAATGTTCAGATTCTTCAGCTTCGGACAGCAGTAAAAGCTTACATTTTCCAAACTCGGCAAGTCTAATGAGATCGGCCCAGGCCGGCCATGCCCAGGTCTGATATATTATATGGGCTGGCTTATATTTGAGTCTTTTACTCGCTCTACTGAATGTTTCTGTTTTCTATTTTGAATATTTGTTTCAATGTGTCTTCAATAACACAGCCTAAATATTAACAAAATCTAAAATACATGTTAAGAAAGAAAGAGATCATGGAACATGTTACTTCTTTATGTTTTTTTATTATACTCTAGACAACCTTTATATCAAACTCGTCATCTTTTATATTTTTAAGGAATACTGTACTTCGAGAGAACTCTATAAATTTTTCAAAGAAAATGACAAAATAATTTATCTCTGTATAAAATATAGTGATAAGTTCAAAAATAATTGTCGTGATTCACTCAATTTACAAATAGAGGTCTGTGGTTTATCAATCTGCAAATAAAAGTACGTGGTATGAATTTTTTGCAAAATAAGATATATCTTAAATTACAATTTTATGTTTTAGTGACAACGAATTACATTTTGTATTTTTGAAGAAAAGTTACGTTTACATATCGACAAAACATATCTTATAATGACATCTCTCACCCTCAAATCAAAATCAAAAACCATATTATGGACGTTTTACATTCTTTTATAATTTGACGATTTACGGACTAAATTGATGTCTGAGTCCATTTTTCAAATCTGCAATTCGATTTGAGCGATCGATATTTTGTTAGTATATAGATATAAGTTGTTTAAAAGATAAAACTTCAGATGCTCTATTTGTAAAATTATTCATATCACATGCCATATATGAAAAATAATACTACAATTTTATTTTCAAACTGTTAAATCACATACCATTATTTAAAAATTGAGCAAACCACAAAGATTACTTCGGAACTTGTCTAAAAACTTCAACTGGCCCCCTGAACTTTCACACATTACAAATAACCCCATATACTTGTTTAAACGTAGCAAATAACCCGTTATTCTTGTCAACAATTAAAAATAACCCCTTAATCTTGTCCAATTGCTTTCAATAACACCCTAATTCAAAATTGTTCGTATCAAAATGAGGAAACGATCATTAATATTATTTACAAATTTTTTGACTCCATCTATCATAATCTTGCACCTATAGTATATACCATCTATAAATTGTATGTTTTGACACACAATTGTATCGTAATTATTACGTTGTGACAAGTATAGGGATTATTTGTAACCTTTTAAATTTCAAAGGAACAATTGCAATTTTGGAACAAGTTTAAGGAGCTATATATGTATTAAGCCTATAACTAATGTAGCTGAATCATTAAAATAAATAAATTATTGTCGCTGAAAGATGATGGGAAGTTCAGAAAGTTGACATTGGAGAGGTGATGAAAGTTGTTTGAAAATACTGTGATGATAAATAATTACGATATTGCTTTATCAATTGTTCACCAAATGCATTAATTCATAGTCATACATACGAGATTTTATATAAAAAAAAAACATCGGCCAGCTAAAGAAGAAGACTGACAGTGACAGTGACAACATTTTCCTTAAAAATAATTAAATACAAAAATATTCAAAAGGCGACTTTTATTCTCGTCTGACAGAGGAAGGTACCGTTCAAAAGCCTTATTTTGTCCTTTTTTGTTGTCCAAAAAAACACGTTCTGAACATTTACATAATGTGTTGTCTGTTTGGTTTATAAGAAAACTGGAATTGAAATTTCATATCCATTTTTGCATTATCAGAAAATCAAGTTTCTACTCATTTGATTACCACGATATTCGCATCACGCTTTGCTTTGAGCTGCATTGCCTACTCATACTTGTTCAATATCCCGAATCTCAACCGGTCAGTTTGTTTGTGATTCCTAAAACCTGTTATTTTTGTTTGTTAGAGTTGAGATTATTGAATGTTTCTTTCTTTCTATAAATTTCCCGTCTTTCTTCATTTGCGCGAAGTCAGCTAGCTGCCTGAGGTCAACCAGTAAGACGACTCTTAACTCTCGCAAGTTTACATCATCTTGAACCACAGATTTCCTGTTCAGGTATTATCTCAATCTTTGACTCTCAGATGATAAATTTCATAATGTATGTCCATTGATAATTTAAGGATTAGTAACTCTATGGGAGTTTTTTTAAATGGAACCCTTAGATTCGGTTCAAATTCATAAAATTTGTAAAAATAAAATATTTACCATATTTAACTTAGGAGGATATCATCAAGTATTAGTGTAGAAATGCAATTTTAATGTCAAAAAGAAATCATATCAACCAAGTACCTAAAATATATAGTTGATGATGAACCAAGAAGCAGAGAAAGTGCATGTATGGTTGATGATGAACCATTCATGCTAGGTAGAGAAACAGATGTTGTGAACTTGTGATGTATATAAGGTTTTGATTTGAATCCTAATTCGTTGAGATTTCTAATTTTGACAGATTTAATGAATCACATGAATGCTGCTTCAGTCAATTCATGCATCATTAGCTTTGCCTCATAGATTCAGATACAACTGAGTCTGAATCGAATCAAATCCTAAGATTTGAATCTGAATTGCACCTTTTAACAACAGCCTGCAAATATGCTTGCTTTACTGTTGTGGATTTAAAATTCAAGGAATTTAAGTTAAACGACAGTCATGACTCGATCATGTGATCTGAAATTTTGAAAAACACAGCTCGAAATGTTCAACTGAAAAGCCATATTCTTTTCCATCTCACATTCGAGAAATACTTTTGCAGTTTCAATTCAATATACTTTACCTTTCCCTGGAGGATAATGCAGTTCAATAAAACTTAGAAGAACTTCTTTTAGTTTTTATGTCTTGCAACTAAATGTTGAAGAGGTTGGAATTATAAATGTTTTCTTACTGTTATATATATATTGATTAGGGAATTTGATATAGCTAAGTGTGTTTCTACAGGTTTTGTCAGATGGAGCCCTTATGTGGTGCCATTCTTACATCAGCCATGAGTTGTGGAGTGCAAACATGTTGTTTCATGACAAATGAACGTGACGAGGCTGAGAAACTTGAAGATAACTGGAGGAACCTTCAAAGAGCAGACAGCTCTCTCAATGCTAAGAAACAAGATATAGAGGCCAAAATAACAGAAAACGATATCACAAAGAAGACAACTAAACAATGGGATAACTGGGTTAAAGAAGTAAAAGAGATTGGAGAAGAGGTGAAGAATCTGGAGAAAAAACATAAAAGAGCCACACGTTTCCACTACATAACATGTCGTTTTCGCTCACTGGCAAAGCTAAGTAGAAACATGGCAACTAAGGCTGATGAAATTTATCGTCTTGCCAACCGAATGAAAGATGATTTGGCAATGACAGATAAACTAGTAGCAAATCCAAGCCCGTCTTTTAGAAAGACACCAGAACCAGCATGGGTTAAGAAGAATGTGGATCAGATCATGAAATTCCTGAAAGAGGAAGATGTGAAGAAAATTGGTGTATGGGCGTTTGCAGGGATGGGGAAGACCACAATTATGGAGAGCCTGAAGGATAACCTGTTGGGGAGTGGCTTGTTTGAACTTGTCCTTTTTGTAACTGTTGGAGAGGAGGACAGCGAGGAAAGGACACGACAAAGCATTTTAGAGCAATTGAAACTCAATACAGGGAGAACTGGAAGCTCTCAGCAAACTGCACTTGTGATTTCTAGTGCCCTCAAGGAAAAAAAATATTTGCTGATTCTTGATCAAGTATCTCAGGAAATGGATTTCAGGAATTTGGGAATCGACGACGACCATATGAAGGGGAAGGTGGTTCTAGCTACTAGATACAAGACTGTTTGTGACAAGCTGAAGATGGATGAATCCTGGGAGCTAAAACAAATGTCTGAAGATGATGCACGGATGCTGTTTCGGGAGATTGTAGGTGAAATAGCAGATCATAAGTCAAAGAAATATGATGCTGAGCTGATTGTGAAAGAGTGTGGAGGGATTCCATTGTTGATCAACGCTGTAGCTACATATTTAAAAGATGCCAACGACGAAGTTTGGTTTGATTGTACGTTGAAATTGCAGTCATCTACATATGACGATCTGGAACCGTTTAGTGATTCATACAATATCTTCAAAGTTGTATATGGTGGGCTCCTACATTACAGGAAAAAGTGTTTCCTGTATGGAGCATTATATCCTGAAGATTATGAGATATATGAAGATCATTTGATGGAGTGCTGGAGAGCTGAGCAGTTTATTCCTCATGCTGGAACTAGTAACAATGCACAAATATTCCAGAGGGCTCGTCTGGAAGGGCATGCTACCATAAAGTCTCTTATAGATGCATGCTTGCTGAAGAGGTGTAAGAAGATGAATTATGTTACTATGCCATATTTATTCAGAACTTGGGCTTTAAAGACAGATGAGGGGGGCTCTGCACTAGTTAAGCCAATGAATGACTGGGAAAAGTACCAAAGCGCGAAATGGATTTCTCTCAAGTGTGAAGACTTGAGCACATTACTTGAACATGTCAATTTCTCTGGAGTCACCACCTTGTTTCTTCAGAGGAATGAAATGCGGAGATTAACTCTGGATCCATTTTTTCTTCTCAAGAGCAAACTTCGAGTTGTTGACTTGGGTTATAGTAGTATCAGATCACTTCCATCATCCATCGTCAATTTAATACACCTGAAAGCATTGTATCTTAATAATTGTGGCAAGTTGAGTGAGCTTCCAGCTGACATAAAGGAACTCAAACATGTCGAGATACTTGACATTTGTCAAACTGGAATTTCTCACTGGCCTGCTGAAATAGGATCTATGCTTGGGCTAAGGTGTCTGAGAGTTTCATTTAGCAGAAATGTGGGAAATTACTCGCATACCCAGGTTCCCGCAGAAAATGTAATTGGAAGGCTCTCTTCTCTTGAAGAATTGACTATTGTGGTTGATGAAGATTATCAGAATCAGTGGAATGGAATCTTCATGGATGATAAATGGAATAATGTTGTGCAGGGTATTACCAAGGAGGTGGCTACCTTGAAGTATTTAACCACTCTTCGAATCTACTTTCCAAGCTTAAAGTGCCTTGAAGATTTTATAAAGCACAGTAAGTCATGGGAAAATGCCGATAGTCAAAGAGGAGACAGAAGTTTCCGGTCCTTTAAGATTGTTGTTGGTTCCTTTTGGAGGCATCATGAAATAGATATTGGAGAACACAAGGCTAACCGCCATTTGAAGTTTTTTGCATATAATGAATCCTCAACTGCTGATGGATGTTGCAGCACAATTTCCAAGGTTCTCACGCAGGCCTGCACCTTTGAATTGATTGGCCATAGAACCCTTGCACATTTATCAAAGTTCAGTACAGATAGCTTGGAAGGGTTGAAGGTATGTGCAATTAAAGACTGCAAACAGATGAGTAGTGTCATCTGCGGCAACTACAACGGAGATGCTGTACTAAAAGAGCTAAAACAGCTGCATTTGATCAACTTAAGGAATTTAGCTTGTATTTGTGATGACTTGGCAGGAGAGGGAAGCTTTGCTAATTTGACAACCCTTAAAATAGACAACTGTCCTGCTTTGACGGTGATTCTGTCCAGCAAGATCATTCAGCGAATGACTTCATTGGAACATTTAAGAGTGGAAAATTGTCTGGAAACTACAGTGATTACTGAAGGATGTGAGCAGCAGGAGAACAACCCTTCTACTACGCTTCCCAGGTTGAAAAGTTTGGAGCTGATCAATCTGCCAAAGATCGATAACATTTGCCACAATCTCACATTGAAGTGGAATGCCTTGCAAGCTATTGAGGTTTATAAGTGTCCGAAGCTTCAAAGTTTCTCTTTGATCTTGAAGAATGCGGACAGTCTACGGCTGATCAAATGCGAGAATTCTTGGTGGAATCAGTTGGATCTCGAATCTGATGTTAGAAACCGGTTCCAATCCTTCTGCCAGTTCATTTCACGAGTTGAGATCAACGCAGCAGTCGTGTAACAAGGAAGAAGATATTCAGGTATGGTTCGTACTATATATATATTTCTTGCACTATACTGAGAATGAACATACTTCAAATTAGTCAGAGCATTTTACAAAGTAACAGTCCAGCCATCTAGTTATCAGGATAACCGATAAAGTAGTTGTGAACTTGCATAACATAAGAAAATTCCAAATTGAAATGACACAATATTCTTAGATTTCTAAAAGAATGGCTAAAGTGTTTAAGCATGGGATATGTTCCAGCATGAAATTAACATCTTGAAACATTTGACTTCATTTATGCTATTTATCTCTTGCTACATTCTGGTAAAGAAAGAGGATAGTCTAACTGTATTTTATTTTTTTGCAGCTCTAATTTGGTGGATATTTTGTGTGATAAGTAAAGAATAGGCTATCAACCGCAAACGTGCTTAATCTTGTGCTTTCCAGGCGTTAGGTGCCCCTCACTGACTCTTACTATAGAAGAACCAAAAGGAAAAGACTGCAGCCAAATCAGGGTGGCCTGTGATCCTTCGTGGTTAGCTCACTGGATGTAGGAGCTGAGCCAGCACCGGTCAGTCAATGCATGAATAACATTCACCAGGAACGAAGCTACTCCATAATTTATATGGACCTGATCTGTTTGGTACTGTGGTAGCAGGATCTTCCCGACTCGCATTTCCTTTTTGCACAGACTGAACTTATCTCTACATGATGAAAAGTGAATCTGGAAAGAGAGAGAAGTTTACTGGCTATCTTGTTTGTTACTAATCTTTAAGTGAATTCTGTTAAGTACTCATCAGTTTTTTTTATCTCCTCTTCGTCTTGTTAGTTTCTAGCAACTCATATTTACATAGTTCTTTGATCATTTTAGTATTAGTTCTTTATGTTTTCATGCATTTTTAGTTGTAGTTATTTTGTATTTGTTCTTCGTTTGGACAATTATACTCTTTTTAGGTACTGTTTAGAGGATTTTTCCATTGAATTTTAAGAAATAGACAAGTGAAAAAGCTTATGACGAAGAAAAACTAACTTCAGAAAAGCTCATGAGTTCTTCATTATAAAATGGTTTTAGCTTTCTAACTCATTTTGGTTCACTTCAATGGAAGTTAAAACAAAAGAGTTACGATCCAATTACGGAAGAATTGTGATGCAAAAGAATTAGACCTCTAGTATATTCTCGACAAAATACTTTCCATTGAGTGCCAACAAAAAATCATGTAAAGGAAAGAAAAATCGTTCAAAAAAGTGATGTCATAGCTGCTTCTGATCACTGACATCATCATAACAAATATAGTTGGACAAATGCAATTAGAAATTTAGAAATCTCATAACATCAATATCTCATTTTACAAAGAATGAAAGTATTCGATTCAATTCAATCTGGAGTATCAACTTCAAAGAACTCTTACAGCCATTTACAAATTTCAGTATTGACAAGAAATGAATACAGAGAAATGTCATCCCACTCTAATGAACCCCACCATTCCTCCTCGGCTTTGATCTCCTTGATGGATGATTTTAGCTCTGAACCGCATCCCATGCTCAGATTATTCAGCTTCGGACAGCAGTAAAAGCTTACATTTTCCAAAGACGGCCACTTCCCTTTCCAAATGCTAATCAAACTCGGCAAATAACTCAGTCTCAAACTCTTCAACTTTGGCAGCATAATATGTTCAGACTTCACAGAATTCGTCTCAGGCTCACCAATTATATTCTTGATGGCTTGACAATCTTCGACAACTAATTCTTCCAAATTCGGGACATATTGACTCATAGAGCTAGTGAGAACAAACTCTAGCTTACGACATGTGTGTACGCTCAAACTCTTCAAACTAGCAAAGCTTCCACAAGGCAATTGATTCTTCCAATTCCACACCCCCTTTAACTTCTCCAGGTAATGGAGGCTCAAGTGTTCTAAGAATGGCAATGCTACTACTTCTTTACCATCATTTGTGATGTATTCTATCTCGGGGCATTCCCTAACAATACAAAATTCCAACCTGATGATATTTCTACCTCCAAACTGTGACAAACTGCTGATCTTGAGGTGGTGATCAAGGTAGAACGATGTCGTACGAGTTAGTACCTCCTTAATATCTTCTTGAGGTGGCATCTTTTTGTTCACTAGCCGTAGGCATCGATCTTGTTGATAATAATCTAATTCCACATCATGTGGAACCCTTGCTAACATTCGCTTGTTGTCAAGGCCGACAATGAATCTGAATTTCTTCAGTACGTTGTTTTTCCATGATTTATTTGTTTGGAGGAAGAGTTGCAGATGTCGAAGCTCTGAGAAGTAGAATCTCAGAGAGGTTAAGTTGCTTAAGTGACTTAATTCCTCTATGACAGATTCTGCTATGTCATTCCACCGCTGATCTCCCGGTATCACAACAATGCTAAGATTATTTAGACGATGGAGATTTGATATAATGCCGCTTGAAATTAGTTGAGGTGGCAGCTTAGAATACTCTCTCTGGTCAAGGGGTCCATAAAAAGACACTTCCAAGTCCTTGAGAGATTCTAATTTTCCAACTGCTTCAGGCAAGCTGTTCAGAACGGTGCCGTGGAGATCAAGCAACTCGATGCATTTAAGTTCACCGATTTCAGAGGGAAGGCTTGTTAGACGCTCACAATCTCTCAGGTTGAGCTGTTTTAAGTTCCGAAGCTTCGAAATTGACTCTGGCAAGGAAGTGATCCTGGTTTTAGACATGTTTAACACCTCGAGATAAGGCATCAACTCAAAGAAAGACACGGGTAAGACTCTAAGGCGAGGATTTCTCTGTAGGGACAATGTGAGGAGCTTGGGGCAATTCGGACTTGCAGGTAGGCTGGATATGTCATTGTCCTCTAGAGAAATCATCTTGGCTACTTCCCATTCCTTCTCTGGAGGTGGTTCAGTTAATCCTGCTCCAGCTCTGAAAAAATGTTCATGACCTTCAGGATCCGTACTTCCAAACGATGACAATGGATCGCTTCCATCGACTGTCAAACCTTCTCCCTTGGCTGATATCAAGCTAGATGCAAGATCTCTGAGTATGCCGTGCATCCTGACACAAGCCCTGTCTCTTGACCTCTCTAGTATGGCTGCATCTATGAGAATTTCAACTATAGCATGACCCATCTTGTGTGCATCTATCAAGTTCCCCGTAATTAAGCCCTCCTGAATCCAGTACTCTACTAAATTAGATACACCGACTTGATAATCTTCAGGAAAATGTGCGCAGTATAGGAAGCAAATCTGAAGGTTAGACCCCACTAATCTGGGATTCTTTCTGGCATGAATCTTCAGCCTTTCATAGCCAAAACTCAGTTGTTGAATAAGAGGCTCAGAACCATGTTCTCCATTTTTAGGCAAAAGAAAATACTTGAAAGCCATTTTCCATGCTGAAACATCAGTTTCCCCATACAAGGCTTTTCCTGCAACTATTAGGCTTAGGGGCAATCCGCCAGACTCCTTAACTATCCCTCGAGCATACGGCTTGATATCTGGAGAATCAACACTTTGACCAACCTGTTCACGGAACAACTCCCAAGATTCTCCAGTGGAAAGACTCCCAACTTGAATCTCCTTTGCAGCCATATCACGACAAAGTTCAACTGATCGTGTAGTCATTATTAAGCGACAACCATTTTCCAGACTGGCAACAGGAATACCAACTTCATTTAAATCAATCTTCTCCCAAACATCGTCAAGAATCAGTAAAAACTTGTCCTTACTTTTACCAGGCCTAGATGGTAACTGTCTAGCGATTTCATCTCGTATCTTCCTTGAGCTCCAGAATCTTGAGACCGTGACCCAAATAATTGGATCAAACTTGTCTTTGACTTTTGGATCATCTATCAAGGCTCTGACAATGCTAGTCTTACCAATCCCACCTTGTCCATATAAGCCGATTATTTTGGCTTTGGATCCTATTATTTGCTGCACTGCATTTTGGACTGACTTGTTTGCCTTCAGTCTTGGTTCTGGTGATATTAGGTGCCCGTTCTCAGAACTTGCAATATGACTTTTTGCTTCCAAGATACTCAATGGTTGAAGCATTTCTACTTCGAGGAAAGAAGGCAAAGTGGACTCAGAGGATCTCTTATCTTTCATCTCTATTGACACAGGTTCTGCAGCTTCCACGTTCGCTACACTGGGAACTATATCCGCCTGAGCATCTTGTATATCAAAAGTAGATGTTGCAATTTGCTCAATTGTTTTTGCGTCCTCCGTCTTCGTCAATGCTGCTTCTATATTGGGATTAGACGTTGAAGTTTCCTTGCTCGCCGTCCCAGTTATCAGCTGTTCCACCTGTACTTGTTCAGTTGCCATGGCGAGGTATGAAACTGCCTTTCCTGACTCTTTAACCTCCTCCAGCTGTGCTTGTGCAGACGCTTTATTCTTCAGTTTTTGGACCAGATTATCATGCACGAGTATTTTGAAAGGCGTCTTGGCACCAACTGCTCCTGCTCCAGCTTTATCCTTGGCCTTTGCCTGCGGCTTGACCCTCCAAGAGCGACGCACCTTACTTGCAGTTTTATGCTGTGACTTGCTATGTTGACTATGATCGAAAGGAGATACTTCCAAATACTTGACAATCTCATTAGCCAACATACTAGTCAAATCCTCAAGTTTTTGTGCAGTGATAGTATCAAGGACAGAACCTTCTGTTTGAGCTTTGAGCTTGTCAAATTTGTTTTCGATGCTTTCGCCCTTGTCCAACCATATTCGAAATTCCCTGCTTGGCATCTCACCGCGAACTAGTTCTTTCATTATCTCTTCTTTCAAAGCATCCCTCTTATTGAAAACAAGTTTTAATTTCATTTCTAGTTGCTTAATATTGTGTTTCTGGTGTTTTGAATAGCCTCTTCGCCACCGGTTTGGGACAAGTCCAGACACTACCTTCATTAAAGGCATGCTTCCTGTGTAATTTTCATTTAGTAGAACATATAAGTGAGCAAAATGCATATATAATCCAAATGATCAATATATATCACTTTAATAAATTTAGAGAAAAATAGGTTTATTACATTTAAGAAATTAATATATCAATTTGACTAAGTTCAGATCATATAAAACATTTTTTTAATATTACAAACCGATTATTTACAAAGTTAATTACCCTTAGAAGTAATTCAATCAGTTCCGAACTTCCCAAAACTCATTCTTTTGCAATTCTAACCAATGAATGCAAAGTCTTATTCTTCTCCTCCTAGAAGTAATTCAATCCAATAGTAAAATGACGCATGTAGAAGAGTAATGAAAAGACAAAACCACGGTTAAGTCGGATTTTTGTGGAAGAATGTCCAAATTTCTGTTCCAAAATACGAAATAAGAAAACTCTATACTAAGTTTTTTCAAATAAAATCAAATTTATTTTTGCTTTTTAACCAAAAGATTTGGCATATTCATTTGATTGTTGTTTAATTGATATACGACATTTCAAAAAAGTTTGTTAGTAAATGAAACAACTTCGTGCATTTCAACATGTTTGTTTATGTAAATAACATAGTTAACATTAAATGTGTTTAAGTTGTAAGTGCTAAAGTTAGCCATATGCATTTTGATACATTATTATAACTGTGTTACTAACATAGTTAATGGGTAAAAAAGAATCATAGGGATCATCCTCGAGCATGGACATAAGAGGCTTCTACATAGGGCTCCAAGGCACATAGAGATAAAAATTTCCTTTTCTTATTTAATAAAATTGGTCTAATTAATTAAATTTATGATTGTTTTGATTTTTCAATCTGAATTCTAACCTTTTTATATTTTGAATTTTACAATCTTTTGAGCTTAATTATGACAAAAAGAAAGTGTACGTACTTAGCTTAGCTTAACTGCAAACACATCCGATCACTTAAACTTTATTATATTTTTTTTAGTAATAAAAAGTTTAGCTAAGGTAGATTTAGGCAAACTACAGACTTCGATGAGGTTTTACAGTGAAATTTACAAATTACCTACCAATAAAAGTTAAATTTTAACGAAGTGGAGACACGAACCACAAACCTTTCAAGCAGAAAATAAAGTGTCTTACCGCTTGGACCAACTATCTTATTGATAATTCTTTATGAATGTGCATAAAATTTTCAAATATGACTTTTTAATGGTGCATGAATAATATAAAGTAAAATTAATTATTAAAATATAATTGATTTTTCCACCTTATCTAAACTTAGACTTATTTGTTAGAGGCCCATATATGTGCATGAGCCTCCAAAATTCTCATCACTAGCCTTGCCCGTAGACCCATAAAACTTTGAGGTATTTGCACTTATTATCACTAGTTTAGATTCTTCGTTAGTGTAGTCAGTAAAGTAGCACATTTTTTCCAATAAAATCGACATAATTATATAAGTAAATTCGATTGCTTCACTATGTCAATGTTGGCATGTGTGATACCTCACTCACACGTGATAAATATAATTCGAGGAGTAACAATATGACAAATACGTAAGATCTATTTGGATGACAAGAGTGATATTCTTTGTCATGTTTGGACATTAAGCAATCATGTGAACAACACATGAGTGACATGTGTCTACTATTTCAATCATATTTATGATTTATCGATGAAGATCCTTTATATAATCATTTTTGTGGGCTTAAGCCTCTAGACTCAAAGAGATGTGCTGCTTTATGAATTTACTGATGAAAAATCTACTTTAAGTATAATTACGTAATGAGTGCTTTCTACCACATAATCGAACATCAAAATGCAAATTATGTGTGGAATCTTTAGCTACTTTAGTGAATATAAGTACATATATGTAAATGATGTTTGGAAGGTTCGACATAATAGTTAAATACCAAAATCGAACACTGATAAATCAATTGTTAAAATTTTCAGTTAATCATAGGTGAATTGATATTAGATATGGAAACATTATAGAGCTAAAATTCGGAAGAAAATCTGCTGTCCCGGACTTCCTATCCCATTTTCCTGTCCCCCTCTCAATTTTTGACATGTGTAAAAAAGATTCTAATGGTTTTTCATTATACCCTAAATTGTCCACGAATTAACCCGTCGTGGAATCTTTTTTACACATGTCAAAAATTTAAAAGGGGAACAGGAAAATGGGATAGGAAGTCCGGGACAGCAGATTTTTTTCCCTAAAATTCTGATATAGATATGGAAACATTAGGGCTAAAACTCTTTAAGTTTGAGATATAAAAACAAATCTTTGGACACATTTAAAGCTTATCCCTAAATAAGTCAAACCTGCATAAGTAAAAACAAACCTGAGATGAAGATTTCTACAAACTGCTCCATTTCTTTTGATATGTAAGATGTAGTTGACTGATAATCAAGGACCAGAGATCGGAGGCTCACCGGAGGACTTATAATCGGATGCCGGAAAATGACTTTCAAACCAAACAATTAAAAATCTGCCATTTTATAATTTGGTATTGCTTCATTTTCCCACACGACATTAGGTGATGTTTGATTACTTATGCTAACATCTCTTTAAATTAATAATTTAATGTTTACAGCTACTAATTTGTTTTATATATTATAAAATGATTATATTATTATTCTTTTATGCAAGATAATCATAAAGTTTGGCTATCAACTCGAGCTACACTGCTAATCTGGCTTCAATGCTTACAGTTCAACAAGTATCATCACCCATTAAAGGTTTAAAACAGTATGTCCCATAAGTTCTAGTTTGCTAAAATTTTAAATTTTGATGTTGTTGGCTCGTTATAAATTTTTTGATATACTGGAATTTTTGTTGTCGATTGTGAGATTCGAACCACAATTTCATGCTTTGTATTGAATTGCAGTAGCTTATAGTGGTTAGTAATATTTGGTATCTAATAAATGGTACAAAAAAATGGAGTAAATTTCCCCCCAAAGAAAAACCTTTATAGTTTCACAAATTGTCAAATTAGTAAATGTGTCGTGATAAAAAGAAGTTTTTGGTTTGCTTCTAAAAATTTTCTTTTAAGTTGACATTGTTACAATGACGGTCAATGATATAAAAAATGAAAGAAATTTAAGATTTGTTGATATTCTAAATAGATTTTAAATTTTCAACCTTTTAAAATCAAGGTCATTTAGTTGTTGTTTTTTTTGGAAATGGGAGTGAAAGTGAATGTTTAGAGAGAAAACTCCAAAAATAATGATTTTGGAAATTTCGAAATATGATTCTATAGTGTATAATGTACTAAACAATTTTAATTTTTGAAATTTTTTATTTCAAAACTCGTTAGCGCTCATATTTACTGTCACTTGAGTGGTCTTTGGGGTTGCATGGGTCGAGGTAGCGGGTGAAGTTATCATAGAGAAACTGTCATGGTTTGATTGTCCTATTCTAGATAATGCTTAAATTGAGGCCGAGAGACTTAGGGTATGTTATTTTGAACTTATTAATGCTTATTAGTATTTATTTTCATTTCAGTTTAGTCTAGATAATTTTCAATCCATTCAATAATTTGAAGTTCGAATTTTTTTTTTCAGTGATAAAGCATGTCTTGACCCAAATCTCACATTCCTCATGAACTAGAATGATGCATTAAATTAGTTTGAGACTATTTTCATCAATTTCTTGGTCAGTTCCAAATGAGGACTTTTGATGATTAAGGTAACTTGTAATTTCATTGAATTTTGTGGGTTGGTTTGAAATTAATTAAATTTGTAAGACAAATTTGAAATAAATATTATTATTATTATAATGAAATTATTATTGTTATTATTATTATTTTATTTTATCAATTTTGTTAAAATCTCTGATCTAGATCTAATCTTAGAAAATAATATATGGATTTCTATAGCTTTTTTTACTATTTTTGTTTTTTTCTTATTTTTATTCCTACTTGATAGGGCAATAAAATGAGAAAATGAGTATAAGAAGAGATGTGTTAAAAGCCAATAAGAGTTGGTCCAAGTGGTAAGGCACTTCATCTTCGACTTGAAAAGTTTGAGGTTCGAGTCTCCGTTTCGTCAAAATTTAGCTCTTATTGGTAGCAATTTTATAAACTCCACTGTAAACCCTCATCGAAGTCTGTGGTTTGTCCTGGCCTTGCGAGTGGGTAGGCCTACCCTTAGTTAAACTTTTCTGTTACCAAAAAAAGAAGAGATGTGTTAAATGAAAGGATATACAGAAAATAATTTTCCTTCAATTTCCATTTCATCAAAGCTCTCTCCTATGTTTTCTATTCTAGTTTTTGTTCCGGTGATAAAATCTCTATATACGGTAAAGTTCGATTACGTTGTTGTTGAATTTTGGGAGACGATTGTTCTATAGCGGACAAATTACGTCTTAAGGAAACTGTCAAGTGCAAGCCTCAATGTTTTCTCAACCTATTTTAATTCAACAAAAGGTTTTAAATATTCGGTAAAACTTTTGGTTATAATTTTATATCATTAATAATTTTATGCCTGTTTAGTCCTTTTGGGACTGATTTAATATAACAAAATTAAACTGCGAGTTGAGGAATTGTTAATTGGCTGCTTATCTGTTGAAAGAATAAGATTATATTTTATGGTTTAAAAGAAAAAAGATTATATTTTATGGCCGATTGGTAGTATTCAAAACGATGTTTGTTATATAATTATTTTTGTTAGAAAACATATAAAATTTTAAACTCTCCATCAAGGTGGAAATAAACGAATAATAAAAACAAGACGTGTAGCGTGATGTGTGCCTTGGATTAGGAATATTCATTCAGCATATTTTTCAGGGTGACTATTTTTTTATTTTTCTTAATTTTCAAGCAAAATTCAGTTTGGTAGAGTCAAATTTTATAAAAAAATTTAAGCATTAAGCTAAATTAAGCCAATTCAATCAATTCAGTTTAGCCATAAAAAAATGAGGTTTTATTAGTATTTATCAGTATCATTTCAGTCCATTTTAATAATTTCACTTCAATATGCAATTTAATTAATTAATTTTTAGTTCAGTCCAGTTTAATAATTTAGAATCACCTTACTATTTTATGTCAACAAGGAAATATTTTATGAAAAGCCACAAAACATTGATCATCAATATACTATAGTAATTTAAACATTCAAATAACCATATAAATCAGCTTTAGCATAAAATTCGGTTAAAAGAGAAAATCAAAACCAGAAGAAAGAAGAACTTAAAACTTCACAGTGACTAGAGTTTTGAGAGACAACCAACTTTTTAGTTCATCAACTTTACATTCATGTAATTTTTTTACTCAAAAATCATACGTACTGACATTTTCTTGAAAAATCTGAGGGTCATGATATCATAATAGTAAATGCTTTGCATACAATATATTTTCATCAGCTATAATTTTCGTTTAAAATAAAACTGGTCAACACACGGTTGATCTACCAACCTTGAGTCCAATTACATTCTAACTAGGCTTTGTAATTTAAAAGCGTGACTTAAAAAAAGAAGAAAATCTTATTCAGAGAGTATAGAGGTAGAGATAATGAAGAAAATTGGATGGTGAATGTGTTAATCTAGTGGTTAAATACTCTACAAATGATCAGAGAGGCTATAAATTTGAATCACATCAAAGATGGGAGGTTTTCTTTATTATTTAATAATATAAGTGCAATTGTACAAATTTAATATAAAAATAAAAAGAATTGGCGTTTTAACAACAAAGAAAATTGACAAATCTTAGGCAATGTATATATGGAAACTAGAGCGATAAACACACTTGGGTCTTAAAGTATGTTGAGACTCGATCCTAAATCATGAAATAATTGTTATATATCCAAAATTTTATTATTTGGTTCTTTACTTATTATTTAATCATATTTGACTCCAAATATATTTTAATTGATGAAATTTTTAACCCGGACAATGTTTTATTAGTTACTTGATCTTCACATTTACGCATAAGTTTTCTTATATGGAAACAAGTAATTAGATAAAAAAAAAAGTTAAATCTTGTAGTATATACGTTTTATGTATCACATGGGATGATAACGTTTATACTAATTATCCATTTAATTATTACATCCATCCCATTTTTTTTAATTCATGGTGAGTGTGGTGAGCTTCATTAATATTCTTTTGAAAGACAATTGCCATATAGTTATAAGTCGTTTAATTGGTTGTTTTCCTTAAGCCTCATTTATTTGTCGGAAACTTTTGGGTAATGGATTTTTTTTGTGCATGAAAAGAAATTATAGGAAAATATTTTCATCTGCATGACTCGTACATGAAAATATTTTCTGCTGCCAACAAAATATTAGATAACCAAGCATTTTCCATGTATTTCTGCTGCCAACGAATCATAAAAATATTTTTTAAAGCAAAATTTTCTGCCAACAAATGAGACCTCAATATATTTGTTTTTTTCCCATGTATTTCTTGGTAGGTAGTGTAAATAATATGATAAACATGATATGATTTCCAGAGAAAAGCAAGGCATTTACCATCAAGTGTAAAAAATAAAAAATACCAACTAGATGTTTTCTTTTTAATTTACTTATATAGAGTGTAGTTTTTTTAAATTTTTTAATACGACCAATGCCATTGTTTGGTGATGTCTTCAACTCCAAGAAAATATTATGATATTGTTAATTGTTTGATGTCTTCAACTCCAAGAAAATATTATGATATTGTGAAATTGAATCTTTCTTCTTGATTTAGCTGAAAGAATCTGTCCTCCAAGCTTCTTCATGGCGAACATGGTGGCTTCCCCTCTCCTCCGGGTGCTATCCGACAGACTAACTTCTTTTATTCGCTACAGCTTCGACATCACAAACTTACAGCTCAGTTTAGCAGAACTGCAAACTCTGGTCATCGAAGCAGAAAACAGATCGGAGGAAGAAGATGGGATTCGTCGTTGGCTTACTGAGGTCAAAGATGCTTCCTATGAAGCTGATGATGTTCTTGATGAATTCAACCGCCTTTCGACCTTCAAATTCAGCACCTTCCTTTTCCCTTCTCAATGGCTTCTCCGGTTTAGTCTTCAACGCAAGATGAAGTACATTGAAAGCCGGTTTAATGCTCTTTTGGACAGGCGGATGAAGTTTCAGAAGGCTACTCCGTTAATCATTTCGCCTGAGGCATTCTCATCATTTGATGGAATTGGAAATGTCAACTTCAAGGTACCTCATCGCGAAACTCGCTCTTCTATATCTGAATCAGAAGTTTTCGGTAGAATGGAGGATAAAATGATTTTGATGGATCGATTGTTTAGTGATTATGATTCGCAGTTCAAAGTTTTGCCGATAGTTGGTATGGGTGGTCTTGGAAAGACTACTCTGGCTAAACTAATTTACAACGATGAAACTGTTCTTCGTGGTTTTGAGAAGAGATATTGGGTATCTGTTAGTCAGGTGTTTGATGTGAGAATGATTGGGAAAGCTATAATGGAAACTAGTCAGAATGATAAGTTCGAAGGAAAAGCATCATGTTTCCTTGTTAACACGGAGGAGACGATAGATGCCATTGTGAGGGATGAATTGAGGGGGGAAAGATTTTTCCTTGTTTTGGATGATGTTTGGAATGAAAATCAAGAAAAATGGGATGCGGTGCAGAGATGGTTTGCTGTTGGAGCTCGTGGTTCGACTATTTTAATGACTACTCGTAGTGCAAATGTGGCTGATTTAATAGGAACTGTTGAGCCTTACAATTTGAAACCTCTCTCGGATGATGACAGCTGGTTACTTTTCCAGAATGTTGCATTTAGCTCCAAGGATGAAGAAAACGTTAAACTTGTTGAGATCGGGAAGAGGCTTGTGGACAGATGCAAGGGTTTGCCGCTTGCTATAAAGACTCTAGCTTGTTTGATGCGTTTTAAAAGGGAAGAGAGCGAGTGGCTGCAAATCAAGGATGATAATTTGTGGGGATTACCAGAGTTCGGGTCTTCTGTTCTTCCAGCTCTGAGACTGAGTTATAATCATTTACCATCTCACTTGAAACAATGTTTTGCGTACTGTTCGATATTTCCTCAAGGTGTTACGATCGACAAGGAAAGACTGATTCAATTGTGGATTGCTGAAGGTTTTGTCCAATCAAGTGAAGGAAGCAGAAGTTTGGAAGACGTCGGGAATGAATACTTCATGGAACTGTGGCGGCGCTCATTCTTTGTCGAAATATGGAGAGACGATTCTGGTGAAATAGTAAATTGTCAGATGCATTATTTAATTCATGATCTTGCACGTAGTGTAGCCAGTGTCGGATGCTCAATTTTGGAAAGTAAAACACTTCAGAATGCTACTCAAGAAGTTCGTCATTCGTCTGTGGTCTATGATTCCGACGATCAACAATCAACAATGCTGGAATTGTTGCAGAAGGCAAAAAAACTCCGGACATTGCTTTTGTTCTCTAACAATCTTGAGAAGATTCCTGAACTTCTCTTGAAGTTGAGGTCTTTGAGAGCCTTAGACTTGAGTGGAAGTGGCATTCAGAAATTGTCCAAGTCAGTTGCTAGACTAACACATTTACGCTACCTCAATCTTTCTCGAACTCATATAGAAAAATTGCCAGACTCCATTGGCAAGCTTCAGAGCTTAAATACACTCGAACTCATCGAGTGTTACAATCTTCAGGAGTTGCCCGTTTCCATCTGCGAGTTAATGCACCTCAGACATCTTGACATTCAGTCATGCTGTTCATTATCTCATATGCCATGTGGGATTGGGAAACTCATACTTCTTCAGAAATTGCCGTTGTTCATATTGAGCAACATTGATGATAGCGGTGGTATTGGTGAGCTCAGAGAGCTAGATCTCAGAGGTAAACTGGAGATAAAGAATCTCGAGTTCGTGGGCAGAGTGGAGGATGCTGAAAATGCACAGTTGCATAAGAAGCATAAACTTCGTTCGTTGAAGTTATCATGGAGTCACGGCGCTAAGATGAGTGCTCAATATTCACCTGAGAAAGTGCTTGAAAAACTCGTGCCACCCCAGGAGTTGAAAGTTCTGCAAATAATAGATTACAAAGGTAAATCATATCCATCATGGATTATGAAATCATTGCTCAAAAATCTAGCAAAAGTTTCTCTAATTAATTGCAGTTGTGAGCAACTTCCTCCATTGGGACACCTTCCAAATCTCAGACACCTCTACATTAAACAAATGTTAGCTGTGGAGGTTATAGATTCTGCATTTTACGGAGGAAATGATACATCGAGTGCAAAACGGTTTCCATCTTTACGACAGCTTGAGCTTTATGATATGCCAAGCTTAAAGGCGTGGTGGAGTTTCAGATCCAATGATAAGTTTGATTCTACCGGCGACATAGAAGTATCATCATCATCTGAAACATCAGAAGAAGCCTTCCCTTGCCTTGAATTTCTGACTATTAAGGGCTGCAGCAAATTGACCAGATTGCCAGAACTTCCAAACCTGAAGAATCTAGCACTATGGAACTGCAACGAGGAGCTATTAATGTCACTGGACAAGCTAGCTTCACTGTCAACACTTGTGATCAATGAATTTCGGAAGCCATTAGCGTTACCCCTCCCAAACTTGAACTCCATAAAGAAGATAACAATATACGATTGTGATAACCTGCTTGCTCGGTTGGATGATGACATGAGATATTTTCCTTCTGTAGAGCATTTGAGAATTCTGTACTGTGATGCTTTGAAGTCGTTACCCTTAGGCCTTGGGCACCTTACTTCCCTAAAGATATTAGAGATAGCAGAGTGCCCGGAATTGGCTGATATACCAGATGTTATGCAAAACCTTCATTCTCTTAAAGAATTCATCATCGTTGGCTGTCCCAAGTTGAAATCACTGCCAAACAGCATCTCCCAGATCAAGCTGGAAAAATTGGTGATTCGAAGATGTTCTGAATTATATGAGAAAATCCAGACAGAGAACAGCGAAGAGTGGTGTAAAACGGCACATATCTCGCGAATTGAGAAGGAAGGTGAGGAATATGTAACTGAAGAAGATATCACTAGTGAGCCTGAATATTGAAGAACAAGAAAATCAACCTTTTCCAGAGAGATTGCACAGGTCTGCCAAGTGCCAACATTATTCTTCCGTTCCCCACTTCAATGTGACTACACTATATGTTAATTGTAATGAATTGTGTTTCTGTAATACAAAGAGTTTTCAAATCGAAGATTAAGAACATATATTAAGCATACGGTGGTTCTCCAATGCATTATAGAACAATTTAAAGATAAAATAGATTAACTGAACTCAAGAACTATATTTCCGTAAAATCTTGGAACTTGAGAAATGACTTTTTACTTGAACACGATACAAAACTGCTCTGCCACAAGCCAACAATCTAAAATTGAAGTTCCTGGTGCCTAATGGATGTTGATTCTAATCTATTATCTCAAGTAACAACATGATATGGATTACTCATCTGATCTCGATGCATCCGACAAACTCCTAACAATTTTCCGATACTTCTCAGGGCTGTCATACATAGTTGGAGTATTGATAATTGCCTTTTCCAGCCAGAACTAGTCTACCTCCTTTGGCTCGCTAAGTCCCCTAAAGAACCTTTTCCACTTGTCCATCACTTTTTGCAACCGAATACTTTTACTTCCTTTAAGAAGGTACTTCAGGTAGTCCTTTGCTAAAAGAGTCATCTCGTCACCATAGATTATGTAAACATACTGCAGTTGTAACCATTCAACATCAAATCATTAATACAATATTATACGCTAATAGCAAACAATGAAGATTATTGTTAGAGAAAAATACGTTTTGTGAACGTATTCAGTTAACTATCTCATAAAGATTGAAGGAATAGTTGACAACTCGCTATGCTAAAAGTTCACAACCATCCAACACACCACATCAAGTAACAGTCTGGTATTATTACCAGAAAGATGAAACCAATGGTAGCTAATACTACTTGCAAAGTTTCATCCAGTATTCCTTTAAGCCCTTCGTCTTCAGATTCACCGAAGCCGTCCCCTTTGCCGCCTCCACCGCCACCACGGGGTGGATTGATTCCCCTCCCTCCATCGTAAAATTCTTCCTTTTCAATCTGTTGTCGTAACGCATCCTCTACTGATTTTCCCTTGAAATTTTCCATGACTTTGTCAAGAGACCAAGGAAATCCCTGTCATGCAAATACATGTCTTTTTCTCGATTACGGAATATAATATATTATTTACAAAGAAGATGAATTTGAGGATCACGGTCCTTTTAATTGGTAAGCATAATTTAATCCAGTATGCAAGTGATCCTTTTCAATTTTTCTACTCAAGGTGCAATAAATTGACATTACATAACACTGCATTCATTTCTATGACTTCTGTAAACAATATATAAATTGATAGAAAAAGGGATACTTCTGTATAAAGTTAGCTAATGTGGATTCAAGAAAGAAACTTTGTTCCTCTACGAGACAAAACAGGATTCTTCCTAAACGAAACAGAATCAGGTCGTTACCACCATTACTAACCGCGGAGAGCTGAAAGTTTATCCATGCAATCACTTATATTCACAGAAAAAAAGATTTGTATAGAGGGAACAGAAGGATCTGCAGGAAATTTGGCCGACGAAGGGCATTCTCTATAGTCGTTTGAAGGACAAGCATTAGACATGAAAAACACTGAACTCTCAACTCTCAGTGATTCAGTATCAGAATTTCAGCAGTTACAAAGTTAACGATGACATTACAAGTATTTGATTTTGATCTTTGAGGGACTAAAATGCTGGAGATCGTGCTGCAATAAAGCTTAAAAATTTCATGATCAACATGTAATGCAAAGTTTATTTCTTTTTCTGCTAATAAATACTAAAATGTACAGGACAACAGACCTCAGGGTATAAATTTGCTAAAGAGATACATATAATACAAGTACCAACATACTAATCCATTTCCAAAGTCATTAGAAAAAAAGTTAAGAACCAGATTGGCGAAGATATCTTCATGCCCAACCCTCTTGAAAGGAGATATATGTCTCGAGTTACTACAAGGACACCGATCTAAAACTTCGACATAGTTAGGGTACATTGTGATACATTCTACAAAGACTGACTTATTAGTTCCAAAACAATTGCAAACCATAATCAAGACGGTTCCCTACATATTCTACCGAAAGTTAATGGGCTGTAATTCGAAAACGAATCATAAAAAGAACGAAACACAACAAGCAAACTTCATAATGTAAGCAATAAGAAGATTTAGAGAAGATATCTCTAACCTCTTTGCCTCCTTCAGACTTGCCTTTGCCACCAAGCAAGCAAACAAGTGCATGTTTTAGGCATTTTCTAGATAGCCTCTGTTGCAAGGCAGGTCTAGATTGGGCATATTTTGGAGCAAAAGCAGCAACTTTCAAAGATCTTGTCAAGATTTTATCAAGTCCAACAGGTAAAACGCATGGCACACGTGCTTGTGAGCGTGATTTGGATGAAATTCGGGTGGGCAGAGCGGGTCTGCAGGGACTTGGACCAACACAAGTCGACATCTCTGAACAAATCCTGAATGTATGATTATCACACCCCAGCTTCCCTCGGAGAGTCAACCTAGTTGGGATGTCCAGCAGTTCTAATAAACTCCTACACTCCCGGCTTTTACTTAAAAAACAATGATTATGACGCCCCAAAAAACAGAACTTATATCTTTACCACAAATTCCAAACAAAATAGCTCTTAGTGACAAACAATATAACTCTAATGATTAACAATATGAAGTAATGATTACAGATTACCTAACTTATAATCATCTCAAGGTCTATAAATATATGACAAATGAAGAGAATGGTTTCGGATGCCATTTAATACAATTTTGCAAAAACTTTTAGTAACATCTAATATGTTTCAGAAAACATGGTCACTCAAATTTGATTTGTCTCAATAAAGTCACTCTAGTTATCTTATTATGGTCACTTAAATTTGATTTGTCTCAATAAAGTCACTAAATTTGAATTTTATTTTATTTAAGTTGCCTCAATCAATTTTAACACCAAAAAAGTGATGTGACTGTCGTGTCAACAAAATTAACTTTGATCGTTGATAGCCATATCACATTTTCATTATGTAATTTATTTCTAAGTTAATAAGATGATCCAATTGAATTGTGTGATCTATATATATATATTAAAAGGAGAAGCAAAGGACACCACTTGGCAAACAAAGAGCGATTAAAGGAATGACGTGGCTTAATGAGGAAATTCTTTGCATACATGTCATTTTTATAGAATTTTGGAGTTTTTAAAAGAAAAGTTAAGATAAAATGAGTTGTTTGAATTAATAAAATGACTATATTAATAATGAGTTGTTTTTCTAACAAAACAACTATATTAATAATAAAACATTTGCTAATTTTGTGTACTCATAGTTATTTTGGAAATGTTGATGGTAAAATAATTGGGTTGATTTTAACCGATATATTCAATACTTACTATTAAATTTTTTGCTAGCATGTTGAATTGAGATATTAAGTATTAGAATAAATATATTTTAAATTTTATTTTATTTTTAATAAGATTATATTTTTAAATTTTTTTTGAAAAACGATTTTATTTTTAATTAGTACGGGTGTATGTCATGGTTACTTTGAAGTAATCATTATTTTGCTTTTATTACCAGTAAATCAAATTCTATATCACCCATCTGATGATAGTGGAAAAAAGATGATTATTTTGTTAAAAACAAAGTAACCATACAAAACACATGCCACATGTCAAGTTAATTGAGATTTGGTTGATCTGTTATTTTCTGGATTTTTACCTTAAATTAAATTTAGTAACCTACAATATTTATTTCCACAATTTGTTGGATAAGTTTTGAACAATTATCCATCCTAACAATATTTATCTTATCTCTCTAAGCATTTGAATTCAGAATAATGCGTGATTTGGCTTCTCCAACAGTTTTTCTACAAATGGTTTCTACTTCATCTTCTTCGATTATAGGAGTATCATTTACGCTCTCTTTTTTTCCCTTAAAAAATGACTTAGGCTTAAACTGATTTTCATTTGCTTCTAATCTCCTATTCAATGCAGAGCTATTTTGGGAATTATTATATGTATTCTCTTCAATAGGTGAACTTTATTATCTTTTCTCATTTTCTTTCCTTCTGTGTGATTTTTTTTTCTCAGAGCTTGGCTTATGAATGTTTCTTCGATATGCCAATTTGTTTTTCTTTTGCATCTTCCTGCTGCTGCAAGGTATTCTGGTTTCCATTTTGTTTTTTCTTCTAGATGAAATTCTTTTTAAATTAAGGTTTTTGCTAATTAATATTTGTTTATCATAAATTTTATTACTAATCTTCTTAACATTTTATTGTTTCTCTTTGATATAACATGGAAGTAGGGCCTGCAATAATATCAAGCTACAATACAAGTAAACAATCATCTCTATCACAGCATAGGGGTGATCTTTCGTGTATGCTTTTATTAGTTTTACCCTTTAACTTCTTACAATGTACTATTTCTTTGAACTAAATTTCCTAGAGGGGAGATTCTCCAACATAAAGATATATGCAAGTGTTTCAGTTAAGATAAGGTCATTGTCTAACAAATTTGATTTTAATCTCATAATGAAAGAGTTATTCCTTTCAACCTCATTTTTAATTGTCACTTACAAATGATCTAAAGTTCCTCACTGATGCATTATTGTTTGTAACAATTTAGTCTTCCAATTGAAACTCTGTTTGTCCTCTGGTTATGATATGACATGCAAACATTTTACACATCTTTTGTTTTCTTTATTGCTGATTTTTGTTCGTGATTTTTTTAAATAGATCCATGAGCTAATACGTTTGTATTTGGAGAGATCTGCTTTGGGAAATCTACAAGAAATGCACTTGAGCTGGAAATTATGAGTTCTTTTCCTACTAATTGAATTGCGATCATATATAAAACCTAACTATTTTCTTTTCAAACATTTCATTTGTTTGCAGTATCTTTAAATTTGTTCATATGAATTGTGTGTTTTACAGTGGCACCAAGTGCTTTTATGAATTTGATTTATATACTATGGAGGTATATACTTTAATTTTTAAATTCAACATATGTCACTGATAAGTAACGAACTGGTATTTGATTATGAGCATCACGAACCGGTATTTGATTATGAGCATCATGCTGATAAATCTTTTTAGGTATCATTAATCATTATTTTTGGTATCACGTTGTACTGGTAATTTAGTATAGTAAAATATCGTAGTACTTAGAGATTGTAAATTAACAAATTTCTCATGAATATATGTAAAATATTAGATAATATGATTTTTAAAAAAAAGATCATTTAATAAAAAAGATAAAAAATTTCAAATAAAAAAAGATAAATAGATGATATGCAACCTCTATTTTGAATAAAAGTTCTTAGTTTACAAAATAATTTTTCGTTCAAAAAAAGCTAAATACCACAAATGATATGCAACCTCTATTTTAATATTATAAGGTATAATAACACAAATGATATGTAGTTTTAAAACCTAAATATGATCTATTTTAATGGAATTAAGAGTTAGAGAAAGTATTAGAATAGGAAGAAAAGTAATAATTTGTATCTTGGCAAACAAAGAGAGAATAGAGAAATCGAGAGAATAGAGAAATAATGTGGCTTAATGAGGAAATTTAATGCTTATGTGTCACTTTTTGTTTTTTAGATATTTAGAATTTCTATAGAAAAATAGAATTTTAAATTAATAACTAATTAATATTATCTATGAAAAAGACTAATATTATCATATTGAAAAATATACAATATCATGAGTGCATTTAAAATTATTTTAGGGTATAACTAAAAATAAACGCTATTTTATAACTAATGATTAACGGGTTACTGTTAGAGGTATTTCCAAGGTATAATAAAATAAATAATAACTTTTTTTAAACTAAGTGAATGAGTTGTTGCTAGAGATGTTTAGGGTATAAGAAATGTATGAGCGACTTTCTAACTAAGGATTCACGGGTAATTGTTAGGCTTTTAGGCTATAATAAAAAAAATAACTCTTTTTATGATTAAGAACTAACAAGTTGTTTTAAATGCTTTTAATGTATAATAGAAATGTTCCATTATTAGGCCATGCACTTATATTTATAAATTTATATAGTTTAATTTCAAAATAACTCACATATAAAAAAAGTACAAAACTATATAATGTGAAATATGTTGTTCCCGTGCATCGCGCGGGTCAAAATCTAGTTTTATTTAAACAGATTAAAGTTGGTGAGCATTTTGAATCAACAAAATTAACATTTAAGGATTAGGAGCACAAAATGTATGGGTTAAAGCGAAAGTGGGCCGGGCCCAATCTTTTCTTAAGACTTGGCCGGTTTTTTTGTAACATGATGTTTGTTTGGTTACAAGATCCGACCCGTTTAGAATCGGATCACTATATTCTTCTCTTCTTCTTCTTCTTCTTCTTCTTGTTGTGGTGAAAGAGCGGGAGACAGAGGTCGTAGTAGTTCTTGCGCCATGGATTTCGATGGAAGCTACGAAATCGAGCGCACTGCCGATTTCATTTTCTCTAGAAACTTCTCTAGAGTCGCTTTACAGGTAACTCATTTCCATAAATATCTCTAACTGAATTCCATAAAAATAATATTAAAATACTACTAAGCTTGTTTCTGTTACATTATAAATTTTAGAATAACCTCTGAGTTAATTAAGCTCGAGCTCTAGTGAACTCGATCGAAACTATATGAAAATATATGAAGTCAAGTACATAATTTAAGAATTGAATGCTTACTGATATTATTATTACTTCAATCTTACTTAGTTTCCGGACGAGTTACTAAAGCACTCAGTCCGAGTGGTGACTAAACTTAAGGAGAAACTACGGTTTCTCAGAGAATCGTCCACCGAAGAAAATGCCGGTAGCAAGGAGGTCGGTTTGTTTGTAATGGCGGATGCAACGTACGGTAGTTGCTGTGTTGATGAAGTTGCAGCTTCTCATATTGATGCTGATTGTGTTATACATTACGGACACACGTGTCTCAGCCCGTAAGTACTTAATGTACTCGTGTGATTGAATTATTTCTGGTTCTCAATCTTGTATATAGCTTATATTTGGATGAAAACTATCGACTAGGTCGTTGCTAGTGTGTAATGTTGTTAAGAAGTTCGTATTTGGATGTGTAAATTTATGAACACTTATATTTAAGCCGCTGTTTGTTCGCAGGACATCAACGATTCCAGCGTTCTTTGTTTTTGGAAAGGCGTCTATTAACATTTCGGATTGTACTAAAGTAATATCGGATCATTCCTTGACCAGCAGCAAGCCTATTGTGGTATAGTAAATACGTGGAACTTTTGCATCTCCTTCAGAAGCTGATTCTGTGATGTGGAGATGATTATGAACGCGGGTTCAGGATCTAGTTAACGAGCCCCTATCCCTATCGTATTAAGGTACAAGTTCCCATAACTAGATCCTGAACCCGCGTTCATAACACATATAGATGTTTATGAGTCGTCTCGTGCTGTTCATGTATGAAGCATATTTTACTGAAGTGATAGATTTTAGATGTACATGAGTTTCTTCTCAGTGTTCTTGGTGCGCAACAGTTTTCATTTGTTGCTTGACAAGTTTAAGATACCCTGGCATGTTATTTCCTGTGAGAGCAACTAAAAAGCTGTCATGTGACTCTGTTTTGCATTTTTGCCTTCATGTAGGTCCTGTTTGGGCTAGAATATGCGCACTCTATCCCTCATATTAGAAAAGAGTTGATGAAAGAAGCATCAGAGCAATCCAGGCTGAAGCATTTAGAAATTTATTTTGCTGATGTGATGTCCTCGATAGTAAACCCCTGTGACAATAGAAACCAATCTGATGCACTCCCAACATCAGTTGATGACTGTACTCCTAAGAATGACTATGCGAAGAATGACCATGCGGAATCTGGTTCTAGGCACAGGATTGGAGGCTTGATCTTGGATTTGCCTGCTGGATGCAGGATGGAGGATTTTTTGCTTTTATGGATTGGTTCAAACAATTCAGCATTCTCAAATGTCGTGTTGACATTTAACAGCTGTGAAATAGGTAACTCATTGTACATTTTTATGGGGTGAGACTTTGCCAAGTTTGGCTGGCAAGTTTGTGGCAGTGGATGTATATATCTTGATCGTTAATATTGATGCATCTTTTGCTTGGATGCTGTACAGTTGTGCTCACTAATCCATTTTCTGAGTCCAGATGACTGATTTTGTTCGACTGCTTGGCTTTAAGTTTATAAATGATTGATATCCATACATTTGCTTTTGATTTGCTATTAGTAGTTTTTCCTTTTGTTACTAAAGCTGTTTCCTGCACTTTCATTAGTCATTGAGGTTGCATTATCCTTATATGGCTCTTTATCCCCAAGTATGGTTGTGGAAACCTTTTAAACATTTTTATTTGATTACTCCTTTCATTTCCTCAATAAAAAATTAGGTTTCGGTAGGCATACATAACTGATATCCTGTATGAATGACTGAAAAGATAAATGCATTACTTATATGTCCACTCTTTAAATGATCCTCATTTTAAAGTTGTTGGCTCTCTTTTTAGTCAGATATGACGCAGATGAAGATCGTTTGGTGACAGATTTGTCTGAGTCTAGAAGAATTCTTAAGCGTAGGTATTGCTTCACAGGATGATAACACTTTTGTTGTATATCTACCTCTCACTCAAACTGTCAAACTTGGATCTATTTTTTGCATTCTTTAGCCTGAGCTCTCTATATCTAGTCTTTTTTTCCATGGATGTTGATTGAGTGTTGCTTCTGCAGATATTATCTGATGGAGAAGGCAAAAGATGCTAATGTTGTTGGAATTTTGGTGGGAACCCTTGGTGTAGGTATGCTGTGCTAAGTATTTTTCTTTGGGTACTACTGTTAATTCATTTCTCTCTCTCTCTCTCTCTCTCTCTCTCTCTCTCTCTCTCTCTCTCTGTATTCATACATTAGATATACTATCTTTTCATTAGAGATGCCTCACTCTCTCTCTCTCTCTCTCTCTCTCTCTCTCTCTCTCTCTCTCTCTGTATTCATACATTAGATATACTATCTTTTCATTAGAGACAAATCATACTACAGTGAATTCATGACCATTTTTTTGGTTTTCGTCATTTTGATTCAGCTGGTTATCTCGACATGATTCATCAGATGAAAGACCTAGTCACTAGTGCAGGCAAAAAGGCTTACACTCTGGTTATGGGAAGACCTAACCCTGCAAAACTGGCCAACTTTCCTGAGGTAAGCATCAATTTACCTCTTGCTGTAAGTTTCTTAATTAGAAGATTCTTATTATTTTGTTAGATAATAACAGTTTGCAATTGTGACAGTGTGATATTTTCATCTTTGTCTCCTGTGCTCAAACGGCTCTTTTGGATAGTAAAGAGTTCTTAGCTCCAGTTATCACTCCATTTGAAGCAATTTTAGCTTTCAGCAGGTTTGCACTTATTAGCAGTTGCCATTGATATAAGTTACTAGTCTGAATTGCACCTTCTACTTTTCAAGTACTGTATTAATCTCTTCTAGTTTCTATTTTATTTCCATCCTACCATAACTTAAGAAAGATTATATAGTTCCAATCTCCTCTAGTGAAGCCTCTCAAAAGCCAAGGACAATTAGGACAGGTTTTGCCCGTCAACTCAGTTTGGGATGTAAAGAGGGTATACATCCTTATAGTTTTCTTCTGTAGACTGACTAGTACATGTGAACATCTCATTGTCCAGTCAGTCGTGGGACCTGTGATTCACTATATTATCTGCCGTTTACCTGCTGAACTTAACAAGTAGTGGCAGTAGGACTATGTGATGTCCTTAATCCTTGTGAAGTCGATCACATGTTCATCTACACCTTTAAATGTCTAACAGAGGGTCACATTGATTTGGTATAGATTTTTGTGTGACTATTATCAGTGTTAAATTAAAAGATGTCATGTTTTGTGCATCTCTCATGTTGCATAGATGTGCAACTAGCTAGGCTGCACTTCAGAATTGGTATGAGACAACCAGAAATCCTACTAGTTTATTGGAAAACGAAAAATTTAGAAATGTTCAAAAGCATGTTATTTCTCTAGTTTATGTGCTAGCTCTCTCTGTCAAATAGGAAGGATTTATAACAAGTTCAGGTTCTTTCTATATGAACTGAATGTTCACATTTATTTATTAATTTTGAATCAAATGGGAACTGCATCATAAAGAAATGATATCATCACATAACCAGTTCTTGACAAAGATATATATTGGACAGTGTGTGGTAGATATGCTACGATGTGATATCATAAAGATGTAATCTTTGATCACCTATCTACTCTATAATATTGAACTTACTGTTGAAATGCTGATGCGACTTGATTGTTCTTTATGATGTTCATGTTAGCGACCCCAAGTCATTTTAGGATTAAGGCTTTGTTATTGTTGCTGTTAATATACTGTCATTGGTGACATTTTCCGGGTACCAGTTTTTTTCCTAAAGAAACTTGGATCCATCTTTTTCTTTCAGGAGAACCTTGCTAATTCTAATTATTAACATGTCTGAATTTTCTTCTCGATGTTAATTTGTTACAGCTTTCATGCTGAAACGATCATTACAGTTTTTTTCATTTAGATAGATTTTTTTCGAATCTTTTTGGCATTAACTTGTTTTGCAAACATGTGTTGTGCATTATGATATTTAGAAAGAGCAGAAGTAAAATGGTAACCAAGGATTACAAGTTGAAGTACGAATTGACTTCATTCTTAAAGCTTTAGAATGTGATCTTTATCGGTCTGAATACTCGATATTTTGAATTTCATTTTGTAGAGGAAGTCAATGGACAGGATCTTATGTATTGGAGTTTCAGAATCTGATTTTCCCTAATACATCACAAGGTAAAGCCATAAAATCTGATGAAGCAAGATTTTCCTTCATAAAAGGTGGATATATAGAAGATTTTGATTTGCAAGGTAGTTTCCATCATCCAATTAATTTTTAAGCGAGTTTTCCTTGATTTGGACTATACATTAGCATAATGAGTTTTCTTTGATTTGGACTATAATGTTCATACAGAAAACGTTGAGGAAAATAATGAAGCCCTTGCTTTAGTAAATGCAACGGAGAAGGCCCTGCAATTGCAAGACAGAAACTCCAACTCTACGTCTATCGTGAAGGGAACCATAAAATCTGGATTGGATTACTTTGCTAACCGATCTTATCAGGGTCTTGAAAAGCATGACTCTACGCCAGAGCCGTTTGTGATTGGCAAGTCTGGAAAAGCGTCAGGTTATACACATGAGAATGATAAGCTAGATGACATGTGATTAACTATGCGAGAAATGGATACGATGAAAAATGTTGACTTGAGGCTCATCAAGCGAGAGATTATATATTTACAGGCTGGAATCAGAACCTCACTTCTCCGTCGGACTGTGGTTGTGCCTTTTCTTTTGGGGAATGAGTGTTTATAGTTAGGATTTTTTTTTTGGGTCTCGTATGCCATATTCTAGGGTAGGAATTACAAGAATTACTAAAATACTACCCACAAAAATGGAATTTCTTGTTCACTTTATAATATTTGGTGGTTGCCAGTTCATTTTTGTACAATGTAAGATGTATTTTACTATTTTATGATTTTAGTTTCAGTAATTTAGTGGCACATTTGCCAGTCTCATGACAACCGCATGGACTACTAAATATTCCAGTTGTTTTTTTGCAGAATCAATTTTCTTTTGAAATACAGAACATTTTCTGAACATTTTTTGAAATACAGAAGATATCAGAAACTATTATTCTTTTGCTCCTCAAGGACATGGTAAAAATATAATATCATCTAAAGCAAACATTTTTGACACTATAATCCCCTAATAGCTATCAACTGGTATAATAAGTGTGGATCGAACATGAGCCTTCAAATATATGTATATATGAACATAAATTTTGTAGCCTTTTTAAAATCATGGGTCTACCTCATGCCCGACCGTGCAAGTCGATGCAAGAAAAACTAGCAAATGAAAATAAGAAAATAGACATGAAATGTCTAATCGCTATCTATGACCAACTCAAAAATCAACACTAGACACATAAATTCCCCCACTACACACGCAGTCAAGCAATTTCCGCCAATATTCAAAATTGATTTCAATTCCTTAGTACTTTTTTTAATTGCATTTCCGCAAATATTCAAAATTGATTTTCCAAATTTGATTAAAGTGATCCTATTTGAATTTAAATTTATTTCAAAGTGATTCATTAAACACTTAAACTCATCTAAACCGATATATTAGCTCATTGAACTCGTAAAAAACTCTAAAAGTCTGAGGATTTTTTATCAATAACAACAAATTAAAGTAAGAAAATGAAATATTAAAGCTCCAATAGTTGTCTATTGACCAAATCATAAGTTAATGCTCTACATTTCCCCAGTCTTCACTCTATAGATTTGTTCTTTCTTTTTTTTCCCAGCCATGTTCTAAGTGAGAAGATACTTTTATCCGGTTACTTTAACTTATAGATCTTTTATGTGATTGCCAAACATGATTGTTAATTAATTCAATATATAAAATTTTAAATTTATAAAATAAAAACGCTACAACTTATAATATAAATCTTAAAACCTTAATTATTGAATCTATATGGCATGTCATCAAATAGTTGGTTCGATATATGAATGATGTGGCATGTCGGATGTACTTTAAAATTTCTCAGAGCTCACTTGAGATTCACTTTTATGAAGATTGAATAATTTTTCAACTGTCATGTCATCTAACTTACCTCAAGTGATATGATCAAACCCCTTATATTTACAATTAATATTTTTTTTTTTTATAGTGAAAACAACCTATAAAATGATATTATACAAAAATATGTAATTTTTAAAGTGTAAAATGATGAGATACATGTTTAATTATTATTATTAGTATTTTAAAGCTTTCCCTCTTTATCTATCATTATAAATACCTCACAATCTCCCCTTATTTTCTCACAACAAAACTTCCCAACTTCTTCCCTTAAGAAAAACACTCAAACATGGCAAACCTTCTTCTCTCATCCTTCATCCTTTCTGTTTCTATAATCTTCATTTCCCAAAATGTCCTAGCACAAAACTGCGGCTGTGCTCCGAATCTCTGCTGCAGCAAATACGGGTACTGCGGCCTAAGCCCCGAGTACTGCGGGGAAGGGTGCCAAGGAGGACCTTGCACAGGAGGCTCTACACCGGTGACACCCACACCGTCCGGGGGAAGTGATGTAGCAGTTGCTGATATAGTTACTGCTGATTTCTTTAACAGTATAGTTAATGAAGCAGGTGGTGGTGATTGTGATGGGAAGAGCTTTTATACAAGAGATGCATTTTTGAATGCTCTAAATTCATATGATCAGTTTGGTAAAATGGGATCAGCTGATGATTCTAAGCGTGAGATTGCTGCTTTTTTTGCTCATGTCACTCATGAGACTGGACGTAAGTTCATTTTCTCCTTTTCCTTATTATATTGTGGTCATTCCTAACTATTTCTTTATTCTGAAAATAATTCCATAGTGTTATTACTTAACCGATCGAACTAAAAGTTCGATCTTGTAGTTAAGGCTAGTAATATCTTTTATATTATTCTCCCGACACATGGTGTCTTTAGTTCAATATACCATATTCATAACGGTGTTTTGAATGCTTGTGGTGTATCTTAAAATAAGCCTTAATACATATGCCTTCCTTGAACTTAGTAATTTTTTTTGCACTTAGACCGACAATGTAGAGAACAACTTACGAACTATTAGAACTTGTAATTTATTTTCCACTTAAACCCCTCAACTTGTCAAATGTAACACATTTTGCCATTTTATATTGACATGTCATAAGCTGGCAATAAAAAGTTTTTTTTTTTGTAATTCAACTAAAAATCTAAACTCATATCTTTAGTGACATGCCCCAATACGGCCAGACCTGCCCTTATCTTGATTAATATTTTTTTTATTTTAGTTTATTAGGATTAGCAAGCTAATAAATTTGAAAACATATATGTGGTGCAGATTTCTGCCACATAGAGGAGACAGACGGAGCATCACAAGACTACTGCGACACAAGATACCCATGTGAACCTGGGAAGTTATACTTCGGAAGAGGACCTCTGCAACTCACCTGGAACTACAACTATATAGCTGCCGGTCAGGCCATCACTTTCGACGGTCTTAAAACACCTGAAACTGTTGCTAGCGATGCTGTCCTCTCGTTTAAGACAGCACTATGGTTTTGGATGACTTATGTACGACCCGTCGTTTCCCAAGGTTTTGGAGCTACTATTAGGGCTATTAATAGTATTGAATGCAATAACGGTAGACCTGATGCTGTTCAGTCTCGGATTGCCTTTTACAACAATTATTGTAACAGGTTTGGTGTTGCACCACTTGAGAATGTTGGCTGCTAAACTTCTAGTCGTGTTCGAGGTTGTTCATGCATTGTTTAGGTGTTATGTCTTTCAATTAAAATATTTTTGCATGTGTTACAACTCCACCCCAAAGTCTATATATATCTTAAGTAAAAACCCTTAGCGTTTTAAATGGTTATAAGTTGCTCATGAATTATATGTAGTTTTGATTTTTATGTAAGTGAATAATACATGTACTTTTGGTGTTATAACCTTATTTGAGTGGGATAATTAATCTGATTTCTTGTCAGAGTTTATTTTATGCACATTTAACTTTCTTGATAATAAAGATCCATCTAGCTCAATTGTTTTTTAGTTCATTGTTTAGTGTTGTTATTTATCGTTTACTATATTTAGTTATTGTTTGATATGGAATTCAATTATAGACGGGATACACTAAATCTGATTAATAAAATTAGACAAATGTTACACGTCATGGGAGATAATTAGTGTAGGAATCTTTTTGCAAATGTTAATTTTTATTGGACCCGTGAGACCATAATAAAATTCCTCCATTATGGGTTGTATTGAAAAAATCTGTTTTAATAACAATTCTTTATTTGCTTTTACCTCAAATTGACACACAGTGTGGAAAAGAATAAGAGCAAGATAAGTATCAGAGATCTGTAATAATTATTGTGTGAATGAATAACATGGAACAATATTTAAAAAGAAACTAAAAGTTATTGATGGACATCTTGATTTAGAAAAAAGAGCCATAACGACTTTTTATTAGAGCATTTCTAAAACGTAAAAGCATGAAGCATAAATATTGATCCTACACGTAAACAAAGCTTGTTTTACTCTAATTATATGAGTTCAAATGGAGCAGTCACAGGAATGGATCCTTCGGGTAGCCTCTCAAAGCTCGGGGGACTAGTTTGTGGATTAGGACCTTTTGGAACGCGGCGTAAAATCGACGATGCTGGTGGACTGGTTATGGGGTCGGGACCTTTTGGAACTTGACGCAAAATCGATAAAGATGGTGGACTTTCTCTAGGATTAGGACCGTCAGGAACTTTGCGCAAAATCGACGATGCTGGTGGACTGGTTATGGGGTCGGGACCTTTTGGAACTTGACGCAAAATCGATAAAGATGGTGGACTTTCTCTAGGATTAGGACCGTCAGGAACTTTGCGCAAAATCGACGATGCGGGTGGACTGGTTATGGGATCAGGACCTTTTGGAACTTGACGCAAAATCGATAAAGATGGAGGACTTTCTCTAGGATTAGGACCATCAGGAACTTTGTGCAAAATCGACGATGCCGGTGGACTGGTTATGGGATCGGGACCTTTTGGAACTTGACGCAAAATCGATAAAGATGGAGGACTTTCTCTAGGATTAGGACCATCAGGAACTTTGCGCAAGATCGACGATGCGGGTGGACTGGTTATGGGATCGGGACCTTTTGGAACTTGACGCAAAATCGATAAAGATGGTGGACTTTCTCTAGGATTAGGACCATCAGGAACTTTGCGCAAAATCGACGATGCTGGTGGACTGGTTATGGGATCGGGACCTTTTGGAACTTGACGCAAAATCGATAAAGATGGTGGACTTTCTCTAGGATTAGGACCGTCAGGAACTTTGCGCAAAATCGATAAAGATGGTGGACTCTCTCTGGGATTAGGACCATCTGGAACTTTACGTAAAATCGAAAAAGATGGTGCTTTATGAAATGGGAATTCTTGAGCAAAACATATGCTTAAACTGATAAGCAAAATCACCACAAAGCCGAAACTCTTAATCCCAGACATTTTGCTAAGTTTAGTGGTTTGGTTTCTCAATATCTCAACTTAATGCTTCAAATCATACTACGTGAATGTCTTTATATATGCATTGATATGTACCTCTAATATTAAAAATAAAATCTTCTCATGAATGCATATATTTTTTGTTAAAGTTGTTTCCATGTAATCACAGAAACAATATTTTATGTATGATTATGGTGCATATGCAAGGAGATCTTATGTTTAAAATCGTTCCCATTTTAATTCAATGCAAATATTCTTAATTGATTTCATTCATTCAGACAGATTTGGTTGTTCGTTTTACGTTGACAAAATACATGATTCTGAAATATTTATGTCTCCCCGAATGTAATATAAAGTTAATTGAGGGTAAAGGACTGATGGATTTGGTTGAAGTTTTAAAAATTTCCGGTAGCTATGGAGATTTTTCATAAATTATCAAAGACCAGTTTACTTTAACATAAAGTGACCTAAACAACAGATAAATTTTTGAGCCTCTTACATATGAGTTGTATGTATATGATTTAGAAAATAAAAAGGAAATTTGGCTGTGTAAAATTTTGAGGCTTTGCACAGTACAACTGTTTACACAACCAGTTCTACGGCCATGTTTGTATGGAATATTTCCATTCATTATCTTTCTCAAATTTGCTAGCTTCAGATTGTTGGACTGATAATTGAAACTTAGAGGTATAGAAGAAGAAATTAAATGACATTAGAATTATTTTTGTTTATTTCACCTAATGATGAGATCTATATAAAAGATTAGATCTATGGTCACTTTGTTTTTTACAAAGTAACCATTGATTATTCATAAAAAAATAAAAATATATAAAGATTATAGAAATGACTCTCCAAATAAATTACGACTTAATATAAATATAAATAAATCTTCAATTTTGGAAAGGACTATTAAACTTCTAACTGATGAAGACAACGGCTGATAAGTTTATTATTTCAACATGAAGTCACCGATCCAAAAGGGCTGGCTAGAAATTTGGCATTTTAGTTTGCCAACCCATGGTTTAGGTTCGTGATCCAACCACCTAAGTCCCTTTCTCCATGAATTTTTACCCATTGATGTTCTCTTATTGTCCTCTTGTCTTGACAACTCTGCATGCTTTGGTACATCTTAAATGCTTGTTCGGTTTCAGTGAATGTAATTTATATATTCACCACAAAACTAAGCAATGATCTAATTAAATGAATCAATTCTCTACTAAGTGATAATAGTAAAATGGGTTTTTCTATCATGTGCCCAATGGGCACATGATAAGTGTTATAATTGCACATATTAAGCATTAAATGCACACCTTAAACATTAAATTGGCTACTTATCCCTAATGTATATATTTAATTAATTAATTAATTAATTATTTGATTCTCTCTCTTCCTCATTCTATTCTAAGAAAAAAACGTTGGTAAAAATTCTCATTTTGTAAGAAGTTTTTAATATAAATTAAAATTTGTATTTTTTATGATACCCTAAATAGTATTATAACGAACCCGTTGCACATGTCTTTTGTTTTTTAACCCGATGTAAAACGAGATTTTTTTAAAAAAACTACCGAAAGTATGGTGCTCTATGAAATTTTAAAAAAAAATACCCGAAGTATGCATATGTATTTTTCCTAGAGCACCACTATACTTCATGTATTTTTTTAAAAAAAATTCCGTCTTACATCGGGAGAAAAATTATAAGACATGTGCAACGGGTTCATCCTAGTACTATTTAGGGTATCATAAAAAATACAAATTTCAATTTATAACAAAAAAACTTCTTACAAAATGAGATTTATAAGCAACTTTTGTTTTTTTACAAGAGCATGAGGAAAAGAGATGAGAGAGAATCAAATAATTAATTAATTAATTAAACATTATAAATAAGAAGTCAATTTAATGCTTAATGTGTGCATTTAAGACTTAATGTGTGCAACTATAATACCTAGCATGTGCCCATTGGGCACATGATAGAAAAACCCTAGTAAAATTAAGGTTAATTTCATATAAGTGTCATGTGGTTTTAGATTTTTGCAAATAAGTCCTTATAGATTAATTGTTTTTAAGCAAAAAAAAAAAAAACTGTGAAATGCTTTATTAGCATAATTAAGGAAATAATTGATTTCACTTTCGTGCACAAAGTGAGTTTATTCAACTTTTTTTTTTCTGACCTTTGACCCTAAATCCCGACCTAGCCAGTCCCATTTTTGAAAACAAATTTGGACGAAAATGTTCTCGTTACACGTCAATAGAATCAATCATTTCCTTAATTTTATAAATAATTAATGCATTTCACAGTTTTTTTTTTGAAAAATAAACCACAAAAACTTATTTGTAAAAACATAAAACCATAAAATACTAAGGTCCTATTCTTTTTTGTTGAAATAAGCTGAACTGAATTAAATTATTGGTTGAATGTCTAACGAATTTTGATGAATTTGTTCAACTGAACTGAAAAGAGCTAAATTGAACTAAAAATGTGTTAAATATAAGTCAAAAGTAACATAGCCTAACATGGAATTGAGCCTATCATTAATTTTGGATTCAAAGCTTGGAGTCTAGGAGTAAAAAGTTAGTCCATGTGGAGACATAATGCACAGAGGACATAAGTTTATTTACGTTTACCTCTCACCCACTCTACCAAAAGTAACAGTGAAAGCTCATCAAAAAAAAAGTAACAGTGAAAGAAGCCTAGAATATGGCTTTGGTAGAAATCAAGATAAAATGGTTAAATGTTGGAAAATTCAAAGGTTTTAGCAGCCATGTCTATAATTATTGACGGATTTAGCGCAAGGGAAGAGGTTATCATTTCATAATTGTTTCATGAATAATGAGTCTCTAATTAATTTCTTAAATAATTTATTTGCCACCTCTTCTTCTGTTTTAATCTTCTTTTGTTATCTTCTTCATTAATATCATTTTTGGACTTTTATACCATCCATAATCACATCTAAATCCTTTGACCCTATTGTTAGGCCGTTTCCTTTTCATAAAAGAAAAAAAATATGGAAAAGTTAGGCCTTCTTGATGAATATATTTGGTTCGTGAATTTGCTGCGAAGTAATATTTACTATTATTTTTTTATTTGTATTATCAACGTGTTTTAAATGAAATAAAATGAGATGTTAAGTAATATCACCTCATTTATATGTCATGTATATAGTAAAAAATCTTTTTACTTAAAAAGACATAATTATTATAATTATAAGGTTGAAGAGTTTGTAAAATGTATCTATACTTTTCTTTTGCGTTGATAATTGATGCACAAATCCGTTCTCCTCCCCCCGGATTCCCAGCCTTTTATTTAAAAGAAATAATATTATTTTTCATTTTTAAAGAAAATAAAATTGATGCACAAATCTTTTCTCGTACGAATTTTTTTTATAAAAACAAACACTATTCAGATAAAGACTAATTGACTAATTAGTGGAAGTGATAATATAATTTATGACTATAATGACTTATGTTGGTTTAATTGCTCTCAAGTCGCTGCATCCCTAAGAAAAAACTAGCAAATAAAAATAAGAAAATGAAAGATTAAATGAATGTCCAGTAAAAATCAAAATATACATCTCCCAGTCTACCACGCATTTTCTGCCCATATTCAAATTTGATTTCAATTCCCTAATGACTACTTTTTTTTTTTTTAAAGAAGATAACAAAAGAAGATAATGAAAACGTACTATTTACCTCGTCAATATATTAAATTTGCAGAGAACAAGTTTCAGGTTTGATTCCTACTAAATATATCCATAATGATTAATTGGTGAACAATAATAAAACCCAAATTTTTTTATTTATTTTCTGTAAACTTCAATTTAGTTCATTTCATTTCAGACACATTCATTAAATTTAGCAAAATTTATTAGACATTTGGCAAATAATTTAATACGAAAAGTTTTAGTTCAACAATTTTCGGTCAAAAAGAAGTAATCTAGCAATGAACAAATTATAATCAAGTTTTTTTTATGCTTATTAATCTGGCTAGTTTACTATTTCTAGCCAAACAATTCAAATAAACTATTTCGGAGTGAAATACAAATAGATTATAAAAGAAAAGAAGCAAATAAAATCTCCAAAGAGCTTTTTTTTCTTGGACAAATTATAAGGTAGGATTTTGAAAATAATACATGTGATTTATTTGGTTCAAATTTAATCTGATTTTTCAAAAAGATAACTTTTAAGTTTGACCTTATACAAATGATCGCTAACAACTTTAAAATGAATTGTTTCAAGAATAAAAGTTGTTTAGTACCGAATTTTGTATTAAAAAGCACTTTTGATTTATTTTTTTAAATTATCATTTGAAAAATTTATCTCCCTAAATGTCGATTTCTCTTTACTCACTCAACAATATCCAATTGAACTCAAAATTAAAATATTGACGAATTAAAGTTGCTTGAATATTATTAATTCTAGAACTTTTTATTATTGAGGTCATTTTTAATAATTTTCATGATATTAACAAAAAAAAGTTTTGAGAAATTTTGTAACCGAAGAAATTAAAAGTGGACGTTCGACAAAAATCTCTTATGTCCGTAATATGGAAATACCCAGTTGCGTTCACCTAGTCAATTACCATTAGATCATAATCTAAGAGTCGATATTAGAACCTAATGAAATCACCGAGCTAATCTCGACACTTAAATTCTGATCTAATAGTAATTGACCAAATTGTATTTAGTCAATCATTGACCAGGTAAGCACCACTCATAGAAATACCCTGCGCTATGCAACTTTACTAGTGCTAAAAAAAAGCTTAATTTTTTTTTTCTCCAACACAGAAAAGATCACATATACCGTTCTATGATGCGAAAATTCTACAATCTTCAAAAATTCTAGAAACACAATCAACAATTTTCTTTTAAACTTTATTATATGTATTTTTAAAATATTTCCCTCCCTTAATGATCACTATAAATATCTCTCATCTACCCTTATTTTCTCACCACAAAACTTCTCAACTTCTTTGCTTACACAAACACACAAACATGGCAAACTATGTTCAATCATCCCTAATCTTTTCTCTATGTCTAATCATCTCCCAAAGTGTAATGGCACAAAACTGCGGTTGTGCTCCGGACCTATGCTGCAGCCAATTTGGGTTCTGCGGCCTAGGCCCCGAGTACTGCGGGGAAGGGTGCAGAGGAGGACCTTGCACAGGGGGCTCTACACCGGTGACTCCTACACCGTCCGGAGGAAGTGGCCTAGTGGTTGCTGATATAGTTACTGCTGATTTCTTTAACAGTATAATTAATCAAGCTGGTGCTGAATGTGCTGGGAAGAGCTTTTATACAAGAGATGCATTTTTGAATGCTCTAAATTCATATGATCAGTTTGGTAAAATCGGATCAGCTGATGATTCTAAGCGCGAGATTGCTGCGTTTTTCGCTCATGTCACTCATGAGACTGGACGTAAGTTCTCCATTTTAAAAGCGCAACAACATTTTTTATATTAATATCTGACAGGTAACTATAATAAATGTAAAATGTACATATGTGTTGCAGATTTCTGCTACATAGAGGAAATAAACGGGGCAACACAGGACTACTGCGACGAAACAAGGACAGATTACGCGTGTGCACCGGGCAAGTTCTACTTCGGAAGAGGACCGCTTCAACTCACATGGAACTACAACTACGGAGCTGCTGGTAAAGCCAACAATTTCGACGGTCTAAACGCACCTGAAACCGTTGCTAACGATGCTGTCGTGTCATTTAAAACAGCTCTCTGGTATTGGATAGTTAATGTACGACCCGTCGTTTCGCAAGGTTTTGGAGCTACCATTAAGGCTATAAATGGTGCCATTGAATGCAATGGTGGTAAACCTGATGCTGTTCAGGCTCGCATTGGGTATTATACTGATTATTGTAACAAGTTTGGGGTTGCACCTGGTGATAATCTTAGTTGCTAAATCATTATATACTTAGGTTCATCTGTTTTAAAATTTATATATAGTTAATTGAATAATCCATGTACTTTTGGTGTTACCTTATTCGAATGAAATAATTGATCCGACTTCTTGTCGGAGTTTATTGTATCATGTAATTTTCTTGCTATTAAAAGTTTCTGATTCGGGTCTCCATTTTAAATTGTTATATAGAAGAGGAAGGATTCTGACAACAAATGAGAGTATACAAGAGAATTTATATATTTTTCTACTTATTACATTCTAACAACAAATGAGAACATGTGGAGTACGTACTCTACTAGAAAACTGGTTTTCCATACTGTTGAATCCACCCTCTTACGGTGTAAATCCATAGCATGTAATTGTATATACAACCAAAATGAATTTTGTTTCTTTTTTTTTTCTTTTAGTTAATATGATTACATGATTTAACATATCATTTAGTTTTTTTGACAACAACAGTTGTTCTTTAGTCAAGGGACGTAATGAAGCTCCGAAACATGGTTTGGAAATTGAGCATAGAAAACTTAGTTCTAAGCCTCGTTATATTTTTCCATTTTAAGGTCATATTTACCACTTTTACATAACTTACAGTGAAAAAGCCATGCTATTAATAAGAAGCGAAATTGATAGTTCATAAAGTCTAGTTATAAAATCTGCCATAATGAAATTGTATGCAATTGTAGGCCCATACCAAGTCCATGAGTAAAGGCCCATCCTGCAATTCATATGTGAGCCCAATGTAAATAGGCTAACATCGGCTAAAACAATTTTGTTATTATCTGTCTAAGAGGAATAATTTATTTACTTATTTAAGTTAAGGTTATATAAGTTACGGTATGCTAGGCATACGGATGACGTGGTATATTAAATTTAAATTTCTTTGACATGTGTCATCTCAAGCAATAACAATTTAATACTGTGTAATTAATTGTTAATTAATTTTTTAGTTAATAATTTATATAAAATTCTAGACTCTAAAATAAGAACTCTAAATCTTGGATTCTAAATCATAAACTCTAGATACTAACATATATGAAGTGACATCGAATTATAAGATTGGCATACGAGATGACGTAGTATATATTAATATTTTTCATGGGTTGAGAATGCTTTTAGTGGTTGTTTGGTATACATGAATTTATATAAGTGATTAAAATTTCCATGATTTTTTAATTTGGCTAGTTGTTTGGTTGACATAAAATTGAGAAAATGGAGGAATTCACAATTCATGGGAATTTCAAATTCCCACATATTGTAGGAAATTAATCATCCAACCCCCCTTTGGTCATTCAAAATTCATAGGAATTTCAAATTCCCACATGTCAACCAAACACATTAAAGCTATTCCATAGGAATTACACTAGAAAAATAATTTCCTATGAATTGGAACTTCCCACGAGAATTAAATTCTCATGTATATCAACCGACCTTTTAGTACTTCAAGTTGTCAAAAGGCTAATATTATTATATTTTATTTTAAGATTATTTTATGTTAGAAACAGGGGATATTCTATGGTTACTTTGTTTTTCACAAAGTAACCATTACTTTGTTTTGTCAACCATTGGATCATGGGTTAAAAACTAATACAATAGTAAAAAAGACAAAGTATAGACAAAGTAAGGGAAAAACAAAGTGACCATAGCCTACACCTAGAAACAGATGTGGCATTGTATATATTCTCATTCTAATAAAAAGAATTTGATCTTGATTTATTTTTCTTTCTAAAATGCCCTCTCTAACCTACCCCCGCCATATTGTTTAATAGTACAGTAAAACATGCACTCAACCTAATCGGGTCCTTGTATTCGTGGTGTTCCTAACCATACCTATTGTTTAAACTTAAATTTCGACTGTTAATGCCTGTCCATATCACCTTTAGGTTACAAGAATTTTAACCTATTCATAACTAAACTAAATAAGTATACCAAGTCTCTCTATATGCTTAATTTATGGTCTCAAACTTGACCTTATTTCTGCAATTATTTAATTATCTAACAAAATATTTTTACGTACTGCTGATCTAATGAAGTATACTTCACTATTCTTTTATAATTCTTTGAATGGGCACTGTAAATTCAGAAAAAAAAAAACTTACTGCTTATAGTATATTTTCTACAATAGTGCCTATAGTTTATGTTTTTTCAAAATCATAAGTGTAATTACACAAATTCTCAAATAGAGATCCTTAAAATTTAACCTTATAAAAATGACCATTAAGCTCAAAATATAATTTTTCTAAAACTAAAGTTTTTAGTACGATATTTTACTACGAAATAACACATTCGATTTTTTAAACTTGTCATTTTGAAACTTTATCTCTTTAAACATTTATGTTATTTTTTCTCACCAAATGGTACTTCAATGATCTCAAAAGTAAAAAATGAAAAATATTTAAGCTTCTTATAACATCATTAAATCTTAGAATTCTTCATTTTTGAGGTTAATAAGACACTTTGATGATATTAGTGAAAAGAACCCTTAACTTGAGATTAGAACTATAAAATAAGACTTTGTTATTTATAATTAAAAAAACGAGACTGAAAGTTACCGAATATTATTAAACTGAATTATATTAAAGTGTATTTTTTTTTATAAAATCAAAGAATTATCATATATTAAAGTGTATTTGCTAAAAAGAAATTATTAAAAGTTATTTAACTCAATTAAACTAAATTAAAACGGGGCATGTAATAACCATTACAAAAAATCTATACTTTTTCAAAGCTAGCTAGGACCGTATAAATGTCCACCCAAACCAAAAGGTCAAACCTAAAATAAAACATATACGCGGAGTTTGAGTGTCCTCTCTTCTAGACATGAGAAATAGCATGTCCATATTGACTCAGCAGGGTCAACTTTGCGAAAATTATATCTTTTGCCCTTATATCATATCAAATTTTATTCTAATTTTAGCCAAGAACTTCTATTTAATGAAATTTAACTACTGAATTTTGATTTTTGATGAGATTAAACAACCCTTACTGAATATATTGGTGTGAATATGCTTCATTGAACTCTGTGTACAAAATGAATGAAGAAAACCACTACCGAGTACATTTTAATAAAGAGAAAAGTATTTTAGAGACACGCAATTTTAATAGAGTGAATAATTTGATCTTTCATTTTAAATATTATATTTTTTATATTTTACTTTTGGACATACTAATTAAACTCTTGAATTTTAAACTCGATTAACAGACCGATCATTTGTGATGCAAATTATTCCAAAAACTAAAGTTGATAGATTATATTTCACTAAATCAAAATTGATGGACCAAAAAATAAAAAGTTGACCTATTACAAGTGCCAAAAATGATATTTTGGTACTCCACTTGTTATCTCTCACTTTCTATAAAGTCCTTTTGGCTCCCAAACCTCTTACTCCATCCCACTTTGCTCTTCCCAATTTCCTTCTCAAAATGGCCCTTTATAGCAAAAACATTAATCTATCAATAACCATCGTCTTAGCCGGAATATTCCTCGCTGGCATCATCCCGGACAACGTGGTGGCTCAGAATTGCGGGTGTGCTTCAGATCAGTGCTGTAGCCGGTGGGGTTTCTGTGGTACCACGGATGAGTACTGCGGAACCGGGTGCCAAGAGGGACCTTGTACTCCTGCTTCTCCGACGAACGATGTTTCTGTCGCTGATGTTGTCACTAATGAGTTCTTTAATGGGATAATTGATGTAGCTGATGCTGGTTGTGCTGGAAAGAATTTTTATAGTCGAGATAGATTTCTTGAAGCTGTGAATTCGTATCCAAGATTCGGTAGAGTTGGTTCTGAAGATGATTCTAAGCGTGAGATTGCTGCTTTCTTTGCTCATGTTACTCATGAAACCGGACGTAAGTTACCTCTATTATCTTCACTCATTTCTTTAATCCTCGAGCCTTCTAAATTGAACTGAAATGTATTATATATTGACCGATTACCTGAAGAATTTTGTTGAATTCTACTAAACTAAACTGAATTTAAATCGAAAAGAACATGAACTAATTGGTTATAGACTATTAATAATAGTGGTATTCAATAGTGATTTAGGATAATTATGGAAATTTTATAATTTTACATGTTGGGTATTAAAAACTTAATCATTAACGTATTTGAAATGAGTACACGTTTAGTCTAGTTAATTAGGAGATTGAGCATTCACCAATAATTATTAGAAAATCCCTGGAAGCTGTGTAGGAGTTTTGATATTTTATGTAAAACTGTACATCTAGATCACTAAACAAAAGGACCCAAGCACCCAATACCATTGAGCCATTAAATATATTGTTCCCACCAATCATTTATGAACTTTGACTTTCCAGAATTTAGGCATATGAAAATCAAGGACTCAATTATAAAAATAAAAAGATATACGCCTAATCTATATAGATTTAAAGGGCATACACTTATTTACATAAGTTCAAAAATAATGGAGGACTTTAGTTTGTGAAATCGAAATAACTAAGGGCACATCACATTCAAATATAAAAAGGAAGGGTGTCGTTTGTCAAGAAATCATTTAATCTAAAATTTCAACTAGGTAAGATTTAAAAATAACTATATTATCATCTGGTACTCAATTTTATATTAAATTTGTATATGTGAATATGACTTGAACATATACTACCTAGAGCTTATTTTTTTCGTAACATAGCTAGAACTTATTTTACCCACTAGTTAACAAACTCATTTTAGGACCTACTGAAGGATGATAGTAGAAGATCTCAAAATTTCACTTGGTCTCCTCTAATATCATGCATTTCCAGAAAAGCAATTAGAACAAAAAAGTTAAGCTTTTGAATAGGGTCTCATACAAACTTTTATAATTATTATTATTATTATTATTATTATTATTATTATTATTATTATTATCATTGAATAATAATTTGATCTAAAATCTTAGGAATTCTAATCTCTAAGGGTTTGCTTGGGAGGGGAGATTCATTAAAGGAGATTCATTAAAGGGAGGGGAGGGGAGGGGAGGGGAGGGGAGGTTCAGTCCCACCAATTTGGTGGGACTGAATTTTGGTGTAAATCATGGTTTTATAACCACCATTTAACCCTCATTTAACATTTAAACTCCTATCCAAGCATGGTTATAAAATGAACCTCCCTTTAATGAACCTCTAATAACCATGATCCAAGCAAACTCTAATTACTTGAGAGGTTCTGAAATCCAAAAATAGTTTTGTTGTTACTATTATTTATTAATATTATTTGTGAAACTAGAGTGCTTAGTTCTAGCTTCAATATTACATGAACTTATTAAGTTCCTTGGAACAGATTTCTGCTACATAGAAGAGATAAATGGAGCATCAAAAGACTATTGTGACGAAGAAAACACACAATATCCATGCAACCCAAACAAAGGCTACTATGGCAGAGGACCAATCCAACTATCATGGAACTTCAACTATGGACCTGCCGGAGATAGCATCGGATTCGACGGAGTAAACATGCCAGAAACCGTCGCTAATGACCCTCTTATTTCTTTCAAAACTGCTCTCTGGTATTGGATGAACTCAGTACAACCCGTTATGTCCCAAGGGTTTGGAGCTACGATTAGAGCCATTAATGGTAATCTTGAATGTGATGGTGCTAATTCTGATACTGTTCAAGCTAGGGTTCGCTATTATGTTGACTATTGTGACCAATTTGGTGTGGCTCCTGGTGATAACCTCAGTTGTTAATGGACATAATAGTTATTAGAATAAGATGCTTTTCTTTTCCTTGTACCAATTACAGTTTTTGATGTAAATTTTTTTCAAGAATCAACCGATATATATAAGTAATTTAATTCTTTTACCTTTTAATTCTAGGTCATCTTTTAATTCTACGTAGTCTTGATATTATATTGTTTAATGACTAGAGGAAATGAAAGTTTTTGATAACTTTAACTTGGCTTCTAGGACCTTGCTCTTGCTCGGAGTTTTTGTGAAAGATGGGCGCTTGTCCGAGAACACTCCGATACTAAAATTAGTATATTGTTTTGAAATAATAAAAAATAAAAGTTAATAAAAAGAGGCGTTAAGGAATTAAATAATAAAATATACCTCATTAAAATAACAAAGTTGTGCTCACATGGTCAATGATTGACCAAATACAATTTGGTCAATCACCGTTAAATCAAAATCTAAGGGTTGAGATTAGTTTAGTGATTTCAGTAATATTTAATTTCAACCCTTAGATTATGATCTAACAGTGATTGACCAAATTGTATTTGGTATCATTGACCATGTGAGCACCACTCTAAAATAACATTGTAACTATTTATAGGTAAAAAGGATTGTCCTACTAAACGGCTATTGTTTTTGTGCCCTTATCCTTATCTTACTATGGGGCAAGAAAATAAAAGTTTACATAATCTCCTCATAAAGGTACATATGACGTGGAAATACTCGTTTGATTCTTACCTTTTTAAGAATGACATCATTGAGGAGAACACATTCGCTAGTGCAATACGGCTTCGTATTTCCAAGACATCAGGCATGGGTTGGCAACTCATGGCCCATTCCATAGCCCACTAGTATTGTATTCTTGGGCCTCCTCCTATTCTATTAAGTTGGGTTAACATCCTAATAGTGAATTTGGATGTTATTAATTTTGAAAGATAGCTCCAAAAAATTTATGATTTTCGAAAATCGAAAAACAGATTAACACCAAGCTGAAAGCAAAAAGGTGTGTAGATCATCATGGAGTTGAAGCTCGAGATAAAAGAGGCCATCTCCAAAGATTTCAAAGATAACACCAACACATTTTCCTTGGAATATGTCATAATGAGGATCTCTCCAGACATAATAGTGCACGCTAGAAGTAGACCCGGCCATGCCCCTTGTAAAGCAAAAGAAGTGCAACCATGGCCTTGAGCACCAATACGTTATAAAGGCCGTAGTGGACATATCAGCGTCGTCCATTATCCAGACTCGATTTCCATAGAGTCTTGGTCAAGAAGCCAAATAACGGAGAGTAGATAATGTGCGTCGATTTCAAATACCTGAATAAAGCTTGCCCAAAGGACTCATATCCATTGTCTTGCATCGATATGCTCGTAGAATGCTTGGCAAGATATGTTCCGTAACCCTCCTCGACGCCAAACTCATTTATCATCAAATTGATTGCTCCCGGAGATATGGAAAAAAACTAGCTTCATCATCACCCACGAAGGCACATACTGTTATTAAGTGTTGTCCTTTGGGTTGAAAAATCTCGAAGCTCCTTATTACAGACTTGCCAACAAAATCTTTAAAGTATTCATAAGAGATAAGAATGGACAATTTTGTCCAAAAAAATTGAAATTGTCTAAACTAATTTGTAAACAGTTGAGCAAAGTTTTTTTTGCATACGTAAATGCAACCCTAAAAAGAGGCTTGATTTATAAATAAGGGTTAATTTCATTATAGTACTTTGTAGTTTCACTTTTTGCATGTGGTTTCTTATTAGGAAATATGGACTGGGAAATGGATTTGTTTTTAAAATTAAAAAAATGATCAATTCTCCTGACTTAACAATGTATTTTATAGTTGTCTTTTTGCTAAAAAATAACACGGATTCAACCTAATCAAGTGTCCTTGTACTCGTTATGTCGAATCCAACTATCATAGAACTTCAACTATGGCAGAGGACCAATTCAACTATCATGGAACTTCAACTATGGACCTGCCGGAGATAGCATCAGATTTGACGGAGTAAACATTGTTGGAAACCGTCGCTAATGACCCTCTTATTTCTTTCAAAACTGCTCTCTGGTATTGGATGAACTCCGTACAACCTGTTATGTCCCAAGGGTTTGGGGCTATAATTACAGCCATTAATGGTGATCTTGAATGTGATGGTGCTAATTCTAATATTGTTCAAGCTAGAGTTGGCTATTATGTTGATTATTGCAACCAACTTGGTGTATGTATCTCCTGGTGATAACCCCGATTGATAATGGGTTTCTAATTCACCACTAAAGACATAATTATTAAAATAAAATGTGATCCTCTATTCTTAAATATAATAGAGGATCTAACTTTTCTTAAGAAATCAACAATATATTAAGTAATTTTAATTTTTCAAACTTTTTGATTTTGAGACCATTTTGAAATTGTTTTTAGTTGTAGTAAGGGTCTCAAGATGAAGATTAGGAGGTTGATTATGTGAAGTAGGGGTTTGATTCTATAATAAACAGAAGCACGATAGAAAAAACTCCGAAAATAATAATTTCATACTACATGTGGTACAAACAGGGCAGTCCCTGGCCTTAAGTTAGCACCTGTACTAAAACTAAAAATCTCCACATCCAAAGTATTATTTAAAAAAAGAAAATTACAAATAAAATTGCTCTAAAAAACAACAATCATAAAAAAAAACTAAACTACTGCAGGAAATGGGAGACGAATCCCACAATTGAATTTAAGAGATTGTTCCACCAAACTTTGGCAACGAATCTGCCACTCTATTCCTTTCTTTGAAGATGTGAGAAATAAAAATATTCATGCAAGATAATTGTTCGAGACATATTAGCCACTTTTGCCGAACCTCCCGAGGAACAATCGTTGAGCGAAAATTGAAGACATTAACGACATAAAGTGAGTTGAATTCTAGCCAAATTTGCTTTATTCCATGCTTTAGAAATTGTGAACATAGCTATCGTAACTCAGCTATATATGTAAAAGAAGATCGAATATGAAACACAAAGGGACCTTAGGGAAAACCTATGAGGTTCGAAAAAATTCACCAGTCTTCCAACACGCAAAGCTCCAAGAGCCGAATCATCAATATTTATTTTAATCCAATTAGGCTGGAGATATTTCATTGCATGCTAATCGCGGGTTCGTGACAGATAGTTAAATTCCGCAAAATAGAATGTTAATCAACTTTGTTAAACATGGAGCCGTTGGAGATTGAGTCAGCAGACTTCAAGTCTACCCAAAGACGCCTCAAAAAATTAAAGATTGAATTGAACTAAAGTATATTTACTGAAGTGAAATTACTGAAAATTACTGAACTGAAATCTGCTGATAAGTACTAATAAGAATAGGCTGCCGAAGATAATGCTGAATATAAGTGATCAAAATGCTAAAGTTGCTAGCAAATAATATGGTCTGGAAACATCCAAACAATCTAAAAACGAACCCATAAAAATAAGAAAAAACACAAAACTCCCAACGCACTACGATTTACACACAAAGGTGAGATTATGAAAGGTAATAATAGCGGACAGATACATGAATTATTATAGGGTTTCAGAAAGATCGATTAGAGCTGCGCAGCGGAAGCAACAAACTTATTAGTTAAACAGAGAATTCGATCTAACCTGAACCAATTGTCCATTGATTTTAATCTTTAAACCTCAGTTAAATTTTAACAAACTGTTATCTTAATCTATGAATTACGAAAACCTACTTGGATATCCGTTCAAGGATAGACGAGAACTTCAGATGTTGCTCCTCCAAATTCACGTGCAGACACAAGCAAGAACCGAGACCAGCTACTAGTCGGCTTACTCCAAGAACGCAAAAATTGAAATTGACAAAGACACCCACACAAGGGCTTCGGCCGAATATGCAAGGAGGGAGGCAAGGTTTTTCAGTTTTTGGATCTTGAATAATGTATTGACAATTCATTTAAATAGTGCAATTAATTAACTTTCAGTTAATTATTAATTTGACCTCTAATTAATTTAATTTTATCAATTAAATACTGTAGTATTAAGTTGATTCAACTAACATCAATTAGGTTAAATTAATATTACGCTTTAACCCATAAACAATTAATCGCTTAATTAAATTAACCTGATCAATTAATTAGTCCTTCCAATTATTAATTAACTTCAGACAGAAAACCGTGTATGATGCTCTGCTTATCTCTTACCAAAAGCATATCGATTAACCAAGCTGGAGGCATGGTGTAGTCATCCTCCATTGCTAGATTATTTCTTGATCATCGAGTATTACTGACAAACAAACAAGTCATCTGCTTGTTTCAGTACGGCTGTACATTTCTCAGCTAATACTCATCAAGTGGCCTATGATATCAACTCACTTAAACAATGAGTGGTAACTCCATTACTTCAACTATCCGCAGTAATAAGTTTAGAGATTGAACTAGTGTACCCATATTTGGCATCCTCTGGCGGACCTGTTAGAAATGCACCAAATTCAATCTGATTCCTCATTGACTGTTATACTGAAATCATGTCATGAGATAAAAGAGATCTACATTGTTAGAAAGTTTAATGACTCTACCACCATGAGCTTTCTAAAGCGGATCGACCAAGTCTCGTGTAATGCACATGCACCTATATCCATATTCACACACACTAAGCAACTTACATAATTACACGTGAATCCTAGATATACAAGCTTATGTCATAATCATTCTCATGACTATGACTGACTTTTGATATACTTTATGATACACAATCAATAGATATTTCATTTAGTTACTATAGTACAAGATATATAACTAAAATAAATTAATGACTTTATTCATAAAACACCAATGACATAGTATATAATCATCATCTAATAGAAAGACGTGAAGCAACGGCCCAGAGCACACCAGGAATTAATATAAAAAATAGAATAGAAAATAGAATCAATTCCAGTAGAGCTCGGATTTTGCAGCTGCATTTTAGTTTCCCACATCCATAGCAAAATCTAGTCTTGCACCTGAAATTAACCCAAGTATTAATAAAAAGGTTAATAATGTTTCCCAAATTGTTTCAACTATTGTTTGTCACGTCATAAAAGTGATAATAACAAATTTACTTTTAGACGAGCTAGAGAAATTGTTTACCGGGTACAGACGATTATATTGCATCCTGAATGAAGCTGGACACCGTGGGCACACCCGGGGCATTGAACCCATTTGTTCATCTTCATAAGTCTCATGAAAATAACATCATCCATATCACCCATTCTCCCATTTTGAAGACATTTATGCTTATTTTCATCTTCATCTTCCCACTTTCTCTTACATTTGAAGCAAAAAAACTCTTTACAATTTGGGCATTTTGATTTCTTAACTGATCCACCGCATTCGTTCACAACTACTTCCATACAATTATTGTTTGGACAGTAGCTTGAATTAAGCCATGGAATCAACTTTTCGCAAATAAGATCACACCATTTTACAAACAACTTTTCACTAATTATGTCCCTAAAATCAAATGGGTCTAACCGGTTTTCGCAACTCAAACCTGGGCATAGTATGCTTCCTCCGGTCTTGTCTTCAATCTTAACTTGTATGTATTTTGCTACGCAGTCTAGGCAGAAGGCGTGTTTGCATTGACCTTTATTTTTGAATTGTTGTGTTTTAATAATCGGCTCAATGCATATTTCACACGTGAAACTCGATGTATTTCTTCTAATTCTTGCAAATTTACTTCGGGTTTCTCCATGGTATGAAACAAATTCTAGAATTAATATATTGATAATGTGTCTCAACTTACAGTTAGAGAACCATTATATATAGTATTGAAAGTCAAGAACTGCATAACTCGACCTAATTCAACACGGTGTTGAATTACTAATTTCTAGTCCTATTAGTAAAATGCTTTATTCGTTATGCTTGCAATCCTGAATAAAGTAGGATGACTTGTGTGGATAATGTTGGAAAAAATTTGAACACTATATTTCATTAATTAATTTAATTTAACAAATTAGTAAGTATGAGCTGGTGTTCTAGTTCAATAATTTTTGAAGTTTCACTTTGATAAATGCACTTCAATTTAGTTTAGTTCAATTTGGTAATTTTCAGTTCAACTCAGATAATATTTTTCAATTATAAAGAATATGATCTATGTTCCGCATTTTATTTCGCAATTTATTAGAATGCGTATATCTTCCTAGAGTAATCCAAATAAGTCGGAATGATAAAAAAATCAGGTCATCAATATTCATTTTTTTTTATTTTTTTTTATCGAAAATACAATATCATTTGTTGAAAACTGCTTTAAATGCCTTCATAATTTTAATTGAATCTTTGAATTCACATTTAAAATCACAAATTGTAGACTATAAAATCAAAACCAATCATAAATCCTTAACTCTTACTCATTAATTTAGTATTATGTAAAATGCAAGAACAACTATTTACAAGATTACAAACTTTTATCTTATATAGACTGATATTCCAACAATATAACCAAAAACAGAAATCTACACTATTCTACAGTGTCCATGATCAAAATGGGATCAATAAAAAAAAGTCACGTAAGCTTCTCCATTTAAAATCTATATAATTACTTTTCATCGGTATGATGCATTTAAAAAACAAACATTTCTAGAGTTTCTCAATGACCGCGGCCTCTAGGACTAGGTCCGGATGCAAGACGTTGAAACCAACATGACATGGTGAATTTTGCTTTCTCATAAACTGCGGAGGAGTAATAAGTTTCCAGATGATTTGTATTTGTAAAATCTTCTGATAACACCCTAGTTGCCTCCGTTTGAACCACTTGACTAGCCAAAACCGCCATGAAAAACAAACAAATGAAAGAAACACTAGTTATGTTTCTCGTGTTCGCCATTTCTTTCTTTCCTGTTTACACAATGCTGGTTTGGGAGAAAGAAGAGAATTATTGAGCAATGAAGTGTTTGAGAAGTGAATGAAAATGGTAGCAGGTATTTATAGTCCAAAATAGTGTTATTTGGACTTTGATTATTATGAATTTATAAAAGATGTTGGGGTAAAACTGTTTGAATGTAAAGGGAGTATAGATTAATACATATACGTGTTGACCAAATCTTATTGAAAGAGTCATATGATATAAAAATAATCTTGCTTGAATTGCAGCCTCTACAATTTGTAATTTGTCAATTTTGTTGATTTAATGTAGAGGTGTGCAGGATAATGTGAAACATAAATGTGATTCTTCATATGGATTTAGTTGCTTTTTGTTTGGTTTTATTTTATTTTCTATCATCTTTGCGAGTATATAGTGGGTAAGATCGTGTTTGGTAATATATGACAAAATATTCCTTTTTCAAACTAATTGTATTAGTTGAACCCCTTGTTGACTTGTATTTTGTCCTTGACTTTTAGTTCTTATTCGGAATATTTTTGTACCATTTCCGCGGCGCAGCATTACAATTTCTAGGGTTAATTTAATTTTAATTATTATTGTTGTATATAAAATCCACTTAAGTCTCTCCAAAGAGATGTTTTAGCGCTTTTTAAGTATAGGTGAAGGTTATGGTTATTTTATTTTATTTTTGTCTTTTTCATCATTGAATCATATTCTATCTCACTAATTCAATGGTGATAATGAAAAAGTAATGGTTATTTTGTAAAAAACAAAATAATCATAAAAACAAATAAGATCATTATTTTTTACTAAAAAAGACATAAAATGAAAAAAAAAATGAATTGAATTAAGCTTAACTGAATTATAGTTAAATGACTAATAAATTTTGATTGAATTTTACTAAATTTAAGCCATTCCACTATTATTTTGGTAAAAGAATTGCTCGTTGTTGAAAACTTAGAATACAAATTGCTATGATATATTTGTAATTCTCCAAAAACATTTAAAGGAATTTTGACTTTTACCTAATAAACATATCCAACCAATGAAAATAGTGAAAAATTTCACCTCATTGAAAACAAATTGTGTAAAAAGAAGGGTTAATCTTACTTCAGACCCTTCAAGTTGGCACTTTTTTACATTTAGACACATGAACTTTGGAGTTTTTCACTTAGACCACTCAACTTGGCTTTTCACATACATTTGGCCTCTTTTGCATCAAATCTCACTTTCACTAGAGAGAGTGTAATACAATCGCTTAAAAAATTACATTTTTGGTCCCCCACTTTTCTCTTCTTCTTCTTCTTCCTCTTTATTTTCTAATACAAAATTTAGAATTTCAGATTTTATCCATATTTCAAATCCGGAAAATTCATGAGTTATCTAGATTTGAAGTTCCAAATCATAAAATCTAGAAATTCCAGATTTCAAATCTGGAATTTTCCAGAATTTATGATATGAAAATTCTAGATTTTATTATCTATAAATTTCAGATTTTCTAGAATTCCATATTAGAATTAGAAAAAAAAAAGAAAAAGAGGGAAGAAGGAGAAGAGGAAGAAGAATAATGAAATTAATTAGGTATGTTTTTGTAATTCACCATAAGTTTTTTTACTATTTTAATCCTTTTCACTCTCCTCATTATGTTGGTGTTACCAACATGATGTCACATAGGAAAAATGTGTTTAAGTGGTGTGTTTCTATAGAGTTTAAGTGTTTATGTGAAAAATCTCAAAGTTCATGTGTCTAAGTGAAAAAAATTGCCAACTTTAAGGGTCTCAAGTGGAATTAAGTCTAAAAAGAAAGTATATACTTGTTATATGTCTATTAATCAAATTATTCATGGAAACACTATATAATTCTCGTATCTCATACTACAGAAAAGAAAAAAAAAAAAATAAAAAAAAAACCTTTTTTTAGTTATGGCAATTGAGGCCATAACACCTATATATCTTTAACTATCGCAGAGACCACAATGCTAATAAATTTATACATTTCTAGTCATCTTATTTTATTTTCAAAAACATGTAGTCCTTAATAATACTAGCTAGGTGGTCAAGAATAGGCATAATGGTTACTTAAGAATAAATTATTACTAGTCTAGTATCATAATTAATATGTATAGTCATAGATTGAAAATTCATGAATTTGATTTATATGTCTAGTATAGCACGCAATTGTTGTAGAATCTCTGTTAATGAATTTCGGACCAGCTGCCTCATCTTGGACTGACGCTGTCCACGCCACGAGTGAGCCTTACAAGTCTCATTTTCAGAAATTTCAAAAAATTTGTCTTAAAATGAAGTTTAGTTAGTAAGTTAATCTTCAAAAATTATACAAATTGAATTCAAGTGTTGAATATGTTTTTCATTCTACACAAGGTTTGACTCACGTTTAATTTCAAATGACATAATTTATAACTAGTTGTAACCAAAAAAAATAAAAAACAAAATAATAATTTGTTTCTCCATACATGCCTAAAGAATATACAGTGATTTGTTTGGCCCTTGATCTTTTTTGTAATTTCATTCAGTATATACATTCCAATTTAATTTATTTTTCTGAGAGTTAAAAGTGGAGAAATTTGTTGTTCCTTCCATTATATATGTGTCCGTAAATATTACAAATAAATTGATGTTTTTCTGAAAATGCTAAGAATATCTTGAAAAAAGAGCCACGAATTGTAGTTGAGTTTTTTTTTTTTTTTTTTAAGAGCAAGTTAAGTTGAACATTGAGGTTTTGAATTGACTAATTTAAAGCAACACATTAAACATTTTTGAATGAGAAAGGAAAATTGGTCAGACGTACGGAATGGAAAAAATATGTGTATTTATGAGATACGAAAGCCTTCACACATACATCAAAATAATCATGGAAATAAACTACAACATTTGAATATAGGTTGGTGGGTGTGTATGCTTATTAGGTATGACTTTCTAATATCCAAAACATTTTTCCATTAAAAATAAAATTTATATACTAAGTAGTAGAATTTAACCATAAACATCATAATTCAACTAACAGAAACATTAGATTATATAAAAAAAAAAAATATTTAAAATGAGACACCGACAGTTGAAAAAAAAAACAGAAATACATAAATTGCATATTAGGTGTCACCAATTTTGCATCACCTATAATTTTTAAATTGATTAATTAAGTAAAAGAATGAATAATCAATGGTGTAGTCACGTTTATGCATCATCAAATTTCAAATCTTAATATTTAAATTTTCAAAAATATGTGCCTTCCATGGAAACACACATTTGGTATTTTCCAGTCTTATTTAGTTACTTTTCAGAAGCATGTGCGTGAATTTATTTGTCAATAAAGGCAAAACGGCTAAATACAAAGTAGAAAATGGAATCATAAATCTTAAAATTATTCTTTTTGTGTTTGTTTCCATAAACTTAGTAACAAGATTTTTATGTATAGCTGCACGTAATTGTTGGACATGAATGATCTTTGTTACTTCTTTTTTTCTTTTTTCTACAGAATGATCTTTGTTACTTAATTGACCAGCTGCCTGCTGTTTTGGACTGAGTTTTCAATTCTTCGCATTCTAAAACTGAATTCCATATGTTTAACATATTTCAAAAAGAAAATGTGTATAAAATAATTTACTTTTTGGATCCTTTCTATCCATATGGTTAATTAGTTTACTTTGGTTATAGAATTATAGTTCACAATATGTATCATTCTTAATGATGTGATTACAACAGATATAAAATAGGTTTGGATTCTCAAATTAACTCTTCAAGGGCAATAGTTTTTGAGATATATTTTCCCTTTTTTCCCGAATAAAGAACAAAACATGTGTTGCCCACTGATAACATCGAGAATGGTATATGGGCTGCACGGTGGCCCACACGCTTATAAATCGTTATTCGTGAAACAAAGGAGTCATCCATATTCACTAGGGGCGGACATTCCACATTCAGGAGACAAAAAATACTGACTCCACCCACCTGCAAAAAAAATGGCAGATATTGTGACAATTCTATTATCCTTTGGGGGTCACGCATAAAGGTAAAAGAATGAATATTCACACCTAGGACATCATAAAAGGAATGACTATAACTACTCATTTCAATCATCCTAAAAAGTTGACTTTTAACACCATACTATTTACTTGGTGATTAAGCATTCTATTTTCTCTTTAAGAATACTAAAATGATTGTCAAAGGTAAAACGGGCGTCTCAAAGCCAACCTTTTACAGGTTTTTCGATGATTATATACAAGATCAAGATTGAAGATATAAATATTATTTTATTTTTTTGAAAGAAAGATATAAATACTATTGGTGGGGTGAATTGTGGTATTTTCCCTCTTTAGAACTCAATCTGAAGCAAAAGTTCCCACAATGAACACATACATTCCATTTACCATAATAACGGGTATGCAAATCTCAAAATCCATCTCAACAGTCGTATGGGGCTTCCCTCATTACTCATACCACTAGTGTCTACCAACATACACCGACCAATGTTGTTACAACTACGACTGCACATTAAATCCCGTCTGAGCGGGGTGGCTGGCTTTTTTATCCATGCACTGGACGACCTTTCCAAACTTCACCAAGTCCTACTCCCCCATCACTAGGTTGGTCAAAGTGTTACACCCGGTGGCTAACAAGCCACAACAGGCAAAAACCACAAATCCAATTGACGCTACCATGCATGGAAGAGCGCATCCAAACACTATTTGTAACGACTCGGTCCGGATTGGGTGCCGCCCAAGAAAGACCACTACAAGGAGTAGCCCGAAGGGATGGCGATGGGGACAAGAATGAACTGAATACCACTGTTGGGCGATTTCCGCAAGTGTACGGAGTCACTCATGTAGTAATAAAATATCGATCCCACAGGAAAACGCTAATTACTCATTTATTTTCATCGTTTACTTTATTCGTTTTCTCGAGGTTTATAGAAAAGCGATAATTTGGATTGTTGTTGATTAAACTAATCTAATTCCTACACTAACATCTTCAACCAACATTCTTCATCCAAGCAAAGACAACGATTCATTTAAGCACAATGACCACCATGACAATTTATTCATATATACTCAACCAATTCTAGAACATAACTTAATCCGATCTCTCGATTCTTGCGATCAAGTTATCCTTACGTGACTTAACTTAACAAGATTACTGGACCTATCCTAGACAACCTTATTAGATTAATGAATATCAAGTAAGTTAGATTGACTACGACTTACTAACTGGACCTATCTTAGATTAATAAAGCGTAAGTGATGAATATTCTATTGATTTTACTTGATAGAAACAAAGTAAATTTATCAAGCAATAAGATTTGAACATTCAAACACATGAACATATATGAATATAAATTTTGTTATAAGTATTTGAATTGTCAAACATTCATAGAAATTACAATGGAAATTCAGAGAAATGTAAGAACTGTAATCGATAAAGGGAAAGAGGGTTGTCAATCCTTTTTACTCTTGATCACGAGGTTTGTCAATCCTCAGGGCGTTCTTGCTCGTCTTCTCCTCAATGAATCGATGAAAGAAGTCTATCTCTCGATTAGCACTACAATGCCATGGAATCTAGAATGAATGGTAAGGTGTATGGTGTTTACGAATTCCCCGAATGGAATTCGGTGGAACAAGTGGGAATAACTACGAATGTGATTTCTTGTAGATTATTCTATGATTCGTGATTCGTGGATGATCATTTCTTTCGCTGGAGAATGGTGTATTTATAGCCAAAAACTCAAGGATTACAATGCTTGATGAAAGGATGAAGCTATTGGGTGATTCGGGGTGTCGTTTGGATGATAAAACACAACTTTTGATGAAGGGACAGGTTGGTCGAGACGTGCCTCGATCGAGCTATACATGAGCTCGATCGAGTCGGGAGATTGCCTCGAACGAGGCAAGCAATTCTAGACAAACAGAATGCTTGCCTCGATCGAGCTGGAAAAGTGGCTCGATCGAGCTGGGCATTCTGTTTGTCAAGAATTGCCAGCTCGATCGAGGTCAACTTTGAACCCTGTTTTGACTGCTTTCTTCTCCGAATTTGGAAAAACATAAAACATAAAAGTTGTTTGTCTATGTCTTAGCTTTCCAATGCAACTTGAAACACCCACAAATACGTTCGTATGAGGGAGTTATGGCCGAAATACTGCAAGGTGTCGAAACTGCCTCGTTTGCTTGAGAAAAGCCTAATTTTAGCACCAAATCGACTGATTTCACCAAACTTGATCCCTACACATGGAAACACAAATACAAAGGTAAAGTTGCCCCTAACCTATGTAAATCTAAGCTAAATGGATCAATTTCTCATAAATACATCGATTAAATGCCTCGAAATATAAGTACATTTTGGACTTATCAACCACATCGAAAATAGAGAGTGGATGAATGTGGCTTATAATTAATGATATGTGCACCAGTACATGTATGACGCATTTTGAATCCGCGCGGCCCAATGGTGACGGATTTGGGTCAGGAGCGGACAATATCTACAGGGTATTGGATCTGGGTGGTATCAGAGCCGACTCTATACGTATGATGTGCGGTTCGGGGACGAACCATGCGGAAGCTGGTAGGCCTGTTAACGACCCGGTCTGGAGTGGGAGGCGTCGGGGTGGGAAGGCCTGTACAAGGAGCGGTCCTAAGGAATGGTGATGAAAACAGAAACGAACTGAATCCTATATCGGAAGTAGAGAGGAGTGAACTTGGGCTTATAACTATATGTGGATCCAATATATGTATGACGCATTGTAAAGTCGTGTGGCCCTTGGTGACAGATTTGGACCAGAGGGGACAATATCTGCATGGTGACGGATTAGCTTAATTTCAGCAAAATTCGGTTCAATTCAGTTTGATTCAGTTCGGCCAAATTCAACCAATTTTGTTCAGCAAATTCAGTTCAGTTCAGCCATAAAGAATGAGCTCTAACTCAAGATGGAAAAGCTACTTGTATATAGTTGTCAACACATGATGTTTGTCTTAGGAAAACAAATAACACTACAAAAACGAAATAAGAAATATATGCTAATAGGTCCAACAATTATATAAAACGAGCTAGAGAGTCCTCAATAAAACTATAAGATTCTCACTACATTTCGCCAAATGCACTAATAAAATGAGCAAATTAGGAAATCGGAGTAATGCAATTAAAGAAAGCCAAAGCCTAAATATTGTCTAATTTGGTTAAGTTGGCCGGAAGAACATATGTTAGAATAAAACTTGTTCTGAATAATTCATTAAATAATCAAATGAAAGAATCAACAGTAGTATGTATATTTCATTTACATGAGTGTAATTAAATTCATCCTCAAAACAAAAAGAAATATACATGTTTTGTTTGTGTATTAATTGTAAAAGAAGAAGAAAAAAATAGAACTAGTGACCGGGGCCTCTAGGACTAGGACCGGAAGCCAGACGTTGAAACCAAAAAGCCATAGAGTTTTTGGCCTTAGCCAAGGATGAGTATTTTTCCAGATGATTTTCTGCTGCAAAATCTTGTTGTAAAACCCTTCCTGCCTCAACCTCAATTTGCAGGCTCAACATAGCCATGGAAATGAACAAAATTGCCAAAACTGTACTTGTTTTCATCTTCAAATTAATGAAATTTATTAACTGTATCTTTGTGTATCTTTGTGTATTGAAAGTATAAGGAGATGTTGATGAATAAATGATATGATAGTGTGTGAAGAGATGATGAAGATGGTAAGTAAGGTCACAGTATTTATAGTTGTGAAAATGGACTTGTAGGTAAGCAAGTGTCGTTTTGGAAGGCTATAACGTGTTGTTGACCATTTTTATATTTGAAATTGAATTAGTCATCTTCATGCCTCATGCTCCCTTACCTCTTACATAGGCAACTACTTACATCCATCGTTGAATTTATCAAATGAGATATTATAATACTATATATAATAATTTATGCTTTTCTAAGTTCATTTCTTAATTATTTAGCCTTTTTACAATTAAATCCGGTTCGAGTTGCTCATGCACCATTTGGGTAGTTCCTCACACACTATGATTCGAATATAACCAAGTATATAATACATCATGGATTAGCCATAATGAAGCTATTTTTAATTTGTACAACAAGAGCAAAACTAATCTTACCGTAGAACCCTCTAAAAAAAGGGCGTTCTCGTGAAGATGAATGTGGATACATAGGTGTTTAGGGGCATTTTGGGCATTCCAATAGAGTAATAGAGAAAATTGAAGAATGTGGGTGCCGTTTATTGCATTATAAATTCAAGGATGGAAATCTTGAATTGACTAAATATTATAAACTTGTACGTGTTTTCGGCTAGAGGAATATTGAAAATGGTGTAGATGAATTAGGTGCATATGTCATGTAATAGTAATATACGGTATACCAACTAATTAATCTTTGTATGCATTAGGGAGACTGCATTTCTACAATATTTATTGCGTTTGCAATTATTATATAAATAAAAAATAATTTCAAATGTATGTTCAACTGGGTATGTAAGCTATAACTGCAGATCTGAATTTATTATTTTTCTTTATTTATTAGTGAATGAGTCCACCTTAGTAAATTATTCTCATATTTTACAAAGTACTCTATTCTTCATATAGACTATTAGTATGATTTTGTGAAATTATTAATAATTATTAGAGTTGTATTGAATCAATAATTAACAATATCCATTCACCATTAAATAATAAAAATAATATATTGTTATTATTATCATTATTATTATGCAGCCTTTTCACATCTTCACTTTTAAAAAAGAGGTTGCAAGTCCTTAAAAACAAAAAAAAAGTGAAATGAAGAAGAGAAGAAAAGACAAAACAACAAAATTACGACATACGAACATAGTGAGGATGTTTGAATTACATATATCAATTAGAAGAGATTTTGAAGATCTATATGCGGCACAATACACTCGTCATGATTTAAAGAGTTCCTGTGAAGCTCACCATCCATCAACAGCTCTAAGTGGTAGCAACAAAAATTCTTCCGTTTTTCTATAAAATAGAACATAATACACTTATAAAGGGAAACAAACCACAAACAAATGTAGAGAGAAAGATCTCTCATACAAAGAGCACACATAAAAAAGCTTCAAATAAAAGAAAAACTAATAACTTTACTATGAATTTTATTCAAAAGCAATAAAAAAACTACTCAAAACAAAAAATGAGCTTATCTTTCGACTCTAAAAATAAACTCCAAAATCTAAATGATGAACGTTTCTATGATTATGATTTGATAAGACCTAAAACTACAAAAACAAAGTAAGGATTTGACATAATCTAAATCATAAATTTGATTATTTTTAGACAAGAATCTTTTTTTAAAATTTCTCCTTAACCTTTTCCTTTTTTATTTCTATTTATTATTTCAGACAACCCCCACACATGTTTCAAAGATAGCTTTGACCAAGTTAATAATATGTGAAATATTTCATTTTCACACCATATGTTTGGAGTCAAATGCACACAAATTCCCTTAAAATAAGGTTGAATTTATTAAGATCCTCGGGTAAAGTATTTGCCCTTTACGCAAAATCAGCATACAAATGTTGCCCGACCAATCCTATTAATTTATTACACAACAACGTGAAATTTGAGTAAGACATTATTCTTTATGACTGAAAAACTGAACTGAATTTACTAATTTAAGTAAAAAAGAATCAGTTATCATTTTTCTTACATTTACAGCATATATACCTATATAGAACATATAAAAAACATAACTCGAATTCGACACCAACTTATAATGCAAAATACAAGCTTTATTCAATAAATAAACAAACAGAACAACAATAATTTTCTGCAAAATAAACATTCATTACAAATTACAATTTACCAGAGGATGACTTGGTCCTTGGAGGAGATAAAAACAAAAAATATGAGGTACCTTAATTGAGTTTGGAGCAACTATACTACTATACATGACTGGCTGTCTATTTGGCTTTACAATGTTAAATTTTGTTTTTAGCAAAAGAGGACCTCTTCCAACTTTGTAATGTAAGGTGGTACGGATTTGAAAATTTCTTAGAAATCCTTCCTCTTTTGTCTCAGTTCATTAAGCTCCATCTCTATCTGAGGATCAATGAATGAGGCCATTGTTCTTGCGGCCGGCAGCTCTCCTTTCTGTCACACAGAATAAGGTTACTATATCAACAAGATACAAAGGACTTTTAGAATCTAAAGTACACAACCTAATAATAACAAATGGAATAAACAAAAGCTTCGGAATGTCTCAATTCTGTTTTCTTCCTACAAGAAATAGAACAAAAGCTAGGCTTTCAAAAGCCAATGTCTAGTTTTCTTTGTCTCTCTATCTGTTTTTTTGAGATTACTAATGGTAATGACATTATTGCCCTTAATTAATTCTGTTACAGGTTTGCTAGTTATCAAACGATTAATTGTCATTTGATTTTTTCTTTCTGTTTGTAGCTGGCCTACTTAGCTGACGAGGTACAAAACATAACCCCTTGAGAAATGATTCCACTCCTTGCTTTTGTGTGTGTAGATGTGGCGACTGGGTTTGTCGCATCATGATCTTGTTATGCTATCTTACATAATATATATGATAATGTATGATATATAAGCAACAAAAGTGACTATCAAGTCAATTTGTGTCTATCGGATTATCTCCGCAAACTATGTTACCATGCAGAAACTGTCACCTCTATGAGTGTCTAACTGTCTTATTCTGGTAAAGACTAATATGTGCACAAATCCCAATATCTCGCAAATCAACATGTCTAAGTCATACCTTTGAGGTACCAGAAAGTTCCTTCTTCAGATTCTCCAGATCATCATCAACTGATGTACTCTCTAGTAAAGCAAACTGCACAAGGGGAGAATGTGTCACTATTTAAGCAGGCATAAGCAATTTTCAACAAAAGAAAAAACTAAACACGGCATGGCCACTTAATTCATATATAGATGCATTTCATTAGTTATCTAAACTTTATGCTTTACCAAATAAGAAACATCAAGATTAGCAAGCATGCCACTAACATAACATGACCGTTGGATGTGATAACCTACATCCACCATCTGCAGTCTAGTGTTTTGTTACTAAAATTCACATCTTAGTTCTAAATGTTTAAAAGGGCTGGTAACTGAAAGTAACATCAAGAATTCGATATCAAAACATGTCCGTACAAAGGGTTTCTCTAAACAGAACTCTGTTTACCCAAAGGCATGGTAGAAATAAAATGGATCGATACATAAGATATTTAGCACAACAGTAGGAATAACATAAAAAGAAAGGATTGCAGAAAGAACAACCCTGGAGTAATGCCCCTTGGTGTTGCAATGTGACGCCTATATGTGCTGTTATAAGTTCGTTTGGATAACAGGAATCTGCTATGATTCTTTAATTCGGGTTTAAAGCTTCACCATATCATAGAAATTCATGACATACTACATCTCATTGAAATCTAATCTACTAGATGTTATAACTGATGAAAAAAGGCCATAAACAAAGAAAGGTTGAAAGTTTTGACTGAAAAGACTTCAACAGAGCCCATGAAGTTAACAGAACTTAAACCAATAAGACGTAACAGATTGTTTTGCAATATGAGTTTCTAGAAGGGCGATAAAATCATTTCCTGCCTGACCACTTATTTGTTTAGAACATATAGTGAACAAAATGAGCTCCTTCACTTCATTTTAACCCAATTTCATAGTCTTAAATGTGTGGTGATTGCATAGTTTGGCAAGCAAAATAAGGAACCCCAGGAGTAGCACCAGTTTGTAGGCATGCACTGGTTTTGTGAGACCAGGTAATATGAATTGATGTCAGCCTATGCATGCAATGTAAACTTGTTTGCATCTCAAATTCTATGAGCAAACTATTCCGCACACACACAGGACAGGGGGAGAGAGAGAGAACAGACAATTCATAATCCATTATTTAGAGTGAGAATCTAAAGATTTATAATGGCAAAAGACAGATTACTCCAGAAAAAGAAAATTCACAAACAAAACATTGATGATTAATGAAAAAAAACCAATACCTTCCCATCCAGTTCACTTGTAGCCAACTGGCCAAGAGCATCTGCTTCTGATTCCATTGTCAGTACTATCAAAATGAAGAAAAAGAGAAGATTAGAATCAAAATCAGTGCCACTCTATCTAAAATATGCTAATAGGACAAGTAAAGCTTTCTATGGCTTGTCTCTGTAACAAACAAGCAAAAAAGACAATTTCTTACACATTTTGATTACAAAACTCATATTTAGCTGTTTCTGACACCTTTTACCCAAAATTAAAACAGCTCAAATGTAGTGTCAAAACAGTTTAAAGTGGCAATTTCTTTCACAGCGATTAAGCAGTAAACAGGACTGAAAAACAACTACTAGAATAACCCAAAAACATATCAAACTGACAAGTCGTTGCAAATTATACAATGAAATTGATCGTATACTATAAATTATAATGTTTGGAGAAGCTTACAGATAAATAGAGAAAAAGAGAGTATGGGAAATTCGGTGGTTATCCAATATAAATCAAGCTTTTCAGAAAATATAGTTGAATAATTAAAATGATATACACAGCTGCTCAAGCACATTCAACAATGTCAAGGTAGGAGATTGCAGCCAGATTGATAAATACATATATATCGATTCAAGACGCCTTACCTTTCTCTTCCATTTTTTCAAAAGCTGAAAGAGCATTACTTGTATTGACATTTCCCAGCATCTCATTCACTTTGGTCGTAGTTCTAGCGTACAGAAAAGGAAAGATTAACAGCAATAAAAGGAGCTACTTGAAAGAAAAAGGGACTGCATAAAAGGAAATGGTGGCAGAGACAAACTTTGCAGACTGAGCACGTGCTTTTAGAGTATCTTTCTTAGACTTTGCCTCCTGTATCTTGCTCTCCAGAAGCTACAAGATATGGAATTCACTGAATGCAACTTAATGTCTAGAACAGGTTCACAAAATAATAATTACTCTAATCAAGAAGATGAACAACAGGTTATAAATTTGCAAGTACTAGTATGCCTAACATGGCAATTCAAGTTAGCTAGTCATTCTAAAAGCAAAAAAAGGTTAATTTTAGAGGCTCCAAACTCCTTGGCAATCTTATGAACGTCAGTATTTGGGGTTGCTGTTCCACAGCTGATTATGGTTAACAGGCTTATTTCCTTCGAATGCATTTAATAATGTACCAATATGAAAAAAGCTTATGGAACACTTTCCTCAGTTTTTTCCTCGCCTGTTCCAGGATTATACTGATTTAATGTTCCACAGCAACCATCCAGATTTTTATTTTTATTTTTTTTTTTTTTGACAAGGCAACCTTCCAGATATTTAATGCCTGATATATGCATCCAATTATAACAAAAAAGAACCCTGCAGATATATGCATCTAATTATAACAAAAAAGATCCCTGCAGATATGCATCTAACTATAAAAAAAAAAGAACCCTGCAATATTTCTATTTTGTTCCTTTAACACTTATATTCAACCAACACTTCATAATTAAACTACTGACACCTAAACAAGGGTAAAACTTCTGGAAATGCTATACGTAAGAATATTTAATTTAACAACAGAACCACACGATGATGATGCACAAGCAATTCATGCAAGAAACATATGCATGAAAAATTACCATACCCGTGTATTGGAGACAAGATTTTCAACAACTGATTTCTGTTGATCTAGTTGGCTTTTCATGGATGCTGCATTATCCTGCAAAAGGAAAAGCAGAAAAGCTGATTTTCCATAAGACCAGCTGATATGATGCTTATATGGCCAACTTTTAACAACCAACAAACCACTATGTAGCTATTCACAAGTATATTGCATCACAATCACTTATGATTAATAACAAACCATTCAATTACTTATTTGTTATTCTGAAGATAATAAGAAAGTCTACTTAAAACATGACATTAAACTAAATGGAAGTATACAGGGTTTATATTCAAGTAGCTTCTTCCAGCGATTATATCAAATAATTAACTCTATCCCTCTGTAAGAAATTATTCAAATCATAAGCTGTGATACACATGTATCTCCTAAATGAAATGTAGCTTGTCCTATCTACTTCCATTAATATCCATTGGTACTCATGTAGAACACAGGCTTGAATTACAAGCAGATAAGCAGCACAAAACAGCAACAGAGACATCATTTATAGTGCTACTACAAGTAAAACCAGCTGCATTGACTCAAAAACAGCCAACATAGTTAATGCAACTCTACTTATCTAATCTGCTAGATTGTTGAGTAATAGCAAGCAAACCATATATTGCACAAACATTAAGAAACATCTCAGGAATGTGGCAACTCACAGCATAAGATTTACGTCTTTTAAGGGCTTCACGTGCAAGATCTTCCTCTCCTTTCTGAAGAGCAAGTTGTGCTTTCCGGTACCTACAGAAAATTACAAAGTGCAACTAATGCTTTATCCGTTCACACTAATATGAGTACAGATTACACTTATTTGTGCTAATGAATCGAATTTGATTAGGCTGAATAAGTTCTAACGCAGTGGAATCAAAGGTTGGATGACTGAGCTTATTTCTTACGAATCAAAATAATTGAATAAATAAAAAGATCTATTGGTGTTTACCAATCCTCGGAAGCTTGTTCTGCAGCTTTGTATTTATTCTCCAAACGTTTTTGAGATGCCAACACCTACGATGAACATAAGGGAAATAACCATTTAAAGCTAAGACTAGCAGTTTGCATAATGAAAAGACATACAGACATCATAAGGGAAATGCCTACTTGTGCTGTGGCTTGGCGCATCTTTGTTAAGTCATCATTCATTTCAATTACCGTCTGGTCTAGAATTTTCTCTGGATCTTCAAAACTACTTAAGATTGAATTAGCGTACGACTGAAATTAAGAGAGAAAAATCACATTACTTGTCTCAGATTAGAGAAGTGATAGTAGTAGCCAGAAATGAGCATACAAGGATCTGACCTTGACAACTCGAGCAAAACGATCAAAAAGGTTCATACGAGTACCAAGAGCACCTCCACCTTGTCCATAACAACGAGACCTACTTGACGGATTAGTCCTGATCCTAACTTTTAAAGCTCCAACTGCCACAAAACGAAAAATTACAAGTAAAAACTAAGGCATTGTTATTAGCGAAAGACGATCAAAGTCGAGTGACTTGTCTAATCAAATATATGCACGAGCTAAAAGCACTTGTCATATCTTCAAATAAAAGTTGAGCTCGTTACGGGATTTCGTCAGTCTGCTCTAGCTAAAAACACTTCACTCAGAAGAGCATTTTGAAAATAAGAAATTAAATTAAGCATTTGTTTATTGAAATGTTCAATAATTACTAAGAAATTACATATTCCTTGGTCAAAATCAAAAAATTGAATACCTCCGCCGTTAAGAAACGACGTGCTGAGATGTGGCCGCTTGACCATGGAGAGAGTGTTGCTGCCGGAGTGGGAGCTGGAAGAAGTGGACGGCGACGGTAACGGCAAGGACAATCCGGTAATTAGTTGAGATTTGGCGGCCATTTTTCAGAATCAAAATCCGATTATAGCTTCACAAAAATCTAATTTCTGGATAGAACAAAATTTATCATTACAATCACTTAATTTTTTTTCTTTTTCTTCTTGTTCTGTTTTCTCATCCATTTCTTAAACGGGCCGGATCCTCATGTCTCAAATGGGTGGGCTTATTATTACCATTTGATCATAACTTTAACTTCACATATTATATGATGGACCTCACGAAATTTACTCCACCAATACAAAAATAAAATATGCAATGTCAGATGGACTTATCAGTTGCCTATGATTAGTTTGACGAAAAATTTTAATGTGTGAAAATATGCTTCAATTAAAATTGATAATTAAAAGTAATTTCCTCGTTCCTCCAAACTTCTAAATTGATAATAACTCTATCTAGTTCTTACTTTTTCTATAAAACATAAATGGTATTGGTTTAACTGAGAATCTCGTGTGCACATACTATGGGAAACTCGGCTAATAAATCCAAACTAGAAGAAAATGATTCAACTCTCACATGCGGAATCTGCATGGACCCGATTTCTGAAACACAACGCTTTAAAAACAAAGGCAAATGTAAGCACCGGTTCTGCCTAGAATGCGTAGCGAAATACGTACAAGTTAAGATTGAAGACAAGACCGGAGGAAACCTAGTATGTCCAGGTTTGAACTGCAAAAACCGGTTAGACCCATTTGATTTCAGGGAGACAATTGGTGAAAAGTTGTTTGTGGAATGGAGCGATCTTATTTGCGAACGATCAATTCAATGGCCTAATTCAAGCTATTGTCCTAATAGTGATTGTATGGAAATAGTTGTGAATGAATGTGGTGGAACGGTTAAGAAAGCAAAATGCCCGAGTTGTAAGAAGTTGTTTTGCTTCCGGTGTAAGAAAAAGTGGGGAGAAACTAATTATAATGATCACATATGCCGTCGAAAGGGAAAATTTGGAAATTTGAATGATGTTCTTTTTGCGCGGCTAATGATGACTAACAAATGGGTTGAATGTCCCGGTTGTGGCCACGGTATTGAGCGTACTGGAGGTTGTAATAGGGTCATATGCAGTCGGTAAGTCAAATTGTACTCCCTTAATATATCGGGAAATTCCCAATTCCCTTAACTAAAAGTTTCAATGTGAAACAATTTTATACGTGAAGAGTTTATTTGAAACAATTTGCATGACAATAATCATTTTTTAGTTTTGGATAATTAACTGCAGGTGCTGTACTAGATTCTGCTATGGATGCGGGAGAATAGAATGCAAAGTGTGTGTTATCTTACAAGCATTTTTTAGCATAAGAGATTATTTGAGACATTAGTTAATTGTGAATATTTATAATTAACGAGTTGTTGATGCAGATGTTTATTTCGTCGGGATTAAATCCAATCGCTCTCGAGATGTGATGAATGTGGAAGAATAACATGCTTTTGCAACTCACCATGCCCCAAATGTAGGAGAAAAACATGATTTTGTGATGAATACCCATATGTTTCGATACTAGTGTTGATCCTATGTGTAATTCTGCTTCTAAAGCTAAGGAGAGGTCATTGACACATTTGGGTGTATGTCCAAATTATTCCAAATTTCAGGGTAGGATGGAAAATATTTCTGTGTTACCACTATTTGTTTTAATATAGTAATTGATTAGATTTTTTTTTATTTTGTTGATAAACAAAACAGGAAGGTCTCATACAATTCCTAAGAATTTTGGATTCCTAATTATGTATTTCTACATTTTGAATTGTTTTATCCATGGTTTTGATAATTGAACCACACTGACCGGTTGGAGCAGGTTGGATCGGAGCTGGCGGTTTATGCAGTTGATAGTGCACGGTTTCTTACAAAGTTCAAAACTGCCTAATAATCGATGAACCGGTCGGTGGATGTGAGAGAAGAGGATGCAAGATTTTGCTTCCCTCAAATCTCATTATGGTCCAAATGTAGGACAAGTTTTTGCGTTTGCTAAGTCTTATGTATTCCCGTACGATATGATACTCATTCATGTCCTATGTGCAACTCTGCTTCTCCAAATTGCTGGAGATCTATGCAGGACTTTCGAGAGAGAAGCCTCAAAGTAGGGAAATTATTAAGAGTTCGGGTTCTCTAATTTTATTTTACTTCAGCACTCCGTTAGATTTTTGAAATGTGAAATATAACCCACTAATTTAGTAGTTCATGTGCTACAAGTCAAAGATTCAATGAGTGTTTTTAAACTTCACTTGAAGATCTGAATCCCCTAATAACTTCCTGCAAAGAATAAGAAACCAAAATTTCTTGTGAACAATTGCAACATGCTCTCAAGATTAAATGTATACTTAGCCCTTTAAACTGAATTTTTTGAAAGGTACTTAAACGTAGCCTTAAAAGTTTGAATGACTCATGAATCTTAAAGGTTCAATTCACTAATATAATGTGCAATTTAATTAGATTGATTTTGGTTATATGTATTTTGTGCTTATGTATCTAGTGTCTATGGTTATGGACTTGCGAATTTGAAGTTTTTCGGAATTTTTCTTTTAAGAGTTTATATTATTTTCACCGTACATATATATAAAACTCATTATTCTTTATTTTTGTAATGATCCGGTCCGAAGAGAGTGGCGCTGAGGTGAGAAGGTTTGTACAAAGAGCGACTCTAAGGGATGGCGATGGGGACAAAAATAAACTGAATCCCACATCGAGAAAAATGAGGAGTGAACTTGAGCTTATAAGTGATATATAGACTTAATACATGCATGACACGTTTTAAATCTGTGATGTGTTACAATTTCATACTGAAATTCTTGTCTTATAAGTTTGATGCGTAATATTGTTGGAGAGCATTTATTAGTGGTGAAAAATGGACAAAATTAATTATATTTTACAAACAACAAGCTTACTTGAAGTGAAATTAATATGTAAAATATCTGTTTTCTTCCATATGTTTCTATTAGACTGTTTGTCAAGTGTTAAACAATCTTTGTTTAGGAATAATGATCAGAGCATTACAATAGACCAGATGTAATAAATATGACAATAAAATTAATGGAGTACACACATGTCGTCACATAAAGTTCAACACGTATTTTCTATCTTTGAGATTTAATATGGTAGTATATAATTAAGTAAAACTGATAATCATGTGTGCTGAAGGTCCGGTTCCAAAATCAAATATGAAATTCAGTCCACAATACACAACCTAAATAGCTATCAGTAATTTTATTTTTATTTTTAAAAAAACATTTTAAATTTTGCTTTTTAGGATCAAGAAAAATAAAACAATTAAATTAGTTGAATAAAATCACTTTATGGTTACATGTAAAGTCATATCACTTGCAACGGAAATAGCAAGGCATTATCATCATGGTTAAAAAAGAGCATTTACTTTTGCCAATAAGAATTTTCTTTTTGGGGATGGAATTTAATTTTATAGCTAGGAATTACTTTTATAGCTTTGCTTAGTAGTACAAGTAATCTTCCCAAAAATTACTGGATTTCTTATCTTCTTTTATTTATTAAAGAACTCAAAATCACAAATTTAACTTATTTCCTTTTTAGTGAATAAGCTAATTAATGCATATGTTTATTATCATAATCATAATTATTGTTACATAGGGAGGGACTTAGTACGGAAGATGGGCCTATGTCTTGAATCTAGAAGCCCATAAAGAATCTGGGCTTCAAAGCATCAAAGCCCACAACTCACTATGATCAATCCTTAATGTTTCAATAATTAGAGATGGCACTTTGATAATTAGCGGCAAGCGAAAATTGTTACCAAAAGAACACAAAAGGAATACACAAAATCAAATATATCTAGTTTGAACTTTAAACCATATACACCTCTTTACAAAAAATTAAGACAGTAAACTTTATTTTCGTATTTATCATTAAAAAAGAAAACTAATGTGATGTAATATTGGTAGTACTTTTGAAGGATTAAATTGTTTGCCACTTATGCAACCTATTGACTAATTATTTGTCTTAGTATCCAAAATGTTAGTTTTGGTGCTAATCTATCAAATGGTGAACTTTGCCTAATTCTGTGTATGCCCATAGATAAATTTTATCTAAGAAATATATATATATATTATTCAATACAATTAAAGATAAGTGTATGTACCAATTTCAAAGAGATGATTGATGTTAAAAAAAATGGGTAATTTTCTAAAAACATATTTATGTGTTTATCCGTTTTTGTCAAAATGGTGCTTGTGTTTATTTTTTTGACAAAACAAGAATTGTGTTTAGCGCAGTTATCCAAAAAACGAAAAAATTATTAACGATGTTAAATTTGAGGATGTGGTAAGGGGTATTATGGTCTTAATTTATTGGTTATGATATAGAAAGCTTATTTTCCACACTCTAAAATTGTAAACACATAAATTTTTTAGAAATTTACCAATAAATTAACATAAAACAACCTTACCACGTCATCACATTTAACACTGCTAATAACATTTCCGCCTTTTGACTAACGGAGCTAAACACAATTCTCATTTTGTCAAAAGACACAAATACCATTTTGACAAAATCGGTAAACAGATGAATTATTTTTTTTAAGCAAATTACCTTTTGAAAAAACATATATTTGCATGTGCTATCATGCACCGAAAATATAGTAGAATTTTATAGTTTTCGGAACCGAAAATCGTTTAGGTGTTAATAATGGTTTGTAACCATTTATTAGCAATAATTAGGGGGTTCAATAATAATAACATGAAAAAAGAAAGAAAGTGTAAAATGTAAAAGGTGTGAATGGTGAGGGAGAGAAAGAAAGAAGTGCAGAGAAAGCTAACAAACAAATATAAATAAGCAAACATTCATACACACCCTCACTCTGATTTTCTTTCTTCCTTTCACAAGTTTTTTTTTTTTTCTTTTATCACTGTTTCACTTTTTCTTGCTCAGCTCACCAAAACATTTGGGATTTTTCTATGTAAGTTTAACCCTTCTTTCTCTTTATTTTTTCTTTCAATTTCTTGGAATTTCTTTCTAATTTATGTTGTTATGTGCTTCTTATTGATCATCTTTAAATGGGTTATGTTTTTTTATGGATTTCTTGTAGAAAGATTGAACCTTTGTTGATTCTACTTGGTTTGCATTCTTTTTCCTGTTCTTGTTCTCTGTAATTTGTGATCATTTAAGTAAATTTGAGCTTTATTTTATGTGTTTGATTTAGTTTTTCTTTTGTTTTTGCTAAGAAATTCTTGCTGAAAGATTTTTTCCTATTTAAATGGCAAGTTTTTTGGGGTTTACTGTGAGAGTGACTGAGTCATAGTAAAACTGAAAGACTCCCTGGTTTCTTGCTCATTTTAGTTACTAATATGCAAAAAACTGCAGTCTTTCTTGAAGACTCTCTCTTTGTTTCCCGACCCCGAATCATTTCGGGACTAAGGGTTTGTTGTTGTTTATGTTTAAGTCTCTTCTTGTATGCCAAACAATTTCGCTGTATCATTCTGTTTGGTTGTTGAGAAAATGGCTCCAACTGAAATAAGGAAATTTATTTACGTGTTTGGGCGTCATCCGGATGGATGATGGTAGAATTCTTATTGTTTAGAAAATATCTGAAATTCTGATGTAAGTCTTCTACACTACAATGGGTCTTGAAATGCAGAAAAGCAGACTTTTTCCAAATTCTGGGTTCATAATATGGGTGTCAATTTGAGGTTTCGTGTCAAAATCTCGTTATGTTATATGTATATATGTTCATCCTAGAATACTGATAATTGTGCCAATTGGATTTTGTTGGTTAGATTGGGTCTTTATTTTCATGTTTATTGATAATGTGAGCTTGTTATCCCCGTGTATCGGTGTACTAATTTTTTAATATATTTTTTTTTTTTTGCTATGCTGACATTTCTTGGTCAAATCTTGATTGGCATGAAATAAGCAGAACTTATATCATGGCTAAACAAAGGCTTTAAGCACAAAGATCTTCGAATTTAGGTGCACGACCCAAGATTTTCTAACATGGGGCTACTGAGAGTTTTTCCATAGACGAAACTGCTGGCGTACATGATGAGATATTTCATGGAAATCTGACTGTTCCAATCAAGAAAATTGTTCAGGTACTCTGTTCACATCTTACTTCAAGCAAGTTCTTAATATCTTATCGACTCTAATATTATGTTGCTGCCACATTATGGATAGCACAAAGATAATATATATAGAGTTCGCTTTGACTCTTCCTTTTTAACGGTTAAAAGTCGAGCTGAATCAGCCAACCAATATTATGATGAGATACTTATTCAATGTGACTTGTAAACTGTTACAGCATTGAAATTGGGAGTAAGGATAACTTGGTCTAAGACGGAAAATAAAATGGGAAATAAATTACAAAAGCCCCATGAAGCCGGTCAAGCTCAAGAAGAAAAAAACGAACTTGAAGTAGAAGAACAAGAAGTCTCGGACTTCACATGTGAAATCTGTATTGAACCCACTCTAGCTAATCAAAAATTCAAGAATAGTGTTCTGTGTAGTCACCCCTTCTGTCTGGATTGCATATCGAAATATATTGAAGTAAAAGTTGAAGGAAAGACGGGAAGCATTGAATGCCCTGGATTGAGCTGCAAGCTCCTGTTAGACCCTCTATCGTGCAGGTCAATCATCCCAAAGCCGCTTTTTGATAAATGGTGTGATCATCTATGTGATTCGTTGGCATCAGGATTGGAGGGTTGCTATTGTCCGTATCGGGAATGTTCTACTTTGGTTTTGAATGAGTGTAAGGAGAAACTGAAGAAAATAAAGTGTCCTAACTGCAAGAAACATTTCTGCTTCCGGTGCAAGATCCCGTGGCATGCAGGATACAAGTGCAACGAGAGCGGACAGTTGAGAGATAGAAATGATATTCTCGCCGGGGAACTTATAGAACAGAAGAAGTGGACCAGGTGTTATAATTGTGGTCACTCTGTTGAGAGAGTTAGTGGTTGCAGAGATATAAAATGCAAGTATGCACCTTGTTTCTTCTCTCTTTGTTTGCCTTTACTTACGCTTAATTCGTGTGATTCCGTTTTCATTTTCCTAACCAATCATACAGTAATTACTAATTACAACACAAGAAACGTGTACATAAATATTAGTTAGTTGGCACATCAAATGGATCACTGACTTGTATGATGAATGATTGATATTATGTCTGATATAAACTGCTTTGGGTGCAGATGTGGAGCGCGATTTTGCCATCAATGCGGCGGAAGAAGTCATTTGGGGCCGTGTAAGCACAAGTGTTGTGGAGATGCAGTGTGCATGTTATTGTTCTTAGCAATTTTGATAGTATTTTGCTACCTATTTTACCATCAATTGCACTTACTTTCACCATCTCTTTAGCTTTCTTTTCGAGTACGTATTTTACGGCTGATCTGAATTGCCACGACTGTTTTACAAATAGGTTGTAAATGCATTCCCCTGTTTTATGGCTTTATCCTTGTCAAGTCCTTCAAAATGTGTGACTAACCCATATAATATATATCTTGTTTTATGATTTTATCAATCTTGTAATCCATTTTTGTTACCTTCCTTCTCTTCTCCTGCTGATGGCTTCTTCTGAAAATGGATCAGTAGATTTTATAAGCCTTCTTAGAAGGCTCTATATTTTGCTAAATGATCGGATTGGCTCGTTAAGCGTTGATGATATTGTATTAGTCCATCGGACTTGGTTAAAGTGACTATTTAATCGCGTGAGCCCTTGATAGAGCGATTTGGACAAGTTGAATCGTGCATCAGTTTAGTTTAGATTACTTTAAATAAGTTAAGAGTAACAATTAAGCAACTTAAAAGACTAATATACTTATTGACAATAAAGTTTTGAGGACTAATTATATAAGGACTTGTTAGATATTTCCAAAAAACGTTTGGTTGATTTTGTCCCACTCTTAAGGGTTTTTATTTATTTAAAATATATTTCAGTTGAATCATCCCAAATATGAAGATATTTTCTAATCTGATAAGAATTATCCATTTGCGTAGTTTTATCCCAAAAATGGTTTGGGTTGTTTATTGAAAATATCTAATATCTCATCCATTATTATCAACCTTTTTCATAAATATTTATCATAAAATTAGATTGATTAATGATTACCCAATGGTTGATTAAGTTTATTATTTATTAATTGATATGTAGAATTATTATAGTACTAATAATAACGTTGGCAATTCTGCATTATATTATTTAATTATTTTCTCATTACCAAGTTACTCTTTGCTTAACTAAAAGAAAAACATTCAAACAAACTATTTTAAAGAAACAAGCTAAAATTCAATCTAGTAAGTCAAATTTTAACTAATTACAATATAATTATATTATTTACCATTAACTTAAATGGGTTAAATCGAAGACTAGTCAGAGACGAATCAGATTTTGAGCGTCTAAGGAAGTTTTGGTAATCCATTTTATCTAAATCGGATTTCTAATTTTAAACGCATAGGCACAGTTGGTTTACAACCATGGGATATATCATGCATTGTACAAGACTTGTAATATATTAATTTACTGTAACTGACTTTAGTGGACCATCAACTATAGCTGCTTCTGTTGCAACAATAGAAACTGAATACTTTATTTTGGTAAGAGTATAAACTGAATAGTAATTCCACAATTGGAAATGAAATTCACCAAATTCTGAATTGAACAGAGTCACAGACTCAGAAATTCATTAATTAATTAATTGTGGACCAAATACTAACAACAAAAACAAAAACAATTTTTTCCTCAAAATTAAGAGATAATTAACTGGATAGTGAAGATGCTTTTTTTTAATTAACCCAACTTCCTCATACATAGGAAGTACTTTTGATCAAGCTGAAACTCTGTTACATAATCAGGATTTGCCCTCATCCATAACAAAAGCCCACCAAATGATATAAACAGCTCCCTGAAATTAAATAATCAATTAATGATAAAAAAAAAATTAATCCAATTTTACTGTAAAATAAAATAAAATTTCGAGTTAATTACGCTTTAACATCAGATCCAGAGCCTTCCTCTTGAATTTTGTACAATTTTCCATGCATTATGTATTCATATTTGTCAGCAATCGGGCCTTGCTTACCCTATCATTTGCCAAAACACTAGTCATAATCAAAAAAATGTAACCAAAATAATTACGAGACTATAAACTACAAACGTGTGTGTATATTTCACATAATTATATATGTTATATGACACAATTAAATAGATATTTGTATTAAATAAGACGTGTAGAGTAAATTACCACGGTAAATCGTGTAAGAAATCGATACTTGTGTTAATATAATTTGCAAGAACGAAAGATTAGCTACCTGACCATAGTAACCGGTATCACCAGTTCCATCAGTATGAAGGGTGGGAGTTATAAGCAATGCATACTTTTCTTCCTTTTTAATCGGGTATATTTCTGTATTCACATCAAGTTGCAAATACATTTCAAGCCTCTCCGTTCGTCCTTCTATCCGAGAAACTATATAAACAACACAGTATTCGGCCTTGAAAATTGGTTTTCTAACGGTTAGAGGTACTCCGGTACCCGTGCTAAACTGGAATTACAAAAGAAAAACAAATGAGATGAATGTAAACCATATATACCTTTGTCAAACTTCTTATCAATATCATCAACTTTGAAAATATCCTCCATCTTTCAAAATAGGACTCAAATTAAGAGAAATCTGACCGCCAAATTACGTTGGGAAACACTGAAAAATAAATGATTAAGAGTATATAGTGAAAGTTTGATCTCAAAGATAGATATTCAGTTATTGTGAGAGATGAAAGTTGGATTTTCTAAGCTTGTAGATAATAACAATAAATGATAAATGAACAAATATTGGATTTGTGATAACCATATCAATCATTTAAATTCGATTAACCATAATTTTTTTATTTAAATTCGAACTATTTAAAAGATTGAATTTAGGTAAAACTCTATCACAATTATATGGAAAAGAAAAGCTAACAAAATCGGTTCAATTTTCTTTACCCTTGCAAATTTTCATGGGCCGAGCCCAAAGGTGAATTTAGGCTAAACTGGGATGTTCACTTTCACTATATTCATATTGGATTCGCGTCGTTAAAATTGTATGTACAAAACCTATCTTTGTTTTCCATTTCCTTAATTCTGCAAACAATAGAAACTACAGTTATTTATTTGCTCAAAGGCAAACATAATCATTTTTATTTGAAATTAATCCTATATAAATAAATGATTATGAAGAGTACAGGTTACCGTAAACTTAAAATTTAATTCGTGTTGGCCCGAGAAATTTGATTTTAATTAATCCGCACATCCAGATCTCAAACTAGTTTAATTTATTTTATGTGTGACATCAATAAACATGTCTAATTCCAATATAGTTAGTACATAAATGAATGGACAAGGCAAATAAACAAGCCAATGCAATGAACGTATAGTTTGTAACAAGCATAACATAAGTTGTAGTTCATCGCTTTTAATCATTCAAACCGTCATTGAAAAAACTCGATTTACCTCCCGTAGAAACCGACTAATCTCAACCCCATGTCTACGACTTGGATACCGGATAGTTTAGACCAAAAAAATGAAACACACAAAAGAAGATTAGCCATTGAAAAAACTAAAAACTACAGCTCTACATAAGACCACGTCAAAAAAGAAAAACATAAAACATTTCTTGTGGCTCATTTCTTACATTACCATATCAAAATCTGATTCCAAAACTACTTATTAAACAGAACATTCATAAGAGTTGCAAAATTCTCACCTCTCTTGCTCTTCAAAACCTCACAAACACTCTCTTCATCCGGCGAAAACCCCTTCTCCTTCATCTCGACAACCATCTCCTTCGCCTCCTCGACCATCCCCCGCTCAACAAACCCCTCAAAAACCGCCACATAAGTACCCACATTCGGCCTCATCCCCTTCCCCATCATCTCCATCACATACTTCTTTGCATCCCCGACTTTCCCATCGCCAACAAGCCCTTTGATGAGCACACTATAAGTATACGCATTAGGCTTCACTCCGGAGTTGACCATCCTCAAAAACACCTCGACCGCCTCCTTGGACCGGCCCCCAGCATTCGCGTAGGCCTCGATGACCGCGGTGTGGCCTACTACGTCGGGCATGTGACCCTTTTCTTTGATTTGGGAGAAAAGTTGGAGAGCTTCGTGGGTGAGGCCGTCTTGGGACAATGCGTCGAACATCTTGACAGCATTGTTGAGGAGGCCTTCGGTTCGCATTTTATGAAAGATTAACTGGAGGTCTTTTGGGTCCTCGGGTTCTTTGATTGGTGGGTTGGTGGTGAATGGGTTGTAAGGAGGAGGGAGTTTGGGTTTGTGGGTTACATTATTGTTGTTGTTGATGTGATCATTGGAATCGGAATCGGAATCGGAATGAGAAGGTGAGAAGTTGACTTTGGTGTTGATGTTTTTGTTGAGATTGGGTTCATTGGAAACAGAAGAGAATGATCGAGAGAGGAGAAGGTGTGAGTATGGGAGTGCATGGGAGTTCCAAGGAAGTGCTCGGTTAAGGCAGTGTCTGAGTTTGGTTGCTTGTGCCATTCTTGTGCTCTCGTTTTGAGCAAGGCAAGAAAAGGAAGTGGTTAAATATTAGTGTCGCATGGGTAAATTCAGCTAATTCAGTTCAATATAGTTCGATTTGATTCGATTTAGTTCAGTTCAACTATAAAGAACAAGACTTACATCTAAATACTTCCAACAACATTTATAATTTTTGAATTGAAGTTTAATTCTCCAGCTTAAAACGTTCTAATAAATTTGTAAGGAGTGGAATTCGAACTCTAGACTTCCTATTTGATACACTAAAGTGTATTTGTGGTTTATAGTTGTAATTCTATTAACTATATAGCAATTAAAGTCAAACCAAAAAAATAGTAAAAATATAACATATGATAACGGTACTAAAATTATAAACTCAAGCCCGTTATGACCTGAGCCCATATCGACCCAAGTCATATGTTTGTGGTATGCTTAGGAGCCCTACTAGTAAGTTGAGCATCGCACCCGACACGATCGAGTCAGATTACTCAAACCTCAGTCAACAACCTTTTTATCCCGTAGCTCAACATGATCGACCAGCATGATTGGGCATCCTACCCGACAAATCATGCAAACGAAACTGTTCATATCGAGCAGACGTGGCATACAGTAATTCTATACATACTCTTCCATCATAAACGCAAGGTACACTATTGAATTTTCTGTCTAGACTTTACTATTTACCATTTCTCTCTCTAAACTCCCACTACCCTGATCGTCAAAGTTTTTTCAGAGCCCAAACCCACCATTTTTTTAGGAGGAGCACGTTCATCCGCCATCTACCTCAAAAGAATTTCAATATGGGGCTCACTTAATCCAATTTGTCATCGACATATATAATCAACCAATTTTCTAATCAACCAAAAATCACTCATGTCATTCACTAATCTATTAAATTCACATTACCATACCATCTCTACTTGGTTGTTTTCCTTTTTTATGATGGAGTCTACAACTTCCATTTTTGGAATTATAGTAATCACCATGTTACTGCATGGTAGTTTTATCACCTCTAGTTTTATTAACTGTTTCGTGTGGTTGATTAGTTCATAATATAAGTCTCTTAAGAACTAAAAACATATGTTCATCCATAATATCTGTTTCTCTTAGATTATCATTTTCCGGGTGGTTATATTTTACCATGTCAACTGACAGTCAATAATGTCAAGGAAACAAATCATGTTAAGGTCCTTTCACAGTTTGATTGAATGAAGAAAAGAATTTGAGAGGATTGTCAGCCATGTGTGTAATATAGAACTAAATTTGTGTTGAGCCTCCCTTTACTAAACCCCAAAACCATTCATCCTATGAAAGCCCGAGGACCATCAAGCTACCCTTCCTTTTCAAAGCCTTAAGTTTGAAGTGTTTAAGATTTAGAAGAAAAATGAACTGCCATCAACCCTTATTAAACCCTCGTAAGAGCACTCCTGACATTTTATGAGTTTACAAAACGACCCAATGGGGACAACATGAATGACACTATAATTATTTGTTGTTGTTCTTTTTCTTGCATTTATATCACTCGCACCCATATAGAACATATAACCCGAATTGCAACCTCTAGCAACATATGGGAAACAGATTCACCACAATTTTACAACAATTCTTGCTAGTCGAAGCCTGCTACGTAGCCAAAGACTACCATTCTCTGGCTAGTTAGCTACTAATATATACTACAAACAGTATTCAAGTTTTTTCCACATCTATTATGAAGACACAACACGGATGACACAATTTGTTAAGGTACCAACTTCAAGTTTTTACAAGACAACATCTAGCATTAGCAATGCAACTCAGAGCAACATGGCTTCATAGCTTCCTCATAAGAAGAAACAACCGCTGATCAAGCTCGAGTTGACTGACATGAGAAGGATCTCCTTTCAGGAACATTAGAAGTCCACCAAAAGAAACATATGCCTCTCTGCATCCAAAAATAACCAAATATTCATGTTAACAAGAATATCTTCATGTGGCATATCAATCATGTAGTTTGCAACTGCAGTGATCAATTTGCAAATTTAAACATATTGATGCTTGTATACATACGCTTTAGCTACTTTTCCCGAGCCTTCCTCTGAGATCTTGTATAGTTTTCCATGCATTATGTATTCATATTTATCTGCAAGAGTTTTCCTCGCTCCCTGAAAAGGTGTTACAATTCTTTAGCACTGCAGTTTGGTGCCTACGACAGTCAATAGTTTACTTGACACGAATAACATCTCCTTATTAAAATTCCATAGTCATAGTGAACAACTTAGTAATCTACTAACCAAGAGTATATGATCTTTAACAAGCTAGTGGTCTATATAACTTAAGCCAATTTTCAAGTATATCAACGTTTATAAAAGTAAAACAGAACAACAATACTTTATTTTACATTGAAGAGTAAAGACTTTGATACAATACAAACAATATAATAGTGGAAGTGAATAGTTAAGAAATACCTACAGCTACCTCAAATGTAAACAAGCAAAACCCAAAAAGTTTATAAATGACTTTCAAGGCAATAATTATTGTATAACATAAGAAGAAACACATGATTTACCTGAAGATAATAGCCAGTGTCAGGTGTTCCATCCAAATTTAGTGTGTGAGCCAATGCCATGGTGAATTTTTCAGCAACTGCCATAGGATATATCTCTGTATTAACATCTAGGTGCATGAACATGTCACAGTTCTGGCTGTGTGCTTCAATACGGGAAACTACATAAACCCAAAAACAAGAAGTTCATCTGCATTATTAGTAAAAGTATTAAGAAAAAAAATCAATCAATGCAGTATTTAGCGAAGTTCTTAATAGACATACATGAAAGTAAAAAAAGCTGGCGTCAGATATCACAATATCACAGCTCAAGTAACTTCATAAGAATGAATTTCCTATCTTTATGGAGTTCAACTCTGCGTATAAACTTCAAACTAAGATCAAGTTTCATTAAGCCTGAACTCTCTTCAAGTTTTGCATGTTACAGAATAATTACTAACATATTTGATTAAGGCACACTAATCTTCAACCAGTGTACACTTTGTATAGTGGTATTACATACTGACAAAAAACATAAATTACAAACACTGCTTCGCTTTTAATGACATAACAGCTTAGACAAATCATTGAAATTCATGGCCTAAAGTAGCTGAAAATAGCTTATTACACCATGTCACAAGGAAATTTTATCTTTGAAACGGAGTTTGTAACTCTTCCATCTTGCATTTTCTAGAGTTGCTCATTGATTGCATTATTTCATGGATCAACCTCTCTACACTCTCTACTGTCACCCGTTGGTGAAATTAGATAAAAATAGAGAAGTTCGTCTAAAAAGCTGAGTGTATATATCAAATTCAGAACAGGATTGGAGTGTTAAAAAATAACTTGGTTTTGACAAAGAGTGGTCAAAGTCCCATGACCAGTTGGATTATGCTAAAAATACCTATACGATGGAAACCTACGGATAAACTAATGACCAAACAGAGATAAGCCCTAGTGAGTTAATTATTGCAGCGAGAAACACGAGCATATTTCAGCATCGGTAGCTGAGAAATTGGGGAAAACTCAACAAAAGCGTAAACCATACCTTTATCGAACTTTTTACCATCAGGATCAAGCTTATCAACAACAAAAATATCCTCAAAGAGCACTACATTCGACATCTTACTGCAAATACAAAAACACAAATATGAGAAACAAAAAATCGAACAAACGAAATCCAGCAAAACCTAATAGCTGGTGACGAAGATAACAACAACCAGGGGCGGACACAGCCCGGAGCTTGGCGAAATCCCTAGCAAGTATACCTTGAGATGTCTGAAGAGCCCAACGAAATATCTGCCGCTGCCGCCCCCTGTGTAGTTTTCTTTTGCAGTTTGCAGATGTTTCAACGGACCAGAAAGTTAATTAGGGCTGCAAATTAATTTTCCAATTTGGGCTTTTATAAATTGGGCCATTTTTTAAACAATCAAACATGTCATCACTTCTTGGCTGCTTATCAGAATAAAAAACTCAAATTTATAGTAGATTATTTTTTATATCTCCGAGTTTATAGTAGATCAAATTGCTTATTGTTTTTTGATAAATTGATTTTCGAAAACAATTGCTTGTTGTTTTTATATTGCTCCCAAATTTTTTTATCAAAATTTTTTTTCTATCTCTTTTTCTTATAATTAAAATTTAGATAATTTATTAGTTTTGTCTTTTTATCTAACTCATATTTAGTCTTTTGTAACCAAAAAAAAAAGAAAATATTATAAAATTTTTCTTTTCGTCGTAATTAACCGTCTAATTCATTTGGCAAATTTTTTAAAATATTTAACTATTATATAGATGAAAATGATCAAAAAGTTAAGCTAATTATGATAGAAATAGAACTTTATAATATTCTTTTTAAAATAGGAGAATTAAAAATTATATAAAAATATGTAATTATTTATCATAGTTATATTATATTTATCTGTAAGAATAAAAAATATTTTTCAATATTTTTAAATTTAATATAATTTAATTTTAATTTCTTATATATATATGCATAGATAAAAAAAAAAAATTTGACTAAAATTAGTCCCTAATTTCAAATCCTAGTTCCGCCACTGCTTAAGATATAAGGTTAAATAGAAGAATGGAAGTTAAAGCAAAGTTGATTCTCGTATGCACTCGAATGTTTCGCAATTATTTTCAACTGATTATGTTACATGATATCAAAGCCTCAGGTCCTAAGTTTGATTCTTGAGCTCGAGCTTTTAGTTCAACCGGATAAGTAAAAAATTTAGATTTGTAGCACTAAGAATAAAAAGCTAATACATAAACAGAGAGAAGCTGCCGAAAATTACACACAACACTGCGAATTACAGCGACTTACCGAAACTTAGCGTAAGCGTAAGATGGCCGATGCATAGAAGAGTGAAAAATATCAAGTATAGGCTGTAGCAGGAGGTATCAAGAGTAGACAATGAGTGGACCTGCACAATGTTAATTACACAAACTTTAGGGTTTCAGACAACATCGTTTACCAGGTTTTCTGTATGTATGTAAGGCCCCCAAAACTTGGTCCAAAATCTTTTCATTTTATGATTAATGATCAAATATTAGCTAATAATATATTGTGCAACCTCTATATAGAAATAACATAATATAAAAGTTTGGTTTTAAGTACTGAGAGTTTTTGTTGTACCAATCTCTATATAGGAATAACCTTCCAGTTGTTATACAAATAGTCCGATTTTAAATGTATTTCTATATAAAAGTTCTACTGTATAAAAATAAAAACAATCAACATTTCAAAATAAAAATATCAACATTTTAGATTGGTTAATGAACCAAATAATAGTTTTTATCCCAAATTTAGTGGTTGGAGGTTAATTTGGAATTATCATGGTTTTGGAGGCGTGAATCTTGAACTAAATTTTTGTAATATTATGTTCAGAATTATTCATTTAACTACTCGTTCCTTCACAAGCCGCATATGAGTCGATCATAAAACTTTTTCACGAGTTTCTAAAGGAGTTTTAAGGTATACGAAAATGAATTCAACTCGAGCTTTAAAGTTTTAGTAAAATTTTAAATTTAATAATAGGTCACACCAATAGGAACTTGAGACTAGCCAAATTATTGATGCTTTGTCAATTTATGCTTCCACTTTTATAATCAATTGCGAAGCAATTATTGCGAAACTAGGTGAATATACAACTACTCCCTTTATTTCCTTTTTAAAAGACTTTCTATCTAAGGAAAAAAATCTCAAAATATAAGTCTTTATCACATTTCAAGAATACTTTGTCCAACTTTTTTCATATTGCATTTGTAATAAATGTTAAAATATGTCTAGCATTTATGACAAGTTTAGGTTTCCAACATATTTATCCATAAAGTCAAAGGTTAAATTAATAATTTGACTATAACATAAACGTATTTTTTAATATGTGTGAAAAACTCTAAAGTGTCTTATATTTTGAGATGGATGCGGTATCATTAAGAATTTCTATTTTTAGATCAAAAACACGTGAAGTGTAAATCCTCCATTATAAAATCTATTGAATTTTGAAAACTCTAGCCTGGACTTTAATTAAAAGTAACACTATTAATAAAATTGCACAAAATTACATAAAATCGAGCTTGTTATCGAGTTTCTAACGAACTTGCTCGTGAGCTTTGACTTACTTAAGTTTAGCTCGTTTATGATTAGAAAAATTTGTGATCACAAACAACTCGTTTTACCGAATCGAATATTGAAAAGTTCTCGTTAAGGGCTCGGTTCATTCATAGTTCTAGTTGTGGCATAAATAACACGGCCTTGAAAAATGTAGTGGGGTCAAAACCCAAATGAGTTTTGTCTTCCGCTTATGTTAGCAGCAAACAAGATTTCGTTATCCACATTCTGAAATCTTAACGGTACAAATGCAAACTCCTCACTAGTTTATCAGAAACACAACTAACAACAACAACATCAACAATGGCGTCATCTCCTTCATCTCTTCTGCTTCCAGTAGGTACAAAATAAATTCATTCATCCTTATTCCAAACCTCACTTATCTCTCTTTACTCATGTAATAATGTAATATACACCACAAACACAATACATTGTGTCTGATTTACCTTAACTTTTCTTCCAGGTTCTACGAATGGTTTGTCCGCTACTCGCCATGGCAGTGTTGATATACTTCGATGTTTCTCTGTGCAATGCTTCAACCCGGAGCTTATTAGAGTTCGAGGTTCGAGGACAAGAGTTCAGAATAAGGATGGTTTAGTTTCAGTTATTAAGCGTAGGGATCTACTTGGTCTTGGTTTCGGAGTTTCTACTTTTCTAATAATGGATAATGCCATGGGAGCTGGCTTGCCTCCTGAAGATAAACCCAAATTGTGCGATGATGATTGCGAAAAGGAGCTTGAAAATGTATGGTGAGATTACATAGCCCCCTTTTTGTATATGTATCTTCTTTTTATTTGCGTGTTTTCGTACAAGTTATATGATGCATTACAAGGTCATATTACCAATTTTAGCTTTTGCCTGCTCCACCATTTTGGAACCAAAAACATCAAATAAAAATCAAATCTTTGACACAATTTCTTGAGAATGAAATAGTTATCAACAATATTATTGGTAGAATTAAGTACAAAAAAAAAAATGTCATTTAGGCTTTCTTATGGATACAATCTCGTAACTTAAAAACATACAACTAGTGCTTAGTTACCCACAGATTTCCGGCAGCTAACATAGTTTTGTCCTTGTTGAATACCTAAGTTGTACAGTGGCAAATCTAGAGCAGGAATGTCGGAGCCGCTGGTTTTAGAGCTAGCAATCTAACAAAAAAAATGCTTTCTTTTTTTGACAAAAATTATAGATTTGTGATGAAAATTTTCAGATTCTTTAACAAAATTTAAAATACCTTGACACTATTTTATAGTTTTTTGGTGAATTTATGTTTGAAGGGTAATTTCAGACCTAAACACTCATTGTAAGGGTAATTCAACAGTTTGGCCCAAAACCACCCCTCGTAAGTGCGGTTCCAGGGGCCGGGGCCCCCCTAGATATGCCACTGCCCCTGTAGATTAGTGGCCCTACGCGACCGCCTATGTCGTCTCCCCTGGAGCCAACTCTGCTTCTCATTCCCTTGTTTGCAAATTTGCTGGAAAAGTTACACAAGTTGCATTCAGTCATTTGGATAATTTGTAATTGCGAAATCAGCAATTTATGCAAGAATAGGAGTATGAGGAACTTTTTTGGTTGTTAAGGTTCAATAGTTTTCTAATCATGTCATCGTATAATTGCTGGTCTTGCATTTAGCTGACTATATTATCTCTGCTTAAAATTAGCTATTGTTTCTAGGAAGTTGATGTTTAGTGCTAGAAATTCTTTTAATGAAGGTACCTATGGTAACTACGGAATCAGGATTGCAATACAAGGATATTAAAGTTGGTAGAGGTCCTACTCCTCCGGTCGGGTTTCAGGTACGTAAATCCTTCTGGCTTTTAGATGAATATTCCTTTATTTAATTAGTTTTGTTCTTAAAAGAATTAGGATTCAATATTCTGTTTTCTAGTTCCTAATTAGTTGTTTTCTAATTCCTATTTGGATTAGGATTAATAAGTAACCTTCGAAGCTCCTTAGTGAAAGTAGTAATAAGTTGAAAATTAAGATATCGTGGAGCTCACGGAAGGAAGACCAGTAAGAATTCTGTCAGACACAGAAATAAACGTTCACGACGAACAAAAATAAGAGTTACACAAGACATAGAGAAGAAAGATGGGAGAAAGAAAGGTTATAAACAAATATTATCCACCGGATTTCGACCCTTCCAAGTTGCCCCGTATTCAGAGACCAAAGAACCAACAGATCAAGGTTCGAATGATGCTTCCGATGAGTATTCGATGCAATACTTGTGGCAATTACATCTATAAAGGAACGAAATTTAATTCTCGTAAGGAAGATGTTATTGGCAGGAAGTATTTAGAAATTCAAGCCTTTAGGTTTTACTTTAAGTGCACCAAATGCTCCGCAGAGCTTGCTATGATTACAGACCCTCAAAATTCTGATTATATCGTTGAGAGTGGTGCTACCCGGAATTTCGAACCTTGGCGTGCGGAGGATGAGGAAGTTGACGAGGAAAAAAGAAAACAGGATGCTGAGGAGATGGGTGATGCAATGAAGTCGCTAGAGAACCGGACTTTGGATTCCAAAAGAGAGATGGATATTCTTGCTGCATTGGATGAGATGAAGTCAATGAAGTCTAGACATGCAACTGTGAGTGTGTATGCGATGCTTGAGGCCTTGCAGCGCACATCCGAAAACAAGGAGAAGAAGTTCGAAGAAGAGGATGAAGCGCTTATAAAATCCATACTTGAACAGAGGCCAAAAGAGGTTGTTCGGAGGATCTCTGATGAAGATGTTGATGAAGATGATGACCTCAGTCCGCTTTCGGATCCCAAGAGGAGAAAGGTATCTGATGAACTTCTTAATAAGCCAACAGATTCATTAACTAAGTCTAATATTTCAGACAGCTCAAACAACAAAGAAAGCACAATATCCAACTTCTAATAGTGAGATTCTGCCATTGAGAAACCATCTGTGAGAGCTGAAAGTAAAAAGCTGGCTATTGCACAAGACGATAAACAAGCAGAGCAAGAAAGTAAGAGCACGGGCATTGGACTTTTATCCCTGTGCCAGAACTATGATGGTGATGACGAGTCAAGTAATTAGCAAAGCCGTTAGTTCTTTTTGTTGATGGTTTCTGAACATTCCATGCAACTGTATCATATGTTTTTTTCCTTGTCTTGGCAACATTTTTATATTATAAGAAAATATTAATCTAAATAAGACTCTACCGTAGTTCCCCTTAGAGAAGTTTGATTTATGCTATTCGTTTGTCTTAATTATTGCAGAAGGGCTGAGTAGTCAATCACACTTTCTTATTTCTGCAATTGAAAACGTCGATTGTTCGCTTTGTCTTAATTGATTTTGCAGCATGCCACTATCTTCTGTCTAACTCTGTCTCGTGCAAATATCATTCATGATTGCAGGTGGCTGCTAATTATGTTGCTATGGTTCCATCTGGGCAAATATTCGATAGGTAAGATTTTGAAAAAAGTATAAAAACACATGTGTACTTTTGTTAGAGATTAATGGAAAAGATGTTATTCACTCTTAATTATCAATGTAAGCTTTTAGTTCCATCGGTTCCTTATTGTGATTAATGTATGGAGATTTGTGTCTGTAACTTAGTATTAACTTTGCAAGTAATACATCTAACTTCAACATCAATGAGGCCTTGGTGAAATACATTTTATCATAAGTTGATACTGATGACTTATATATCTTTGCTACCTGAGTTAGTTTTCCATGATGTTAAATTTTGAGATGGCGGATTAAATTAGTTTTAAACGACTAGTCTGCTAAGTATGAGACCAAGTAGCAGCCAATAATCCGCTAATATTTTCCGTACAACCAACAATCAATAATGTTCCTACGCTTCTAGAGGTGTGGATGAGTTGGTGATATATCTGCACAGAAATTCTTGTTGCACTTCTATATATGTCAAACTGTGGTGCCGGAGAACTCTGATCAGATTCATATAGAAAATTGATTCTCTATCTGGATTTTAAATTCTTATTGAACTTTAATATATGTGGCACTATAGTAACTAGAAAAGCAATGATAATTTTTCATTTTCTTTCTTTTGCAGTTCACTGGAGAAAGGGCAAGTGTATATCTTTCGAGTTGGGTCCGGTCAGGTGAGCTCCACGTATTGTTTAAATGATTAGTTCAAATTCCTCCAAACATTTCGAACCTTTAGGAAAACTCCTCCATACTTATCTTTCTTCCAGTTTACCTGCATTTGATTTTTTACTTTTCAAACATTAATTTGGTTAAACTCGAAACCTTTTAGATAAGTTCTTACTTTGTCAGTGTTGTTTGGGATATTTGGTTCTTAGATTGTAAAATCTCATAGTTTTTATATGTTAGTAACGGAAAATTAATCGTGCTCTCCTGAAATTGGAGATTATGTGCCAATTGTGATATGCGTTTTTAGCACTGTTTCTGAATCTTAATTTGAATGACTAGAGTAGGTGATCAAGGGGCTTGATGAAGGGATGCTAAGTATGAAAACTGGTGGAAAACGACGACTCTACATTCCAGGACCTGTAAGTGATTTCTGTTTTTAGCTTTCTACTATAGAAGAAGAAAAAAGGTATAAATGGATGAATGCTACATTATTTAGTTGTCTAGGTCTCAGGTTATTTGAACATTCAGGTTATTCATTCAATCAAGTTATAAAATTAAATCAACTCTGAGCTATTACATGACTGAAAGTAACTGATAAACTCGCATGAAATCGAAGCTCTTGCAAGAACGTGAACCAACTTCATTAGTGACAATTACAAACATACAAACCGCATTACTAATAGCTTTGAGCATGTCAAATCTTTGATAGTCATTGCAAACTAAGTCACTTTAAAAAACTTGAATTACCAATAAGCAGTTTCAGTGATCTCTTCGAACTTATTGGTATACCTTTAATTATCTAGCTCAAGACAATAATATCTGGAACACAAAACTTCTGCAATTTTTGACCCCCCTGCAATGCTTTGTCCTTTACTATCTGGATCTATAGTAACTAAGCTGATCGCTTTGCGTTTTCCGATCATATCCAATTACTCTCCTGATGTCACATTTCTACTCACTGAATTAGTTATATAGTATTTTTCAAGAGTTTATAGGTACATGTAAAACAAAATTTCTGTCTAGCCATTATAAAATCTTTCAGTTGTGTGTTTTGAAAATATCCGCAATAAACAGATGCTTGTTAAGAAAAAAAACGGGTGTCAATGAATTGCATGTCTACCGCTGAAGCATAAGTGTTAATTGACTTCCTAACAGTTTGAAATATGGTTGAATGTTGTTATTAGTTGGCATTCCCAAAAGGTCTAAATTCAGCTCCAGGAAGGCCAAGAGTGGCTCCAAATAGTCCGGTGGTTTTCGACGTGAGTTTGGAGTATATACCTGGTGTCGATGCCGATGAAGAGTAGAACTGTAAAATGTAAAAAGTGTTACTCATCTTCATCTAAATTCATTCTTTGTCTTTATTGATGTGATTAATTACTGTGTTATGTGCCTTCATTGGTTCAAATTCCCCCCATCTTTCACAAATTAGCAAATGCTTATTGTTTTATAGAGATGAGCAAATTGAGTTAAACCCAATTAGATAATGGGCCTTGTTGTTGTTTTATAGAGATGAGCAAATTGAGTTAACCCCAATTAGTTAATGGGCCTTGCTTTGAGAAAGTAGAACATTTGCAAATTTGAATTAGTATTCCTATCCCTTTCAAAAAAAATAAAATTAGTATTCCTATCCACGATTTACTGATGAGATTGAAAATGGATTTTTTTTTAAGAATTTACATTTATCAATCTTAATATTTGAATTCAGGACTTCTTTTTGAAACGTAACAATCACTAAATCATTATTTGATGGTTGAAAATAGAAATTTTTAATTTTCAATTATTCACCTCTCAATTTGTTCTTTGGTACTCATCAACATGAGGTCCAAAAGCACATAAAAACTATTCCAATTTTCATTTCCAATATTAAGTGACCCAATCTCATGCTTTCATTGACAAAAAAAATTTAGGCATGATCATATTGTTGTGCCGTTAACTCCTTTACACAACTACTTTTTTGAAATTGTAATCATTCATATGGTTAACTTTAGAGATTACAACAAGCCTAATTGAAATCACACTTAATGAGATTCGTGTTGGCTCGAGAATTGAAGGTATTGGGTTGAACTCGACCTCAAAGCTCGTCGAATTTGAGCTTGCTTGTGCTTGAAATAATTTGGCTCAAGCTCAAAGCTCGTGGAGCCTATCTATAACCCATGGTAATTTGCTCAAGCTCGAGATGGGCTCAACTTTAGAAAAGGTCACAAATTGGCTCGATTTGAATATTTTGTGTCTAACTTCAACATTCTAATTATGAAAACAACAAATTTAGACTTAAAATAAATTTAACATATAATTTATATAAAATTTTAGAAAACTTCGATTTTAAATATAATCTACAACAAAGTTATAAGAACTAATAAAACAATCGAACTTAAAATAGTTCGGGTTCAGGCTCAGACGCAGACTCGTTAATGCTCGGGCAGAGACTATCAAACCGAGCTTTGACCAAATTAAGTATGGAAATAACCTGAGGGGTCCCATGACAAAAGTATAAATATCAATGGAAGCAGTGAGCAGACTGCCTATCCATCCATGCTCTCTTTCGTTTAAATGAAGCAGATAGAGACAAGAAAGATGTCTTCTATCTCCTACACTCATCATTCTCGTAAACATTCACTTTCTCTGATTTTCAGTTTGAACTAGAATATAATATTTTACAATTTCTTTCTTTGATTTTCATTTTACTAGGTTCACTACAACATGAATCGATGCAAGCTTCATCAGCCAGCCGGTGTCATTTCTCTGTTCTCAATTCTCACTTAGTATGTTCTTCTCTTCTAATTCTGCTCTTTCCATTGTTTTATTTTATCAAAATATCCATATACATTGCATGAATATTATGTTCCATAAGCTTCATTTGATTTTGCCAATGTAAATGGTGTATAACTTGATATAATCTTTACTATCGTCGAAGAAGCTCCACACTTGCCCGTTATCACCTACAAAATGCACTATAAATATATTGCTCAAATACATACTATACTCTAAAACTTATATACAACAACGTTTGAGATCGGAACGGGAATTAACTGCAGCAAGTTATTGTTGTACTAAAATATCTTATCGACATGATTAGGCTAGGCCAGGACATAATGCATACACTTTAGATTAGCGTTTAAACGCAAACATGGGTATATCAGCCGGAACAGAGTCATTTGAGGTTAAGTCTCTCATGAATGATTATATGCTTATATTTCAGGTTAACTTTTCCTTTGATATTTACTGCTCGTTGTTAAAATGACGGTATATGGGTGGATTAAAATTACTTTTTTGAAGAAATGCATATAATTCATAACGTAACAGTAAATGAAAGTGAAGCTCCTTACGGTGTTTCCACACATGTAGGTGTATTCAGTCAAACACTTGTGTTCTCTAGAATCTAAGAGAAGATAGGTGTTTAGAATTGGTATGCAATGGGGTGTAGAACTGGTGGACTGGCAATATTCATCATTTACTTCAAAAAACTCTCGAAAGATATAAAATTTCTCATGCTGGGGAACATTTTAATGTCTGGAATTTTATTGTTGGTCGTTGAGTCGTTGTAATTGATTGCTTGTGACAGTTCTTTTCTTATCCTCATGTTTAGATATCAAATATTGTGATATCTATTCATGCTATTCAAACATTGACTTTAGATATTATATGTTACCCAGCTCTCAAGGAAATCATGTCTTTTTACTGTATAAGAGGATAGAGACAAGTGAACAAAAATAAGTTCTAGGACATCACTTTTTGTTGAAATCCAGAAAGAAGTGCAAATACTAGCCTGTCTTTCGTCTAATGTATAAATATTAGCCTGTCTTTCATGATCCACACTTCTTGATGCGAACCCACAAGAAACGTAGTCTCAAAAATCCTTAATCGATTTTATTCCCAAGAAAGCTAACAAACCAGGGTTGAACCAGTAAAACTTAAATGTTCAATACTTGGACTACTTACAATTTTGATTCGCATGATCCAACCAAGTAAGATTTGTAATAAGTTCCAGAACATTATCACATTTGTGAGTGAGCCCTGGAGTGAAGAAGAATGTTCAATACAAGGCAGAAACTTGACATGTCCTCTGCAAACTTTGTTTATTTCATCTCAGATTTTGCACTTTTTGTTCAATTATTGAAAAAATATTTGAATTTCATAATTTTGAGCCTATACGCATCTCTTCTTCTCTTACAAGATAGTGAATTCAGCATATAGCAGCAATATGGTGTTTATATATAAAGTTATCTGCGAGTAAAAAATGAATTTGAATATTCTTCTGCAGCTTGTTGCTCGTCTAAATCCATCAAAACATTTACCAAATATTTGGTTGCCACACCCGTCTCTTCTAACTCCTGAAATGCAATGTTTATCCATTTCGCTGTTCTCGTTTTTTTCCATTCAAATTATGTGTTCTTAGCTGCTGCGTAAAACATGTTCTGTTATATGTTTGACTACGAAAGCATAACACCACTGGTTTTTTTATTATACATCAGCCTCGAGATGTTAAATGGTTGAGAAACAAATATTCTTAATTATCATATTGATTAAACTTTCTTCCATTTCATCTCATCAATTTTCGAAAATTCACGTGGTTTGACCAATTGAATTACTGAAGAAAATTCGTATTATAATAGAAGGCGTACCATTTATGCAGTGTGTGAATTCAGGCTAGGCGTACCTTTATTTTTTTTGCTAATATAGTCTGATATTAATTAATGCGAATCTATGAGTAAAGAAGAATTTTATTTGCCATAAGTTTCATTCTTAGCTCTACATAACAGATATTTTTTTTGGTATCAGAACTGAGTTGACATCAACTGTATAAAAAGAAATCACTTGTTATAAATTTTTAGCATTGTGTGTATAAAAAATGATAATGTTCTTTAGCAGGTATATATGTTAAGATGAAGTTGGTAGGAACACAAAATCTTTCATTAACATTCGAGTGAGAATGGTCATACGATCAACCTTGTACCGTATTGATTGAAAATTCTTTCTACCAAAAACTGTATATTTCTGTTATATGGGAGATCGTTGAATTGCTTCTTGTGGAAAGTATGCATTTTTGTTTTGGTGAGTGCCTTAACGTTCTCAGAAATTGTCTTCTTGGCGAATATTCGTTTTGCTTCGGTTGTTTCTAATACACCTATTGACATTATGGTATTAATACTTCCTTGGACTAAGTATCTCAGTGCATAAGCATTACCGTAATGTGGCACTCGATCTTGAATTTTCAGTGTACAATCTTGTTATTTCTCTTTACTGAGTGGCTTTAACCAACATATTCTTCCCTACTTATCATTAACATAAACAATTTAAAGGTTATCGTTGTGAAGCTACATAATCTTTTGGCCCTTTTAGTGTATTTCTTAAATGTGATGCTGGTTTGTTATTGTTGAATTTTATTTCACACTAATTAACAAATTCTTTTTTCCTGTCGGCACTACCCGAAAAGCATTAATTCATCATTCTTGTTTGTCCTACTTTTTGACTAGTTCATTTACTTAATCCAACTCTTATCATTTTTCACTTGACTTTCATGTTGTAGAACTGTGCCATTCATCCCACTCATCTGATGAGGCTGCTGCTAATTATCTCAAAGTTTTTCATGATTTTTTGATATCTCCATCACCGTTTATGGGTTGATTGTGTAAAGCGTTTAGCCGACTGAAAAAACATACGAGGGGTTTTTGTTTTCTTTGTAAGAATTTCAAGAATTTTTGGAGTGCTTTGGACGGCGTGCTCTTAAAATCTTTAGGCGGCTACTTGACAAATGTCAATTTATTTCTGATGTTTGGATGAGAAAAGCTTCTCGTATTCTCCTCCTTTCTAATATATATATAACTTTGGGAGAAAATTCCAACACTTGTCAAGTAGCCGCCTAAAGATTGTGAGAGCACGCCGTCCAAAGCACTCCAAAAATTCTTGAAATTCTCACAAAAAAAACAAAAATCCCTCATATGTTTTTTCAGTCGACTAAACGCTTTACACAATCAACCCATAAATGGATTTCACGCCGTTGGGCCTAGAACTCGATATCTCCATCAACGTTTATGTCAATCGGAAGCATAAGTCCGTTCAAGTTTCTTAAATTAAGATCGACATATATCATCCCTAGGTGTAGTTTAATTTATTGTTCTTTTTCACACACTTCAGTTCAGAATTCTTGTACATCTCTATGTATCTTAGTTGGTTCTATTGTCATAAAACCTTTTGTTGACGTAAACTATTTGTTGCCCATCTACTTTATTTTTATTTTGAAGCTTTTATTATTCCAGCATCAAACTCCCTCAGGTCTCATTTTTTAACTGAATAATATGCAGGACATAATAGTCTAAACAATTTTTTTTCGGGTTAGCTATTGAATACATGGAGGGACCAACAGAAACGTGTTCATATAGAACCGTGTTTGATCACGAGCTACTGTGATGACACAATTTGTCAAGCAATTTAGTTAACTCCAAATCCTATTAAATCACCAACAACCAAATACGTAGTGAAAGTTCCTATGCATCACTAAGTTTTTCAATTAGGATTATCATTAAATTTTGACTAATACACATCAGTAGAAGATAATGCGAGGAAGAGTAGACAACTAGACATTTTGATATTACTTGTCTATATACAGACATTATATAATGATTTATAGCTATGTGGATTAAACTGTTCCAGTGATTTTGACAACTTAACATCGTTAATGCAGTTTGATTATTCTGTAATAATGTAATCTTGAAGATTCTAGTTGCTTTTTTTTCTTTGTGATTGTCTTGGACAGTTTATATGACATAGGCTGTTTGTCATTGAATCTAAACGAGACGAAAACTTGGTCATCGTAGTTATTTTGTCAATCAACACTTTAGCCGAAAGTAATGTTCAGTGGATTTGTTCTCTTTGCTATTGATATATATTTGTACTACTTGAGAATTGTTATCTTCAACTCCACGTTCATTGTCAAATTGAGTTTCTCAAAGTGGTAGCTACATATTGTTGAAAACTACTTATTCGATGACGGCAAGTGGTTATTTTTGTAAAAATCCCCTTCAGTTATACTTTTTGATTGCTAGTTTGAAACCTTGAAAAATAGGTAATGAAACCCCATTGGATTAGAATATTGTTTAGTGGGAACTATACGTTGTTTGAAAGGCACCTTATTGTTATTGAGGCATGTGTTTGTTTTGCAAATATCACACTCAAGAGAACTTTTTGATGCATATTTCAAAACTCTAATTAGTTGATGTTAAAAATATGTTATCCCTATTCAAAGAAACATGAAGTAATAAAAATTTGATCCCAAAAACTTACATCAAAATGCACAAGATTTTCGTCAAGAGAATGTAAAGGTGCTGTATTACATCATGGTTAGTATAAAAATTCATTTGAAGGAATGTGTACCTATGCCGACATTTGACATTTGCATCCTTGTCTTCTACCTAATACCCACAAGTTAAAAAATTGTTTTCTACTCAAAAGAAGCATTTCTGATTTCATTTGTCATATTTTTTTTTTCTTAAACTATATTTTTGTGCTCTGAAAAGTCAATATGGTGGCATTAGGCACTTATAGTTAGTGAAATTAATTACTGATAAGACATAAAAAAACAAGACATTAGTATATCTATTCTATAGGATAAGAAAATGAGAGAATTTAAGTATATATAGACAAATATTTTAGAAATACTTAGTATAGGGAGGTTGGTGTCCCTTTTGGTGTTAAGCTAAAGAAACTAAAGAAACCTTTTCAGATATGGTTATGAAGCTAGCTTTCAGCAGTTATACAGTTGAGAAGTTTAGTTAACTTGTGGACCCAGTTACCCCTGATTCTTAAATTAGGTAATTTAGGTGTCATATCATCACCATATATATCAACCAAAGGGATAATCAAAAGAATTTTCATTAAAACCTCAAGCAGAAAAGGACCTTTTGGGATAGGACTTGAATGGCTGATTAAGGAATATAATCCTCTTAATGCTAGTGCAAGTTATTCACCAATTAGATGTTACTTAGGGACATTCTCTCACCCACTTCAGCTCAAGTTTGTAACTCATACTTGCAATATAAGAAAGTAAAGAACATCAAAACCTCCCCGGAGAATAAATTCGTATGTTTGTAAACTCCACAGGGATCAAAACTAACTCTTAGGAAATTATGATAGTGTCTGAAAGAGTAGGTAAAACAGATGAACAGTCAAGGAAGAGTTTTATATGCATGAAACTACTTGTACTTATGAAAGAGAAATAAATACATTGGTGATGCTATGAACATGGACTTGGAGATTCCAAGACGTATTTAGTTTCCTGCTCCATAGTCCAATTTACATCACTTGAGATAACTTTATTCCAATTTGTCACGGAGACATTCAATCGAAAAGGTTAAGCTGACAAGTAAGACTTAGAATAGTTTTCATATATATTATCTCCGCGTGAGTGACCTTCATACGCTTGAAGACTCAACTAAGCTTAAGTTAACAAATAAGGCCTAGGGGTAGTTTTATATGTCATGTTTATGTGGGTTCCATAGTCTCGAAGGCTTAACCATGTGTAACGATAAGTAGAATTCCCTGGATTCGATCTTGACTTCTTGATCGAAAAGGCTATGATAATATGACGCGGAACTATTTAACACGAAAGTTTATAGTAATTGTTAAGACCTAATGATAATTTTGATGTATTTTTTTCTGATGTAATGGAACCATATATTGAACTATAACTGAAGTTTTACTGGTGCAGGATATCTGATGATGAAAGCAGTCCATATGGTTTACCAATGTAGGGTATTTAGGATGACAGTCTATATGAAGACACGTGTCGTCTATCGAGTGAGAGAGGGTGTGTGTGTGTTTTGTTGAGAGTTGAAGAAAACGGCTGATGAGGAAGAGCAATGAGAGTTACGTATGATATGGTGGTGGGTGGTAAGATAGAAGATGGCTTTCTCTTACTGTTTAAACAAACCTATTTCTCCTACTTGGAGAATGGTAGGCCAACGGTATAAACAACAACACTCTCCTTTCCATCTTTCATTTTTTTAAATAGGGACAACTTGTTCTAAAAAACTGATTACCCTCTTTAATTTGATTGTAGAGTGTCTCGTTCGCCGCTTGAATTTGTGTTATGATTGAACTTTTTAGATATATGTGGTAGTATGTAGGAGATTATTGGGGAAAATGAAATTTATGTCACTTTAAATAAGTTTTAAAAGTGAGAATCTCGTTAACAAATTTGTGGAGTCACCAAATCATTTTAAACAGTGGCTATTGAACGATTTTAAATAAATTTAAAGGCTACGGAGATACTCTAAAGCTTGGAGGACAATAGTTTTTTGGTCAAGCAGAGTGCCCTTATATATTTTGGTTTTTCTTTTTCCTTTTATTTAGGTTTGGATGGTTTTCTTGCAACCACTTGCATTTCAGTCTTATTTACCTTATTTTGTCTTTAGTTATAGGGAATATTAATAATGATTGTTAAAGATTTCGAAAAGCTAAAAATTCCTAATATTTTACTTCATGTCCCTGTAAATTCCCCAGCATTTGTCTACATATATATTTGGTTTTGACCAAAGTGAATAATTTACGAAATATATACGAAATTTAGTTATGCAATTGGAGCCTTTTAAATTAAGTGATCAACGGTTCGTGGTGATAATCACATTTATTAATGATAAAATTTTAATATTGAATAGAGGGGACATGTGTTATAAACGGTTCAAGATGAGAGATTCATATAAGAGAGTCGTATTATAGATAATAAAAATTATTGTTAATTCTTAACTATTATCTTAATATTTTAATTTAATTAATTAGTTTTTTGAAATGATGAGTGTTCAAGTTTGACAACTCTACTTATTGATTAAATTCAACATATGGTAGAATGAACACGTGTTATATATTCCTCGTGTAAGGATGTGAGCTTTAACTGTCAGTTTGAGCTTTCAATTCAATTAGTTGCTTCACATGATATTAGACTCTCTTATACTAAGTGTTATCACGTAATATTAAAGATGACACGTGGCCCAATGGGAATGTTTGATATTACCGTATTGGGTTAGCGTTGAATAGTCAAACTAGGAGAAAACTCTCTCCTACATGGACTCTAGTTCCTATTTAGTCTTCTGATCCGATTAGGAAAGAACGAGCTAAATAGGAGTATGAAACACCGGCCTAAATAGGCGGGATTCTTGGTTAGTCTTACTTCGACTAGGATTCGGATTACTAAATCTAGGCTATAAATACATGCAATCTCAACGATATCAAGGTACATAATTCTGACTCAAGCTCTGAGTTAATTACTTTCCGATCACTGGTTCATTACTGACTTTAGCATCGGAGAGAGGTCGCCGGTCAGCGGCCTCCTTTAGGCTAACGTTTACTATTTTGCAGTTTACACAGCTTACGTGGATTCAAGTTACGATTTCTCGATAACACTAAGTGATAGAAGATTTGCTTTCAAAAAAGAAAAAGTGATAAGAGGATTTGAATCTTGTCTAAGTCCATTTATTGTGGATTTTGAACACATGATAAAATGAATGTACATACATTCTATCAAAAAAAATAAAAATGAATGTACATACAAATGTACATGCTTCAAGTTCTAAGGGTAATCACATGAGGGATATTAGTGATAATTAATAATAATAATAATAATAATAATAAATCATATTATAGATATTATAAATCTTCTTTTAATTTGACAATTACAAACTAAGTTGATGTTTAATTTCGTTTTACAAATTTATTATTCAATGAGATAAATCATGTACCATGTTTTGTTAAAAAAATTCATACTACATACCCTCATTTGCAAAATATTTCAAACTACACCTCGATTTGCAAAATGCTAAATCCACCCTATTTGAAAATTAAGTAAATCACAAATCTTATTTTATATTCTTTATAAAAGTATTATTTTGTATTTAATACTTATATGCAAAGCTAAAAAATGCATATATGAAAACGCTAGATTTTATTATATTTTGATTATTTTCTTTAACATAAATAGCAGTACATGTAATTAAGTTAAACTGTTGTACAATTGTATAAAAAGAGAGGTTGCTGAGTTTGGTCGCCAAGTTGAATTGCAAAAGAGTATGTATATATAAGCTAAACCATGCATCCGGTGGAAAATTTTATAACTTAATAATTCTACTTATTGTTTGACTCAAATTAATGTTTCCACGTGCGGCTTCTAAATTAATCTGTATTACTATTTAAGATATAACTAATTAAAACGTTAATATGGTTAGGTCCGAAAGCTGATCAAAACCTAATTAATAACTCTACTTTCTTGATTAAATAACTACCTCTCTCTTTTAGTCTTTGAAAGTTCACCAACCTAATCTCTTCTGCTAATTCACATAAATTAATTTAATTTAATTAAAGCCTAATTGTGTACTTCTCATTTCGTACGTTAATTAATTTAAACCAATCCTTAAACTTACAATATAATTAAGTTCTAGATTCTGATCTATAATTAGCTAGGTTAGTACGTAGTCTGCCTTTTGGTAACTAGCAAACTAACAAACTTTAATCTAATTTATTATTTAACTAATTGATTGATTTTACCTCAAAATTTTGTGACTAGCAAACTAACAAACTTGAATATAATTAATTAATTATTTGTTGATAAACTTGTAAAGAGCATGATCCGAACTATGTACTGATAAATGTATCAATTGAGCTCAACTTATTTAATTGATGGATTTTACGTACCTCAAAGTACTATTAATGCTCAAAATTACTCCAAGTTCACAGTTTGTGATAGTAATTGAATTACGAGAATAAATCACAAAAAAAAAATGAAGCTATGCGATTTTCAGAAAACTCACTGCGAAGCAATATATGTATGTAACTTTATCTTGTAATTCAATTAATGTGAAGGATTGCAAAAGAAGTTGTTTCGCGGTGTACAATTTTGTTTTGCTGTTAACTCAAATGTCAAATGGTTTTGGGGTTTTAACTTTTCAGTGTAATTGTGTGAGAAGTGTATTATTTTAACTAGAATTGACATTATGAAATACACTTAAAAGTTTGGTACCGTATTTTGAAATGAGTCAAAAAAAATGTAAATATGAGTCTCCAAATTTGGTCGGTTTTATAATTAACCCTATATAACACAATAAACTATTAAAATGTATACTTAAATAATTATGTACTTTTTTATTTAATTGTTTATATAAATTTAGACATTCACTAGCTTACAACATTTCACGTTACTCATACATGTATATATACTAAAATTTTCGATATTTAAGGGTGAAAATTGTAGCAAATTATTATGCCTCCAAAGAGAAAGAAAGAGAGATTGTGCATCAAGTGTAAACTATACTAACAATTGTGCATTACAAAATTCACTGTGGAGGTTACTTAACATATTGAACCAAAACTTGATTATAGTTATAGTTTATATAAAAATCTCTAACACACCCTCTCATATGAATGTCCATTAGATCGCAGAGTTTGTAATACCATCTTACTTAACGGAAGGAATCTCAAATTTTGAATTGATAGAAAATTCACTTATGGTTTATATATTAATTCCTAACAGTGGAGTGCAAATCAGAAGAAGAAAAAGCTAAATCTTCAATAACCAATTAAAATAACTTGAGGAAAAGGATTAAATATATGGCATCCATTTAATATTTGTATATATTATATAGTTAAAGGTAATAGTTAATTGAAAAAATGATAAAGAAAAGAAAAAAAGGAAAGAAAAGGGTGGGTTATAAGTAGAGAATTGTAGGTTAGAAAGTGAAGAAGACGTTGAAAGCAGAACGGAATTCACCCTACCAAGCAACCCTCTCTATTTCCTATATGTATATGTTTATGTTTATATATATAACCTATCCTTTCTTTGTTTGTTAGCCTATATGTTTCCATCTTCTACTTTTCTTAATTCTACTCTCTAGCTATCTATCTAACGGATTCTTTCTTTTTCCTTTCATCTTTACTTATTCTGTAGTAAGATATTTCATTTCTTATTACTCTTGATTTCATCTCTTCTCTTTTCTTTATTATATGGAATTCATTTCTCTTCTTCAAACTAGCAGCTAGTTAGGGTTTTTCTTTCTTTCCACTTTTTTGAAGAAGAAGATAAGATGTGTACTCGAGGCCATTGGAGACCAGCTGAAGATGAAAAGCTTCGAGAGTTGGTTGAACGTTATGGCCCTCATAACTGGAACGCCATAGCCGAAAAGCTTCAAGGCAGATCAGGTGATTTTTAATTATCATCACCTTTGTTTTCCTGCCAATAACACAAACCCTAATTAACAAACTTGTGTTTTTCTTAAAAAAATAATAATAATTTAGATTTTCTCATGAAATATTCATATAGTTTAGGATTAGGTCAAATTAAATATATGTGAAAAATAACTAAGTTGATATATGGGTTATTGTTGTGGAAGAAGACATATTAATCAGAAGCCAAAATGACCCTTTACCTATAACTATCCTTCTTAAACATTATCAATCAGTCCCTTAACCTATTGGATTTAAATGATCGTTTTACAGGCAAGAGTTGTAGATTGAGATGGTTTAATCAACTCGATCCGAGGATCAATCGAAGCCCTTTTACCGAAGAGGAAGAAGAACGTCTTCTAGCTTCGCATCGAATGCATGGGAATAGATGGGCAGTGATTGCAAGGCTTTTTCCGGGTAGAACAGATAATGCCGTAAAAAATCATTGGCATGTCATTATGGCAAGAAAATGCAGAGAAAAATCAAGGATTCAAGCTAAAAGAGCTGCTCATTCTTTAGTAAATAATCATCATCACGATCACCATAAATTGTCTTCCTCTAAACATCATCATCATCACGACCTTCTTCTCATTGATTCCGATTCTACAAATCTTTCTTCTTTCGTCGATAAATATCGCGAAAGATACTACAATATTCGCCATTATCCTTATTCTCATACTAATTTTCGATCATTTTGTCAAGCAAGTGCAAGTGCAAGCCTCCATGAAGGTATAATTATATTAATTGTCTTCATGAGTTACTCTAATTTTATTCTATTTTCTTATATATTATCATTTATATTTTCGCCCTTTTGCTTCACTAAGTAATATTGATTTCGGTCATTAATTTTCATTAGATTGTATATACAATAAGGAATTAATATAAAAGCTATTATTTTACCAAAAAAAAATAAATTATCAATTTAATTCTTGATCTCTTGGTACCTTAAGAATGTTAATTTTCCTAAAGAAAAGTTTCAAACTTACAATATCAAATCAAAGTTAAAGCATGGTGTTTTAAAGGTGATCCATGAGTATCACTATATTTAAACTAAGATCAAAGTTTTAGAAGCTAACATCACAAAATATTCTCGAATTATTATCTCTTGATTTCCAAATGCTCATGTTATATTTAAAAGTTTATAAAAAGAGGAAAGAATATTTGTAAATAGAGGTAAGCATTATTCATTTTTTATTTTTTTTTACAAAATAGAATATCTAGAATCATACTGTTAAGTTCTAATGACGTTTTTATCTTTTAGAAACTTGTATTTACGTATCGACAAAACATTGATCTCACTGGTCAAATTGCAACTATGTAAAATGAACTTAAACATCATTTTAGTTCATAAATTGTTAAATTAGAAAGAAAAAAAAAAAGTAAAATGTCCATGATTTGATTTATAATTTTGATTTGAGGGTGATCATATTAAATGGGGCTATGTTTTTTCGATATGTAAATATAAGTTTTCTTAAAGATATAAATTATACTTCATTGTCATTAAAAATTAAGTATATAATAAAAAATATCACATTTCACTATGTGCAAACCGTTAAAGCACATACCCCATTTATTATATTCTATTAATCATTAATTTCATAAATGAATGAATATTTTGTTTTTTTAATTAATAGTTATGCATGGAATTGCAGGTAAAAAACAGGCGATAGAGTTCTATGATTTTCTACAAGTAAACACAGATTCTAGCAAAAGTGAAGTGATAGACACTACGAAAAGAGAAGATGAAGAGGTAAATCAATTAGAACACCAGAGAATAAATGGTTTAGCATTTTTTGATTTTTTATCCGTCGGTAAATCTTCACAGAAAGAAGCCATCGTCATCTGATCTCATCAATATTAATTTCTTTAATTTCTCCATTTCAAAAATCTAATTCACTAATTAGATTAATGTAAGCATAACCAGAAAAATATAGAAATACTCTCATATATAAGTGCATTGACATTACATATTATATTGTATTTATAAAAGACATCTCATCATGTTACTTATAATTTGCTGCAGAAGAATGCAAAAATTGTATGCAATATGTTCATATGCATTATGAATACAGAATTATAGAATTCATTCTTATGATCATGCAAGCATTCCCGTGATATTGGTTTTAGTTTTTATATATAATAGAAGTATTCTTTTTTGGGGCTATAATTATATAAAAGGTCAAGCAACACCCTAATCAACATAAATTACATCTTTATCACTTCTCACTCTTCGATTATTCGAGTCATGTATTAAAGATAATAATTAAAAGCTATTATTGGAGAGATCTAGAACGCTCTCATAGTACATATATAATCGCTTCATTATAAATAGAGCTCTTTATTTTTTTTATTGTACCCTAAACAATCCCCATATCAACCGAGCGCTCTAAATCTAGATTTTTCCCTATCAGATTACTTCAAATACTGTTTATAGCCCAAGAATATTGGCATGTACAACCAATGGGCAATATAACCTTGAATGAATATTATTGATGAGGATACACGTGTATATACAAGAGATTAATACGAATCCTAAATAGTATAGTGTAGGAACCTAAACAAGATAAACTTCTAATACAAGTAAAAGATACACTGCACTTAGATTATCACACCATAATATCGGGGGAGAGGACAAAGGAAACCAATCTCCTGAAGAAAGAAGCATCTCCAGTAAATTAAGTTCAGATGGTGTCGTGGCAATTGACCGGTATTCAGCCTTGGCCGAGGAACGGGGCACCGGCCGTCTTCTGTTTTCAAGAAGACCATGAAAGAAGAGACAGACATAAAAACACTGCATAGCCACTGCATGCATGAAGTGAGAAACCTTATTCGATGCAAAAGCAATATCGTGTAAAAGTTAAGTATTGAAGGATGTCCACGATACACCCAGAGTATGGTCATGAAAAGGCTTGCCATTAGTTAACTTTAGTTTCTCGGCAGGATTAGTCGGACTAGTAAACAGCCGTGAATCCTACATTTTAGCCTTAGCACTAACGGAAAAACAATGTTTGGTTTAGTGAAGAAACAAACCAGAGAGCTTGGCCAGTCAACCTGAATTCCAAGAAATTAGTGGACTCACTCCAAATTAAGAATAAAGAAGTTACTTTCGAGAAACTAAATGAGTTTTATGATCAAGGCAGAGGAGCTCTTTGTCACCAAGAGATCATCTACGTTGATAAATACACACTTTAATTGGACCTTAACATAAAATGTAAGAGCAATCGGTTTTGGATCCTTGGAAACTGAATTGTAAAAGCTTAGATGTTAAATTTTCATGCCACTTCTGAGGTGATTGCTTAATCCCATAAGGATTTCCGTAATTTGCAATTATGAGTAGGCTGTCGAGGATCGACGAATCCCTTTGTTTTAATTTTAAAGAGCCACCGACATTTAATAAGATTCGCATCATCCCGTAAGGAAACCAAGGTCCACGTGCCATTGGAATAAGAGCATTATACTCTTCTCAACAAGCACAACAACCCTTCTTCTAAGCGAGCACAACATGAGCCCCCCAGCCCCCCCCCCCCCCCCCCCCCCCCGATACACGCCGCTAAATACAACAAAGAACGAGATATTCATGTGAATAGAAAAGAACAACCTTAAAACATATATCACTTATCCAACTCTAAGGCGGGGGAGAATGTGGAGCGAAACCCGTAGGCGCATTGCTTATAAACAAGAGAAGACATATACAACACCGAGGGCAGTGAAGTAACATTAAAAAGAATCATGAAATTAATTATCCCTTCGCGGCACAGTGACATGTCCCAGAGCTACACTCACACGCCATCTTTTGTACCATTGATGTTGAGGGTGGAAAATGAAGCGCGCTCTACTAGACACAAGAAGCTCATGTAATTTGATAACAATGAGTGCCTACACCAAGCTTGGGATCGGTGAAGTACAAGTGGAGTGGTCATCGGTGGACCTATGCATTAGGCGTCACGGGGGACACCTCAAAAACTAAGTGGAATGAGATGTTAGAGTGCACAATGGGTGAAGGCAACTTGATGTGGTGATGAGATATAGAATTCATAATATCGGACACGCCATTTTCTTATAACACGATCCTCGGACGACCGTCTCTCAATAAATACAAATACCTAAAAGAAGTGGGGTAATGGGTCAAAGCATTTTGAGTAAATCAAATACTAAAAACTAATAATAGGTAAAGAAAATTACTAATACTTGTGAAAACAAATATTTTCGCGAAGCCCACCTAAACAAATATAACAATTTTCAAATGACACACAAATTTCTTCATTAATTTATATATATTAACTGATGCTTTTACTCAACATTAACTTGCCGAAAACCTCTTGTATAATATTAATCCACTTATGGAGCTGTCTTAATTTTGATCAATGATGATCAATTCCTTAATTATTATCTCCATCATCACAGTTACGAAATTAGTAAAAGGAGACGAGATATTTCATTCCTCTTTTTTCTTTCTATTTTTTTAAAAAAATCAAGGTACATCGATACAAAAAGGTAAATCGTCGTAAGTGAGAATTAAATCACTCTAGCCACTATGAGAATCGAACGTTTCAACAAAGGCGAACCGGTTATGACGAAAAGGGAGTCGGCGTGGCGTAAAGTGAAGATTGAGGGAAGTAGAAAAAAATGCCCTTATGCAAGTATATGAAATAAGCTAATTATCTTCAAATAAAGTACAAGGATCCATATAAAAGTTCAACATAAAATTACAATGAAAAGCAACAATTAGCACAATGTAATAGATCTTGATATTCACTTGGCCCTTCAACCAAAACAGACGGATATGTAAATATGTGAAGTTGGCATCCGACCAGAAAAACAATAACACGCCAACTGCAGTCAACCAACTCGTATAGCGCACCCAAAAGGTGTAGGTGAAGGCTCTCTCTTTATATTAGTCTTGCACAAAGTGTAGAGCTTATTGGATTTTGTTTTGTTAACAATAAAAAAGAATTAGGGAGATTTCACTTCCAATATAGTAACTCAATTATTTTATTTCTATCTAATATACAAAGACTATGCAAACAAATAAGTTTTTCTATAATTATTTTGTTTTTTTTTATAAAATAACTATACAAAATAACAAAGAAATAGATGAGTCCAATATTATTTATGGTGCTTCATATGTTGGATTAGATATTGAATAGTAAATGATTATTAAGAAGTTGTGATTAGGTTCTCGATATTCATACCCGATATTAGCTACATAATATTGGAGTATTTCATAATGGGATTGTTAGGATATATTAATGAGTTTGAGGCAAAAGTAGGTTTCAATTTCACCGTCATAATTAGGATAAAAAAAACACCCCACTTGCCGATAATCACATTTCACTCAATTTTATGAGTCATCATTAAATAAAATCTTCAACATCGTGCTTTCGGCTAAACAAGTTCAAGAAAACATATGGAGAAGAAGGATGCATTATTATTATTATTATTATTATTATTACCATCAACTGATTTACATACAACTAATGTGTCACGTAAAACCATATGTGACATACATGTTCAAGCAGACAAACTGAGATAAATAGAAGCAGCAACACCAAGCGCGTAAACCCCAATCGCCGCCCCCACCAAATCCTTCCCGGATCTAGTGGCCGCTCCAATCCCAAGAATCCCAGCCGCACCAATGGGAACACGCGCCATAATGGCCTTCCCAGCGTTCCCAACGATGGCGTCAGCATACAAAACGAGGGCCCACTCCTTAAAATCGGCGGGGCCCAAAATCATGTCCTCATCCCGTTTGTGATGGCGCGTGAGGAATCGGAGGGCCGAGTCGACCTGGAGGCGAGTAGGGGGAGATGGGAGCCAGTGGGAGATGAGAGGGGGCTTGGGATTGGAGGAGGAGATGGTGAGGTGGATGTGGTCGGAAGCAGTGGTGAGTTGGTAGGGAAGGACGCCGGAGAAAGAGTGTTGGGTGAGGGAGATGCAGTGGGTGTAGGCTGAGTCAATGGCTGATGTGAACTCGGATGAGTTGGTTAGGGATGTTTTCACTCGTTTTGAGCCTGATATTCCCATTTCCAACCTCCCTCCAACTTTTGTTTTCCCAACTTCTCCAATTCTTTTTTCCTTGTTCTAAACTTAGAGGAATTCTTGAGGTGATCACTTCTACATATTTACATCTTTTATATCTTCACACTTAATACTTTCATACTTGATTCATTCACTACATGACACTTGTTAAAAGTTACTAATTATAAAATATATTATGAATTTTAACTATCGTTTCAAGTTTTTAGTATCACAGCTGTGAATGCATGTATTTCGGACTTGTGTTGTACACGTTTCAATGTGTAAAGGAGCATTTACATGAGAATTTGTTAGAGAATGAATATAACATATTGTGGATTTTAACTATCATCTCGATCTTTTGATTCAATCAGTAACAAATTCTGCGAAAACTCACAACATTGATCAACTATTATTATACCATAATGATAAAGGTCTAACTCCCTCCAAAATACCTTTGCCACATTTAACAAATATTCACATGTTTTCTTATATATGATTATTAATAAACCAATCAACTCCTACATTCTCTCAATTTTTGACATAGACTAACATTAAAGTATCTAAATAAGAGAAATGTCACTAAATGGTACTTTCTTACTAACATGATGAACTCCAACTTACAGGTTACTAATATGATAGTCCCTCAACTTTAATACGGAGCAAACATCGCCCACTGAATCAAACAAAACCGAGCATATTCTATACTTGAGAAAAAAAGGGAATACAATCAAAACACATACTATATTCTCCTCTCTAGTTATCCACCCCCTGTGGTGTCTTCAAAATGGTGAAAATGTTATAGCATCGGTTAGCTAAGAGTTGGCTTAGAAAAACTCAAGTTAAGAGAAGGGTGAAAGTAGTAGTAGATTGAACATCAATTCCATTAACTAAATCTTCAGCCTCCAGCAAGCTCATATCATTTCAAGAATCAGAATAGAATAGCAAAGCCAAACAAATGAGGACATCTGTCAGCATCAGACCCACCACATCAAACACGAATTTCGGAGCAAACAAACCCCACACCTGAAATTGACATCGACTCATTAGCAAATCCCAGTCCCTGCAAATTTTCCAATATTGCTTTCTACATGCCTAAAACCATCCTCAGCCCTCTCTATCACTAGATTCAGCTCTTGATTTTATTTTTTATTGCATTAAACCTAACTCGCTATGCACGACATGTTTGATACAATTATTATTTTTATTGCAGTTATATCATTGTGGAATAAATAGATCACATATCATGATTATGACAGGATAACTCATACTCATGTGAAATATATAGATCACATATCATAATAATGACACGATGCGCCTAAATTAATATCTCTTTCATTCAATTCCAATCTCAATATGAAAAGAAGAAAAGAATGGATAAACTTGCCATTAGATGCCTCCTTTGAATAGTCACGCACATGATAGTGGCTGTGACTGTGGCAGTTGTGATGAGTCCATACATCAAATACATCTGAAAAACGAAACAAAACAAAAAACTATCAACACAGGATTCATTAACAACCAAATCATTCTGTCATAAAACTTAATCCAGGGTGTTTAAGATGCAAACAATATGAGGAAAATTCAAATGTCAATTTAGACGAAAAGATATAAAAACAGTTTAACATATAATGAACTCACCTGGGACAGCTGTGCGAACACAGAACTTTTCTGACCCTTGATCTGACCGAACAAATATTGATGCATAACAAGAACTGGAAGCCCGAATATAGGAAGAATGATAGAGAAACCAAAAGTTTCAATTGTGAGAAGGATTGCTTGACGAACAAGGATGAACTCATCGAACCTGAAAAACGTGATGACTGTCCTCTTAATGCTGTTTAATGGAAAAATAATCCCTTCAAATGTACAGAACTTATGAAACTAAATTGTGAATTATGTAAAATATTTATAAATTTGCAAATACCCATACTCACCCAACAAATGCTGCACCATACCGCAGGCCGTCAAAAGCACACCTTAAAAGGAGTTAAAGGATATGAAACAGAGGTCAGGTGTTGTTACTATTAGTAAAGTAATGAGCTTAAGAGTTATTGAAGTTTATGACAAGAAACCCTTCAAAACTTACAATAAGAGAAGAAACTATTGACACATGGCAACAAAGTAGAAAAACAGCTCAGAACATCGTGGTCAAGAGACTGTATTAACTCACCAGTGACCTGTGGCAAAAAATAGACATACAGCAAAGAGGTTCCATTGAGTTACTGCCAGCGGACTGAAATTCATCGTTCTAGCATTCCCACTTATGGTGTCCTCTTTCATACTATCTAGCCTCATTATACAATACCCTGCAAAGAGACTTGTAAACAATGAGAAGTCTTTACAAAAAAAAAATCTTGAAGGAACCATCTAAATTAAAAAGGAATTGGAAAATAGAAGTACATTGCACATGAATATAGAATAATAAGTGGTATAAACAAGGGCAATCCTGTAAGCTACTTTACAAAAGTTTTAGGCTATAAGAAAGAAGCAGCACCTCCAATGATCGATGCTAATGCCACCAAGGAACCTTGTTTTCCTGACAGAACTATGACTGTTGAACTCCAGGCAGATAACATAGCCAGTGTTTTAATCGTCAAACTGGAGTTTCCATCTAAAGCTTTCTCTCGAGTCAAAAATTGACCAAATGCAACTAACAGTTGACCAAGGCTAATAGCGTATACTATTCTGGGTATATGACTTCTTCCAACTCTTTCAAGCAACAGTACCAGGCTTGATATGTTACTCTCAGATACCCAGTGCAGTGCAATGAGGATATAGCTTAAAATGGTTCCCATGATAATATACTTCCAAATTCCCCAACAATAGCTGCTAACAGTGGTTCGGTACAGTAACCATGCTAATAAAATTAGAATTAGACTCGGTCCAAGTTCAGATATATACGCCCATACTGGATGGCCTGGAGTAATCCAGAGCATCCATGAGGAAGATGCACTCATAAATGCAGAAGTAGCAGCCTGTTTCGATAGCCCAACCTCAATGCTGAATCTGAGAATAGAGTTTAACAGAAGAAAAGTAACTGCCTGCACATGAATCCATCAGAAAAGTTAGCATGACAAAATCAACAGTGACCCCTATGATCTGTATCACATTAATGACCCATGAAGGTTACAAGAACATACCTCAAATAACATCTTCTTTTTCATGAATGAATACCGTAGTTTGGCAATGCCAATTGTTGCCAACAGAAAACTTGCGACTTTTCCTTCTTCCACTGAGATCAAGGGGGGAAAAGGGGAGTCAGCAAAAGCAAGGGAATATTGGAAAAGCATACTTAGAAGCTGATCAATCAGAACTTACAAATGTAACTATTGGAAAACAAGCTGCATGCACGTATTGCCACGACAGAGATCACAAATATTATATCAAAGGGAATCACAGAATTTCCAGAAGGAAGAACATGCAACTTATTTTCCTGCTGAATAGAAAATAATATCATGGAAAGTGATATCAACAGAACCACAAAACCAGTTCCCATCATCTTCAAATTAAACTCGGTCCATTTGGAGCGTGCTAGCTCTGCAACATCCAATAGAAACGTGAAATAGGCATTAATTTGCCTGGTAAGTGCAGGCAACAAGGAGTTGCAGCTTTCATTTTTGTGTAGCAATATATTCTGAGTATTTGACCAATTCTCCTCTGCCTGGTTATATATATCTGATATGTGTCCCAAGTCTTCAGAGGAAAATCCAATCATCGACGAAGCTGAATAGACATCAATATATCGTTTGACCTACAGAAGAACTCACAATTTTAAGATGGATGAAATTGGAAGTAATAATGCCTCAAAAAAGAATTTGCAATCTGCTACAGAAAAAAAAAAAAAAAAAAAAGCATATCAAATTTACTTTCCAGTTGCACGACATGCAGATCATGCATTTTGGAGGATGTTGTATTAGCGGGTATCATATTTTACATTCCAATGATTATGATGTCTACTATCAACCTTTACCAACATATAAACCCTTTCATGCCACACAAAGTGAAAAATAGAGGGTAAAAATACTGCCCTATCCATTGTAAGCAAGTCAACCCTCACCGACAACAATATAACAATTTGATTAAAATTCCCTGGCTGACATGGCTAAGAAGAAGCATTCAGCTATCAAATTTGCACCACAACTTCCCTCTTGTAATGCAAAAGTAGAACCCAGAGATTGTTAACTGAAGCAAGAAGAAGTTATATTTAACTGAATAGTATATTAATTAAAACAATGGAGGGAAGTCTTGAGCTATTATTCTCAATGACTAAGGTTATTATCTATCTTAATCTACGATTTCATTCCAATTTTCCCAGAAGATTCTAACAGGGGAAAACCATATCACCTCCAGTTCTCACCTATTAAAGCAATGTGATAGTAAATTATTCAAAAACATATCATGCACTTCAACTTCAAAACCATTAAAGAGGGAAGAAAATACCTGCCAAGAATTGATGCAAAGAGTGTTGACGTAATTATGTAGCCATTCTTGCAATTCTAAATTATCCTTGCAACTTCCCGATTGGATGCCATCCAAGTTCCATGTACCGGCACCTAAAGCATATAGCTCAGGATTAACTCGGCCGATGCTGGAAAAAAAAATTGAGAACTTTTTAACTGTTGCAGAAAGCAAGAATTGAGACAATGCATATACCTAAAGAATGGAATTACAGAGGAATTAGCATACAAGTTCTTTTTCCTAAGGAAAAACAGATATGCAACTGAACAAAAGAGAAATTCTCAAATTTTAGAAACAACCAATCTGCTAATACAATTAGGAAACTTCTAAACAATTACTAGTCATCCTAGATAATCTAAACACTTCAACACATATACTGATTTCAAAGAAGAAAGGTCGGTTAGGGAAACTGATAAAAATGAAATCCAACTTGGAGCATAAAAAACCCCAAATTCCAATATATTAATACCCCAAAACCAATCACTTGACATACCACAACAGAAAGAACATGGAAACATAGTAGAGTAGAAACCCTGATTTAGCCAATCAGTTCCAAAACCATCAAACACATGGAAAGACCACCACATGTATATACTGATAAAGAAATTGAAATTCAGAGATGCTTACACGGCACCTTCCAAAAGGAAACGACACACCAAGTAAAGCTGACACTGTCACTGCAAAATCAAGCTGCAGAGAATTAACTGAATGAGTCCCTTTCATATGATGTAAATGATTTTAGTCATAAGTGAATCTGAAACCAATAGAGCAGTGATAATCACCTGTTGGATGGAGCTGATACACATGTCCTTCCCATCCTGAAATCAGTATAGGAAATCCACTTTAGAAATGATTTAGTAAATTCATGAACTGCCAACATTATTTCTTACCGCCTGTTAATAAGTCAATGAAATTCTATTTTCTTATTAAGTTGGAAGGATAACTAGAATTGGATTATCTGCCAACAAATTTCCAAAAATGTCTAAGGATTCTTCAAGGTTTATTTTACGTCTGTAATGTTCTTTTACATTTTGCTTAAAAAAGGTAAATAACAAGAGAGGCAAAGATAACACTTTGTTAATCTAGGGAATCTCAATATCAGCAAGATAACTTGTACAAGTTTAAAGTAGGAGAGCATAGTTATCTTGGAAGTAGTAATATATGTATCTTCACTTAAAGATAGCAGTAATACCGAATCTTGTTGGCAAGATGAAGTATCCAGTTCAGATGGAATGGAAAATGGGGGCTGCTTGAAACTCATGGCAAAGAGTGATGTATCCACCTATAGAATATTAATGATCAAGCATCTGTAACTCAAAAAAATAAACATATAAATAAAATAAACCTATAAGAAAAAGGAACCAATCAATTTTTTGCAAGTGATGATATAGTGATATACAGCACACCTCTTCAGCACTCCCTCCACCATGATCGCCATTCAAGGTTTGCCCATGGTCACCCATCACAAGCAAAAGTGTATTTTCATGTTTGCCACCTGGACCAGACTGGTTCTCTAGCTCTTGGATCACTTTCTAAAAGAAATGCACAGCAAAATTGGAACACATAAATCAGTACAGAAACACGATGCAGGCGTAGCACCTAAAGTTAGGCATGCCAAGTCTAGCCTACAATCTTGAATATAGTACAAGCAGGATTTACAAGAAGCAACGCGACCAACCAGACATGCTGACATAGTCTTTCGCTTTATAGTTATAAGTTCCTTACTGAGAGTCAAAACATTTTTAATATCCAAGCATAGATAATCTAGATTACACAAAAGGAAAACCAAATTCATTTAACAAGGGTAGCCTTGATATCTTCAATGCCTGACATAACACAACTTAAGATCGTTCTGCAATCTCCAATACAAAAATAAACACCACAAATCTACATATTATAATCATTATGGCCAAACAGAAAAAAAAAAAAAAAAAAAAGTAAGACTAGCTCTGTTGCATTTGGTTGAAAAAGTAACATTTTTGCATTAAGGGAGAGAGATAGAGAGAGAGACCAGTCATAGATTTCTGCTACATAAAACCCGGCATGTTTGCATAGCATATGATGAGCATACAAATGCGGCGACTCATATGCTTTTGGCAGGAGTGAAACTGTCATATATGTTAAACTTAACAAGCAAAGGAGTTCTTTTTGCAGGCACTTGGGGGGTACAAAACATATCTCTAGGTATGCGGTGACATGTCAGACTATATACTGTTACATGGAATAGAATGTGGTTTCCTGAAATTCAAGAAAGCTAAATGTAAGACAATACAACATCAGTTTGAGCAAATAAGAAATTACCTCTAGAATGAGATTGTACTGCTCCAACTTTTCTATCATTGGATTGGAATCAACACCGAATATATGTCCAGCATGATCCTGTACCACAAATATTAAAATAAATCAGTTTCCTAATACAAGCAGAGGAATAAGTATTAAGGCAAGATGCTGGAGCAAGAAATTCCAACACACACACACAGACACACACAGATGTTAAACAACAGGTTTTACAATGGTCAGGGAACGAAGGACTCAATTCCTTCTTGATAATTCTAATAGAGTTCTTCTTTAGCAACTCATGGTGTCAATGTTCATACTTCCAAATAGAAAATGATTGCCGAATAAGTGATCTAGAATTGGAAACTGCATATACTTATTATCAAATACTCCACCATCAGGAACAACTTCCAAAATTCATACAGAAAGTCATGTATCTGTTATGTTATCCAGAAACAATAGGTCTCAACCTATGCAAACCACAGAAGTCCATCTACAGAGATAATCTACCAACATAATATAGTTTCCACTAAACAGATACTTGAATCTTACCACACCAAGAAAATGTGCAATAAGGACATCCCAATCTTCTTCATGTAAGGATGGAAATAGATGGTCAATGCATCCATTATCTACCTGGAACATTACAATGTTACCTAATTCTATTAGAGTAATAAATTACGAATAAATAGCAAATGAAAAACTATTGTTTAGCTGTAACTACATGATCATTGATAAAAATAGCATACCGTATGAAGATCTTTAACATTAAAAGATGGGTAAGGATAAGATCTATTAAAATGATCAGGAAACAACTGAACCCATGTGTCATCTCCCATCATCAATACTCGTTTGCCATTTTCAACTAACTGCAAGAAGGATTACCACGAAAATTCAAATAATAGGAAAATTAGAACCGTCAACAAAACCAGCTAGATCAAGGATGAGCTGAAACTAAACCTGATGTATGAAGTTATCTTCAACAATTGCAGGAGCACCAAAGCTATTTCCAACATCAATAAAAGTCGGAAGTCCGCCTGTTGTCAAGCCCTGTAAATTACATCAGAAAAATGAGTGGCCTATGCGGTTTCCACAATAGAAATTAAGGCATCAAAACTATATATGCTATAAATAGACCTTCAAACGTTGAAGACTAGTAGTGGGAGGATCTGCAATAGCTTTAAAAATCCTGGAAGACGAGCCTTGTTTAAATGCCATCTTCTGCAAAACAGGGAGTTTGTCCATCCATGGCTTCTTCTCTACACCAATGAATATCATGAAACAATCCAGATAATTCAATCATTGGTCCAAAATATATACGAGTACAGTAAAACCTCTATATTGGAATAGTTTCTATAGGAACAACCTCCCAATTGTTATACAAATAGTCGGGTTCAAGGGTTGCGAATCTTTGTTGTACCAAACTTTATTACCCTAAACCATACTCGCCCCCTAAATTTGTTCATTTTGGTCACTTTGCCCCCCGAAATTAATGGACTGCCTATTTTCCCCCAGAACTATTTAAAAGAATATCTATTTGAATATAACAGAAACAATTATGATCCTGTGGTGTTAGACATGCACTAGATGTAAAATTAATTGTAAGTCGTCTTAATATTGAGAGCATTCTAGTCTTTCTGTATCGAATGATGACACAGCCTTACAGTCTTCAGTCAAATGCCACGTGTCATATGTATTATGGGGACTGACTGCATCAAAATTTGTTTCCATTCACGGGGTAAAGTGAGCAAAATGGACGCCTTCCAAGATCCGTATGCAGATTCTTTTTCCAGCTTCCAAGACCGCCAACTTTCTGTCTGAGGTGAGAGCTTCTCTTGCTCGATTCGTAAGTTTAAGGAATTGTGTATGGTTTAAGCCAAACTTTATTTAGTAATAACCGGTCTATAGGTGTACTACTATATATTACTATATAGAGATTTTACAGTATAAGAATTAGAACTAACCTGAGAAAAAGCTACTCGGTGCGACAAAATCGAACCTGAGAAAGATTCAAGAAATTAGAAAACTAATTAAAACATTGGAATTGAATCGAATCAAGATACCTGAGAGCATCAAGAACAATGATGAGGACACGATCAACAGCTGGTTTGGTCCAGCAATGTTGACCTAGAGATTGATTATGAGAAGGAGGCGGGAAGCATGGAGATTGAGAAATATCAGAAGAGTGACTGTAATAAGGAAGCTCAGTTCGAGTTAATAAGAATCCTCGAGTGAATATCAGTATCCCGATAACATGAATCGCCATTATCGAACAGTAAATCCATTTCCTTCTCCTTCCCTCCATTTCTCTTTTTGCTTTCTCTATTTTTGGAGACAAATAGCTGCAGAGTATGCTTAAAACGACGTCGTATGTTCATCTAAACGACGTCGTTCCCGAGAAATATACTCAAATATAACACCTATAAAGAGTGACTTTTATGCAGAAGATAACATAACATGGCAATGAAATTTCCATCAATGGATACTCTGAAACCCCAAATGAAATTGAGCTTTTTTCCCACCAAATCCAACCCTAGGAAATCCATCATCACCTGCAGCTTAAGAGGAGGGCCAAGAAAACCCTTATGGAGAGCAAAGAGATTATCAACAGAAGCTATACAAGCTATTCAATCTCTCAAACTAGCTAAATCATCCAATCCCAGACTTGAACATCTCTTCAATTCCAAAATCTCAAGGCTTCTCAAATCTGACCTCATTGATACTCTTGAAGTTCTTCAAAACCAAAATGAATTTGAGTTAGCTCTCAAGGTATCTTATCCTAAAGTTTTCATCTTTTTTTAATTTTTACCCAATTTTTAAGGTCATTTCTCTAAATTGAAATCAGGGGTTTAGGTATTTGAGTTTGTGCAAAAGGAAATTTGGTACAAACCGGATGTTTCCATGTATTATGGAATGATTCAGTTGTTTGGGAGGAATAAGATGATTGAGATGGCTAAGGAATTCTTTTGTAAACTAGAGGAAGAAGGGTTGAAGCCGGATACCAGAGTTTTTACAGAGATGATTGGAGTTTATCTTCGTGCGGAGATGGTTGAGAAAGCAATGGAGATGTATGGGAGAATGAAGGAGTCGGCTTGTAAGCCGGATAAGTTAACCTTTACGATTCTGATTAGGAATCTTGAGGAAGCTGGGAGGGAAGATCTTGCGGATTCCGTGAAGAATGAATGTGGTGATTACATGGAGTATCCTCAGGAATTCCTGAAAGAACTTGAGCAGAAAAGAAATGTAAGTTTCTGTTTTCTGTGTGAAGATAGTTTTTTTTACTTGTTTCATTTTGTGCATCAAATGCAAGAGTCTAATCATATAGCGTGTAGATATCCTCTGTGTTGTTGTCGTTGATCTAAGTATTGAGAATATGTAGATATGTCAGCATTGATTTAAGTTCCATTCGATCACTCCTTAACATTTTCTATATGAGCGCCATCCCTTCAAACCGGGTTGTTAGAGGTCCACCAACTTCTATTTGGTTCATTTCCGAACCATCATGTCGTACTTGGAGACGGGTATGATACTAGTTGTATCGACCAATACCATGTGAATAATGAGTGATGTGACTTAAGTGTCATTTCGTAGTCCGCATGTACATATAATGGAAATGCACCATAGCAATCATTTCCTCCCCATTTACATTGAAGATTCTATTTATTTCTGCCCTGTCTGTCACCATCCTTTACGACCCTTTTGGCTCAGACCTTAAGACCAGGTTGTCACGTCAAAGATGATAAAGAGAGTTATGTTTGTTTCTTCTTCGATGTTAATAGCAAAATGAAAAATGTGATAGTGCATAGCAGAATTTTGGAACAGATGAGTACACTCGTTTCCTTGCATTTAGTCATTTAAATTGATTGAATTTTATACTGAATCTGCTCGAATCTTAGTGAGCTTCATTCATGTTCTTGCCATGAGTGCAGCACGAAAGAGAATTCTTGTAAAAGTTGATTTTGCTAAGGAATGAGGATAGATTTTTCTTCAGACCAGATCAAGAATTCATGAACTTCTGAGACCTATAGCGTAAATCCACTTATTGAATTTCTGATAAATGTTATTGTTTCGAAATTTGCATTCATCGTCATCCATGATGTGCTGATATTTTGCTTGATAATATTGTTTCTCGGTTCTAAGTGTATAACTTTTTGTGTTACTCTTGTTCCGGCAGGCAAAAAGGCAAACTATCAAGCTTGTTTGAGGACACTTCCATTTCTTAGTAATCATTTATTGATTTACATAACAGAAGCTATGCTGATGAGCTATTCTCTTGAGTTTCAATGTTGGCCTAACAGCTTTATTTGGAGTTCTCGAAGCCGTTTGAAGAAATGAAGAAATGAGCAAGAGAGTAGTTAATCATCATGTCACTCGAGGCATCGAGGAACATCAAGAAACTTGGTTTCTGCTTTCTCTAGTCATTTTGTGCATTGGACAACCTTGTTTCTGTTATGTAAACGATCTTGCACTTGTATAATGGTATCGTTACTCTTTTTGTTTCTCCACTGGAAATTTTGAAGGATGATAACGTTCTGAAATCTGATGCATGAGCATGACATAGCAAATCAAGCAGGACTGGTTTATGCTTTACTAGTTTTTTATGGGAAGTAGCCGGAGTTAAATATTGCTTGAATTTCAGCCAGCTATCCTCTTATTATTAGTCTAGTCTGATAACAAGTTTTCTATGATATGGTGGAGAGATTTTCTTTCAAGATTCACACACTTGTAAAAATGATTCATATATAATCAAATCTGGATTCGATATGGTCTAAAGAAAGTCATTTTTTAAATATTTAGATAGCATGATCATGCGTCAACTATTTGCTTGATGCATCCAAAATAGTTTCCAAGTCGTGCATCCAAAATAGTTTCTAAGTCGTGCAACATTAATCGATGGCCATTACCAGCTCACCCCATACATATCATAGCATAGCATAGATTATTTCTTGCTACCCAATGAGAGACTATAGCAAAGTTCATATGTATGATCCAACATTTTCACCACCATTCAAATTAGATAAAGACCTCCCACAGGGAAAACTCTACAAGGAAACAGCAGGTATTTCATTCAATAACTTCAAAATCTGTTTTACAACTTCTCTCTTTCTTCCGTCACACAATCGTAAATATACAAGGAAAAATGCCAAAAAAACTGGAAGGATTTTACAAGCCACAAGCATACATTTGTCGATAAAAAATACTTCAAGAAACCCATAAACAAATAAATAGTAACAAAAAAGAGTCACGAGAAGGAAATTAGTACGAGGTTACGAATAGGTAGAGAAGATTACTTCCTAGCTAGCTAAGTGACTTGGGGAGCTGTTGAACATGGTATGCCACATGTATGCTCTGGAGAGTACCATCTCTAGCTCTTGGTGTGTCCAGCTCTGCGTCGGAAGGTGCTGAAGAAACATCACCAGCTCTTGGAAATCAAGTGTCTGTAGTTTCTCTGACCACTGACCAAAATACACCACCCCGTTAAGTCATTTAAATCATTTTTCGGACCCAAATATTTTCTTCATGATTAGAAAACATATACATAGAGCCATGCATAGTAGTTTTCATTTTCCGAAATACCAATTCCGAAGACAGATGTCCAGATCATTGAACAACCCCAACCTTTATCAGTTTTTTCAACTTTCTATAATCATCAAAATTTCATAAGCCAAAAACCTAAGCAAATTTTCGAGTTCTATTCAATCCTTAATTTGATCAATTTTAGCATAACATCTTGCCATTGACAAATTTTGTCAGTAGAGAAAATAAAAATGTCAGCAAAATAAGCCTTGCTATATGAGAAAATATACTTGTCGGTAAATTACATAAACCCAGTCCATCTTTTGATAACATTCAACACTCAGAATCATTGTTTCTGAATACCTAACGACCAAATAAAAGCCTAGATGTTCCTATTTTCCAATCATACCATATTCATTTAGTTTTATCAGTTCGTTTATTAAAACTGATAACTATTTAGCCCATTAAGGAAAAACAAATATCTACATGAAGGTTTTCGTTTATAATACCAAGAAACACGAAATATTAGTCTTCATTTTGTCAAAATTTCAAAGGCAGGTTGTATTAATTAGTCTCTAATAACTTAAATTTTACTCATAAGCATAGTGGAGGAGAACATGAGGGAGAAGTTGGGGTACCACCCATAAGGTTTATACCATACCATAAACCTAAGTATATGACATAAGTGGAGTGGAAGTCTTTATGACTCTTACCGTCAAAAGAAAACTGCAATATATGTACACAAGGAAATCTGGCAACGCATCTCCTTCAGCTAGGTATGTGTCCCACAGGCGAGTAACAAGATTAAAAGGAATCTAAAGACACACAAAAGCAAATATATCAGATAAATCTCACCAAAGCACAATAACTGCGAAAATTCTCTTCGGTGGAACTCAAGCTTGATAACTCAGTTGGATATGGAAAATTTGTAAATGTATCAAATGTGAAACCAAACCTCGCGTATTAGAAGACAATTGAACCAGCGAAAAGCAAATTGCAAGAATTCAAGCCCTTGCTCTTCCATGTGCCTTGAAACAGGTTCTGGTGCAATTAAAAAAAAAAACACTCTGAATACAACTAATATAAGCAGTGTGAACCATTGTGCAAACAAAAGCACATCTAATAATAACAAATCAGCTTGATGAAGTTCATGAATTTATCGAGGACAAAGAGCAGGTCATACCAAAACATTGACACAGGGCAGAAAATGAAGAAAGCTATTCAATAGGCACTAATAGAATTACTTAGGATATCTTTAAATTCATCATATGTTTTTAGTAGGGGGGGACAAATCTTGTAATCATCATGTACTATGTAATGGTACTGACCGGTGGCTTTTAGGACTAGTCACTTAAACTGGCCTAAGACCCTCCCATCTCTAGTAGTTGCCGCCTATTACTACTGATGGACCTGTGTTTAGATGTATTACTTTCCCTTACGAATTAATGAAAGTCTCTGAGTATTAACCATATCATGTGTCCCTTACGTGTGTGTTTTTGTGTCTGAATGCTTATTGCTTGTCTACGTGCTACTTGTTGGATGATTGCCCCTTCATCTGTATATCGTATGCCATTGAAGTCTAACCTATATGTGCTGCTATTGCAGACATTGTGAACGATAACACTTGGTTGGCTTACTTCCGGAGGGACTAGTAAGCGCCATAACGTGCCAAAGAGTTGGGCCCGTGACACTTTTCTGGTTCTTAACATAAAAGATTGTTTACAATATAGTTTTCATTTGATAGCAAGGAATGCGTAATGAATATATAATGGAAGCATAGATTAAAATCCAGACCCTTTTCAACACTGAGGAAAGGAAAGAAAGAAAGAGGAAGTAGTGTTTACCATCAATCCGTCTAACCAATTCCTTCAACTTAAACACAAGTCTCTGAATCCCTGGTTGAGCAAAGGTGTAATGGTCTTGCATGCCTTCTAGTAACTTCGACAGGCACCAATAACAATCAGCCTCTACATCATTGATCTTATCTGGAGATAGAGTAGATATAGACCATCCATCTATCTCTCCTTCTAAGTATTCCGACAAGAAAACAACCATGAAGGGTGTCGCAAGATCATTTATCCCCTGAACATATCCACTCGCAGGATGCCTTATTGCCCTGGAAAGAAATCAGCAAGCACAACACCTCATATATAACAGATTGCCACTAGAATAAACGGAAAGATCAAATTTCAAAACCAAAAGATGAATGCTTAATGCAAGTTACCATGAATACAGGAGGTGATGTATGCCAAACATGCATAGCATCCATAATGTTTTCACAACAAAAAAAGGAAATACTGAGAGAGAGATCTCTAGTATCAACTCCCATACATGATTTGATATCTATGTTCTCTGGCATATACTTTTCAAAACATTTCATTAGTTTCACATCCTTATAATGTCAAAATGCTGTCCCCATGTTCAAATAATATACGTATCAATAAGACAATAGACTATGAAACAGAAATTTAAATTCCATGCATGTCCATTTAATTCTGAGAATGACGGTGTTCATTGATCAACATGTGAGATATGCATCTGGAAATTTTTTTGTCAATTATTATAAGTGATACCAAGCTAGCAGTTAGACTTGCATGTGGTATCATTGTCACCTCAAAACCCGAAAACAAAGCTATACATATCGAATGATAGAAGTTCTAACCGTTTTGCTTTCAGAAACCTAAACTAGATGTAGAAAGACAATAATAATACAGTAAGCAGTATTTCTTTCAAAAATATGAGCAATATCCTTCAGAAATTATCAGTGGGCATTATCCATCATTATCTAACGATCAAACTGGAGGGTTGTATATATATGTGTGTGTATGAATCACATAAACAAATATGATTAACATCTAACCATGTATACAGAATACGCTCCAAGGACTTTTGTACTTGTGCTTGCTGAAAGAAAGCTACATCAGGTACTGTTCTAGGGCAGTCCACAGAAATCTAAAAAGAAAAAATAACCTAACGTCAAGAATTTGTGTGACTGGATATATAATTGGCAACACTTAAACTGTCCCTTCAATCTTGAAAATACCTGGCGAAGCATACTGATCTCATCATCTGAACGTTCAGTATCCGGAATGTCATAAAACTGAGCAACACAATCAAGATACTCAAGCCGCTTCCTCCTTAAAATTCCCTCCCTTCGATCTGAATTAGGTGATGCATATCCCTGTTGTCAGTTCATATTTAAATTCAAAACAAGCAAAAGTTTGTTCATAGAAAACAATTCATTGTTATTAGTGTAAAAGGCAACATTAGGGTAAACCGCACAGATCAGAAATGGTGATTGCTCGGACACATAAACTAAAAGCAAGCATATTGCATAATCACATTTACCAGCAGAATTTCCCATTATGTCGTACGCAAGTGATCGCTCACGTGTATAGAAATAAGCAAACAAAATGGATCCAAGTTGGAGATGATACAATTAACATCTAGTCTAGTTTTAACATCTAGTCTAGTTTAAATTTAGAAATGACCAAATATGTCTAGCTGAGCAGAACTTACCAAGAGAAGCCTCCAAATGTCGGGACGCATATATGGTGGTATACCACTCCAAGCTATCTCGCGCAATCTCTCTGTACAGTAGAAATTTGAAAGAAAGTAAATAAACATGAAAATGCTATAGCTTATTGTTTATAAAAGAGAAAAAGACAAGGACATAAAAGATGTTGCAGCCATAATCAAGAAAATAACCAGAGACCGTAATTGCGAACAGAAATTTACAACAGCAAGCCAAAATAGCATGATAGAGGCCATTCTTGATGAACATACATATTAATAAGTAAAAGCGGAGAATGTAACCACTACATACATTTAACAATAAGAATGTCAATAATCCTCGTTTGCAAAAGAAAAACAAAATCAGGAACAGAAGAACAGAAGTGCACAGTATCTAAAATAGGCATAAGCATTAGTAAGGTCGTTCCTTAATTAAATATACGTGTCATTGATAAACCTCTGTCAGGTCTCTCCTATTAAATATATTAGTACAGATTTGCACACTCTTATCTAAACCCAAGGCAGAAAGAACCCTCCTATTGCAAGTCTGTTCTTTAACCTTTCAGCCATCAATGTAATCTATTCAACTTCGAAGCATGTCCATCCTTTCTTACAGAAACATTGTTGCACATAGATTTCACCTACTCGCAAAGAGCTGTAGCACTGATATAGTGTTACAAGTCCTACTAGGCAACTTATAGTCTTTGTTTATTGAGTAATTATATCTGCCTGAATTGCAAGTCTTCTATGAATACCTGAGTCATTGGCCTGCCAAACTAGGACTCCCAACACTACCAGAACAGCAAATATTTGAAAGAGTACGTGCGAAAAATGATGTGTATAAGAGCTATTGTCCAAGAACTTGATAAAATGAAGTATCGATTAAGGCCTACATGACTCTAGAGTGTCCCTGTTCATTTATCTTGGAATTATTGTTTTCTTGGTGAGTAGCAGCATCTCAACATTGATCCAGCCATAATTGGCTATGTAACCATACTAACAGTCTTGTTTTTGCACCAGTACATCTTCTGTCTCACAATATCAATCCTAGGACCCTAAGATAACAGTTAAGAATTTCTAAAACTTTACACTAAGGCTATAAAATAGAAATAATAGAAACTAGGACACTGAATACTAGGAAGTAGGAGTGAACAAGCAATCTCCTTCCCTTTTTCTAGTTAGCATGGAAGAAACTTACTTTTCCTTATTTGATTAACCTAGTACAAGTATAGCCTAAAGCTCAAAAAGCCCAAACCTGTGTGCAACTTTAGTGTTTAAATCAAGTTCTCCAAACATGCTTCTTCATTTTTTGTATCAATTTTATCCAACAGACAGAAAAATAAGCTAAATGTTTTGTTTTTTTTTTTAATTTGAGCAACTTATTGATTTTAGCCAACTTTTTCACATTGAAGTCATCTTTTGGCAACTCTCAAATTTAGATGACATTTTTATGATTAATATATTTTTATAGTTAGATCATAAGTGCCACTGATTTAAAAGTTACAGATACTGATACATGATACTCATAATTTAACTTCATTGTGTTATCTTAATACACTCCACTTCCAACTTTAATAATATGATATAAAACTAAACTAAATCAAAATATGAGAAAATAATATAAGAAGGCGACTGCTACACAGTAAAATACCTAATATGACTGTTGTTCCGGATAGCTGCCTGTTGAACTTCGTAACTCGTGCAGAGTCTGTAGCTCTAGCACCCATGGGCGACTTAAGAGATTCTTTTGACGTAACCTCTTTACTGGAAAGTGAAGTTTTCAACCTATTTGCACTTGTGTTATCATTTGGCATGCTAGGACTCTGTGATTCAGCCTAAATGAGAAAAAAGGTACACCTTATAAATTCCCGAGCTATACCAAAAGACACACAAATTGGTAGACTGGGTATCAATTACTTACAATTACCTCTCTTGATACGCCCATGCGGTCACTTGTGCCAGCATAGTTTTCTGATAAACTCCTTGAAAAACTGGGAGAAAGTTCTCGTGAGCTCGGGTCTTCTACTGGATCCGTTCTCCTGGTCAGTAAAATTTTACCTGGAATACTGCGACCTTTAAGCAGGCTTGACCGCAATAAAAGGAAAAAAGATAAAGGTCAAGTCAAGTGTAATTAACAAAACAAAAACGTTAAGTAAAACATCTAGTAGTAACCACTGGTCAGAAAGACATATTCAAACTGAAGAATGTGAACATATATCTCAATTCTCAACTTCAAATATGACACAATATAAGCATAGTTGTAAAAGGCGAAAGGCCAGTAGAGTCAATAAAGGTAAAAAATCGCCTCAAGGCAAGGCGGGAGAAAGGCGGTGGCCTTTTGCACGTGAGGCGACAAATAAAAAGTTTGAAAAACACAGAAAATAGCAGACAACAGATGCCTCCGATCCACATCAACACCAATATCATCAAATCTTCCACTTTTTTGTCCATAGAACTAGTGTGAATGAGAAGTTGAAAGCAGAGAGATCGGTGTGCGAGACTTAAAACGCCTGGACTTCAAGTGGAAGTCAAAAGGCAACCCGCCCAGACACGAAGGCGGTGGCGGCTTAGCCTGGGCCGCCTCTCGCCTGAGGCGAGAAAAGGCGTCACTTTTTAAAACTGTGCTTTCAAGCACGTAAGCATTCACATGGATATGGATCAACCCATCATTGCAATATATAATTCAACAACTTCCATCATCAGGTAGTAAAAACCCGTCATCTTTAAGCTTTCAAGAAACTATAAACAAACAACAGAGGTGGCATCTTATCCGGTTAAATCTATCTTAGCATTGTTTCATTTCGCAAATGAAACCTCTCAAGAATGCATCTTTTCACATGTGCCAATGTTTTCAAGACCTAACATTTCATGCTTCACACAATTCAGCTGCTAGATATCACATATTTCATTTACATATCGTCATACAATCCCAAAAAACAATCAGCTACACTTCATTTTCTTACATGTACAAACATTTCCAACAAATTCACAACCAAACCCAGATCAGTGTTGTAACCACAAACTCAATTCTGGAGATCCCACTTCCAGAACTTCTAAACCCACTTCTAAAAACTATGTTTTACGAGATCTGCGCCATCGAATCTGAGAACAGCCTAGAAAATGTGAATGCTTTTTCGATCTTTGGTTATCAGAGATGGAAAGCATTCACATTTTCACCCGTAACAAAGACTCAAAATGCCCCCATTGACTGAAATTGAGTAAATGATTAACTTTCTAATCAGAGATCTAAAACAGAATAAAAAATGAGGAAGAGAATCTAGAAATGAGAGTTGGAGATAGGAGGGGTAAAATCGGAACATACCCTTGGACATTTTTGAGAGTCTGGTTAAATCTGGAATCTAGACTCGAGCGATTGTCGATATCGTTGTTGTTCTTCATGCCTTTCTTCTGATGCTATGGTAGAGGAGAAGAGGGAGAAGGAAAATCTGAGTTATGCTTCTATTTGCTACTTATTATTACTTAATGGATTGTCGTGACCGGTTAGACACTCGTTACTTACAAAAAGTTTGGGGTTCTAAATACGAGGAACCCAATTTTAATCCGCACATGTATCACTTATGAGATTTTCGTGGTGCGAGCACGGAGTATTCTAATATTGTGCCACGGATACTACGCAGTCACACAAAACAATTAAAACGTTGCTATATAAGTGAGCCTAGGAACGAAAGTATGTGACTCAGAGTGAGAATTCACTTCTTATACTGTTTAAGTTCGCATTTTTTTTAATTAAACACATAAAGTTTAGGATTTTTCATATAGCCTCTCAACTTGACTTTTCAAGTACGTTTGACCCATTTTACACTCAATCTCAGTTTCATAGAGAGGGTACAATGTACTCCTTCCGAAAGTAAAATTTTTTTGTCTCGTACTTCTTTCTTATGTCGACCATTTGTTTCCATGGGTAAATTGCACCGGCGGTACCTAAACTATACCACTTTTCCCAAACTGGTACCTAAAAACTATTTTTCCTCATCCAAGTACCTCAACTATCGATGACCGTCTAAATTAGTACCTGGTGACCTCCTATAGCCTGTTTCCCCTAAGTCAACGCCGGTCAACGAAAGTCAACGCCAGTTCGCCCAACTTTGACTTGGTCAGACCAAAATTTAAAAAACCCAAAAATGAAAAAGTCCATTTTGCCCCCAAAATCATCTTCTTCCTCTTCTCTCCTCCTTCATCTTCTTCCTCCTTCAAACTTTGCTCTTCCACCATTCATCTTCCTCCTCCTTCATCTTCCCTCCCTTACACTTTTTTTCTCCTCTTTTTCTCTTATTCTTCCTCCTATTTTTTTCTTCCGTCTTTTTTCTTTTTTTTTTCAAAAAAAAAAACAAACTAAAATCCGGTGGGTTGACCCACCGGAATCTGCATAATCAGAGGGGTCGGGAACTGGATTTCCAGTTCCCGTCGCCGTCGGGAACTGGATTTCCAGTTCCCGTCGCCGTCGGGAAACTGGTTCCAGTTTTCGGACGGCGCCGGGAACTGGATTTCCAGTTCCCGACGGTTCTGGATTCTCCATAATTCGGTGGGTCAAACCCACCGGATTTTAGATATATATTTTTTTTTTGAAAAAAAAAGAAAAAGAAGGAAGAAAAAAATAGGAGGAAGAATGAGAGAAAAAGAGGTGAGAAAAAATTTAAGAGAGGTAGAAGGTGAAGGAGAAGAAAGTAAGTTGAATGGTGAAAAATGAGTTTAAGGGAGGAAGAAGATGAATGGTGGAAGAGGAAAGTTTGAAGGAGGAGAGAGGAGGAAGAAGATGAAGGAGGGAGAAGATATTTGAAGGGTAAAATGGACTTTTCCATTTTAGAGTTTTTTTGAGTTTTGGTCTGACCGGGTCAAAGTTGGGCGAACCGGCGTTGACTTGGGGGAAACATGCTATAGGAGGTCACCGGGTACTAATTTAGACGGTCATCGATAGTTGAGGTACTTGGATGAGGAAAAATAGTTTTTAGGTACCAGTTTGGGAAAAGTGGTATAGTTTAGGTACCGCCGGTGCAATTTACCCTTGTTTCCATGAAGTACAATGGTCGTATGAATGCATAACAGCGGAGCTATGAGGACCATTCTGGTTGACCCCGAACATGCCGTCACCCATGAATAATGGTACAATCTGAAACCCTAATGATCTGATGTCAAACACATGAAATATTGATGATTATGTGTGACATATAATTTAATGGACCAACAATATATATCCTATTATGGAGGGCCGGTAAATGCTAACGAGTTAGGCTTATCAATAAACGTCGAGAGTTAAGCTTATCAATAGAGGTTTAATCATGGAGAACCAATAGATGCTAACTAGAGAGTTAGGCTTATCAATAGAGGTCTGATCATGAAAATATAAGGCATTGAGGATTATGGAGGACTGGTAGATGCTAACTCGAGAATTAGGCTCATTTAATCTCTTATTTCGTTTATTGAGCTTTATATGTAATACCATTCACTCAATACATAATGTTTTTATTCAATCCATTTAAAAACAGCCATTACAACGAGAAGGAGAAATCAACATGGAAAATCGACAACTGAAGAATAGAAAATGTAAGTTGTCAAAATCCTAATATATTTTAATGATATTTTTTGAATTTTCAAATATGAAAAGTAAACATATTTGTTAAAAAAAATTCACATGGTTATAAAATTATCAAATAAATGATTGTGTTTTGTTTTGTGACTATTAAGAGTGATTCTGATCATGGCAATATAAGCCATTGAGGATCACAGGGACCGGTAGACGCTAATTGGAGAGTTAGGCTCATTTAATTTCTTATTTCGCTTATTGAGCTTTTTATGTAAAATCATTCACACAATAAAAAACGTTTTTATTCAATCCATTTAGATGTGGAATTAGACTCTGTTTATCCGTAACACTGGACTTCGACGGAGGTCGACTAATGCGGTACTTTGTTCCTCATATTTTTTTTAATCTATTTTATGCAAACATTAATTAAGCATGGTCCATTAGTTGGTGGAGTTTTACATACATCACAAATGAAAACTTTTACTTCTGATCTTACTCGTGATTTTGTTTTCGTTCCTGACTATATTTATTCGGTATCGGGAACACTGATTCTTGAAACTCTCCCAAATGGATCAAAAACTGACCACCAACATTTATGCTGACTGAATTTGGAGAGGTATTTGACTCTAAAGACACGTCGATTGGTCGCTATTGGAGAGTCCAAAATAACTGGGAATCTAATTTATCTTGATCGCTATTGGAGAGCCCAAAATAACTGGGAATCTAATTTTTGGATAAAGGATACTTCAGAATATGGATGAAGTTGAAAATGCGTATCTTAGCCTTCGGATTATTCATCATTCATCATTCATCCACCACCAACGGAAAATAGAATAATCTATATATTTTGGTATGAACATGGAGAGGTATTTGACTCTAAAGACACGTTGATTGGTCGTTATTGGGGAGCCCAAAATAACTGGGGATCTAATTTCGGGGATAAAGCATACTTCAGAATATGGATGGAGGTGAAAATGCGTATCTTAGCATTCGGATCATTCATCCTTCATCCACCACCAACGGAAGATAGAATAATCTATATATTTTGGTATGAATATGGAGAGGTATTTGACTCTAGAGACACGTTGATTGGTCGCTATTGAGGAGCCCAAAATAATTGGGATCTAATTTATCTTGGTCGCTATTGGAGAGCCCAAAATAACTGGGGGAGAGGTTATGAATATGCTCCCATACTATTCACTCTCGGTTTTGCTTCCAACTTCATAAATCTCATCTCAATAGCGGACTCTTGAGAAGAATTACTGAATGTAACCAATCCAATCGAACTATATGTAGTATCTACAGCCAAATCACAAACAATCCCATCAACCGATTTAGTAGAAATTTCTTGGTAATCCAAGCCATCCACAGTGAGAAAAGTCGAATGAAGTGGGTGAACCCCACTCCTCGGGATTGCATAGATCAAATCACCGTGTTTGTTGAAGGTTAGTAATGTCTGGTCTAGACGGGGAACGGTTTGAACAAATTCAAACTTGCGCTTACCGAAGACATTTCAGAATATGGATGGAAGTGAAAATGCGTATCTTAGCATTCGGATCATGCATCCTTCATCCAGCACCAACGGAAGATAGAATAATCTATATATTTTGGTATGAATATGGAGAGATATTTAACTTAAAGACACGTTGATTGGTCGCTATTGGATAGCCCAAAATAACTGCGATCTAATTTATCGTGGTCGCTATTGGAGAGCCCAAAATAACTAGGATCTAATTTTGGGAATAAATGATACTTCAGAATATGGGTATGAATATGGAGAGGTATTTAACTTAAAGACACGTTGATTGGTCGCTATTAGAGAGCCCAAAATAACTGGGATCTAATTTATCGTGGTCGCTATTGGAGAGCCCAAAATAACTAGGATCTAATTTTGGGAATAAATGATACTTCAGAATATGGATGGAGGTGAAAATGCGTATCTTAGCATTCAGATCATTCATCCTTCATCCACCACCAACGGAAGATTACCTACCAATAAGAGCTAAATTTTGACGTAGTGCGGACTCGAACCTCAAATCTTTCAAACAGAAGATGAGTGTCTTACCACTAGGACCAACTCTTATTAGCAGAATAATCTATATATAATTTAAAGCAGTAACAATGTCAATGAGGTGTCGGAACCTCATTTATTCGCTCAATTATACTACACATATCATTTACAGTCCAGTTTTTTCGAACTACAACCAACTTTGCCAATTTTTCCCTTGTCACTTTATCTTTCCATAAAAGAAAATTCAAATTCTCTCAACTCGCTCAATTAGCAAACACGAACCTCAAACCTTTCAAACAAAAGATGAGTGTTTTACCTTTTTTTTTCTTCTTCCTTCTTTATTTTCTTCTTTTTTTCTCCTTTTCTCAAGAAATAGAAAATTCCAGAAGAAATCTAGAATTTTCAGGAAAAATCTGGAAATTCCAAATTTTCGAAAATTCTGGATATTTCCAGATTTCTATAATTTTTCGAGAAATCTGAAAATTTCCAAATTTTACCTGGAAAATTCTAGAAATTTGGAATTTTTCAAGAAATTCGAAAATTTCAGAAATCTGGAATTTTTCAGGATTTTCCATATAAATCTTGAAATTCCAGATTTTTCTTTAAAATTTCAAGATTTCAAGGATTTTCCAGAAATCCGAACATTCCAAAAATCTGGAAATTTCAAGATTTTTCTTGGAAATTTCGAAATTTCTGGAATTCCATAAAATTTTTGGAATTTTTAAGAAATCTAGAAATTCCAGATCTCTAGAAATTCCAGAAATTCGGTGGAAATTCAAAGAAAAAAAATGAAAGAATAAATAAAGAAAGAAGAAATAAAGAAAAGAAGAAAAGGATGAAGGAAAAAAATAAAACAAAATAAGGATGGGAATTGTTTTTACCGGAAAGTGTATTGCACTCACCTCATATGGGATTGGTCATCACGTGAAAAGGGTTAAACTAACTTGTTTATTGTAGTTAAGAGGTTAAAATGGAAAACACTGAACATAAGGGGTTAAACTGAAAAAAAATGCTAATTTTAACAATAGAGGGGTTAAGCCTAAACTTTAGCATAATTTCTTAGGATAAATTACACCAGCGGTGCCCAAACTATAGTTACTTTCCCAAAAATTAAGTTTTTATTACCTTCTACAACCGGTCGACACGCGGTCAATACATTTTTGACCATTATTTTGTTGACTCCATTGACCCTTTAATAAAATTAACCAAATTAACCATCTCACATTCTTCCTCATCTTTACTCTTCTCTCTCACCTTCTCTTCTTTGTCTTCCACCATGAAAAATCTCTCATTCTTCTTCTTTCCTCCTCAATTTTCTTTTTCTTTTTCTTTCTTTTTTTTTATCTTTCCTCCTTCTACTTCTTCGTCTTTCTTTCTTTCTTTCCTCATCGTTCTTTCTCTTTCTCCTTCTCTCTTCCTCCCTCTTTTTCTTTCTTTTCATCCTCTTCTCTCCATTACCATAGTTCTAGATTTCGGCGAAATCTGGAATTTTCCAAATTCCGACAGTTTTTGGAACCGGCTGAAATTTGGAAAATTCCAGATTTTCGGCAGGTTCCAGATCTGGCCTGAAATTTGGAAAATTTTAGATTTCGCCGGAATTTGGAACAATGGTTAAAGAAGGGTGAAGAAGAAGAAAGAAAAAGAAAGAGGAGGAAGAGAGAAGAAGAAGGTGGAGGAGCTGGAGAAAGAAAGTGAAAAGGAAGAAGAGGTGAGAGAAAAATGAGAGAATGAAGGTGGAGGGAAGAAGAAAAAGAGGAGGGGCAAATTTGTCATTTTGTATAACATAATTAGTGGGGTCTACAAAAATTTGGTCAAACTAGCGTTGACCGGTGTTGACTTAGCATTGACCGCGTGTTAACCGGTTGTAGGAGGTAATTTGGACTTGAATGAAAGATTATGGATAGTTTGGGTACACTTTGGGACAAAATTTAGTTTAGGTAGCACTTTGAGAAGGTGGTATAGTTTGGGTACCACTAGTGTAATTGACACTAATTTCTTATGATTGTTATGGAAAAGACAAGGCAGGATCCGAATAAGAAAGAAACTTGACCCATGAGTCTAAAAAGGTAAAGTAGGCTCCTCCTCGCTATCCACCAACTCAACTCAGTTACAATCAGAGAGAGTCTACATTTTCTACTGAGTAAGCTAAAATAAAGCTCTGATTTTTAGGGTTTCTACTTATACCCAATTTTACCTTCTTCCCCAAAATCGATTCACTTCTGAAAGTTTCCATCTTTTTACATCTCCAATCTCTTTAACCACTTGGGTTTTCTGGGTTTTGTCTTTCATGGGTTCATCATCATCAGGTACCTTTCTTTTTTAATTTTTTTCATTTCTTTTGTTTGGTAGCCAAGAAAATTTCTAGAAATGATAAGAAAAATCCAAGTTGCTCAGTAGATTTTGCTTTATTTGGGAGCTTCTGGTCTTAGTATGTATGCTTGCTTTCAGTTTATTAAGACCCATAAGATCCTTTTGTTTATGGCTGTAGAAATTTTGTTGATAGAGACAGATATATGGATTGTTGATGAAAAAGAAAAGATTTTTCTTTGTTTTTGACTTTTAAATGAGAAGGTAAAACCCGATTTTCAAAGTCAGATGCTTTGATCTTCCCGTGATATTTGGGCAAACAGTTTACTTGAGCATAATGAAAAAGTTTTGATCTTTGCCTATCTGGGCAAACAGTTTACTTGATTGATATAGTGAAACTTTTTAGATCATGTCTATTGATTTGATCTTCAGGAGTTTACTTTTATCCGATAAAATGAAAAAGGGGTTTTCTTAGATATTGAATTGAAGTGCCTTCCAGAAATGATATCGAGCCAAGGTTTTTTAATTTAGCATTATAGATTTATAGTGTTAAATGGGAAGGCCTTGCTTTAAGGGAAGTTAATACTAGCAAGTAGCACTTTTGTGCTGAAAACCGTTTAACATGTCGTGGATTTTGCATAGAAATGAGATAGACTTTTCACATGAGTTAATAACTTGAGCATTGTAGGGTAGGAAGCATTGCGGCATTGAAAATTGTTATAACATCAGTCGTAAGGCTTGGTGGAAGTTTGTATATCCTTTACAATTTACATGGCAGTTGAAAATTGAAACGGACTATTGTTTTTAAGTGTGCTTAGTACGGTCTATCTGAACTTTGATTTTTGTAGGTATACTAAGAGGCTGCATTACTATGAGCAAGTTTTGGGTGTATAGTTAGGCTGTAGGGTTTTCTTCGTGAAACTCAATGGTGCCAGAAGGCTAGTGGAAATATGGGCTGTTTAACAATTACAAGACGCAAGGGTAAGCCAGTGTAATTTCTTAATAGCTGCAAGTATTTCTTGTATCCAGTACTCTTTGGACTCTCTTTCTCTCTCATATACAAATGTTCTTAGAGCTTTGTTATTTTTATTGTTGTTTTTATGCAGTTTAATAACTTAGTTCTGTTTACGTGAATACTTATGTATCTCAGGTTCTTCGTGCCAGCAGTTCTTATTGTTCATTATTTGGGTTTCCAGTTTCCAAGATTTTGGGACTATACAGATTTTATCTGAATCTAATCATGCTTCTACAACAACTGACCTAGCTACTCCACCTATTTCTGGGCTTTTTGATCCCATAGAAATTTCACCTTCTGTCTTCCCACAAGACCCATATCCTAGTGACTCTTTACCACCTATGTACCCAACTTTTCCGACCACATATGAGCCAAAGTTAACTGGGAAATGCCCTGTAAATTTCTCTGCAATGTCAGATCTCATGGATAAAACAGCGTCTGATTGCTCTCTACCTTTAGCAGCACTTGTAGGAAATGTTATTTGTTGTCCACAGTTTGGCAGTTTACTCCACATCTTTCAGGGTCATTATGGGATCAACTCTGATAAGTTGGTTTTGAGTAATGCGGTTGCTAATGATTGTTTTTCAGATATCATTAGCATCTTAGCCAGCAGAGGGGCCAATAGCACAGTCCCTACACTTTGTTCTGTAAAATCATCAAATCTTACTGGCGGGTCTTGTCCTGTGAAGGATGTAATTAGCTTTGAGAAAGTAGTTAATACAAGCAAGTTGTTGGAGGCTTGTAGTACCATCGATCCTCTTAAAGAGTGCTGCAGACCGATTTGCCAACCTGCAATTATGGAAGCTGCTCTTCAAATTTCTGGAACAAAATTGACTATCAATGGGAATAAAGAGGTAGTGAATGTGCCTAATCATGTTGATTCTGTTGGTGATTGTAAAGGAGTGGTATATTCATATCTCTCTAAGAAACTCTCCCAAGATGTTGCAAATGCTGCATTCCGGATATTATCTTCATGCAAAGTTAACAAAGGTATAATATTTAATCAAATTATGTTTCTATTCTTTGAAAGTTTACCTTTTTAGCGTAGTATACCTTTTACTTTAAACAGTCTATCAAGACTATGTTTGTGAATATCTTGGGGGTCTGTTTGGTTCTTGCTGGTGAAAGTTCCCCTTTCTAGTGCACCTTTTTAATTTCAAACTATTCTGATTATAGTGTCTTCACCATGTCCTTCACAACTGGGCTTCCATTATTTTATATGCTTCATATGACATGATGAAGTCATATTTTTCCTCGCAAGTCGTGACTATCAAATGAGACCTATGAGTAGAACAGGATATGGTTCCCATAAAATTTCAACTAAGGTATACCAAACTTGTCGAATGTCATCCCACTAAACTTGCTTCCTTCAGTTGGTAACATAGTTGAACTTGCGCTCGTACAGTGATTTTGCTTACTCATATGCTCACATGTCTGTGTCGCTGAGATGATCACATTTTGATATATTTGGTAGAACATAGTGTCATATGTTAATTTGTGGAAGGCTATTTGGTTGTTTAATTGAATTAATCTTGTCTGTACTGTGCAGTTTGCCCTTTGAATTTCACGCAGCCATCAGAGGTTATAAAAGCATGTCACAATGTAGCTGCTCCTGATCCTTCTTGCTGTAGCTCATTGAACACATACATTACTGGCATCCAAAAGCAAATGCTGATTACAAACAAGCAAGCCATAATATGTGCAACACTTTTTGGGTCGTTGCTTAGGAAAGCTGGGGTCTTGACAAACGTATATGAGCTTTGTGACATTGACTTGAAAGATTTTAGCATTCAAGGTTTGTGTGCTCCCTGGTTATATGTGCGCTGAATTATCTATGTCTTTATTTCTCGATAATCCATCTAATGTTGTAATTCGGTTTTCTGGTTCATGTATGGATGGATTGGAGCAGCATATGGACAACAAGGTTAGCTTTTCTTTCCCCCCTCTCTGCCATGAAACATATATGCTTATATTGTTGTGAAAGTAATACTGCCTTGAAAATATTGGTCCCGTTGGTCTTAAAATTAATAAATCAGTATATTTAGTTTACTGGATTTGGGATGCTTAATATGCTGGATATTTTCCATGCGCGTGAGAATTGATATGCTTGGATAAAATTCATGTTTGGCGGAAATTGTTCTTTTTAAAGTTGGTGAAGATACTAATTCTTTTGCTTGTTTTCGGGGCCTTACTAAAGTTTATTTTTTGATCTTCAAATGTGTAATAGGATGTCTACTCCGTAGCTGGACTACAGATGTTGTATTTGATAATTCAACTGGGTTCAGCTTTACATGCGACTTGACTGACAACATTGCTGCACCATGGCCATCATCATCATCCATGTCATCCATGTCTCTTTGTGCTCCAGGTAAAAAGTTCTGTTAATTGTTCTTTCCTTTGCTGAGAGACGATAAAATGAAAGCTTTTTTATATCTAGGAGGCAAACATATATATTTAGTATTTATTTCATATCTTAATAGGACCTGTTCTTTTGCAGAGATGTCCTTACCTGCCTTGCCGACATCAGAAACTTTGAAAAATCCTGGTGTGTACTACTGCCCTCTACTTCTTATATCTCTTTGCTCTTAGCAGCCTTATTGGCAAGATTCATCGCTCACACAAAATACGTAAAACTTACTGATGCATATAAAAGATGTTATCTTGATATAAAGATTGGAAATGATGATGCCAGCTTTATAGAAACTCTGAAAGCATAAATATAATACAATTAAATATGCACACATGCTGAATTACAATTTTGTTATAGCTCTTTTACAGCAGCAAATTAACTAAAAACTTCCTGGAAACAAACTACATAAATCCGGTTCTATTTTGAAACAAACCTGTTACAATTTTGTCTTTTTTTTTTCTGTTTTATTTATTTATTTCTCGAGTATCTTACATGTTCACATTACGGTACTAATGCAGGCAATCGAGGTGGTGGGTTGGAGTATGTGGTAACCATTTTTTCATTTTTTATTTTCAGTACGATGTTGTACTGAAAAAAAGAATATTAGTAGAGGGGTTGACCCAGTTGGGAATATATGCATGCTTCTGGAAATTGGCTTGGCTTGGCCAGCAAATTTTACTTGTATATTTTGGGTAGCTTTTGTGTATAGCAGTTTTCTCTTTTCCTTTTCTTCTATGCTCTCATGTTCCTTATTTAAGGTATTCATTTTTGTCCCTGCTTTTGTATTGGCATTTAGAAAGAATTATGTGGGTGTTTCACTGTTTTTTCTTATTATATGAGCTCAGGTAGGTTAAATAATGCTAGTTGTAATAATGTACATACAGAATTATATTGTTGAGGTGGAGCCGCCCGATCAATCATGACCGACCGTGGTGTGGCCGGCCGGTGGGGACTGTAATAGTAACAGGGTTTTGTCAAAATAGGGTGCCATCCATGATATGATAGGGAGGGTTGGCCAAATGATTAGGGTAGGTAGTTTTAATAACATTTTGGTTCAATCAATTATTATGCAATGTGCTTGATTCCATATTAAATTGAGTGGACAGATAGTACTGAGAATATACATCCACATGCCAACTTGGCAGAATTTTGGCAAGTTAGATTGAAATAAAATCTATTGGAATCAAAATAATAAACATGCTGCAATTGCTATTTTCATAAAAAAAAAATTATTCTTTAGGAAAGAGAAAGGGAACACCTTGTGGTGTATTGTGTTGTAATTTTGACTGTTTGGTTCAATAATTGTTTTGTTACGTACTGCAAATATGACGATCAACAGATGAACTAGATATGCATCTGTCAACGTGTTTAATATCTCGAAACAAAAACTCACTTGCTAGCGCTACATCCCTCTGGCTTTACTAGCTCAATCCCTCGGCTTGCTTTCCAGCTTAGGTAGTACTAAGAAGGCGGTAACCTCGTAAAATAGTGTAGAAAAGCAGGTTTGTTTGCGGCCGAGAGCATCGGCTACCTTCCCCGGACTTGTATCGAAGGACAATTGAATGAACAACATCAACATGAGTGATCCTACTAATATTCAAGACTGCAGTGATAGAATCTTATCCACTAAAATAATGTATATACAAAATTTTATTACTCTTTTAGGAGGCAATTTTAGAGTTTTCAGATCTCCTTTAAGTATCTCGACAACTTTGTTCATTGAATGGTCGACTTGATGGTTCCATTTGTAATGTATATTCTGAATAAATGCTTGGTAAAATAGAAAGAAAAGTAGCATGGATATCACAATTAAGAAGAGATTGTACCATACACTAAAAGTACGTACTCTTTAAGTCATAAAAATAGTTGATAGAATTAAAGTTATTTAATATTATCTTTGATAGAAAACACATTTTTGAATGTTAAAAATTGGTATTTGTTGGAAAAAATAACTATGAATGTCATTCACATAAAGGGACAATTAATGAAGCACTGAGAAGAAGAATTTGCATATAGTTTTCATTAATGTGGAGAAGTATATGATAAGGTAACAAAATAAATACTTTGGTGTGCTTTAATAAGAAATACATTTCAAAAATAGATTGACATAACAAGGGCATCTATGACGGATATTGCACGAGCGTGCGTATAAGTGTTGAAAGAATTAAAACTCTTCTATTACGATGAGAGTGCATCAAAGTTCTACACCTAGCTCTTTCATTTTTGTCATTTTAAAGGATGAATTGGCGAGTTTACTCCAACACAGTATAACATGGTGCATTTTGCTTGCAGATGTAGTGAAAGAAGAGAATTTATGTCGTTGACACGACTTAATTTCACGGTCCATTATGATGGTTCACGTTAACCAATTTCGAATCATTTTAGAACTAACACTTTATTGATGTCTCTCTCTAAACACTAGTTATAATATAAACATACACAAAATTAGGGTGTAGGCTATGATCACTTTGTTTTTCCCTTACTTTGTCTATATTTTGTCTTTTTCACCATTGGATTAGTTTTTAACCCATGATCCAATGGTTGACAAAACAAAGTAATGGTTACTTTGTGAAAAACAAAGTGACCATAGAATATCCCAAAATTGATAGAATAAAATTACTTAAAATATCATTAGATTTTTTTATTTTTTTTCTGATGAAGTTTAAAATATATTTTTAAAAGCGGTGAACCATGATTGATTTTGATACCTTTAATGAAACTTAATTTTGGAGGGAAAACCGATTGGTTGAGTTGTGGTGAAATCGGGTCGGTTCGGCTCGTAATTAAAATATGTCGTTACAAAATCCGTTCCCTCTATTTTTAATCATCTGTCCAGAAACCCTAAATTAGAAATCCATGGAAGAAGAAGCTACAATCGAAAACCCTAAAATCACATACAAGGAGGCGGCGAAATTGAGATATAGAAGAGATTGCGAAACTATACTCTCCCATCTTCACCAACATGAGAAATCCCTTAAACTCAAGAGAAGGTTTTTGATTGGACACCATCTTTCTGAATCTAATCACAACCATTTGAATTTTAGGTAATTTTACGTCTTTTCCAGGTTTTATATTGTTATGCTTACCCGTGATCATGATCCGGGGTAACTTCATTGTACTAATTGGTGATTGTGTTTTCTGCAGCTCGTTGCCGGAGTCTCTGCTTAGGGAAGATGATGTAAGTTTTGTTCTTTCGCGCCGGTTCTTCTCAAAGTTTATGTATTTTGTCGTAAACTGAATGATTGTGATGGTTATTTTAGTAGAAAGAAGTAAGTGTCGGTACCATAGCGATTTCAGTAAAAGTAATTGATTCAGTAATAGGGAGCTAAACAATTGAGCTCCCTATGGCAGTGGCGAATCCAGATTGGAATGTCGGGGAGGGGGGGCAACTTACACCTAGGTATATAGAAAAGAAAAATTCATAACATGTTTTTTTCAGAGTGAAAGTTTCTGTTTTAGCTCATACATTCTACCAAAAAGGGGAGAAATGCGGTTTTTATGACGAAAAATGCAAATTTCGGATGAAATTTAAAGATTTCTGACAAAAAAGTTCAGTTTTTAGATACTACTTTACGAATTTTTGAAGAATTTATCGTTGAAAATCATCTTTTTCTAGTAAATTTCTCAACCCGGGGGGCCGAAACACTTATTGCAGGGGTGGTTTCAACGGAGGAGGGTACCGAAACTACCCCTGGTAGGCGTGGTTCCGATGCCCCCCCTATATTTTCCCCGGCCCATGACACACTATTAGTTTTAGTTAATGGAGGATATGATTGTGTAAGTTTTTGTCAGCCTTTAATGCTTTACTAGGATTCTTGTTAATGGTTCTTTTACTCTTGCTATTGTTAGTTTGCATCTAGGTCCGATTCAATGGTCATTTCATACAACATTTGCTTTGAAACTTTCCTTCACAATTCCTAGAGAGCCACAAACTGATGTAGCTGTGATATTATACCTTCTTGATTAAACTGTATGCATGCTTGTCTCTGTTTGTTGATTCAGTTATCTCCGACATTTGTTACAGTACCATCTGAAATATGTTTTGTGTTTACTTATTTCTCAGATATTCTTTGAGACAGTCACAAAGCATGTTAAAGAAGCCTTTGGAGAAAGTTATGACAAAATAGATGATGATATAATTGAAGCGACAAAAATTATGTTTGACACTTCTAATTCAGAAGGGATCCTGCTGTCGTGCCTTGATGCTTTGACAAACAGGGGACTCTTCCATTTTGCTATGTTACTAACAAGAGGGTCTGTCAACTTTGGAAAAACTCGTCCAAAGTTGAAGAAGGTTATCAGAGAACTAATTCCCAGGGTTTTTAAGGATCAACATTATAATATCCATAAAGATATTTTTTCAAAGCTTTTTCTACTTCTAACAAACCCACAGAATGTACGAGGCAGTTCTTTGTCACATTTGATTCCCAAATTTCACCCCTATCATGTATCTGCTATTAAAATACTTGACAGATTAGAGGAGTTGCCTCGTGATGCCCTGCTTGCTATGCGTAAAAAACTTAAAGGTTCCCCAGCTGGCATTCTTAGTTTACATCAGCCAAAACATGGGGCGGGACGACCTGAGCTGACTTGTGATATAAGGAAGGTTAGCAAGAAAATGCTTTCGGAACTTGGTAGAGGAGATGAGCTACAAGCACCATTGGCCAGAACACTTGCTGCAGCAGGTTTATTAATGAAATTCTCACCGCGCTATACTACTTCGCTTTTCACGGATTTTAACCCGTCCTCGCCAGAAATTAAAATGTTGCAGAATGAGATAGTAAAAGCAATGTGGCTGCTGAATGTCAAAGCGAAGGTTAGATTCCCAGATTTGAAAAGAGTGCAGCTTCTCTTAGACAAACGCGCTGTTGTCCCAAATGCGTGTTTAAGAACAGCAATAAAGAAAATGTTAATGGTATATCTTTTTGAATGCAGTGATATGGATACAATCCCCAAATCTTTATCACAAGCTCTTGATATTATTAATAGGAGTTCTCTTAGTACATCAATTGGATGCTTCCTAAAGGATGAAGTGGAAGAGGATGTGGAGTGCATATTGAATGTAAGTGCTCATATGAAGCAGATTGTTACGGGTTTTCTTCCTGACCACGACTACGATCAGGATTTCACTGATGCATATGTGGAAGAATTCGAGGAAAGTGAGGATGATGATGATAATTATGATTACCATGGTAAAAATTACTCTGTGGCTTCTGGTGACAATGATGGTCATCAACATCATCCTAGAACCATTGGAAGAAGGGCATCTTGTTCTACTGAATTAGACCTAGAAGAGAGTTGTGGAGAATACGTACCAGTGGATTCTCAGCCAAATGTTGAAAGCATGCTTAATGGGGATACAAGTCCGTATAAAGTAGACAATTTTGAAACATCAACAATAAATGATTTTTCCTCACATCGTCCTCCCAATCAAAGGTTACATGTTGCTGATGCAGAAAGTCCTGTGGAGATACCCTTTTCTAACATATTTTCTGAAGGGGAAAAGAATGTGTCAGATGAGCTAAGTGTGCATACCAACTTGTACCTTGGCATCCAAGAAGTTTGTGATGAGACCAGTATTGTTGCCTACGATCTCATTGGCCAAATGTTGGAGAAGTTTTCCCAGGTAGAAGACATTTCCTTAGAGCAGGGTGACAGTTCGTATCTCCAAGGCAATTGTCCTAATAAAGACGATCAAGGTATGATTTGTTTGTTTTCAGTAAAGGGTTATGGTTGTAGAAACCATAGCTATCAATTAATAAATAGCTGTATTAGTATATATTTTATTTATTTATTTGAGAAATCACTTTTTATCGATTGCAGGATTCAATTACACTGACCCCATTCTCATTTTAGAGCTTAGTATCCACTAAGCTATTGCTTGGTGATCGAATATTATAGTATTAAAGTTGTTGAGCTGTTAGAAAGTAAAATTTGTTACTCATATAATATGTGAAATATGAATTAAGAAACTCTCATCATTTGTGAATTGCTAGTATAAAGGTAAAACCAATTCCAATGAAATACAAGTGAGCTGAAAATGATACGATCAAATGGAAAAACTTGGGGGAAAAGAGATGACCAAAATAAACATATTGGAATTCAAGCATAGCATGTAGTCTCCTATTCAAATCAATTTTCACTAAATTTTACAATTTATTTTCATAGGAATGCTTGTATCAAATAGAATCTGACTTTGCTATGATTTAAATTTGCAGAAGTGATGAACTGTGGAGAAAATGTAGCTGGTTGTGTTGTTGTTCAGGTCGTGGAAAACTTATTACCATCGCTTTCAAAGAGGTGCAGCATGCTTTCCAGTGTGTTCTTATGTTGCTTGTTACCTCATTTTGGAAGTTTTTAATGTTGTTCATCATTAGTGATTGAATTTTGTTTATAATGTCTTCTACAGTGCAATGAAAAAACTGAAAGAGTTGATACTTTGATCTAATCTTGGGATAGTAATGCCTCGAATGCCTGCTTGCATACGCGCTGATTGATCCTTCCTGCACATACAAGTTCCTTTGTTTGCTTTCAAACTTTTTGACTTGATTTACTGCTGGACGAAGATGACAACTCCCACCAATTTTGACCGATTGTACATACCATATAGTGTTTAGTGATGCTAACAGAGAGCCATTCTTATTCATTGGTTACTTGATAAAGGTAAGCCATCTTATATCAGGTCAGTCAAAAGATAATAAATTTATTTATAGAAAGACATTATGGAAACACTTCATATTTAGTGTTTTTGTAATTTATGATATGTAAGGGAGCAAAATGTCCAGTATTTGTAATGTCTTTCTAAAGAAATGAATGAAAAAGTCGCTGCAAACAGTTACGATGTACTCGAAAATAGAATTGAGCTGGAGTTTTTGTCATTCTTTCCAGGGGTAATCAGATAATCTTGACAAGTTAGCATAAGGATTTGTTGGCAATCCTCTTGGGTTTGGATGAAAAAAATGATATAAATTTGGTCCAGCTTGTTATTCATATCAATTATTGAAATATGATATATAGAGATTTAAAAATCAACATTTTAAATACTTGCAGTGGGATTAGGAAAATAAAAATCATATGGCCTGCCATTGTTATACATAGCTATAGTGGGATTAGGAAAACAAGAAAGCACCTTAACTAATTCTCAATACATCGATCGTCGAGTGAGACCAGAGACAAAGACAATGAAGAAGAGAAGTCGGTCTGTCAGGAAGTGGAATTATTTACCGATGGAAGTTGATCATCAGGATGGGAAGTGTCTGCAAAAACTTGCAATTTTATTTCAACCAACCTTCTCAAATCCAGAAACCAAACCCCCCTAGTGTTTGTGCATAACTATGCTGCTGACCGCCGCGGTAAGTATAACGATGCCCAACTGTCATATATTTTTGAGAATCATAACCATCCATTTAATATTGATAACTTGGATTGCAAGGTTCTCCGTCTCCCTAAGGTTCTCTATTTGACAAATCATCATCTCTTGGATACCCGTTTCGAATTTGATCTCTTGGGTTCTTGCAACTGTCTATTCGCTCTCTTTGATATGTTACGCTCGACCTTCATCCTCTGTAACCCTTCCATTTTCCGTTCTCTATCGCTCCCTATGCCCCAATTGGTATCCCTTTCCAAACCCAATCAGCTTTTGGGTTTCGGGTTTGATGATGCTACTACAACAAACCAGGATGATTACAAGATCATAAGAATCGCCAGGTCCACTAGTACTATCAGATGGGCTGCTGAGCTCTACTTGCTCAATTCCAATTCTTGGAGCCCCATCCTCATCCATGGCATTCCCACTTTTGATTCTGTCGTCAACAACATGGCATTCCCACTTTTGATTCTGTCGTCAACAACTGTGTAGGTGCTTTTGTGAAAGGTAGATTGCATTGGATTGTCCACCATTGGAGCACAAATACTAATTTTATCTTGGTGTTCGATCTCAATTATCAGACTTTTCACCACATTTCCTTTCCCAAATGTTTGGCCGGGGTTGATGTTCAAACATTAAGGCTGCGTGCATTCCAGGAATCGTTAATTGTGTTTGCATTCCAGGAATCGTTAATTGTGTTTGGTCACCAATTTGATCCATATCAAAGGGTCCAGGAGGCATGAACCATGGAAGAATATGGTGCAAAGGAATCATGGAAAACAACAACATTTGATCAAGTGGCCGACAGTCGTTTACTTGGATCAACAATCACTAATAAGCACAACCTTTTGCAGGTTGCCCATGTTTATGGGGCATCTCCACTTCCATATGTGCCCAGCCTTGTGTTAGTCGACAAACAAAACAGTTGACAGTAAGTTAGGCCACCATGCATCTATTACTTTTGTATTTGCGTCTCTCTTCACCTTCTCTCTCATTCCCTTCTTTGTAGTCTAATCCTATTACAAAGTACAAGGTGTTGCATGATGTTTTTAGTTTATTGGTTCAAATTTAGTCTTTGGATTTTCTCCTTTATTTCGATAGCAAGAGTGTTGCTTGCTTGATACAGTTTTGGGAATGATCCAAGAGTCTGTAAATAATTTGTTATATCTCAATATTATTAGTATTCTTTCATTTAGTTGGCTGTTTTTTGGTTTCGCTCGCAAACGGGGAGTGTCAATCACTTGACTTCTGAGAAGAACAAGCCTCAGTTTGATGTTGATGAGATGAAGTTTATACGTGCTGGTTCCCCGCATGCCTTAGAAGTCTCAGATCACATGGCTCGTTTGGTTGCCAGCGAATTGGTAATCATCTTTTGCTTCTCTTTTATTGTTCACTCATCCTTTTTTTTGGTATCCGGAACATCTTTGAAGATCACGGATCCAAATTGTAGATGATATTATGAGTTTTATAACAGATGGATTATTTATATAATTGTGTTATAACTGATTGCAGAAACAAGTAAAACGTGTGTTGTTCGTTAATTAGCATTACGAGAACAACAACAAAAAGTAGTGTTTTATGCTCTGGGCAAAGATAATTTCTCAATGTTGTTATGTGAACTTATAGATTAACTTGGTCAACTTTTATGCTTAGTTAGAAAATCTTAGGCCATATTCCATGCTCAGCTCTTATACCCACATGTGTACAAGACATTATGCTGTTGAGAATGAATGCATACTTAATTAACCCCCTGAATTTACTTATGTTGCCTGTTGTCCCCGTGAAATAGTTACGATACACATTTTATCTTGTGCAAATATCTTCTTGTTCTGATACGTGGAGTTAGGGAGGTGAAGTTCATGGCTAATGAGATATCTACAAAGTTTAGGGGGTCAATAATAATCTGGATAAGAACATGAAGCCCCTAAACTAATGTGCCAAAGAATATTTTCAACTTTGACAGCTCAAAAATTTGGTCCAAAATCTATTTAACAAGTCCGTAATCCACTTGTCTTATGTAAGGTTCGTGGAGCAAATGTGAACAGGTGATCCAGTAGGGAATACAAAGCTATGATACGGAGTAAAAAAGCCGGTCAGGAACACTAATCTAGCCCAAAAATTTACGCGTCACTTCTGTGTCAAGCCAACAAATATGTGTCGAGCTTGCATCATGTTGTGGGTTCATGTGTACCTAATTGCCACCACTACTTTAACTTGGAGCTGAAGTTTATCGAACAGGATCGTTTGAGCAGTAGTTTAAACAATCCGGGAGGACAAAACCGGGGTCACCATTTGCAACAAGAAACTCATTCAGATCATATTACTAGATTTAGAGATGCAATTCTACTTTCAGATGTATGTTTTGTACGTTGATGATCTTCCATTATGGGGCTTCATCGGGAAAGTTGAAGAGCAAAGTTGGGTTCTTGATGAGCAGAAAAAGTTAAGGTTTTTTCTGTTCAAACATGTTCAGTTTGATGTTCGTTACAACGGTGATCAGTTATTGAAGTAAGTGGTTTAGTGACCTGAATCATAGTGTGGAGATACCTGAGGATGTATATGTTGGTGTAGAGGTTGAGTTTACTTATTCGGTTCTCCGGGATGGAACTTCAGCTTTTCCTTTTAGAACAGGATGAACAGATATTCGAGGGCTTTGTTACTGCCGAAACACCGGATTGATTCTTGTTTGTTAACCGTGTTATCATAATTTTTCTGTTGATGGGATTGCTTACGGGCTTTATATACATCGGCTTAAGAATGATTTGAGAAAGTAAGCACGGCGTTCTAGATCAATTTTCATGTTGGTGTAGCTCAAAAACACAATTTTCTTATGCACACTTGCTATAACCTGAAATATTACCACTAAATGTTGTTGTCGGGATTTTGAAGTCTTGACTTTTAGATCTAATCTAATGTTAAAATAAAATTGAGTGTGTATAGTTGACATGATTATGAGTGAATTTAAGGGAGATTAATTAGTAATTTATTTGGCTTGTTTAATGACGCTATTAGTTGTTTTTATCTTTAAAGATGATAATTATAACTAGAGCCGAGCATGGATCTAAAAGATTCTTGAATACTCAATTGTATTGTGACAAATTCTACAACGGTAAATAGTATAGTTCTAGTCACGATAACGTCATCAATAGTTTCCTATTTAGAATCCCTTCTTCCTATAAAACGTATATAGTTGTGACGTTGATTATTTAGAATCCCTTCTTCTTATTAAACGTAGTTGTCAAAAAACGTAGTCCCTTCTTCTTATAAAAAGTAGTTGTCACGTTGATCTAATCCAACCTTAACATCTTCAATGCAAACCATCGAATCCTCATAAACACTTTTTATTATTATTTCTAAAAGAATATTCAAAATATGATACAAACTAGATTTTTAGAAAAAAGTTTGATAACAAAAAAATACTGAGACTTTCTAAGAACTTTCTACTTCTCAAATTGCAATAAGAAGAAAAGAACTATACAGATTAAGATAAGGGCACTGCAGTACATGTAATAATAATACAGTGGCCCTTTCTACAGCTAATACCTACACTTTACAAAACTATACATTTTAACTTCATACCTACTTTCTTCCTTTTTCTCTATTACCTCCTTTTCTTCCATCCCCTGCAAATCTTTAACCAATCAGAGAAAGCCGCTCCCGCAACTAATCATCGTGTTCAGCTCGAAGGGCAACGGCCCTGTACTCTGATTGGTTCTGTAGAGACGTAATGAACAAGAATCTTTGCGGAGAAATTGTAGCCATCCAACAACACTCCTCCGTCTTACCTTCATTACTAATACAACAACTATAAAGCTGAAACCATATGTAGAGCAAATATAGAAACCTTGTAAATTGAGCATCTCCCTATCCGAGAAAGCAATTGCTGCTGCCTGAGCTGCCCATCGTAAAAGGTATATCACGAACGAGGAATTTTACAGTACGAGTTCCGACAGAATCCAATATCTCAACACACTCCTGCAAGTCAGAGTCACTCATGAGCATCACCCACTCCTCTTCATCATCAAGATACCTGAGCTGAAACGTCCCGTTCTGCAATTTGAACCTTTTTGCTACTTCTTCGTACAGTTGGAAACACCCCGCGGATACCTCGAACTTGAATCTAACTGCCTCCTCTTTGTATTTGGCTTTTACTGTAATTTTTAATCCACTGTCATCACAGATTGATTTGACTTTTAGATCTTTTGCATCTTCAAAGCTTGGTGAGCTTGATATGCTGCCATGAACGAGAGAGCCAGAGCTATTCGAAGAGTCGGTCATGCTTGAACAAGTAGGGTCATGTTCCATTATTCTGTTGTTGCTCTGCAATTTGGCATTCAATTCTTTAACGGTTAAGGAGCATGAGCTCCCAGGTACCAAATGGGTATTCAAATACCCAAGTTTCATGCTGTTCTTGTTTGGATGCCACTCGCCTCCTTCAGCAAATATGGAGGAATTTTCCCGATAAGCCCAAGACTTCTTACGCATTCCAGCATTTGCTGCAAAAGATTTGGATTCTTCAGCACACTCAATCCCGTAGACATCCAAAGAACACTCATCCTCTTCAACTTTAACTATGGAATTATTGCCATCATTACTAGGAGATGGGAGAATAGAAACATCTTCGGAGTCAGAATTTCTTGAAGCAAGGTTTTTGTCCGGGAATATAAATTTTTTCCCATAATCGTTTTCTTGGATGATGGAGCCTGCTGCAACAAATCCCCCAGTGGTTGGATCAAATCGCAATCCTCCATCCACTCCCTGAACGGAATCAAGCACAGTTTGTATTTTCCTCAATGAGCGATTCACCTTGTTTATCTTCCGAGATGGCCATCTGGAGATCCCGTGTTGTCTGCATATCCTTTTCAATGTTGTGGGGCAAACTAAACAGAAAAGACAAGCAAAAGTTTTAGTAAGACAATCTCATAACCAAGCATGCAAATTGTTACCAACGCATTGTTGGTTCCTCATAAATCACTAATATCATAAAGGTCTGACCTTCATTTATTAACACCATGTATTCCGATAGTACATAAAACGTAAAGGTAAATTTTTTTTTACTAAAACAAGGAAGTTGATATCTGCATCCGATACTGTTTTCAGCAATAGAATAATAATAACATAAAGAGGAGACTCACCACCAATGCTTTTGGCAGCATCCTTGAGACTTCCAGAAAAATATTGCTGAAGGACACTCAAGCTCACATTTTTCTCTGCTGTACTCCTCTTCTTCTCCGTTGGTCTTCTCGATCCAATATTGACCTGCAAGTTAAATGCATAGAAGACATTAAAAACTCAATACCATCTCTCTGTTGATTAAAAGTAAAACATAGCTACTATTACAACTGGGAGATAATGATGGCTTGCTATGCATAAAAGCACAGCAAGTGCAAAATAAGTTACCCCTTCATGAAGACTGTCTGATTCTTTTCCATCATTTTTGGAAGTAGATGCATCACAAGGGACCTTGCCAGTCGAATTCAAGTTACATTCTGAAATAGTCCCTTGAGAATTTCTTACTGAAACCGACATAGACGGGAAGCATGACACTGCTCCCTCTTGAAACTCGGCTTTATAACCTTCTCCCCCTGCTAGCTCTGCATCTGAAACTGTTCTCAGACTCTTACAAACTTTTTGCATGGTACCGGAGAGGTTGTTCAACAATAATTGCTGTTCTGAACCCCCTTTCATATTGACAGGGAGAAAGAACTCTAATATGTAATCATCGCAACCAGTGTAAGTACTTCTAAGTCTGATTGAAACTGCAGCACTCAGGTTATACTTGCGTGCATGCTGGACAAGTGGATACTCGCATATATTATATGACTTCACATCAGGGACGAAAAAGGGATGATTTGATTGAAGTGCTTTTCCAGCTACACCTTGTCCTTCCTCTATATAATGTTCTGAACATGCATGCACAAATCCTTCCGTCTCTTTACTCGAATAACAAGCTGAAACCTGAACACATAGCACAGGTTTTCCTACAGACTTCAAATTTTCTTTTTTGAGACGTACTTTGACGACTTCACCTACAGATTCCTCCTCATAACTGCAAGGAATCCATGTTAAAGCCAGCGGCAATCTATGTGCATGACACACAGCACGTAAAACATCGGTTATTTCAGATAAGGCAGCCACTTGATTCCTTGAGAGGCTCTGAAAAATAGAACTTGTCTTTAGAGTCTTCAACAATGCCAAATAAATAGCTAAATAATCATCTAGCTTCTTTTTCTCAGTTTATTTTACTGAATTTGATAAGCGTTCGACCTTTATATTTTGGTAAAATGCTACCTGACATCCCAGATCATTCAGATTTTGGTAGATTGAGCCTGTGATCTTTTATTTCAACATCTTAGACCTATTATCTTTTTCTTTTCTTTTCTTTTTTTTGTCACGTTAAGCCCTTGTTTACCAAATTAGTTAGTTATGAACATCTTAAAAAAGATTTAATCATTTAATTAATGTCTGTAATTGTATCTTTTATAGTTTGAACAAGGTTTTTACATTTTCTCTATAGGAATATAGATATAAGAAAAAACTACTTTCGAATTCTAAAAATACAAATTTTGAATGCAAACGAATTGAACACTGAGTTTTAAAGTTCGAAGCTCACTTTTATGGTTAACAGGGAGTTAATATGACAAAAAAATAACTCTCATGGGCATAATGTGTCCAAGGACTCGATTCACCAAAGTCAAAATGATCATGGGCCTCAGAATGTCTTTTGCCTTGTATTTTTAGTCTTTGCCCATTAAGAGGACAAATTAGCACGAAAAGAATTAAAAGGTAATCGAAAATACCTGAGTAAGAAGTCGAGGAGGTGCAGTACTCCTTAAATTTACAGCCTGCAGATATTTGGGTCAAGTCAACTGTTAATACCAACCCATGTCACCAGGCATACATAATTGTGTATCATCATTAAAGCAGAAGCCAAGCTTTAATTACATTTGCATAAATTCAGATGTCTAACCATCAAGTGCAAGACAACACACAAAGGTCCAGAACATCTGCAACGGCATTCACAATAAAACCATTGAGGTTTGAGTCATTATATGATTAATAAATCAACAATATTTCATTGTTTTACGAAAATGGTTTTCTTGCTTAACAATATATTAAATACTCTCGTGAGTAAAAACACCATATTTAGTTTAGATAGTTACCAAATACTCCCTCCGTTTCCCTCCGTTTCATAATATTTATGGTTTAAGGTTTTTACACACATTAGCATTACAAACAGTTTAATATTACCATACTACCTTAAACTTGCTCTACAAATTTCTAACCACTCATCATGAGGACAAAGTTGGAAAAGGTTCAGGGAGTGTAAAACGCCAAATATTTTGAAAGAACAATTTCTCCAAAACGTCAAATATTATGAAACGGAGGGAGTAGCTTTAATAAAAACTACAAAATTAGAGAAGCAATTTCACAAGAGCTTTTCAAGGTGGCAAAAACTAGTTTATTTTGTTCCATAGCTACTGCACCAGCAGAATTTCAAGGGTCGTCTACATTTTTCTCTTTTTTGCCTTGTACCTTTAATCATCATTAACTACTTTCTGGAAGGTGATTGCATGATATAACAGAAGAAAAGACAGAAGAATAAGGGGAAGATCAGAAGAAAAACTTCTTTCAAGTGAGTATTGGGTAAAACAAAAGTAACCTGGAGGGCGAGGCAAACATTTTCCATCTCAGAATCAAAATCAGGCTTCTCCTTAACAGTGACAAGTTCCAGAACAGCACAGCAAGACATATTAGGAGGTTCAAAGATCGGCAAAGCAATAGAACCTTGAACCTTATGATCAACCGCGTGGTTTACTCTTAAGTATTCATCAGTGCTATAGTAAACTACATTGGAAGTCCATTCAGGAACTCTAGAGGTAAACACACGACCAGGAAGCCCGAGAGGGAGGCCGGGCTTCATTTCAGCCGAAAACGTATATTTCCTCGACACTTCACGGTAGCCTGCCAGCATTTGATCAAGCAAGTAAGGTTGCTCATAAGTGCTCATGATATATTGATCCCCCTGCTTCACCGGGACCCAAACTTGCGCCAAAATGCCTCCACCAGCAGATTCTCTTAACAAAGATAACGCCTTCAACATCTTCTCATTAAGTGACCACTCGAGCGGTTTAGAAATCATGGTATGAGCCATATCTGAGACAGTCCTTTGTGGCTGAGCACAACTAGTTTGTTTTTCAGCCAAATGATCATCACTGTCCATAGAATCTAACGGGTAACCAAATTGAGTGTTGCTCATCTTGTCTCCACAACTATAACCAGTCCCAGCAGCATTAGAATTATCACCACCGGGAATCGTTGAACAATTCTGTTCCGAGAAATTTAATCCATCAAAAGACGCGTAAGGTGTTGGTGTCGATGTTGACTGAAAAGATGAAACACCAAAGGGAGCAAGCATGTGATCCATTGATCCCGGGCTATTGCACCAACCAGCATACATATCAAAATTCATGAGCTCCGAGAAGTTGTTAAACACATCCTCCGAATTCGGGTTCCTTGTACACCCATCCGGTGAAATCCCACCATCCATTTGTGCTCGCGGTGAAGGCCATTGATTCATCCCCTTTTCTTTGGGGTATTCCATTTTAACTCTCTATCTCAACTATCCAACTAATAGTTCTATATACAAAGAAATCCCACCTCAATATCTTCTCTCATTCTCTATAAACCCACCTAGTTTTCATCGTTCAATCCATAAAAGTTTCACTAAATACCCCAAACTTCAAGGACTACCTTCAATACCTTAACAAAACAAATAAAATATCAATATCCAAACCCACCAAAGAAATGACCTTTACAGTCAACAAGTTACCATACCATAAAAATATCAAAACTCCCTGAAAAAAACTACCCTTTTATCAAAACTCCCTAAAAAAAACTACCCTTTTAATAGAAATCCCTAAAAAAACTACCCTTTTAAGAGAAACCCCTAAAAAACTAGCCTTTAAAAGGAATGACGCCTAAAATTTCTGCAATCTCAAAGCACTGTAGCAAAAGTACAGAAATTGCAATCACCCAATTTTGTCTCCATGTACTAGAAATGAACCAGCACATCAGACACTGCATCCATATCCCATCATCTTCACACACTTCACGCCTGCATATGAAATAGAAAGACAAATAAGCAATCAAATATTATGAAATTCAGCTGAAATTAGAATACCCAAATCCCTAAATACAAAACCCTACCACCTCTTAAGAGATGAGGGTGAAAATACCAACCGACCTACAAAAATATCAACATCCTCGGAACTCTGTGTGTGTAGAAGAAGCCAAAGAATATTGTTGACTGAAATAAGAGATGGGTAGGGGATATTTTAGGAAGTTAGCTGAAAAGGGCAAGTTTTCTCAGTGCTTCAGACCGTAGACGATGATGCGACAATGGAGATGGAGAAGAGGATTTGTTTCATTTATTTATATTTATTTATGGCATAAGCCATATAAAGGTGGTTAAATTTGTGCATAAAAGTCACTTAAGTACACCGATGTTGGTTGGCGCATTAGTAGCATGGGCCTGCATTTGGTAGAGACGTATGTAGATCGATTTCCCATAACGGCGACTGAGAGGGATTTAAATACCATAATCCGTCCTAAATCCGTATTAGTCAAACCAATGTAGTTCGGAAACTGGATAGAAAACCAAAATGTCACTTTTAGTCCTTAATATTGAGAGATGATCTACATCTATTTAACTATTATAATCAATCTATTAAGTTAGATCGTATTGATTTAGCAAAAAGTTATCTGATAAAATACTCCAACGTTACATTTCTTTTTACAAATGACCAAAATACCCCATCAAGGGGGATTAGATCTTTTTACACATAAAAATACGTGACGTGACAGTATTTTGCGCGGTCATCATTCATATGTCGAACAATTTTGTGTTAAGTCAGAACGGATGACACAACATGTTCACTTTTAATAGTTAAATCCAATAGGTCGTCATGAAAAGTTGAGTGACTCAAGTAATTTTTTTGGACAAGTTTAAAGACCTACGTATGGTTTATGCCTATATTTATTTATTTCTCACGCTCTGGCTCTCGATGAGGATTTCCGATGGAACTTACAGATTATCTAATAAATGATTTTGAAATTTGTTAGAATATATTTCAATATAAGTTGTGTGATGCAGCTATTAATTAATAATTGTCGTTGTTTGTAACTGTTGTTAGCTGATGCGTGCAGTTGGTTGTTTGTTATTAGTTGTTCAATTATTAGTATTGATAAAATTACGATGAATGGTTGGTACTAAAGTTACATGTTTAAAAAACAATAAATAAATTATAAAATTAATAGGAAGATTGTAAATTTAAGTCTTATAATTTCACAGCCTTGTAAATTCATGTCAATTGTTAGAAATATATTATGAGCCAAAGCTTAATGTTATTTATTTTGATTTCTGAGGACTGGAGTTATAAATTATCAAAAAATTATGTATTATAAGCAATTTTAATTATTTAATCTTTTAGTATTAAGGTAATTTAAGTGCATATTAGTGATGAGAAGTATATGTTTAGGGATAATTCTAAAAATTGTGATTTTGAAAAATTATAAACATCAGTTGTATTTTTACACTATAAAAGTCAAAAATGTACATATATAACTCGACTAATAACACATAGTTATATTTTGATTTGTTGTATAAACCTAACCAAACATTTTTTTAGTTGTATTAATGCTAAATATTTCTACAAAATATTTTGCAAGACACCCGCATATGTTATTTTAGTAAAAGAAAAGGTATAATATTTAAAATAGAAAATTACATGTAAGAACTTTATTGTTAAGAGCACGCGAATTGTCGTGTCCATCTATAGACTATATTAAAGCTATTTCTCCAAAATTATCCCTGATGTTTGTATATGTTTATTTTTTTCACATCTTCACTCAAGCCATTTTCTTTATAACTGAACAGAATTGAGATAAATTGAAGTGCATAACTAAAGGGAAATTGTTGAACTGATCTGAGTACTACTGAATCGAACAACTGAAACAAATTACTGATAGGTATAAAGAACATGGTTTCACTCTATGACCTAATTCATAAATTTCAGAGATTCAAGACATTAATTCAAGTATTTCATGAAAGTTGTCTCATTTAGAAGTTTTTAAACCTGGAAAAAAATATTAAAAAATCGTTAAAAAGCCATTCTAAAATTGATTTGCATGAACGATCTTTTAAAGGATTCTCCTCCTTCGCATGACACATCATGTTGTAACACATGGACTCAATACCAATGAAAATATTGTCTGCTCCGGCTCAAATCCGGCACAATTGGTTGCATGGCTTTAAAACATTTCATGCATGTATTGAATTCAACTCTTACATATAAGTCCAACCTATCTCCTCTATATTTCCGATGTGGAATTCATTTCATTCTTTGTACATTCCTTCTCATTCCGACACCATCCTCTCTGAACCGGTTCTAATACCAACTATAACACTTGAGCTCAATACCATGCATTGCATATATCGTCTGCTCCGACAAATCTGTCACTATTGTGCCGCACGACTTTAAAAATGTGTCAGTATTAGATCCAACTCTTACATATAAGCCCCAACTCCCCCCTCTCTATTCTCGATGTGGAATTCAGTTACATTCATGTTCCCAACGTCATCCCTTATAATCACTCTTTATGCAAGCTTCTCCACCCCATTGCCACCTCCAAAAAATAAATATTCTGAAAAATAAAATACGTAATTAAATATGGACCAATTTTAAGATTATCAATTATTATTTTGAAACGTTAACTAAAATTATGGTCATATAATAATTACTTTTACATTATTTAAAGCTTTTAAAAGACAAACCCTTCAACTGTAAAATTGATAAATTTGTCAATTTTTTTCCATTTAGCCCTTCCACTTATCCCTTTTATGTTACTGTTTCGAGCCTTTTTTTTAATCATTTCTCAACCTTTTATGAGGGCTGTTACGTAGTTTTCCTTCAACCTTTTTTCAGGGATTTTCTTTTCTGCCTTTCATATCGAGGAAATTATTAAGGTGTCCTAGACCCAAAGTAAATTTTAAACACCTCTCATTATATGTGTGACAAGTGTACGTCAAACATCTACAACCTTTTTTGTATTTGTGGATTATTACACCACATGTCACACCTCCAACAAGAATTCCTTAAACTTTACTTAAAGTCTGGAGCCCCTAAAAAAAATCTCTCATACTGGATTTTCTTTTGTTGTTCAGCCCTATTCCTAAACTTGTTACATTTTAAAAGTTAATAGAGTACCATGAAAATGGAAATGAAAATGAAGATGAGTGGCATTGACGGGTGAAAAAGTATAAAGGGAGGCGGGCATGTGGGTAGCACGTGTGAAGAAAGACTGCATCTTCTTCAGAAAGTTATAGAATCTCAAAGCCACGATTGTCGATTAGATTCCATTTTAGTCTTTGTGGAGATATTATTATTTTTATATTACTATTACTTAATTCAGATATTATATTCTACTATTAAAATAATATTTCATTCGATACGACAGCAAAGCCAAAGTTGTCGCTTTACATTTTGTTTAGACTTTGTAATGAGGTAGGTTGAGAACGAGGTAAATTGTTATTATGTAAATTTTTAAAAATTAATGTGTTTGAGATATTTTATTTTATTTTTGAAAGAAATGTTTGAGATACTTTAAAAACATGAATTTGTGATTGTAGGGTTAGTTTAAAAAAGTGTTATGTGTTTTGTGTTTTTGTAAATAAAAGATTGTGGTTTACATTTTTTGTAAAATTTTGGGAAATGATCGATTTTGTTGATATGAACGAAGACATTTTTAGTCTGGAAAAATTTTCAAATCATTGAGTTTAGCTCTAACATAACTAGACAAAAATTTGAAAAATAGTTATGCAAAAAAAGTTATCGTTTATATCAACAAAATCAATCATTTCCTTAATTCTGCAAATAAAGTAAATCACAGTCCTTTATTTGCTCAAAAGCAAACTACAGTCATTTCTTTACAAAAATGCGAAACCACGTAATACTTATTTGAAATTAACCCTACCTTTTATTTGATAACTGAAGTTTCATACCTTGAATAAAATGAAAATTTTTTTATTGACATTATTAAAATTAGGGATATGTTCAAAAATAATGCTTGTGGTTTACTCAATTTATGAATAGAGGTCTATAGTTTAACAGGTTGCAAATAAATGTATGTAGTATGGAGTATTTTACAAAATAAAGTATCCTAAATCACAACTGTACGTTTTAATGATACTGAAGTTCATTTCGTAATTTTTAAGAAAAACTACATTTACATATCGATAAAACATATCAATTAATAGCATCGCCCACTCTCAAATCGAAATTATAAATGATGTTATGGATGTTTTACGTTCTTTTATAGTTTGACAGTTACCAAACTAAATTGATGTTTAAGTGTGTTTTACAGATATGCAATTCGATCTGAGTGATCGATACGTTGTCAAGATATTGATATAAGTTGTTTAAAAGATAAAAATATCATCAGAACTAAAAAATGTGATCTCGGATACTCTATTTTGTAAAATTATTCATATCACATACCTTTATATGCAAAAAAATCATACCACATATATTTGTTTGCAAAATGTTAAACCACAGACCTATATTTAAAAATTGAGTAAACCAAGAACATTATTTTTGAACTTTTCCCGTAAAATTATCATTTACGACATATTTTAGAAGATATTGAAATCATTTAGATGGTATACAGTAAGAAAATAAAAATTAATGATTTAAACGACATTTAATTCTTAAATTTTTCATTTTTAAGTCGTTAAAAGTGAGTTTTAAAATGTTCTTACATGGTGCAACTTTTAAGCAAAATGAAAATACGAAACATCACTCATTATTTTGACAAAAAGTAAATTACAATTTTCTAAATTTTAATTTTTTTTAATTGATCCAATAACTTATACATTTTTTTGTTTTGTTAATTTATGTGTATTTAATAGATTTTGATATTTTACAACGTTAATTTTAATAGGATTAATTAAAAAAATCCTTATTTTTCTTATGCGTAAACTCTCAATCCTATTTTAACCAGAAATAAACTATAATTTTTGTTTTATTTTGTTAAAAAACTACAAACTTTTATTTTGTTAAAGTGTCAATTAAAGGTGTTTTTTTTCTTTTTAATTGGCATTAAAAAATGTAATAAAGTGGAATATATATACCTATCTCTAGAACTTGGTTAATGATGTCCGTATTCTGATAATATGGATTTTATGTTATTGGGAACGAACGACGAGTGATAATGTGGACTCATAAGGATACGTGGCTGTAACTCATTTTTTACACATTATAATTAAATTATCATGTTTTATATTTCCTATGAAGATGGTGATGTAACTATCAATTAAACTTGTAAAAATAATAATTATTGAATTTAAATTTCCTATTTAGATTACGGTGACGAGGCTAACGAGGGTAATAGATGGTGATCACGTCAAAGTTGAGATAATACAGTTGGTAATTTTTTGTAATTACAGTTTTATTCATTGCATAGAATTTTTTGGCTTGACTATGTGGTCACAACATTAGACTACTGCTGGCATCGGAAAAGCTTATATAGGTGATATAAGTGTTAGTTGAATCGGAATGTTCTATATAAAAGTGGAGATCGAACTTTAAACCTCTCTTAAAAGACGAGTACTTAGCCATTCACATTCATTGCACAAAAATAAAACTAAACATAAATAATATTGTTAATTAATTAAGTAAGATGTTTTCTGTAAATAAATATTACCGTTGAGAGATTCAGCCTATAATTGAAATGTGTCCAATCATAATTACACGATATTTTGTTTTGAAAGATGTTATAGAATAAATTTCTCAATAAAATTTATTTTTTATGTATTTTTTTGACAAGATTTTATGTATTTTTCGTGGTCATGAAATAATAGATTGCTTCTACGTCGAAGCTAAGTTTTTTAATCTGCAAATACATCTTCATGTGATGTTCCCACACACACAAACATGTATAAAAATATACATATCTTTTTGTTGCTTGTTTACATATTTGTATAAAGTTTGATCATGTGTCCCCTTCATTCTTTCAACAATATTGATCCTTTGTTTTTATTTCCCAAATAAACTCATTTAATATATATTAATGGAATTTGAATCATTCTACCATTATCGATGATGTATGGGAAGAAGTCTATAAGTTTAATTAAGTAGTTATTTTCTTTAAACTTTTGTACCTATTTGTATTTATCTCTCTTATTTTTTAACTGGAAAATAATATAAGAAAGTTAAATACATAAATATTGTTTACTGAAACAAACTCATACTTTTAACTATAAACTTAACAAACTTGAGACCCATATTTATAAGTTTTTAAATCAAGAGATTGCATATAGAAATTAAATAAATCACATATGTACTTCCCTCAACAAAAGAACAACAAAAGAAAAGAAATCACATGTAATTTTTTTCTTTATCTTTACTATTATTATTAGGACGAATTTTGTATTGTTTTTAACCAATTTGAGATTAGTTGTTGATTTGTTGTCTACTTACTTTGTACATTTATGCGTTCTTCCTCTTGTGCAAAATTAGAGAATGTATATGCAATATACAAATATATTTCTGCCCATTAAGTTCGTAAAATATTAAAATGTTAAAATAACATTAAATAAAAAAACGTACTTTACGAAATTAAAAAGGACAATTTTATTAAAATAAAATAAATACAAAACTTTGAAAATGAAATAACTCGTTGAAAATACTTTTTAGAAAGTTATGTGTTACGAATAAAACTTTTATAAAATAAAAATTCAACTGATTATAAAATTTCAAGTACTATTTTATTGAATGATTATATATTAATGAAGCTAAAAGTTAATTTTCTACAAATCTAATTCAACACTAATTGTCAAAAAAAATAAAATTCAACACTAAATTTTCTACCATGTCCGAACCACTAATAACCTCTGGCATGACAAACATTTTAATTATAAGATAATCATTTATGGAATATTTGATAAAGCTCGAATTTAATAATTATACTAAAAATAGTATATATACACAAATATCACAAATAAAAAAACATATGTGCACAAAGTTCCATATTTTAAAGTATTTTGAAGACAGCTAACAAATATATGAAATCTATTAAGCTATTAATCAATTATTGAGTGAAGAAGAAAACGACAGGAATCTTTGAATTTGGATTCTAAACATCATCACTAATATAAATATTTTTTATAAAGAATAGTTTAGGAAAAGTAGGTTTCTAGGTACTTTAAGGTACGATAAATCATAGACATTTTCGATGAAAGTTTACAATAAAATTTGTAAGTTACGAATGATTAAGAACTAAATTTTGATAAAATGAGTAGTTAAATCTCAAACCTTTTAAATGAGTGACTTATCACTTGACTAACTCGTATTAACCTAATAAACAATTAAGTGTAAACTTTAGAAACAAATTAGACATTGTTAATATTTAAGTCTTTTTCATGTTGTGAATTTAATAAACTTTGATTATGTAATAGTGGCTTTGTAGCCCAAAATTGTGCAAATGGAGGCCCACCAAGTTGCATATGCCTGTCTATTTCACCATATTGTTTACCAACTTTACTCCATCTATCTACATATTTTAACAAAGATCATATGGTAATTAATAGTATTTTTTTGATGAAAATGGTAATTAATTATTTAGACTGAGATTCAAAGTGGAGTTTAGTAATAAACAAACTTGCAATTTTTAACCTAGATCTCACGCCAAACCCAAAAGGAGACGCAACTTTTAATAATATGACTCATAATTATTTAATTAATTGGATGAATCATTATGACATTGATCTTTCTTCTAAAGAGGAAACTAGAATTTTTAAACTTATTTATATTTTAATTTTGTTATTGAATTATCACTTTAATTTTTATTTTACTAAAGGAAAAAACATATGTTTTAATCGAGTAAAAGTTTAACAAAACCGGAGAAATAAAACTCAAGATAACATCAAAAAGAGAAGTCATAACATATAAATGGGAAGACCGAGTGAACTCATGGACCAAACCGTCGAGCTAAACGCCGAAGAAAGCGGATTGAGATACCGCAATGTTGAGACAAAATATCCTTGCATTGTTGAATAATTTCGCCAAACTTGCCAATATCCGTTACTGGGGTTGTTGATTGCGTTGCAATCAGACTCCACCACCACATGAACAAACACATTACCTATATTATGGTAATTGATTAAATCGTTTAAACTTTGAATTTTCAATTTGAATTGTAATATAGCGAACAAACTCTAATTAGAAATATATTTATAGAATAATTATTTGAACAATCTTGTAAATATTACTTTAGCTCACGATATCTAACTAATGTAAGTAATGTGGAACTTTTTATTGAAAAATAATTGCTAAATACACCATTTTCTTAAAGGAGACTAGAGTTCAAATATTTTTATGGTGTTTTAGTCTTTTTGTAGTGTTTTTTTTGCCCTTTATGCGGTTCATACTGACTTTTGCATGTATTTTTGTGAAGTTTAATTCTTCAATTTTTCTTTAATTATCATCGTGCTATATTTTTTTTGTATTATTCAATGATATGATAAGTTTTTCAAAAAATAAAATAAAATTTTCTTTCCTTTTAACTAAGTTCAAACTTGAATCGTTCAACTCTAAGCTTAGCTGATGACCACCCCTTTAGGGGCATTGGTTGTACACATAAGCATACACAAATTTTACTGTTATTTAGAATAATTAGATTCAAAAGATTTAGGAAATGCCATCTAATATATAATTTGTTGATTGGTTTATATTCCTTTTTTTTTTCTCTCATTTCTATGTCGTTTTGGAATAATAGGTGTAAATTAACGAAAATATTTATGACAGTTTATACAATTCATATAAGAGTACGGCAAGAGTTAACAGAAAAAATAAAATTAATTTCTTACTATATTAGTGTTGAACAATATTGTATAAAATAAAATGTTAACTTCTTTAAAATGACATAAATTTAAAGACGGAAGAGTAATTATTTAATTAATTGTATGTAAATCATTGTAGAAAGTCTCCTCATAACTTGGAGATATTTCATAGTTTACATCATCATTTTACTTAAAAAAAAGAAAGCTAGTTTATCAATTTTTATGGTAAACATAATACACTATATATAATAGTATATGGTTGACTTTTATATAAGTGGATCTTTTAATTTCTAAATAGGATGAATAATTAATTAAACATTATATTATAAATTAAACTTGTTTAAGATTCCTCAAAGAAAAATGAACACAATTCTTAGATATACTTTATGTTATGGACCCAGGTACCAGCTGTCCATCCAAGCCCATGGGCCTTTATTGGACCCATACCTCTTAAAGCCCGGGTATTTTAGATAGGCCTAGGATTTGTTATTTTATCTTTTTGGTAATAAGATTGGATATTTTATTAAATGGCAATTCAGTTAACTACATTAACAATAAAGACAAATTAGTATCCAAACATTACAACAAATGATGGAAAATGGGTTTATTATGAATAAGAGATATGCTTAGGAAGGATCATGGATGAGAATGATAAAATAGTAATTTTCACGTCACTGTATTTTCATATAAAAGTTTTTTAGTAAATCGTTATTTTTTTATCCACAACAAAAATGACAAAAAAGGAAGCACATTTCTCTAGAGAAACAATACAATGTCATGAAAAGAGTGTAAATACCACCGTTAGGGTAATCACCAAGTAAGTCAACAAACAACTTAACTTTTAATATTCGTTTATTTTATTTTCTTTATGATTACGATCATAATACACGGAGAAAATCCGGACAAATATCAATAACACTTATAACAAGATATTTAAAAGTGCACCTCTATTTTACGTTTGTTTAAATAACATTTTTATGCACACAAATAAATTATAGCTATCGGAGTATAATATGGTAAATATTAAGTTTGAAAATACAATGTTCTAGTCCGAAAATGCTACAACTTCTAAACGCAGAACATATTCTCCAACAACAACATAGAGATGTCGTGCTAAACTAGACAAAATTAAAACTCTTATAAGAAAAACTCTAAAATAAAGATAAATATAATTAAGGTTTTATATAGAGGATCCATTTGGAAGTAATTAGTAGGGTGTGGATTAAGAAATTAGAAGTTCCCTAATTCCTATTATCCTATACTTGAAAAAGAAAAAGAAAAATGAGGAGAAGCAAAGAAAGAAAATAGAAAAAGAAAAAGAAAAAGAAAGAAGAAAGTTTGTAAATTGAAAATGGCGATGGAGGAGCTTCTCCTCCATTTTCAGAGATCCCTTTCCGTTATTTTCTTCTTCTTCAGGTGCGTGCGATTACATTTGGATATGATCGTAATTTGCATCATTTACATTCATTTTTAATGCACTACATTCATTAGCAATTTCATTTTCAGATTCTTATTTAGGGTTCGTGTTGTTGTTTTCAACAACATTTCTGTTGTTGTTGTTGTGAAATGCAGGTTTTAGTTTTGTTTTGGTGATATGATAATAAGGAAAACCACCTTCAAGAGGTTTTTTTCGTGAGGGAGGACCGATAGGGAGAGAGATACAGCATTTGTAAATGTCTTGTGACCAAAAGCAATGGAGTTGTGGAAAAGCCGGAGCTGTCAATTTTCAGAGAGTTGGTTCTATTGTACGAGATATTGGGGAGCCCTGTCTTTCTCAGTCGCCCATAAAGGTTGTTATTATACCTGTAAGCGTCTCTCATTCACCGCCTTTTCATTTCATTTCAGTAATTTAGCTTTTTGTTTGTTTATGTTATGTATAATGTACCTTCTTAATGTCATAGTTCTGAGAGGCGAAAGGCGAGTCAAGTTTATTAGGGTAAAAAAATCGCCTTTTGCACGTGAGGCGATAAATAGAAAGTTCAAAAAACGTAGAAAATAGCAGACAGCAACAGATGCCTCCAATACTCTCATTCGCCTTTTATTTTCAGTAATTAAGCTTTATGTTTGTTGATGTTATGTACCTTCTTAATATCATAGTTGTGAAAGGGGAGTCAAGTCGATAAGGGTAAACAATCTCCTTTTGCACGTGAGGCGACATACTGAAAGTTCAAAAAACGTAGAAAATAGAAGAAACCAGATGCCTCCAATACTCTCATCAAGATGAATATCATCAAATCTTCCACTTTTTTTGGAATTTGTGTAGAGGAGAGGTTGAAAGCAGAGAGATTTTTGTGGGAGACTTAAAATGCCTAGACTTCAAGTGGAAGTCAAAGGGCGACCTTCCCACATAGTAAGGCGGTGGTGGCCGCTTCTAGCCCAAGGCGAGAAAATGTGTCGCCTTTTAAAACTATGCTTAATATTGTTATGATTGTTGATTCAATCAACTTCTTCTATGTTTTTTTTTTTTTCAATCATTATATGGTTTTAGTGATGGAAAAGGATCTCAAGTTACTGACTTTGTTTTCTTTCTTTTGTTTTGTTTTGTGCGGAACATTACATTTCTTGGGTGGATTATGGTTTATGTAAGAATTTTCCAGTCATTTACTTAAGGGAACCATCCTTTTCTCCCCAATCCTGTGGAACACTCGGGCACATATCCTGTTAGTTTTTTTTCCAAGGCAAGTAATGGTCACCTAATCGAAAAAAGTTGTTCTTGTATAGAAGATGGGATGGGCTTAGGCTAAACATTTAGATGGTTACTTATTTTGGGGTAGTAGGTGTATATAAGATTGTTATGATTTTCAGGTTACCTATTTTAGTCAAAAGAATTTGATGCAGATGGCGGAATAGTCATTTATTCTATATCTTGGGTATCTTAATGTATGTGGTATATAACATTTCAACAAAGATGTAAATTCTCTTCTAATTTACTTTTTAAATTGCAATCACAATAATAATAATAATCTATTTTTTTCTTGTTTTATGAAATTTTGAATCTTCATCTTTGAGTTCTCATATGAGTTGTGCTACAATGGGCAGGTAAGCAGAATGCTTAAACCTGACAAGTGGCAAGCAACTTTTGATAGTGAAGGAAAGATTTCTGGTTTCCATAAAGCTCTCAAATTGATTGCGTTGGGGGTATGTATATTCTTCAATGACATTTTTTTTTTGATGCTGCTTAATATGCTACCATTGAGTTCCTGCGAAGTTGACCTTTTCTTTTAGCTGAAGTTAGTTATTGAATGAGGATGGTTCAGGGGGGTGATAATAAGAAATCAATATGTGTTCTAAATTGCTTGTTATCATATTGATTTCAACTAAGATACAGTGTCTGCATATGTGCATGAAATTTGATGTGTTTTTGAAGTCCTTGAACAGGCATCTCAAAAGGAAAATTTGGTCTATTTTGAAATCATGCATGTTCTGGTCTTGCTGTTAATGCACCTGTGAGTATATTTTTTGTTTGTTACTGGTTGCTTTTGAGATAAAATTTTGAGCTGTTTGCAGTGTCAATTGGAAGCTTGTTATCTTTTTGGCTAGAATGCATAGACCTTTATGTTAGGTTTTTTCAATTATTCGCGGAATTTTTCCAGCATAAGATAATGGTATGTTGAGTTAAAAAAACTTCTAAAGGTGAAGCAAGATATTTTGCAAGATTGAAGCTTAATCTCTATTCCAAATGTCTCTGCTCTTGGATATTTCTGGACTTCTTTTCCTCTTCTAAAGTTGTAGTCTCATAACATTCTTCATAATATTATTGCCCTGCTGTCAATTAATTTTCTGAACTAGATGGGCAAGATCTATTACAATGCATTATGCATATGCTAATATGAGCTAGATCTATCGCACGGTTAAAGCTATAATACATTCCAAAATTCTTTTTTTCTTCGAGAATTTGGATTTTTTCTCTGTTTTGAATTAGTGTCATCAGTCGTGACATTCTTCATATTGTTAATGCCCAGTTGTCAATTAATATTAAAAAATAGTAACAAGTCCATCGCCATTTTGATAATTCCTATTACAATGCTTATGATTATAAAGAAGAAAAGCGAGGAAAAAGAGGCAATAGTATTTCCATTGCTTATGATTATATTCAGTATTTGTATCATATTGCATTCTTCTCATTTAAATGCCGCGTCATTATCATGCACTCAACAGCCATTTTCATTGTTTTGAGGTTTTCATTAGAAAAAAGTATGGCGATATTGGATTCAATATATCCATAATCTATCTCCTTGCATCCCCTGAATGGCTACTGTTCTTGTTAACATCCGGTACCAATTACTTCCACGTAGCTGTAATGACTGTTTTGTTACATATGCTAGGGTGTGGATCCAGCTATCAGGGCAGAAGTTTGGGAATTTCTACTTGGTTGTTATGCACTAGGCAGCACTGCTGAGCATAGGAGGGAGCTGAGGACTGCTCGAAGGTCGAACTTCTTATTTTCAATATTTTTATTGTATAAAGTTTGCTTGAGCTGCACATGTTCCGTTTCTATTCAGCTTGCACCAAAACTGATTGGAAACTATTGGTAAATTGTGTCTGGTATAATGTTATTTTACGTAGTAGACATATGTGGTGTGTGTTTAAATTCTGTACACACTATGCATTATCCTTTATGCATTCAATTCTCCTTTCTTTTGTTGACACACACACACGCACATGCAGAATTTTATTTACAGGTCTAGTTGAGCTTTGGTTAAGCTCGTTCTGTTTGAGCTCAACTGATTCAGTGAAAGGCTGATTAATTCAACTATAATCATGATCATATATTTGACGGACCTAAACAAACTCAAGAAAGCCTGACTTTTGTGAATAAATTGAAGTTATAAAACAACAGTTATTAAAACATTCTTGATTGTGCTCAAGCAAGCTTACCAATTTGGCTTATTTATAGCCTAATTATTACTGTTTGTTAATTAACCATATGTTTGAATGATTTTTTTTGTTCTCTGTCATTTTAAGCGGTAAGTTATGTGATGCTGTGACTAGTCATTCATGTTTTCTGAGTTTCTGTTTAATATGGAAAAGAAAAGAAAAACCCTAAGTTTGTTGCTTGGTCAGGTTTAGAAAGTAAAAGCTTTGTCTTTCCCATGTATAGTGTTTGGCTAGTTTGAGTTTGACTAGTCTGTTAAGTGATTCTGTTGCTTACTCTTTGTTAAGGAATAAGATCATATATATATATATATATATATATATATATATTTACCTTTTGCACTTTGTGAAACATGAATATGATAATTCATATTGAGGAAGTATTTTGTTAAGGGAGCTATTTGAAGCATATGAATCTGTTTAGGATCTACAACATTCTAAAGTCTCTGCATATAATATTATGCTAACAAGCTTATTAAAACTTCCATGCAGGGAGCATTACAGTAACCTAGTTCAGCAATGCCAAGCAATGCATTCAAGTGTTGGAACTGGTGTACTTGCATATGTTGTGGGATCAAAAGTTATGGATATGAGAATATCCTCCAAAACTGAAGGAGGGGAAGCTAAAGTAAAAAATAGAAGATCATCTATTGATCCCAGTGACATTATAGAGAATTATAGTGATTGTAATAACAATTGTACAGAAACATCCTGTGCATGTGAAAGGGAAAGTTCCAATGATTCGGCAGAGCTTGACATGGTTAGGGAAAGCACAGACAGTGCAGCATATGACTCCTCTTGTTTCATACCTGCTTCTGGAACATATACTAGTGGTTACCTTGAAAGAGGAGATGGAGCTCGTGCATCAAATTATCTAGAAGAAAGTATTTTTGATTTTCCAGCTTTACCTGTCACAAATTTATTTAAGCAGGAAGGTGATGAAACGGAATGTTCTTTTCATGATGTCGAATCTTCAGGACAACGTAAATTGAGATCTGAAGATAACAGAATGCACAGCTTTCATATTGATAATAACATAGATTTAATTATTGAATCCAGTGGTTCTGGTTCACCATCTAACAATGCACATCACGAGAATTCTGAAATTGAAGTAGTTCGTTATGATGATCGAGATCCTGTATTACAGTCTAATAATCAGATATATGAGAAAGAAATATCGAACAGATTGAGAATTTCAGATGCCCCAGAATCTTCATTAAATGCAGCATCTCAGGGAGGGGCTACTGGTGAAGACAGAGTGTCTGAATGGCTTTGGACACTACACCGAATAGGTAGCTTGATTTTGAAAATTTCGATATATTTAGAAAAGCAGCCTCTGCCATGGATTTCTTTGGTTCTATTCTTCTGAGCTGCCTATACTTTGTTTTCAGTTGTGGATGTGGTACGAACAGATAGTCATCTTGAATTCTACGAGGATAAAAAAAATTTAGCTAGGATGTCGGATATACTTGCTGTCTATGCATGGGTTGATCCTGCAACTGGTTACTGCCAAGGTGGTTGCATTTTTATTTCTCAACTTTTTATCCAATCCCATTATAATGATGAGATCATTACTGTACTGCATGGTTCAACTGCTTTTTATTTTTGCACATTGAGTTCTGGTCTGGAAGGACAAGGATAGACTTTAATTGCATTCTTTGTCTTTTAGGTATGAGTGATTTGCTATCTCCATTTGTTGTGCTTTTCGAGGACGATGGTGATGCATTTTGGTGCTTTGAGATGCTTCTGAGGAGAATGGTATTACTGATTATTGCTTACCCTTTTTGCTAGTTGTTCTTCTTCTTCTTTGACATATGGTTTTTTGTGTACCTTTTCAGCGTGATAATTTTCAGATGGAAGGACCAACTGGAGTAATGAAGCAACTGAAGGCACTGTGGCATATCTTGGAATGTATGGATAGGGAAATGTTTGCACACTTGTCACGTATAGGTGCTGAAAGCCTCCATTTTGCTTTCCGAATGCTGATGGTGCTTTTCCGACGGGAGTTATCTTTTAATGAGGCTCTTCGGATGTGGGAGGTTTGTAGTTTTCAAATTGTTTATTTTTTCCACTGTTTTAGCACTGCAGCTTTATGGTGTTTGTTATAATATTAGGCATCTGTTACCTATTTTTGGTAATCATTATCAGTAATTTTTTATGCACTTCTTCTTCTGGTCCTTCAGCAGCATTAATTAGATGCATACTAATTACAAATGCACATCCTTTAGTAGCTTAAGAAGATTGTTGGAGAAATCTCCTGAAAGCTGTTTGTTTCTTTTATAAAAGTCAAAAAACTGTTATTTTTTAAAACATTAAGTTAAGGACTGATACTTTATCATTGGGTGCTTCATTCTAATGCTTCCCTCTTTTTTCCTTTTTATTGTTTTCCCTATCAATTTACTTGAAAGCATGTTCATGCTCTTACTGAATTTATGGGCAGCCCTCCTCATTTTGTCAACATGGGGTCCATACATGCAGATAATGTGGCTTGTGCTGTTTTGTGATATCGTTAACACCTTGTCTATTGAGCAGGTGGCTCTTATGAAGCAAATCGAGAATATGGATAAACAGATTGGTGTAAATTTACTGAATTACTTCAATAATTCATGCTTATTGATTGTTGCAATGGCATGATATGTGATGCTGGAAAAAGAGAGTAGATTCTCTAGAATATGTAAGCATGATAAATAACTGGGTGTTCTAGTTGTAGGTTAGCATGTGCTGCACAGTGTACGTTGGAAGTTGAGATTCTGCAGTATTTGAGTTGACATATTTCAACATGGTTATCCATTCGGGTCAAAATTAAATAAACAAAATAGACGAGACTATGATTTGTTTAGCTTGTCAATTGTTTATATGGTTGACCTTTTAAGTTGAGGTTATCTATTTATATGCTTGGTACGTCATTATTATTCTTTATTTCCTGGAGTGGTAACCAAAATATTTTTCCTTTCACATAAATGGCCATTAAAATACATGGCAGTGGCAACTTAGTCGAATGATTCATGTCAAAGTATGTTTTTCTGTCCATGCTGATAGGTTGATACGTGGTGCAATGTATTTCTGCACTAGAATATGCCTTGTTGACATAAGTATTAGATGATGGGTTAGGTCATATAGACAACTGTGAAAGATAGCTGAACCAAATATGTACTAAATCGTTTTCTGCAGTGGGCATATAAGAGATGTTTTAACTGAACAAGACACTGAACTGGTTATAATGAAGGTCATTTTAGTTCTGACATGTTATCACAGCTCAATTAGGAAGCTTTTATTGAACTTCTAGTCTTCTTGCTATAATTTTAAGTTTGTTTTTGAGCTAGTGGAATTTCCTGTTGTGCATTATGATGATGAGGGTTGTAAAACCTGTCATTGTGAAATCAGAATTCCCAATTAATGATGATAGAATATAACTATCTGCAAATTCAGTTGACTGTAGTCAAATCTGACTTTGGTGAAATTACCTTTGATATAGATGATGTGGGCTGCTGATTTTGATGAATCCCTGGCCAGTGATTTGGAAGAGAACTGCTTGGAGGCCCTGGTGCTACACGTTCCAGTGGATACTGGAGAGGAAATGAGAGATGAAAGCAAGGAAAATGGTAATGGTAGCTCACATGGCCGAGAAATGAAGTATGCAAACAATGTGCATTCTGTGTCTGAGATTTCTCCACTCAAGTCAGCTTCTGCTCATCCCTTTTGCGGTTTGACGAGGAGTTTTTGGTCAAGAAGTGAGCCCATACAGATCAGCACTATAATCTCATCAACTAAGAATGGGGATGATGAATTACCTGTCTTCTGTGTGGCATCCATTCTTATTATGAACCGTCATAAAATCATAAGGGAAACCCGCTCAATTGATGACATGATCAAGGTAGACACACTGCTTTTAAGTATCTATTTATTTCATATTTGTTATGAAGTTATTGAGTGGTATAACCCTTTTCTTTCCCTACAAGAGTTAGAGCGGTATGTAGTTTTCATTTCTTAGTGCCTACTTTATTTTTCATAAGATTTCGCTCTCATCATAAAATGGTTGTCAAACATACTTGTTACTTGAGTTTCCAGTCATTTACAACTTATTTTGTAATGTATTCAAAATTTTTTATTTCTTTTTCAGAAAAGAAAACTAAAAAATAACGGGTAGTTGAATCATTTTGTGTTTTTAAGATAGCAATAATTGTTCCAATGTTATTTTTTTTCTCTTCTTAATAATAGGATCCTGATGTATTTCAAGATATTTGTTTAATGTATGATATCACAACAAAAGTCATGTAACCCCATGCAAATTTTGTACATCATTAAAATGGCATTATTTCTTTTTAATGTTAATTCTTATCCAAATTGGTAAAAGTTGCACAGAGCTAACCACAAATGGATTGAAATTGAAGGTAATTGAGTTTCACTGACCACTGAAATGCTGCAGATTTTTAATGATAAACTGCTCAAGATCCATGTAAGAAGATGTGTGCGTGCAGCAATCAAACTTCGAAAAAAGTACTTTTACAAGGTCAGATGCTTATTTTATTGTATAAAGGAGAAATTTTCTTTTTTGTTTAAAAAGTGTTATTTTCCTTTTCTTACATCATTCGAACTTGAGCAAATGTTGTAATTTCCTTTTATAACTGCTTTTTGTCTAATTATTGTTTTAACAGATGATAAAAACAAAGAGCCCTCCAATTCAGAATGGTGACTAGCTTGCACCATTTTTTGTGTATTTCTACTTGAAGAAGCACCTGCAGTCATCCTCTGTGATGCAATAGTGAATTTTTCTGACAAGTTTATTTGGATCCCCTACATTCGAGATGTTTGCTGCTGCTGCTGCTACTCCAGAACTTGGTGCAGTTTTTTTGTACTATCCTTTTCTCCATACGTTTGTTGAGGTACAATGGTTCTGCTTCTGGTTCTTATTTCAATAATATGATAAAATTCTAGGCTTCCAGCAAATTTGTGAAGTTACCTATGCAACTTTTTTTTTTTCTGGCGTATTAGTGCCGTCTGTGAACTACTTGTACAATTAAATATTGATCTTTTTAAATTGAAAAGCTTGTGGTTGTGGTCTTGTACCATCTCGTTGAAAATTTTGGTTGTTAGTGGAAATGTCTGGCATCATTTTTATGCTCCTAAAATCACCTCTTGAAATTGTAGGTTTAAATTGTTGGGAAGACATGCATTAGATTAAAATACCTGATTAAAGTAGATCATCTTTTTCTCTGTCATACAAAAACAATCTTAATAACTATGCAAAATATCCTGTTTCTGTTGGTTTAAATGCTGAATTCAAACTTCCAATCTATCATGGTTTTGAAAAAAATGCGTGTTTATTGTGTTAACACTTCATGGCTGCATTTCCTGCAATCTGCCACCTTGTTCAGCAATTTTTTCACGATACCAGGGCAGGTCCACTGTGTTTACATACATGGTACTTTTGCCTTTTGTGCTCAATTTTTGTTTGTAGCCTGGATCCAAGGGTTTGTTAACATGCTTGTTCTGCAAATACTAGAATGGACATAGTTCTTGGCAAAATATGATTCTTTCAACCTTCCTTTTGTCGAAAATGAGGATTAATGTCAATGCCTTCCTTTCTCGTTTTGTATACATCTTAATTTTTGTTTTGCAGCATGATAGATAGGATATGGCTTTGTACATCATAAAATTTCCCATGGAAAACTATTGAAGAGCTCAAAGATTTGACCACATACTAGTTTACTTACGTAATTTTTTGAACCGTATGCCCATCCTTTATTAGCTAAGATATGTTGCTTTATTGAGATTGTTCTTAGTTATTTGGCAATTTTGCTACAAATAGCTAATAGAATATCCCTAGTTACGTTTATAAGTTTTATCTTGTAACAGACATGTATCCTTCCAGACTATGAGTACCACATTTATGGAAAACAAAAGTGATACTCATTTGTATATTTTAGTTTTCAATTTTAATGTCAGTGGTCTAGTTAGTTAGAGCAAATTGACAAGTTTTGCAAGGAACCTATACCTTAATCTGTTTTTGATTGACCTGTGCAACGTGCACTTGTTCTACTTCTTCGTATTGTTGATGTGCATCTGCAAATTTGTTTCCCTTTGATCCCTGATATATGCATCATGGTTGGTAAACTTCAGGGACCGATACCTAATTTCAATCCCTTACATTCCTGTACCCCAATATCTAAATCTAAGAATTCTTGATGAATTTCAAATAAATCAAAGCTGTATTGGGGTTCCTTCTAATTTGTAAATGTTGTCATCATATCATGGCCATACACGCTGTGTATACTTTGTACGATCTATGAAGAGTGTCGAACGTTCTACTAAAATGAGTTCGTTTAATGCAATTTTTTGCTTTCTTAAGCTGTACTAAGGAATTTATCTAGCATGATGGAATTGTATTTAGGCTTAATCTGGGTTAAATGATTTATTAAGAAATTGACTTTAGGATTTTATTAAATTTAATTGTTCATAGTTAATTTTCATTTCCTTTTTTCCTTATTTCAGCATTATCTTCGTTTTTTCTCTCCTCCATTTGAAGCTAGTTTAAGGATCAAAAGTGGAATCAGATCTTTCCTGCATCTGTTCCTGATAGTTCAGCTTCTATCAACACTTCTGACAGGTAGGCAAATACATACTGTAATTTTCCCTTTACAAAAGTTATTATACCAATATTTAGAAAACGAAAAATGTATTACAATTTTGAACCTTGCGGTTATATATGAAATTGAAATGAGAACTTGAACTTTTTTAGAGATATACTGATCAATAATTGTAGGAATTTAAAAGCCACAGAACAAATTTGTAACTTCCTGTATTATGTAACTTTTATTTGTAGATGGGAAAACAGATTTTGAATGCTTTTATTCGTTTATCCCTAATTCATAGTAAAACAAATAGTATATAATTAATCACATTGCCAGGGTTTTTATTATAAACAAAAGTCTACCCTTATCAAAGATTATATCTTATTATTTCTTATTTGGGACCCTGCAATTTTTGCGTATTTCCCCTGAATTGCCTGTTAGAACATTGATGCTTCCCATCCGATTCATTGATAAAGTAAATGCCTTCCTCAAGTCTTCAAAATTTTCAGCAAATTCTTGTGTAATCAATAGAGTGTCGTTACTATTCTGTAGTTGCTGATCAATTACGAGGACAGATTTGTAGGACAAAACTCTTTTATAGTAGGAGCTGCTGAATCTATTGCTAGAGCCAGAATCCGGGTTTAGATATACTAGTGGATCAGTTTGGCCCTTTTTAGTTCTAGGTGGACATAATTTTCTCATTTCAGCTGCAAATGTTGGGTCCATGCCAGGCTCTGGTTTTCCCGTCTTGTTGAAATTGTATAGTCGGTCCACAACGTATCGACAGTGAGTCTTCCCCATTGAATGTGACCCTGATACATAAAATCACACTCATCATGATTTCAAATAGGGTTGTAGGATGGATAGATAAACATGAGAAATTTGCAGAAACGTAAATTATGAAGCATAGCGTGTTGAATTAAGATTGACATTTCATACCCATGAGAGTTACGAAATCAAGCTCATCTAAGCCTTTAGATTTGAAGTATTTTAATCCATCTTCTAGCGAGATTGATGGTGATGGGAGGTCTACTGATGCTTTACTTGATGTCATTCCATCCTTTCTTCCTGTTAGTAATGGATATGATGGTGCACCTGCCTGTTGTTTCACAGATGCATCTCATTCGTGTCAGAAATTGTACTTTTCACACTTTGAAACAAGGGTTTTACAGATGAAATGCATAATGCTTTGCTAACCGAGTTTCATATTCGAAGATGACGTTTATAGACATCAAGGTTCTATTTGTAACAGACTAGGGACTCGATATGTTGAAATGGAAGATCAAGGTTCAATCAGAGTGATCAGGATATCTAAATGTATAGAAGTAGGATGAAGGATTCATGTATGTCTTACCATATGAACAGCATCCCTAGTAGCAAGGTTAAGAATGTCAGCACAAGAGACGACGCCGGGGCATTCATCTTCAAGAACTTGTTTGATCTTGTCAATCAATACAAATGCACCCAACCCCCAGTTTTGCGGAGCTTCTTTTTCCGAATTTTCTCCGTCGAGAAGAATCGATGCGTCACACCCCTGAATCATTTTGTGCATTAGAAAGACGCCATTTGTAGTTTTTAGAAAGTTAGATTTCAATAGTAATGAATAAAAGATTAGAAATGAACAAGCACATACAGTTACGAAGCAGTCGGAGTAGAGCAACCGGAGGAGCTTAGGAGTAATACTATTATCCTTTTTCCAGAAGGTCTCTACTTGATGCCTTATGTAAGCCTCCGCGTACCGGCAATTGGTTTCCCTCCGGTAATATTGCCATTTCAACTTCACTGCCGGAACCCCAATTGCTGCGTCCACATCATCTGCATAGAAGCTTAATGCAAGAACCACCAGTGTGAAAATCACAAACGACCCTGATATTCTCATCACTAGTTTAGCTCTCTTTAAGTGCACTAAGCTTGCATATGCATAAATTAGCTTGATATGTCTGGTGTGGAATGATATGAATTGAGGTTTTTGCTCCTTTATATAGACAATTTTTCGAGCATTGTCCACGTGGCGGTACCGGGTATGTCATGGTGGATAGATTTGGATGATAATATTTGTTTAATTGTGGAAAATTTGGAGTGAGTTTAGGCTTTGATTTTAGGAGGAAGTAACCGTGTGAAGGGTATTAAAAGGCTGTGCTGTACACATGGAGAAATTGGTGTAACTCTCAACATTCTTCTACGCCTTGTCGTATGGTATTTGAGCTTTTAAGCAACAAGTATATGCACGTGCATGCATGTGATCTCTACCTTGACTTTAGGGTTTTTGTATTTTTACAATGCAAAAATTTTCTGTGATCCAAGGCAATTACTAATGCAAAAGACTATTTACATTAAAAAAAAAAAAAAACTAATGCAAAGAGTAGTTTCAGACCCTAATGATTGTGATTTCTGAGTTTGAGTATCAAAATCTTTCATTTGAATATATTAAGTTTTTGTTTTTCCATGGTTGTAAATAAGGCCGTCTGGCTGCTTAGATCTCAAAATTGAGAGTTTGGTTTGGACCGAATAATCGTTCAAACTCGTACATGCATTCAATATTCGACTTTTCTCTGACTAGATTTCCGACTAACCCTCGATTAATTCTTAAAGGTCCTTGGCTGCCCGACTAACACCTGATGTATCTTTTACTATATTATTTTTTTCTTTTTTTTTTTTTGGTTACATTGAGGCACAGTCTGAAATTTTGATTTTTAGCAGTTAAAAAGCATGTATTAATGTAACCAAAAATTAGTAAAACTTTAACTGGAGCTGTAAAAAGAATTATTTTTGCCAAAGTGTAACAAGGTCTCTTTAACTGAGCTAAATATTCATAGATAATTAATTTGGAAAGTATAAATTCAGTGCGAGAAATGAAGTAGTCGATAAAATGTATAACGACAACAATGAAACCTTAGTTCTCACAAGATGATTTAGGATGGCCTAACATGGAAAAAGATATAATATATTAGATTAAAAGATTATAGATTCAATCTTGTAAAATCTAGTCCGAATGATAAGAAGTCTCAACATTAATTAGCAACCCGATGAGTTGAGCATCCATATTCATGGAACTGAGTGATCATAATTGGTGTAATTATTAGTTCTGGTTTTTGCAGATAATTTATTTCTTAATTAACTTAAATACGAGCATCGATGGGATCTTGATTTTATATTGTTATTTTGATCAGAATGAGAATTGAGAATCATATTTACTGTATTATTATGGGAAAAACAATAACATGCTACTATAATTTGGTGAGTTTTATGGGATTAATTGTTAATGGTAAAACAGATATATGATGTCTTTAATCAGAGCATGTTGGACACTGTTTTTAATGTATCGGGCTTTTCCTGTGAGTGGGTTGGACTCGAAATACACTCTGACGCTCGAGTCAATAAGATTCTAGAAAAAACAAAGTAAGCAAAAGTAAAAAGAGAGATGGATTAAAATAGTGACATTGTTATTGTGGTGGAGTTTATAGAAAAGAATCTGTGAGATTGTCATGACATATGTGTGAGCAGTTTGAATAGGAAGTTGTTTGAATAAGGTCGGACACTTCAAACGATTCAGTTAGTGGCCTGACCGTCTACGAGGATGACAAACATTTGGAATAAGCTCGTTGAGTCCTATCATGATGTTCGACTGGATCGGACGCATTCCATGTTAAAGGTAAGATGGTGAGTAAGGATCGGCTACTTGCGATTGGACCTGAATTATCATAATTCTGGTCAGTATTGCTCCAGAATCTTTAATAGTTATTTATTATTATTATTATTATTACTTGTTAAGCTAACTTTTTGGTATGAAATTTTGAAGTTGGCACATCTTTGAAGCTGCCTTAGTCCTTTTAGGGTAATTTAGAAAAAAATATGGCCTAATTGCATCCTAGAAAATAATTTAAAAATCAAAAAGATTGCTTTATGTACATAAATGGTCTTAATCTTTTACGACTTCCTAACACGTGAGGATGTGGGATATATTATTAATGTTATTTACTGTCAATAGAAATACTTGCATGTATTATTCATTAAATAATTTTCTGAAACTTTTTTCTATTTAATTTATATGTTCTTTTTATTATATATTAAATAGTTTGGTATCATTCCATCATCTTTTATATTTTGAAAGAGTATCGTACTTTGAGAGTGCTTTAGATTTTCTCATTCAAGTGACATTATATATTTAGGAGAAACAATTTTTAATTGGTATAAAATTGAGGAAGAAGGAAGGATTAGAGTTATGGAGTGGAAAGCAAAGCAAAGTACAAACTGAGGAATTTAATCAATGGCTGCCCATTACATTCTTCAAGAAATTAGCTCTACAAGTAACCTCTTTTCTTTTGCTGGCTTTTGACCAACCTAGGAGTTTAAATACTCCATTTCCAATTCAATATATTATAATTAAAGGGGTGTACCATAATAGAAAGTATGAAGAAAAAAGTATTATAAAAGAATAAAGATTGAGTTAAGAATAAACTAAATTCACATTTTAAAACAAATAAGTTAGACATGTTTTGAAGTCATAAAGCCATCTCTATTTTCCGTATGTTGAAAGTGAGGATATTACCAAAATAATCACTCAAAAAGGAAGCTGGGAAAATGCATCGTAAACATGTTAATTTTATTTTCAGTATATGCAAATTATGAATTGGTCAAAGAAATTAATTCTCAATAGTAATTCTTAATAGTTAAATGAATTCAGCAAAATGAATTGCGCTTACAGATATGACTTCTCATGAAATGATTGACAACAAACTTAAAGATTAATAAATAATCTATTTTGGATACTTATTCATTGACGTTATAAATAATTTAACTAAATTATGAGTAATTAACGAAATGAATTGGTTACATTCACTAAGGAAAAACAACAATAAAATACATATGAATTAAAACTTGAATGAACAAACTTAACCATTGAAAATATAAATTGAAGATATAATCAGATCAAAGAAATGAATAACAGGAAGAAACAAGATGAAGTCTGAAGGATTTGCACGAAAATGGATATAAGTAAGTCTACGTACTACAAAAAAAAAAGGACTAATTTGGAATAGAAGTGTAACCATTTAAGGTTGGTATTGTTTTAAATGATGGACGCCTTGACTGCCTAGACACTTAAAATGGAGACTTCAGTTGGATCAATCTAATTGTCGAGGTGCAAAATGTCCGACTAGTCTCTGACTAATTATCGAATATACCTCAACTACATTTCAAAGATTCTCAACGCCCTTATTAGCGTCTAATAATTTTTAATGAAGTATCATAAATTGCACATGATCCAAGGCTTTAATACAAGCTGGAATTAACAGTTCTAACTTCAGTAGGACAAAATCTCATGACCGACTTTATTTCATCATATAACGAGTGAGTATTACATTTTAATGTTCTATCAATAAACAACATTGCTTATGGTATGGGGAAACATCATGAATAAAGTATAGATATTTGCCCTCAATTTTGCAACGTTGTGCTATAGTCTCTCCAAAGAATGTCTTATACAAAAAACAAAGTTTACAACATCATGAAAGCAAATTTTTGCTTTCGAAACTCATCCTCCTCGGACGAGTCTTTATCTCCTCATCCTCTTCGAGAGCCTCTATCTCATCGTTTTGGAGTGATTTTGAGTTCTTTTTAAAGTGAATTAAAGAAGGTAGATTTTGATTTCTTACCTTTTCTTAAGAAATCTTAAGCGAGAATCTACGGGGGTGATGACAAAAATGGAAACATTCATCCTCTTAGATTAATCTAATGTCGCGTAAAATTTTCGCACAAAAATAATAATGAAGAAATCATAATCTCTATATTATTTGATTCACTTTACAGAAATCAAAATCCCTCCTATACGACTAGATAGAGGCTTTCCGAAATTTTAGCTCTTCTTGCTTTTACTTTTCTTGCCATCACTATTCTCCTAAGAGCCAAAAAATCTCTCAAACTTGACACGTTTCCACTATACGTGTTTTTATAACAAGTATACTAGTCGTTCAAATAATAAGTAGATATCTTAAGATCCGGATTATCGTACACCTACATGGATTAGATCTACTGATTTTACCAAGATTAAACCCCAAAAAGTCTAATGAATTAACAGTTTTTGAAAGATTTAAAGCAAGCAACTAAATGTAAAAGCACAAGTTGTGTAAATAAGAATTAAAAGAGGCCATGACATAGCTTTCATGCACAGCATGGCAAACTATGTAACTGAGCATTCCAGAAATGTTAAAAATTTATACAAAGCAAACAGTTTGATTCTCACCAATAACTAATTCTACCTCGTTTCTAATAATGGAAAAAACATTTTAAACATTTTAAACACATTAAACATAGTATATTTATTAGAAGATTGACCTAAGAGATTTCTCATATTAATGAATAACCAACATGAAATAATATCAAGATTTCTCCAAAACACCTATATCATGCAGTCTAGATCTTTTTCATGCATAGATCTATTTCTAACATATATCATGTATAAATCTGTTTCTATACTCCCATACACACGATTTTCGAGGTTTGTGTGCAACCAAACCTCCCAAGAATGTTAGATCTGGAATAACCAAAACCACAAATGACTTGATGCCTTCTGCTAAGTTAAATCTCATGTGATATTCACACTCCACAAAGCTGTGGAATACTAAAAAACGCGTAAGTAAACCTCATCTTTCCAACAATGCGTTGTTCTTGATGCTGGAGAAACCACTCATAAAGAACCTTCTCTATTTTCACTATAAGGAAATTTTGTTGGTTTTGTATCTCTTGATGTCTGCCCTTCCATTTTATTGTTTGGTTAAGAGAGAATGTTCACAGTTTTAAGTTTTTTTTTTGGTAAAATGTGATATATGATAAAATATCAATCTTTGGATTAATGGGTCCTCAAATCTGAAACAATAAGAGAATGCACAAATTATTAAAAGGTGTTCCGCGGTATGAAATTATCACATTAGCACCACCTAACTTGTTCAATATAACACGAGTAACTCCCTAAATCTACATGGCAGAGCGAAGTAAAGGTTTAGACAAAGTGTATATCATGTTACACAAGTTTTGGAGGGCCAATATATCCATTTAAGCAAGTTTGATCGTCAAGAAATCACTTTAAGCAACTTAAAGACGTCAATAGATTACTTTTTAAATAAGTTGAGAAGCTAATAAGGTATCTCTAAGATTCAGAGGGGTGATCAGATAATTTGGCCAAATTACAGGCCACTCTTGATTCTTGATATGTATTAATTATGCCTAAACTAATAGACATGGCAATGAATTGTCACAAACAAAATGGTAGGCAGTGTGTAGATTTTGTAGGTCCATAAACTTGCATACAAGTGGTAAAGCTGAAGGACAATGGCACTGCAAGAAACATCTGAGAAGACGTTTTTAATACAGACAAAATCTCCAAACTGAGCAGAGTATTCTCCTAGTCGGCCCAAATTGGCCTAATCGAGTTTATATTAAAAAGTATTGCTCGAATCATATGCACCAGCAGCAAATTGGTAAAAGTTTATATTAAAAAGTTTTGCTCGAATCATTAATTGGTAAAAGTTAAAATCTGGGCCAACAAAAGTGTTTGACTTAATTTATAAAGTGCTTGAATGGTTATGATTTTCACTATAATTGCAGCGGTGATGAGCCGCATAGTTATGCACAAACACTAAAGAGGTTTGAATTTTAATTTTTTTTTTTATTTAATGTCTATTTTAAATTTTAATTTTTTTAGTAGAAGGGGTGACTAGTGCTTGTTTTTAAAATTGTATAACAACACTAAATTAATTTTTTATTTGATGTCTATTTCATCAAATACGTCCCGGAAGGGGTAAAACATCAAATATTTTTTTATAAAACGTTTCTTCAAAACGTTAAATATTGTGAAACGAATGCACCAATATACATATGTCCTTAAGTTTATCTAAGAAAGTCATTTGAGTCCCTTAACTTTTGAGACGACCTATTGAATCCTTTTGTGCTGACCGACACAAAATTGTTTGACATATAGTTGATGATTGTACAAAATACTGTCACGTCATTTTTGCAAAAAGATCAAAATACCCACATTAATGGAGGGAGATGAATAGGGGTATTTTGGTCATTTGCATCAAAAAGTGTGACATGACAATATTTTGTAGATTTAACGAACTATGTGTCAAACAATTTTGTATCGAGTTAGCATGAATGGACTTATTAGGTTCACTTTTTAATAATTGAACTACTCAATAGATCGTTTCAAAAGTTGAAGGAGTCTAGTGATTTTTATGAACAAATTTAAAAACCTGCATCTAATATAAATTAAATAATTACAAAGTTTACACCATTATCATATAAAATTTAATGTTGAATGACCGAATATAATTTGGTTATTAAGATTAAGCGGGCTGTTATTGAAAAATAGGAAGTATGCGCGACATTACTCCCCCTTAGACTATACGAGGTTGTCCGCCGATCTGCCCAAATTTCCGATCAATCGCCCTATTGAATTCTTTTTTTTCCAAATGAAATTGAGCCTTGATTTTCAAATAAGATCCGCTCAATAGCTTCTCTCGATCTTTATTTCCCCAATTTTTCTGGCGGGAACACCGATGATATTGGCGGGAACAATATCTGCATCCTGAAATTGTGTTTTTTAGGGTTTGAATTCAATCATATAGACAAGTATCGTTTGATTTTTTAGGTATGGCGAACTCATCTGGTACTCATAATAATCAAGATGCTAATCATGCTTCATCTTCTTTCAATGGAGTCAATCCCAGCAACGGCCATGACAGTCAATCCGCTGCGCCGTTGAAACATAACCCTGGTATTTCAACCGATTGGACTTTGGAAGAGCAAGCGGTTCTTGAAGATGGTTTGAAAGAGTAGGTTTTCTTCATTACCTTCTTTAATCTTTCTCTAATTCTGTTTAGTCATTCTATTGCATCTTTTGATCTTCTTGTGCTCCCATTAGCTTGATTTTATGCTTTATACAGCTAAATTACCGCACCGTTACAATGTGTTATCCAATAACTAATCTTGATGTCCACCTAGGCTAGGGAGGAAGTAGAATCTACGTAGAAGAGAGACCTCCTAGGAGCTTTGACCAAACCAAGTGATGTAAACCGATGTGGCTCAACTGACGATTCCTATTGGTCTATAACACAATGCATCTGAAAGTGCCCCATAGTATAAGTCTTGATGAGGTGTTGTTCAGATTCTAGTTTTAGTGTTTGGTGAAAAGTGCTATTTAGATTCTAGTGAATGCTTGGCTTGTATACTAATCTACGGGTCTAGATTCCTAAATCAAACTGGATTTATGCCACATAGAATTATAGATTGTGAACCTTTATTATCTGTATTTATTGCTATTGAAGCATAGCTTTAAAAGGTGATGCCTTTTCTCGCCCCAGGTTAGAGTTGACCCAGGATAAGCTGCCACCGCCTTCCTATCTGGGTGGGTAGCCTTTTGACTTCCACTTGAAGTCCAGGCATTTTAATTCTCCCACACTAATTCTAAGGATGAAAAAGTGGACGATTTGATGATATTGATCTTGATAAGGATTGGAGGCATCTGTTGTCTGCTCATTTCTGTGTGTTTTGAACTTTTTCGTTGACTTGACTCACCTTTCGCCTTTTACAACTATGCATTGAAGTGATTGTACTGTTGTTGTACCTAGCTAAGTTTAATTCGGGTTCCTGATGCTTAGTGTTATAAGAAAATTTAGTCAAAATTTAAGTTGAATTTACAGAACCTTCTTGTTTATGTTTTATGTTTATTTATTATGGTAACTTTACCATTCCATTCAATTAAGATCCTGCTTATCTTGAACTTTTGGATGTCATTGTTTGGTTTTGTTAATATGAAGTATGTTTTCCTAATTAATATGAAATTTAAAAGAAAATTATACTTTTGAGGCTTTTGAGATAATCATATAAGCTGTCATGTAGTCTCGGTTTCTATGTTTAAAAGTTGTTCAAAGTAGTTGCATACTTCTTCTATCGTTGATAAAATTGTTTTCAGTTACTGTCCAACTGATAATTGCATGCCATTTATTTATCTAAGAGATTTGAATTTTCAATTATACCGCAGATATAGAGCAGAACAAAACATAGTACGTTATGCGAAGATAGCCATGCAGCTGCAGAATAAGACTGTCCGTGATGTTGCATTGCGCTGCCGATGGATGACTGTATGCTATTTTGTTCTCATTTTTTTTCTTGAAGCATTTGATGTTATTAAGATTTGGTTTTCTGTGTTCTTAAAACCCGGTATTTTGGTTGTGCAATGACCAATTGACCTTTTGAAAGATGCCTATACTCAGTACCTTCAATCTGAAATGTTGAGTAAATATTCAATCATTGTGTCACTTGGCTTCCTATGGTTTAGGGTTCTCTTCTTGAGTTTTCCTTAAGGAGATGGTGCTTTTAATGATATATGTTTATACATGTGCTATTTGATGTTTAGTGTACTTACTGGTTTATTCCCTTGTCCAGAAAAAAGAGAATAGCAAGAGAAGGAAGGAGGATATTTTAGCAAGGAAAACCAAAGAAAAAAAGGTAAAAGTTGCTGTTGTTTAGTGACATATTTCATCTTAGGAAACCGCAAATCTTTTATAATTACGTGTCTGATTTGCTTTCATCTCTTATGCACCATATGCTGGTTTATGTCTAGAGTAATTTGATGTATTGAAAACCCTGAACCTGTTTCTCTACCTCTCACTCCAAGATATGCATAAGACAAGAAGCGGGGATATTTGTGTTTCATTGCATGGTTGCAGGAAGGTGGCTATTTCATACTATTTATATTTCATTATTGAAAGTATATTAGCGTAACTATGTTTTGTTGCTTTGAGTGTGTTATTGCTCCCATTCACATGTTTACTTGAATTGGATTGGTACAAATTTGTTCTAATTATATCACAATTTCAAATTTCTGACCTTTAGGTGTATCCCGGTTTTTTTTAAAAGCGACTGAGTGGATTTGTTCTACTTTTGGAACACTTTTGAACTTGAGACGATATTTAGATATTATTAAAAACATTGAGAACCACACATGGATTGGAAATGGTAGTTTCATTGGTTAGAGATAAGAAATGTTGTATGTATGTGACTGTATATATATACATATTGGTAAATGGTACAGAGACATTCCTGGGACTACCTAAGGTATATCTAGTTGGCATTTTGGCCTTTTCATGGTCTTGTTTTCTAGGTATTGTGTTTGCATAAGTGCTTAACAAGGTAGCACAGATAATGCTTTCATCTCATAGCTAAAGTACCTTCTAATTTTAATGTAGTCTGTACTGTGATTCCAAAACAAATTGATAGTGAATAGTGTCCCAGAAGAAAGACTGTTTCTGATGTGTACTAGCTTGTGGCATTATAGGAAACAGGATAGACCACTTGTAATAATGGATATTTTCATATAAGATGTGATTGTGGTGACTTCTCCCAATTTGCGTTCATTGCAAAAAAGACTTTCCGATTCCTTTATTTAACTAGCTATTGGTAAATGCTAAGGCATATTTCTATTCTTGTTTCTCAGGAGAGAGCATCTGATCCTTTGAAACATTCTCACTTCATGGCCAGTCCGAACGTGCTTCCATATTCCAGGACAATGATGCCAGCAGGTTATGACGATGGAATTTCGTACAATGGTGAGTTTTAATGCTCTTGTTGAATAGAAAATCTTTTACTGGATGGTTTGGCAGAAAACATGCTTTTTGCCCCTAAATAAATAAATAGAGTTCGATCTGCACCTTTGGTTTTGTTCAGTTCAGCAGCTTTATCCTGGAGTGCTGATGTATAGACATTAAGAGCTCAAGTGCAGAACTTCTATGCCTTCGTATGAAATATCCAACTGAATTACCACAGAATAGTCTAGTAATTTTTCACAAATTAAGTATACTTCGCTACACTTAGGGTCAAGTTTTAGTTTAGTAATCTACTTCGCGCTATGCTTAGGGTCAAGTTTTGGTCTGTGGTTTTATGTTGATGATGTGGGTTTGCATCTTGCAGCATCAGACCAATGCTTTTGTTGACAATGACCCCATCTGTTCTGATTGAAGTTGTGCCACCGTTTGATTTTTGATCGTAAAAATTGAAAATTATTATCAGGCAGGGAAACTATAAAAAAGAAACAAGCATGTTACTTTGGATTTATATAATGAAGATACTCCCGAAGATTCTGAAATAATTTTCTTAAGTCAGTTAGAGCTCGTGAGTATGCACCTGATCCAGCCATTGGTAGGAATATTCTATAAGGGATGAGCTGTAATGAATGAGCTGGCTTGAAGCAGTAGTTAGTTGTTTGGAAGATGGGGTGGAGAGTAGTTTGGGTAATGGGTTGAGTATAAGTAGGAATTGGTTATTGAATATTTTGGGCAATTTCTGTTTGGATGCCTTTGAGGGAGGTTCTGCCATTTTGGGTAAATGGGATTAAGCTTTAGCTTTGTTCATTTGTCCTTATCATTTCTGTAATTTGCTAGTTTCCGTTCTCCATCTACTTATTGATCAAATACCAAAGGCCATACGAACAATACCTAAGCAAAAAGAAGAATAAATCCTACTCAGACGGCTTATTACCCAAACTAACCCCGAGCTCATCTTCCCAAATAACTAACTACTGTTTCCAGCTAGCTCATTCCTTACAGCTAATTCCTTTTAGAATATCCCTACTAATGGGCTAGGCCATTCTCCTTCAGTACCTGTCTCCATGTGTTACTTTTAAGTGATTGTGTGGTATCTAATTTAAGTTATGGCTGAGTCATGAGCATTGAGTTTCACTAGATTAGTGATTAAAAAGCGTTCATTAGCAGATACTCATAAACAGATTTGTTGAACAATCAGAAATCTAATGAAGCTCACATGGTTGAATATATGATAACATAGGTACTTATTTGCTAATAGAAATATCTTGTGTGCATCAGTATGTCTTTATTGTTCTCAAACATCAATTCTATAGTTGTGTAGAATTATGTAGTGCTTAATCTAATCATATGTTGCATAAGTGATTATTTTGATCATAGCAATTGAATTTTTTCTCCTCTGCTTATTTGAATCTCGTAATTTGTTCTATGATAGTGTTATTTTTTTCGGTTTTTTATAAGCTGCATTTTGCCTGCTTTCAGTGATTGGTGGAGTTACAGGGGAGCTTCTTGAGCAAAATGCAAAGGCATTCAATCATATATCTACTAATCTTTCTACAATGCAGGTGACTACTTTTCTCCTATAAAATCATCCTCTGCGTTAGCAGATATTATAGATTATACATAATTCTACATTAATGAATTTATTGCTGCTATGAAATCCAATTCTTTTGGCACACTACTGTACTAGACATTGTTGCTTGATATCTAGTTTCCTGTTACCCATATTTGGTTGGAGGGGCGAATTAGTGTTTTAATATATAGAATTGGTGGTTAATATCTGCTTCCTTTTTAGATTGTGAATTTGTGATGCATTTTTTCTACTTATAAGTTATATGTCTTAAATATATGCACATCATCTTCTTCCTTGCTTTCCCCTTCTGTTTTTTTTCTTAATATGAAACAAATTTCCTTGTGAAAAGGGGAAAATGGAGGGAGACACTACCACCAATAAAGAACATCTCCTGACCTGTATCGGAGCGGAGAAATATATACGTAGCTTAGAAATAAAAGATGACTCCTTAGATTCTGCATTTACATCTCTGTAGATTGTCTTTGTGGATGTTATTTTCCTTGTTGATGTTTTGGATATTTAAATGCACACCAAATTGTGGGCTTTGCATAACAGAAAACAGTTTTGTACAGATCGACTCACTGCACTGAGAATCATTTGCAAAGATTTTACTTTAATAATCTAAATAGTAAAGGAATATTTGTGGTTTAGACCCTGCTCATATATTTCAGGTAACTGTCCTACTGAAATCTAAACTAATTGTTTTTTCCTTGGCTTTTTTCGTCTCAGGTACAGGAGAACATTAGTCTCCTCTGCCAAACTCGGGATAACATTCTTAAGATTATGAATGAGTATGTCCAACTTCTGCCTTCAACCATATTAACATGTACTAATTGCATTTTTCTTTTCCTCGATCTATCTGCTTCCGTGCACTTTCTGCTGCAATGTCTTTGTTAAGACTTGGAATTGATACATGCAAGGAAACTTTTCTTTAGAGAACAATCCAATCATTCAATTTTCTAGCTCGAATTGGGCATACTACAGATTGCCTCGAGATTGGCGTTTCCGTTTAAAGCTTATCTGTTTGAGTTGATTTGCAGGTTGAATGACTTGCCAGACGTAATGAAGCAGATGCCAGCACTTCCAGTCAAGTTAAATGAAGATCTCGCTAACACTATCCTACCCCGCCCGAATCTTCCCATGAAATGATCATAACCTTGCATGTTAACTGATAACTCGAGATATAACCCAGCGTTGGATGGGAAATTCAACACATACATTTAGAGGAGGAAATGACATTCACCCACTTGAAGAAATGGCTTACGGTTCAGCATCGTGTAAATTGTAGATTTTATTTTTTCTTTCAAAATTTACTTCATTATAGTGACCTTGTAGAAATATTAGTCGTTAGTGGACTACAGTAAGCAGTTTGGTTTTTGTGTAGGAAGTAGGTTTTGATGAGTAATAATAGTGCTCTCTATTTAGTGCCTTTCATCCTAATTAGTCTTTTACCCAGTGATATAACACAATGTACTATAACAGGCATCATGAATTTTAAACGTGTAAAAGCCACCACAAGATTTAAAATGTAATTAATTGTAACATCTTCGGTTCAATTGTTTGCATCTATTGTCTGAAGTTGCCCGTAGCAGCTTTCAATTAAAAACCATTGTAATATTGTATGGTGTTAAAAAGCCTCAATCATTTGGACATGTTAGCTAGAAAGCCTCGAGCATTTGCTACTGGAGGAAATATCAAAAGTATTGATGAAGAAGAGCGTTTTATTATAATAACGAATCAAATATCAAAAGTATTGATGAAGAAGAGCGTTTTATTATAATAACGCATAGAGTTAGATCCAACTCTTTTTGACATAGTAAAATTCAATTCAGTTCAGTAACATTCAATTTAGTTCAAACAATTCAATTTTCTAAACTTCAATTCGCTTGAATTAATTTATCAATATAAGAAATAAATAAACAATTCAAATATTATGATAAAATTTGCTCTCAAGATTATTATATTTTTGCAACTCCCTTAATTATTATTGTTATACTTTCGTTTGGTAAAGTTTCCCTTAAATTATTGAAGAGTTGGGGCTGCTCGCTTGGGCATGTATAATTGACATGTTTTATTTCCTCCAATAAAAATAACTAATATGTTTATGTGTTGTGGCTGTTTGTTTCTAGCCTTGAATAATACTATCTCTTAGTTAAATTCAACCATGTTTTTTATATAAATTTCTACATACGCATTTTATTTATGTGTTTTTAGTTTAATAAATATTGAAGTTATCAAAACTCGAATTTATGACCTTTCACATTTTGTAATTTTATATTAATACACCGATTGAACTGAAAGTTCGAACTAATTTTTTTATTTTTTTTAATGTCTACTTACAATTATGAAGTTTGAACACATGACCTCACATTTTTTAATAGACTGTAATAATTAAAAAGACATGATTTAATGGTTAAAGTTTGAACTATACTATCATATTGTTTATATAAATCTGTGACACCTATTTTTTTTTTTAAGAAAAAATAGAAAAAAGATGACGTTCACACTTAAGAAAGAAAGAAAGAAAAAAGACATTGAAAATAAAAATAAAAATGACGACCATGGTCTTGACTAAAAGCCAAAAGCTCGTTAACTTGACCTCAAACAAATTTTGTTGTTTTTTGACTCTGCAAATCCACAAATACATTCATCTTGGTTTGAATTTGATGCATTTCATACAATCCCATATTAATTTATATTAGAACTCTGATTAAATATTTATAGTAAAAATGTTTGTGATATGCTTGTCTGTAAGTACTTAGAAGTATGTAAATTTTTTATTTTTTTAAGAAGTATGTAATTTAAAATGTGATAATGTATAAAATTTTTTGATTTAGGTGTAACATATGAAATGGTATACTAGTTTGTACTAACATTTATAACATGGTATTAATTTAGATGTTAAGTATTTTGTTATCATATGAAAACAGTAAATTATCTCCATCAACTAAATATGTACGACGTATCAAATTTTATTGTTATATACACTTTTCATTGCACTATTCTATAAATGTGGAGTTTTAATTGGTAGCACTTTTTAACATTGAGCCAAAATTGCTAGCGATTTATACGTTAAGTCTATATTGATATTTTTAAAAAAAATCTTAGACTTATTGATAGCTCATCCGTTTTAAAATGTATAAGGGTAAATAAGTTATTAATACTCATCTTTTTACTTAACTCATTTTCTAGTACATTTAATTTGAAAGACACATTACAAGGTCCTAATCTTTTGTCATAAGTAAACCTTTTGGTATTTCTGTCAATTTTCTTATTTGTACATGCATTTCCAAATAGTAATATAGTAAAAGACGATATACGCACTTTGAGTTCCTTTGACGACTAATTGTATTAGTCAGAGACCTATTCATGGATAACTCAAATTTTGAGTGCCTAGACGTTCAAGTCGGTCTAAACCGGATACTAACTAAATTTTAAACTCTTAGTCAGATCTAAACGGTCAGATGCCCTTCATTTACAACAAGTTGTACACCATACTCTATAGAAATATTCTAATGTTTCTTGGGGAAAATATAAATCAAAATGAAAATAGGTAAGAGAGAAGTTGGTGGGAATTTTAAGAGTGGATTAAGTTGACAAAACAAAACCTAATTACCTCTCTACCTTTTCCACCTTTCTCTTTAGTTGCCTCACACCAGACCTCATCACATCTCTTGAGATTATTTGACACGCTGCTTCATTTTATCTTTTATTTTTATGGTCTTCTTCACCCATTGAAATCCATATTGTTGCTTTAATTAACTCCAATATTAAGAGATTGATTAGGTTTTTATTCTATTAATTTATTAAAATTGAACTTGTAGTTAAAGGTGTTTGGATTTGTGTTTTTGAGTCGAAATTTGTGGTTTATTATATATGTACCTTTCATCAGGTTGACCACTTGAAAATAAAATAAAAAATATTTGAAGAGTCATAGGTTCTAGATAATTAAGTTTCATTATATATATATAACCCAACAGCCATAATTGGAATTTTGGAACATAAACATAAACCAGCAAAGTATTTATGGGTTCCGTACGTTAAAGATTTTTCATGTGGAGTTGCAGAAGTTTGTCCTGCTGTTGGATTTGAAGCTGAAGCAGAATCTTTAATAAATAAAGTTAGAGGTATTAACTTAGTTATTTTTTTATTTCTTTTACGACATAATTGATTCTTTGCCCTTAATTACTACTTCTTGATGAGCATATGCACGTCCATTCTTCATCTTTTCAAGATTCTTCATGAAAGCAATTACTATACAGATATGTGCATTGCATGTATTGCTTCGGGGACGAATAACGGGGAATGTTGTGACTGTGGTATCTCCGACTTTGAGGAAGCATCCTCTAGGATGACACGCGGTGTGTCATGTTCGAGTCTTAAATGTAATTTCAGCCGTTGAGGTGCAATTTGCATCCTAGTACATATCGTTTTTATATTCATCCCAGGCTAAAACGATGTCGTATAGACTTAGGCAAAGCATAAATAATATGGGCAACCCGAGCTTAAACAAAGTCATATTTGTTATATTTGTCATATGAAGTAGGTTTATTTTTGCATCGGCAACTAGACATCCCGATTCTCTCGATATGTCAATTCTCTTTTTCCTTGGTGGCACTTGACCGGGTGCCATCGAAGGAGACTATTGCTTCAGTTCTCAATCAACCTCTATCTTCTTTAACATTATATTCAAGATGAGAAATTTTATTATAAGTCACAGGCAAAATGACGTTGTGTTCTGGTCGATACCACTAAAACTGTATCTAATCAATTATATATTTTTTAGTTAATTATTAATCATATATATACCATCAAGTATAAACTCTAAGGATTTAGATTATCCAAGATACAACTAATATGGTACACTGGAGGTGTAAGAAAATTTATCCAACTCCAAATACTTTTGCCTTCTTTTTAAGTACAATAAATATGTTCATATTTAAATGTCAAAAAGAAAGTTCTTTACTTGCAATGAAATTATGCTATCCCAAGTAAATAAAACTGCTTTTGGAAAAGTAGTGTACATATTTATATATGTATCCATAGATCAAACACACAAGAAAAAAGATCTTTCTAAAAATTGACACTTAAGCTAAATTTGCTTTTATTTTTCCTCTTTTTGATAATTTTTCCTTTTTAATATATGAACTAATGTTCTTTTTATATAGCTCAACAATATCCCAAACTGCACCATTAAAAGGAAAAACTTCTCCCTCTAAGCTTTCTTCATTAGGTTGAAATTTAAGAGCTTCTTTGATGAGTTTTAGTTAAATATAATTTTGTTGTTTACTTAATTATGAACAAATTGAATTTAATTATTTTTTATGTTCAACTTGTTTGTCAGATTATCAGAGATGGGCTCCAGGGGTAAATTTCAAGTTTTTCAACTTGTACAATTAATTTTCTTGGCCATCATTTTGGACTCCAGATTTTTAGTGGCAGCACAAATGATCATAGCCAATACTTCTGACTCAGGTGAGGTTTCTTTTTTCCATTATTTGCTCTTTATTTTCAAATAAGTGTTTGAAATGTTTCCATTCTATTTCTTCATCCTATTTTTGTATTTTCATTATTGCATACACGTGTGCTATGACTTTTAAAGTCATTGTTGTTAGCAGTAGTAAAACACACTAGCAATCTAGTTGGGCGGAAACTAAATTGGAAATTAGTCAGGAAACTAGTTGTGGGACGAGTCGATTTTGAGCTCTAAGCGGTCGATTGTGTCCATACAACTATTGGATTCTCAATTTTCAAGACACTATTATTAGCTCTAAGCGGTCGATTGTGTCCATACAACTATTGGATTCTAGATTTTCAAGTCACTATTATTACACTACAAGAAAAAAGGTCTATTGCGACGCTAAATAATATGCTTTAACGACGTTTTTCTGTGTCGCTAAGTGTTTACCGACATTTTTGTGAGTGTCACCACTTGTGTTGCTAAAAGTCCCATCGCCATTTTTGTAACTACACAAAGTCTTTATGTCGGTAAATTAGATTCAACGACATTTTTTATATAAGCGTCTCTTTAATTAGCAACGCTATTGTTCTTAAAAGGTCGTAATGTTTATCCTAATATGTATGTATTAGGATTAGAAATTAACGACATTTACTTAAAAAGGTGACAATTTAGCAACACATAATTTTGTTTAAGTCGTCATTTGCCTATACATATTTAATCAGGTGTCTTCGTATAGGTACAATATATTTCAAAAGCGTCCCAAATCTAATGACAAATTCATTAAAAATGTACCAAAATTTGCGACATAAAAATGAAATTATCACCATTTATAATATATTGTCCCTAATTTAATGAGAGTTTTAAAAACGTCCTATATCTTAAGACGCTTAGTTATTAGGACGTCCTGTAAATTTGGATTGAATGGAGCTCCGTATGCAAAATATTTAAGGTGACAACATACTGCATGTTCTCAATTGAGCCAAGAAGGTGTGTAGTTCTAGCTTTCTTCCACCAAACTTTTTAACAAGTATCTAATAGCAAAAAACTCAAATTCAAAGTCAGGTATTCTAAATCTCCTGGTAAAAGTTTTAGGAAGAGGAATATGTGGAACATGAATCTGCAACTGATTAACCAGCTCCACATAATTGATTAACCAATTCCATTAGGCCTCATTCAACTTAATGGGTTACTATGAGCTAATCATAAATGAAATTAAGTAAAGAAACCATCACTTCCAACCTCCCTCCACCAGTTCCTTTTCAAATGAAATTAAATGAACTGCAAGACCAAATAGAATGGAACTTGATACTAACCCGAGAGTATATGTCTTACCAGTACAACTCCTACTCCTACCAGTACAAGTTTGCCCATTAGACATGATTGTCCCATTGTATCCATCCAAAACACTCTACAATACAAGTCACAAATGAGTCCATTAGTCATATATGTCCTTCATTGACATTGTTAAATTCCTACCTTATTACATGAAACTCACTGAATGCCAAAATGAACAGAAGATACTCCAGATTTCTAAACGAATGAGCAGAAAAAATACTCATTGACATATATAAAATTTTAAAAACCCTTACTTACCTTAATTACAGGCTTGACTACAGCCACATAATCACGTTTTTCTTCGATAACACTTACTGCAAAGGATATCAATCCTCAACATTCAAGGCTCATTAATACCAGATAAGCAAACATTCAGCAGTCAAGCTGCCTCAGAAAAAGTAGCGATGAAGAACATAGATCAATAGACACCAATCAGAATAAAGAAACGAAAACATGGTTAAACTCCAACTCTAAAGCAGATGCAAAAGAATACGAAGCACTATCAAATAGTACACTTAATCATAAATCCATGATAACAAAGAAACAGGGCAACATAAAATATCAAAATCGAAAACAAAAAAAACTGAAATAACACCAATAGGATAGACCAACACAGATCCCAATTGGAATGCATAAGAGAAAACGGAAACTGAAAATTGTGAAGGAATGTACTGATATATGGTGTCGTCTTGGAACTTGAAAGAAACAGTGTTGGTTGAATCCAGCATATGAAGCGGCAGTATAGAATTGATGAGGCCAGAGCTTAGGCATGAAATTGATAGAGAAAAGAAGCATGAACAGAAAGTAAAGAAAAGAGATTTGATGACTTACAAATTCACCTTTCAATGACTGCAATTAGATAATAAAACGAGGAGAGAAACCGATGCCAAAGAACAACTGGTTGAGAGCGGGAGAATGAAACGAGGCTGCTAGCTAGGGTTACTATATACCAAACCAATCTCTCCCATTTAATTCTGTGCAATCAAAGGTTGCGATTAATTAAAATTTAGTGGCTGGGATTATATAACTTAACAAACTAATATTAATAATCTCAATAAATAATAAAATAAAATATAAATATTTGTTGTGCGTCACGAATTAAACTAGTGTCAAATATCTAAGCCTTCTTATGTTAATTTCACACGATGTAAAATTAAAAAGTGTCTCTAAACAAAATTACATATTGCGACACATATCTTTAAAGCATCCTAAATTTAAATAAATGTCAATCCTTATAAAAAAACGTTCCTAATATGAACTATGACGTAAATTTATAGTGTCGCAATTTTAGTAAACACCGACTCATTTTTATTTAGTGTCCCTAATTTTAAACAATACCTACACAATAGAAAAGTGTTTTTGAAATGTTAAAATATAGCAACATTGTTTTCCGACGCAAATTTAGAATTGTCTTCAAGTTTACAATTGCCGTCACTTTTGTTCTAAGGTGTAGGCAAATTTTAAAAAATAGCAACATAAATTTAAAAATGTTATTAAATCATTAAAGATTACAACACAAGTTAAAAATTGTCGCTATATCAAAAAAATTAGAGACGCTTTATATTTATGTCGTTAAAAAAATGTAGCGATAGACCTCTTTTCTTGTAGTGTTAGCGGTGTAGCTAGTAAAAGACACCATATAGTTGGGCAGTCAAGGATCTTTAGAGAATAATTGAAAATTAGTTAGAAAATTAATCGAGACAAGTCAAATTTTGAGCGCCTAAGTTGTCATTCAGTCCATATTGGTGGATTGTCCATAATATATGGAGAGAATTTATTATGGAATGACTGCATGTCCAATGAAAACATAACAGCTATATATCGTTTTTCATTACACTAATAATTTCTCAATGAGATGTCATGCGTTTCATTTTTCATTGAAACAAATCATTGCACTCAGATATTAACAAAACTTCTCCGCATAATATTGTCATTTGAGCCTAAATTTGCTCCAAGTTCAAACATCTGAAACAATTTTTTATTATCTTATACACGAACCCTGAAAAAACAATGAAGGCAAAATTTGTATTTCATCCCTTCCGAAAATAAATGATTATTCTACAATCCCAATTTTATTTCTTGGTATATTATTTGAATTCATAATTGCAGACAATTATTTTTCATTATCTAACGCCTTTTTAAGGTATTATTATTCGGTAAAGGGACATAATTCTAAATCATTATTGATAGCAATCAAATTGTGATTCAATTTGATATTAATAGTTCAATTTAATCACACAAAATCAGTTCTAAATAATAAGAACCTACTAGAATTAATTGGTTATTATCGAATCAAATTGTTGTGTTGTGACTTCCAAAAAACTGTATTTCTGATACCGCAAGCAAACTGTCAATTTGAGGCACATGCTCAGTCTCAAATTTTATTTATCCAAATGGAAAAATAAAATAAATTCAGTTTTATCGATTTTCACTCCTCTTTAATTGTTTTATATATTTAGTCGATTTCTCAATTCAATTTGAATTTTATAAGCTACTTTTCTAGTTGAATTTCTTAATCAAAATTTTATAAGTTGTCTAGGAGAAATGAAAATAAAATAAGGAGCAAAAAAGAATTAAGTTACGTTAAAGCAGGAAGATGAGAAAATGATTAAGGATTACTGAAGTTGCAAGCAAAAAATAGTATATGTACATTGATAATTGCAAAGTTTTGCTGCATTGTTATTATTGCTATTATTAATGATACGCTTGATTATGTATTATTTAATAAGTTCTAGAATAATTAATTGATATGATTAGTAATAATAATGTATGAGTGTTTTAATTAATGTCAGGAACAAATTTGCTAGAGATAAGCAATGCAACACAAGCAGATGAGACAGTAAGAGTTGATCCTCTGGATAATTTGAACAAATATAGAGGAGGCTATGATATTACCAACATCCATTATTGGACTGTAATTTCTTTTTTCTTTCCTCTCCATTATTATATACTACAAAATCATAAATACACTTAACATAAGCTTCACTCAAAAAATGGATATATTTTCTGACTTTAGAAGCGTCTTATTAGTCTAGTAAACTTGAACGATATGGTTAACTCATATTAAAGAATACAAACAAATTTAAGTTAAAATACATATTGTTTTAAACAAGTTTAGAAGGTTGTTAAATCATTTTAAATGAATCGAATAAAAAATGTCGTTCAACAAAATAGAGAAGTAAATAGCTCATTTTAAAGTGTGGTTGATGGCGAATGAGACTTACCAATTGGTACCTACCAATGTACAGTGAAAGTCCAGAGTTCTAATCCCACCCTTTACGAACTTATATGAAAAAATTGGCTAATAAAACTTCATTGTTGTTTTTTTATCATTTTTCATATTTCTAATATGAACTTGTATTGTTTGGCAGTCTACTGTATTCACTGGAATTTACGGTTATGCCATTGCGGTCCTCTGGCTTTTGATTGGACTCTTACTTGGGGTAATTCTACTTGCAAAAAGTTACTGCTGTAAAACCAGATGGAAAGAAAACCTGAAGAAAAAATCACCTTGCCATAAGCAATGTTACTTATGGCCTATTCTCTTGGCAATTTTATTCACCATCCTAGCAATGTAAGTCCTTAACCCCATTTTTATACTCAAACTAACGCTACCTTATTGTTTGTTAAATTCTCAATTTCTGACACGACAACACGAATTACACAGAATTTCAACCGGATTAGTCCTTGGAGGGAATCAGAAATTCCATTCGCGAGCGAAAACTGTGGTGGATATCATCATTGACACAGCAGATAATGCATCAGAAACTATATACAACACAACAGGAGCAATGAAAGAAATAAGAAATAACTTGGATTCATCCAATGTTAGTGCTGGTCAAGAAGCTTCTAGTTTCCTTACTGATACATCACAGACTCTTGATGATCAAGCTGACGATATTGCATGGCAAGCTCAAAAACACAGGCGTATGATCGATAAGGGTCTCAAGATCGTGTAAGTTTCTATCCGAGACTTTAAAAGCTATTCTTACTGATATATCAAGGTCTTTTACATCAGAAGGTCCCGAGCTCGGATCCTTACAATTTACCTTCTAACTCAGGATTTTCTTGATGAACTTCTGATTAAATTTTGCAGGTATATAGTTACAACAGTTACTATTTCGTTGAACTTGGTTTCGCTCATAGCTCTTTCAGGTATATAAACTACCTTCCTTGTCAATCATAGTTAGGAGGAACACCGATCTGACTGAATTTGGATTCAATTTTATTGCAGTTTGTGGAGTTCTAAGGGTAAAAAGAGCTCTTAATTGGTAAGTACAGAGAAAATTTATTGCAAACTCGAACCGATGAATCGGATTTACTTGCCAAAAATTGTATTTTAGAGTTTGTTTCTGATGGTTTCTTCTTCTTGCAGGCTTATCGCACTGTGTTGGATCTTGACTGCTCTTTGCTGGTTTTTCTTCGGGTTGTATTTCTTTCTAGGAGAGTAAGTTCTTGTTCTTTCATTTTCTTGACATATTCGTGGTCAATCGTCAAAGAATTTCTTCATTTAGCGTAGATTTCAAACTATTTCCCGGATAATGGAGATTTCAAACTATTTCTTCATTCAGGTTCTCAAGTGATACATGTACAGCACTAGAAAACTTCCAAATAAATCCTTACAACAACAGCTTGAGCGAAATCCTTCCGTGTGACGAGTTGCTCGAAGCAAAGTCTGCTTTAACGGATGTAAGTGAAGGGATCTACAACATTGTTAATCAGGTAAATTTTATTCTTTTTCATTAGTCGGGTTTGTTACATCTGGCCATTGTAAATCTTTTCCGATTAGAGAAATAGCTAATTTTCTACTGTCTGAAAACACTACAGGTGAATCAAAATATAACAGTAGTACAAGTATGCAACCCTTTTTCAGGGCCGCCTGAGTATCAATACCAGGGAAATAACTGCCCTGCAAATTCAATTCCAATTGAGCAAATTCCAACGATCTTGGAACCACTTACATGTTCCGGTTCAAGCAACAATGTAACATGTGATGGTGGAGAATTCATACCAATGGATGATTTCAAGACAATGGAGAGTTACATAACTTCTCTTCAGAACCTTTTAGACGTATATCCGGGTATGGAAAACCTTGTAGAATGTCAAACTGTGAAGGATGCATTTTCCGAAATCCTGACAAAACATTGCAAGCCATTGAAGAAGTATGTTCGGATGGTTTGGGGTTCCATGTTGTTTTTATCGTTAAACATGGTGTTTCTGGTTCTTATATGGACTATTCTAGCTCGCCACGAGCAAGAAAAACATTCTCTAGATGGTTCTGTTAAACCACATTCTTCTTCTACTGCTGAAAAGGGGGTAGAATCTAAAGAAAAACAAGTAGTCTAAGATAGCTCAAAGCATAGTTTAGTTTAGAAAATGTGCTACGTACATCCGCACGAGAGAGTGAAGAGCTTTAAATGTGACTAAACTCCGAACAGGCGTGGCATTATTTTTCCCGATATTAACGGTACACTCTTCTTCCTGGAAGTTCAATTAACTTTCAAGGGAAGTTTATAATAGAATTCAAGATAGAGGTTGTGCTGTATAGTTAGATACAAAAAGAAATCAAGAATGATTTCTGTATCCAGTAAATTTGAGGATCAAAACAGGAAATTTTATTTTTCATTTTTTTTGTAATTTATAGATTACAGGAAGGGGACCAACCCCATTATACATATGTAATAAAAACTATTTCTTTCTGGATCTGGATGTAAATAAATAATGGTCAGCAATCAGAACAAATATTCTTCTCCTAGAAAAAGAAGTGCCATAATAACTAATAATTTTTATACTTTTAATGTTTTGCTGTGAACTTATAACTGAAATCCGTTAAGGGTGATTTATCGCAACTTTTAGTATTTCGCATTCGCGTCATGTTTCATGAGACTACCTCGCTAGTCGCTATCAATCTCTTCAAAAATTTACATACCTCGAATTATGTGTTGTGATTATGCATAATTTGAGAAATTAAGTAGTATATAGTATAATAACAAAATTGTATTACTTCAAAAAAATATTAAAATTGTATTCGTTACCAAAATAAAAAATTTGTACCTTTGAACTCATGTTATTCTCTATCTTTATTTTTTGAAAGGAAAGAAAAAAAAAAGTCTTACAGAAGTTTGGGCTTATCATTTTTGGGAAAAGCATGTTTTACATATTGGGCCAGGATTAGTACAGGTCCCGGCCCATGTATAATCACTCTGCTTATAATGTTATCCGAACTCAGATACCGATGCAGCTGAAACCGGGACATATAAAAAAAGTTAAGTACATATATATTGTCGGGACTCGGATATAGATACAGACACGATTAGACAGATATCCTAATGTCCGACGTGTCGTTATTTCTGAAACATAACTTTTATAAGATATCCTAATGTCCGACTTGTCGGATACTGATACGGGTACAGGTGCGTTAGCAAGGAGAAGTGACTGATTCTGATGAAATGGAGCAGCCGTGTTCGCCTGGATGGAGTTCGGTGGAGCTGAGAGACTGTATAGAGGAGCTAATACACTTGACTCTTCGTTCTCACTTGAACCACTCCTTGAATTTTGAACTTGGCCTCTCCCATGAATTCTGCTCCTATCTCCTCCACCACCATCAAAATTTCTCCCATTCCGGTGACAAACGCGCCTATTAACTTTCTAATTGCTCGAGCTTTTATATATTAGTTAATCTCCTACGTTAAGGCTCAGTTTGGCATTGCTTTCCCTGGTAAAAACAGTGTTTGATAAATGCAAAACTGCGAAAGCAGTAAAAAGCATCTGTTATAAATTGTGTTTACCTGACACTTCACAGTTTTGCCTGTTTTTCCCGACAACACTTTCTCTAATAGCAGCAGATGCTTCTCCCTATACAAATGCCAAACTGGCCCTAAGAAATTCGGTTGAGAGATTTTTTTTTACTTTGTTTGCCTTTGTAATCCCCGAGTTAATTGAACTGATGCATTATGAATTGTTTAGGAGACAGCCTTCCACACCCTCCTTTGTACAAGCATCTTGCATCCGTTTTGGGCGAATATATAACCTGTGGATCATTCAATGAAGAAAATGACTTGAAAGAAAGAGGAATGTTTGATGTTCTGGTTCGGGATGAAGGAACTACGTTGATAAATGTATGTGCTCTTTGTCTTCTTAGCATTTTGATGAGTTATGAACTCTGGCTGTGATTGTCACTTAGTGGCATTTACAGCCAGTCCCAAGCCCGGTGAAAGGAGGAAGGATTCAGTAGGTTTGTGGCGGCCAGGGTAGAACATAGCCACATCTCATGACATGAAAGTTCATGTTAGCCAACCCCGAATCCTTTCGGGATTGAGGCTTTGTAGTTCTTGTTGTTGTTATTATTGATGATGAGATTGTTTTATGATGCGTTGTTAAAAATACGTGGTTATATTTGCTGAATAAGATTTTGAAGAGTGTGAACTTTGAACTTCATGTTCAGGAGCCTTACTTCACTCAATTAAAAGGTATATTTTTGTTCCTCCTTGCTATTGATTCAACATTTTACAGTTATTTAGAAGATTATTTTACAGTTCTTTGGTACTGGTTGTAGATGGTGTCAAAACAGTTGAAGGAAGATGTGCTGTTGGGGATTATAATCGGTATGGATCGTTCATATTCCTGGTGTTACATGAATTTATTTAATTTGAATTTCATGTAGTTGTTGTTGTTCACGAACACATTTTATTTGTGTTTTAGCCTCATCTTTTCTTGCCACATTTCAACTCATAGATATGCTTCCTTCTAAACCATGGCATTTTTATGGATATTGCAAGTTCATGTTAGAAATAGGACATGGATTGAGAAACCTTAACCTTCGAATTTAAAAAAATCACTTATTAGGATTTTATTGTTCAATTAGCACTTGACAGATTGGGAGTATCAATTTATTCGATGCAGTGTGGGTATATTGTCTAGTAATGTTGCTTTCCTTTCATTTCATCACATCCAAATTATGGTAGAACATACACTGATACTTGGCCATGTCGCATATTGTTGGTTGACCACACGCTCTTCAACACGATATGCAAGGCTAATTGTATTCCAGCTTTGATTCTGAACCGATATTATAGATATTGATCTATGGCAAATTTCTTCTGTGATACAGTGCTACTGATGTGTAGAATTTTAACTCCAAAGATGGGCTTTCCATTAGGAATCCTAACTTTTGCTGCAGCATTTTCAAGCAGCTGAATTTTTTTGACTACAATAACCAGCTGTTTTTTCAACCATTATATGCATCGTTTGGTTTATGATTTGTCGTTTTTCTGCTTTCTGTTCCGTGGTCATTTATGCCCCGGCCTCTTTGCTTTTGTCCCAGGATTGGACCAGGAGCATTAATCCTTATTAATAAGTGTTTGTTGCTTAAAGTTGAGGTAATAGTAGTTCAATTGCAGCAGGCTATGTTTTGTCTTTCACTGTTCAGTTTTCTCATAACTTCTAAATTGTGCAGGACATTCACTGTTACGCTTCGTTTTTTGAGATGTTGGAAGCTGAAAGTCTTGAAAAAGTCCTTCCTGGGATAGAAACAATTGATGAAGGTAAGAACATCCAATTTTGTTTCTGGATATCCGGTTATTATTGTGGAAAAAGTATCACTTCTACAGATACGAACTGTTCATACTAGTTTCGGAAATGCATGACATTCCTGTAATACAATGTTAAACAATAGAGTACTTCATATTCAGGTGTTAAGGTTTACAGGAAGTTTTACTCAGAAGAAAAAGAAAGAGCAAACGGTGTTTGTGCTATTTGTGTTGTGCAACCGGAAATCCAACCTTGCATTCCTTTGGCTAGAATTCTCTCTGTGAGTTCCCTAACTAACTGAACTGTTAAGGTTGTTATTTACTATTGATTGGAGAATCGGAGTTCATATTTTCCAAATACGCAATGGTCTTGAAGTTTATTGTGCTACGGATACATAACAAAGCAAGATGTTGAAATCTTTTGAATGTCACTATAATAACCAGCTAAAATTAGGGAGAATGTAATAGAACTGGTGTTATATTAGTTCAAGTCACCCTTCTGGAGCTAGAAAATTACTTATTTTTATATGGTGAATCTGCTATAATCTGTGAAACGTGTCCGACTACCAAACTCTGTTTGCTGAACGAAAAGTGAAGGTAGTTCGCAGGACCAGTCTTTTAATCCCAGAAGTGCTCTTTGGTTAAATGTTCCATCCTGGCTGATGCCTCGAAGGACCAGAGCCGGGTGTAAAAACCTTTGCTTTCCAATGGAAAATATACTTATCCACCCGGAACTGCACACCCTAAACGCCAACATATAGGAGCACTTTGAGGTCTGTCACTAGACGGGATGAGAGGGTGGACATACTAGTCTCCCATTGATTAGCTATCTCACGGCTCGGCTATCTGCTCTTACATCAATCTTATGAAACGCCATCAAATATATGATGAATTATCCTGACCTTGTTATTTGGAACATGTAGGGATTGAGTTATAAAGGCATTGAAGGTCTTTTGGGTCACAGCTCATCTCGAAGGAACAATGCAAGTTAAGTGATTCATCTCCTCAAGGGACAATGATATGGATTTTTCGTCTCATTTTTTTCCCTTTTTTAACTGGCTAATAGTGTACTGTAAAATGATAGTGAATACATGTGGCATATCTTATGAAACAGTGAAACGTTTTGTTTTCGTGTAAAATGTTAATGTAGTATCGTTTCTAAACTATAAGGATTACTTGCATTTGAATTTCAAGTTTTCTTTTATTGAACATATTGTAATCAACTTCTCGAGCTGGTATTTTTGGAACTGCTGGGCTGGGCTTGACAACCCGGTTACTAAGGCTCGGAAACTCAACTGCAAAGTTTGCTAAAATTATAGCAACCCCGTCCCAAGAGGTTGCTTCGGGGTAGGAAGGTTTGAGCACTGAGTGGTTTTAAAGGATGAAGATGGAGATATGAATGAAGAGAGAATTTTACATTGAAAATAAAAATGGAATAATTGAGCTTTTAAGTAAGATGTGAATCTAATCTATATATAATGTGGAAAGGTGATGGATTTGAGTCGAGTGGACTGTGGATCCCATTGAGTCAATGTAGCGCTAAACCACATCTAACAAAAAAAGTGAGCCGCAACTTATTTACTAAATAACAATAGAGAAAGAAAGACATGAACAATAAAAAGATCCTATGACAAAATAACTCTTTGTCGAAATGCTCTCCAACTGAGTATATAATATCATTTTCAAAATTCTTAATTTCTTGTATTATAAAAGTGTGCATACCCATAAGTATTTTGAGTCAATCAATTCTAAAATAAATTAATTATTGAATAAAAATAACAAGTAATTAATAACTCTTAAAAGTGTCAAAATCTTTAAACTATAGTTACCTTGAAGTAACTATTATTTTACTCATGGATTGAAATCCACATCTCTAGTTGGATAGTGATAATAGAAAAAGTAACTAAGGTAATTGTAAAAAACTAAAAAAGTTGAGGGATTAATCATGAGTTTCTACTTGTGTTATATAAAATGAGCATTTTGAAAATCTGCTTCGAGATGAGATGGAGCTACTCGAAAAGCGCATAGAGAAGCTGATGAAATTCACAGTCCATTCTCATATTAATCAAACCCTAGAATTCAATCTCAGCCTCTCAAAGGATTTCTGCACCAATCTTCTCAGTGAAGACGACGCCAACGACAACGTTTTAGCTCCTGCTTCTTCTCATACTGGTGGTAATTATCTTCTTTTCAATTACAGTAATACCTCGGGACCACACTATTTATATAACAATTGAGACGTTATTTCTATATAGAGTTTCGTACAATACATCAAAGATTCTCAACACTCGGACCGGACCATTTGTATAACAATTGGTAGCTTATTACTAACAAAGCTTGGTACAACAAATACTCTCAACACTTAAACCGGACTATTTGTATAACAATAGGCAGGTTATTCTTACTAATGGAGGTCGGTAAAACAAAGATTCTCAATACTTAGCACCAGACTATTTGTACAACAATTGGAAGGTTATTACTAGACACAGGTTGGTACAAAAATATTCTCAAACACTTGTAACCGGACTATTTGTATAACAATTGGGAGGCTATTACTAAATACAGATTGGTACAGCAAAGTTCTCAACACTTGGGACCGACTAGTTGTATAACAATTGGGAGGTTATTATTCCTATATAGAGGTTTTACTTGCGTGCGATTATGTTTCTAGAAAAGTATTGCTTTGCCGTAATTTGATTTAAAATTGAAATCATTCCCACGATTTTTGAATGAATATTTTTTTTTCAAGGTTCTTTTGATGGAGTGCCTTACCGTCCCTTATTCAAGCGTCTAGCTTCAGCTTTATACAAATCAATACTTTCTAGGTCATTTGTTAAGACATATGATGCTGTCGAATTTATCAGAGAAGATGTGTCCGTTCGGCTGAAAGAAGACCAATGGCAGACTTTAGTTCTGGAAAATGGAACTCGGATAGTGGAGGTAGTGCATATTTTATAGTGTGATTTTATTTTCTGTAATGTTTTTCTTATATATGTGGTTGTTCATACACTTGTCAGATGTTGAAGACTATAGTTTATGAACTTCATGTTCAAGAGCCATTCTTCTCGCTCTTAAAAGGTCTGTATTACCGTTTGTTTTTATGCTCTTTGCAAGTTCTTAATAATTTTAGTTGCCAAAGTTAATAATTTTCAAGCAACTATTTTTGCTCTAAATATATGGATTGTATGTAGATGGCCTCAAAACAGTTGAAGGAAGGTGTGCTGGTGGTAAACACAGTAGGTATTGCTGATATAAGTTTTATAATCATAGGCTGTTTACCGTATGCTATACATTTCCTTTGTGATCAATTTTTTCTTATTTTTATATAAAGATTTCATTATTGCAAATGGATTATACATAACAATTTACTGACCTTATAGCCTTACACATGTGTTATCAGATGCAAATACCAAAAAAGTGTGAATCTTTGTGTTTGATTACTATGAGTAACAAGTACTTGACAATAATGTTAGTAAGGAGCTATATATTTAAGGTAGCCCTTAACAAATCGCTGGACCATGTATCTTCTAATTCCACCACACTACTTGTTTTGTCCTGAGAAAAAAAAAAATGCATTTTTGGGTTATTAGTTCTAGGAGAGTTATCAATACCTAAAACAGGACAGTCAACCTACCTACTTACCCAGAACATGACCGAATATTATTTTGAAGGTCCTTTTTATATTAATAATGAATTACTCAAATCTTTTCATCTAACACGCATCATTTTTTGTTCATAGAATTGAGCTAGGAGCTCTGGTTCTTTTAAACAAATGTGTGGTGCTTGAGGTTAAGGTAATAATATAAGATCCAATTTATTTGTTTTCAAATTCCTCTTTGCCTCTATAATTTATTCCATTAACAGGATGTTCATCGGTATCCTTCTTTTATGGAGATGTTGGAAGCAGAAAGTCTTCTGAAAGTCCTACCTGGGGTTAAAACTATTGAAGAAGGTAAAAGGATTATACTTTCACTAGGTGCCATATTGATGTTTAAATACAAAACATGACTAAGATAAACGATTAAGTTTCTATTGAAGCATTGAGATTATCAATGTTGTTGAGCAGTAAACGAGACTCCATTACGCTGAGGAAGAAGCCCTAGAGTTATATTATGTTTTATCAGGTCCTTGAGCTATTATAAAAGATAATAATACATGTTAACATTTGTAATTTATTCCAAAGGTTTAACTAATGAAATACAAAATACTCGAACGGATTGTATCAGAAAATTGTGGTTCACTTAGTGGTTTGTACCTTTCATAACTTGTAGTGGTATGTTACCTTGGTCTTAGTAGTAGTTCAATGACCAATAGATCAATCTTTACTCTAGAAGCACATGGCTAGTTAATGACTATCTGCAATATTGTCGTGAATTACTTTGTTCTGATTTAGGTTAAGACTATTTGGTTTGACGTGTATTTGTAGTCATTTTGCTTCGGTGGTTATTATCTATTGCTATAAGTATTATAAATATATAGAAGCCTATGGCTTTTTCTCACTTTTTAAAATAAATGTTGTATAAGTTACAGTTGGATAGTATTTTGCAGCCATGAGAGTGAAGTTCCTCTCATTTATTCTGCCTCTTGTCTTTTGTTTTCCATATTCTTGTCTCTCAAAGTTTGTTGGAGAAGAAAGCTTACATTTTTCACGAACGACTTATCATCTTGTCGAACTTATAATTTTGAAAATTATCTTTCTTATTTTGAGCTAAAATTATATTTATGTGTGTTATTTAGTTTCCACGACTGCCTTCATGTTATATATTTTACAAGTTTGTAATCTGTGGTTGTCATTGATCAGAGAAGAATGCTGTGGATATTCAGGACGTCTATTTACTGTGGAAAGTGAAGACAGAAAAATATCCCTTTCTTGGGCTTATATATTTAGAGTTCTGATTATTTCTGCTGCGTTATACAAATAGAGTGATTGGAAAAAAATATGTTTAGAAAATCTTGGAACTTATGGAATTATAGTTTGAGTTTGTCCTGGGATAATTGGTGATTTTACCAATAATTGTTGTTTGAAATTCTCTATTTGATTCTTGCGTTAATCTAAAATTAGAATATGTTGCAAATATCATTAATGGTTATCCAGAATTTATAAGATTTTATTGCTCACGGTACATATGGATCTTGATTTCAGGTGTAAAAATTTATAGGCAATTTTACACTGAAGAACAGGAAATGTCTAATGGAGTCATTGCCATTTGTGTATCAACGGTCTCTCCTCAGCCTTACCTTTATATGGCTAACATATTGTCTGTGAGTTGCTCAGTCAAGTTTTAATTTATATGTTTTAAATGAGAAACTTAAGTTGATTCTTAGGAATTTGATTGTGTAGATTAGAATATGCAGAGCTTTATATTCTTGCAATGCTAAGAAGGCGTAAATTAAATTTACATGCATGAGAAAACTGGAGTCTCGGAATAATATGTAATTCTGGATTGCTGTGCAACATATCCATGATATTATGTGAAAAAATTTCCAAGTAATACAATTGTTAATGAGACTGTGAATATCCTTGGTAATTTTAACTGCATGAATGCCTAAAATAGGGCTATATATGCTAAACAATGATATATGCTTCACTGTTTTGATCCAGGGATTAGGTTATGGTGGTGTCCAAAGTCTTCTAGGCATTGCACATACTTTTGGAACAGTTTTTGATGCTCTTCCCCCACCAAGATCAGCTCTTTTGTCATCATTCGCTTTGACATATAAGCCAAAAGTAAGATCATGGGTTGCATTGGCTTTCTTCTAAGCTTTTGGTATGCTGAGGAAACATTTTATTTCTTTAAGGGACTTATTGGTAACAGGCTATCTCATTTTTGAATTGTTTTGAAATAATTAATACAACCATTTCTTAAAGAGAATCTTAAATGAAAGAAAGTTCAACAAATAGGTTTTGTATGCCTGGAGAGGCAAGAAAGGGCGATTTAAAGTGTGGTTGAAAAGTGATGCTGTGCGTTGCATGCTATATACAAAATAAAACTACCGAGAGACTGTAATAGTCGACGAATTGGCCAATTTTCTGTTTTCAGTGCTTAGATTTCCTACTTTCTATTGAACCAACACGAGAAAAAAAGCATGGAATCCCTTATTTCCATATTTGTTGATATTGCAGAAATTGTTTTGAATTTTCTGCTTTCTTTGACTGCAGGTCAAAGGTAGTGTTTTGACGCATGGTGCAAGGGCCTTGGCAAAGCATGCTGAAAGGTGTGGCAATAAATATTGGGGTACTCTAAATGGCAACGGTAAGCCACTAATTGAAAGTATTATTTGGTTGCAAACAGTGCCTCTTGTTTGCTCCATTTAGAATATATCTGCTTCATATGTGTGCCCTGCCAGCATACGCAATTCGCCTTTGTTAACATTTTTTAGTGCTCCCATGCTTGTCTTGATAGTCACAAACAATTAAAGAAATCAAAAAAAGAAAGAATCATTTCTAATTTCAGTGTCTTGTTTGTCCTAGTTTCCTCTCTCTCGACATAACTATCCTTTGAGCCTGATACTAATTGGGTAATCCCTGAAAGACCTTACCTTAGATCATGAGACGTAAAAGGTTGCCACCAATTCTTTTCACCAAAGATTCATGACCTTAACTAACTGAAAAAAACAAAGTGTATTTTTTTTAATTCCTTTGTACTCTGTTGCATTATTTACTCAAATTAATTTGCGCTGCCATATCTGAGATAGTGACTCGATTTAAATCAGAGCCAAAGGGTATGTATGTATATAAAGTGAAAATGATACGAGCTCTCAACATTTCAGTTTGATGACTACTTAATCACATAAGTTTTCTTTGGTGGGATAGCTCAGAAATTTGGATATGTTTGTTTGCAGATGAATAAATGGTGTAATTTTGGATACATGTTTTAAGTTTTTAGTCCTAATGCTTTTTCCCCGTCTTTCAAGTTTCAACTAGTTTTCAAAGCAATTTATAAAACTCGGACAAAAAAATCAGCCTTTTAGTAGTCAGGTTTCAACCTAAAGGAACTTTAAGGCATTGAAGGTGAGATGTAATTAAAATGAAACCTATGCTCTGACTAGTGTAGACTAGAATTTTATTGCTGCTGATGGAAAGAATTTTTTGTAGATCTTTACTTTACAGTACCAACTTAAGTTCATGTTAAGAATTCTACATTGACAACATATGCTCAACACTGAGTTGTTCGAATGAATTGCTTACAATACAAATTAGTAATAGATAGTATAAAGCATCTAGATTCTTTAAGCAGATCAACAAGTTCCATGTTTCACATATTAGTTTGGGGTGGTACTTTTATTTGAGTGCTTAAAACCTAGCTTGGGAAAGTAAGTACACTTATATTCTATACTGGCTTTCAAATTATATGCTTAGTGGCTTAACGATTTTATCCTTTGTATATTCACTTGTCCAGATGATACCAAAAATAGGCTTGCAATGAATGTCATCAATTGCTTAGTTGCTTCTTGTCGTTGGTCAAATGTGCACATAGTTCCACCACATGGGGCTGTATATGAGATAAGAACTGTTGATGGTTATGGGGCACGGTGGTCTAGTGATGGAACTAAGGTATCTTTATGTTATTAATGAGCATCTTTATGCATTAAGAGCAAATTGAGTTGATACTGCAAATTTGAACACCTTGTTCTAACTACTGTAACAACTTTAGAAATTCCAATTGGAATGGAAATTGGTTTACTTGTTATTTATTTCATGTATCCCGTCCATTCATAGCTTTTATAGTTTCAGAGGGTGCACCCCAATCTTATTCTTTTCTTTACGCAACTAGCATCACTAGAATTAAAAGCATGAAAACTACTAGGCGAACATCTATTGGTTTTCCTAGTTTAATGTCAATTAGTAAAAGCCTAAAAACTAGTAAATTCTTGTCCAAAATCATAAAGTAGTTGAGACAACTTGAGGAAAAAGATTCTAATTTGTACTGTTCTTAATCACAAATCTTCGTTGCTTTCAGTTTATTGGATTTCTTGAGCCATACACGGAAGTCGGTTATTCAAAAGGATGGAAGCATTGAGTTGGCTGAGGGTCATTTCTTAGCTGCTTAGACCTATGCAGGGTATGTAATAATATAACTTCCCTACATTCTATGTCCTGATCTTTATTTTTCTTTTGTTATTTATATGTATCTGTATGTATTCAATTGCGATGTTGTTATGCCCCTTTATAAAGAATAGCACTTCTACACACGTTGGTGCTCCCTCTCATCACTTCCCATCTGTATGATATTGTACATACCTAAGATTTTTATTGCTCAATCTACAGATTGAAAAGTTCAGGTGCACTTCTCAATATATAATTAGTTGATTTGGGTATATGATTCGCAAATTTTGCTAAAGCTGGTAACAGAAAAAATCAGAAATTAATGTTGCCTGATTGCCAGCTTCTTTGCTCACCATTTAATTTGGCTGACTATAATCATGCATATTCATTTGTATGTATCATTGTAGTGATAGGTTGTGATTTTGGAGAACACAAATCATACAACGCAAATAAATATTAGTTGAGGATGTGTCAAAGAGTAGCAAAATATTTTGGTTCGTGTAAAGTTACTATTTATAAAGGATGCCATAGCATAAAAGTAGTTAGGAACAAAAAGTCATAAACCGTCGAACGAGTGATCTAAATGTCTCAGTATGGAACAATAACTTATATCTAGCAGTGAATAACTAGAGGAGTAATATTGGATCAACAGTAACAAGGTAGAAATTAGTTTATATATTCCCAAATGATCATAAACAGCTACTAACAACTAGTTTTCTGATTTCCCTGTAAAAAGGCATAAAAATCATCAAAGCAAAGTTTGAGATTTTGTTGAAAGAGAGTAGATTGTTGAAACTTATATGTCATATTGAATCTCTTGTACTTGATATTACTTATTATAGTTCAAAAAATATTTTGAACTCATGTCTTGAGTGATTGGATAGTTCCATATTTATCTGTAGCCGACATTATTATGAAACTGTTTTCTATGGTGGATGAAAGAATTTTATTATTTCTAATTCAACTCTTTTAGAAATTTAGTCATTTAGAACCAACACGTAGTCTTGAATAGTTCCACATTTATATGTGCTCATTTGTTGCCGTACACACAGTTTATTACATAACTTGGAATACATTTTCTGCTCCACTGTTTCTAGAATGTATTACAATAGTTACATTGTGATTCATGCATTATTGAGCTCCTGGAAATTTGGAAATGAGTCAGCTCACAAGATGTAAGTTTTAACTTTAAGTGAACTGAAGTAAACTGTTGCTTTTATGAATGCTCAAAAGATTGGTTGTAAGGACTCCGTCATGAGGGGCAGTGTCTGGGTGGGACGCCTTAACAAGGACCAGCTCTAAACGATGACAATGGAGTTGGATTAAACTGAATTTCACATCGGAAATCGAGACAGAGTGATTAGTAAGGTGTGCTTTCACTACATGTAGATGCATTTTAAAATCATGAAGCACAAGAAATGAGACTTGTGTCAAATTGACATTAAGGTTGACTCCCCACTTACTGTTTGTTGGTTCATAGACGAACGAGGTAGAAGCTTGCGGGTCTGTAACGACCTAGTCCTAACAGGGTGATGCCAAGATAGAAGACTTGAGGAAGGAGCGACATTAGAAAATAGTGACAAAGCTAGAATGAACTGAATTTCACATGAGTGATTGTGATATATTAGTTATGCATGTTCCCGAATACATAGAGACGCACTTTAAAGTTGTGAAGTTCAAGAAGGATCAAAATAGATAATATCTGCGCAATATTGCTCTACACTGTTACATTGATTGATGATGATGGAAGGGTGAGTAATACATTGCGTCACATGGGAAAATTCTAAATGAATGAGGCTTGTTTTTTAGTCTCTTGATGATGAAGCATTTGTATGAATTTTAGTGCAACAAACATTTTGGGTGCTTCTAGGACAGGAAGGGATCAGATGAGGCTTATATGACTCGTGTCAGGTCGGTGCAATGCTCTATTATAGGACAAGATTCAAATGAACCATCCTTTTCACTTACCATTTAGCGCCTGTCTGAATGTATGTTCAACAACTGTTCATGTTAACCTCTCAAAAGGGCTCTGGAACGGGATCCTATGACATGCTTTCTTTCTGTTTCTGTTTTATGGTTTTACATCTTTCTGTTTCTTTCATTGCTTAGTTGCTCTCTTATTTTGGATCATATTCTTGTATCTTGCATTGATTTAATGTCTAGGTGGAATTATATTTGACCTTATTCTTTTGTTTGTTCTTTTCAGTGTTAGGAGTGAAGATAAAAGAATAAAAGTAGCTGTCTCATGGTGAACTTTATGCCTCCTGGGTAAGAGTTTCAAAATAGACTATCATCTGGTATATATATGTTAAATTTTACATGATTATATACGATATAAAGTGAAAAAGAAAATTATAATTGTGTCAAATATGTTGTCTCTGTGAATTGTGACGTTGACTTTACTCTTTATAGAGGAAGCTTTTCATGCTTATGTATGCAACCCTAGCACTATAGGTTTAGATTGTGAATTCCTAATATTTGGAAAGGATTCGAGTTAAATAGGTTGTGGAGTCACGGCTGGAGGAGATACTAAGCCTAGTTGTAACAGTCTGGTGTACTGGCATGAAAATGTTATTCTTTAGTCTAAATTTCACTCTTTGGACCTCGCAGTTCTAAAATAATGGAAGATTAGGTGTCGTGGAGTGAGGCTAAATAATTAACATACATTAAGTGTCATTGAATTATTGATCCAATATACGAATGAGGTGATAATGCCAGGTATATTCTAAAATTTACGTACGTTTGTGTTAGGTTTATGTAGGCCTGAAAAACTATTGGTCGGGGAGGGCATAATTTCACTCATTTATGACAGTGAGTGGGTAGGGATAACATATATAGTTTTCATATGATGTTTATGTTTCAAAATATTTAAGAAACATAGTTATCATCTACGTAATAAATTTTATTTTATTTTACGTTTTATATATTTTAAGCTATTTCTGCAAATAGACAAGTGGTTAGTACAATGTATTTTGGCTTTTAGCTTACATGATTACAACAAGAAAATCCATTGTTGTTATTGTAGGCTTGGACTATTCTTCTTAATCCTAGCTTAAGAGGTATTTTTGCTGTATATTGTATTATTTTATACTTGTTATTAAAAGTTAATATAATTATTTGAAGTTGAGCATTAATTTTGTACGTAAACATTGTGTGGTTTGAGATTGTTCGTATACCTTTTAAATGGTTCTTTTGAGAGTTGTTTAAATACCTTTTAGTCTATCTCTCAATACTAATCAAGTTAGTATTTAGTTAAAGCCTTGTTCTTTTGGATGAAAAAAGTTGAAGTGAATTATTGGTTAAATGTTTAATGAATTCTATTGAGTTGAACTAAAAAAAGTCAGATTGAACTGAAATTTGTTAAAAGTAAATAAAAAATTTAAGTATTGTTTCATGTTTTGTTTATATGTTATGTTTCTTATTTATTCAATCAAAAATATATAGCAAGAATACTGAATATATGAATCAAAAATAAAAAATGAAGTTAGTGGAGGCATGGAACATCATCAGCAATAGTACTTGTTTTTCTCCCAGCTTTATCTAAAACATGACATGTGCTTTTTTAAGCTTTTTATTCAACATCATAAGCTAATTATTACAAATATCATTGGGGGCTTTGTATATTGAGATTCCTACGTCAATTTGGGGTTCTTTTCCCCCTTGTTTTATATATGCATAAGGGTTTTGGAGGAATTTTTAAAAGAAAGATGCTAGTTTATTTATTTGTAGGAAAACACGTTGACAAAGTAATTAAAAAAATGACAATACAAAATTACAGCATATAAGTTTTAAACTTCGTAATCTTTATTCATGACTTAATAAATCTTTTAATGAGTCGGATATATGTGATAGTATACAAATCTGTTTTCTATTTTTATGAAGTAAATTTGGATAACACCTATGAAGGTAACATGAATATAATCTCTCATAATGTTGTAAATGAAAGCCGTATAGACCGTCTAGACTCTACCTAAACGTCAGTGTAGCAGATGACGTTAGACGCTAGTCGGACAGTTGGGGATCTTCAAGGAGTGATTGGGAATTAGTTAGATGTTCAGCACCTAGACAAGTTTAGAAGGTCTAATCAGATCAAGTTGGATTTTCGATTTTGAGTGCCTAAGCGAGGCTTGAGTGGTCAGACGGCCTTCGTTTACTACAGTGTGAAGTACTCGAAGTCAAGAATTCGAATTGACTAACTAGGTTGTCTATCTGGCTTAAGTTCTCAAAATCACTATTTTCGAATAGTAAAAAAAACAATAAAAGATTAACCATTGGAGTTGTTGTTAGTATTTGTATTTTGTTTGAGAGATAGTTTAAATGAGAAATCCTCACATTTAAGGGACATGGGATGGAAAAACATAAATGATTGTACGTTTTTCCACAGTAGAAAAATCATTCTGAGTGATTCATTTATGCTTCAATTTTTCAATCATCCATTTTGAGTTTATAATAAACTATTGCAAAAATTGTATGGATATCTCAAACAGCATTACCAACAAAATCTTGCATTACATATGGATTTGAGATCCTCTCATATACTTCTTTATATGTTTTGACTTTATATAAGTAGTTTTTTGTGACCGGAAATTATTAGAACTGAATTAAAGAATATTTATTGGAGCGAGATTACTAAAAATTACTGAACTGAAATGAACTATTAATTTCGACAAGGCATATAGAATAAGGTCATAGAAAAGTTTTTTTTTCTTAATAGTACCCACCGTTGATCGCAATGACTACTCTCTTTCATAGATGGTTTGCATCTTAATGGGTAAGACTGCTAACCACGAAAATTCTTTCAATTTGCAAAGGTGAGGATCAACCTTAGACTTTTGACTAATGGAGGAAGAGTTTTTATCACTCCACCACAACTCCATAGTTTTAGATGTAGTTTTAGATATAGAAAGTTGTTGATGACACATCTAATTTTGAACCAAAATGTTCTTTTTATTTGTGAATTTTCATGCTAATATATCTAATGTATAAATGAGAAATATATAGAGACAATAAAGGCTACAAAATAATGGTCCGCCGTCCACGTCCCATGATGAAATTTCCACTAAAGAAGCATAGAATTAGAATACAAAGAATATTATATTTTTTTATATATTGCAAGTTTTTCTCTAATGTTTGGATGGAGAAACATGAACATCACCCTGTCTTTTTGTATTATCATTATATGGGAATAACTTCAGTTTGATACTCAATTAATTTGTGCATGGACCATATAGAAATTTAATTTGATGCATATATAAGTAAGACAGTATGCTATATAATATAAGTTGGGTAAATAATTTGTCAAATCTTGAGTTATAGTAAAATATATTGTTAGTCTAAGTTTTTAAAGAAATACTATAGGTGGTCAAAACAAAAGTTTAATTAATAAAGTTGTTTTCAATAAATTTCATATATAGTACAATCCCTTCAAAAAAATTCCACTAGGTACAATTCTCTATATGTATCATTTTGCAGTAAACAGTTATTTCTTCTCAATTAACCTAACATAAATTATTTCAAATTCAAAAACTTCGAGAATAAAATTGTTTAGAATATTGTTTTCATTAGTTATACTATGAAGAGTTGCATGTTATGTTAGTAAAGAGTAAAATTCACATATATATACTCAATGTTAAAGTTTATGGGCTATAAAATATGACCAAATTTGAGGGATCTAAAATGTAATTTGCTCATTTTATGACATGAGAAGTATTATTGTGGCTTTTGCTTTCTTTGTTTGTGCCTTTTTTTCTAATGTATGAAAACTTTAGCCTATAGTTAGTCTCCCTTTTTTTTCCCTACATCCTTTTCAAACGTACTTACTTTTATGGATATTATAATATGTATACTTTCTTTTTTCTTTATCATTCATTGGAGGAACCCTAATTTAGACTACAGTTACAATCTTGCCCAGCAAATTGCAATTAATTAAAGTTTGAGGTTGATAGAATAAAGTAGTGATTTAAACCTCTGATTAAGTAGGATTAAATCAAATGATTGAGTAATATTTAAATAATAGATGACCAAGATAGAATTGACATCAACAGTAACCAAAAGATAACAAATTACATGGGCTTAGTTAATTCATATAATTAATCATATGTTTAGGCTTTATATAATCTTAGGCCATGCCGTTAAAGATCTCACCCGGTACACGTGTTACATTGAGACAATGTCGAGCATGTGAACCAAAACATCTATCCAAACAAATATTGGCACGAGTTTAGGACACACCTTAATTCAGTAAAAAAGGCAAGGAATAAACGATCTCTAAATGATATGTTCGCCATTCTACTTTCTACATTACTTCGGTTTGGCCTTTCCCAACTTCATTTCTAACTTGAGCGTAGTCACCAATCGCCAACCTCTCATTCAGCTCACTTTTGTTAGTATAGGATCACGGTAGTTAATACATCTCTTGAAATCACACTATCATTAACCAGCAACAGTGTTTACACTATGATTGTGTTATAATCAACTTTCTAATAATCAGTAAATGGAAAAGTTTTGAAAAATTAATTAAATCTTTTTTATATTTATGTAAATCATAACAAAATAATAATTAATTGTAATATTTTAAAGGCTCTATTGCTTTTATCATCATGTATTTGTCGGTGTTAAATCAAGAAAATATGTTGTTTGTTATTTCTCATTTAGCATTTTTCAGTTGCTACTCAACAATTAGGATTCCAAATATTATTAAATTGATTTTCTGGGTATAAATGTTTTATTCTTCTCTTAAGGCCCTCCCTATCTACAACTACAAGGTTTTTTTTGTCTCTTAATGATTGTTTTCTAGTTATTTAAACTAATGTGGTTTTGAGTTTGATGCCATTAATTTAATTAATTTCTAATTATTTGATTTATATATACTCTAATTTATAAAATCATTTTAATGTTCAAAGACTTGCTTATAACAATATATCAAAACAAAACTTTTGGAGAAATTAATATAAATGATGTTCTCATGCCTTCATTTCTCTCAACCCTAGTAGAAATATGGTTTTATTCGTTTTGTTGTTATTTGGATTCAAAATTGTTCCTTGCAATATTATTTGGATGGAAAGTATTCCAAGTTATAATTAATAGCAAAGTTATACAATTTTTACCATGTTAACATTAGATGTATATATATGTACTTTGCAAAATTACTTAAGCCCCGTATTTTCACGGATGAATTGATCAAAACTGAACTGAGTTGGTTGAATTTAACTGAATGACTAAAAATTTTTACTAAATTGAAGTGAATTTTGTTAAAAACAAACTAAACAATAAGAGCCTAAAAGCAAATATATAGAACATGTGTATCCTAGAATATATTCCAGGCCTCATGGATGATGAAAGTACAGTTTTTACCTTGAAGTTAGCATCATAAAAGATAATAATAAAAAATAGGTATCCCAATTTTAACTTTTATATTGACCATAAAATGAAATTCATCCATAAGAATGAAATTGGGGGCTATTCATCCCTCGATGTCAACTTCAATCTGAAAATTATAATACTTTCATAATTAAGGTGAACAAGAATTTGCAAACACAGCAATAAAATAGCATAATATCCATGACAATGACCATTAAAATATCTATATATTAATAATAAGTTTTCTTTTGTAATTATAAGCTAACAAGTTATAGTGAAATGAATTGAAATAGAGTTGTGCAAAACCAAAGTGTATTGAGTCAAAAGGGGGCCATTTTCCCCCAAATCACACATGGACATTACTCTCTTAGCTCAAAAACAAACACACACACACTTCTTCCCTCTCCAAATCAGCCATGATCAAGCACTAGATATGCATATCAACAATAACAACAATCATACTCAGAATAGCCATACATCGACAAGCCGATCATCGGATTCCGGGGATCAACCGTGTGGTTCAACGAGCAACAAGTGGGCATCAAAGCTTCTCAAAGAATGTGCAAGAGCCATCTATGACAAAGACTCTTCCAAAATACATCAACTTCTTTGGATGTTGAATGAACTTTCTTCACCTTATGGAGATTGTGATCAAAAACTAGCTTCCTACTTCCTCCAAGCTTTGTTTTGTAAGGCCACGAAATCCGGTCAACGATGCTTCAAAACCCTAACTTCGGTTGCTGAAAAGAGTCAAACCTTTGACTCGTCAAGGAAGTTGATTCTCAAGTTTCAAGAGGTAAGCCCTTGGACTACTTTTGGTCATGTAGCTTCAAATGGTGCAATCTTGGAAGCTTTAGAAGGTGAAACTAAACTTCATATAATTGATATTAGCAACACTCTTTGTACTCAATGGCCTACTTTGCTTGAAGCTTTAGCTACAAGAAATGATGAAACACCTCATTTGAAACTCACTATTGTTGTCATTGAAGCAAGCATAGTGAGATCACTCATGAAAGAAATTGGTCAAAGAATGGAGAAATTTGCAAGATTAATGGGTGTTCCTTTTGAGATTAATGTAATTAGCGGGCTAACCAACTTATCGGAACTCACTAAAGAAGTATTATGTGTTCAAGAAGATGAAGCAATTGCAATTAATTGTATCGGAGCGTTAAGATTAGTTGAGGTAGAAGAGAGGGATTCATTGATTAGATTGTTTCAATCAATTAGCCCTAAAGTTGTTACTATTGTTGAAGAAGAAGCTGATTTTAGTAGCACAAGGTTTGACTTTGTTAAGTGTTTTGAAGAGTGTTTAAGGTATTATACTATTTACTTTGAGATGCTTGAAGAGAGCTTTGCACCTACAAGCAACGAGAGATTGATGTTGGAGAGGGAATGTTCTAGAAGTATAGTTAGGGTTTTGGCTTGTGATGAAGAGGATGACAGTGAAAAAGGAGGCGCGGAGAGGAGAGAGAGAGGACTCCAGTGGTGTGAAAGGTTTCGACAGGCTTTCTCACCATCCGGATTTAGTGAAGATGTACTTGATGATGTTAAGGCATTGCTTAAAAGATATAAAGCCGGTTGGTCACTTTTACAACCTCAAGGAGATGGACTTTACTTGACATGGAAAGACGAACCTGTAGTTTGGGTATCGATTTGGAAACCCGAAAAAAATTTATAAAACAAAAAAAAACAATTTCATCTAGAAAACTCAAGTGGTTTGTGATCATGGCAATTTATTATCAAACTTTGAAGGTAGATTGATGATGATCATAATTATAATTATATCACAAAAATCATAATGATCTATCTGTATGGATGAAGTTTGGTTTTGAAGATGCTTTTATTTCCCAAAATATATTCTTGTATAAATATTGATAATTGTTGTTTAATTGATTGTACTTTTTTTCTTTTCTTTTTCAGCTTTTATTTACTTGGGAGTTTGTGTTGCTTTTCTTCTTTTCTAACTGCTTTTTAGATGATTGTATTTGTTTGCTTTTGTATCTCTCTTTTTTTTTAGTTCCATTACCAATTATATATATTTTATCTTATTTCCATTTTGGAGTTTTTGTTGAATAGCTATCTCCTCGACTCTTTGTGCATTCTTGGAATTGCAGAAGTTAAATTGCATATATGATCTATATATTATGTAGTCCAAGGATGATCTCATAATTCTTTCATTCCATACATGGAATAATCAGGTAAAGGTACATTCTAATTTGTCCACGAATTCTTAATTAATTATTAACAAAGAACATTAGTTAATGATTGATTGATTAGTTAATCAATTACATAATGATGTGGGTTATTTTGGGAAAAAAAACATTTTGAGTCCCTATGATTTTGGTTCTGGCAAATCTAGTGAGCATCGAGCTTTCATTTTAACACATTAGAATTCTAATCATTTAACTTTTGCCGCATTGAGTGTCCCTGCAGTACAACAAAGTCAGCTTTGTACGTAAAAGTCAAGTGGTAAAGTGAGATTATTTATATATCCACATTCTTATATATATTTGTAATATATTTTTATATGTTTTATTCATTTATTTGTAAACGTAACTCCAATCTGCAAGATAATGATTGAGTGAGGTTTAGAGTTGAGTGAGGTTTAGAGTTGTTGACCGGCGATCATTCTCCGATATCTAAGTTAGGATAGAACTCAGGGCAATGTAGATGGTAATGCATTTAGCAAATAATCAGAGATTAGCTAGGGTTTAATAGAGTCATAGCGGTAACATACCTCTAAAGTATGACATACATGTATTTATATTTTGTATATACGAGAGAATATCTCCTTTTTGAATTAGGAGTCGACTAGTAGGAATTCTCCTCTGATTGTTAATTTACGATAACTTGATGGAGAAGAATATCTCCACTTGGCATCATCTAATTGATGCATTGCTTAACAATTTGGTTGAATATCTACCTTAAATCCAATATTTCACGCTAACTAGGACTCTTTAACCTTAATTGAAGAAAGATTAAGCTCATAATATGAATCTCACTGTTTGACTCGAGGGTTCAAATTGTGCCACGTACAATGGTTCATTTAGAGTGATATTACTATTATAGAAAAGATAAGTTATAGATGTATGTGAATTATTATTACACCCTTTTTTTCCACTTTGTTTTATGTATTTTTTTTCTAATAATGTTTTATATATTCCTTGAAAATGGAGAAACCGAAACTTATTGTGTTAAGTTGTTTGGTAGAATGTTGCAACCAAAGTTGTTGGAATAGTACTACCTATAGAGACATAGAAGAACAAGTTTGAAATATACAATATTGGAAAGAAACACAAATGTACAGCTTTTTTAAACTACAATATTATATATAGTGATTTTGTTTATGCTCATGGTGGCCTGCAATATCCCATTCTTCTTCTTCTTTTAATTTAAACATATTGAATATGGAAGGAATTATAATAAACTAATTACTAATACTTTATTTTTTAAAAAAAAACTAATTACCATACTTAATATATAATTTATTTTTATATTTTCACTTTTTGATTTAATTACTGGTACTGTATAAGGATGATTAGGCAAATGTCTTATAACAAAGGGGAGGATATAAATAGCATTCCTCTTGTCTCTTAAGTATTTATTTTTCCAACTCACTTTGGTATATATTACAAGGACAACACATCAAAAAAACTAGAGATATTACAAGGAGCAGTAGCTATCAGATTGATTCCAGTGGGATATCAAGATATGGCTCTTTTGCAATTATTATCAAATCATTATGTTCTCGTTTTTGGGTTGACGTGCTTTCTAATTAAATTGAATTAAATTATTAACTGAATGCTTACTGAATTGTATTGAATTGTTTACAATCAATAAAAAAATATATAATAAACCAAAATTTAGTTTATTAATTCAACGAAATTAAATGAACGTAAATTTAAATATAACAAAAAAATGAGTATAGAAAAAACATAAAGGATTAATAAAGACGTATTATGATTGGTTTGAGTTTTGAGTCAGATTTAAACCAAACCATTTGATAAGTGGCCTTGTACGAGTTAGATCGAATTAGACTAAACATCAAATAAGTATGTCCAAACCCAATGTACAAAGAGCGTGAGGGCTTAGTCAGATTCGACGGGCCAAGTATCTATGAAGAGATCTAAGTGGATGGCTTAATGAAAATTGTAGAATGATATTGAAAAAGAGAGGGAGGGAGGAGACATTGGTGGGAGACAGAAAGAGGAGCAAGTAGATCTCATGTTTGGTTGATTTGAATAGCACATTTGCCTTTTCTTGCCACACATTTATTATTTGTATTCAATTTTCTTCCTGCATCGATCTTATATTGGCAACACCACCTTTTATACATTTTCAATTTAGATAACCCTTTCCCTTTCATTCATGCACACAGATATATATGTGTACACATTGTGTCATTTAGCCATACCAATCTTCTTATTTTTAAAAATTAAAGATGGTGATATAAGGTTGATAATAACTTTCATTAATATCCATAATAGCATGTGCAAATGAATAATCTTTGAATTTTAAGTGTATACATTCTAATAAAGCTATTATTGGAACTTAGAATTAAATTAAATTAAATCTTTTAGTTTAATTGTTTCTGATAGAATATTTATTTTTTAAAAAGTAATAAGCATAGTGTGAGTAATGCACAAACTTCGCGACTAGGTTGGCACCTCTTCACTATACTGCATAAAAACTCAAATTTTATTAAAAAAATAAGCAAAGAATACAAGAGAAAAATTAAGAGAAAACGAAAATGTTCTAAATTGACTAAGTAGAAGTAACGCTAAATTTTAATTAGGCATCAGTTATTATGTTGTCTACCTGATAAATCATGTCTATTACGCCAATCTTATCAGAGAGCCCAAAGAACATTGAGAGATCGTGATTTTAATAAATTTACTACGTATAATCATATTCAATCCAAACCTTCGACCAACCTTTTTCTCAAGATATCTTAATAGCAAAAATCACAGCTTTTAACTTCTTTTTATATGGGCATAAGGAGTGTTCACAGAAAACGCAAAACAACCACGAGCAAAACCTCCGTGAGGTTCGAGAGGCCCCGTCAGTGTCACCCACATTCACTAGTTTGCATATTCACTGACCTGTTTGTGTTTACTTTTAGCCATCCTTTAAGAGGAGGAGACCAAGTGACACTAATAATATTAGAGCCTGAGGGGGATGAAAATATTTTAAATATAATTTGGCCCAATTGGAATAAGCTCTATAATTTAGTTGATTATCATAATTTGAATCATTATATGCGACTACAAGAAGGTCCTGCAGAAAGTTCATATTTTCTTAAGGCCCATTTTAGTGAAGGCTTAAGAAAACAACTAACAATCATATAATTTCTTCACTCAACCGAGTCCGCAAGATTTTGAACTAAAAGCTTTATTAGAGTTGATTAACTTTTTAACAAGCTAAGACGAGTATGAGCACACTAAAGCTCGACTTGGGCTTGTTTATTTTATAGCATGTTGAGTATGAGTGGGCAAAAGAGTTTGACTCAACTCGTTTACAGTTATGTATCTTAACAACTTTAAAGTAAACATTAAAAGGTAAAATTTAAAAAGTTTTACTAAATACCATCCGGTCTTCATAGGGATAACTCAAAAAAGGACATTTATGTCTTTAATTCATATTCAACAATTTTCTAAACATCGTTCTTTCTCTTAACTTCAATAAGTCACTTTCACAATTTCTACTCCAAACATCAAAAATCAATAATGTCAAACATGTCATCAACTCTATAAAGGAACGATAATAAATAACGAGATAATATCTCAAAAAAAAACAAATTTATGTCAAAATATGGCTCAGGCATCATTGTGTGGGAGGCGAACCAAGCTTATGTGACCATCGGGTGAAGTGATGTTGTATTCATTTTTAATGTAAACAAAATAAATTAAAAAATATTCAATTGATTTAATATATAGTAAAACCTCTATAATAGCCTTGAGACCAGACTATTTATATAACAATGGAGAGGTTATTTTTAAATAAAAGTTTGACTATATCTCGAATATATCAAGAATTTCACTAAATAAACACCATCGTTCCTTATGGAATTGTGGGTTCGGGTCCATATGAGAGTGAGTTTGGAGATATTATCGTTCTTTGCAAGTCTATTCTTGATCAACACAACGATTTTTTAGTTCGTTTTACTCGAAGGTTAGCTAATGGTGTGGCCGATGCTTCAGCGCGGTCGTCCCGTTTGTATACTATTTCTATTGTACTTAATGCATTTCCAAAGTCTTGAAATAGTTTGTTATGGTTTTACTAATTAGTGGCTCATTAATGCTCTTGTTTATTTGGTGAGAGGAGGGCAATATATCTCAAATCTATTGTTTTGGCTAAATGAAAGGTACCCTCCTCCTGAAAACAAACTCATGGACCCGGTGGCGGCCCAACAGAAAAAGTAGAAGCCGGCCCATTAAAAAGAAAGTCTAGGGTTTATAGCTTTATATAAAGAGAGCGTCTATTCATTTGCGTCTCTCTATATAATTTGCGGAGGCTGAGAGCAGCTAGGGTTTGAGAGGAATTTCAGGCGAGTGAATCCGGAGCTACTGCAACAGGATGGTATGATATCTTCCTCCATTCAGATTATCTCAGCTCTCTTCATCATTACTTTGTTTTTTATTCACTTACATATGATGTTCTAATCAGTCATTTAGTTGTTGTGTTTCCGGTAATTTTGGTTATCGTGTAGTATTTTGTTGTATGATTTCATACCAGATCTAATGTTCTATAGTAAAAATGAAATCCCACAGATATATTTGCTGTGTTTTTATACCTCATCTTGTGTAATTTTTGTGTGCTTAGCTGTGCATATCAATTTCGCTGTTCTGTTGTACTGCGTTAGCCGAACACTATTTGCAACCTGGATACGGACACCGGAAACTTTATTTTTAAACATGACCTTCATATATAGCCTTATGTAAGGTGACTTGCACGTGTTGGACTTTGCACAGATACTGATATGCTAGTGAGGAGAAGTGTGTCTGTGTATCATAGGCCAAATGTATAAACTAGTTTATTTGAATTAGATATATTCAAAGTTATATTTGAATTGGAGGTTTTGTTGATATATTATGTCAGTTGAATTGGTTATGTTGTTTTTGCTTTCCAATGGGCATGTAATGCGTGTTTTGAAATGCTTTACTATGTGCGCTTTACTTGGAGGAGATTTTGTCATGATATGCTGCCTATTGCTTAATTTTCTTCTGAAGTCGGTGCCTGTAGCTCTATTTTTGGCTCAATGATAGAATTGTTATGATTTAGGTATATGATTGCAAATCTGTATGAAACCCTAAAACATTGTTTTCCTATTTGAGGCTTAATTGTTTCTGTTGCATTTGGACATTGGAAGCATAATCTCTTATGTTGAGTAAATTGTAATTATTTTCTGTTCCTGCCATCTCTTTTAAAGCAGCATAGAAATGTGTTGTGAAAAATTTGTATGCTTGTTAACAAGTTGTATGTTGACACTGTTTTTCTGGTGCATTGCAGGCGAGAGGATTGAAGAAGCATCAGAAGAGGCTCAATGCCCCAAAGCATTGGATGCTTGGCAAACTTGGTGGTGCTTTTGTATGTATCACTCTATATTTTTATATTTCTAACAAAATATTTTCATGAATTATTTCCGTATTCGGTATCTTATTCTTTGTTCCATCAGGCTCCCAAGCCATCATCTGGACCTCACAAGTCTCGTGAGTGCTTGCCATTGATCCTGATTCTGCGAGACAGATTGAAGTATGCCCTCACATATCGTGAAGTTGTTTCTATTCTGATGCAGCGACACATTCTTGTTGATGGGAAGGTTAGGACGGATAAAACATATCCGTCTGGTTTCATGGGTATGTTGTCCTCAAGTTGTTACTTCAACACTTGTCTAATTTTTAGAGTAGAAAATTGTGTTTGTTTGAATGCCTGTGGACTTGGCGTAGGCTTTTTGTACTGCTATGTTGTTTACCTGAATAAATTATTTGTTGAATGCATCTGCAAGCACTTAATGATAGTTGTTCGGGTAGCTGGCCTTCTTAAGATTGGCATTGATTCCTTGGATGCATCTGCAAGGACATAATGATAGTTGCTCAGCAATTTCTAGTTTTAACTGTTTTTTTAAATGCTCCCTCTTGAAGTGATCTTTATACTGTATTGATTTTCTTTGTTTCTTTTTAAACAGATGTTTTGTCAATTCCAAAGACAAACGAAAACTTCCGCCTTCTTTATGATACCAAAGGTCGGTTTCGCCTACACGCAATCAGAGATGATGAGGCTAAGGTTTGTCTATTTCTTTTTCTCTTGGGTTATTTTTACTGAAATTTTAGATGTTTTTCTAGCACTTATGTGTTGAATTGTGGTATGATACTTTTGCAGTTTAAGCTCTGCAAAGTCCGATCTATTCAATTTGGTCAGAAGGGTATCCCATACCTGAACACATATGATGGTCGTACTATCCGCTACCCAGATCCCCTCATCAAGGCTAATGACACCATCAAGCTTGACTTGGAGACAAACAAGATCACTGAATTTATCAAGTTTGATGTTGGTAATGTTGTCATGGTCACTGGAGGCAGGAACAGAGGAAGAGTCGGAGTGCTTAAGAACAGGGAAAAGCATAAGGGAAGTTTTGAAACTGTTCACATCCAAGATGCAACTGGCCATGAGTTTGCTACCCGTTTGGCTAATGTCTTCACCATCGGTAAAGGTACCAAGCCATGGGTTTCTCTTCCTAAGGGCAAGGGTATTAAGCTGACTATCATCGAGGAGGCTAGGAAAAAGCAAGCTGCAGCTCAGGCAGCTGCTTAAGCAGTTGAATTTTAATATTGGAAGTTTTGTTGAACACATCTGATGAGAGATAGTTGGTTTGTTTTTAGGTGCATGGATTTCTGAAATGTTTGTTTTTATTCATGGTCACAATTTTGAACAATATATGTTATATGCTTATCAGTCAACTTGTGTTTTGCTCAAGGTTTCTGCTCAGTTAATTGATTCAAGCTAGACTGTAGGAAGTAGCATCGAATTGAAAATAATTATTGATAATGCAACCCTGGTATTCTCATACTGGTGTAAGCTGCAAAGCAAGGATAATACAGTCCTAGTGAAATTTGAATTATCTGTTACGATAATGTCGGATTTCTCTGGGAATAGGAACACAGATAATCTGTAGTGATTGTTAGGTTGTGGATATAACCTGTCCTATTTGTTTCAAATCTGCTATAGCTACTACCATCATGTTTTTATCTAAACAATCTACCATCGGCCCTCTGGCACTATGTCATTTTGTTTTATTTTCATAAAATCAAAATAACATTCTAAGTTACGTTTTAGTATCATTCTATAACACAATCCAAAATAGATATAATTCGTTAATTGGAATTACACAGTTCTAGTTGCTTGACTAAAGTCGATGGTGTATATTGTGCACGTAAAAGTTGAAAAATGTCCCGTTTCTATACTGCTTTGCACATAATTTTAAACAAACAAGGAGTAATTTCTAAATCCTTGATTGATCCAGAGAAATTAATCGGTTATTTATGCTCTTGTAATGCTTTTGTTACTGACATGGTTAATTGACACCAATTATTGGAGCCGGTGTCAAAATTGCCAAGACGCTGTTTTTTGGAAAATTGAGATCATTTGTCCTCCATTTTTTAAGAAGTTAACGCAATAATTAGCAGGTGTTAATCGCCCCTCCTCAAAACCATGAGAAGAAATGCTTAATCTCGATGGAAGAGGTGGATTGACGAGGATTTTTAAGTTGTGGCTCCAAGGCGGTTGTTGGAAATAATGTATTTTATACATTATCTTAGTGTCATTTTTGAGGCAATATATACAAGGGTTAAAGTGGTCATTATAATGATGTTTTCACATAAACATATTCTATGACACGTGAACTTTCCAACGGTATATTACACGCCAAAAAACGAACTTGTGATGAAAGAAATATTCAAGCTCAAAGATGGTATCTTGGATATGTTTAAGAGTAGAAAATTGCTCCCATCCCACATGCCTTTCAAAGAGCATTGTGTTTGGGTTTATATTGAGGATGCTTTGTAAGGCTCTCAAACTAATAAACCAAGCTATGCTCCTTGGGATACGCGCAGGGGGGTGCAAATCCAATCCCACCGGGTTGGGGGCGCACCCGCACGACGTGGGCGACGCGAATGCCGTTCGACTTTGGGGGCCCGTGGGCCGACCCTTTTTGCTACTCTTCTTTTTTCGAAATTTCTGATTCAGTTTTCAGAATTCTGAAACTGTTGGTCTTTTGTTCTTCCAACTACACAGATTGAAATCAGTGAAATTTTCCTTCCCGAGCTATTCTGTTTCAGCTCACTGTTCTTTGCTTCCGGTGATAGTAATCGTGCGTGGTTTGAGTTCGCTAACGACTCGTTGTATCCTGGGAGACTACGCCAACACGTGGCGAATTTGTCTTAAGGAAACTGCAAAGGCCTCGAGTATTCCTTCGGTAATTCGGTCGAGTATACTTTACTGTTTCTATTGTTTAGATTTACATATCTGTAATCGTTACAAATCAATATATATAAATCTTTTGTTATCTCCTGTTATTATTATTTACATTACAGTATTATTATCGCTAACAGCGGTATGAGAGAGACACAAAGATACAAGTTGTGAGGGAAATATTTTCGTCAGAGAGATACTTCTTTCAGAAAATGGGGAAGAACTGACTTGAATCTTTTTTATACAGTTGAAGATCTTGGGTAAAAGATAATGTCACACCAATTTGGTATTTAATAAGAACGATTTTTTTGTAAAACTTGAAAAAATCACAGAAAATTATTATTATATCTGTAGCCACACCAAATAAGTAATAAATTTGTGCTTTCATTAAGTTAACGGCTTAAAACCTGTGGTGACGTTTGCCTTACGTAGTAATTTATGTGAAATAAAGTTAGAGCTGAAGCTAAAATCAATAAGAGAAGAATTTTTGTTCATCCTCTTAAGAAAGCAATTGCACATAAAAGAGTATTTATACCTAAAAGAAACCAGAAAACAAAGAAGATAGTACCCAAAACACAATGTTTAGCTACTTACTAAGACTAAAACGAATCCTTTTACATTAAAAGCAAAACAAAATATTCAACTCTTTAACATTTTATCAAATTACATTTGATCAATTAGTATCCCATTTGGTAGTACTTAATTTATATAGTATGATTTGGTAACATATGGTCCACTTTATATCCTACTCATAGTATTTTGCTCATATCAGATCAATCATTTTTCCATCTACAAAAAAACCGTAATGTCATAAATTCTAATAACCCTATATAGCAAACATTATCAAATAATGTCATATAACCCAAAAGCTACAATTTATACTAACACAATATAGAGTGGTGTTCACCTAATCGATAACTGACTAAATACAGTTTGGTCAATCATCATTAGATTATAATCTGATGGTGAAGAAGAAAACCTAATGAAATACTCCCTCCGTCCCAAAAAGACTGTCGTTTTAGCCAAATATGGTTGTCCCATATTGTTTGACGTTTTCATACTTCCAAGAAATATTAATTGCTTAAGTAACATAAACTTCCCAATATACCCCTAATTAATGAAATAAATGCAAGTTATCTAGACAAAAAAGTTTTCTATTAATATGAGGGTAAAAAGGTATTTTTCTTTATAAAAAAATATGAATAATTAACTTTCTTAATCTATGTGCATATGTCAATATTTTTGGGACGGAGGGAGTAGTTTAGATACTACATAAGTAATTGGGCTTTATCCCATTCCTACATGGCGGCCCAACATAGTGCACCTTCTACATATCCACACAAAATAAATTTGAGTCCATTAAGAGTACAAAACACCTACGTAATTAAAACAGATAGACGAGGATATAAAGGGAACATTGACTATAAAAGTAACTAGGGTTTATAAAACAGAAGTTCCTTTCCAGCCTATATATATCTGCAGATCCTCACTAGGGTTTTGGGGGCTGGGCGTTCGTGCTGATTCCATAGCCGTCATTACGCCTCTTTCAAAATGGTAAATCCTCCATTAACTTCTTCTTAACATGGTTTTATTTGTGCCCTAAATTTTGAGTTTAGGTTAAATTTAGGGTATTTTGTTCTTGTATCATTGATCTTTAGAGCATATCCTAGAATTTCTTTAACTATAAAAACTAGATCTGTAGTAATTATGATTATAGGATTCTTAGGGTACTTGATAATATATTTGCATTTTAACCAATCTGATTATAGTGTTTTTGTGATTTGAATGTTGTAGATTGATTATAACTTTTAATGTGCTTCATTATCTAGTCATTGGGATTTTGATTCCCTCTTGGCTCGTTCCCTTGAAGCAATAGTGTTTGTGTTGTTCTTAGCGTATCTTCCTCGTCTCATCGTTGAGTCGGGGGCATCATTGCTGGAACAACTATATTTCTTATTTGATTTTGTCTGATGAAACAGTGATGAGTTCTACAGACCTGTAATGATTTTGCGGGTATGATCGCAAAATTTTGAACATCTAAGGGACTGAGTTTCTTTTTACATTTTATGTATTTGTTTTTCTAATCTTTCAAGGCTTACATCACAATGTTTGTTGTGATATTACAGTTTTAATTAAGTTTGATTAGTTAATGCTTATATGTAAGCCAACAGTAGTTGTGTTTCCCTCGCTATCCAAGGCTGAATTTTTCTGTTGCATTTGGACGTCGGGTAACTACATTCTTTAGTTATGACTACTGTATTTTTAATCTTTGTTTTACATGTTTTGAAAATTGAGTTGCATGTGTGTCGTTATTGAATGTGTTGAATTAAATCTGTTTTTGATTTAGAACTGTGATGAGCTCTACAGACCTGTAATGATTTGCAGTAATGATTGCAAATTTTTGAACATCTAAGGGACTGAGTTCTAAATATTTTTTATTTAATATCTTGTCAGCTTAATGTGAATCGATATTTTCGGCTTGCAAACTTTTATTTCTATTTTTACTGTTGAGTTCTTAGCGATTTGAATTCTTATGCTACCTGGATGTTTTGTATGTGAATTCTATTGTATATCTAATTATTGGTGTATGCCTCAACTTGTTGCTTATTGCTCTGTTATTGCATTGTCTTTTTACAGCCTAAGCAAATTCATGAGATCAAGGACTTCCTATTAACTGCAAGAAGGAAAGATGCACGGTCAGTGAAGATCAAAAGGAGCAAGGATGTTGTCAAGTTCAAAGTCAGGTGCTCCAAGTACTTGTACACCCTTTGCGTATTTGATAACGAGAAGGCAGACAAATTGAAACAATCTCTCCCTCCGGGTTTGACTGTTCAAGATCTTTGAGTTCGTTGAAGTAGCTTGTAGACTATTTCATTTTTGTCTCAATTTAGCTTTTGTGAAACATATACTTGGGTTGTCATTTTGAATTATAGATTTCTTCCGTGGATAATTATCATTAGTTCATTAATGGAATTCATGAAGCTTGTTTTGGTGAATGATTGAAGAATGTTCATTTAGCTTTGTGCTACCGGTGGCTGGTTTTCTCTAAGAAAGTCTTTTGTTCTTTGTATGATTAAGTAGAAGCGAATCTTTGAAGTGTATGTAAAATGGACCATTTTGTTTAAACACGAGTATCAAGTATCAACAATGTTAGATAACTTCTCAAAATGGTCCAATTGATTGTTGCTGAGGTTAGAACTCAGTATCCACTACGTTGCAAGTTGTGTTATGATCCCACAGCATATTTCATCATACAACTTTTGCATATACACCGCCACTCAAAGCAGTGTGGTAGAAAGGAGACGTGGTTCGTTAGTTGTAGTTTCTGGGGTCTTGATTAATTATTCTTTCTTGACAAGTAGGTTATGGGGGGAAGCATTAATCAAAGCTTATGTGAATGCTGGAAAATTGTAAGTAATAGCTATAGAGAAGTTTTTAAGCTTATACTAAATCAAAGCTTATGTGAATGCTATCAGTTGACTTAAAGCTATTAATTTTTCAAGGTATCAAATCCCTTAACTCAAAGCTTGATTTAGACTAAGCACTTTTAGTCCAATCCAAATTTCATTATATATATCAAATGTTATGAAAATGACGTTTTTTTCATGTCAAAGTTTCTACAAAGATAACCATCATCTAATTCAAATTATAAATGGTCACATAAGCTGAAGGAACTTGTTTCAAATTTCAAAACAATGTTATTTGAATAAGTTACCTAAGCTACTTAAAAAGGCAAATGAATAAACAAGTGAAGTTGGACTAACTTGAAAAGGCAAATGAATAAACAAATGAAGTTGAACTTTCAAATCCGTAGAGCTAAATGAGAGAGCATTGCTCATTGAAAGTTAACCAGTAATCTGAACAAAGAAAAAGGAGGAAGCAACCGAGAGCTCTGTTTTCCAAGCAATCTTGATAATGCAACAAGTAGTCTGAACAAAGCAGCTTGGAGAAGCAAGATTGAAGTTACTTGTGTAATATCGACAAACAAAGTAACGTTTATGTTCATCAACTTTTATAAGTACTTGTAGAAAGACAATGAGCAAACAAAAAAGAGAAAATAGAAAATGCAAATGAGCTTTTGAATTTAAAGAAGAGCACCAATGGTTAGTTTTGAAGTTTGGAACAGATTACTCATTGAAATCTTATGAGCAAACACTAGAGACAAAATAGAAAATGCTCATATTTTGCTCAATAAACTCAAAGATATGCTCACAAACATCTTAAAAGGAACTGCATTGTTTTGTTGAGAAGCTTGAAAAGACCCATACTCCAAAAAAAGCTTTATTCTCATATCTTTCCTAGTGAGCTAGAATAGATATATCATGTAGTGCATTCAAATCTTTATTCACTCAAATATTCTAAATGATTAAGGGGAGCAGCTTAATCTTATTTTCACTATATGTACCTGAAATATCTAGGTTTTTAAGCACGTATAAGTTTAAAGTTGTAAGTTTTGCAATAAAGCTTATAAAAATCTCAATCCTTTTCTGATCTTCATTTTTCTGCTTGAAAGTTAAATACTATTTATTTTCTTTCATTCACATCTTCATAATTATGATCAAATATTTATTTCCAGGTAATTCTTTCATTTATTTAACAGATTTCTAAATTCAATGTGTAAAATTTAAAGACTTTTATGTAAAGAATGAGCTATACATAAACTTTATTATAGCAATAAAAAAAAGAAAAAGATCCTGAATTGTCTAAGTAAGTAAAGGTAACAACATAAAACCTTCTTTTTTAATCCAATTAGATTAGTTTCTTTAAGTAAATTCAAACATTTTAGAAATTTTCTGAATCAACGGAATCAAATTCAAATTTCTAAACTCAAATTTTGAGCATCACTACTAACAAAAATACTTTTTAATATACTACTCAAATATATATCAAAAAAATCATTAATTTGAGTTAAGGAAGCAAAAGACACAAATTAAATATAAAGTTGATTAGTGAGTAAAGTTTATTTGAGTGTTTAAAGGTTCCGAATTGCTTAAAGTTTCGGATTCGAATTTTCTAATTAATGTATATTTAAAAATATTTAATAGATAAAATCTATCTCAAATGAGTTATATCGAGTCTCAAATCGAAAAATTAGATTATCAATTTATTTTTCTCTCAGTTTTTTTCATTAATTAGAACGAATAAAAATTTAAGAAAAAAATGTAATATTCGTCAATAAAGTTACCATAATCGTATTTACCCCTAAATTTTTTTGAAGCGATAACATTACCATCACCTCCTTGACATGTCAATTCTATTCAATAAATCACAGTATTCAACCAAAATATCAAACGTTTACTACCATATCTATTATTATGGCAGGTCTAAAACATTTTAGTTTTTAGTGACTTTATTGACATAATGTATTTTAGTGACTATAATTTCATAATTTTTTTATTTTAATGACCATGGTGCTTTTAACCCATAATAAAAATTTAAGAAAGGAAGGTAGAAATTTGCATAAATGACATCGACGAATTTAGGAATAATTTAATAATAATTGTTTGGTTAAAGTTGTTAAACATAGAATTATTAATATATGAAATTAGATTCATCACAGTTACGGTGTGCAGAGATTGAGCAGCAGCAATTTCGTCAGCACTCTCATGTACTCCTTTCTTCCTTCCTGAAATTCAGTAACTTAAGCTTTCAATTTTTATTATTTTCTTGATTTTTTCTGCTGAGGTAACTCCTGTTTCTCATTCATAATTTTAAAAAGATGACGACTTTCATCATTAGGGGAAGATTTAGAACATGGGTTTTGCTTAATTTCAGATTTAGAACTTGGGTTTTGCTTTATTTAACTTGTGTTTGGTTGTTGGGAAAATGTGGGAAAAAGGGGGGAAAAGAAATGTTTTTTTTTTGTTTCTGAACTGAAAATTGGGGTTTGTAGTGGTAATTTCATGTTAGCTGACCCCGAATCATTTCGAGACTAAGACTTTGTTGTTGTTGTTTATTGTTTGTGAAATTCGCCGTCTAATGATTAATTTTGCTGCTTCTTACTCTTTTATTTGTGGGAATTTATTAGGGTTTTGTTTTGGGATCTCAACAATTGGAGTGATAGAGACTTCTGAACCCCATTTTTGGCATCAGGGCAAGCATTTATTGGGAATATTGTTACTTTTTACTGTGATTCTGTGACGGGCGGTTAAGGTTTCATTGTAGTGGCTAGAAAAATGGTTAGGAATTTAGTCGTTCAGGCTTCAACAAGCCCTTCTGTGTTGTCTTCGTCATTGAATATTAAACCTCGTGGTTCTTCAAATCTGTTGCCCTATCTTCCACCGAGACCTCATAAGCAAATCATGCGAGTAAGAAACATGTCAGCTGATGCAGGACATAATCCAACCTCTCCTTCTTCAGAGAAAAAGAACCCACTTGCAGTTGCTCTAGAGGTTCCTCAAAGTATATGGAGACAAACAGTAAAGCCGTTAAACGATTTCGGTTTTGGACGGAGAAGCATATGGGAAGGTGGCGTGGGATTGTTCCTTGTGTCGGGTGCTGTGCTTCTTGCACTTAGTTTGGCTTGGTTGAGAGGATTTCAGATACGTTCGAAATTCAGGAAATACGTGGCTGTATTTGAGTTTGCTCAAGCTTGTGGTATTAGCACGGGAACTCCAATTAGGATTAGAGGGGTGACTGTTGGCAATGTCATCAAAGTTAATCCTTCTTTGAGAAGTATTGAAGTAGTTGCTGAGGTTTGTTCGTGAAAGTTGATTTCTTGCATCTTCCATCCTAAAATGAATGTCCTTTGTTTTGAATTGTTTATACTGAAACTCATATTTTCTGGTTTAAAAATATTCTAGGTTGAAGATGATAAAATAATAATACCTAAAAATTCGTTGGTTGAGGTGAATCAATCTGGTCTTCTCATGGAAACAATTATTGATATTACCCCAAAGGATCCGATTCCATCACCCTCTAAGGGACCCCTTGATGCGGAATGTGTGAAGGAAGGTCTAATTGTATGTGATAGGCAAAAGATGAAGGGATATGAAGGAGTGAGTCTTGACGCTTTAGTTGGGATAGCCACCCGTCTAGCACGCGGAGTGGAAGAAATTGGTATTAATGAAGGGTATTCATTGGCTCAGCGCTTTGCTGTTGTTATTGAGGAGGCAAAGCCATTGCTTATAAAGGTGCAATCTTCCCTTCTTATACTCTCTTGTTCTTCAATCAAACTTTCAAATATCTGCTTCATCTACGTGAATATAAGGCTTCATGACATAGAGCATACAAGCTTTAACTTTTATCAAGTTCGAATTGAGCATGGTTGATTCTGATGTCTACATCTACGTGAATTAATGTCTACTAATGCAAACTTTGATTCTGATGTAGTGATTTCTCAGATCCAGGAAATGGCTGAAGATGTACAACCTTTGCTTGCTGAGGTTCGTGAAGGTGGGCTCCTTAAGGAAGTCGAGTCTCTGACAAGAAGCCTAACTCAAGCCTCTGAAGATCTAAGGTGATTTATAAACTTTCTGCACAGTAAACTGGATTAAGGTCTTCCCCTGTTTTTATCCCCTTTTTTCTAATAACAAAAAGAAAAAAAGTGTGGGGGTTTGGGAGAGGAGGGAAGAATAAAGAACACAGATGTGTGTTGTCACCTACTTGCTTCAGGCTTTCAACTACTGCTGTATATAAGGATTTGCCATCCTTAATGTTTCTTTGATATTTGATCCCGCTTTCATTGATAATATGCTCTTGCAACTAATGATGCCGATGTCATTAAAAAAAGCCTAGAAATTTTCGCCTGTAGTTTGTTAAGTTACTTATATAGACTTATAGTAGATATATTGTCATTACATCTTCTCTGTCGTTCTCACTTCCTATTAATTGATTCAAAACTTCTGATCATTCATCGACATTTGATAAGAATAATGTTTCTCTATGTTAAAATTGCTTCTATCAGAATAGCTATCTCATATTTTTATGGTAATATTATTTTTATTTTTTTGGAATCAACTGCCGTAGTTCAAAAGCATATTGTTATCGAAACATTATTACTTAAAAGTGATTTTTTGTTGTTAGGAATGAATTGTTGTCCTGTAGGGTTGTGAACAAGATGGGGACAGATAATTTTACCATTTGTTTTGCCGATGTGGTGTGTATGGGGAAACAAATACCGAGAGGCGGGAATGAGGTGGTGATATATGGACCTCTCTTCCACCCAACAGAATCCTGAATTCCAATCCTCACCATGCCCCCATGTGGGATACCTATGTGAATTCTAATCAATGTTAAAAAAATTTCCCATAATTACATAAATATTATCCATGTATATTTATTTTCTCGAATAATATTTTATGTATAAGAAAAAAAAAAAGTTAATTTCATGAAGGTAGAAAGGTAAGTTTGGAATATTAGAATTAGAGAAATGGGGATCCCCACGGGAACAAGTATAAGGAACTATATTTTTCCCATCTTATAAAAGGGAATGAGGATCACCCAGTTAGATGGAGACAGGTACAGGAGAGGGGAGGCAAGCCCATTATAACCCTGCGCCATTTGCAATCCTAGTAATACTTAAATTCCAAATGTTGCCAGAACTCTTCAGAACATGCTTCATCGGTTTCTGTTTATCAGTCATCCGTTACAACTTCGCGTTTTTTGAGGCAATTTTTGTCTCTCCGTCACTATGACATTGCTTTCTTAGAGAGTAACATTCTGTCACTATCATAACTATACAGAATTTCAGCTAACGCTTTCTTCAACCTATCTATGGATTGCAGTCTGATCTAAGCAGTTATATAATCAAACTCATCTATATATTTTTGTCGAGGTCTTTTTGACAGTGGCAGATTCTTTTTTCTGCAGAAAAGCACATACATCTGTTATGACCCCAGAGAACACCGAGTTGATCAACAAGTCCATTTACAGTCTCATATTTACTTTGAAAAACATCGAGGTGAGATCATGATCTAAATCTACCAATTCATTTGTCATGCTAATGTTAGTAAAATTTTTTTTTGTTTTGTTTCATCGTTAAATCAGAATATAAGCTCTGATATTCTGGGATTCACGGGTGATGAGGCTACTAGGAGGAACTTGAAAGCGCTTATTAAATCACTTAGTAGGATGTTGTAAAAGCTGCCGGAAGGTGAAAAAAGCAGGGTAAGTTTCAGCAGGTGATAGGTATCATGGAGAGCAGAAACCTGTTCTGGCTCATACAGAATTTTTTTGTTACTTCTGCAATCTTTTGCTGTCGGACATTTTGCGTCAACCCAGTCAAAAGTGAAAAGTAGATACTTGCTCTTATGTTTCTTAAAACATGTGATATAGCTTTTGAATATACTTGAAAAAAGCTTTAACAAATTTTCCAGTGGGAATGATTTACATTATGGGAATATAGAATACATCAAATCTATTGTCTTGGTATACTTTTCCTTCTAACTTCCATTTCATAATTTGAAGAACTCCAAAACTTCCATGTGATGTTATCTCGTGTTCCTATGGATTTTTCTTTTTGTATGGAATCAATTTGTGGATAGACTGATTTTCAGATGACAATCTAGTTTTCGTAGGTCACCAAGCTCTGCGATCTTTTAGCATGTGCTTCCTGCCTTGCATTTACCGTGGTTTTATGTTATAAGTTTACTCCTTAGATTAGGACACCCAGTAGAGTATCAGCAAGTTGCTTCATTGACTTGCTGATAGTTTGTTAGAAAGGTGCTGCTTGCAATCCTTGACAAATGTTAGAGAACTTTGTATATACATCAGATGAGTTCAAATATTTTATGTGGCAAAGGGAAATTTGAAGGTCGAATTAGAAATCCTAGCAAGTTCAGGTATCATAAGTGAATTTTGCCTGGTATTTGTGGCCTTTGCATTTGCATATGTTTTGTTTGTGGTGAAACAAGAAAACTTCCATTTGATGCATTGCCATTGTTCTTTTTCCCTCTTCAACCTGTCCCCAAGACTATTACAACATAATTTTCCGACGGAGTTATATATACAGTGAATTTCCACTAGGCCAAACCTCTTGATGATGACGAGGTATCGTGTCGTAATTGTGTTATGTGATCTAATATATTCTACACGATTATACATGTTATAACTGATACAAGGATTGCGTCATACAGGACGTGTAAATCGTGTTTTTACATATTATTCTAGAATTCATTGTTGTCACATTTTGTCTGCGGAGTTAAATTGGTGGTCTGTCACATGACAACCTATTGCTGCCTTCCTTTTAAATGATGAACGGAAATTTAAAAGAGCCACGTGAATGATTATGGATTGCAGGATTGAGGGGTGAAATAATGATTTTGATTTGCTTTTTGTGTCCCTCTTCTTTACAAGTTCATTCATTTGGACCCGTTTTTTTAATTAATTTCTCATGTTATGTTGGAAATTAGGCCCACTTTGTTAAGAGTGCAGATCTTAATTTCATTAATTAACTCCGTAATTAGTGATTTTAATTCTGATAAATACCCAACACTACTTCGGCTAGACAACAAATTAGTATTTTGCAATTTTTTGAATAATTGGTAATGGAAAATCACAATTTGTACAAAATCAACTTAGATGGTCGGTGGTGCAATTTGCACTTCCAACATACCGTTGCCCTTTTTTTTCTTCCGTCCAAGCCGGAATGTCATTTTGGCATAAGCATCACTCGTGTGCTTACGAGTGTGTGATTTATGATTTGGTAACATTTATATGTTCACCTTTAAAAACTATGAACTTAAACAGAAGTTTCACATAAAACTGTGAAATTAAGCCTTTTATTATACACAATGAAACCAAAAATTGTAAAACAAGTGGTAAAATAGGTGCATTCCATGCTTGTTTTATATATACATTCGGATTTTATTTGACATTTATTTTGTGATTTTCGGTTCTACCATCTACTATTGAAAGCTTAATTTTGCTCACTGTGATAATTCTTCCTAAATTTACTGACATTTCATTGATTTTGATAGGTCATGGATAAATGCTACAAAATCATAAGTCATAGTGCAAACATCACCAGTCATGCAAAGGGTAAAAGTAGAAGATTGAATGCAAATTTGTTAAAAACAAAGAAGAAGTAAAAGTAGTAAACTTCAACATTTACTCACTAGATGTTGCACCTAAATCAATATAATCGGATTATCCATGACCAGGACATCTGCAAAGCTTTAGTATGTTGTACTATAAAAAAAACCCGAAGCTGTTGAGCGAATCTTCGACAAGCATCTTCAAGTTGGAACAAACTTACTAAAAGCTTTGAATGCTTGAACAACTCCATTTGTAACCATAGAAAGACATCTAAGCAAGCCAAAGCGTCCACTATGCATCATAGCAGTTTAGAAGTTTCGATGCAAAAGATCTTTCAATAAAATTTTCACATCATTGTAAATGCACTCACTTATGGTTCAGCTAAAAGAAGAAAATACGATTAGCATTCTATAGAGCACTTCAGATAATGCCAATACAGAACAAAATTTAGTTAGGAAACGTGGTGGAAACTTATCTAAACCCTCTTGTGTTTTGATTTTCTAGACTTTTTCTGGTTTTACAGATGAAAAAAGTCGGCAAGGTAAAGTCTAATTCACAAAATTTATAACTAAAATGGTACCTGGTAAAGATGGGAGAAATGCTGGAAGATTACTTTGAGTATTAGCTTCTTCATGCTTTTATTTCTCTAACTAAACCTCCATTTCAGTAATAAAATTTGCACCGAACAACTCATCTTGAACTCCCGAATTGGTGGTGTCCACGCCAAGATTTTCATGGTCATCTCTTGCCGGCTCTTTCAGGGCTTGCTCATTCACAGCTTCATGTTCATCCTTTTCCATAGTCACCTCCTCTTGGGTCTCGACATCTGGGAAATTTGAATTCTGTGGTTCTTCCAAGGTCATGCTGGCAGGACATCTAAATCCCCAGATATAGCAGACTTTGCAGCAGTGCCTGGCAAACATGCCACTTTGGAACTTCTATGATCGAGTATCTGATTCTTTGATGAAGCACTGCACGAAGATTTCCAATCTGTATCAGGAAGATCATTTCCACTGAATTTTTCAGACATCTGAGTTGTTGCAACACGTACATCAACTGCCTTAAAAGCACTAAACAAGCTTCCACCATGTGATGAAATGCTGTCAATAACTGAAGTAAAATCAATTGCTTTAACAGCACCGGAAACTCCAGCAGTAGCGGAAAAAGATTTCGCTATGTCCTCCAGTTGCGAATCCCCTCCACCACTAGATATGGGATCCCATTTAAGCCAGTCCAAAGACAAAGGTTCCTTTGGGTCAGATTTTACATCTGATGGCATCAACTCAACTCTAATAGTATCCTTGTGAAAATGCTTTTTCCTTAAAGCAATCGCTATGAGATTCCTGTTACATATTTGGAACGAATGACTCCAAACATTAGAAAAATAACATTACACTAGCAAAATATTTGGTTTCTTGCACATTTCTATACCTACAATTCTTCGAAATAGCTGCTTTGGCTCGTTCGGTAGAGAGACCATGCAAAGATGACAAATTTGCAACATCATATGGTCCTCTAAGTTCGCTCACAGAAGGAGCACCACTTGATAAAATGATATTTCTTCCTCGAGTCCAATCCACCAGCAACTACGAGTCAGAAAGAACGTAACTATAATAAATGAGTAAGAAACGCCATTGAAAATTCAGGAAAGACTAAAACTCATTCAGTTTTACAAGACTCCAGGGTTTTGGAATTCGCCTTGAGAAGAAGGCTGTTTCACATCTATATGAAAAAACTGAAAATGATACGGTTTGATGACACTGCACAAGCAGGGAAAACCCATATAACAGACTTCATACTGATCCTCGAACTTTAGAAAAGGCGATTTTGATATTGACAAGTTCAAGCCAATAGTTTAAATGAAGGTGTAAGCATCTAGTTGATGAATGAAACAAAAATTTCATACCCCATGCATCGCACGTTTCCGACTAGTTTGAATTATAAGTGAACCCATTCAATGTAAGACCAAAGGCTCTACTGATGCGCTTTTTCCAGGGAAGCAAAATATAAGGATAACTACTTCCAATCACGGAAACAACACAAAAAATGAGCAGAGTAAGACATAAAACTCCTTCAAGAACAATGAAGTCAACAAAATCAACCCAAACAATTTCAAATTAGCTTTATCTTAAAATTAGTGTCAGAATATATGCATCTTATCACAGTGTCCTAATGGTTCAATCAAAGAGAAATCAATCTATTATTTAACTATGTAAAAACTAACCTTGGCCCTTGATATCATTTGCCTCCTAACTTGAACATCAACGATGAGATCAGAATATGTAATTCCAAATAAACTCCACGCTGCATATTATTAAATCAAAAAGTTAACACCAAAACTGCCATAAGGAATAAGAAATGTCGTTGATCATTAAGCATAAAAACCAAAACCTGGATAGCAGCTTTAACCATAGGCTGCTTCAACCTGAACGGGAGCTTCTCTGAGAAATCAACAGAAATTATATCCACCTAACAAAAATCACGAAAAATAATCAGAAAACCATGCCATCATCAAAGAACAAATCCTTAAATAAACTTAAAACAAACTTGAACCTTAGATTTCTGACAGACATAATCGAAGGCGATTTGATTGAGAGGCCTAACAGCAACCAAATCATAAGTCTTCAAAATAGCATTGCCACTGTTAAGTGCCTGACTCTTAGCAGGATTATCAACAGAAAAAGTCAAGCGCGTATATTGACGGAAGGGAGAGGAGAGCGAAACCGAGGAGGTTGTAGTGGAGATTGACGGAGGAGAAAGCAAAATTGAGGAGGGACAAAAATGGAGCAATATAACAGCGGTCGCGATCGGACATTACGCCCTTGATGGTGTGGTTGTAAGCAATGCCGGTATAGCCTAGCTCCATTGCCTTGATAACCAGCTTTATTCACGTTGATTTGGAGGGGTGTGAGGTTTCATAGGGAAGGGTGAGGTCGAAAAACATTAAATCTGACAACAAAAAAGAACAAAGTGAAGAGTGCTCTGTTATAAAATTTCACAAATCATATAACATAGTCAGACACAGAAGTATCAGGAAAGCATCCCAAGTCACCAAATATAATTTGTTTGTAAGATATTCCAAGAAGGTTAGAAGCATTTCTGAAATTATCAGATTACATGATATCATAGTAAGTCCATCATAAATTTTGAATTTAATACAAGACTTCAGATCCTACATCAGGAATTGTGAACTCCATCTCAATACAAATGGATTCCTATGGTCGTGGAACCAGGACTCGAGATGACCAGGGGCTTAAATGTTCAACCATAAACATCAATAAAAAATATCCAAAAGTAGATAGCAACACTTTCAAGACTGAAACAGGCCAATAAAGTTACAAACTAGCAATAAAGAATGCCGAAAATTCATAGCTAACTGAAACTGATGCGATTGTAGAACTATTCACGCCATTTGGTTCTATATAGTCACAGTCCCCGAAGCGCACATACCCAACACAATTATACTCACTCAAGAAACCTCCCAAACATATAAATTACTTCAACAACATTGTTTTGGTGACATATAAATCTCAACACAATAGTGCAGCAGCTTATTGCTATGCTAGCTAAAATCAACATATGTTCCTTCCAATTCCAAGTAAATATTGGTTGCTCGCGTGTGAATATAGCAACTTCTTCATACAAGTCGATGTAACTATAAGCAATAGCCTGAGCATCTTATTATATAGGTAAAACAAATCACCCATCAACAATCCAAAAGCATATTCTATATCGAAGGATTTCCCAGGGTCAAGTTACACACATATGTTTCAAGTTCAATACTGATGGAAACCGTAAATCGAGCATGGATAAACGAACACAAATATTACTTAATTCCCTTATAGGTCACGCTCTCTATCAAATTACCTATGAACAAATTATGACATCTTGAAATCCAAATGGGGCTTCAATAAAATAACAAAAACTCTTCCTGCATTGAGGTAGAGAATTTATTTTTAAGCAGTTTGATGCTGCATGGAAGCTGTTTTGATGTGTTTACGGCATAAAACTTGCGAAATTTTAAGTATGAGACTGATTAATAACAATGCCAAACCGACGTCACACAACAAATATATGTCCGTCTCATAAGTACCTCAAGTGGGAGAATTGTCTCACGTATATAACGAGCCATATGACTCCTGCATTCGGCAATGCAGGGAGTAGTTAACACAATAACCAGAATCAGGTAGAAATGCATAAAAGCCACATTGACGATGCTACAGTTTACTGTTGCATAGGAAACCAAATAAAAAAAAAATCAACCAACCTAATAACTAATTAATTAATTGTTTCATAATGGCAATCATTAGGCTTTTACTATAATGATTAGTTGCAAATGAGAGTGACAAAGAAGCCGACACTTTAATTAATTTTAAAACATCAAATATTATCACAATCTTATTCTCATGCTTTATTTCTTATTTCTATCAAATATCCAAAGCAAAGCATAACAAGAAAGATTAGAAATTATTGCTCAATTCTAACCCCAAAAAATGGAAATCTTCCAAATTTTTAAAAGTGGGTTACCAATGCCAATTTTTGCAATAAAGTTCCTGAAAAATTGATAGTTTGCTAGTTTATTTTTAAAATAATGTGTTAACCGTTAAAAACAACTTTTTAATTTAATATAGTGTTTGGTAACTGTAAAACTGCTTTCTCATAAAGTAAGAAATGATGTTATTAGCAAAAGCTACAACTTGCAGCTTTCGGAAATTAACCGTTAAAACTTCTGTAGAAAACTGGTATTCATATTATTTTCTTATTAAAATAATAGACTTAACATTCAGATAATTTTAATAAATACATATTTTTCTTTTTATTTCTTGACTTTTTAGTACATTTTGAAATGTATTTACCAAACACATTTGAGCTTTTTTCTGCTTTTTTTCACCGAGCCTCTTGGTGAATCAAGTCAGTCCGCCCAAAATATAGTAAAGGATGAAGTATGTCAACCTTCCCTTGTTTCAAATGGCAAATCATGTCAGTCCGTCCATCAGCTAGCGGATCATATCAATGGGCCAAAATCAAAGCCCATAAAAGGACAAAGGAAAACCATATGACCCAAATCGTATCTTCCTATGGACGTATGGAAGATCCTCCCCAAAACAGTTATTCTCTTGCGCTGACCAAGCTAAAAGGCTCAATGGTCATTTCACCCTCCATTTCTAGGGTTATTGAAAGCACTATATAAGCTTAAATGGAAAAGGAAAAAGTACACATCTACTATTCTGCAAATATTATTATTTCTCTTGCTCCTTTTTTATTTCTCTCTATTCATTTTATCTCTCTAGTTAGCTTTACTAACTTGATTGTCAGAGTTCTATTAGGTGAATGGATCGACAAGGACGTTCCGACAAACCTTCATCCCGACGACCATTTAACTCAAGATTCAACATAACTAAATTCATAAGTGATCATACATATATACCTTATTTGTATTTGTTTGCAACTCGCTAGTGCTTGAGTGGAATTGCTCTATTGTTCATCTTCTTCTTCACAATTTTATGTATGTTCAGTTTAATACTCGGAGGTTTATGTGATAACAACGAAAATAAATACTTTAATACGTTATAAATAAAATTATCCCGAATATACAAAGTTTGAAGATTGTACGTAAATGAGCACATGTTCTTCATTAATTTCATGAAAAAATAAAACAGAATCTTAGAAAATAGAAAGTAAAATTCGTTTTCTGTGAAAAGTACAATATAGAGATGATGAATCTAAACAAACTTAGTTGAGAAAAATCCTAAAGTATTTGCATTAATGGCATATTGTACATATATATCATCTTCCGAAAAATAGGTGCCCTATTTTTTTTGTGGGGCAAACTTTTTGTCTACTAAAATCAAAGCATTAATGGGATGTTGGACATTTTCATTTTTCTTAATAATAAATAATTTATTGCTTTGTTCTTCTATATATGCATTGTAATTTTAGTGGAATGAGTTGGAAAATACCCATGAGGAAAAAAGTATAGCATAAAATCTACTTTTATAAAAAATGAATTTCAGTTAATATTAATGTTTTTTTTAATCGCCATGTTCTAGGTGTATTAAATAACATTCTTTTCACTATGCGTATATAGTAAAATGGAGTCAAAGAGTCCACTCCGATCGAAAGCGAGGGGTGTATTAGACTATTACAATATTTATTTTTACTAGTATATTTGGAGTTTATTAGGATAAATATAAAAACAAAATTTGTGGTTTATCTAATCAATACATAATTCCTTATGATAGAGACATTTTAGGGACCCTTGTTGAATATAAAAATTTAGATAACCATACCTACAATACAAAATAGGCGGGTAAAAGCATACACATTATAATCATTTATTTATGTATATTAAAAAGGTTAGAAATGGTTAAAGAAGGTGAAGTGAATCGAGACATTATTTTCTGGTAAATAATTTACGAAAAACTTGTATTAATTTGTTGAAACATTGAATCTTTATCCACTAAATGATTAGAGAAGATCAAATTTACTAATTTGATAATAAAAATAAGCAAAAGTGAAGGGTTTGCTAATACAGTAATGTTCAAGTGGTCCTTGAATGTCCAAATTGAATTTGGACATTGACCATTAGATCTAACAATTCTGTTTACATTCACATTAAAAACTAAACCCTGGGCACTAAAAACTAAACCCTAGACCCTAAATCATCAACCCTAGACACTAAAAACTAAACCCTAGACCCTAAATCATCGAATCTAAATGACGTGATACTCCGGACTAATAATTCGATAACACGTCACATATTAGTATCTAGGGTCGATGATTTAGGATCTAGGGTTTAGTTTTTAGTGTCTAGGATCGATGATTTAGAGTCTAGGGTTTAGTTTTTAGTGTTTAGGATTTAGTTTTTAATGTGCATATGAACGAAATTGTTAAATCCAAAGTCAATGTCCAAATTCAATTTGGACATTCAAAGACCACTTGAACATTACTGATACTAATAATATGTCATATGGTTGGTCTGATGATGCTCAGAAAGCATGGCTAGAGAATTATAGCTTTTCTTCTTTTTTTTATTTCACTAAAATGGATATATTTAAGTAGATTTCTCCTTCAATAGTGAGACTTCGTCTTTAATTTTTATCTCGTTCGATTGGAAAAGAATTTTAAAATTTTGATGAAGAAGCTTTTTTTTTTGATGAAGAAGCTTGATTCGGCTTAACAGTGAGATTTTGTCTTTAATTTTGTAGTTTTATTGGAAGTTAGTAATTGTATGATGATCTGGAAATTAGAATCATTACTATAATTCCGAATGAATTAAAAAGAAAATAGGAAGAAAATGAAAGGAGAAATTGGGCTAAAAGTCGTGGATAATGTTGGAGAAAAATACATTTTCCTTTTCTTCTGAATAAGAGGAATAATTGGGTCCACTTTGAGTATCCAACACATGTATGTAACACAGTAGAAGAAGCATAACTATAAATAAATAAACCCTATATATTTTTCTCTTAACAACAACTACTACTACTAATAAATAAATAAAGAGTAGTTATAAATAAATAAATAAAAGGTTGTAGTAAATGGTTGTGGCGTTCATGTAATTGTTGTGTACACTTATATTTTTATATCTTTACATTTTTAGACTGCATGTATAAAGTAAGAGATTTTTTTAAAGCAAATCCGTAGTTTTAGTTAACACTCGGGTGATAGGGTACTACAACCTTTTAAGATAACCAACAAATAGTAATTGAAGAAGAAATATATATATTAACGAAGTTCAATGTTTATTAGTAGATACAGTCTATTGTTCAACAAATTTTAAGAGTTTATGATACAAAGTTCAACAAATTGACGAATCTTTCTATAATTTTAGGAGATACGGTATGTTGTTCAAGTTCAATAGCCGTACTCTTTGTTTTTTTTAAAATATACATTAAGCATCTAATCTTTCTACTGAACACATTAACCCTCCAATATTTCACTTCTACACATTAAACAATTGATATTTTATTTTTTTTATTGCATCAAGCTCTTCAAATTAAAAAAAGTGAATCTTGTTTCATTCTCCATCTTACACTTGCCAGTTTCGATAGATAAAACCAATATCAACTAACAGAGAGTTCGTGAGTTATAATTAGAAGTGGCAAGGAATGTGGATATAGTTTGCAAACTATTCTAGATCAACTAAGTCAAAGTTCGATCAAAACTTGGTTCGACAAGATTTGACTCGAGCATTAACGAGCTGAAATCCGAGCTTTATAAGCTTAATACACTATAAAAAGAAAACATTAGGGACCATAAGCATAAAAATAATAATGATAAGAAGACATCACAACTGCTTCTCTCTTTATTTTGTTGGGGATGTGACACTTTTTCTTTTAAATCAGGTAGCCGACACGCCAACGCCATTACATTGTTCCACAGCTCCCCATTACTCTTATGCACATGCACCCATTTGCACTATCATTTTTTTATTTTATTAATTCATGGGTATTCTCATCATTTAACTAATCTCCAAATCCTATTGTTTTATATTAGTATCCTCTCATTAAAAAAATCATCACTTTATCCTTATTTTAATCTCCTGTTTATATTCCTAACCAGTTTCATCAGCAAAGAATTCTGACCTTTTGAATCCTTATTAATCCAGCAAAAACCCATCCTCAAAGATTCAATCTTTTTCATTTTTAATAACTTCTGTAATTCAATCTACAAATGGGTGTTTTTTTTCTTAACTTTTTTTTTGTTTGTACTCATTAGAATTCTTGCATGTGTGATCTATGGGTTTGTGTCAGTCTGACAACTCCTCTATATCTCTTTCTGGATTGTGCAATATGAATGAAATGATTTGAAATTAAAATTACCCTTTTCCTGAAAAAGTTGTCCGAGTGATTCCAAAACACAGTTCTCCTTAAAAATATAAAGTATGTAGGATCGGTATAAATAGTATTTAAAAATTAATAAAAAAATAATAATATAAGGTACAATAAATTAACACGGAACTATTTAAAGTATAAAAAAAAATATTACTTTAAAAGTATAAGTGACGAAGAACGATATACTATATACTGTACTACTATATCGTATTTTGAAAGTGCTCTAAAATTTTATTTTTTTTGTTGTTTTTAATTTCTTATCTTCTTTCACGATTCAAAAGGGAAAAAGACTGCCTTTTTATTTATTACCCATTTGGATTTCCTCCCTCCCTCTCTCTCTCCTCACTTTCTCCCTCTATAATTTCTTACAAATTCCCAAAATTTGTTGGCTTTTATGATTACAAGGGCAAAGGTTTTTTTTTTTCTTATTATCAATTGAAGATTTATAGTCATTTTTCTCATCTGGGTTGTTGAGTTTTTCTGGTACACTTCACTTGTTTCCTATCCAAGCTGTACACCATTATTACTTCCTTATTATACTAAACATCCTTTAGGAAAAATCATTAATTTTAGGGTTGTATTTATTTCTTTGCTTATATTTATTTAATCCCCTTAGTTAAGTTCCCTATGATTAATGAATTTGTTTGACCATTAATCAATCTGATTAAGAATATTGGTTCTATTTACTTCTTTCTTATGAGTATTTAGCATTTGTCACTCTCTTTTGAATCTCAAAGATTGAATCTTTTTATGGTAATAACATATATCATTGACAAAAATCTTCCCTTTTTATGTTTTTTTCATCTGGGTATACTTATAAACTGATGAAAAGTGAAGGGTTGTTAAGAAAAAATGGCAAATCTTGTTCCTGGGGTGCTTCTGAAACTTCTGCAACATATGAACACAGATGTGAAGGTTGCTGGTGAATATAGGTCATCTTTGTTGCAAGTTGTAGGGATTGTGCCTGCCCTAGCAGGGGGTGAGCTGTTCTCAAACCAAGGGTTTTATCTCAAGGTATCAGATTCATCTCATGCTACTTATGTATCTTTACCTGATGAACATGATGATCTAATCCTTAGTGATAAACTTCAATTGGGTCAATTTATTCATGTCGAACGGCTTGAATCTGCCTCACCTGTCCCTATTCTTAGAGGTGTTAGGCCTGTTCCAGGGAGACACCCTTGTGTAGGGACCCCTGAAGATATCGTAGCTACCCGTTCGCTTGGGTTTCTTAATAATAATGGGAACCATCATGATTCTGGTCCTGGTTCGGGTTCGAAACATGTGGAGAAAGTGAAATCGCCAAGAGTTGGGAAATTGGGGTGTAATGTAGGTGATAAGGAGAAACCATTTGGGGTTAGAGTAAATGGGAATGGTTATAAGGATGAGAAGACCTCTTCTTTGAGTAGGACGAAGTCTCAGTTGTCGAAAGCTAGTCTGAATTTGGATTTCAAGAAAGAAAGTTTGGCGAGATTGAGATCCTCAACGTCAAGTTCGAGATCGATTCCTTCTTCTCCAACAAGTTGTTATTCACTTCCTACTTCATTTGAGAAGTTTTCTAGTGGGGTCAATAAGCAAACTAAGGTTAAGAGTTCTGGTAAGTCGGAGTCGGTGGAAAGGGCAAGTTCTACGCGTGGAGCAAGTCCGACTGCAAAGAGGGTACCGGTTATCAAGAATATAGTTCATGGATTTGAGCTTGGGGCGAAAGCTTTAAGGAAGAGTTGGGAAGGGAATATAGAGGTGAAGAACAGGGAGAATTCAAAATTAAGGGCTGCTAAATGTGACCCGAAGATTGATCATCGAACTATATCTGTAAGTGTAATTATTTATATATGCACTCAAAGTATACTTCTTTTTGTTCTTCACACTTAAAATTTTGCTAGAATGTTGGACAGTAGATCGATTAAACTTGATTTTATTCCATTGTTAGTCATTAGGATGGACCTGTAACTTTTTTTAGGCGAATAAACGATTAAATTGATGATATGCTCTTTTTTAGCTAGTGATTAATCCCTTCTCTCTACTGGATCTGAACATATTTTGCTGATTGCTGTATTCTTTGATTCAGCTTTTGTTGACGTGGCCTATTCTCTTGAAGTCAAACTACTAGATTTTCATCTAATCTAAATGTATTTTTGCAGACTCCTAGAAAAAGCACGTCGAGCGAGAGGTTGCCACCAAAGGATGATTATAAATCTCAAATATCTGTAAAATCATTTAAAGAGGAAAACAGAAATCCAATAGGTACTCCAAAGAAAGTTATGGCAAATGGGGTTTTGGATGACCAAGAAAAGCTGAACAAGCTAAGAACGTCTGTTGGAAAGAAATCACCAGGAGATATTGCTAATAATGGCTTTCCCGGAAATTTGGTCAAGGTTCCGATAAATAGTAAGAAACTAACCGAAGGAAATGTTTCATGGAGTTCGCTCCCATCTTCTCTTTCCAAGCTTGGAAAGGTAAAGTCTCTAGATAGCATTAATCTTCATAGGTTTCTTGAATTTTTGTCGTTTTCTACAAGACTTTTTCTTTATCTTTTCTGGAAGGCACTCACTTGGATAGCACTATTACCATAATGATAATGATTAGCTGATTGCATTTAGCTATTTTATTATATTAAGCGGAAGCACATAAATGTACAGAATTTTCAGGAGTGGTATTTAATTTGATGAAACAAGCTAGCTAGAAACACAAGACAATCTTAGCATAATGACGTCCTGACTATCAAATTTGTTGTTTGAACCTAAATAGTCCTTTTTCGAGTCCCCAGTTTACTTTTATCCGTTTGACAATATTCTAGTCTAATATACTTATTAGACTGTAGTTAATACCACTAAAGATCCCCTGTAACATTTTTTCTACACTAACAACTTGCTAGAAGCAGACCAATAAAATCTTCCAACAAAATTGTTCTTATTACTTGGTTCGAGGTTGATCACACTTCCATCATAAATTAACTAGCAGAGCAAGTTGCAGCTGACTGCATCTTTTCTTTTTCTTTTTTTTTGTATTAACTGCTTTAATGACGAGAAGCAAACTCCAATTGAGCTTACCTCTTCTTTGTTCATTCATTCATTCATTTGGTTTTCTGATGTGCCGAAGTCTTGGTAAGTCTCTTAGCTCGTTCCATTTTCTCATTTCTTGTACATATTTTTTTAATTGTAGGACGTTCTGAGGCACAGAGATGCTGCACAGGCAGCAGCAATAGAGGCTATGCAAGAGGCTTCTGCTTCGGAGAGCTTACTTCGATGTCTAAGGTAAGATACCTAGCAATAATAGAACTCATGAAATAGTTTTATGTATTAGTTGAGCAAGATTCGTGGAGTTTTTGATATGCTATTTTCTCTCAAACACCCTCTATTTATGAGTACTCTAGGTAGGGATTGCTTGTATGCAGCGTTTATGATTTGTAGATCTATTTATTTAAACTGAGACTGTTGCATCCATGTTTTTCAAAATGCTACGTTGCTGTCTGTCCATAATATTGCTATATTGAACTGTGAGGTGTAGAAAGTAAAGAATTAAAGAATTCAGTTTTAACTGTAACTTCTATGTTTAGATATTTCCAGTTTACTCAGTTTGGAATTTGAAGATTTGAATCAGATGCAATTCAAAATATATTTCTGTAGTATGAAATTCTCTTTGAATAACAAGATTTGAACTGTTATATTAGATATATGCGTAATCTTGTGAAGTATGGAACTAGGCATTTGTGCTGTTTTTTGGTTCATGTTTTAAGATCATGAATTTTCCCTCTTCGAGTGTTGGGTGTGTCGGACTCGGGTGCTTTCTGATATTGACCTTGAACCTGTATCCGCTTTACTTAACTGAATACAGATTGAGATCTAAATAATACCTACAACTTTCATGATTGGTTCGTATTCTTTTACCCAGGCTGTAATAGAAAAATATTTTTCGGATTACTGAAATCTGAACGGTAAATAAATGCTAAGATATCTTGTTATGAACATATATCTAATAAAACAGTTAACTTTGTCTCCGGCTATCAATTGACAGGTTCTATGTGGATTTTGTTTCCCCACATTAGAATGGTTGTATATGGGAGCTATAAAGTAAAAATAATAGGTAGATGATAACAAATTTTGGATATCCCTTATTGGCAAGTATCCCCCCTTAGATTCTCATGTAGCTTAAGTTACAGATCTCGAGTTTGAGTCTTAGTGTATACAACCACCTATAATTGGGAGAGGGTGACTAATCAACCTTGAACCGGTTAGGCAGATTTTATTACCAAAAAGAGGAAGAGCTAATCAAGGAGCTAATTATGGTTGATGGCATCTGTTCTGTCAGTTTCCGTTAGTGATGCCTCGAATTGTGCCATTTGATAAACGTTGGGGCTAAAATTGTTATTCTGTACATGGAGGGACAAAAAAGTTTGTACCTTATCTCATATATGTGCGTATGGTTTCTCTTAGTAAGACCAACATTGATTGCTCCAATCAAGGACCGCTAACCTAGGAGCTAATTATGGTTGACTAAGTATACAATTAGATTACGGCTATTCTAGCTCCGTAGCAGTCTTTCATTTTTAATGACCTTTAGCTTAGCGAGAACCGTTATATGGATGTGTTGATGATTGATGATTGATGATTGATAAAATTGTAGGCTGAGTGACAAGATAAAGGACCTTAGAACCAATTATTGAACTTATCAAATTGACTTGCAGTATATTACGTTCTTTATACATCTATGAAGCTCATTTGGACCATTGTCTTGACTCTTTTTGTGCATCTTCTTGCAGTATATACTCTGAGCTAACTTCCTCGGCTAAAGAAGATAACCCGCAACCTGCCGTGGAGCAGTTCTTGACTCTCAATACAACCTTGAACAATGCTCGCACAGTTGCAGATTCCCTGTCTAAAATAGTTCCTGCTGGTTCATCCTTGGATTCCAATGATAACCCATCAGAAGAAGTCCTAAAAGTCACATCCGACAGGCGTAAACAAGCCTCCACTTGGGTCCAGGCTGCATTGGCCACCAACCTCTCGCCCTTTTCAGTATTCACCAGAGAAACGTCTGCAGCTCTCGGTCAAGGCCAAAAAACATCTACTGGTAATCAACCTGTTTTAGTCCTGGAGAACTCTTCAAAGAATGGGTCTGCAAAAGCTCCAGGGAAAGCTCGGCCATCAGTTGTTTCCAAGCTTGTAGCAACGGGAGCCTTTCGTAAATCAGTGGATAGCTCAGCCGTGAGTCAGAAGACGCAACCCCAACCTCTATCTGAGTGGATCAGAGGAGACAGTCTCGACGAAGCGGTGGACTTGGCCGAAATGTTGCAGATGGAGTCCCAAGATTGGTTCTTGGGATTCGTGGAGAGGTTCTTGGATGCTGATGTGGATTCCACAGCTTTGTCGGATAACGGGCAAATAGCAGGGATGTTGAGTCAGCTGAAGAGTGTGAATGACTGGTTAGACGAGATTGGATCATGCAAGGACGAAGGAGAAACACTACCGAATGTTTCAACGGAGACTGTTGACAGACTACGGAAGAAGATATACGAATATCTTCTGACGCATGTGGAATCTGCAGCTGCTGCACTAGGTGGCGGTGGGGGATCACAGTCATCACCGAGAACCCGAAACATAGAAACTAAAATAACAAAAAGGTAAAGTTTGATTAGTTTTGCAGATTGGGAATGATTGGTTATGCATATAATACAGAAGCAGCAGCATTATTATTGTTTTAGATTTGTCCTTTAACCGGGAATTCGGTTACAAGGGTGTTGTGATTTATGTACATAAATCCTACATGGGTTTGAGGTATAGTTGTGAAAGAAAGCATTAGAAAATGAAAATTGAAGGAGTTTATTGCCATTTTTTTGGTTCCGAGACTACTGAAATTAATTACATTGATTGAGTTAGTTTGATTATGTTTAAACATATTTCAAAACAAAAGCTAAATGTCCGTTTATTCTCTATATATAGTTGTTTCCATTCTCTCGTCCAGTTTCCTTTCGCTTTGTCTGAAACTTCTTCGTAGAGCGTTTCCAAGGTGAAAACAACTCTGATAGTGAACCAACAATCTTTTTATTACTGGTTTCAAACTTTTTTTGACCTCATTTCTTGATTCAGTTTGCAATCCCTAAGTTATTGATCTTGATGATTACTCTTTCTGGAAACGTCTGTTGTGGTCAAGGATCACTCATTAATCCAATACTATTGACAAGGATCAATCAATGGAGAAAAGAAGCTTTATTAATGAAGAAGAATAGAAAATTACAGAGAAATCAAGAATGATAAGAGAAGAAGTTAACTGCTACAATGATCAACAACAACCATATATACAACAAACTCTGTCAATTATCTGTTAAGGATTGCTAACAATCTTTCCCGCCAATTCTACAACCAACTAACTGCCGTTGACTGTTGATAACAAACTTCAGCTGAGTCAGCATCCTTCAGCTTCATCACCAGCATCAACTTGCAGTTCTAACTCCTTCATCAGCTTAACACTCCCCCCACAAGTTGAAGCTGGTTGAACTATTTCCACCATTCCCATCTTAATCAAACTTGGCATCATCATGAAATTACTTAATGGTTTAGTAAAGATATCAGCCAATTGATTCTGAGAATATATGTGAGGTGTATGCAACAGACCTGAAGCAATGTATTCTCTGACAATGTGACAGTCAATGTCTACATGCTTAACTTTCTCATGGAACACTGGATTCCTTGCTATTGCAATAGCTGCTTCACTATCACAATGAAGTGGGATAGGTTTGTGGCTTTGTATTCCAAATTCTTGAACCAGAAAATCCACCCATTTGACCTCACAGCTAGTCAAAGCCATGCTTCGATACTCAGACTCAGCAGATGACTTACTCACCACTGTCTGTTTTTTTGTTTTCCAAGAGACCAATGATTGGCCAATGAACACACAATAACCAGTTATAGACCTCCTGGTTTCTTTGCAAGTTCCCCAGTCAGCATCACAATAAGCTGAGATATTGAGTTGAGAAGAAGATTGAGTAGGATAAAACAATCCATAAGAAGATGTGCCTTTCAAATACTTGAGGATGTGTAATGCAGCCTGGAAATGCGTGTCTGTGGGACTGTGCATATATTGAGAAAGCTGCTGGCTAGCATAAGTAATGTCTGGTCTAGTGAATCCCAAGTAAAGTAATTTCCCCACCAATCTTCTATATCTCTCAGGGTGAGCAAATAAAGAGTCTGGCTCTTGTAGTTGAATGCCAGATGGAAGAGGACTACTAACAACTTTGGCATCTGTCATTTGAGCATCAGCTAACATATCTGTTATATACTTGTGTTGGGATAATAGAGTACCCTGTGGAGTTCTTGTCACTTCAATGCCAAGAAAGTATTTGACTGCACCCATATCTTTGATAGTGAACAAAGAATGAAGATAATCTTTCACAGCTTGAAGTGAAGGCTCATCTGAGCTGGTAAGCAATATATCATCAACATAGATACACAAGTATATAGGTGGGAGAGAAGCACTGGTTTTGATAAACAAGCAATGATCATGATGTGATCTGTGAAAACCATAATCAAGTAGTTTTCCAGAAATCTCCTTGTGCCACTGTCTACCAGCCTGCTTCAAACCATATAAGGATTTCACTAGTTTGCACACATAACCAGGTGGACATTTGGTATAACCAGGTGGAGGTTCCAAATAGAGGTCTTCCTCTAGATAACCATGCAAGTAAGCATTGTTAACATCAATCTGATGAAGAGGCCAATTCTGTGCAGAAGCAATTGCAATAAAAGTTCTGACTGTAACAACTTTAGCAACAGGGCTAAAAGATTCATGGTAGTCAACTCCATAGGTTTGGTTATAACCCTTGGCTACTAATCTTGCCTTGTACTTGTCAACTTTGCCATCTGGTAGAAATTTGACCTTGAAGACCCATCCTGACTTAATGCACTTCTTGCCTGGTGGAAGCTTAACAATCTCCCATGTCTGGTTAAGATCTAGAGCATTGAATTCACTTTGCATAGCATCCACCCATCTGCTATCTTTGCAAGCTTGATTATAGGATTTAGGTTCTTTGTGGTCAGAAATGGAAAGTGAAAATTGGATTTGGTCTGGTGTTATAGTTTGGATAACAGGATGAATTGGATGAGAACTAGTTTGAGATACAAAGTCATTGAGCCATTGAGGTTTATGAATTTGCCTGGTTCTGGTGTGAGTAGAGGAAGGTTGTTTATGAGAGATTGATGTGAGTGGTTTAAGGATAGAAGTGGGAGGATGTTGAATTTGAGAAGAGGAAGGTTGAATTTGGGAAATAGGTGGGGATAGGATTGGTGAGGATGTTATGATGGGATCTTGAAGGTAAGGAAAAGATGTATCATGGAAAATGACATCTCTAGATGTGGTAATTTTGAGGGTGGTTGTGTTTAGAACTTTGTAACCTTTCTGGCCTACACTGAAGCCAAGAAAAACAGCAGAATGAGCTCTTGCTGCTAGCTTATCTTTATGGGGTTTGGGATCTGTATAATAGCATAAGCAGCCCATGGGGTGGAAGAGGTGATATTGGGGTGGTTTGAAGTGAAATGCTTCATAAGGTGAAATCCATTTCAGGATTTTGGATGGAAGGACATTGATTATAGCTGCTGCAAGGAGCACAGCTTCTCCCCAATATTCAGGTTGAAGGCCACCTTGAATAAGAATGGCTCTTGTCACATTGAGTAGGTGTCTGTGCTTTCTCTCTACAACTCCATTCTGTTGTGGAGTGTAGATGCAAGACTTTTGATGTACTATCCCCCTATCCTGGAATAGTTTGGTGCATGATGAGTTGATAAACTCTGAGCCATTATCACTTCTGATCACTTTCACAACAGCTGTGAACTGAGTATCAAGCATTTTGAGGAAAACTTGCAACACATTTGGAACCTGAGATTTCTGCTGAAGAAGAATAACCCAAGTCATTCTTGTAAAATCATCTACAACTGTGAGAAAGAAATTTGCACCTGTCTGAGATGGGATGTGGTAAGGGCCCCATACATCAAGATGTAACATCTCCAGTCTGTAAGTAGATTTGATGCTGCTATTTCCAAATGGGAGTCTATGTTGTTTTGCTTGAGGGCAAGTATGACATGGCACCATAGAATCTTCAAGTGAAATCTGAGGTATGTGGTTCAAAACTTCAGAAGAAGCATGCCCCAACTTAAGATGCCAACCACCAGAATTAGCTGATTTTGCAACAAAACTCTCATCTGTAGAGCTGATATCTGTGACTTTTGTAAAATGCACTTGTGAAGGTGCATTATTTGGAATGGATGCAGGCAAGTCATGAAAAGAACTATCTGTGAGTCTGTATAATCCACCCTGCATCCACCCAACAGCCTCTACTTTAAGTGTAGTCAAATCCTGCAAGTAACATTTGTTATGATAAAAATGTGCTGTGACATTTGATTGCTGCAACATTTGACCAACTGAGAGTAAATTGTGCTGAAAACTAGGAATATGCAGCACATTTTTCAGAACAATAGTAGGAGATAGCAACACTGTGCCTATATGTTTAACTTCTTGATTACTGCCATCAGGCATATGTACTGCTCGTTTGTGTGTAACTGCAGTATATGAGATAAACTGATCGAGATTATAGCACATGTGACTAGTAGCTCCACTATCTACTATCCATGTATTATGTGTGGAATGAGGGGAAGAATAGACATTACCAGAAAATCCTTCAGCAAAAGCTGAGATATCTGGATGTGATGAAGAATTGCCAGGTAATGATTGCTTGCCTTTGATCATTCTATACATCTCCTGGAGCATTTGTTGCATTGCTCTTGGATCCATCACCTCTTCACTAGCATCATCAGTAACCTCATCAACTGGAGTAGCTTTTTGAGCTCCTACATTGGCTGCCATACTTCGCATAGGATTCCCATTAAACTTGTTTCCACCAGGTCTGCCTCCCTTTTGTTTTCTTTTACTAGGATCTGTAAACCAGTCTGGATAGCCCACAATCTTGAAGCATTCAGCTTTGATGTGACCACTCTTTCTGCAATGACTGCAGAATTTGTCTTCTTTTCTTTCTTGTTCACCAGATTTGTGTTGTGGCCTTTGTTGATAGGAATAGTTAGCTATCTCTAACTGTGGATCAAGTTGTAATTCTTTCTGTTTTTCGATCTTCATCACCATTGAAAAAACCTTGTTCATTGAATATAATGGATCACTAAGCAAGATTTGGTTAATCACATGCTCATATCCATCATTCAAGCCTGTCAAAAACTGCATGACTCTATCTTCCTCATTCATCTCCTTTATTCTCTTAAAGGTATTGCAAGCACATTCATCAACAGAACCACATTTGCACTCAGGCATTGGCCTTAACATATCAAGTTCATCCCAAAGCTTCTTTAAGGCAGTGAAGTATGCACAGATAGATTGATTACCTTGTACTGTGGAATGAATTTGCCTCTTTAATCGAAAAAACATAGGCAAATTGTTATCACCATATCTCTGCGCAAGATCTCTCCATAGATTCTGTGATGAAGTTGCGTATTGAAAGGATTCTGCATGTTCTTTATGAATGGAATTCAGGATCCATGCTGTAACTAGACAATCTGTCTCCTTCCATGTATCATAGGCATCTGTACCTCTGACTGGTATTTCGCCATCTTCAGCAATGAATCTCAGCTTCTTCTTCACTGTCAAAGCTCTGATCATCGCATGTCGCCATGTAAAATAGTTGTTACCAGTGAGCAATGTGCTAACTAGTACAGAACCTGGATTTTCATGGCTGCCACAGCCTGTATTTGTTGTCATCTTCTCGATATTAAGATCGAAATCGTTGAGTGTGATTGTTGTTTCTAGAGAGTCAGGTGTTTCTGCCTCTTCTAGAATGAATTCTTCTTCTTCTCCAAAAATTTCTTCTTCGGAGAGCTCTGAACTTCGTCTTCCTTCTTCAATGGCGTCAATCAATTGCTGCTTCTTGTTCTTCTTCTTTCTCCACACCATAGCTCTGATACCATATTGACAAGGATCAATCAATGGAGAAAAGAAGCTTTATTAATGAAGAAGAATAGAAAATTACAGAGAAATCAAGAATGATAAGAGAAGAAGTTAACTGCTACAATGATCAACAACAACCATATATACAACAAACTCTGTCAATTATCTGTTAAGGATTGCTAACAATCTTTCCCGCCAATTCTACAACCAACTAACTGCCGTTGACTGTTGATAACAAACTTCAGCTGAGTCAGCATCCTTCAGCTTCATCACCAGCATCAACTTGCAGTTCTAACTCCTTCATCAGCTTAACAAATACTACTTCGTCAGTCAATCATATTGATGTAATCTTTGTTTGTTCTTTTTTGTTAACTGAATGTGGGTTTTGGAAAGATGGGTTGAAGGATCGGTGGGCGTTATTGAAAAGAAGTGAAGGAAACAGCCGGTACTTTGAAACACACAGCTGGGAAATGATAAAGTATCACCGTTGGTTCACGAATTAAGAACGCTCACCGAGACAAAGGGGTGACGTGACGGGTAGAGTGTAGAGAGGAAGAGATAATCTTTTCTCTCTTGTGATTAAGCAACTGATTGATTAATTCTCGTTTTGTCTCCTTAAAGTCATATATTTATAGTGACCAAATAAAATCATATTCCATAACTCATGAGCTAATAAGCGGGTTTAATGGATCGGGTTTGAGCCAAAGCCCATATCATACATTAATTCCTACATTTATATTGTACAACTATGAAATTACAACTGAAAATTCTAATTCTACATTAGCTAATCAAATTAGCAAAACAAAAACTATTACACAAACTTACTTAATTCTTATGCCAATATTTTCTAATATTGATAGATGTAGACTATGCTTACATTAAGAATACTTCGTAGAATAACTCGTATTAATATTCTTCTTTTTTTTCGTCAAGTAATGTGTTTCTGCCATTAGATTTACTTGTATGAAATAAATATAAATTATAATATTAAAAATAAAGTAACCATACAAATTAAGCAACCATAATCTAATTTTTCTCTTTTTGATGTGCAATATCAAAATAAAAACAGAGGAGGAAAATGTCACGATATAACTATATATATAGAATTATAGATTAAATAGGGGGAAAAATCAAGTATAGAAGACCAATGGTTAGAAAAATATCTTAACTGAAAAACAACCAGAAACAGAAACGTGTAGACCCTTTATTAATATAAGAGAAAATAAGAAACATCATCAAGAAAATATAAAATCAATTACCAAAAATAGAAAATATAAAATCAGAAGAAAATCAAAATGTAGCTCAAAAGCGTTGACAGTATCTTTCTCTCCAAATAAATTTATATTAGAGCTTTGGTTAGAAATATTAGAGAACTAACATCACGATACTTGTGTATTAATATTTTATTCTTGTTTGCCTGATCACTTTTCAATTATTTTTTCTTTTTCTTCTTTTTTTTTTTTTTTTTTTTATGTTTTGCCTTACATTTTAAAAATATTTTCTCAGAAATCCTTAACAGATTTTATTTTAATTTTGTTTTCTTTTTTTGTTTTGATAAATTGTAAGGAGTAGGATTCGAACCTTGATCCCCCCACACATTAATGAGTGTATTAATTGAGCTACAATTAATTGGTTTTATTTTTGTTTTCTCAAAAGTTGTACAAATAAATTACGATTGTATAAAATATCATTTTGAAAAAGAATGGTATGGGATCTCATTTCTTATCTAATCCGACCTTGTTGGTAGAAAAATACTTTTCTTTGCTTTTCTGTATGGTGGATAAAATAAATAAATAGTAGTATTGGGCACCAACAAATACTTTCTGTTGAAAGTAAATTTATTTCCAAAACTTGTTTTTGTTTTAAAAAAATTACCATCTTAAATTCAAATGAACATTCATCAAATAATTTCATACATATTCTTATATAATATAATTTTTAATCAAAGTGAGTTTTCAAAAATATTTATCAAATGTTTTAACACTTTTTTACAAAATATTTTCTAAAAAAACACTGCTAAAACAAAATAAAACTCTGATACAAATATAAACAAGAGGCTATACACATTCCAACAAAAGGAAGGAAACATAGGAAAAACCAAGCTTAAAAAGCAAATTGACAATTGACATTTTCTTCAATCATGTCCACAAAACCTTAAAAAAATATGTTTTCAAGGACAAACATCATCAATAATTGGTATAACTCAAGTCATAAAATGATTATTTACTTTTTTTTTTAAGGTTTATGAAAACAATCATAAAGGTTTCTTTCAAAAAAAAAATTCTTTGCATAACCTTTTGCCTTCCTTTTCTATAGAGATAGAATGAAAAAGATGGATATCATAACTAAACGAGATTCTGCGTTCCAATATTTTAAGTTACAACTTATACACTTTTAATTACTGAAAAAAAAAAAAACTTACCAAATTCCTAAATTCGATATCTTTGTACAAAAACAAAAGAAAAGATAAGGGTTGGATTTATATGTTGACACTTTTTAGAAGTGCAAATTTGCTTGCATTTGTTTCAAAATGGAACAAATATATACCCCTAACAAATGAATATCATTTTTATCTTTATATTATACTCCTAATTAGTTTGACAGTCGCGTTGAACTATACATACATCAATTTTAGCTTATATGTTTATAGCGGAAAATAATCTGCTGTCTCGGATTTCTTATCCCATTTTCTTGTTCCCCTTTTAATTTTTGACATGTGTAAAAAAGGTTTTACGACGGGTTGATTCGGGGACAATTTAGGGTATTATAAAAAAACATTAGAATCTTTTTTACACATGTCAAAAATTGAAAGAGGGACAGAAACATGGGATAGGAAGTTCGGGACATCAGATTTTCTTCTGTTTATAGCGGGTTGCTAGAATAAGAAAAAATATCTACTATCAGCAATTAAGCATTCTACCATTAAATTAACTGTATTTTTTTTTTATCAAAATCACTTAAAAAACATATTTCATTAATAGTACAGTTTTTTTTAAACGTTATTAGTACAGTTATGAACAAATATTTAAAGAAAATATAAACAGATCAATAAAACGTATGAAACTGCTTCAACTAATAAAAGAAATTTACCGTCTCTGGGTTTCTTAACTCCTCTCCGTTTCACTGAAAAAGAAAATTTATTCAGTAAATTCAATATAAATAAGTATCAAATGAGTCCGTTTAAAAATAAAGTAGTTTTATCACTAAATTTTTATTAAAAGCAGTATATATAATTTTCACAAATTTCATTAATTATATCATTAGTATTTTTTTTTTTTAAATCCAAATAAAGAAAAGTATGATCAAGAGCATTTTTACTCTTAACATTGTTTATTTAGATCAATTTGAGAAACAATTCATTAAATTATCTTTTCAGTCATTAATCTTGTCATCGTTACATTTATAAGTCATTTACTCACCAATTAAATAAATAATAAATATGTATAAACTGAAAATAATGGAATGAAAATTATATTGTATTTATGTAAAAAAAAATGATCCATTTGTATTGATGTTAGGTTAACTAGTTTGTTTTTTCAAGAACAAAAATCAACAAAAGTTTGATAGACTTAAATTGGCATTCAAAAAAGTGATATGGGCTAAATTAATTCATTATGTAAACTTAGTGGACCTATTTGACTCTTTACGCGTAATCTGCCACATGGCCCCACATTAAAGCGGTTGATGATATTATGACGCGACTTTCTTCCCCAACAGCGTACCCCTCTCCACGTGTCCTGTCTCTAATTGTTTGCTTCTTTTCTACTCTCACCTACCTGTTATTTTATCACATTATCTCTTTTTATTTTTCTTGTATTTATTAGGAATTTAAGTTATACAAGTATTCCGCTGGTAGTTTTGCAGTAATTATTGAACTGAAAAATAAGGTCAAACATATTCCTACTCCCTTAATTATATCAATATTAAGATTATAGTCCTTCCGATCTATATTGTTTGTCGTTTTGAGGTTTCTACACATATTAAGAAACTCCCTTTAATATTAAAAATGCTTTAACATTACCATATTACCCTTTTATAATTAATATTTGAAATTTTCAATCAATTTCTAGTCACTCATCATAAGAGTAAAGTTGAAAAAATGCATCTAATGCTTCTTACAAATATAAAACGTCAAATAATCTAAGTAAAATTAACTTTCAAAACGTCAAAATATGAGATAGAGGGAGTAATATTTAAGAAACTTTATTTCCTAATATAAAATTCTTTAGATTTTGCTCATATTCTAATTGGTGTAATTTCCTTTTAAAAATTAACAAAATAATGACATAAACAAATTTGTTTTATTTTTGGAGCACCGTATCAAATATTTAGTTTCAGATCATTATTTTGTTAATTGTTTAATGAATTTCCTTGATTCAGATTTTGTTTTGATATACGACAAATTCAATGACTCTATTATAAAACAAGATCCAGGAGCCAAATTTTGATAGCGTTATAGTTTAGAGATAATGCATATGTAAATATTTACGGTCTCTTAAATTTGGTCTTACTTTTTCTATGATCCATCTCAATAAAACTGAACATAAAAAGATTATGTTGCTAACTCCTATAACATAACCAATCTCAAATAACTATTCATGTATCACAATAAAGTCTATAAATTAAAACTACTTAAAACCATATAATTAAAGTCATGTTTAAAAACAAATTAATTGATTTAAAGTATTTTTTTTTACCTTCATTTTCTTTTCTTTAGCAAAACAACAACTAATAAAGTAATATCATTTTATTAAATTTTATAATAGTATGCTTATTAGTGGAGTTATAAAAAGTAGAAGATGTTCTAGGTTAGTAAACTTTAAAGTCCACAAGTAACTAACAAAATAATTCTAGTCAATCACTCTTAAATTCAAATGGTTTAATATATAAAAAGAAAAAGTTGAACTTATAAAACATTTTGTTACTCTCTAAACTTGCTTAAAGTTGTATAATTAGCTCATTAAATTTACCGTTAAATAAAAATGAATTTTAAGAAAAATTCATGAAGAAGGTTGGACGTTTTTGTTTTTTCAAAGAATACCACTTAATAGCGAATATATCAATTTAAATAAGTTTGAAAGGCAAACAAATCTCTTTTTAACAAATTCAAGTAGCAAATAAATCATTTAAAATAAGTTCAAGGATCTAACGTAACAATCGATAAATTCAGAAAGCTAACACACTTTTCGAGTCAAGTTCAAAGATATTCTAATGTATTAAGTCAATTTAAATTTAGGCGAAAATCTTACCCAACTCCCTAAATTTGTCAATTTTAGTCATTTTACCCTCTGAACTTATGAGACATCCTATTTGCCCCATCAACTATTTAAAAGTGTGTATGTTGGCCCTTGTTTTGAGTATAACAAAATATTTTTGAACCAATGTTAGACACGCACCATAATATTGACTCACCAAATCTACATGAAGTTGACTGTAAGTGGTTTGTTTAACTCTTTTCTAATGTTGAAGGTATTTTAGTCTTTATTTGCTAAATGTTAGTATAACCTTATAGTTTTCAATCAAATGTCACGTATCGTATGTGAAGTCAATATTCTAGTGTGCCTAACATTTGATCAAAAACTGTTTCCATTATACTCAATATGGAGGGCTCGTATACACACTTTTAAATAGTAGAGGATTGACCTTTTGGAGGCTTAGTATGTGTTAAGCCTTAAATTCATTAGAACTCTAAAATAGAGATTAAAATCATCCCAACTTAGGGTATATTCCTTTTGGCTAAACCGATTGAATTATTGACTAAATGCCTAATAAATTTTGTTGAGTTTATTGAACTGAACTTAAGTCAAAACGAACAAACCTAAATATCTAACAATGACGAACCGAGCTGAACACGTCTACAAAAGTTTAGAAGCCACAAGCAAAATATCATTGTATTAAAAATTGCTATGCGCTTGTAAGGTGACTGAGAACCTTTAGAGCTTAGTCAGAATATATTCGAAGATTAGTTAGAGACTAGTCGAAGTGTGTTCACCTGAGCAGTCAGATCGGTCAAGTCATGCATCGTTAAAAACAATGCAAAATATGCAACAAACTTAAAGGGGTACAAGTAAAATTGACCCCTACAAAAGTCATAAGATAATCCCTTAATTTTAAATTAACAATATTGTAATCCACGAAAGTATCTATCTATCTATCTATCTAAGAGTAATGATTCCGAGTAGCAAATGCCACCAATTTGCCAACCCACAAATCTGTTCCTCCCCAACCACTTTTGTTCTCAAAAATAAAAAGCTTTCCTTTTTTCCTTGTCCGTCTAAATATTATTCCTTTCAATAAGTACCCATTTCAACTCACACTCAGATGCAAATCATCTCTAAAGCATCTTGTGCCATGGCTTCACTTCCTTGCTCAAGGGTCAGTTTCTTTTCTTTTAAAAATAAAATAAAATCTTCTTACCCTTTTTATATTTTTCATTTGGGTTTTTGTTACTGATATTTATATTGTTTTTGCTGATTTGATGAATCTGTTGATAGTCACGTAATGGGGGTTGTTTTCTTCGTCAAATTTCAAGGAAAATGTGTGATCTTTGTCAAACCCATGTGAGGATTTGTTTCATTTTTTGCTTTTTATATGTTTGATTGAGTTGTTTTAAATAGTGGCAACTCAATTGGGTGTTGATCTGTGCTTTGTTTTTTTTTGTTTGGTGAATCGAAAGTTTCTGCCTTTTGCCTGTGTTGGGTGAAGGATGATTGTGGTAGTTTAATGGGTTTTGGGTCTTTAGTAATCAGTAAAAAGTATTTCTGCGTACTTCAATCTTCCGGGTAGAGTTAGTAGGTTACGGTTGCTTCTATGCAGGGCAATAATCTTCGTCTTGGAAAATGATTTGAACGTTGAACTTCTATTTTCATGATTGCAGAAGAGAGTTTTGCTTAGAATTTTGTAATTAGAATTGCTGGGGAAGGGTGAATCAGGATTTGAGCTAGAGCTTTTAGGGTACAATGTGGGTAACAATGAAAGTAAAGGTGGCGATTTGAGTGTTATAATCTTGTTATGTTATCTATATGTCTATTTTCCATGTGATTATTTGTATATGATAATCATGTGTTAGTCGGGTTATCATTTTGAATCGTGTCAGAAATTTCTACCCGTGTGACTATGAGCATTATGCAGAAGTTTGGAGTGGAACGGCGCGGTACTTGAATTTTTGTATAAAAATGATTGCTATGAGGATCACGGAAATGATTGAGCAATTATGTATGATATTTTCTCCATTGCTGTCTTTACTTGATCGCTGCTTGCCATCTCGTGTTGTATGTTTAGAAACCCTGTGTTTCGTTCTTTTGCCATTGGTTGAATCACATGTATATTCTGGTATACATGCTTCTTGATGGAGATTTTGCTTACATTCTTATTTTTACCTATCATACTGTTTTTAGGCAAGGAGTGGGCTTTGTGTATGGCCTGGTTCTGGTTCAAGACAGCTTTGTCTTAGGAAAGGTCTCTTGTATGGGTTCATGAACCTATTGTCAGTACCCTTTAAGACCTTGCGTGGAGCTGGTCGAACTCTCAGAGTCACTCAATTTTGCAGTGTTTCCAACATGTCTTCCTCAATACAAATTGAATTGGTAAGAATATTGCTCCCCCTCTCTCGTAAACATTGTTCACGGGGTTGATACTTTCGGTGCTTCTCTTGCACATTGAATCTCTGATATTGATTCTGGTTGCTTTTTGCACCTTCAGGTGCCTTGTCTTAGGGACAACTATGCATATCTTTTACATGATATGGATACTGGAACAGTTGGAGTTGTTGATCCTTCTGAAGCTGTACCTGTTATAGATGCTTTAAGTAAAAAGAACCGAAATTTGAACTATATATTAAATACTCATCATCACCATGATCACACTGGTGGGAATGAAGAGTTGAAAGCAAGGTACGGTGCAAAGGTATGGTGATGGTTGTTCTTTGCTAGGATTCCGTTCTCTGATTTCTCATCTACTCGGATTTCTGCTTTTAAGTGTTTTCAACTTCATATGGTAGCAAATATCTTTTGACTAACTTGTACAGCTACTCTTTTATGGTCCTATTGTCCTTTTGTGAATTGGAAAATCTCATAAATTGCTTATGCTGAATGCAAAAGACTTTTATGTCTATGTTGCAAAGTTCTAATTACCTTGCAGTCTTACTTCTTTTCTTAATCGTATGCAACATGTTTGTTTGGCTGCTATTTGTATTATTCATTTCAACTGCACAAGATGGTAGTTATAGGGTTTTGAACTATAGTGCATGGACACCGTTTGCACTTTGTATCCTCGTCCATTTCAGTTTCTGTTTTGGTTTTCATTTGAGGGCATAGGCATGTTTCAGAAACAAAGTTTCCTGGTTTTCTTTTTCCACTTTGGTGTCCATTAGCCGTGTCCATGCAACATAGATTTTGAATTTAAGGATAGGGTACTTGCAGCAAAATTGTTGTGCAACATTTTATGGATTAGTTGTTTCCCTGTAACATTTACTCTGATGTAGTCTAGTATTGGAAGCACATACGGTCCTTGATGTTTTGTACTTTCTCTTGCTTTCAGGTAATTGGCTCGGCAGTTGACAAGGACAGAATTCCTGGCATTGATATAGTTCTGAGTGATGGGGATAGATGGATGTTTGCAGGACATGAGGTGCATGTAATGGAAACTCCTGGCCATACCAGAGGTTGGTTTTCTTATCATTTAACACAAAACTATGAGTGGTCACCCCACAGATTCGAAGGGTATATAACTCGTTTTTGCAAACTGGCTTTGATGTTAATTGCTTCCTTGTCTATCACGTAGTATAGTCAAGGGAATATTTTGGAAAAAAATAAAATCAAAAGTGCATGAATAACATAAAGCATCATGTAAAATCGAACAAATTGATAAATCTAAACAAAAATATGAGAAATTGTAATAGATAAAGGTAATATATGTTCATCAAGTGTAAGTTAGAATAATACAATCATCTTGATTGTATTATTGTGCCTTAGTTTAAAATTATGGACATGATTATCTTGTACATTGACTCTTATATTGTGTTCAGTATTACGGATATTACTTCTTCCTTTTACATTTTAACATTCTGCTGCTATACTCAATTGCAGGCCACATTAGTTTCTATTTTCCTGGATCAGCTGCAATTTTCACAGGAGACACTTTGTTTAGCTTATCGTGTGGAAAGCTTTTTGAAGGAACACCTGACCAGGTATTTCTCGTTTAATTTGTGGTTATGCTGCTATGATATCTGAGGTCTAAACCAGTTGGCCGGCTTCTGAGTATGATGGAAGTTAGACAAGCATATGCCTGTGCATCATAAAGTTAGAAATGCTATTCTGAGGTCTAAAGTGTATGAAAGTTGTTTTATGCTTAAGCTAAACAGGGACATGCAATTTTCAGTCAGAAACAAACAAGATACTTGTATAAATAATTTTAGTGTAAATTACACCCACAACTCCTCAACTTTGACTTTATGGCTCTTGAACTTTTAGCTGACCATAAAAATACCTTAACTTTATAGGATCCCTCCAATAGGTGCTTATCCTCCATCGTTTAGTTGATAGAAATGATATTCCTAGAAACTTTTATACTCGATATTTTTGGTTTTGAGGTCATTTAGGTGTTCTTTCGTTAGGGGAGAGAAAGCTCCAACAATGGTGATGTGCAAAATGAGAAGATGTTTCTTAACAACATAAATTCATGGAATTTTCATTTTGAGGTTGTTTACTTTAATAAGGGACTTTATGTTAGTAAAAAAAAGGCAAAACTCATGGACTTCTTCATCTGGCTCTGAAGTTCAAGGCCATAAAGAAAGAACAGCCAAAGTTGAGGGGCCATGGATGCAATTTACCCAATAATTTTATGATCTATGCAATTTAGACATGTGTATGAAACATTGCACAGAAAAGCAATGCTTAGATTTTATGTATAGCCTAGAACATGCTAGTGTGGGTAATAGATTTGTTTGTTTTTTGCTGAAGTTTATCGAGTTTATTCCCTTCAGGAATTCTATGAATCTAAAGACAGTAAGACACTCATTATGCATTCTTGGTGATCGATATTTACAAACTGTGTTCTTGTTTCAGATGCATTCATCTCTCAAAAAAATCACATCTTTGCCAGATGATACGAATTTATATTGCGGCCATGAATATACATTGGTTAGTTGCTCTCAGCATTTCAATATTTTTTGTTTTTGCTTGAAATACCCGAGGTTAAAAATGTTCCTAACTATGATATATCCAAATGACAGAGTAATTCAAAGTTCGCCCTATCTATAGAACCTCATAACAAGGCCCTCCAGTCTTATGCATCCCAAGTGGCGCACCTTCGCAGCAAAAGCCAGCCAACCGTAAGCTCTCTCTATCTTTTCCCTGGCTTGTACAATCCTAATTTTATCCACTCTTTCATTCATATCCGGTGATTGGGCTACACAATGAAACATTATATATTGTTGCCTCCTAAATTGCAATATTGAAGTGAGGTTTCTTTGTCTGTGGTGTGGTAGATTCCAACAACATTGAAGGTTGAGAAAGCTTGTAATCCTTTCCTTCGAACATCAAGTACAGAAATCCGGAAGTCGTTAAAAATCCCAGAGACAGCAAATGATGCAGAAGCCTTAGGTATGATCCGGGAAGCGAAGGATAACTTTTGAAAGTAAATTTGGTGTTTATAAGATAGGTGGCAGGCAAGTGTAGTTTCAGTATGTTCTCTGTTCATATATTTTTTGACATTTCTTGTTATATGATTCTCAAAGTTCTGAAAATTCTGATGATAACAAAATGCTCAAATCATCTGCGTTATGTTGTTTGAATCAATTCAATGTGCACATTTGAAAGCATATAATAATTTCCAATGTCATTTCAATGAAAGAAGAGATCAGTTTTTTGTGAATGTTTCATTTTCAGCTTGGTTGCATCTTGTTTGTTTTATATAATTAGTCGCGATTAATAATTGTCTCAAGTGGTTTGTGTTGGAATTTTTGGAAGTCATTTTTGTCTGATTAGTACGTAACGGGTAACGCTGTGATGGCAAGTAAAGTTCTATTATGAAAAAGAACCTTACTAATGCTGTTGTTTTTAATGGTAATTTAGGTGATGGGTTGGTACTTGGTAGACCAAAAATCATTACATTACAATAATTTTGATAAAAGAAAACTACTTTTTAGCTAACATATATTCTCTACTTTATATATGTTGCATCATTCTCCAAATCAAGAAATTGATTTAAAATGTGTGAAATTGACAAGTCTTCAAAGTCACACTTTTCATGGGATAGATAACCTTATCCCTGCTTTCCCATGTCTACTCCAACTTTATTATATACCTTATTTATTAGGTCACCCACCAATCATCATGGTTCTTAAATTTTATAAATTGTATTGCATAATATAATACAAATCAACTACAATATTATTATTTTTTGTTAACTTTGATTATAAAAAAAGTAACTATAATTTAAACTGATGAAAAAAAGTGTAGATGGTCTTTTTAGAGGCTTTGATGTGTTAAAAATCAAAATCATGGGATGTGCTTCCAGTTTACTTTTAATATTTTGGGAATGGAGAAACCTTATGATTAATTAGTATTACAATTCTATTGGTTGAGTCGTAAAAAATAAAGGCTTAAATTATATATTGGTTTCTAAAGTTGTCTAAAAATGTCATTTTAGTCCTTCAACTTTGGTGACGATCGATTGAGTCTCTCAACTATTGAAATGTGGACCTATTGAATCCTTATTCGATGACGTGTCACTGAGTTGACAAATTTGAAGAATGACAATTTTAATGTTAACTCAATGTCATGTTATCGCATGAGTACTCAATAGATTCAAATTTTGATAGTCAAGGGACGCAATGCGTCATCTCAAAAGTTGATGGACTAAATTGATTTTTTTAGATAACTTTAGCAACCTACATATGGTTTAGGCTATAAATACTCATACGGGTAAAACTTTCTTTTGCTAATCAGATTCATTTAGTGGATGTTAATGTTGCAGAAGTTAATCATATGGTGGGTGATTTTTTTTAGCTATTTATCTTTAAGTATGAATATTGTTGGAGCTTCATGTAAAGGAAAAGATAATCTTCATGAAATTCAACGTCAGACAATATTGCAGATGTTAGAAAGTGGAAAAGATTCCTCAGGAAAAGGCAAATATCAATAAACAAGTTTAGCTTGAGTAGACACACGATATGATTTTTATTATATTACTCTTTCACGTTTTGGAAGAAGTGTTTAATATTGTCCAAGACGATGTTACTGATGGTAAGGTTAACTCGAAATACACAAGTCCACCCCCGAAAAGCGCTCTAAAATACTAAAGGGTATCTGTTATATTCCTTTTGAAGGGAGAAAGATTCCAAAAGGGGGTAGAGGCGCTCAATGCCTTGGTAAAAGTGTGTGAGTTTTGCTTACTATAATGTGTTGCGTTCGTTACTCATTTCATAAAACACCTATTAAAAAAATGAATATATAATCTAAATCTATACAAATGAAACAACAAAACATTGCCAATGCGTATGAGTGTACCGTAACACTAAAGGACAAAAACGTTAACAAAAAATGTCCGCATGGTAATATCATGTCACTGTATCTCCATATAAAAAAGATCTTGAGAAAGCTGCTATTTACTTGACTACAATGGGAAAAGCAATACATAAAAACTGATGAACCCTATGTGTTTTGATTATGTCCAAACGTTTCAGAAGATGAAAGCTTAATACTCTCTTACATATAGTTTACTGTTGACTAATATTTTTCTTTACTTAGTCTATGTGTAAGTTACTCAGCAGGTGCTGAATGAACCATTTCTGGATTGCCTAAAGGACTCAGAAGATCCGTTTGCTGAAATCAGAGTTTCATTAAATCAGAAGCTGGATGCTCCGCTCTGAAGCAGAAGTCTGCTAAAGCTCTCTCCTCAGAGGATCTTTGCAATCAGAAGTTTTGCCAATTTGATCAGAAGTCTAGACAACTGGAAATTAGCTTCTGAAAGCTTAGTCACGGGTTCTGTTTGAGCATTTATTGCTCTGACACTTGCATTCAATGCAAGGCGCCAAAAGTTCAAAAAGCTGTTTTGATGGAGCGCGCTTGTCTGTTCAAAAGAAACCAGAATTTCCTTGTCTACCCTTTGTTGATCCAATTGAAGAATAATTCCAGTCAACCTCTCTTTGATTTCAAATCTCTTACCGGATTTAGTTAAAGAACAAGGATAACGGAATCAAAGTGTTTGAAGACCGTTTGAAGACTTGACAAATTAACGGCTACAACAACTGATGTCATCTCTTTCAAAGATTCAAATTCACCAACGGTCATCTTCATTCACTATAAATAGTAGCCAAGCTCCAAAGCATCAACATACGCGTGATCATCGAGCAAAATCTCAACGCACTGTTTTAACAAGAAAAACAGAGCACCATTTCCCATTCTCAATCTTTCTTAGCATAGTCTTAGTTAAAGTGAGAGAGTGAAGAAAAACAAGTTCATAATAGGAATCTTGTAAACTGATATCGTTTGTGATATTCAGTTAGATTTAAAGAGAGAAATCTAGTTAAGATTAGAGTTGGGTGAGAAATCCAGAAAACAGAGTATTGTTTGTTCTGGTGGAAATCCTTTAACTCTTTTTAGGCTAGTCAGAACTAAGTGAGAAATTAGCTTAAGTTCTGTTGATGTAAAGGAGCTTCTGAACTTGCCATAAAAGTTCTGAATAGTGGATTTATAAAATCTCTGTAGGCTGCGACCTCAGGGGACAAGACGTAGTCACAAGACTTCTGTGGCGAACTTAGATAAATCGGATTGTTCAATCAGGATCTCCTGAACTTCTTTCTCCCTCTTATACTTGTTATTTTTGCTTCTGTGTACTTGTTTGTATTTAGTGCTGAAACAGATTTCCTCTAAAGTATCATTGTCTTTGTTCAGAAGACTGTCCAGAAGTTTTCAAATCAGAACTTCTGTTGCTGAAAACAGTCTAACTGTGTTTAGGCAGAATTTCCCTCAGAAGCAACTTCTGTAAGCTAGCTTCTGACTCTGAGGAAATTTGACTCTGAAAATTAAGTTTCCCGAAAAACTTAAAAATTTTCAGTTTTCAACTTTGACACCTATTCACCCCCCTCTAGGTGATTCTGTTCTTGATAGGGCCAACAAGTGGTATCAGAGCGAAGGTCACTTCGTATATTTACTAAAGATCTAACAATCTAAGTGTAAGATCCTATCAGAATCAATAGAGATGGCTAGTAGACACCAGCCTGAGAATTCTTCTCACTTCATAGTTCCAGAAGGTTCTTCCACTACTAGACCTCCATTATTTAATGGCAACAACTACTCATACTGGAAGAAAAGGATGATGTACTTCATCCAAGCTCAGAACATGAGTGCTTGGTATGTCATCACTAATGGTGATTTCATTCCTACCAGAATGGAACAAGGTTTAGGGAATGTTGTTATTCCTCAGAGAGAATACACAGATGACATTCTGAAAAAACTCCAAACTAATGCTTCAGCAATAAATATGTTGCATTGTGCACTTACAGCTACTGAATATAACAAAGTTTCTTCTTGTGAAACTGCACAGGACATTTGGAACAAGCTGGAAGTCACATATGAAGGAACAGGAAAAGTGAAGCAATCTAAAGTCAACCAACTCATGAGAGAATATGAGTTATTTGAAATGCTTGATAAAGAATCTATTTCAGATATGAACTCTAGATTCACCAAGATAGTCAATGACTTGAAGAGTTTAGGAAAAGACATTGAAAAATCTGATCGAGTGAAGAAGATTGTTAGAAGCTTACCAAGGTCTTGGCAAGCCAAGAAGACTGTTATTGAAGAAGTTCAGGATTTGAGCTATTACTTGTATGATGAGCTCATTGGGTCGCTAATTACTCATGAGATGTCATTAAAGAATCATGACCTAAGAGAAAGGTCAGAAGGAAAAAGAGTAGTCCTGAAAGCAGAATCTTCTGAAGAATCCTCTGAAGATGAGGAACTGGCTATGCTGACCAGGAAGTTCAAGAAGGCCTTTAGAAAAGGCAGAGGTGGAAACTACAAGAAGCCTTTCAGGAGCTTTGACAAGAAAACTCCTGATTCTGGTGAAAAGTTCAAGAGAGATCCTAACAAGCCTATTGTGTGCTATGGATGTCAGCAACCGGGGCACATTAAGCCTAACTGCCCGGAGCTGAAGAAAGATAAGAAAAAGTTCAAGAAAGCTATGCTGGCTGCCTGGTCAGACTCTGAGACCAGCAGTGATCCTGAAGAAAAGGAAGAGCAAGCTCAGATTTGTTTTATGGCTATTGATGAGCCAACTTCTGAAGATGTAACAGGAGAAACTTCCGCATCTCCTGAAGCTACATATGATTCCGAGGTAAACATATCTTCTGAACAAAATATCTTTGATTCTCTTGAAGAACTCTATAGTATGTTCAAGTACCTGAAAAGGAAATTGGACAAGAGTGAGGCTGACAAGTTTCTTAGGTTTACTCAAGTTTTTTCTGACATGAAAGTGTTAGAAGAAAAACTGTGTAAACAGTTCAACACTCCTGCTGATAGCTCTAAAGCAAAAGGCAAGGAAAAGCTGCCTCTGGGAAGTGATAAACCCCAGAAGAAGAAGAAACCTGTCACTCCCTCTCTTCTGAAAGAGATAGCTTCTCCTCCTGATGTTGGTACCTCTGAGAGTGCTGTTATAGCCTCTAAAGATATTGGTCCTTCTCAGAAGAAGAAGAAATCTCCCAAGAAGCAAAGGGAAAGATCCAAGAACCCTCCCTTTTGCAAGCTTTGCAAGAGTGATGGTCATTGGTTGAAGGATTGCAAGTATCATATTAAAAACCTCTTGCAATCTGAGATATCATTAAAACCTGCTGAAGAGAAATCTAACTCTGAAGGACCCAATAAGGATTGGGTACCTGTCACTAATTGATTGTGTTGTAGGTGGCTCTGAGTGCTCCATCAATGTCAAAGCTGTGGTACATTGATAGTGGGTGCTCAAGGCATATGACAGGTGATGAAAAAGCATTCATCACATTTGATCCTAAAAGAGGTGGAAAAGTCAGCTTTGGAGATGCTCAGAAAGAAAGGATACTTGGTTCTGGATCTATAGGAACAAATCCTCCGATCGAAGATGTCTCCCTAGTCAGAGGCCTGAAGTTCAATCTCCTGAGTGTTGCACAACTGTGTGATAAAGGTAGAGATGTTGTCTTCAGCTCCTCTGGATGTAAAATCTTGGACAATAGTAGAGCTCCTGATGAAGATGTAGTTCAAGCTCCTGAAGTTACATCTCCTGATGCAGAAGAAGATGTTTCTCCCAGAGCTGCTGAAGTGGTTCCTCCTGTTGCTGAACAAGCTCAAGAAGTGAATCCTACTCCAGAAGTCAACTTCGTGCCAGAAGATGCTCCTATTTATGATTCAACAAATGATGAACAAGTTTCAGAAGACTCATTGGATGTACCAAGAGAAGTTAGAACTCATAGGAATCATTCCTTAGAGAACATAATTGACTCTGTTCATAATCCTGTCATGACCAAAGCTCAGCTCAGAAGATACATGGGGAATGTGGCTTTTGTGTCACTTCTGGAACCCAAGGACTTCTATGAAGCTGCTGATGATGACTCCTGGTTAATGGCAATGCAAGAAGAACTTGACCAGTTCAAAAGGTCAGAAGTCTGGACTTTGGTTCCCAGACCTAACAACATAAAAGTTGTTGGAACTAGATGGGTTCTGAAGAACAAGCTTGATGAATTTGGAAATGTTGTGAGGAACAAGGCAAGACTTGTTGCTCAAGGTTACAGTCAGCAAGAAGGCATAGATTATGGTGAAACTTTTGCTCCTGTTGCAAGATTAGAAGCCATTAGAATCTTATGTGCTTTTACATCATACAAAGGTTTTAAGCTCTTTCAAATGGATGTGAAAAGTGCATTCCTGAATGGTTACATTGATGAAGAAGTTTATGTATCTCAACCTCCTGGTTTTGAAGATCCTAAGTTTCCTGATCATGTGTACAAGCTGAAAAAAGCATTGTATGGACTGAAACAAGCTCCTAGAGCTTGGTATGAGAGACTGACAAAGTTCCTTCTGTCTAAGGGATTTGTCAGAGGCTGTGTTGATACAACTCTGTTCACTCTGAAGAAGAACAAGGATATCCTTATAGCTCAGGTATATGTTGATGATATTATATTTGGTGCTACTAATGAATCTTTGTGCAGAGAGTTCAGTGATCACATGAAGGCTGAGTTTGAAATGTCTATGATGGGAGAATTAACCTTCTTCTTAGGACTTCAGATCAAGCAAAGTAATGATGGTGTGTTTATCAATCAAGCCAAGTACACTAGAGAAGTGCTGAAGAAATTTGGCATGACGGACTCTAATGCTGTTGATATTCCAATGGATGTCAGCAAAGACATTGATGATGAAGAGAAAGCTGGTAAACCTGTAGATATAAAAACCTACAGAGGTATGATTGGTTCTCTTTTATACCTAACAGCCAGCATGCCAGATATACATTTTGCTGTGTGTTTTTGTGCTAGATATCAGTCTAAACCTAGAGAGATTCATGATGTTGTTGTCAAAAGAATTCTCAGATATCTTAAAGGCACACCAGAAGCTGGTTTGTGGTATCCCTGTAGTTCTGATTTCACTCCTATAGGATACACAGACTCTGACTATGGTAGAGATAAATTGAAAAGGGTCAGCACTTCTGGTGGTTGTCATTTTTTGGGGGAGTGCCTAGTCTCCTGGCATAGCAAGAAGCAAACCTCTGTGGCTCTCTCAACTGCTGAAGCTAAGTATGTTGCTGCTGGAAGTTGTGTTTCTCAGATGCTTTGGATCAAGCAACAAATTGCTGACTATGGAGTCATCCCTGGAACAATTACAATCTTCTGTGATAACAAGAGTGCAATTGATCTTTCAAAGAATCCTATTCAGCACAGCAGGATGAAGCATGTTCATATTAGGCATCACTTTCTGAGAGATCATGTTCTGAAGAAGGATATTATCATTACTCATGTTCCCTCTGAAGAGAATCTTGCTGACATGTTTACTAAGCCTCTGGCTGGTACTCCTTTCAGCAGCTTACGTGAAGGCATTGGTATGACTTATCCACTTCAGTAACTTAGCTGTTATTATATTTCTTCTATCTTAAATGTTAATATTTTGAGATAATTAAGTATGATAAAATCTAATCATGATCTTGACTTTAAGCATGCGTACATTTACTGTCTATTACGGCGCTGTTCTGGTATTTAACGGTTATCTGTTCCCTTTTAAACGGTGTGTACTTACTTTTTGAATTGGAACCGTTGCGTTTTTGGGTATAAATAAGGGTATTCCATACTTAGAAAATCTTTCACTTGCATTTTCATTGCTTTTAGAATTCCCATCGATATTTCTCTGTATTTTCCTTTCTCTCAAACACTTAAACAAATTTCCTAAACTTCTTTCTCCCTCTTATACTTGTTATTTTTGCTTCTGTGTACTTGTTTATATTTAGTGCTGAAACAGATTTCCTCTAAAGTATCATTGTCTTTGTTCAGAAGACTGTCCAGAAGTTTTCAAATCAGAACTTCTGTTGCTGAAAACAGTCTAACTGTGTTTAGGCAGAATTTCCCTCAGAAGCAACTTCTGTAAGCTAGCTTTTGACTCTGAGGAAATTTGACTCTGAAAATTAAGTTTCCCGAAAAACTTAAAAATTTTCAGTTTTCAACTTTGACACCTATTCACCCCCCTCTAGGTGATTCTGTTCTTGATAGGGCCAACAAAAACTATATAATCTTTGAAATCATGTTCTACTGAACATGCTTAATTGCTGTTGTCTTCGAAAATAAAAATATATAATCCAACTAGTATCTCACCATAAAAGTACAATCTAATTATTCTATTACTTGTCTCATATGTGAATGCCTCATTATTCTCTAATAAGGTTACTAACTTAGGCATCAAAAGTCCACCCGTCAAGTCCAATATCAACCCTTCCATCACTTCTTCAATACACATCTGAGTAACTTTTAGGAGGCAAGATATCACTTATCCAGACAACAATTCGAAAGATTAAAACGATTAAAGACTTGTTTCTTTGACTTAATTTTAATAAAATTCAGTTCATTATTACGGTTTCATTCAGTTCGATTCAGACAAAAAATTCAAAACGGTTAACTTTTTAAATTAGGTGACTTAATTTTTCTTTATTTGAATGGGACCGACTCCAACAAAAGTAGAGAGCAAAATAAAAAGTAGAAACAAACAAAACGAAAACGTCACCATTATATAGTTTCCGCGCCAAATCTAATATTTTTTCCACACATTAATCTTGCCTTCCATTTTATTTTCCTCTTTTTAATTTTTCCCCTTTCTTTCATATTTCAATGGCGATCGAGGTTCCGTTTATACATTCAAGCCCTAAGACCTGCGCCGTCCTCGGCGGCCGGAGTTTTCTTGGCCGATCGCTCGTTTCTCGTCTTCTTAAACTCGGCAGCTGGATCGTCCGAGTCGCCGATTCAACGCCGTCGTTAAACCTCGACGTTACTAACTCCTCCGACTCCGTTCTTGATCACGCTATCTCCTCCCGCCGCGCTTCTTATATTCCCGTTCGTGTTCTTGACGTCTCTTCCATCGCCAAAGGTAACGGCGTTTGTACGCATTGTATGGAGTTGATTGTGTGTTTGTTTGTTAGGTGAGCTGAGATTTGATTAGGTTTGGTGCATCTGTGGTTTTTCGTTGTCGAGGAAACAAAAAGAGGATATTGAAGTTGTTGTTTGTGCATATATGCGTCGGGATTGTGATTTAAGTTGATTGAAATGAAATTAGAAACTGCAGTATACTCTGTGTAAGAATAACCTCTCACATTGTTATACAAATAGTCTGGTCCCATTAGTTCTCCGTTGTTGTTTGCTTCCCGAGAAGAGATAAGAAAGAGAACATTGAAGTTGTTGTTTGTCTATGTATACTCTATATGCGTCGGGATTGTGATTTAAGTTGTGAAATTACTAGGCCTGAATGAGATTGAAATGAAATTAGAAACTACAAGAGAATTTATTAGGTGAGCTGAGATTTGATTAGTTTTGCTGCACATTTGGTTCTCCATTGTTGTTTTGCGTCCCGAGAAAAAGGAAAAGTGCATATTGGAGCTCTTTCTGGTGACACAAATTTTTCTTTAAGTGTTCCACAGACGTATCGATATTATATGCATTGTGCATGCTAAGAATTAATTGGTCCTACTATGCAAAATATTATGGAAATTGTGATTCTGGTATTTACTCTAGATCACCCTTGCTTTTATCACTAGCTTGGTCAACTCATTTTCCATTCATACAGTACCTGAACGGTGTTTGAGAAATTACTGAAGTATCATATATGCCTTTGCAGTTATAGAAGGTTCATCAGTTGTGTTTTATATCGGTGATACTGATTTATGGAATCATGATAGCTATCAATCTTATCAAATTATTGTTCAAGGTAATTGTTCATGTCTGTATTAACGTTCTCTATTTTGTTTCCATTCTACACCATCCTTAAATACTGATTTATTTCACTATTTCCTTTTTTGATCAGGTGCTAAAAATGTCATAAGTGCTTGTCGAGAGTGCAAAGTTGGAAAGCTGATATTTAACAGTTCTGCTGATGTAATTTTTGATGGTTCACATGATATATTTAATGGAGATGAGTCCTTACGATGCCATTGGAGGGTACATATGTTGCTTAGATGCTTTCCATTCTTTGTTTTCCTTGTAGTTTATGTAATTCGCTTTTTGACTGAACTTTCTTTCAATTGGTGTTCTGTAACAGTTTGAGGACCCATTAAGTGACCTTAAGGCTCATGCAGAAGCATTAATCCTGATTGCTAACAACATTGATGGCCTTTTAACCTGTGCTATTCGCCCTAGTAATGTTTTTGGACCTGGTGACGCACAATTTTTGCCGCTTTTGATGGGTCTAGCGAAATCTGGTTGTGCAAAGGTTCGATGGCTTTGTTTTCTTTCAAATGCGTATAATCTTTTATGTTTTTTGTCTTACTATATTCACTTAGAAACTTGCTACCAGTTGTTACTTCATATTTTATTTAATGTGTCTTAACATTGCTATGAGTATTACCTGAAATTAGGATGATAAATATTGAAGAGATGGTTATCTCTTCCATCAAAATGACTTAGAAATCGGGCATTCTACTCTTAACATCTTGAACTCTTATAGTCAGAAGCTGCTGTAATTTATAACCTTTTTAAGTAACAAAGTTTCTCATTTCAGTTTATTATAGGAAGTGGCGAAAATATGTCTGACTTTACCTTTGTTGAGAATGTTACTCATGCCTACATCTGTGCGGCAGAAGCATTAGATTCTCGGATGATCTCTGTGGCTGGAAAGGTATTCCCAAATTTTTAGCTGCCTTGTATAAAAAAAGCTCGTAATTTTATGTTTTGGGAGGAGTGATAAATGAGGTAGATTGACTTGGTTTATTACAATTTGCAGGCTTTTTTCATTACAAATCTCGAGCCTGTGAAGTTTTGGGAATTTGTATCGCTACTTTTAGAGGGCTTGGGCTATCAAAGGTATAGTACAATCTTGGATTACTGGCTTTATTGTTGTAGGAAGATATTGGAAAAGAAAATTAATGGTTTAACCATGCAAAGAGAGTAAAATAGTAAAACTTGCCTTCATTAATGTATTGAGTGTTGCAGAAGGGGGGACTGAATAGGAAATAAATATTCATGGAATGGAATTACAATCAGGTATGAAAATGTTCAGGGAAAGTGAGACATGAATGAAAATTATACTTGTTGTCATTTGCAGCTGTATTTCTGCCTTCACTTTATGTCTAGTGCTCTTGTACTCTCCCATATTTAGAGAGATGGAGTGAGGATTAATGTGTATGACTTGTATGTTTGTAGGATTGCTATTCGTTTCTGATTAACAAAGGCTTTATTTCTTCCCTTGCTACCCCAGTGTAAATTTTCTGTTTATTTTGATTGCAGGCCTTTGATAAAAATTCCAGCCAGAATGGTGTGGTATATTCTTTTGTTTGCGAAATTGATGCATGAAAAGTTGGGCTTCAGAAGATATAACCACTCTCTGTCAGCTTATTTCTTTCGATTAGCATCACACACCAGAACTTTTAACTGCAGTGCTGCTCAAAAATATATTGGTTACTCACCCGTTGTTTCTCTGGATGTAAGTGTTGCCTCATTATCTTTCTTCGACGAATCATTTATTTGGTGCATCTGTTTTGTTCCTTACTAGTCTATATGCATCTATATCTGTCCCTTTATTTCTAAATTTTCTATTGACCTATTCTGTGGGTTTCTTTGAGATTTTTGTTGATTATTGGTTTCAATTGTATGATGTTAAATTTTCTAGCTGCTTCAACTTCTAATGGGTGTAAAATGCTGAAGTAATTGAATGCTTTTCATTATTCTACACTGATTGCCCTGTTCCTTCTTAATTCTGTATTTGTTAGTCGGATACTACTTTCTGAAATCTTATTTGCCAAAACAAGTGTGTAATTCAAAATTTCAATCCTAATCTTTGGAATATCTAAGATTCTTGTAATTTTTTTTATTTATTATGACTGTTAAATATGCAGGATGGTCTTGCATTGACAATTGGATCATTCTCAGAATTGGCGAAGGATCCAGATTTCATGAGAAATTCTAATTTTCAAGAAGGCTCAAAGGTTCATAAGCTGCTAGCCAGTGGGAAAGGTTGGAAACTTGTTTTATTACATTTCGGTTTTAAAATTGTTCCTCTTACTCGGTCTTTATTGTCATTCTGTTTATAGCTATTGAAATTATGAACTAGCAATTAAATTCAGGTTCATGTTTGATTGGGCTTGTGTTGATTGATTTTAAGTTCATTTTTCTGAATGGGTGTATATGGCTGTTCAAGTAGATATCTAATTATGCCTGAACTTAGCTTTAGCTTCTATGTATGAGCTAAAATTTCATCATAATGGTGTTATTCTTCTTGTCGTATCTATGGATAACATGTCAAGCTTGGTTTGTTCACCTGAAATCCATCTGCATGAAAACTGACTGAATATGCTAATTTATTTTATGCCTCTTAAATTAGTACAAACTTGGTGTGCACATAGGTTACTGTCATTATTTTTCTGTAATTTGTTAAACTTTCTTGTTGCAGTTGCAGACATTTTGCTCTGGAGAGATGAGAAGAAATCATTTACATATTTCCTTACGTTTGCTGTACTGTATTACTGGTTTTTACTTTCTGGGAGAACATTTGTCTCATCTGCTGCCAAGCTTCTATTATTGATAACTTTTGTCCTTTACGGATATGGCATTCTTCCACCAAAGATGTAAGTCTTTTTTCTTTTGCTCATGAGAGCTTCAGCTTCAATTTGCTTGCATTTTTAGTATTAACATTTTTGGTTGACGGCTTGATGACATACAAGCTTAAAAGATATCATGTTCGTTCTATGAACACCTTTTGCCCATTCTCTATTGTTTTGACAATTTGCCAAACTTTTCTTTTAGTTACAGTTACTATGTGGTGATCCTCCTGTCCCATTCACATGTCCGTCACTTAACTCCTTGTATGCTTTACTGTCAGAATAATTAATTGAAGCCTTTTTTTTTTTTTTTTTTCTGCAAAACCTAAGCTAGCTTCATTCTTTGTGTTTGAACTTTGATATGAAAATGAAAAAATAAAAATTATTGGTTGAGGCTCTAATTCTACATGTTTTCTGTGTATTCATTAGCATGTCGAACCACCTAGTATGTGTTGTGTATATAGATAACTTCGTATTTTGAAGAACTAACATCTGTACCAAAAGCTCCATAGCTACATGGAGCCATAAGCTGTTTCTTGGAAAAGCATGTTTCTTTCTTTTCTTAAGTTCAAGTATTACTGGATACACAACTGATCTAACCACTGCAGAATGCAGATTATGTGCTTGGTCAGGCGTTTTTTGAATATCCATAAGTGCTTGTACTTATTTGGAACTCAATTTTTTTCTTATTATTTCTTTAATTAACCGGTTAACTTTAAGTCTGTTTTTATTCATTAAAAAGTGACCTTTTTGTGTGTTGATCTATCGATATGCACATTGATTTATTTTTTCGTTATACCATTGTTAAACAATATAACATATCAAAATATCTTATTGAGACGAAACACGTCCTAGATATATGTTGTCAATCAATGATGGGAAAGATCAAAGGCTTGCATTTGTCATTAATTTCAATTCAACAATTTGAATTCGACATGTGAAAGATAAATTTGTTTGAGTGAGCTCTGTAAAATCTGCAATAGCAAATGATTACTACGAGTCAGAAGGGAAAAATAGGTGTCCTAGTGTACTTCATTTTATTTTATTTTCATGGTTTTATCTTCTGTTTATATTTTTTTATGAAATGAATAATAGGATGAAAAAAATACATACTCTATCAATCTGGAGGTCACAATGGGCATATTTGAGTAAATGAAATGATGTAGGGTAGTTTTTAAAGGGGGACTTCTGTCATTGGAAAAAGATGCTTATATGCTTTAAAGCCCCTTTAAAACGACAGTATGTGAAAAGCATTTGCTATCTTCTTCAAAGCATGAAAAATAAGGGAAAAGAGTATGGTAATACTGTGAAATCTTTACTTCGTTTCGTATTAATAAGAATATACAGGATTTCTAAGCTATTGCGTTAAATGTTTTCTGAATTCTTCTACTCTCCAATGGTTGATTTGGGATGTCACACGAGGTTTCATGATTGTTATTTTCCTTTGCAACAGATCCAATTTCACCATTCAGAGGCCGTCAGTTTCTTGGTTTAAGATTTCTGAAACTGCAGTGAAAGAATCAGTAACATCCATAGCGAATATGTGGAATAATGGATTTTATAATATAGAATTGTTGGCTCAAGGACGGGATTGGAATGAATTCTTCAAGGTAAAGTTTTTGATATCGATTGTTTTACAGTGAGTGCATTTATAAATTTATCATGTCCCTTGCTTCCTTGCATTAGCTTTTCAACTGTAGGATATATGTGGGTGTTCTATTTGCCTTTGGTAGGAATTTTGTGATCTGTGTTTTATGGTTTTTATGACAGCTAAATTATGTAATTAGACTTTTGCTTGAACTGTACTTATATGTGGAAAAATTGAATGATATCTTGCCTTTCTCTGAATTTACTTTGTTTTTAGTCCAAGTAGGGGTTTGTGAAACATGTTTTAAAGTTAGCAGAAAAAAGTTGAAAAATGGAATGCTAACCTGCTCTTTCTCTAAATCTGACCGTTTTTTTGAGCCAACTGCGGACTTAACATGTTGTGAAGGTTAAGCAGTAATTCTTAGTGTTATGGTGCTTGACATGCTCGAGTGATGGTAGCAAAGCAAGTAAAAGGATTTATTTGGATATCGCATATTTTTGCACTTTTTGTCTTTTGGATGCGCATTGCAGTTTATTGTAGGGTTATTTCATAAAGGTTGCTTTATGCCTTTTTGCTATTCCCATTTCTGTTAGAAGTAGAGGGAATATTATATGGTTGGCTTGAATCTGAAGGGCCTTAGTTGCTTAAGCTAGATCTCAAGTTCGATTCCTATTATTCGCAGTAAATTTTAAATGGGAGACTATGAGAGGGGGTGCCAATTAAATATGATGCCTAATTAACCTCAAATCTGATGAATTTGATGCACCTTAACACACGCGCGAGCACACACACCTCTGAATAATCTGCTAAAACTTAACCTGGAGCTGAGATGTCCCCTGGTAATTCCGTTATGTCCCTGGGATTAAGTCTCGGGATGGTAACAATTTTCTGCTTTGTTTAACCTTTTCTATTTATTCAAGGATTCATTGACCCTTGAATCCTTGAAACTAATTGCTTCCGTTCCTATTTATTTCTTCCATAACAGTATTTAATTATTTCATGGGGCTACCGACACAGTACAGCTGAGTTTACATGTTCTAATATGCACATAATAAAAAATGTTCCTGGTGTTTTTGTGATTTGAAGAGCCATATCTATGCTGAAAAGAGATATCATGTTAATTGTACGTCAATGATCTCCCCTAAGGATAAAGCACTACTTCTTGCCGTATTTGATAATCATTCTCTGACACAAATACAGGTTGCCATCTTTCTCTACTTTTTGAAGTTCATTGTGTTGCGATCATTGACGGTGGTGATTGGTGTAGGTAAGAACTTTGTTCTCTCGTCTTTTAACTTTTCTTGGTATATCTTTCTTAAGTTTGATCTTGTTTGGTTTACTTGCAGCTCTGGTGTTTTCCTTTACTGCCTTCTTTTTTTACGAACAATATGAATCAGAAATTGATGGGTTAGTTAAGATTATGGTAAGCAGAATTATGGAACTCAAGTTATTGTTATCAAGGAAACTTCCTGCTCCTGCTGCATCATTTCTGCAAAATGATTTGTTGCTGCACAAACTCAGATGACCTTGCGTTGAGCGATAAAAAATATAGCTTGTGCGGCAGAATTTGAAGGATCTGAAGCTATATTTCGGGGGCTCAATCGGGTTAACTCGTATAGAATCAGCTAGCTAAATCAGTATTACCTGTGTAGATATGTTCCCAGCAAAAAGGAGATGGGGGGAAGTTAATACTTAAATATAAATAGAAGTCAACTTTTTGATCTTTTCATATTTCAATCTTTCCTCTGTTTTCTACACTAATTTGTGAAGAATAGGATTTAGGTTATAGTTAAACACATCTTTAACCATAGTTGAGCTTTTTAGACAAAATGTTGAAATATGTAGTTATTAGCATACCTACACCACCTAAGCTTGGACTAGTGCAGCAAATTTTTAGTTTTACTTTTCCCAATTTGGGTTTCTTTCTTGGTCAAGATAATTGTGTTCCTCCTCTTTATGGGGGTAAAGTACATATTTAGTCTTATGCTTATTGGAAGATGATAATATCTTCACATAGAAAATAATGCAATTTCATTCCGAAAGTTTACCGGTTGATGGAATTGTAATCCTAATTGACGAAAAATGGGTTATTTCACCTCTCCTTTCATTCCCTCACTTCACATCACCCTACTCGGTAAGAAAAGAACATGTAAATGATTCTGTTTATTGTTTCTCATTTTGCGTCGTTGAAATTCTTTTCATGGATATTGGTAAAAGAAAAAAAAAACCTGGCTGAATCTTCCTACAATGTGGCTAAATACACTTTTTTTCCTTTTTCGATATTATATTATTAGTTACATTATTTCTCGAATAATGCAATTAAAACTCTTAGTAACATAAATTGCATAAATTTATCAACTAAGCTCGAAAAGTGATACAATATAATTAATGTTATTGAGGAATTTAATATATGCAATTGGTTATATTTAGTGACGTTATCTACAATCTTACATGCAAATTTATGTTAAGGAGGAATTTAACATATAACCCATACGGATGACATTGGTATCCTATCTATGCGTATCCATACTACTCATAGCCACTTTAAAAGAGTACGAGACATGTATGAGATTATAAACACTACCTGCAAGAGTATAAAATTACCCTCTTAGGTACCTGATACTCAATAACCGTTATAGATTTGAAAGGTACGAATAATGAATATGCGTTACCCGCCCCATCTCATTAAAAAAATACATAATATATATTAATATGTGTATGAACAATATTATAAGTAAGAGATTCCTTTACATAGTTGGTTGGTGTTCTTAATGGCCCATTATGTGGTAAAGTACATTGTTGCATACATATATTTTGTAGAGTTTCTGCCAATATTTTTATCACCTTTGTAATCTATTAAGACATATTAGTCATAATGGAGTAAATGTATTCACAAATAATCCAGACGGACGAAAATATGAGATTATAAAGACGTACCCAAACGGTACAAATAGTTCCCAGACAAACGACGTCGTTTTATAAGCCCTTATCCACCCATCTTCCCTCACCCGCCATATAAAATCCCAGATATCAAAAGCCTTTGAATCTCAATTTTCTACCTTCCTTAAAATCTCATCTTCCTAGAATCTCAATCCCTAGCCCTAATTCTGCATCCACCATCTCAATCAATGGCGTCTCCTCCCATTAAATCAGTCAAGGTAGGTCACGACGACTCCGACGCTCCGTCAAACAATCTCTGGGTTGGAAATCTAACCGCCGACGTAACCGATTCAGATCTCATGGCTCTGTTCGCCAAATACGGCGCTCTTGATAGCGTCACGTCGTATTCATCCCGGAGCTACGCGTTCGTGTATTTTAAGCGCGTGGAGGACGCCGCCGCCGCTAAGAACACCCTCCAGGGATCGATGCTCCGAGGGAATTCGTTGAGGATCGAGTTTGCGAGACCGGTTTGTTGCTCTCATCTTTGCGATTCGTTAGGTTTAAAATTGAATTGTTGTGGTTGTCGATTTCGATATCGATTTGATGCCTCTGTTGTTAGATCTATGGATTGGTTAATTTCTGTAACTATTATTCTTTTTTATTTATCAATTTTGCATCACATAATGCTGTCGTGTCTTCGTTTCTCATTTACTTTTGAAAACCATCATTTAAGAACGACGAAGAAGTTTCGCGAATGCGCACATTACATTTTGCATATGCATTGCCAAAAAAATAGAAAATCTCTCTGAATCCCATAATGATTGGAAGCATCCTCCCAATTTTGCAGTCACTGGTTTTCGTATTTTTCTTATTTTCGTGGAGATCGTAGCTCTAGGTGAATTTTCCGATGAGTTACTCAGGATAGGTGAATTTTCCAATCAGTTACTCAGAATAGGTGAATTTTACAATCAGTTATTCAGGCTAGGTGGATTTGTTGGTCAATCATTCAGGCTTCAACAAAATCAAAATGCGAACTGCTGGTTTAAATTCTTGTCGATAAAAATCAACTAACAAATGTTTCTGCAATGTTTATGCCGTTGAGAAACCTAATGGGTGTACAATGTCCTGTGTAACTGCATTGTGATAGACTCGAGACAAGACGATGTTACCCTCATAGTTGGGATGTCTGAGCTTGTGTAATTATGTGTTATCTCATACAAGTACAATATAACCAATCATTTTAATCCAATTATCATAATCTACGATAATAGTACGTAAATATTGTCCGGTTGAGGTCGAAGTCTCATCTCCTAGGCCGAGAGGCTTAAGAACCATCCACGTGCATAAGGAAGAAATACGCCTTATACACTCGATCACTTCCCCATCTTGTTATTTGATTTTTTTTTCCGTATACGCGTTGACATTCTTTAATGCTGCCCATTGCTCAATCAGTGCAATCCTTTCAGCGCCTCTTGTTAGAGAGTCCTACCTAATCCTTTCAGGGTCGGGGCGATGTTACCCTCAAGAGTTGGGATGTCTGAACTTGCCCTAATTATGTGTTATCTCGTATAATTACAATATAATCAACCATTTCGATCCAATTATAATAATCTACTATAATAATCTGTAAATATTATCCAATCGTATTCTCATCCCTTGGGTTGAGCGGCTTGAAAATGCATCTACATATGTAAGAAAGAAACACAGTTCATATACTCAATCTCTTTCCCATTGCCTTTCTTATTTGATTCAATTTATTCATGTACGCGTTACCATTCTTTAATGCCGCACAATGCTCAATTAGTGCAATCCTGGTGCAATCCTTTCAGCGCCGCTCGTCAGCCAATCCCTGTGTAATCCTTTCGGCGCCACTCGTTTGCCAATCCTGCCTAATTCTTTCAGGGTCAAGTCATTACAAGAGCAGTAATTCATATGGACCCAAATGATTATTAATCTGCTATTTGTAATCAAGTTTTAAATCTCAAGAAAACATCCACTGGCTTAGTTTTAGCCACTTAACAAATATCTGGTTTTCCCCAATCTTATCTTTCTGCATCTGCAATGTCAAAAGTGGATAACAAGTGATTACACTTTAGAATCTATTTAAATTCTAAAAATATAAAATCTATTTCATTCCCTACCTTTTTCGCTCAGGAGAATAATTTTGTTCTAACAGCAAGGAACTTAACGACCTCGAGCATTGCAGATCCCAAGTAAAATTGTACACGGATATGGTGAAAATTGTTAATTCTCTGAATATAGAGCTGATATGTAAGTTGTTTCTGAAAGTAGCAAATTTGGCTTTGGTTATCCTTGGAGATGATAAACATCCATTTAGAAATATGTTATACAAGTTTTAGTTGATTTGTTTGATGCTGAACAAATAGAATACTGACTTGGCGGTCATAACGCATACATAACTGGTCTTCAGCAATTAATCTTCGTGCGAAGTGTTGTGACTATGTTAGAGCGCAAACTGTAGTTATGAGTGCACTATTACTACATTAGGGTCTATAACGTTTCTATGCACTCAACGTATCATAAGTTTCATGAGTAAAATGTTTTCCAGTGCATGACAAGTTCAAATTAATCAGAGAGATAGATTGTAGTTACCACATGTCCTTCAATCCTCATTTTTCTTGGCTAATGCAAATCAAAATGGCAGAGTATCTTTCTAGAGTATGAGAAAATGTCTGATGACTCCAATATCATCTATTTCGCGTGGAAAAGAACATTGTCATTTAAGATTCCTTACAAATGAAACTGCTTTAGGGTCATTTTTTCACCATTTTTTCTCGTACAACATACGAGCGTCCAGAATGCATTCATTATGACTTAGTCAGAATGTTGTCACAATAATGTATGGATTCAACGTATTTATGAAATATGTGCATCAAGTAGAATGAATAGCTAGTGGACTGCAGGTTGGAATCGCCCTGTGTACCAAGGCTAAAAAGTTTAGGCTTTTGTTGACACATAGCAGTCTGCCTTGCATCTTAAGAATGCAAGCTTGATGTGTTCTTACCTTGTTTGATGCATTATTGTTTGTTCTTTTCTTTTTCTTTCTCCCTTTGTTAGTAGTAGATTATACTTTTCAAGAGTGTTTTTATTGGAGTTTAGAAGTATCAGTGCATTGATTCTCGGGCTCTCATTGAGGTCTTCTTATTCATTTCTGTTTTCAGGCAAAACCCAGTAAGCATCTGTGGGTGGGCGGAATCAACCCAGCAGTTTCTAAGGAACAATTGAAAGAAGAGTTTCTTAAATTTGGTCAAATCGAGGATTTTAAGTTTAATAGAGAGCGCAATGCTGCATTTGTTGAATTTGTTGCATTGGAAGATGCTTTTGAAGCAATGAAAAACATGAACGGAAAGCGAATTGGTGGTGATCAGATACGTGTAGATTTCCTCCGGTCGCTTAACTTAAGAAGAGTAAGTTGTGGAGAACGTATATATAGTTCAGGTTCCACTAGTGTTGAATCCAAAATCTAAAAGCTTTCATACTTAGAAAGCTAGACTTGGTAGAAATGGTTTATGAAGTTAGATTTGTTGCTTGTTTGTTTTGACATTCTTATTGTTGTAGTTTCTTGCATAATGTTTTAATGTTACATCTGCATGGGTTGAATATTTATGTAGTTTTATTTCCTTTGTCTTACATATATCCTCACTCAACAAAGTTCCGTTAATGGAATCAATTCCTGTCTGTTCTATACTAGATTCTGTGTCATTTTTTAGCTTCATATCTATTTTAGTGGATTATCTCACTCTATAGGCACTTACATTTTGCAGGATCCAGTAGCTGATTTTCGTGATCTAAAAGACGGTCAGTTTTCAGCTGTACACTCTGGAGCAAGACGGATTCAGGTGAGTGATTCTGTATATGTTCAAATGTACTTTTATTACTAGCATGTGCTTAAGGCATTGGTTGTTTTGTTGTTTATTATCTGTACATTTCGATAGTTATTCAGGTGTTCTTTTTTGTAAATTGATTTGGCGATGTTATTGAAGTTATTGATTTTAATAGCAATATTTCAGAAAAAGTTCACTTTGTGAATCCAAACACTTATTTGGTTATTGCCTGAGTTTTACTTTTATGATTATGTAATAATTCTTTATGTTCTTGCATTGTCAGCCTCCAGCGTTCCGCAAGGAAGGTCCTCCCAGCAAGGTATTGTGGGTAGGGTATCCACCTTCTTTGCAGATTGATGAACAAATGCTCCATAATGCTATGATTCTTTTTGGAGAGATTGAGCGAATAAAGAGCTTTCCGTCGAGGAACTACTCATTTGTAGAATTTAGGAGTGTAGATGAAGCTCGGCGGGCCAAAGAAGGGCTGCAGGGACGGCTCTTCAATGATTCTCGAATTTCAATTATGTATTCAAGCAGTGATCTGGCTCCTGGGAAAGAGTTCTCTAGTTTTCATGGTGGAATTAGAGGGCCAAGGCCAGATATGTTAAATGAACATCATTTTGGGTCTAGTCAGCTGGAAATGTTTGATAACAATCGTCCTATGGGCCTAAATACTTTAAGTGGACCATTGCCTCCTGGTAGCATTCATAGACCAAACCTACCAGTGCGGCCTTTTGTCTCTCAAGGCGGTTTTGAACCAATGCAATCTGGTTCAGAATTCAATGATTTTGCTCCTATGCGCAATTTAAGAGATGGAAATCCAAATATTCCAATGGGATCAAATTGGAGAAGGCCGCATTCTCCTGGAGCCAGCGTTCTTCCTTCTCCAGCTTCTAGGATTAAGCCACCGGTGTCCACTGGATGGGATGTCCATGATCCCAATCAATACCAGAGAGAACCAAAACGCTCGAGGATTGATCCTGTAGACGATGATTCTTTTCCTACGAGAAAGATTGATGATAGGGGTCTGAATTTGGACAGAGCATATAGGTTTCCTCCAGTTACTGATGCAGGTATCTTAGGTCCATTTGTCGGTAATCAAAGGAAGCGTAGTCTTAGTCCAGTTGCACATAATCGTGTTGAGAATGATCATATTTGGCGGGGTATGATTGCTAAGGGTGGAACACCAGTGTGCCATGCTCGTTGTGTCCCTTTTGATAAAGGGACAGAGATAGAACTGTGAGTATGGTTCTTATGGTTTATTATATTTGCACATTAGAAATCCTTGATATACTGAGATCTTTTGTTGTTTGATAATTCTTAAAATTTGCTGTTTACTAGTTGGTCTAAAGGCAGCTTTACCATACACAGTGATTTGCATACAATTAACTTCTATTGAGACTATAAATGCATCCGGCTAAAAAAAATTCCAAAGCATTTCAGCATCCTGTTAAATTTTCCTAAAAGTGCCCTTGTGATATTGTGTATAAAATTTTCTGTTGCGGTGTTGGCTACATTTTTTTGTCTATTTAATCATCTCATGTTGTTTCATGAAATTATTTGCTAAATTGTCTTCTCTGGCTCCATTAAATCAAAGTAGAGAATGCGGTTTAGTGAAGGTTTTACATGTTCTAGCACACCACTTCTGTTACTATTATTATTTCAGCTGGAGTAGATATTTTCCTTGCACCTCTAATGCAAGATCTTTCTGTTTTACAGTCCTGAAGTAGTTAATTGCTCAGCTAGAACAGGATTAGATATGCTTGCGAAGCACTACACTCAGGCAATTGGATTTGATGTGGTTTTCTTCCTGCCAGACAGTGAAGAGGATTTTGCTTCCTACACTGAATTCCTTCACTACTTGGGTTCAAAGGATCGGGCTGGGGTTGCCAAGTTTGATGACGGGACAACTCTATTTTTGGTGCCTCCTTCAGATTTCTTAACTGATGTATTGAAAGTTAAAGGACCTGAACGTCTCTACGGTGTTGTCCTCAAGTTGCCACAGCAGGCCCCTATTAGTGCACCAGTGGAACCCCAACTTCGGCAGCCCAACCATTTTCCTCAGTATATTGATAGACATCCTCCTTTTGAGCCAGACTATAATCGACTTGCTCACAAGGAGGAACAGATGCCAATTAATTTCAACAAGGCTTTCCATGAGGAAACAAAACCTGCATCAAAACCATCCTATCCGATAGCAGCCGAGTCTAATATGGAGCAGTCATTCCCTCAAGACTATACTGTAAATAATACTGCAGTAGTTTCTCAAGCTGGTATTTCTCTCACTCCTGAGCTTATGGCAACTCTTGCCTCCTTCTTGCCTGCAAATTCACAATCAGCTGCTTTGGAAGGTGGTCAGCAAATACCTGGCTCCTCTATTTCGGGTCAGCAAATACCCGCCTCCTCTGTTGTTAGACCTCCATTTTCACATGGATGGAACCAGTCTGGAAACCCGAGTAACTTACAATATGGGAATCAGTTGAATACTCAATCACAGATTCAGTCTCCATATCAGCCTTATCATCCATATCCACCTATTCACAGTGCTCCTAATGGTTCTGAAAATATGACCCCTGGAGGCACCCAAATCCAGGATCCCTCTGTGAACATGCCTCACCATGGAGGGTTTCAATCTAATTCTAGACCAGTAGCTCGTCTAGGTGGACAGGTCCCTATGACTTCCCAAAGTGGACAAGTTCCTATGACTTACCAAGGTGGACAAAATGCTATGTCACCACAAGTCAGCCAACAGCATCAGGTAGACCTTCTTCTCCAGAAGGGTTATGGGGGTGTTTCACATGGAACTGATAATCCGGCAATTTCATATAGTCCCTCGGTTATTCAGCAACCTAGCAATCCAGTGAACTTCTCTAGTCAACCACAGGGTGGTAATCATTCCCATACTCAACCCGGGATGTCTTCACCTGCTGAGAAAGTGAACTGGGAGATCCCTAATCAGTTACAACAGTTACAAGCTGGTCTATCTGGATCTGGTGAGGGAACATCAGAGGTTGAGGGTGACAAGAACCAAAGGTACCAGTCAACGTTACAATTTGCAGCAAGCCTCCTCCTTCAGATACAGCAGCAACAGCAGCAAGCAGGCAATGCAACAGCACAAGGGTCTGGAAATCAACAATGAGATTCCTTCTATTCAGGTAAGTCAAGATCTGTTGACTAATTATTGCTGTTTTTTGGGTTATTGTGATATTTAATGCTTGTGCTAGGCGTCTGAAATTTTGTTTGTTCAATATGATTGTGTACATTAGAGTGCTCTGATAGTCATATGATGTTATTTGACCTAGGGAGAACTGTTTCTTTGTGCTGCCACTTCTTATGTAACCTCCATAGCCTAGGTCATTATTTGATTGCAAGGTCTAATTTGATAACGGAGAAATAGAAAAGGTGATTTGCAGAAATAACTATAATTTTTGCTGTTTGATATACCTGTACATAGTTGCAAGGTCAGCAACATTGGATGCAAGGAAATGCTAGTTTTCTTAATAAAACATAGTTTTGAGGTGATAGAATTCTTGTAAGGTGCATGGCAAGAGATCTTAATAAGAGTCACGATTGAGGTATAAATTTCATTGATGATTCACATGCTGTTATGCCTGAGATTTATTTGTTAACAACGGAATTGCGAATCGGTCTGTTTTGTTTTTGGTTTTCTCAGCATGGTCCACTTGGTTGTTGATCTGCATTTTGTTTTGTTAAGTAAAGAGTGTTTGGTCGTCGATGAGTTTAATCTTCTCTGTTGACAAGCTATGCTTTTCGTTGTTTCTTTTTGTTTTAAATTTGGAGTCTATAGATGCCAGCAAATAATCTGATAGTAGACCATGTTTCCATCATATAGACATCTAACTAGATTCTGGTTAGTAAAGTCTTATTATAAATTGCTCGCTGTTATGTTTTATTAGTTTTATTTGAACTTGTACATTACATTAAACTTTGTAATAGCTTGTTTTAGATAAATTTGAAACACTATTGAGATTATTAAAGCTTCTAATGGAATTTGGCTAAGAATTTTAACTGCTAATCTCAGTCAATAAAGCCTAATAAATCCCCTCTGTAACGAGGAGGGTAAAAGAAACCACCCTAGTTGTAACATGATAACCCGTTCCTCAGATACACTATTCCGAATCAACTAATCAATCATAAGAAGCGTATTAGCTTTCCTCTTGCATCTGCACAAGAATATTAGATATTCTGCCATCGATTGGCGGATCAGTTTTAAAATAATGACATGTCTACCTTGGATCTATGATATTCAAGCCTGTATATGTAATGAAATATTAATTTGAAAACAAGGCCTGACTTAGAAATGTCTCAACTGTAGAAGATGATTGATTTTCGTAATGGTCTTTTACTTATTCCGAGGAGATATATTTATGTCATCTCGTAATGTCCGCATCGGGAAAGCAAACAAGTATTTCATAAGAAAGCAGGCAATAAATTTGCTAACTATGATAATGCAATATTACGTATGGAATTTGTGAACTGGAGAGCAAATAGAGAGAGCAATAAGCGAGGAAAAATATACCCGTGTTTTCTTTGCCAGTGAAATTTTGGCTCGTGTTTAGTATGCTTTAATTAATAATTGGATGTAATAAGGCTTGTACTTGAGGTGGAGTGGCGATTCGTGTAAAGGTCATGTTTGTGTTTTCTCGACTATCAGACTTGTGTCTAACGAGTTGGCCTATTTGGGTCAACTCAATAGTTTGTCTTGGAGTTATAATTTACTACCAACGTTAAGGGTAAAATATGTAAACATAGAATAACTTTGAATTTTAATGTCATTTCTGGATTAGCAAGTTTACTTTGACCAGGACAAAAATCTATAAAACAAGCTGCCTCACGGGCTGTTTTAAGTTTACTTACTCCGTGGAGAGTGTAAATAAATATAATGGGATGTGGTAATTCTAAAAGTTTCAGGTTAATCCGAAAGAAACATGTGCTACAAACCCTAAACCATAATCTGATCGTTCCAAAATCTGTATACGAAGGCATTCCGAGTGTGGTATTCATTGGTGTGACATTGACTTATACTAACTTGTTTTAGGCACCATGTAAAAATAAACACATCGTGCCCCAATTCTTAGTTATTAAATACTTGGCATGTATTGCGGGGTCTTTGGCAGTATTCGTGTGAGAATTTAAAACTAGCCTTATTTTCCAGCCTCTTTACATTTCTGATGACGGCAATAATTTCCGTTTTCTGCGATTCGTACAGTCGGTGACCTCAAATTGGATTATCGAATTGAACTTTTCAACGATATCATATGAATAATTGCAAGACTTGTGGCGCATCATTATCATTTTAGCCTTAAATTTTCCAGTTTGTTTTATCACTTGAAATTTTGTATTGACATGTAACAAAAATAACATCTTGGAATGCAAAATGTACCCTCTTTCTACTAGTACTGTCATTATTGTTTAGTTTATACTTTTGAGTAACTCAACATAAAATTGACAATTTGTATTCCGCGCGTAGGTAGCTGAAATCGCTTGGCAAAAAGATAACCGACGTGTACGCAGAGAATTCGACAGTTTGGTTTCGTCAGATGAAGCATATACAATTTTTCCTCTCAGTTTTTTTCTTCGTTTTGCTGTTTCCCTTGCGGTTTCTAAATCTATGTTTACAGTTTTAAATGCTGCCCAATTTTGTTTTTAGGTGTCAACAATTTTCTTTTTCATTTCTCTTAGTTAATCATCAGATTTTGATTGTAAATTATTTTAGATTGGATCAATTTTCAATATATCTAAATTTTTTGTTCGTCAACGTTTCTGTTGTTTTGGCTCTAGATTAAAGCAAGACATTAGACAGTAACATTAATTCTAACGAGTAGCTGAATTCTCGGGATAACTTTTTATTATGTAGACAAAGCTCGCCATCGCCAACAAGTTCTATTATCATCCCAATCTAATGAATTTTACTAATAAAAATTTGATAATTATACAAAAAAATTTCTTACACCAATATTTTTCTAATGAGATGGTGTGCATCTCATTTTTTACAATTCATCTGATCTATACTAAAATGAACATTTAATCAATGTAACCATATAAAATTAGACAAATATAAAGTTGAAGGAGCCAATAATCAACTTATTTTTAAATATATTAAGATAGTCTATTGTTTTTGAGGAATTGTGAATATTAAGATAGTCTTATTATAAAGTTGAAGGAGCCAATAATCAACTTATATTAAGATAGTCTATATTAAGATAGTCTATTGTTTTTAAGTATATTTAATACAATCACGATAATAATTTAAAATGGATTTGGTTCATTGTTTGCACGAACGGAGGAATTTCATTTCATTTTGAGTTAAATCCTACTTTTATGGTCGAATAATGAATTTGGTTCATTTTAAAGTGGCCCAATGAAGTTTAATGTTGATATGTTCATAGTTAAAGTCTTATTCGAGAAGCTTCATGAGCATGATTGATACAACGCGTTAATTAAAACGTAGTGATTGTGCGGTTTATAACCCATTTGTTTGATGTTCTTTCTCCTCTTGCCACTTTTCAAACATTCTAATCGATATCAACTAAAGTTCAGATTATTGTCAACCCACAAGATGATGTGGCTACTCGTCAGGTCACACCCATGTAAGTTCGAGTTATAATGACTGCAATAAGACCTTCCTGCCTACCATAAGTCGTACGAAACCAGAACATTTGATCGCTTCAAACCTACTTCATTTGACAGCTGCGCGTTCAAGCAGGATCCTATTCTGGGTTCGATCCCCAGCGGAGTAATGCGGAGGATATCATTCTCCGCCTTGCCGTTTTCAGGATTCATCAGGTACTTCCTCTTCTTTCTTTCTTATACTTTCAGCTTCAACAAAATTTAGCGGAATGACTTCTCTCTAGAACCCTTTTGAGGAAGTATTTTAATTTTAATTTTCAATATTATATGTTATTTGTAATATGAATTTGTGATGTAATGTACAATTCCCATCAGCCAATGCATTAAATTGGAGTGCATGACGCTAATACGATATGTTTTGTATTTTCGTATGACAAGGAACGGGCATGGACAACCTTTCTTCAGTTGGTTACAGAGTAGGTTCATGACGACAAGCAAGCGCGTTCAAGACAGAAGCAGCAAGAAGAGAGTGCATGATTTTGAGGTAGTGACTGAGAAGTGGAAAATTGTGTCCAAAGTGCTTGCAGTTATTCAAGTATTAAAGCATGAGCCGGAGATGGTAATCCCTGTAAGAAATCTTGAACAACACAGGACAAGTATCAATCTTCCTAAACCCCATAAAATTTCTGATTTTCTACGCAAATCTCCTAAGGTTTTTGAATTGTATAAGGATCAGAGGGGAGTGACATGGTGTGGGATGACAAAAATAGCTGAGGATTTAGTGGAAGAGCACGACAGGTTAATTGAGGAGAATTCAGATAAAGCTGCACAACATGTTACTAGGTGTATTATGATGTCTCTTGATAAACGGCTTCCAGTATATAAGATTGCAAATTTCAGAAGAGATTTTGGCCTGCCTATGGATTTTAGGAAAAAATGGGTGCATCAGTATCCTCAACTTTTTAGGGTTGTTCAATCTGATGAAATGGAGTATTTGGAACTAGCAAACTGGAATCCTGCTTGGGCCATCACAGAATTAGAGAAGAAGGTATTAGGGTTATCAGAAACTAGTGTCCATGAACCGGGATTGCTTACCTTAAAATTTCCTATGAAGTTTCCTCCTAATTACAAGAAAGCATATAGATATGCTGGAAAAATTGAGCACTTCCAGAAGAGGTCTTACTTGTCACCATATGCAGATGGTAGGGGTTTGACGGCAGGGTCACTAGAATTCGATAAGAGGGCTGTTGCTATAATGCATGAATTGCTTAGTTTTACCTTGGAGAAGAGATTAGTTACCGACCACCTTACCCACTTCCGGCAGGAACTTGTGATGCCACAGAAATTGATGAGACTTCTTCTGAAGCACTTTGGGATTTTTTATGTGTCCGAGAGAGGGAAAAGGTTTAGCGTGTTCTTAACTGAAGCTTATCAAGGGCGACAGCTGATTGAGAAAGCTCCTTTAATCCTTTGGAAGGAAAAACTTCTGAGCTTTGTGGGTTACAGAGGAAAGAAGAACAGAATTGAAGCTTTTAACGATTTATCAGACATGGAATATGTTGATTTGGTTGAAAATGATTCTGAGAATGAAAGCATGAGAACACAATTTGAGGATGAGGAGACAATGGACGGTTTAGAGGACGCTTTACATGTAAAAGACCATGATATGGAACTTGGGGAGCTTGGCTCTGCTTACAAGGATATTGATGCGTCTTAACATTATGAAATTTTCTTCATTTAGCTTTACAACCTTTTGATAGAGCTGATGATCTAAAATATGAATACTTCCTACTTAATCAAGTTGTATGTCTCTCAAACTTGACTCCTGTTTGTCAGAGGTTGTTCTATCCCATGAATCAAAAGATTCTAATAGGATATAGAAAGAACTTACCTTCCCTTCCATAGCATTTCTTAAGAAAAACTGTTTTGTTCCCTGCTAATTTCAGTTTAGGAACCAGATATAGCCCATTGATTATCCACTAGGAACATAATTGTGCAATTCATATTTATGTCACTTATTTCTACGAATGCATCTTCCATTAGTTTCTGGGTGTGGTTTTGTTTTTGGTTTGAGGTTTTTATGCTCTCAAATGATCATTGGTTCTATTATATTGAATAGGCAGCTTGAAGGAGAGATGGAAACTGTGGTTAAGGTACTGCAGCCTGGACCATTGGGAATAGTGGAACACAAGTTCTCGGTTGAGGAGATACACGAAGCAAAAGCTACAGTTGGAAGGGCAGTTGAGAATTGGCAAAGAAATGCCAATCTAGAGCATAAAAGTGACTTTCTGAAAGATTTTATTCACAAGTGAGGAACTACATGATGCATGGCATTTCAAGGTGGCTAACGTATTTACAGACTTGTAAGGTTATATTTGGTGCTTTATGGATGATGTATTGTGCATTGTTTTCGTTGAATGCCTGCCTGTATGGGCTTTGAATTACTGAGTCTGGTTATGTATCTGATCATACAAATGTTATAACGTAGAATTTTGTTTATCTAGATGAGTATTGTTTTGATTAAGAGATTGAGATGATCAGGTTGGCTGGCAGGGTATTTGAATTTCATTATTTGATTGCAAGGTCTAATTTGATAACGGAGAAATAGAAAAGGTGATTTACAGAAATAACTATAATTTTTGCTGTTAGATATACCTATATATAGTTGCAAGGTCAGCAACATTGGATATAATGAAATGCTAGTTTTCTTAATAAAACATAGTTTGAGGTGATAGAATTCTAGTAAGGTGCATGGCAAGAGATCTTAATAAGAGTCACGATTGAGGTATAAATTTCATTGATGATTCATATGCTGTTATGCCTGAGATTTATTTGTTAACAACGGAATTGCGAAGTGGTCTGTTTTGTTTTTGGTTTTTTTTCTCAGCATGGTCCACTTGGTTGTTGATCTGCATTTTGTTTTGTTAAGTAAAAGTGTTTGGTAGTCGATGAGTTTAATCTTCTCTGTTGACAAGCTATAGTTTTTGTTGTTTCTTTTTGTTTTAAATTTGGAGTCTATAGATGCCACCAAATAATCTGACAGTAGACCATGTTTCCATCATATACACATCTAACTAGATTCTGGTTAGTTAAGGTCTTATTATAAATTGCTTGCCGTTATGTTTTATTAGTTTTATTTCAACTTGTACATTACATTAAACTTTGTAATAGCTTGTTTTAGATAAATTTGAAACGCTATTAACATTATTAAAGCTTCTGATGGATTTTGGCTAAGAATTTTAACTGCTAATCTCAGTCAATAAAGCCTAATAAATCCCCTCTGTAACGAGGAGTGGCAAAAGAAACCACCCCAGTTGTAACTTGATAACCCGTTCAGATACACTATTCCGAATCAACTAATCAATCCGAAAGAAAGGTGTGCTACATACCCTAAACCATAATCTGATTTGTCCCAAAATCTGTATACAAAGGCATTCCGTGCGTGGTATTCATTGGCGTGACATTGACTCATACTAACTTGTTTTAGGCAACATGTAAAAATGAACACATCATGCACCCAATTCTGAGGTACTAAATACTTGGCATGTATTGCGGGGTCTTTGGCAATATTCGTGTGAGAATTTAAAACTAGCCTTATTTTCCAACCTCTTTTACAGTTCTGTTGACGGCAATAATTTTCGTTTTCTGCAGATTCATACCGACAGTGATCTCAAAATGGATTACCGAATTGAACTTTCAACGATGTCATATGAATAATTGCAAGACTTGTGGCGCATCATTATCATTTTAGCCTTAAATTTCCCAGTTTGTTTTATCACTTGGAATTTTGTATTGACATGTAACAAAAATAACATTTTGAAATGCAAAATGTACCCTCTTTCTACTAGCACTGTCATTATTGTTTAGTTTATACTTTTGAGTAACTAAACATAAAATTGACAATTTGTATTCCGCGCGTAGGTAGCTGAAATCGCTTGCAAAAAGATAACCGACGTGTACGCAAAGAATTTGGCATTTGATTTCGTCAGATGAAGCATATAAAATTTTTTCTCTCCTTTTTTTTCTTTGTTTTGCTGTTTCGCTTGCGATTTTTAAATCTATGTTTACAGTTCTAAATGCTGCCCAATTTTGTTTTTAGGTGTCAGCAAGTTTTTTTTCATTTCTCTTAGTTAATCATCAGATTTTGATTGTAAAATATTTTAGATTGGATCCATTTTCAATATATCTAAATTCTTTGTTTGTCAATGTTTATGCTGTTTTGGCTCTAGATTAAAGTAAGACATTAGTGTCTAACATTAATTCTAATGAGTAGCTGAATTCTCAGGGACAACTTTTTATTATATAGTCAAAACTTCCATCGCCAACAAATTCTATTATCATTCCAACCTAATGAATTTTACTAAGAAAAATTGTATAACTATAAAAAAAATTTCTTACACCAATATTTTTCTGATGAGACGGTGTGCATCTCATTTTCTACAATTCATCCGATCCATCATAAAAGGAATATTCAATCATTATAACCATATAAAATTAAACAAATATAAAGTTGAAGGAGCCAATAATCAATTTATTTTTAAATATATTGAGATAGCCTATATTGTTTTTGAGGAATTATGAATATAGTTGTAATGTATGAAATAATAAAATTACAACTGATATTTGTAAGATAAAAATAATAATGAAAATATTTAACACAATCACAATAATAATTTAAAATGAATTTGGTTCATTGTTTTTATGATATCATTTTGAGTTAAATCGGACTTTTATGGTCAAATAATGAATTTGGTTGATTTTAAAGTGGTCTTAATGTTGATCTATTTGAGAAGCGGTCAGTTACATCATGAACATGATGACATAATGCATTGATTAAAACGTAGTGGTTGTGCAGTATATAACCCATTTGTTTGATGTTCTTTCCACTTTTCGAGCATATCCCAAGTGAAGCTGAGATAATCTGAGTGAGTGTTGAAGATGGGTTTAGAATCAGTGGGAGATCTAGCTCTGAATGAAATCTTCTCAAAGTTAGGGCCTAAAGAAACCGCCATAGTGTCATGCGTCAGCAAACGCCTCAAAGCTTCGGCTTCCGACGAACCTCTCTGGTCAAAATTCCTCCTTGAAGATGTTCAACTTTCTTCTCCTTGTGATCCTCAAGGACACCCTCTTCCTTCTTCTAGGGTATGTTTTTTCACTCCCTTTCTTTATCACATCATCTTTTGGGGGTTTTCACCTTCAAATTTGACTGTGGGGAGTCCATTATTAGTATCAACTCAATCAAAATTTGTTCTTTTGATTTGTATGTACGAAAGGTCACTTCTTTTTAGGTGGGTTTTATTCTATAGCTTCAGTTGAGTAAGAAAGCATGATCCTTTTGCACTTTTTCGTACTTGTTTTGAGGCTGAATGTCATTAGACCGGCATTGTTGTGTGGAACGATTGGGTAGTGAAATAATGTTGGTGGTGGAGATGCGTATGTTGCCGTGGATGTGCGGCCGTACGAGAAAAGATCGGTGAGAAATGAAGTTGTTTGGAAAATTTAGTTGCATATTACTTTAAGCAAGTTCAGGAACTTCAGTGAGCCAATGGGTAACGTTAAGTAAGTTTTGGGGGGCAATATGTTACTTTAAGTTCAGAGGGTTAACAAATCAGTTTGAAGTAAGTGCAGGGGGCTAATGGGACATTCCCAAAGTCGATTTTGGTTAGGGACTCGTGATGCATCCCTTTTTTTCTTTACATGTTTTTATTTCTTTGATTGCTGGGTTATCTTGCATATTTATCAATGAGCAGCACTTAATAGATTTAATTTGTAAGCATGCTTAACGTGTCCCTATAAATAAATTTAAGGCGCTAACGTCATGATTGCGGGGAAGGGTTCATGTTGATGGCTGTAGCTTTAATTTGGCTTAAGTTGGCCATTTTATTAGATCATCTCCAATGAAGGAATACTTTTACAGACTGCATTTTGCGTTTGCAGATTGCTTATGCATTATGGCGGGAAGCATTTGTCATGTATCCTTGGCCCCTTGTAATACGAGTCAAGAAGTGCTGGGATACAATTAAGGGATGGCTGGCCATAAATTTTCCTGAAGCTGGGGCGACATTGCAGCAGGGTGCATCAGAAGCTCAAATTCGCCAGTTGGAGAAAGTCTTGAAAGTGAAATTGCCTCTTCCAACAAGAGTTCTATACCGTTTTTGTGATGGTCAAGTTTTCAAAGAATATGATTCCTCGACAAGTTCCCGTGGCAATGCATTGGGCCTTATTGGTGGATATGCTTTCTACCATCACATGGTTAATGTGTTCTTACTACCATTAAATCAAGTAATCTTGGAAACACAACAGGTCTTACGCCATCTTAATATGACTGGAAGTGGATATATTGTCGTAGCTGCATCATCTGCATTCAATGAGAAGTTGTTTTTCCTTAATTGTGAAAATGGACAGCTCTATGTCGGAACAAGAAATCTTCCAATAGATGGAGAAATGATGCCATGTGTACCAAAGGCATTAGCTAGCTCAGTGCACGAGTCCAGTAGCAACCTGCAGCAGCAAGATGCATTCTTGCTGTGGTTAGAAGAACATGGTCGTAGATTACAAAATGGCGTTATCAAACTACGGGAAGAAGGCAATATGAAATCTATCAGTCAGTTTCCAGAGGTGCATCCTCTATGTTCAACTGCAATTACCAACGGCGTGAAGGTAAATAATAGTAGGCCCCGTGTAGTCTTCCTCTTGGAAACATTTTTTCCTTGTCTTCTTCTGATAAAGAAGAAAAATGTATACCTCTATTAGGGGTAATCACATTCGTGCTCCTGAACTATAGTGCTATAATAGTGTGACCACTAAACTTCATTTTGTGATATAACTTAACTTTGCATTATTACGACATTAAAGTCCAAGTCGAAGAAAATCCCTTAAAACTTTAACATAATGTTGATTTGGACATTTGGACAGCTTCGGCATATGATTGGTTTCTTGCCGAGTATTATTGGATACATTTTTATCTTTTTATTTAAATGTCCCCAATATGGTTTATTTTAATTTATGATTCATTTTTCCTGGAATAAACGTATACGATATTCATTATGGTGTACACATGATATCTACCTTACCCGAGCTTTCCTAGCAAAAGTTCACATTAGGATTAACTTTTCGAATTTTAAAAAACATTCTAAGGTTATTTGCTGCAATTCTATCAAACTGATGGTGAAAACTTTAGGATATGATGCATTAGCAGACTGGAAATTTGTTAAGAGATCATGTTTTTTTGTCTCCATTTTATACTCAGATACCTAAAATATATAGGTTAGTAGTGGATTACAAGAGTATGTGTTTTGAAACCTACTGCTAATGTAGTTACAATAGATTTTCCTAAACAAATTATACTTCTTATATAGCAATGACATAAGGATCAAGGTAGATACTTATCAGGCTCTTATTAACTTGTGCTTTGTCCTTTGTTGAACATAGCAAGTGACAACTTGCATAGAATATAGAGTAGTATATTGACATCATATCAAGCATATACTACCTACATTGGTAGTCCTAACTGAAACCAGAACATACATTATGGTCTTTTACTACACAAATTTGGTGTAACAAAGATTTCATTTTCGTTTTTCCATTCTTCTTTTGTCTGAACTTTAAACTTGTGTTCCACAACAGTCTATCAGCACTATGAATATTGAATCTACTATAGCTGATTATTCTGTGATCGTGATTATTGTATCAATCCCTTCTTCCTGTCTTTTTTATTACAATATCATGCTTCTCTTGTACTCATAAGTTTTCGCCACTTGCTATATGAGTAGAAGCTTAAACAACTTTGTTGCCGCTCCAGTTGATGATATAAACTATTAGCGGTAGATTACAATTGTAGGCCAATGTCTTTCTGGAATGTATTTGTTTCTCAAATATTCATGTACTTAGCTGGGGGACAAAGCTAATAATCATTTTTATTAGATCCGTGCTTCTGCAGTTTTTGTGCCAGAGGCAGCTGACCTGCAAGATAGTAATGAGAAATACTGGTTTACATATTCAATTCGCATGTCCCTCCTTCCAGATGGATGCTTTGTAAATGGGATGTGGTTCAACTCCTGCCAACTGCAAAAGAGACATTGGATCATATGCGTTAATGACACGGTTGTATCTGATGTGGGTGGAGATGGTGTCATAGGCAAGGTAAGACTATCATGAAATTCTCTAAGTTCTTAAAAGCTCTCTTACCAAGTTCAAAGTGTATGGTAAATAGCAGTTTGAAGAGATTTCACTCATCAATATCAATTCTTTTCTTATTTTCAACTCATTTTGGTCTGGTATGTGACATTGCATCTCCAAGGTTCTCTTACATGGTATAACAGTTGTATAACTTGTTTCATTTGTAAGTTTATGTCATTGTGAAAGAAAATGTTAGAAATCTTAACATAAAGGCCAAGATACCCTTTCAATTGAGATATAGGCTTGGATGGTTGGTATGGCGATCGACACTTGCAATTTTATGTTTTCTATTGACATATAAAATAAACTTGTTCATTTATGTCTTCTGCTTGCACCTTCAACGTTTCACCTTCCATAGACTGGGAAAAGGCATTTTTGGTTTAGGAGACGACATTGAGACAAGGGGGATACGTGTTATAAGTAACAAAGAACGCAAAGAGGCATAAGACAAGAGTCATAAGTTGAATAGGCATAATGGCCTGCCTTCCATCAGTAATAGTCAAGCCGACGAACCGGCACTGCCAGAGGTTAGTTTATAACTACGCAAACTACTATGAGAAGTAGAAAAGAAACAAGAAAAACAGGAAGAGAAACTGGCTGCCTGCAATTGTCCTTTCTTTCTGAATGAACCTACCTTGCTCGTCTCTAGTCCCTTCATCAGTTTAATGCTGGACACGTGCAAATTTTGGTTGGTCTTCTTATTTCCCTAGAATGAGAGCTTCAAGTTCAAAGTCAGATTCAGGGGCATCCAACAGTACATATTAATCTTCAAACTTTCTTACACATTTTATTGTGTTTTTCTTCAGAAAACATATTTGTAAAAAACGAAAAAAGAAAAATGTACTCGTACTATTAGATTAATTACCATTTCTTGATATATTGAAGTGATTAACAGTGAATTGGGTTTCATAACTCCATGCATTAAACTCAATCTTCTCCTATATGTCTACAGTATCCACTACTGCGTCCGGGTGAGAAAGAATTCATATATGAGAGTTGCACACCTCTCCCATCAGCTCCAGGCTCTGTTGAAGGTTCTTTCACATTTGTCCCTGACAGGTACGCTACAGAGAATATGTAAGACTGTTAGTTCTTGACACGTAATGCATTTTATAGAGACAATATGTTTTGACACTATTCCTAGGACATAATTATCATTTATATACAATCATGTTAGAATATATATAAATCACATTAGACAGTTGTGGCATGATAATCCGTTTTACTTTGTCATTCTTTGTGTTTAGTTGATGATCCTTATTGATTGGCGTGGTGTAGGTTGGCACATCCAAATGGAGCTCCATTTGAAGTAGAAGTGGGTCGGTTCTCGCTCCAACGTCCAGACTACATTTTCTGATTCTTATATGCTCAGATTGTATTCCTAGTAATAAGTTAATGATCCTTCTAGTCTTGTTAATATGTGACAGTCTTCTGGTTCTGACTGTGTGAGATTGGCTGTTTTGTGTATTTGTATTAAAGATAATAAAATGCCAAAAAGAAGGAAAAAAAAAAGTGTGTTAGACCTTTATTTGGTTGGTTATTAGGTTTAAGACATACAACGAAATATTTATCTTTTTCTTTCTCTTTCTAGAAAACAAGAGAAAACATTTAGAATTGTTGAAAGTTGTGACGTTCTTCTGTTGCCTTTATATGTTCAAAAATAAATCAGAAAACTAGAAATTTTGATTAATTTTATACCTCAACATCTTAGCTTTTATAATATGGGTTTTTACAGATCAGATCCATTTAAAAGGTCATTAATATATTTGTTATGTTCGTCTCATTTAAAAGGTCCATTAATATATTTGTTATGTTCGTCTCATTTAAAAGGTCCATTAATAAGATGAACACATCAATGGTCCTATGAATTTAACTAACGACACTTCTATTATTGAAGTCAATTTAACTTCAAAAAGACATTCAGCAACTTATACTTGTTCCAAGTAGGATTGTAAACAAATCGACATTCATATCAACGCAATCAAGCAACACGAAGCTCGTAAAGAAACTAAAAAGAACTGCTCTTAAACAGCTCACACACAAATAATTTACTTAAGAAGTCCAACTCTAGCAAGATTTTGAGTCTGAATGGAACACGAACTTGCTCGAGCTCTAAATTTCTACCAAACTGAGCATGAGAAGACCAAAACTCTACTCGGTTCAACACCCTGATTTTTTTACTTTCAGGTACGTTTATAAGTTGTTTTAAGTAAGTTCAAGAAATCAGTCATCAATTTAAACTAATTCTAAGGTTGTAATACAATCTGACATGCTTATGAACATAATCAAGCAACACGAGCAAAGCTTGTGAACAGCTCATGAGTGGATAGTTTCGCTAATGAGTTTAACTTTAACAAGATCTTGAACTTGAACCCAACTCAAAGCCTGCTCAAGCTCTAACTTTTCTATGAAACCAAGCATGAGAAGGCCAAAATTCTGCTCGGTTAGATTATAGAGCTACTTCTAAGACTAATAACACATCTGCAAAGGTAACAAATCAATTTTTCAGGGCACCTATGTATTATTAAGCTTAATGATAGAGACTTACATGATCATCCCAGCCCTGGTCCTTGTTGAAGATGATAGCTGCCCCAAGACTCCTAGCAGGGCTGATTCCAGTTCCAGTAATTGGGATTGTAGCCAAATGCACCAAGAAAACAGCGAACCCAATTGGCAAAGGAGCCAAGATCTGTCAAAAAAATCACCACCCATGATCAGATTTCATAAAAGATCAAAACTTTTACAAAACTAATGCATAAAGATTAAAACTTTAGACAAATTGATGCATAAAAATCAAACATTTTCAGGTATACTTACAGGAACATGAGAGTCTCTGGCACTACGTTTAGCATCAGTGGCTGAGAAGACGGTGTAAACAAGAACAAAAGTGCCAACAATCTCAGCTCCAAGACCATCATCTTTAGTATAACCAGGGTTAACAGCGTTAGCACCGCCACCCAACAAAGTGTATTGGTGACGACCTTCAAATCCTTTCACTACTCCAGCACCACAAATGGCTCTGAGGCACTGCATAACCATGTAGTACACTGCCCTTGTCAAGGACAACTTCCTTGCCAAAAAGAGTCCGAAAGTCACTGTTGGGTTAATGTGTCCTCCTGCACATATTAAAAACCGATATTTCAAGCTAAACTTAGTTGAATGATTTGACATGATTTGAGAACATCTTGAACAAAGAGGCTAATAATTTTAATCATGTACTGAGAGCTGGTAGTTAGCGACGGAGCTAGAACCAAAATTCGTCTCAATTGACATAAATTACTAAAACAGTGACGACATCGAACCAAGTACTGATTTCACATGATTTAAGAACTTCTTAAACCAAGAAGTTAAGAACTGCAACCCTGATTTCACATGATTTATGAACTTCTTAAACCAAAAAGTTCAGAACTTGAAGTCTAAGAACTCATAATTAGCGACGACAACTTTAAGCCTAAAAGCTCATAATTAGCGACGAGAAATGGAACCAAATACCATGTTTAAGGTCGTATAAATTTAGTTAAACGTGATGGAGCCCGAACGAAATGCACAAGCTCAGTCAAAAACTCGAGCTCTATCCACAATATTTAGTAGTAGCACAAACTTTTGAGGATAAGTATCACTTACAAAAACTTTGACGCTAATTCAGTGTTAAATTAATCGCATATTATGGTACACGACGCATTTAAACGAAACTAGAAGATACCCTCGCTCCGCTTTGGGAATAAAAATATACCATATTATATCAGACTAAAACTGAAAATGTGAGTAAAAGGTTTATATTAGTAGTGGTAATGTTATGATTGTAGTTACAGTCAAACCTCGATTAAGTAATATCCGATAAATAATAACGTCACTTAAATAATAAATTTCGTCGGTCCCAACTTGGGCTAATGTTGTAAAGTAATAAGATAATTAAAAATTAGAAATTCCTTAACGGTCCAAGTAATATGTAAAACAATAATTTCAAAATTATAGTTGATATTATATGTGTTTGTAGTGTATTATTTTATCGTTTACTATATATAGTTAATCACAAAACATTATCATTTAATTTTATTGTATGTTGATGAATTTATATTTTAGAATTACAAGAAACTTTATGGTGCACACAATACATCTTACATGTATATTGTATCTAGTGCAATTTTTCATTACCATGAATCTAGTTTTTAAATATAATTAAGGTTTAATGCACATGTAACCCCCTAAAGTTGCATCTTTTGGTCATTTTACTCCCTCGTCTTAAGGGACATCCATTTTACTCCCTTAACTCTTAAAAAGTGGTACTATGTAACCCCTAAACTTGCATCTTTTGGCAATTTTACGTCATCCCCTTAAGGGACTTCCCTTTTACCCCCCCCCCCCCCCCCCCCCCCCTAACTCTTCAAAAGTGGTACTATGTCCCTACATTTCTCAATTTAACAGAAAAAAATGAGACTATACAACACACGCTACAATAGTTGAATTTTCGTAGGACACATTGCAATGAATTTGGACATGTCAGCATTTTTAATTAAATGGAAAAAAACACTTTTGATTAACTTAAAAACACCTTAAATTTGGACATGTCAGTATCTATAATTAAAAGGAAAAAATATAAATATAACATTTACAATAGATTATTGTAAACCATTACATATGCTCCTTATTGCATTTTTCTAAAATCATATAACTCATACAATAGTACCAAGTCTATCTTGAGATATTATTTAACCAGTTTGGATACGAAGGAAAAATTGAGATAAACGTTTCATATTTATTTAAATAATGAGCACAATCATAAGAAAATTCTTATCGACCTCAAATAAATATACTGTGACGAAATAGAAAATTAAGAGAGTTCGTCAAAAACAGTTTAGAATATATCTCTAAAACAGAAGCTCTAAAATTACGTTTGAGATCATGTATATGCTCGTGATTATTTTTTATGAGCTCACTGTATGAAAATGAGAAATTAAGAAGTTCGTCGAAAGAACAATTGTTTTAATGCAGGTACCAAAAAGGAGAATAGTCATTCATATTTTCATATAAGAATTTGCTTTTTTATATTGCAAGTTGATGGCTGAAAAGATAAAAAGGTAAAATATCTTACTTTCAAAGGCTTAATTGGAAAAAGTGGTGAAAATATATCAATTTGAAATCCACTTTTAAAATACTTATTAGAAGATACCCTCGTTACGCTTCGGAAATATGTCTATTATACACATCTAGCGGAAAAGTATATCTAAACTAATCACCAACATAAAACTAAGTTATTCTTGACAACCAAATAGATTAAAACACACAAATAAAGCATGGTGCTGGTAATATATGTTTTTGAAATGTGAAAACTTAATGCTGATGTTAGCCAATATAATGATATTTCAGTTTATTAATCTAAAACCATATTTTGCTTCAATTTAATTTTTCTTGTTCTGGCTCCGCTTCGAGCTTCTTCTAATGGAACTAACAAATTAGTAATAGTTTTTTTTTTTTCGAAACAACAAATTAGTAATAGTTATTTTAACAAATCAATAATATCATGCACTATGGACAATTTTGAACTAAAAGACATAAAATTAGTTCTATTTATCATTAAATTATCTAAGTTATTTTTTACAGTTGCTACCAAAACACATGAAACTATTTAAGGTTAACAATAAATTTGTTTGGACCAATCAAACAATTTTGAATTAGCTACATTCATTTTATTTGTTATATAAGTAATTCAATTTTGTTTGCTATAATAATGCTCGAGATGAAAAAGAAAACAATCAGCTGAAAATCCTTTCAATACATAAAAAATTAGTTCATGGTCACTAAATTTTATATTCCAAGGATACATCAATAAACGTTTTCCTACTGCCTAACAATCTGAAGAGAAACTTCAAAGTTCTTAATGCATCATTCATTACAATGTCTAAAAGACTTCAAATCTCCCAATGCAAATATGGTCCTGCAAATGTCAAGAAAAAGTATTTTTTTTAAAAAGCACAAAATAAAACATAAGTTAATATAAAAATCGGTCAAAATCATTTAAAAAACTAGATAGTAATGACCTATCAACATAATAGAATAGTAGAAGATAAACAGAAACCAACAAAAACTTGAGATATCACAAAACATAAGGAAAAAACTAAATAGAAAGAGAAGAATAGAGCAAGTGAAAATACACATGCGGTACCACTTACCCCAAATATTCTAAACCAACATCAGTCTGCAAAATTAACACAATCTGAATCGCTCCAAGTTCCCCTGTAGTCGTAGAACAAAGGTGAAATCATATTCAAGTCAATTAAAGGAAAAATACAGTACAAAAATGAAAAACAACTTAACGTAACACAACATCAATCAATCGGGGAAGGGTGAAATTTTGCGTGGACTATAAATTTATAAAAAAAAGTGTGAAGATCCCAATGAATTATACCAAGGAAAGAAATCCAAATTCGCAATTCGGGGGACAAACTATCTGTGAAAGAAAAATAACAGAGTGGATAAGATACCGGCAGAGACATGAAACAATAAACACGTAAGAACGACCATAGACGTGTTGTTCAGGAGTAGTATATTGGAGGCAATCGGGAAAGGGAAAAGTAAGTGCTTACCGCATAAGAAAAGGAGCAGTAGTATATTGGAAAACGATATTGTGCCAACACCCTAAAACTTCTGTGAAGGTTGATTGCAACAACTGGCGTAGTTCATCTACAAAATCCAAAAGTGGAAACACCAATTAGTACGAAATCATCCTCAAATAAGTAAACTGTAAGAGCTAAACAAAGCACATAGAAAATATCTTGCAATCAGCAGTGCCAAAGCACAGAAAATTAACAATACTGCACCCTATCATTGGACCTTTTCCAAATACGGATTAGATTATTCGCTTACAAAGCGGGGCTGCATATACAATAAATAATGCTAAAACTGAAGGAACCTAGAAAGTTAAAGGACCAGGAAAATGCAAAACTGTAAACATTCAGAGATCACTTTACCTGCTAATCCGGACTACTGCAAATTGGAATGGACAAATTTTAACGTAACCTGATGCATCCCAAATAATACCGTTTCAACCAATTTGTATTGATTATTGAGCACAAAGAACATTAACAATGTAGAAGCATTGAAACACAGTACAACGGATGTACATCCTGTAGATTGGATCACTAAATTCCTGAGTTGATAAAAAAATATCCAGATTACACAAAATATATGTATGGAACAAACTAAAATACCTAACAAAAACTGCAAATATCAAACTTGAAACTTGATTCAATTTGAGTAAATCTGTAGAAATAGATGGGATAAATAATTTAATTAACTTAAATGAAAGAGAAAAAGAAAACAGAGACTGTGGTGCAAAAGAAATCAAGGCATGGCAGCGGAAGTGAGATCTGAAGAGAAATGAGAAGCGTATGATTGTAGAAAACAAAACCAAATAAGAAGATATAGTAGCAGAGTTTGAAGAAATTAAACAATAAACCAACCTTAAAGAACATATCTGAATTAAGCTGACCGCAAATCAATCTGAGAAAAAAAAAGAGATCAACCGTACAAGTTAAACCAAACAAAATTAGGAGAACCGCCGCGCCAATGTTTGTCTTCCAGTTGATGTAAAAGAAGAACCAAAATAGCAGCTCAAAATTGCGCAGGAATGAGGAAGGGCTCAGGGGTATAATTGGAAAAACTTGCAAATAATACCAATTCAAAACTCACGTATCTATATAGATAAGCCATTTTGTCGCGAATGATCAAACATTTTACACGACGCAATTTCATGCTAAATAAGCTATTTTGTCGCGAAATGACATTTTTACACGACGAAATTTTTTCAAAATAACCCCTTTTGACGCGAATGAAATTTAAGACGACGAAATTTATTTGCAAAGAAAGACATTTTGTCGCGAAAGACATTTTACGACGAAAGTTTTTCAAAGTTGTCGCGAATGACATTTTACACGACGAAAGTTTTGCAATTTTTGTCGCGAATGATAGTTTACACGACGAAAGTTTTTCATTTTTGTCGCGAAATAAAGTTTAGACGACGAATTTCAAAATAAGCAATTTGTCGCGAATGATATTTTACACGACGAACTTTATTGCAAAATAAACCTGTTTGTCGCGATTGACATTTTACACGACGCAATTTATTTAATACACGCCATTTGGTCGCGAATTACATTTTACATGACGAAATTAATTGCAAAATAAACCATTTTGTCGCGAATGATATTTTACACGACGCAATTTATTGCAAAATAAGCCATTTCATCGCCACTTAAACAATTATGTTCCATTAACGACGATTTGTCCGTTGCAATAATATATTTTTGTTATTTTCTCTTAAAATGAAAGAAAATTTAGAAGAAAAGAATATGAACGTGAAATTCCAGCAGTACAGTAAACATCTGCTCTTCAACCCCATGTTCTCATGAAAACCCTCTTTCACCCTATTCCAAAATCCCTAACCCCATTTCAAAACCCTCTTCTACATTTCTCAATCGGGGTCGATTTGTTCCTAATTTTAACCTCAAAAACCCCACATTGTGTATTAACCCGCGGGGGTTCACAATGTCTGTAGCTACTAAGCTTCAATCTGCAGAAAAAAGGGGGATTTACCAGCGAGCTATACTCGGGCCTACCGGGAACAGAGTTAGGGTTTTGGAAGAGTCTAGAATGAAAGGCCAAGTTTTGAAGCAGCCTCCGGTTCCTCAAACGGTTATTAAGAATAATTTCTCGGTGGATAGCTCCTGCTCCTGCTCCTCCGATTCCGATTTCAACTCCTTCTCCTCCTCTTCTTCTTCCTTGAAGGTTGCGACTCCGAGGAGGACTGTAAAGCCTAATGTATTCAGAACTGTCAAAGTCCTGCCTCACATTTCTCAGGACCAAGATGTTCCCGTGAAGCGGTGTGATTGGATCACTCCCAATTCTGGTAAGTTGATTAAGGTTTCGTTATAAAGTTTCCATTTTTATTTGTCTTCTTTGACGGGATTTATGTCTTTTTTTAGTTTTGAAATTGCAAATTAAGATAATGATTCCGAGGGTTTAATCGAATTGCTCTTTTCATATGGCGGATTTTAATAATTGATGGGAGAAAATGGGAAGATTATCAAGTCCATAAAGCTAAGTTATTGATAATTATAGCTTTGTATGGCAGCTAACAACTATAACTAGTAGATTGAGGATTACACTTGCTGGATGATGTTGTTAGGTTATCCAATGTTAGACGGACACTTCTCTGTGCACGTGTTTCTGCAATTTGTGTCCATATTTGTGTTTGTTTTCGTTCCAAGGCTATTTTATGAAGATTATGTTTAGAAATAAATTTTCCTCGGTCCACGCAACATACTTATCCTCAATGAATTTTCCTTCTTTTCTCTTCAAATCAGTTCAAGAACGAATATACGTGCTATGTTCTGCCATATTCGGTTTCATTATTTTGAGATTCAAAGGAATTGAATCTAAAAACAGGTACATGAAACTAAATTTTGTATCCTTCATCTGGCCTCTATCAATTTCTTGCACACAAACTTCATAGACATTGCAATTGAAGAGAAAGGTGATTTTCGGTTCTGATGCTCTGCTTTTTTTTCTTTCTTTCTATGACTTAGTGTTCTCTTTATGTTTCATACTAAATGTTGACTTAGTTGGAGTTGGAGTGTTTTTGTATTTGAGAGGCGTTTATTAGATGATGAGCATGATTGACATAATACGTTGATAGTGGAGAGCAAGTGTAAGAGATGGGATTAGAATGTGTGGGAGATCTAGGTCTGAATGAAATATTCTCAAAGATAGGGCCTAAACAAACCGCCATAGTGTCATGCGTCAGCAAACGCCTCAAAGCTTCAGCCTCCAATGAACCTCTCTGGTCAAAATTCCTCCTTGAAGATGTTCAACTTTCTTCTCCTTGTGATCCTCAAGGACACCATTTTCCTTCTTCTAAGGTGTGTTTTTGATTTGTATGTACGAAAGGTTACTTCTTTTTAGGTGGGTTTTATGCGGGTTCATGTTGATGGCTGTAGCTTTAATTTGGCTTAAGTTGGCCATTTTATTAGATCAGGATTATTTTTACAGACTGCATTTTGTGTTTGCAGATTGCTTATGCATTATGGCGGGAAGCATTTGTCATGTATCCTTGGCCCCTTGTAATACGAGTCAAGAAGTGCTGGGATACAATTAACGGATGGTTGGCCATAAATTTTCCTGAAGCTGGGGCGACACTGCAGCAGGGTGCATCAGAAGCTCAAATTCACCAGTTGGAGAAAGCCTTGGAAGTGAAATTGCCTCTTCCAACAAGAGTTCTATACCGTTTTTGTGATGGTCAAGTTTTCAAAGAATCTGATTCCTCGACATGTTCCCTTGGCAGCCTTGGTAATGCATTGGGCCTTATTGGTGGATATGCTTTCTACCATCACATGGTTAATGTGTTCTTACTACCATTAAATCAAGTAATCTTGGAAACACAACAGATCTTACGCCATCTTAATATGACTGGAAGTGGATATATTGTCGTAGCTGCATCATCTGCATTCATTGAGAAGTTGTTTTTCCTTAATTGTGAAAATGGACAGCTCTATGTCGGAAGAAGAAATCTTCGAATAGATGGAGAAATGATGCCATGTGTACCAGAGGCATTAGTTAGCTCAGTGCACGAGTCCAGTAGCAACCTGCAGCAGCAAGATGCATTGTTGCTGTGGTTAGAAGAACATGGTCGTAGATAACAAAATGGCGTTATCAAACTACGGGAATTAGGGGATATGAAATCCATCAGTCAATTTCCAGAGGTGCATCCTCTATGTTCAACTCGGCGTGAAGGTAAATAATAGTAGGCCCTGTGTAGTCTTCCTCTTGGAAACATTTTTTCCTTGTTTTCTTCTGATAAAGAAGAAAATGTATACCTCTTTTAGGGATAATCACATTCGTGCTCCTGAACTATAGTGCTATAATAGCGTGACCACTAAACTTCATTTTGTGATATAACTTAACTTTGCATTATTACGACATTATATTCCAAGTCGAAGAAAATCCCTTAAAACTTTAGCATAATGTTGATTTGGACAGCTTTGGTATTTGAATTGGTTTCTTGCTGAGTATTATTGGATAATTTTATTTTTTTTATTTAAATGTCCCCAATATGGTTTATTTTAATTTATGATTCATTTTTGCTGGAATAAACGTATACGACATTCATTATGGTGTACACATGATATCTAACTTACCCGAATTTCCTAGGAAATATTCACATTAAAATAAACTTTTCGAATTTTAAAAAACATTCTAAGATTATTTGCTGCAATTCTATCAAACTGATGGTGAAAACTTTAGGATGATGCATTAGCAAACTGGACATTTGTTAAGAGATCATGTTTTTTTGTCTGCATTCTATACTCAGATACCTAAAATATATAGGTTAGTAGTGGATTACAAGAGTATGTGTTTTTAAACCTACTGCTAATATAGTTACAATAGATTTTCCTAAAGAAATTATACTTCTTATATAGCTATGACATAAGGATCAAGGTAGATACTAATCAGGCTCTTATTAACTTGTGTTTTGTCCTTTGTTGAACATAGAAAGTGACAGCTTGCATAGAATATAGAGCAGTATATTGACATCATATCAAGCATATACTACCTACATTGGTAGTCCTAACAGAAACCAGAACATATATTATGCTCTTTTACTACACAAATTTGGTGTAAAAAAGATTTCGTTTTCTTTTTTCCATTCTTTTTTTGTCTGAACTTTGAGCTTGTGTTCCACAACAGTCTATCTTGAAGCACTATGAATATTGAATCTACTATAGCTGATTATTCTATGATCGTGATTATTGTATCAACCCCTTCCTCCTGTCTTTTTTATTACAATATCATGCTTCTCTTGTACTCATAAGTTTTCGCCACTTGCTATATGAGTAGAAGCTTAAACAACTTTGTTGCCGCTCCAGTTGATGATATAAACTATTAGCGGTATATTACAATTGTAAGCCAATGTCTTTCTGGAATGCATTTGTTTCTTAAATATTCGTGTGCTTACCTGGGGGAGAAAGCTCATAATATCTTTATCAGATTCGTGCTTCTACAGTTTTTGTGCCAGAGTCACCTAACGGGCCACAATGTAAACATTGTAGTGAGAAAGACTGGTTTGCATATTCAATTCGCATGTCCCTCCTTCCAGATGGATGCTTTGTAAATGGGATGTGGTTCAACTCCTGCCAACTGCAAAAGATACATTGGATCACACGCGTTAATGACACTGTTATATGTCATCTGCGTAGAGATGGCCTCGGAGGCGAGGTAAGACTTACTATATTTTTTCTGCCTCTGTAGCTGCTGAAAATTCTATGATGACTTGCCTTTATCGTGAAGTTCTCTAAGTTCTTAAAAGCTCTCTTACCAAGTTGAAAGTTTATGGTAAATAGCAGTTCGAAGAGATTCCACTCATCAATATCAATTCTTTCTTCTTATTTTCAACTCATTTTGATCTGTTATGTGACATTGCATCTCCAAGGTTCTCTCACATGGTAAACAGTTGTATAACTTTTCATTTGTGAGTTTATGTCATTGTGAAAGAAAATGTTACAAATCTTAACATAAAGGCCAAGATACCCTTTCAATTGAGATATAGGCTTGGATGGTTGGTATGGCGGTCCACACTTGAATTTTATGTTTTCTATTGACATACAAAATAAACTTGTTCATTTATGTCTTCTGCTGTGCACCTTCAATGTTTCACCTTCCATAGACTGTGGAAAGGCAGTTTTGGTTTAGGAGGCGGCATTGAGACAAGGGGGACACGTGTTATAAGTAACAAAGAAAGCGAAGAGGCATAAGACAAGAGGCATAAGTTGAATAGGCATAATGGCCCGCCTTTCATTAGTAATAGTCAAGCCGATGAGCCGGCACTGCCTGAGGTTAGTTTATAACTACGCAAACAACTATGAGAAATAGAAAAGAAACAAGAAAAACAGGAAGAGAAACTGGCTGCCTCCAATTGTCCTTTCTTTCTGAATGAACCTACCTTGCTCGTCTCTAGTCCCTTCATCAGTTTAATGCTGGACACGTGCAAATTTTGGTTGGTCTTCTTATTTCCCTAGATTGAGAGCTTCAGGTTCAAAGTCAGATTCAGGGGCATCCAACAGTACATATTAATCTTCAAACTTTGTTACACACATTTTATTGTGTTTTTCTTCAGAAAACATAATTGTAAAAAACGAAAAATAAAAATGTACTCCTACTACTAGAAGAAGGATGTCGTTCCGAGAAGCTTTGAGTTGGGGCTTAAAGATAATCGGTGGCAAAAGGTTTAAACTGTTTCAATTTTATTAGTTGTGGTTCAATCAATGGCCCACGGGTTAGCGGTTGTTTTGCCTTGTAACGGCATAGTCAAAGATTGTTGGTTATTTGTTAACGAGCTTATTTGCTCTATAGTGTTTGTTAAACGCTCTGCCATGTATTAAACTCTTTCTTCTCCTATATGTATACAGTATCCACTACTGCGTTCGGGTGAGAAAGAATTCATATATGCCAGTTGCACACATCTGGATGAAGACTCTGTTGAATGTTTTGAAGGTTCTTTCACATTTGTCCCTGACAGGTACGCTACATAGATTTACCTCAATTTTCTGTTATTTCTGTTGTTTGGAGACTTCCGATAGGAATATGTAAGTCTGTTAGTTCTTGACACGTAACGCATTTTATAGAGACAATATGTTTTGACACTATCCATAGGACATAATTATCATTTATATACAATCATGTTAGAATATATATAAATCACATTAGACAGTTATGGCATGATAATCCGTTTTACTTTGTCATTCTGTGTTTAGTTGGTGATCCTTATTGATCGGTGTGGTGTAGGTTGGAACATCCAAATGGAGCTCCATTTGAAGTAGAAGTGGGTCGGTTCTCGTGCCAACGTCCAGACTACATTTTCTGATTCTTATATGCTCAGATTGTATTCCTAGTAATAAGTTTATGATCCTTCTAGTCTTGTTAATATGTGACAGTCTTCTGGTTCTGCCTGTGTGATAGTGGCTGTTTTGTGTATTTGTATTGAAGATAATAAAATGCCAAAAAGAAGGGAAAAAAAAGTGTGTTAGACATTTATTTGGTTGGTTATTAGGTTTAAGACATACCATGAAATATTTATCCTTTTCTTTTTCTTTTCTAGAAAACAAGAGAAAACATGAAGAATTGTTGAAAGTTGTGACGTTCTTTTGTTGCCTTTATATGTTCAAAAATAAATCAGAAAGCTAGAAATTCTGATGAATTTTATACCTCAACACATCTTAACTTTTATAATATGGGTTTTTACATATCGGGCCAATTTAAAAGGTCCGTTAATATATTTGTTATGTTCATCTCATTTACTTTTACTTATCAAGCAATGTGTAACATTTACAGAAAATACTCCATCTTTTACGTCACACCATGAATTCACTTATTTATTTCTTTTTTAAAGTAGAAACCGTGAAAACGTGCAATTTTGGAGAAATTTTTCACGGCAATAACAAATTTCAGTAATGAACTAAAGCTCCATTATAGTGGTTAAATTGAAAACTGGTCAATAACTAAAGTTAATTTGTTACTTGTGATTTTTGTGTTATTTTATTTTAAATTTAGAGTTTAAGTGCTAAAAGCGAAGTTATTGATGCATATATGTGGAAATTATATAATTTACAGTCAAAGAGTTAGCTTGAAGCGACTAAGCTTAAATTATCCATTCTTACTTTGCTTCTATGAATATTTGCTCATATTGGCTCATATTTGGTTTAAAGAGTGAAAAGGACAATCCGAGAACTTTGGGAACTAATTTGGACATTTTCTGTGCCATTTGGATGAAAGTTGAGAGCTAGGGAGTAGGGGTGGCAATGGAGTGGGAGAAACTCGAAAACCGTGGAGATCCGAACCGATGGAGGCAGGTGAGGGTGGAAATTATTATCCCGAACCATGGAGATCCCTGAACCGCCACCGAAAAAAAACCATGGAAATCTCCGCAAAATACCCGAAACTATATATAATATATATTACATAACCTATTTTAATTTAATAAATATTATTATATAACAAAATAACTAAATAAATTTAGATAACCTATTGCTACATAATAATAATAATATAAATATATACTTGTAGGTTAATGAAAATCTGACTCAACTGAAGACTGCAACACCAACAGTCACAATCAACTTGTACATGATTGACATCAAGACTCATATTTATATTGTTATTTAATTTTGTGTTAATTTGTCAAATTGTTTAACCTTTTGGGAGTTTATTTTTTGAATTTTTGGATTTTTTTACCAATATCGTGTTAATTATGTTGAATTATAAACCAGTTAAATTGGTGGTTTTTGAACTTTGAATTGGGTTTTGGGAATTCTCCGAAAACCGTGGGTACCCGCACGGGCGGGCGTGGGGATAAAAAAAATTCCCGAACCTCCTTTTGGGGATTCACCAAAACCGTCCCCGAAAAAATTAGGTGCGGAATGGGAAATGCATTACCGCCCCCGAACTATAACGTTGCCACCCCTACTAGGGAGGACTATTTATTGGGTGGAAGGACTAACTTGCAAGGTTCGAAAAGTTCAAGGACTTAGTTGCATAATTCGAGAGCTCCAAGGATTAATTTGGATATTTTCAATGACATTTTGACTGTGAATATTTTTATCTCAATTTAATATTTACCGTTGAACTAACAATCATTAGTAATTTTCTATTTTTTTTAATTTCTCTGTTTATTATTATTATTATTTAGATTTTTAAAAGTAGTGGTGTGATTTATTTGTTTTAATTACTCGCTTTCCTTTATTTCCTAAATGCAATAGGATCCTTGGGACAGCTCAAAAACTGATGTCTTAGCAAGGAAATATACTAGGAAATGTATTATTTGAGGAAAAAAAATTAGTCTATATATTTCAATAAATAAGAGAAAATTTGGAAAACTTCACCTCTTTTGTGAGAGAAATTTTCGTATATTTCTGGAGCACGATCACGTTGTACTCCAAAGCAATAAATGTTTTACATGTGTTATATCAATCAATAAGATTTTGACAACGTGTAACTAATTAAAAATTAATTTTTAGTTAATAATTTATATAAAATTCTAGATTCTAAAATAAAAACTCTAGATCCTAAAAATTAAACCCTAAACTCTAAATCATCGACTCTAAATACTAACATATGTGACGTGTCATCTAATTATTAGTCCAGAGTACCACGTCATCCGTACTCCAAACGTATTTTAAAATTTCTCCTTTTGCCAACTACACTACATTCTCATGTATTGTAATTGATGGAAATATTAAAAGATTTCAATACTAATTTAAAATTAAAAATCCTTAATTGAATTAGAGAATAGTTTTTTTACTAAGAAACTAAAATTCCATTATGCTTGGGAGTAAAAACAAGTTACATATATATACACATTACTAGTATTTGGGTTAATTCTATACTGAGGTTGCCGTTTCGAATAGCTTTCTTTTAAATTAGTGGATAAAATCACATTGAACAATATGTTTATTTTAATATTAATTTTTTTATTCTTAATTGATTAGAGAATGTTCAAAATATAAATAAATTTGATTATTCTTAGTTTGACATACAAATGACGTGGTATGATATACAGACATATTCTAAATGTCTTCTTTTTGTTATCTAATTAATTGATTTATTTTCCTTAAGAAACAAGTTATAGAAAATTTAAATATTCCTTTTCCAAAAATATTTAAAATTGACATGAAAATAATTCCCTTTTAAAAACCAAACCTCATTTTTATTTAAAATAAATAACAAAAAGATAACTTTTCATAGTTGTAACTAAAAAATGAAAGAAATTAAAAAAAGGAAACAACACATAATATAATATTACACCCAATTATTACCTTCCTTGACCGTCCAAATCCAATGTCCGAACACACACGTAATCATCAACCCCTATCACCTACACTCATACCCACCTTACCCCTCTACACTCTCATCTCTACACCAGACACGTGTCCCTCAAAGTCAAAGACCAAGGGCATCTCCGTCCATAAGAAGCAAAATAACATAATGGATAAAGAATCCAAACAGTAGCCCAAAGAAGCTTCTTTTTCCATATATAAGCATAAATTCTTGTGTGAAAATCCAATGGTGGTGCAGGTGGAGATCATGGAAGCTTTGTAATTGCATGTGATTTGGTGTTAAAAAGCTGAGGCTTTATTGATTCTCTGTTTTCTTTTTCATTTTTTAAGAGAAAGAAGAAGAAGATCTAAGAAGACCCAGATAGAATTCATGTCTGATTTCCCCCCAAAAGTTTCTTGATTTTGCTTTTTCTTCTTCATCCTGAGGAACCCTTTTTGGGTTTCTTGAGTCTCTCCTTAAAGCTTCCATTTTTGGCAGTAAAGTTCAAATCTTTCTGTGTTCTTGTAAGTTTTTTCTGTTTTCTTTGAGCTTTTTTGTTTGTTAGATCTCCTTTTTGTATTAGGGTTTTCTTGGGATCTGTTTATTTAATGTAGTTTGTGTATGTCTTGCAAATCAATGTATTGATTAGTCTCTAGTATTTGAGGGTTAGTGATTAATATAAAATGTGTTTTTAACCTTAGCTATGAGCTCGAGTTTTAGTTCAATTGGTTGAGTAACATGGTACTTAACCTTGTATTTTGGCCTCTGTGACCGGAAGGTCCCGACTTTGAATCTTGGCCTTCGAATCTTGGCGACCCCATTTAATGGTGAACTAAAAACACAAGCTGGGATGAGCTGTGTTGTGCACCCTTCAAAGCATTTGGAAAGGGGCATTTGCGTATTTGCAGGGTGTGTCAGAGGTTAATATAGAAGATGTTGTTAACTTCGTGCATTTTAGTTTCTTGGGTATTTTAGCCCTCTTTTTTATCTTGTGTTTACTGTTTTATGAGTTTGTGTATTTAGTTCAGAGCTTGTAATTTCTATACTTGGATATGCTTTGTTCAATGGGTGTTTGATTTTAGTGTGATGGTTGTCTCAACGTTGCAGGTTTGTTTTCCATTTGGTGGGTGTGAAGTTTGTATTTTGGAGGTTATACCTGTGATTTTGTGGTTGGGGTTTGAGATTGCAGTAGATGGACAAGGATAAAACCCCGGGTCACAGTAGTGGTTTGCCACCTCCGGGTCGTTTCACTAGTTTTTCACCACCTCCGGGTAATTTTAACGTGAAACCTGAGCCCGCAGCGTCTGTGTTTCCTCCAATGGTTCCTGGTACTAACGCAGACTCTAGTCACTTTGGACATGGATCAGATTCTAGTCGTTTTAGTCATGATATTAGTAGAATGCCTGACAATCCACCTAAGCATATGGGGCATCGACGAGCTCATTCTGAGATTCTTACTCTCCCTGATGACATTAGCTTTGATAGTGATCTTGGTGTAGTAGGCGGTGCTGATGGGCCCTCTTTGTCTGATGAGACTGAGGAAGATTTGTTTTCAATGTACCTTGATTTGGATAAGTTTAACTCGTCATCAGCTACATCGTCTTTTCAATTGGGGGACTCATCGGCTCCGATGCAAGCAGCACAGGCGCCTCAAGCAATGGATGTTGGTGCAGGGCCGAGTGAAAGGCCTAAAATTAGGCATCAACATAGTCAGTCAATGGATGGTTCGACCACTATCAAGCCGGAGATGCTAATGTCGGGTTCAGATGATGTCTCTGGTATAGATTCGAAGAAAGCAATGTCTGCTGCTAAGCTTGCTGAACTTGCTCTTATTGATCCTAAACGTGCGAAAAGGTATTGCATCTTCTTTTAACTATTTCTTTGTTACTGGTTTTCTAATTTCTGTCATGAAGATGTAGATGTTATCTAAGATTCATGTTGCTGCTTGGAAAACATAATCCTGTTAACATTTGTTACTTCTTAATTAAGCAGCACGGGCAGTATCCATTCAGATCATGGGGACTGGTCTATCATGTTGTCGATTTCGTTCCTGTTTCCCTTACTTCGCCTTGTCCATTAGGGATTATCTTTCTCTTCAGTTCTACCCTTGAATCATCCTTATTGTCGTACAAAAATTGAGAGGAAAACATGTTGATATTTTTTGGATTTAGATAGATATCTCATGTGTTTTTCTGTTTCATATTACAGGATCTGGGCAAATAGGCAATCAGCAGCAAGGTCAAAGGAAAGAAAGATGCGGTATATAGCTGAACTTGAACGAAAAGTTCAGACCCTGCAAACAGAAGCTACATCATTATCTGCTCAGTTGACTTTATTGCAGGTAAGACATATCAGATTAACATGCTACACTACACATTTTATGGCAAATATTTATGTGACAATTATGCATAGTTTGGCCTATGATATATAATTATAAATCATGTTCGTTGGGTGGTTGTTTAATTACTATTCCTATTAGGATGTATAGTGCTAAAAGATTGGTAACTGATGTGACAGTTTTTTGTGGTTCTTTTGTTGGCAGAGGGATACAAATGGTCTGACTGCTGAGAATAGTGAACTCAAACTGCGCCTGCAGACAATGGAGCAGCAGGTTCACTTACAAGATGGTAAGGGGATCCTATTTCCAGCAAAACAAATCATCTGTAGTTTGCTTTGGTTCCTTCATTGCAGTTTTACTTATTCTGACTTTTATGGTGAAAAATACTGGAAAAAAGCTACGGTAAGATGGCCTTAGTTTAATTATTTGAGGTATACTCTTCTGAATTCTACAATAGAGTATTTCACAATACATAGAAAATTACAAGATCCAACAATTTGATGAGTGCTAGCAAACTAATGCCTATCCTTATATGTGTACATTTTTAATGCCATCAGGTTCCATTGTTCCTTCCTGTGTATTTTCTTTCCTTTCTTTCTTTTCTTTTTTGATTTATTTGTTTGTTTTTGTTTGCTGTTCTGTTCTTTTTGTTTTTTACCTATTATATTGAAAATCCTAGGAAGGAAGTTTTCTTTCTTTGATCATCATTTCAACCTATATCTGGATGTTAATTGGCATATTGACATTGAGTGCTTTCATATTAAAATTGAGGCATTGTGATCCGTTTTGTATTTTGCTGTGAATTGGTTTCTTTTTCTGCATTAACTAGTGCATTAGAACAATATTACAAAACAAGCACACAGTTAGCTTTTCATGTTTCCGTTGTTTGCAGATTAGGAAGGTAATTCTAATTTTGTTTTCTAGGTGACATAGTGGGTAATTGTTAGCTTCCTAGCATGTATTTCAAATATGTTTCAGCTGAAATGTTCTTAGTGTTTGTGGTCATTTATCTTTTGTTAGTATAATAACTTGAACACATGTCTATGTATCCGAATGTCAGATTGGGTCAACTTATTGAAGTAGGTAATGAATTTAGTGAGGCTTCTAATTGATTGCTCAGTTACTAGAAGTAATAGTAGATATTTCATACCACTCTGGCTTGATACCTAAACTGTGTCGGTTTATGTTTAAGGTTTAAGGCTTAAGAACATACTTTATCCAAGCAAAACACAACCAAGCATCCATAGTATTGGCTTGTTAAAACTTGGATTAAATTTTTTGAAAAACGAGGACATATACAGTTATTTTTCTATTTTTTAATCTTATATTAAAATGACGCCGGGTACTCTTTTTTGAATCATTTAGTAGGATGTTCAGTTGTTAGCATTGACTGATGGCATGGCTGATTTGCATGTAACGTAATAGATATAAATAGATGTTACTGCATGATGAGAATAAGTTACAGTCTACATAAACTACATTGTATTCTACAGCTACTAATAATGTGTTCTATAAACTGAGTTGCGCAAGCTATTTAACTTTTTACTTTAGAATTAATTATATGATGATATATCTGAAAATGAAAAGATTCAATTATCTCCTAATCGGAGACATCAATTGAGTTGGAAAGTGTACTGAAGGGAATCTAGTGCATGCATGAGTTTTGAGTTTTCCCGAAATTTTATTCAAATCGTTTCACTTTGGTGCTAAGAAATGGTAACTAATCTTATTGCTGTGATAAATAATAGTTTATTATTGTGAAGAGAAGTAGAGATCATGGTATGCTCTTCTTATGTGTGTGATTTTCTTGTTCCTAGACAGTTGACAGTAGACTTCAACCGTAAAACACTCACCAGATTTCATTTCCTTGCTCCTATAGGTTTAATAAATAGATTAATTGTGCAGTTTCATCCTCAGGTCTTAGCTTGAGAGTTTCTTCATTTCACAACTCTGCTTCCTTCTACCGGTTGTAATGATTTTCGTTTTTCTTTTGATATAGCATTGAACGACGCACTGAAAGAAGAAATTCAGCACTTGAAGGTATTGACAGGGCAAACTATACCCAATAATGGAGGGATGATGAACTTCAACTCATATGGAACGGGGCAGCAGTTTTATGCGAACAATCACGCGATGCATAATAATACCCTTTTAACCACACAGCAATTTCAACAGCTCCAAATACAATCTCAGAAACAGCAGCAGCAACAACATCAGTTTCAGCAGCAGCATCAACTGCATCAGCTCCAGCAGCAACAGCAGCAGCAGCAAGCAGGGGATATGAAGATGAGAGGTTTGGCGGCTTCTCCGAATCAGAAAGATAATATGACAGATATGAAACCCTCGCCAAACTAGTGAGAAAGAGAACGGATTTTGATTATGACTTGAACAAGGAGTCTCTCTACTTGTGTAAAATTTTAGTTGCAGTTGGTTTTCGGATAGGTTATTGCCCTCAGTTTCTCATCCCATCTTTAGAGGTTTCATTCCATTCCATTCCATTCTATTAATTTTTTGCTGCTCTACTTAGATTTTATCTTAGGCAGTCCAATTTGTTGTTTAGTTACTTTTAACTGGGATGTGATATATTTTATATGGTATAGTTGTTTAGTTACATCTTTGTTTATCACTATTGTGATATTTTCTATTGAATTCCAAAAACTTAATACATCTAAGGCCTGGATTTGGTACTTCATTAGTTCCTGTACTTGTTTAAAGTGGTGTGGGTCAACTGCCGATTACCTACGTAGTAGAGCAATGTGGTGACTGGACAAGTTAAGCGGCATATCACTTTAAGCAAGTTCTAGGGAGATCGGTATCTGACTTTAAGGAGTTTAGGATGCTAATGAACATCTATCAATTGGTTGTTGGAACACCCACCAATGTGTGGATGGGTAACAGATTGAATTCCGCAGTTTATAAATTCACATTAATTTAAAAGATGTAACTCATGTACTTGTTCTTCACTGCAACTCTCATGTAAAAGCGAAGGGAAAAAAAAGATGTAAAAAGCAAGCTGTGATGCTTCCTAACATCAGCATCTGAAAAGTTGCTTGACCCTCTGATTGGTCTTTCTGAATTTACATAATGCCATCTGAAATTTTTTCTGAATTTACATAATGCCATCTGAATTTTTTTGAAGTAATTTATTAATTACATGAACTTACTTAGAATGAGCTACTACTTATGAAATTATTTAAAGTGATATACATCTCAATTTATATGAATCGTCTCTTATTGCCAGGAGTGCATCGTCAAAATGGAGTGCAAATTCTGTCTCGTGAATTAGAGGAGCAATCATGTCATTTTAAATAAACTTAACAGGCTAACAAGATACTTTATAAACCTCAGGATGCAATTCATACGTTGGCCAACTTCAAAGTTTCCTGAAGTATTAAAATAAAATTAATCTTCCATGTTAAATGTTCTTGGTTGCATCAATAGAGCAGCAAGTCAAAAGTAGATATAAATAATAGTGATGCTATGAAAACTTCAATTATTGACTCTGCATTCAGCCAACTACCTTATCCACTTTAAATAATTTGTATGCATTTCTTTTCCATATCATTCCAGAATATCAGCAAATTCATTTCATCTTATTTTAATGAATGAGTCAAATATTCAACCATAACAATACAGTAAAAGTTGGACATTATATTGTTACAAACATGAAATTTTCAAAGTAGGAGCATGTAACTTGTGAGAATTTTTCCAATTTCCAGTCAAATTTGTATTAAGTTAGCATCCCACTCTATATTCAGTCAATTTGCACATGAAATAGTAACGGAACAAAGCTCTCAGGTTTCATTTCGACTGATGTTTCGAGAAAAGCATTAAACTCTACCTGAATTCCAAACAGAATTATTTTAGTACAAAGAAAAAAGAACAGGAAATTTCTATCATAATTAGCTTTTATCGGCACACCATTGTTTACATTTATTGGAAAATTTCTGTGTTGCTTTTATTTTTGTAATGATAATCAGCAGTTAATTTACATGACAGAGTAGCCTGGACCACCTCCTCCTTCTGGAACTGTCCACTCTATATTTTGCTTTGGATCCTTTATATCACAAGCCTGAAATGTCACAAAAACCCCCTAATAAGCTCTGGATTTCAATTTACTCCAATATCAAGGGCCAAATTTACTAAAATATTGAAGTGGAGGGGCTAAATAAGAAATTTTGAAAGTGCAGGGATCAAAGTACCAACATAGAAGTACAAGGACCCAAAATGATAACCCATACCGAAGGTAGGGGTCAAAATGACAAATTATAATAGATGCAGCTGCAGATTTTAGCTTTTTCCTTCCGAGCATTTTTATGAAATGTACTCTTCTAATATAGGAATAAATTGTTTGTCACAATAGTGTTATTTGATCTGTGTATTCACATGATTATAAAGATAAATGCAACAAAAATGACAATCTTGTCAAACATGTTGTGTCAAACGGAATCTCTATGGATCGTGTTGTCGTGTTACTGTTAAAAACTAAAAGCTGTAGTCCAATATGAGTAAATGCAAAACATATGTAAGAGGTACCTTGCAGTGTAGACAGTTCTGAGCATTGATCTGTAACTTGAGCTCACCATTGTCATCTGGGACATACCTGCATTGTTTTTTTCAATTCGTAAGTCTACCATCCATTTCTCGTTTCCACAGGGGAAGTTGTGAATGAAATGCATATAACTCACTCGTATACTCGAGCAGGACAGTATCTTGACTCGGGTCCAGCATAGTCAGGCAAATTTACAAGCTCAGGAATCTTGGGGTCTCTCAACCGAAGATGAGCTGGCTGATCGTGTTCATGATTGGTGTTGCTCCTAATTAAACAAATCAACTGATTATTTCAGGAATATATGGAAGAAAATCAATTAGTTCATCAGAAAATTACGAGTTTTTTCGTTCATCTAACTGATACATGAACCTTATATGAATAATACCTGTGCAAAGAGGTTGGTACATCAAAAGAAAGAATCCCGTCTGGCTTCGGATAAGTGATTGGCGAGTGTACTTTTGCAACCTGCAAATCCATGGGTCAAATTTTCAGGATTCCTTTCTTGTAAAATTAATTCATTAACTCTCATTTTTTAATTCAACGAATCTACATTCTAAGAACAGAAGAAACACTTACAATTCCTAATTACTAACCGTAATATGAGTGCGCTAGTTTTTAAACCATATTTACTTACGTTTGTTGCTTCGTGATCGGGCTTTCCATGTTTCAAAGTGAAGGGGGACTTCCCTCTCATTATGTAGCTGAAATGCATAAAAAGCAGTCACGTGAACATCAATTAAAGCCATATAAAACAAAATGAAAAACATAGAAGAAGCAAATTCATCAAGTCAAAGTAATAATAAATGTACAGAAAATGAGATATTACTGCTCAAAAGCACTAAAAGCCATCCCGGGAATAAGCCCATGCTCAAATGCCTACAAAAATGAAAAACTCTTCAAGAATGACATAATACAGAAAGTTAATGGACCACTTACTACACCTTAAGCACATGACTTAGCACAGAGAGAGAGAGAGAGAGAGAGAGAGAGAGAGAGAGAGAGAGAGAGAGAGAGAGAGAGAGAGACTTACAGGCCGGTAGTTCCGAGCTTTATGGAGCTCCTCCCATATCCATGAATTTCTTAAAGTATCCCAATATGATTCCAAATTTGAATCACCATGAAGAGCACCAAATGCAGCTTCTGCTGCTAGCATTCCTATTATAACAATTAAAACTTAAAAGCATAAGACCAATGATAGCAGTTCTGGGATCCTACAGCATTTGTAACATAATTCTCTCTTTAAGGCACAAACAAAAACATGCAGCATTGCCTATTAAATTATGATTTCTAATTTCTTCAATTTTTAACTAAAACCATTCAGCGATAGCTTTTCTTTTTATTCATTCATTCTTTTAAATTTAAATGATACTTATTTGAGCATACTCAGATTAGAACATCACACAATTAATCCATTTCTATAAGGAACAGAATGTTACCTGATTTCATAGCAGTATGTGTTCCCTTTATCTTTGGTACATTTATAAAGCCAGCTGAACAACCGATGATTGCCCCTCCAGGGAAAACTGGATACGGAATAGACTGAAATTTAACTAGCATCATAATCGTGTTTGTATTATCTTATATCATTCTTATAACTGACACGAGAAGTTATCTATTAAATCTACTCTACTATGATATTATGTTCATTACCACAGCTAAATAGAGTTGGCACCTGTCTGTAATCAGCTAATAGCTAACAGAAAAGTCATCCAGGCATTGGTTTTGGACACATACTTCCGTATTTACACTAATTTGCGCCAAATCTATCGAACAGAAATTACTGAATGCTCACCTGAAGACCACCTTCATTTAAAGTGCGAGCACCATACTGAATGACGCTTCCACCTTCCAGGATTGGTTTGATGGCAGGATGATGCTTAAGTTTCTAATAACAAAACCCATGAACTAGAAGTTAGATTCGTTACAAATGATTGAGTTCCACACGTGAACTAGAAGTTAGCAAAATATAAACCACATGTGTGATTATTTAACCACTCAAGAGAAGCATACTACAACGAACAAGAGTTTTCTTGAATCTGCTCAACCAACATTACTTGACTTTTCATAATGATTCTATATTTCTCCAAGATTAAAGGCCATAAGATCTCTAGTTAGTGATTGTCAAGTTTATCTCATATCATGGTATATAAGAATAACATCCCATCTACATCAGATGCATGTCCGTCTTATCTAGACTGATTGAAGAATAAAATCATAATCCTATATAACTACATATTAGCATGAAAACGTATATTTTTCTTTTTTTCTTTCTCTTCCGTGTATTTTTTCCCCATCGAATTTCCTTGAGTTGTCTCATATATGGTTTATAGCAAGTATCTCCCACCATAGATTGGAAATACAAAGTCATTATGGATAGTATCTGTTGTTTATCCGATTGAATCAAAAGCTCGAGCTGATAGTTAAGGCCCACAACATCTTTTAATCTAACACTTAGGCATTGAAGTGTGTACAACACATGCCCACTATACTATGTGTTAAATTCAATCACAAATGGGGGCTGCTAGGATTTGAACCTGAGATCACAGGCTCTGATACCATGTTGTCTAATCGATTGAACCAAAAGCTCGAGTATCTTAATAATAGAAGGGACACATTGGAATTCAACATGCGTGTGAAACTCCACACACAACATTAAGAATTGAGAAAAGAAAAGTAAACCCAAAGATGATGGAGCATCGATTTACATTCATGTCACAAAGTTGAGTTCAGTTTCCATGTTTCAAAAAGGGTCTTTACCTGAAATTCATCGTAAGGACTCAAATGAGGATTCTGATAATTCAAAGCAACAACTAGTCCAATTGAGACCTGTATATATTCACCCCAAGAAACACAATGATGGAAACAAACTTGATCTGAGTGAAAAGAAAATTAATTATGAAGCAACGAATATTGAAACAATGTTTAAGATTGGAAAACCAAAAGATAAAGAGGTATAGAAGTTAAAAAGAAAAATTAGCAAATCTAAATATAAGGCAATGAGCATCCAAAATATAATTCATCCCAACCACCGAAGTTAATGGCTGTTAACAAGTGGAAGTCTATACAGATTTCATATTACAAATAAAGTTTATACATGTGCAGTGAAAGTATGAACTTATTTTTCACACCAAGCTCAATACGGTTTAGGAGTAATATATATCACAATATCTGTATCTCAATAGGATGTAACTACTAATTGATGGATTAAGTAATACCTTCTTGCACAGTTTTACTATTGAGGAATTAGTTGCTTGATTTGCACATCAAAATGCAAATTCTTTTTACAGAATGACAGAAATGAGAGGAAAAAAACAAAAGACTAATACTGATTTCCAGAAAAAAGATGACCTTTAAAGATCAAATAGTAGCATAACTTCTGCCATTTTGTTAATCCATATTATTTGATCGGTGATGTACAAGCACCCAACTAATACTTCCCCGGTTGCATTCAGCAATTTGACCTCAAGTACCAAGGTCCACTCAATTACTTTAAAGACTTTCTAACCCAACCATCTAAGTGAAAAGAATGTTCCCTATATTACTGTTGCTTGGACAAATTAAATGGTATGATGATGAATCAAATTGTAGAAGGATGAGAAAAATAATACTCTCTATTATCAAAATCAAAGTTTTTGTGGAAGCGTAGCAATACCAATCAAAATTGCACACAACACTACAATAAGAAAACTAAAAAAAATACAAGTATTGCATGTGGAGTGATTGTACTTTACCATAAAGTTCAAAAAGTAAATGCATATAATTTACTCCAGGCGAAGTGTAGAGTAATCTCTAGTTACCTGCCGATCTTTCATGTGATACAGAAACGAACCCCCATATGTTTTATGATCCATAGGCCAACCTAATGTGTGAAGAACTGCGCCTGGCTCATGCTTGCTCTCATCAATTTCCCAAACCTGATTATATAAATTTACAAAATATGATTGAAAATTATTGAGTTACATCAAAATATCATGAAAAGTGCACATTTCGAAAAGATCTTTCAGTATCAGAAAAAAAGCCTGTAAAAAATATTCAGAATAATAGGATCTCAAAACCAATCACATCAACATTCAACCAGTAATTGTTTTTCAAAAGTATTAGAAATAACTCTTAAATGAATAATATGTATTTAACTGTCTCGAATTCCTATTAAAGATAATTCCACATATGACGGATAAAATGTCTTGAAACAGTTCTAGACATTAATAAGAGATGTTTTCGAATAAAACCATTGTTTCGAAACATGCCCTATCAAAATACACGTCTAACCAAACATGAGTTTTCAGTTAAACCATTCCACACCGAAACCCCAGAACCAAACAAATTGTGAAGTTACAACAGATCAAGTACAGTAAAATATCAAGTATATTTGAAGTAGCTCACCTCTTTAATCCCCAGAGCATAAGTTTGGTGTTGAGCATTAACATTCTCTCTCAATTTGTATTTTTTAATTATTTTCTGTTAGAACATCGAAGATTTGACACATGTTCACTGATGATGCCCAGTAATTTAATATATACCAGCCAAAGCAGAAAGAAATTATTTCTGAAAACCTCTGATAATGATCCTCGACAACCTTCAGCTAGAAGCATTACACGACCTGCATGTTCAAGTAATCATAACCAATTAGTAAATTACGTATGTAATTTACCCCAAATAATGTGAAAATATTTCATTCCCAACTTAAGTGCACAAAGTACAAACATTCAAGGCTGGAACTTGCACACAAATTGCACGGTGGAACATGATTCGTTTTCCAAATAATGTGAAAATATTTCATTTCCAACTTAAGTGCACAAAGTACAAACACATTCTTCAATGGAAAGATAGCATAGCTGCACGCTCTTGGAGAAGAAGATGTAAAAGGGACCCAAAGGAAAATAACAAAGGAATGCAACTAAAGATACTTAGAAGAGTGAGCATTAACATAGTAGTAAAACATGACAAAACGGTAACTCAGGTTAGGCTGACTGAGGTAGAGCTAATATTGGACAACTATTCACATGAACTGATTACATCTTTACTAGGCCGACTTTTAGCTTCCAACTGAAAAAAAGTCTCATGGATCTAAAATGAAAGAGGCCCATAACTAAACCATCTTTACAATAACCTAGATATATCTTCAACTAGAGAGTTGATAACCAGATATAACTTCAACTACTGTTGATTCCGTTCAGCACAAGAAATCAATTTCCTTAAGAATTTGTTTCTCTTAAGGGGTGAAAAGACTGAACTTGTGCAATGATATAGTATTTTGATTTGTTAAGGATACCGAACTGCTTGTTACATAGTGCTGTGAGAAGCAGAATTATATCATCTGAAAAGAAAATCCAGAATACAATTTCCTGAGATCGTCTACGGATGTCTCTAGGGTCAACTTTGCATCTCATAATTAAGCTAACTTCTATGGAATGCGATTGACAGTTAATTATAATCATGTAAGCAACACAACATTCTGCTAGAAGTACTTGGTATTATAACAAATATTCTTCTTCTAATGTGAAAATTTGCAAGTACAATTTCATGGAAGCGAAGAAAAAGACCCTAGCAATTTTATTCGATATGCAGTATCAAGTATGGAGAGAGAGATAAGAGAGCTACCTTTTATTGCCACACCACGTTGAAAAGTCTCCTTCTTGGAGCCATCTTTGGCAATTCCCATATCGTTAGTTCCAATACCAATGACACTGTCATTTGCATCGTACAGTATCTGTCAAAATTACACAGGTTGTACATATGCACTTGATATATATTAAGCAGATTAACACAAGATGCAACACAAGCGCACCTCACTAGCAGCAAAGCCAGGATATATTTCCACTCCAGATTCCTCGGCTTTCACTCCTAACCATCTTACCAACTGACTTAAACTGCATTAGAACACCATCCATGACCTTTGTAAGTCAATATTATTAGTGTGTTATTTCCTAGAGAGATGCGATTTCTAGTGGGAGAGAACAAGGGTACTATGTAAGCTCATAGCAAGGTATCTCTTCAGTATAGTCTACAGATAAGCCAATAAATTGTAACTGTATTGTTTGAAAGGTTATTTGGAAATTTCAGCTTGTTCTGCAAATGATCAGGTCTGCATATGAGTGCAATTTATTTTGTATGTTCTATGCAAGACATAAATTGATAACATACTACCTTATGACATAGTTGCCTTTATTATCAAAGGGACTTGGAAGTGTATAGGCACGATTCTTTGTTAGAAACCAAAACTTGTCAGAGGAAGCAGGGACACCGATTGGCGCCTACAACAAATAAACGAGAACCGATAGATCAGTGCTGCTCAAGTTTATATGTTGCACATCAATTGACTGATACATAAAGCACCAACGTGTTATTAAAATTAAGAGTCACAAAGATCTATGCACAAGATGTTAGGGGAACAACAAGAGTATTATATAGCTTTCAAAATTTAGAGCATGATAAGCATTCGGAAACCAGAAGAAGGTTTCTTGTCTTTCTTTCTTTTTTCCTGAAACATGAGACTACACTTATTCAATATTCATGAAGAATTTCAATACAGGGAAAACTGAAACAAAAATATCAAGTAAACAAATAAAGCAAGGAATAACAGATTTCATCACAATCTTGATTAAAGAAACCATAAGGCCTGAAAAAAATAATATTCAAGAATGCTTTGTTTTCCATTACACTGTAGAATTGCAAGTGATAACATAAGGAATCACAAAAAGCACCTCTTGCTCTTTCCACTGTGGGAGAAGTTCATCAAGCGCGCGGGGCTCAAATACATTACCAGAAAGGATGTGAGCACCTATTTGGGAAAGAAAGTCATACAAACCGCAAACAAAAATTATCAGATCACATGTCTACAAAAAACTGGATGCCAGAACTCAAACAATCAACATGACTAATCAATAAGATAGCACTCCAAGGAGTACATAATCCAGCCTGGATAGGAACAAGTTATATTAAAAGATGGCATAACATATTTAACAACAGAAAGAAACAGTTGCTAAAATGTTACACAGACACTTCTCCTTACTAGAATTTCCCGTGTCCATGTCCGACACTGTGTCCTGCAGCATAACTTATCAGGACTGCATTTCAATAGCAATGAAATCACAGGTTATTTCGAGCAGATGGTATCCTGTACTATCTGCTCATCAAACTAACTTCTCTCGAACAATCAAAGTTGTTCAATGCACCCGAAAAGTAAAGACATTTCATAACATTGATCTGTTTGACACGATTATCAACAGCAATGAAATCACAGGTTATTTCCAGCAGATGTTATCCTATACCATCTCCTCATCAGCCTAAGTTCTCTCCAACAATCAAACCTATTGAACACACCCGAAAAGTAAAGACATTTTCATAACATTGATCCGTTTGACATGATTATCATTTTTCTTACAATCAAGAACAAACTTACCAACTTCAGCGCCTTTCTCAACAACACAAACAGACAAATCCAAACCCTTTTCACTGCACAACTGCTTCAACCTTATCCCGGCCGACAACCCAGCCGGGCCAGCTCCAACGATGACAACATCATACTCAATAGTCTCCCTCTCCGGTTCAGCACTAAACCTCCTAAGGTTTCCACACTTATTCTGTAAAATGGGACATCCGGGTCGGTATCTGTGTGGAAAAAAGTGATTGAAAGCATACCCAGAAGCTGAAAAGATTGGATTTTTATGTAAGTGAGATTGAGATGATGAATGGAAGTGATTATATGGGGAGATTGAAGGAATTGAGAGATGGGTGTGAAGAGAAAATGAAGAGGATGATGGAGAGATTGATCTAGAGCGAAGATAGAGGTGCCTATACATTGTGATCTATGGATTGGAAATCAAAATGGTGAGTATAGAGATGGAAAGCTGAGATTTTTATGACATGGGTTTGTTTTGCTTAGATTGAAATGGTTCCTTGTCAGCAGAATAGATGATAAACACAGAAGAAGGTGGTGAGATCAACACGACAATGACAGTTACTTATACACAACGACATCGTGTTGTCCAATTGAAATAGAAGCGCTTAAACCATAGCTACCACCTTAAACTTGTTTATTTTGATCACTTTAGCCCGAATTTAAACGGCGTTTTATTTACCCTTTCAACTATTTAAATATGTGCCTATTGGTCTCGTATTATGAATATAATGAAAGCAATTTTGATCTGAAGCTAGGTACACTAAAATATTTACTTTCACATGCGAGCACAAAGCGTAAGTAACTCATTTTTAATATCAAGACCATTTTAACCATTTTTCTGTTAAATAATAAGGTAAAGTTATAATTTTCAATCAAATGTCACGGTGGTAATCGAGCCTATAAATTTAAGTCGGGTAAATAGGGAGGTATATATGTAATATAAAAGAGAGCTGGTTCCATTTTGTTCAACTGGCTATAGTTTCGGCTTACCTTTCCGATCGATATCTTCCCTTGTCAGTATCTGCTTTATTTATGTCCTCTGCTACTGAATAACCTCCTTTTACTTTCTCAATAATAAAGACTTTGACCTTTGTATTCGTTCGCCAAATCTTGTTCAGTTCCATCCAAGCTCGTTTTTGGATCAAGTGCAGAGAAGTCCACCGCAGCTCCGTTAGTTTGCAGTTTAAAGCCCTAAGGTACTCAGTAAGCAAAATGGTACTTTTTCTCTTTGAATAAGTTTTTGTTTCAATTTGATTTTCAATTCATCTTTCCTTCAATGTGACACTCCAATTTCATAACTTTCCCGGGAATTAGACCCCGTTCTTTATGACTAAATACTACTGAATTGAACTGAAATCAGTTACTGATAAGACATAAGAAAAAGGGCGTTAGAGTTTTATTTCGCTGATGATATTACTTTGCAATGCAAGTGAAGGCTAAAAACTTATTAGTTGTTAATTCTTCTAAGTTAGAAACTTTACATGATATCAGGACAGTAAGCAAAAGGGTACTCAGTTTTACTAATCTCCAAACAGGGAATGGAGGAGTCAGACTTGAGTCAGCAACATAATCTGGAGGGGGAGGAGGATGAAGAAGAATATGTTGTTCTTGATCTTGATGCCGTTTCTGGACAAATTGATATTCCACCAAATGCACCATATGTTCTATCTGTATGTTTTCATCCCTACAATTTCCAGCTCTTTAGATATTGATTTTATGTTTCGTCAGCAAATTTGAAGGGAAGTAGAGGGGTTTGTACTCATTGTTGAGCGATTGCATACAAACCACACGACTACTTTAGCTCCATACTTCCTGCAAATTTGCTTTCTTGTTGGTGAAATAGAGTCAGTGGTCGTGTCTGAACTTGCTTAGAGTTTTTTCTTTATCAACTATATGTGCTTTTCTCTTACATTTATATTCCGTCTTTTGTTTATTGGTTCTATTCTATGGAGTTGAGTTATTTTATTTTTTTTAATCTATTTTGGATTTCAGGGTCTTGATACGTTAAACCCAATACTGATTATTGATGACAAATTGAAGTTGGTGAGTTTGTTTACTACCATGCGATATTCCCTCACTTGATGCATTCTTGTTTCAGTCGATGACTGATAAGATTGATGCTACATACAGTTGTGAGTATAAATTGTCTTGATCGATGATTTTTCTTTCCTGCTCTTTTTTTTGGTGACAGATTGGAGAATATGAAGAAACAATAGGAACATGCTTGGTTTTCTCTGAAGATGGTGAGTAAACTTGTTCTTCTGTTTAAAAGTTGAAAGTAGTACGTGCTAGCTTTCTGGTCATTTTTTTTGTGTCATGCTCTGTCGTACGGTAATTTATATTGTATTAGAGCAAGAAGGTGAATGATACTGTTGCATGAGATAAACTTTGAGTTTTATCATGTTTATACATTTCTTGTTTGCTCATTTACATGGATTATTCTAGTTACACAACCTTCGATTTTCAGAATCTCAACCTGTTGTTCATGAGGAGACAGGACCATCAGAAGCAAATCTCTTCTCAGGAAAATTCATAATCGATCCAAATCAAGCTCCAACTAAGCAAGTGAAGCCAGTTGCTCGTCTTCATAAGATCCTAAAATTTAGGTTGCTGGTGGACGATGATGTTCAAGATGCATCATTAGACAATGGTGTTCAGGATCCAGCAGTGGACCGTGATGTTCAAGATGCATCATTAGACAATGATGTTCAGGATCCAGCAGGGGACCGTGATGTTCAAGATGCGTCTGGTCAAGGGAAGTTATAGATTCGTGAATGAAATTGAAGAGGATAATCTGCATCAGTAAGGTTTTGCAATGAACCATAGATTCTCAAAAGAAGTCATGTTTTGCTTATAGGAAGTGTTGGATACTCAGATTCGACAGCCAGTCACTTGACTAAGCCGGCTGGTTCTCATATACTCTCTACAAGCCTATAATTTGAGTTGCAAAGCCCGCTCCATCTCATGAGGAGAAATGCTTGCATTTACTCAGTTTAGTGAGAAACCAGATACTTGAACTAGACTCTAGTGTATGTGGTTGACACCCCCTTGTCATTATTCTCTATATATGGGATAATAGTTAATTGGAGTTTTTATTGTCTTCATCAATGATGTCGTTCTCACTTTTCTTTTTAATTTTTTCCCTTTACATGTTCGATATAATGGTTTGATTTGGAGGTTTTTATTCTATTCTATTCTATTCTTGATTTCATTGCATGGATCAATTTATAAACCAAATCAAAATGGCTGAACAAACCCCGGCCCCAATTCTATTCTATGATTTGCATTTTGAACAAGTTAGGCCAATTGCGAGGGACTCAGTTCTTCTGTTTCAGTATATTGGAACCAGGATATTTTAGGCTCACAATATCTGATGTGAAGCACAATAGGAGCATCTACGAAATGCTATTTGAATATACCTTTTTCATATGTATGTAATCTTTTTATGCTAATGATTACGTTGGGTTGATCAAACACCATATGCATAAACATATTTAAGAGATGTGTGATTATGCCTCACTTGCTGATACATAATTTAAATGATATAACATCTGTCTGAAGTGGATGAATTTCCGGTTGGCTAGGTTATTCTGATGGATCAGCTAGTATTGTCCATGGATTTGGTTTGGATGGTATTCAGTAACTTGCTTTTGTTGAAGTAGAAAGCGTTCAAGTACAGATAGGTCATGGTCGGCCAAGCATTCATCCGTAAATGGTACCTGAAGATTAACAAATACTGGTTGTCTATTATTGTTGAGATTTAGTGTTGGACTATTTTAGCACTTCTAATTGTTACTTAAACTGTGTTTTTGGGGAATTTAACTTGAACCTGTGGGCTATGTTGCAGGCAGAGAGTCTCACTTTTGATGATGGAATTCTGGAAACCACTTTACCAGCTGAGCTCATAAACTATTGAGCTGAAGCTGGTTAATAGTTATCAGTGGCAACCTCTTCAAACATATGTTTTCTGTTGCGAAACCTTTTGCAATCATAGCCTATGGGGTCAGATTTCGGGGCTCAATTAATGACTGCAACCTTGTCATTCAACAACAACTCTTGTACCATGTGAGTAATTTCTTTCATTTTGAAGTTTCAGAACTGCATATGAGTAGATTTTGCCATATATATCTGATGCATGATTTAAGGAAGATGATATGAAAACCACAAGTAGAAAGACAATTACTACTTCCAATGTGTTAATAAGTTTTGAACTATTTAAAAAGATAATAAACATAAAACGCTGCTGCTGCTTCTGCTGCTCCAAATCTAATTTGTATATTATGGTATTATTATTATTTAGAACGTATATTTTAAGGAAAAATTATCTAATAATAAGATTATTAAGTATATTTTTTCCACATCTAGCATTAAAGACTGATTCTTTGTACCACAAATATCAGATAACCCTGCACTTACCAAAGTTTATGATCATCTGGTCATAAAAATTAAGTTGAAATTTCAATTTGACTGCTACTAGATTCTGAAACTTCAACTAATGATTGTTCCCCATCCTTTTGCATTGATTCCACTGGATACAAAAGAGGTCTAGGAGGCAGTTGCAGACCTCCCAAATCTCCTTCAAGCATCTCCACAACTTTGTTCATTGGAGGCCGAGTCGATGGTTGCATTTGTATGCACCACAATCCTGTTATTATCATTTTCCTTACTATTTCATTCTCTTCATTGGTTGCATCCTCAATTTCCAACTTTCCACCTGAGAGCTTATCATAAACCCAAAACGGATAATATATTTGGCTCAAGTTCTCTTCTGGTGCATTTGCAGCTGGAGCTTTCAAGTTCTTCCTTTTACCTGCCATTTCCAATAGCAACATTCCAAAACTATACACATCCGCTTTGTACGAGACACGTCTAACGTTCTTGTAAAATAACTCTGGAGCCATGTATCCTATTGTTCCCCTTGCTGCTGTAAGAGATGCAATATTATCCATCTTTGGACAGAATTTAGCAAGACCAAAGTCATAAATTTTTGGAGAGAAATTTTACATGATATCAGGACAGTAAGCAAAAGGGTACTTAGTTTTACTAATCTCCAAACAGGGAATGGAGGAGTCAGACTTGAGTCAGCAACATAATCTGGAGGAGGAGGATGAAGAAGAATATGTTGTGCTTGATCTTGATGCCGTTTCTGGACAAATTGATATTCCACCAAATGCACCATATGTTCTATCTGTATGTTTTGATCCCTACAATTTCCAGCTCTTTAGATATTGATTTTATGTTTCGTACTTGCTAATCGGGATTGACATGTCTCCAAATTTGAAGGGAAGTTGAGGCATTTGTGCTCATTGTTGAACGATTTCATACAAACCACACAACTACTTTAGCTCCTTACTTCCCTGCAAATTTGCTTTCTTGTTGGCGAAATAGAGTCAGTGGTCGTGTCTGCACTTGTTTAGAGTTTTTTCTTTATCAACTATATGTGCCTTTCTCTTACATTTATTACTCTGTTTTAGGTTTATTTGGGTCTACTCTATCGAGTTGATTTTTTTTTGTTCTATTGCCTTTTGGATTTCAGGGTCTTGACACATTAAACCCAATACTGATTATTGATGACAAATTGAAGTTGGTGAGTTTGTTTACTACCATGTGATATTCCCTCACTTGATGGATGTTCCTTTTTTCTTGTTTCAGTTGATGACTAATAAGATTGATGATACAGTCATTCATTAGTATAAATTGTCTTGATCGATAATTTTTCTTTCCTTCTCTTTTCTCGGGGGTGACAGATTGGAGAATATGAGGAAACAATTGGAACATGCTTGGTTTCTCTGAAGATGGTGAGTAAACTTGTTATTCTGTTTAAAAGCTGAAAGTAGTACATGCTAGCTTTCTGGTCATACTTTTTGTTTCATGTTCCGTCGTAGTGGTAATTTATATTTTGTTTTAAGAGCAACTAAGAAAGTGCATGATACTGTTGTGTGAGATAAACTTTGAGTTTTATCATGTTTATAAATTTCTTGTTAGCTCATTTACATGTGTTATTCTAGCTACACAACCTTCGATTTTCAGAATCTCAACCTGTTGTTCATGAGGAGACGGGACCATCAGAAGCAAATCTCTTCTCAGGAAAATTCATAATCGATCCAAATCAAGCCCCAACTAAGCAAGTGAAGCCAGTTGCTCGTCTTCATAAGATTCTAAAATTTAGATTGCTGGTGGACGATGATGTTCAAGATGCATCATTAGACAATGGTGTTCAGGATCCAGCAGTGGACCGTGATGTTCAAGATGCATCATTAGACAATGGTGTTCAAGATCCAGCAGTGGACCATGATGTTCAAGATGCGTCGGTTCAAGGGAAGTTATGAGATTCATGAATGAAATTGAAGATGAAAATCTGCATCAATAAGGTCTTGCAACAAACCATAGATTCTCAAAATCAGTCATGTTTTGCTTACCAGAAGTGTTGGATGCTCAGATTCTGCAACCAGTCACTTGACTAAGCCGGCTGGTTCTCATACACTCTACAAGCCTATAATTTGAGTTGCAAATCCCGCTCCATGTCACGAGCAGAAATGCAAATTAAATTTACTCAGTTTAGTGAGATGCAGAATAATTGTGCTAGACTCTAGTGTATGCGATTCACACCCCCTTGTATATTATAGTTGTTATTCCAGTGAGCATAAGTTATGATGCAAACATATATGTGATATGTGCCGGGTTTTCAGTAAGTTTCTTTAGTCAGAAATAGAAAGCTGGTCAATTTCTTCTTTGTACCATAACCTTTAATTATGAACTCAATATTTATTTTAGACTAGTTTTAGTGTCATGATTTTCTCTAATTTCCAAATAAAAATTGAAAAAGCAGAAAAGAGGGTCTAAAACAGAAGTGATCTCTTAACTAATTTGGTATCTTCTTGGACATGAAAAATAACATAAAAACCAAAAACATTTTTTCAGCAAGTGCAACTGAATGGAAGCCAAGTGATGGGCCCAAGCCCATCATTTGGCCGTTGACCATTTGAAGCTAACACAATAGAAAATAAACCATTTTATTCAAATTCAAAGGCAATGGAAATATTTTGCAGATAGAAAGAAACTTCCTCAGAGCTCAGAGGTGAGTAAAGCTCTCTTTTTTAACTTTTTAAAGACTTAGTTTACTTTTTAAGACTTTTCTGTGTTGCTGAATTTTGATTGACTAGATAAATTGATGTGTTTAAACTTCAATTAATGTTTTGGTTTTTCCTTAGATTCCATATGAATTGAGTTCAGTTTTATTTAATTTGGTCACTAATGGTGATTTTCATGATCTGAGGTTGTTCCTGGTTCTTGATTAGTATGAGGTTATTCAGTTATAGATCAGTAAAAATGTGAAAAGTCTTATGGTTAAGTACTGAAAGAATCAGAAAATGTTTCATTAGATCATTTCTTGTTCTTATGGTAAAGCGAAACACAATACAAGTGAAAAAGATAAACTTTCTTTAATTGGTTTTCAGGTTTTCTTTAATTGCTTGCCTTTGAAAGACAGATGAAAAGTTTTGTAGAGCCGTAGAGGCGTGATAGTAGTTTAAAATGATGAAAGTTTCTACTATGCACCGCGAAGTGCCCGTTACTTTTTCTCCAAAATCTGGTTATGGCTATGCATGAGTAATCTTTGAGCAGCATGTTGGTTACCGGTACGCTTCCTACTTTCTTGTTTTGCCAAGGAATCAACTTTTGCATCTTCTTGACTCTATTCCTAATATCGTTTTCAATCAGCTGTCGGGAGTTTGGTATTTATTAGCAACAGGAGGTTGGCCGAACTCTTTCCTAACAGTTGGAGAAACCTTTGGAGCGAATGGGAGCTCCGTGTGGCCATTCTTGTCAGCCTCTCCATGCAAATGCTTTTAATTGTACTAGGAAGCCGAAGAAAGTATATAGCCAGAGATTGGCTTCTTCTCATCCTTTGGCTTGCTTATCTATCGGTAGATTGGATAATAAACATCTCATTGGGTGTGCTTTCGAACATGGAATCAAGTGATACAAATGGTATACTCAACCCGAAGTACGTGATGATGGCATTTTGGGCACCCTTTCTTCTTCTGCATCTCGGTGGTCCGGACACGATTACAGCCTACTCTTCAGAGGACAATGAACTGTGGATGAGGCAACTTCTCGGGGTACTCGTCAAGTTTGGAGGGGCATTTTATGTGTTAATCAAGTCGTGGATGGGAAGTCCAATTAACTTTCTAGCGATTCCTATGTTCGTAGTTGCAATAATCAAGTGCGGGGAGAGGATTTGGGCTCTTAGGTGTGCCAGCAGCGAACAATTTAGGACATCCATGCTCCCTCGCCCTGATCCAGGACACAGTTATTCTAAATTCATGGATGATTACATTTCAAAAATAAATGAGGGGCACAATGTGTTACTGAAGCCGGTGATTGACGAAGCTATCGTTGTGGTTGATCGAGCTCATAATGTTGTCGCAAATAACAGAGTTCCTAATGTTGTGATATTGCAGCATGCTGCAGATTTCTTCGCGACTTTCAAACGGTTATTTGCAGACCTCATCCTCAGTTTCCAAGATCTCGAGAGCAGCAGATCTTTCTTCCTAAAGGAATCCACTACTTGGGAGGAGGCTTTTGAAGTTATCGAGATTGAGCTTGGATTCATGTATGATTTGGTTTTTACTAAGGAAACTCTAGTACACACTTACTCGGGAAGCTTTCTCCGTTTTATTAGTTTATCTTTGACTATTTTCACTCTAATATCCTTTGTAGTTATAGATAAGCATTCTTACTCAATAACGGAAAAGATTATAACCTTCGTATTGCTGGTTTCTGCTGTTGCTTTGCAAGCATATGAGATAGTTATTCTACTTTCTTCAGACTTGACATTACTTTGGCTGAGCAAGCACAAAAACCCGTTGGTTGATCTTGCCTATAAGACCATCTCCTTTCTCCAATCAAAATTGCAATTTTGTCATACGGTGCCTGATGTGAACAAGAGATGGTCAAATTCTATGTCAAGATACAATTTTGTAAGTTTTTGCCTCAAAGATGAGCCAATTAAGTTCCGCGGGATACTTAAGTTATTCTGCATTTACGACACGGTGGAGAGGCTCCAATACAAAGTTCTACATTTTGTTTCTGCTGATTTAAAAAAGCTCATCTTTCAACAAATTTTAGAAAAATCTAGGAAACCATTGGACATGAAGAATTCTAAGAAATTATGTACTCAAAGGGGAGACAACGTCCTTCGAGAAATGGGATGCTTCGAGAAAATAGGCTGGAGTGTCGAAGCAGAATTCGACCAAAGCATCCTTCTATGGCACATCGCTACAGATCTCTGCTTCTACATTGATGCTGAAAGAAACACGAACATAACCGAAAACCCGATATGTAAAGAAAGCAAGTCGATATCGGATTACATGTTGTATCTTATGGTGATGCGGCCTTTCATGTTTCCGAATGGGATTGGACAGATTAGATTTGAAGACACGTGTGCTGAGGCCATACAGTTTTTTGAAGAAAAAAGATACAAATTAGACAGGAAGAAAGCATGCTGTGCATTGCTAGAAGTGAGCACTGATATTCTACCATGTCAAGTAAAAGGAGACAGAAGCAAGTCTGTGCTATTTGACGCGTGTCGACTGGCCAAGTTGATAGAGACCCTCGAGACGGAGGAGCAATGGTCAGCAGAGAAGAAATGGAAGATGATAAATGATGTATGGATAGAAATGCTTTGTTATGCTGCGAATCAATGCGGCTGGCGCAACCATGTGAAGCAGCTTACAAATGGAGGAGAGCTTCTTACTCATGTTTGGTTATTAATGGCTCATCTTGGCATTACTGAACAATTTCAGATTTCTAAAGGCAATGCAAGAGTCAAGTTAGTTTTGAGCTGAAAAGATCAGATTGCAGAGAATGGTGGTTTTCTTGTAATTTCATAAACTGTTGGGGCAGAGCAAATAAACTGTTAAATAGAAGGTGGAGTTTCAAGCATATACGAGTTTCATTAATTAAAAACCGTGCAATTTCAAACCTTATTTGTGGCCAGAGCTGTGGAGGTCGGACGATAGAGCATAAAATGAAATTATACTAAAAAACGCATTTTCCGTTAACGAAGTTTGAAATCTCAGTCTGTTAAATGTTAGTTTAAGATTGTATCGTCTTGTATGTACATATCAAACAATGACACATCATAAAGGATTTACATTTATGTACGATGTGACAATCGTCAATTTTTTCTTGTCGCAATGTGGAAAACATGAATATCATAGTCAAAGTTGGCAACCTTCTTGCAAATTGCAAGAAGTTTCCTAAGAGATGTGGATGGATCAACTAACTTAGCTAATCGTTGAATAAATCAAAACTTGTTCCAAAAGTTGGATCTTTTTTCTTCAAGCTTAACCACTCATATGATCTTCATACTTTCTTTCTGTAAAAACTTGAAATTCTTCCTTCAAACTCTGTTCTAAATCAACAACTGTAATCTCATCCATGAAAATGCCAGAAAACTTATCCACGGTATTGGGAAAACTCTCCAATCTTCTTCTTCAAGAGTCAGATATCTTGCTTGGAGTAGAACCTCATATTCAGAAGGTTGAAGATCAGTTGCTCCAGGGGTTCTCGGGAAAAATCTTTAACAAAGGAAAGTTGAATGAACTTATTGACAACATCGAAGATGCAATCACTGAGTTAATAGTTACATCAGACAACAGATTCAAGAAACATGTTTTCCTTCAGTATGTTATGGCTTTTGGTGTTCAATCAAAAGATCTGTTCTTTGTTATGCTTGTCATGCAATTGATCGATCAAGTTAAGCTGGACCTCAAGTGGTCAAACATAACCTGATATTCAAAACATTTGCAGTTTTGGTGTTAGAGTACTGTGGCACATTTGAGAGGAACTGCAATGGCCTATCCATGCAGAACACAGTCATTTTCAGCACCATAACACAGTTTGAAGCGTTGTCAGCAGATAAGCAGCTTAGCCCTACAATGAAAACGGAAATTTTGTGGTTATGTGCTAACTTCAAATATTTCCTGGAATTTCTCAAGGATGTTGAAATTGAAAAATTGAGTAGAGAGGACATGGCCTGGATAGACGAACTTTTCGATGTTTGTTATTCAGCTTATAATTTAGTTAGTTCCTTCCTTTGCTCCGGAGAAAAGAATGTCGACAAAGGGCCTTTGAAGAAAATGATCATGGCTGTTCCCAGTTTGATTTCTGAATACAAGCGTGCGGCACAGGTATCACAGATAAAGGATCATGTTCAAGACATTGCTGATAGAAAACCTCAACTCATTTCAACTCCGGTTTCGTTGAGCAACAACATTAAAAGCTTAACACTTGCTTCTGCTGCTGACAAGCTTGACATAGTCAGCTTTGATGAGGATGTACATGCCATTACTGCAAAATTGCTGGTAGAAGATGCCCGTTGCATCACTCGGTGTTGCAGGTATTGGCAAGACAAGCCTTGCGAAGTTAGTCTATACTAACGCCACTATTGTGCATCATTTTCCTCTACGCCTCTGGGTCTCAGGAACGAGCGAGGTGGATATCATGGGAAAGATTTTGGGTGTTAGAGGTTGTCTTTATGAGAGACAAATTTTCAGAATGGTCAATACTGTGTTGCAGACAAAAGATTTCTCATTGTGGTCGATGACTCGTGTGCTAGCCATTTCTGTGCAAAAATGAGTGGAGTATTCAGAAACTTGTTCAATGGTTCAAGAATAATTTTCACCGTGAAAAACCCAAAGGAAGCACCGCCAGTTTCTGAGACTAGCTTCACCTACAGACTGCATCTACGGAGTGATGATGAAACTTGGGCATTGTTTATGCATGCTTTGAAGCTAAACATCTCTTCACAACTCGAAAAAGATATGAAAAATCAGATTTTAAGGAAATGCGGAGGGCTGCCAAAGGCCGTTGTAGATCTAGCAGGATTGTTGTCAAAGAGAGAAGCCACTCTAGAGGAATGGTCAAGTGTGGTCGAACAGCTAAATCAGGATGAAGAACCATGGCCACAAATCCAGAAAGACATCAACAAGTTTCTACCTTTGTATTTGAGGCGATGTCTTTTTTACTTCAGCTTGTTTCCAGCAGACTATAATATCCCAGCTAGAAGATTGATAAACCTGTGGGCTGCAGAGGGTTTAGTTCATGGCCGAGCTGACGAACGAAGTGTTGAAAGCGTTGCAGAGAAATGCTTGGAAGAGTTAACAAACTATAACATGGTACAAGTGACAGAGAGGAAACTCAATGGGAAGATCAAGGCTTGTCGTCTACCGGAGGCTCTACGAGCTCACTGGCTCGTAAAAGCTCAGGAAACTAACTTTCTCCAAGGCCATGATATCACTAGTGGAATTCGGCGTCTTGCTGACCATCTCAACCCAGATGATGCTACCTTTCAACACATACATGGTAACAACTCTACAAATCTGTATCCTTGTTATAGAAATTCTATCAGCTTCATATCGTTTGATAGTCGAGAAGACACAGGAAAAGATATAGGTAACTTCCTTGAATGATGAATTTCAAGAAATTGCTTCTCTTTCTTGTTGGTATTGGATCTTGAAACTGTATATAGACCCATATTGCCCAAGGCATTAAGTAAACTAGCCCATCTGAGGTACCTTGGCTTGCGGTCAACGTACCTTGAGATACTTCCAACGTTCATCAACAAATTGTTAAACCTTCAAATGTTGGATTTGAAGCGAACATGCATCCATACTCTTCCAAGATCAATCTGGAAAATGCAAAAACTGAGACATTTGTTCCTAGATCAGAGTTTTCGAACCATTTTTCAGCCTCGCTTGGAAGAGAACTTTTTAGAGGAACTTCAAACTATTTGGGGCTTATTTATAGATGAGAATAGTCCAGTGAAAAACAGCCTCGAAACGCTGTCAAACATTACAAAATTGGGACTGAAATCCAAAGTGTCAATGCAATCTCAAAAAGATGCAATGTCCTCTCAGCTAGACGCGGTGCAAAACTGGGTTATGAAACTAAAATGCCTCAAGAAATTGAGATTAAAATCTTTTGATGAATCAGAACGGCCGTGGCATCTTCACTTGGACTCTTTATCAGACCACACTGATCTATCCAGCGTATACTTGGTTGGAAAACTGAGGGATCAGCAGTTGGTGTCAAAGTTTCCCCAAAATTTGATTGAGCTTACCTTATCAGCATCAGGACTGGTAGATGATCTGATGCAAACGTTAGATAAACTTCCGAAACTGAAAATTTTAAGATTGTATGCCAAAGCTTTTACTGGAAAGAGAATGGTTTGCAGTTGTGGGGGATTTCCGGAGCTACGAGTGCTCAAGTTGTGGGAGTTGGAGAATCTAGAGGCATGGGATGTGGAGGAAGGATCTTTTCCTCGACTGAAAGACCTGGAGATCAGACGGTGTATGAATTTGAAGATGCTTCCTGATGCACTTCGGCATGTTAAGACTCTTCTGAAAGTGAAGTTAAGCAAGTTGCCACTACTGTCCCCAAAACTCAAGGATATAAATGGTGAGGATTGGAATAAAATCTGCCATGTAGTTGACATTTGCATCGAGGATTGACAATGTCTACAGGCATAATACTAGGTACTTTCTTGTCGGTTTCCATTGAAATTGTATTATGTTTTCAGAACATGCATAAATTCTACATGCTGACTCGTTTCTGATCACAGGATTATTGGATAAAAGTGACCATCACAAGCAAATCATTCTTCAGGAGAATCGTAATTGATCCAAATAATGCTCCAAGTAAGCAAGTTGCTTGTTGGTGGACGACGATGTTCAAGATGCATCAGAAGACAACGGTGTTCAGCAGAAGCGAACCCTGGTGTTCAAAATATGTCAGTTCAAGAGAAATGAATGATATTGAAGAGGATCAAAACATAAACCGAAATCTACATCACTAAGATTTTGGAATGAACCATAGATTCTCAAGATCAGTCATCTCCTATGACCAGCTAGTCACATGGCCAGAAAATGGATTGTAAGACATCCGTCCATTCTTTGTATCTTATAACTTCAGTCGACAGAGCCTGCTCCATCTCACGTGAACAAATGCAAGTCATGGCTATTCGAGATTAGTGATGTACAAAATATTTTTATGCTATTCAGCTCATTGTGAATGTTATTCTTGTCCACGCAAGTTATGGCTATTTGAGATTAGTGATGTACGAAATATTTTTATGTTATTCAATCCATTGTCGATGTCTTAGCTTAATTTTTGTTTGTTCACAAGTAACTTCGAGCTAGGACAATCATATGATCGGTTTATGACCTACAGAACATTCACACAATATCACACGCAATTTTTCTACCTCCCAATTGATTATTCGGATCATAGAGCGTAAACGAACCAACAAAAATCACCTCAGTTCTTCTAATATAAACAAATTTTTCAACAAAAAAGAATACTTTTTTCAGTTCTTTGTAATTTTATATAGTACTAATAATAGGAACAGATCTGTTTTATTGAAAGAGTTTTTTTTCAGTTCCACCCCCGATGACTGGAATCCACTCTCTTGGAGCGATAGTTTCAGACTGCTCTCTGTTTGGAAGAGTGTCTGGGGATGCAATTTCTTAGCTCCATTACTGGTTCCTCCTTGATGGTCTACCAATTAGCACCTAGTCATGAAAAAATAAAATGAAAATTATGAAATGGTTTGCGTAAAAAAAAAAGATGTAAGTGAGAAAAGAACATAAACAGAACTTGCCTGAAATGCCACACAAATTTTGTTCCAGAAACTAGTGAGAAAAAGATAGTACGAATGTCTCCATCTTCTATTCAGAAACAAAGGACACAATATACTCCAAAATCCCACAACGAATCCAACTGCCATACTCACATAGAATCCCCAGTCGACTTCATCGGTTTCTCCATCATTCGGTTGAATACTGCCAGTTTCAGTAGAGTTTTCTATGAGAGGAGGTCCCCAGAGGCCGCCATTACCGATGAAGCTTGAAGAGGTAAAGCTCTGCAGCTGAGTTCCTGTGGGAATCCTTCCACTCAAATTGTTGTAAGACAAGTTCAAGACGCTCAAAAATGTCAAACTTGTCATACTCTGAGGTATTCTTCCGTTTAACTGATTGCGAGAGACATCCAAAGCTTCTAACCCTCTCATAGAACCTATATCCTCAGGAATTCCTTCGGATAGAAAATTACTCGATAGATTCAGAGATTGCAATTTGAGAAGTTTTGTAATTTCCTTCGGGATCTCTCCGGACAAATTGTTACTAGAGAAATCCATGATTCTCACATATTGAAGAATACTTTGATACTCAACTGTTCTCCCTTTCATCATAATCATAGCATCATCTATGACTGAGATATCTCCACCGTCTCCACTTCGCCTACCAAAAGAGAACGTTTGGTCTGGAGAATCGATTACGGCCATGAAAGTGAAGTTGTTAATACAGTTAGGAATATCCCCAGATAAGGAATTGTAAGAAAGATCAAGGATTTGCAAAGATTGCAATTGGCATATTTCCTTTGATATCTTGCCATGAAATTTATTTCCTCCAAGTATCAGTATTGTCAATGACGAAAAGCTTGTACATATCCAACTTGGAATCTGGCCCGTCAATTCATTTTTTCCAAGGTCAAGTGTGTTTAAGGAACCACAGTTTTGAAGTGTTGCTGGCAATTCACCTGAGAGGCTATTATTCCAAAGATGTAGGAAACTAAGACGTGTCAAATTCCCAATTGTTTTTGGAATATTCCCACTGAAATAGTTGTTGCTCAATCTTAAGGACGACAAAGATACCCAGTTATTAGACCAACAATCTGGAATTTCTCCAGTCAAAAGGTTGTTGCCGAGATCAAGAACATACATGTCCTTCAGTTCAGAAACCTTATGGCATATGAAGTGGGATATAGAACCCGAAAATGAATTGTTGGAAAAATCTAAAAATGTAGTATCACTTGTAACGAGAGGCAATGGACCTTCAAAAAGATTGGAACTCAAGTCTATCACATTAGAAGTGAGATTAATGTGAAGAATGACACCGTGAAATTGGTTGTGCGAGAGATTTAAATAGGTAAATTGAAAGGAAGAGTTCCAGAAGTAGGTAGGAATAGTGCTAAAAATCCTTGAGTTTGACAAATCTAAAACTTTCAAATACTTTAATGTGTTAATCCAACCTGGAAACCGATCTCCAATACCCCAACTACCTAATTTTAACACCTGAAGATGAAGAAAAGACGGAATCCAATCCAAACTAACTCTCAGAATCAACCGATTCATGGATCCCTCAAACGTTCTTAAGTTTGTAAGATTTGCAAAATGCATTTCAGAGACAACTCCCTCTAAAACATTGTAAGAAATATCTATATCCTCTAGTTTTGCAAGCCCTCCAAGGGCTTTAGGGACAGTTCCACCCAATTTGTTATGACCAAGAAATAGAAATCTCAAGGACTTCAATTCTCCCAAAGCCAATGGGATCGAACCTGAAATCGAATTATCCGACAAACTAAGGTACATTAAATTCTTAAAAATGCCAATTTGATTGCTCAAGTTGCCAGATAACTTGCAACTGTAAAGATTTAACAACTCTAGGACATTTGAAGAACAATCTGATTGAATGTTAAGGATATCATTCAAGTCTTGGCCTAATTTGGTTCCTGAAAAAGAAAGTGATTTCAAGGTGCACATGTTATTGAATGATTTTGGAATTCCTCCTTCAAATTCAACATTCCTACTCAAGTCAAGGTTCGTGAGCGAGGTCATGTTTAGGATGGCACCGGAAATTTTACCTGATAATAAATTGTATTCAAGGTTGAGAACCTCAAGATGACTAAAATCATACAACCAATTGGGTATTGAGGAATTAAAACCGTTGAAAGATAGATCAAGTTCCATAATTGAAGAAACATTTTGAAGTTCACTAGGAATAGGACCTGCAAAGTGATTGTCTCTGAAATTAAGCGAAACCAGATTTCTAAGACGAAAAATCCATTGGGGCATCATAAAGAATCTGTTTGAGGAGAGGTCTATTTCTTGAAGAGAAGTCATGTTTTGAAGGCTTATTGGTCCTTTAAGATTATTATGTGCTAGATTAAGAGTCTTCAGATTGTGAAGACCAAAAATCCAATTCGGAATTGAAGATTCAGGAAAGGTGTTGCTAGACAAATCAAGAACTGAAAGAGATGAAAAGTTGAGATATACAAGTGGTGGAAGATGATCAATTTGACAATATGACAAGTGCAATTCTACAAGAGAAGGAAGCTTGTTCAACACTTTCAACAATTGGACCGTTTCGAATTGGCTAAGATCAACGGAGCTCAAATCAAGGAATTCTAGTAAGGAAAGACTAGAAATCCAATCTAAACTATCAATACTAAGGGAATACTCACCATAAAAACCATAATCACTATTAAGATTAAGATAAACCAAATTAGAAAGATTTCCAAGTTCATGAGGAACGAATCCCCCGAACCTTGTACTATAGAGATTAAGGGACTTTAAACTCCGAAGAGAGCCAAGAAACTTAGGAAGTGGAATGAATTCAAAATCATTGTGGCTTAAATCCAAGTAACTCAAATGCTTAAGATTGAGCAAAGATGAACTTATCTCCCCGCCAAATGTTGATTTATCATAGTACTGAGAGTAATATTCGCGATATGCGAAATAGGAACCCTCATGAAATCCAAAATAATCATTCATAGAAAGAGATTGGAGATGGAGCTCAAGTACATGGCTGGTGAAGTTGCTGCAGATCACGCCGTACCATTCACAACAATCTTCATTATTATCCCAAGAATGAAGGCGATTCGAAGGATCTTTGAGCTTGTTCTTGAACTCCAAGAGAGCTTCTCTCTCGCTTGGAATGCAACCGTAACAGAAGATAACACTGATGAAAATGAAGATGCAAAGGACTGTGATTTTGATTATTAGTTTCTCCATCAATATATTTGTAACTTTCTTTGGTGCATTACTGGAAATGAAGATGTAAATATAATAGAAGTCAACTATATATATAGCCAAGTCAACAGAAGCTGTTTTTTTTTTAATATCAGTCATTGTGTTTGTGTTAAGCTTTCAAAATCATAGCCCATTGTTTATGTCTCAAAATCCCACCGAGAAATTTATTTCACCTATATTTTAGTGTTTCGTATAATAATTGATAATTTAGTGTCGGTAAAAAATATCCTGAAGCTCTTGATTTTTTAGTTTTTGGTGTATTAGACCCTCGATGTTTCATTATAATTTATTTGAATAATATCAAACACAATAATTTAATGATTCCTATTAGAGACCCATACTGTCCAAGGCCTTAAGTAAACTAACCCATTTGAGGTACGTTGGCTTACAGTCAACATATCTAGAGAGACTTCCAATGTTCATCGACAAATTGCTACGCCTTCAAACGTTGGATTTGAAGCGAACATGCACCGGTACTCTTCCAAGATCAATCTAGAAAATGCAAAAACTGAGACATTTGTTCCTAGATCAGAGTTTTCGAATCATTTTTCAGCCTCGGCTGGAAGGGAACTTGCTAGAGGAGCTATAAACTATTTGGGGCTTATTTATAGATGAGAATAATCCGGTGAAAAATAGCCTCATACACTGTCAAACATTACAAAGTTGAGATTAAAATGGTTTGATGAATCAGAATGGCCACGGCATCTTCATTTGGATCTCTTTATCAGAGCACACTGATCTATCCAGCGTATACTTGGTTGGGAAACTGAAGAATCAGCAGTTGGTTTCAAAGTTTAACCAAAATCTGATTGATCTTACCTTGTCAGCATCAGGACTGGTAGATGATCCGATGAAAACGTTAGATAAGCTTCCGAAACTGAAAATTCTGAGATTGTATTCTAAGGCGTTTACTGGAAAGAGAATGGTTTGCAGTTCTGGGGGATTTCCGAAGCTGCGAGTGCTCAAGTTGTGGGAGTTGGAGAATCTAGAGCTATGTGATATGGAGGAAGGATCGTTTCATCATCTGAAAAACGTGGAGATCAGACGTGTATGAATTTGGAGATGCTTCCTGATGAAGGCATGTTAAGACTCGTCTGAAGGTGAAGTTAAGCAAGTTGCCACTGTTGTCCCCAAAACTTCAGGATATAAATGGTGAGGATTGGAATAAAATTGGCCATGTAGTTGACATCTGCATCGAGGATTAGATACATTCTTCTCGGTTCCCATTAAAATTGTATTATGTTTCCAAGAATATGCATAAATTCTACATGCTGGCTCGTTTCCGATGACAGGATTATTGGACAAAAGTGAGCATCACTAGCAAATCATTCTTCAGGAGAATTCATAATTGACCGAAATCCAGTTTCTCCTATTAGTAAGATCCTAAAGGTTAGATTGTTGGTGGACAACGATGTTCAACATGCATCAGTAGACAATGGTGTTCAGGATGCAGCAGTCAACCCTAGTGTTCAAGATATGTCAGTTCAAGGGAAATGAATGATATTGAAGAGGATCAAACGTAAACGGAAATCTCCATTACTCTAAGATTTTGCAATGGACCATAGATTCTCAAGATCAGTCATTTCCTATGACCAGTCACGTGGCCAGAAAACGAAATATAAGACATCCATCCATTCTTGTAATCTTTTATAACTTGAGTTGACACAGCCTGTGCTCCATCTCACGTCAACAATGCAAGTTATGGATATTCGAGATTAGTGATGTACAAAATATTTTCTCTAGTGTATGTGTTCAACACTTGATACCTATTGTTGATGTTTTTCTCTCTTAGCTTAATTTTCCTTTGTTCACAAGTAACTTCGAGCGTAGACAATCATATAATCGGTTTATAACCAACAGACCGTTCACACAATATCACATTATTCGGATCGTAGAGCATAAAAACGAACCAACAAAATCACATTGCTCTTCTAATATAAACAAATTTTTCAACAACAAAACACAGATTTTTCAGATTTTTGTAATATTATATAGTAATAATAGTAACAGAAAGCTCCAAAAAAATACAATTAAGAAATAAGTTACAAAAAAAATAAAAAATTAAAGAGTGTTTAATTCAGCGCGTAACAAAGAAAATATGGATTATAGAATTGCATCCAATTAATTCAAAATCCTCCATTGACTGACTCATTCCAATAGTTGACTTGGACAAGTCTTCACTTTTTTTCCTCTTCAAATATATAAATTGACCATATTAAGAGCAAATTCTAGTAATCCATTAATTATTAAATCATGGCAACCTACATAGCAAGATTCATGTCCACATTATCAAACTCCGACGAGCCAAACCAGAGCAGCGACTTCCGGCGACCCGAGTTCAAAATAGTATGCCCTATGAACATTCCCTCCAGCCTAGGAGCAGCAGCCATAAGAACTAGAAAAAACTTGAGTCATTTTGCACTTCATTACACACATTTTATATGGATCATTCTCTTCATTACCTTAATCCCTCGGCGTAAGGTCTCCTTAATTTTACTTGTGATTATGACATATGTTGCTTCACTTTATTTGCTGTTAGTACAAGCCCTGCCTAAGACTAATATTACTGCTAAGATTTTGGACAAACGTTTGGTGCTGTCGGTGATAGTTTTAGCAACGGTTATTCAGCTTATTGCGACACATGCCGGTTTGCATCTTGTTTTTACTTTAGTTGGAACGTTGCCGGTTATTTTGGTTCATGTTGTATTTTGGGTTAAGGAGGAGATGGGTAGTGCCAGTACCGGTGGTGTTTTCGGGGAGTTTCTTCCTCTTGTAAATGATGATGAGTCCATGGTAAATATGGCCTGATTTTGGAGATGTTTTATTTTGTTTTATGATCTAGTGTCTTGTTATGTAATAGATATACTTAATTAATTGTAGCAATGTTTTATTGATTGATTATGAACAGAAGTAAAAATGTGCCATTTCGAAGATTAAGTTTTTTTAAAGGACAGTGAATTACTGAGCCTCAATTGGGTAAATTTTCAACAAGCTAGAACTTATTACGTACCTTCGGAATAGCATCAACAGACTGAATCACAAAGTAAGATTTTGCAATGATGTCGGAAACCAAAATGTAACGCGTGCGATCTTGACACCTGTCATTGAGACAAAAAGAAACAACAGTACAAAGCAAAATAACACAAAAGATCCTTAGCAAAAGACTTGAAACAACAGTAACCTGTAATGCACCCTAGTACATTTAATGATAATCAATGCGAAAGCCGATATCAGAACTTTAATCTGAAGTTGGGGTACAGTCCTACTCAGTGTTCGGAGCTTTATCCAACCATAGCTTTCTCAGACTCCCTTCGTTCCATCCTTCAAATCGGGACGGATCCATCTTCAAAGTATCATCAATATAACCTTCCCGACTTGCATCCATCTTCCAAGTGGCAGCAGTATAATCTTTCCGACTTGGATGAAAAGTTTGGAGATTGGAAACCGATTGAAACAAGCATCAAGAAAATTGCCTAGCAAATGCAAGCACTGTAGCCAATGAAGAAATATAGTTGCAGCATTCATAGTTGATCTTGCAAAGAAGAAGATGGAATAGCTGAACATAAAATGCTTGGTGAGCCACCACATAATGTAGATATGCATCACATAGAAACAAGGAAAAGAAACTCTTAACAAACATTTAAGGATTATAAAGGCTTACTATATTATGATTCTACTAAACTCGGTCCCATGCGAATTTAACTTTAAAGAGGTCTCACTACTTCACCAGCCTCATGAACTTGCTTAATGTGATGAGATTAACCTCCTAATGCTACATAGAAGCGTAAGAGGAGATGTAAGGAGCTTGAAGCCCGTATCACTTTAAGCAAGTTAGGGGGGTCGGTTGGTTATTTTAAGCAAGTTGAGGAGCCCCAGGTATTAAGAAACAAAGAATTTCTATATTCTGTAAAACACATTCATGGCCCCTGAATTACAGTACTAACTTCATATTAGTGTAACATTCAGGCGTCATAACTATCAGTATAGATCACAGACTACGAATGTAATTTTCTCCATTTGAAATTCCAAGAACATTCATTCCCCTTATTTCATCAGTATCTGCAACAAACTGAGGATAAATCGACTGGACATAGCCAAATAATCTGATTGGCTCTTTGTAATCTGGAGATGTGTCATACAAAGTAAAGGTTTAGACAAAGTGCATATCATTTTATGCCAAGTTTAGGAGGGCCAATAGTCCATTTAAGCAAGTCTGATTGTCAAGAAATCACTTTAAGCAACTTCATCAAGAGGTCAATAGTAAGGTATCTATGAGAGGGGTGATCAGATCATTTGGCCCAATTACTGTCACTCTTGATTCTCGATGTATTAAGCCTAAGCTAATAGACATGGCAAAGAATTGTGTGAAGTCATGTCTCCACCACCATTGATGATAATCTGCAGAAAGCTGAATATAAGTCATCCCGATACTCAAAATTGATGTAATCAACACAAGGATAATCAATGTCACAAACAAAAATGCTAGGCATCGAGTAGATTCTGTAGCTCCATAAACTTGCATAAAAGTGGTGAAGCCAAGAACAAAGGCACTGCAAGAAACATCTGAGAAGGCGTTTTTCTGTACCATCCTAATGGAGGAATCTCTCTCCCATCCGGTATCAGTGAACTGACAGTGGAAAGAAGCGGCGGAGTAACCTCCAACACGTTTGAAGTGAACATAATATGCAACTGAGAAGTAATAGCATACGGATAAGAAAACATAAACATAGTACAAAAGAAGTCCTCATATTGAAGCAATAAATAGTTTAGAAAATCTTCAGAAAAAGAGTTATGTCAAACCCAAAAAGCAAGTAGAAAAATAGAAATCCGAGATCTGTATTTTTCACTTCCAAATAGCACTTCACAGGTGAACTGGTTGGATCTTTCTCCTTCTCTTCCTTGCCTCCATCTTGAAAACTGTTCAGCAGCCATGTTGAGCTTACGATGAACTTATTTTCAAGATAGAAAAGAAACAGAAAACATGAAGCACTGAAAAGAACACAAACGGTAGCGACGTAAACCAAACAAGAATGATAAGAAACTAGTGTCTTAGATCCAAAATTAAAATGTTTGTCATAAGAAAAGCAACCCATAGGTTACCAAAAAAAGGGTAGCGACGCATACCAACAAGAATCCCCCTCTCTAGCTAACCAGCCATACTTATCATAAAAATCATTAATTCTACTTGTGGAATTCCTCTCACTAGTATCCTCTGCAACCTTAACCATCAAAACGCTATCATCTCCTAAAGTCCTTTGCAGGAGATTTCTTTTCACAGGTAGATAAGGTCCCTGAAACGAACTACATAATCAATGATAAGCAGATGAAAGATTAAGCTTTCACTAGCATAAAAGTATCCTAATCCAAAACTCTGAGGTCAGATCACAAACTAAAAGAACTTCAGTGTGGAAACAATTAACTATGAGAAGTTTATCCTTCATGAATATGTACAACATGGATTTACAATACTCATTTCCATATCACGAGTAAAAGAGAACTAAATTGGATGAATATGTGCGTCAAGCAAGCAACTATCAAGAGAAATTAAATTAGAATCAGTACAACTTTTTTATTATTTCCAACAGAAACAGATGTTCAGTTCTGCAGAATTAAACATGCTTCACATTGAGCTCATACATGTATGTCAAATGAAAAGAAGGGAAAATACACACCTTGAACTTACAACACCCTTCAGCATCAACATAGCAATGGTATATGTGTGTTTTCCCCGAATTCCAGGAAATATACTGGAAAACTCACAAGTGAAAGTCAATTAACATCAGTCTACAAGTATGAAAGTAAACAATATGATCTGCAGAGAGAATAACAAAAAGTTGCAAGATCATAACTATCTTAGCACGTTGAGTTTCCTTAATATATTCACATTTACAGCCTACGTGATGCCAAACTTCTGACTCGAACTTTACCATTGACAACTTCTTGAAGCCTCGAATTAATACCCGCTCAATCAGCAAAGCTATGATGAAACAAATCAATTGAAGAATGATGCAAGATAGCTATGCTCCATTACCAGTCTCAAGCCATCTCCAGAGTTAGGGACATATGCGCATATCAGATGAAATGAATCAAATTTTGCTGTCACAATTCTTCCCACACTGTCGTGATCTGATATGCCTAGACCATAGCTCAGCGAAAGTGGCTTGACCTGTCAAAAAAGTACTATGACTAACAAACTGCTGATACTGAAAACTACCAGACAAACAAAAGAAAATTTGCCAATCATATCTGACTATCCGTTCCTAACTACAACATCCAGGGTTACACCCTGAGCTACTGGAAATTTTTTCATTTTTGACATGTTATAGCCATCTTTTTTTTCGGGAAGAGCATCTACAGGCCGTTGCAAAAAAGTCTTCAGCTTCCGATCAGGCAGATACTGGTTATATACAACACAATAGTATATCATCAGAAGAAATATAGAATATGAATGAAAATAAGAAGGAAAGGCTCTCTTATTATACTTTGCATTTGTGTGAGATCCACATATCATGACATCAAACAAGAAGGTTCACCCATGCTCAAAGCATGCCCATTAGCCATGGGAGGGAAAACGTAATGAGCATAAAATAGCAAAAGAAGAAAGTAACCAGAAATATATGGCAGCAGATATGAATAATGGGAAACTATTTATAAGAATCCATTGAAAAACCTATGCAGTAATAGCTTTGAACATCCAAAAAAGCAAGAGACACAATAAGCATATGAAATTGATCGAAACAGCAAGTATACCCGTTAACAAATGACAACCTTGAAATAAAAAGTTCTTTAAGTGCTTCAAATCTGCTTAAAGCATAGCGTTTTCCTACTTTTGATATTACCATTCTTGCAACAAATTCATTTGCATCAGGATATAGATAAAAACAACATGTGTATAAGATACAATCTATGGAGAAGTATTTCTAATACAGCAGTTGGTATTTCTAAAACAATAATCCAACCAAATTTGGAATTCGAAGAGCTAATAGCTCCTTCTTTTAATAGCTCTTTCTTTAATAGTTCTTAGTTATATAGCTAACCAACCAAACTACAAAATACAATACATGGATTGCTATGTAAGGCTTTGAGAAAAGCAACCAACATTGATGCAAGATGAATATTATACATAAAAGAAATTGAAAAAATAATAAGCTATATCAGTTGACCGTTCCCCTCCCATAACCAAGATCCTTCAAATTTTCTTTTGTATGGGATAGAAGGGATTTCCGATGCCTCTAAATCTCCTTCCCGTCCATTTAGAAAAGAGGGTTATCCTCTAAAAATTGATACTAGAGGTACCAAGCAATGTACAGATAAATCTAGTTTAAGGAACTTGTCTCACGTTAGAAGGCATCCAAAATTTCTTATAAGCAACCTCACTCTCACGGAAATAGGTTTTAGACGGTTACTAAAAGCTAGCATTCTGGAATTCCATGCTTGGACTCAAGTCAACTAAATGAGCAAATTAGCAGATAATGTTATCAACTAAATTGCGAAGTAAACCAGAATTGGTGTTTGGACCTCAATGACATCATCAGCCTCGTTGCTTGAAACAAATGGAAATGCTCTGTTAACTCCCTAAATATGGCCACAGAATTGCAATCATGAGTTCCTAAACTGCAGTTTTAAAAACATGTAGGCGGAGGTCCAATGATAGGAAAATCAGTCAAATAAATAAATTAATTTCAACCTCTCAAATTACAATAGCTTTCAAATCAAAAAGAGAGTAATTTATGCTTACAGTTAAAAGAGCTGATAGAAGTCGCGAATCTAATTCAACATGAGAATCTGACGAATTTTTCATTTTATCTCCTTTGGAGGACCAGCACCCTTTCTATTTTCTTCTTTGCCACTTTTTTCCTTCCCTTGAGTGCTTTCAGCCACGGTTATTAGCACCTACAATTGTGATTTAAAATTGTTTTGGTTTTCAACAATATTATTATTCTTATCTCAGAACTTGGAAGCACGATCAAAGTTTCTCAATGAAATCCAATCTCCATTCCATCAGTTTAGAACGGATAGCAGGTTATCCTCTGATATCACGTATTAGAGGTCCCAACCAATGTGCAGATAAATCTGTTTTAAAGAACTAGTCTCATGCCAGAAGGCATCCAAAATTTCTTTTTAGCAACCTCAGTTTCACAGGCAATAGGTTTCAGTTGGTGACTAACCCAATACATAAAAGCTAGCATTCTGGAATCTCATGCTTAGTAACAACTGAAGGAGCAAATTAGTGAATAGAACTTAAATTCAGGGAAACCACTGCCTATGGCTCCCTAAATACAAAGAAGTACGCGCCTGAGAAGCAAAATTCTGTAAGTTCAACATGAAACATGAATCAGATATTCAGTATACGGAGGGACAGTTTTCATGTTTCAATTGAACTCATCCTCATCTCCCATCACGGGATAGTTCAACATGAAACAGTATAATGTAGCATGTACTGTGTTAGGGAGGGACTCTTTTCAGTTCCACTAGTTCAACATGAATCGAATATTCAATATACAGAGGGACAGTTTTCATGTTTCAATTGAACTCCAATAGTTCAACATGAATCGGATATTCAGTTAACAGAGGGACAGTTTTCATGTCTCAATTGAACTCCAATAGTTCAACATGAATTGGATATTCAGTACTCTGAGGGACAGTTTTCATGTTTCAATTTAACTCCAATAGTTCAACATGAATCGGATATTCAGTATACGGAGGGACAGTTTTCATGTTTCAATTGGAAACCTATAGTTCAACATGAATCGGATATTCAGTATACAGAGGGACATTTTTCATTCTTCAATTTAACTCCAATAGTTCAACATGAATCAAATATTCAGTATACGAAGGGATAGCTTTCATGTTTCAATTGAACTTATCCTCATCTCCCATAGCGAGATAGTTCAACATGAAACATATATTTAGAGTCGCCTGTATAATGTAGCATGTATCGTGTTAGGTAGGGACTATTTTCAGTTCCAATAGTTTAACATGAATCAGATATTCAGTATAGGGAGGGACAGTTTTCGTGTTTCAATTGAACTCATCCTCATCTCCCATCAAGTAAATTAGAATCACAGGATAGTTCAACATAAAACATATATTTTAGAGTCGGGCTGTATAATGTAGCATGTACTATGTTAGGGAGGGACTCTTTTTAGTTCCAATAGTTCAACATGAATCGGATACTCGGTATACAGAGGGACAGTTTTCATGTTTCAATTGAACTCATCCTCATCTCTCTCCCATCAAGTATATTAGAATCACGGGATAGTTCAACATGAAATAGATATGCAAAGACAAACTATATATTGCAGTATATACTGTGTTTGTGTTTAGGGAGGGACTCTTTTCAATTCCAACCGAAATTAACCTCATACAACTCAACATGAAACAGATACTCAGAGACGGGGCAATATCATTTAGTACATTATGTGTGTTAGGGGAGGGACTCTTTTCAAGTTTCAATTGAAGTTATCCGAAACAGGATACTTCAAAAGACAATGAAAATTTCAGATTTGGGGGAGGGACACTTTTCAAGTTTCAACCGAAGTAATAATCATCATTCAAGATGGACTGTTTGCACGTTTCAATCAAAGTTATCCTCATCCTTGAGTAAATTAGAATCACGGGATAGTCCAACACGAAACAGATTCAGAGACGAACATCATTCAAATAATCCTAATCCTTGATCAAGTAAATAAGAATGGCAGGATACTTGAAAATAAAACAATACGAACCCTAGGAATCAACAAATTAATCCCCCAAGAATTTAGGTTAAACATAGGATTCCAGCAAATTTTCCGACCGACAATAATATGGCAAAGTAAAGATCAGAAACCCTAATAGAGAAAAGGGACATATATCGAAACCCTAGAATAATATGCAACAGAAATCGAAACTAATTCGATACCCTAAATAGGATGTTCAGTAAGTACGTACCATGACAAGCAAGATTTCATCTATGGCATCGCTACGCACAACTTAACCCTAAAATCACTTCATTGCATCATCTTCAAAGTTGCCGGAATTCTAAAACGCTGGAACTATTTATGGGGGTAACTAAGCTTTGAAATAACGATGACCGTTGGATTAGAATATTTATTTTTTTCTTTTTTAATCTTTGCGGAACCGCTCGATTAGCATACCTTTTGCTGTATTTTTAACCTTTACACCGACTTATTTTGGCTGTAAATAAAACGCAACCCCATTGAAAATAAAAAACGTTTATAAAAAAAAACAAAGGGTAAAGTACAAAATCAACTCCTGTGGTTTTAAGTTTTTACAAAAACAACACCTATGGATTATTTTTCTCAAAAAAAAACCTATTGTTACAAATTTTAACAAAAAGGTGACTTTTCAATTTAAAACGCCAAAAATAACCATTTAACGACTTCAAAGTGAAAAATTCAAAACATTAAAAGTTGTTTAGAATCACATTTGCTATGCAACTACGATTTTCGTTTTTCAAAATATCATCCTTTTAATTTTTTTTTTGTTTCTCTGACGTTTACTTTCTCTCTCTTAACCAAACATTGCTTAAATTATATCGAAATTAAAAATTTTAAGAATTAAAGTTGCTTAAAATATACTTATTTCTCTAACATATCCAATTTCTATGTATTTAACGGTTGCTTTTTGAATTTATGGAACCTCAGACCTTTTTTTGTTAAAACTTGTAACCACAGCTTTTTTTTGAGAAAAATAATCCACATGTGTTATTTTTGTAAAAACTTGAAACTACAAAGGTTGTTTTTGTACTTTACCCTATTTTTAAGTATTAAAATTAATATTAATATTATTTTAGTTTCTGTCAAAAAAAAATTGATTCTAGTTTTAATTAGTAACTTTTTTTAAAGGAATTAGATTAGTATTAGCACTTAAATTATTTAAAAATTTAATGCTTATATACAAGTTTATTATTTGCTTTAAATTATTTAACTTCTAATTTTTGCTAACTTGTAAATCTAAAACTGGTTGGATCTTTCTCCTTCTCTTCCTTGCCTCCATCTTTAGACATTGTTCAGCAGCCATGTTGAGCTTAAGATGAACTTATTTTTATCTGCTAATAAGATGAACTTATTTTTATCTGCTAATAAGATGAACTTAAAAATAAAAAGAAAACATGAAGCACTGAAAAGAACACAAACGGTAGCGACCCAAACCAACAAGAATGATACAAGACTAATGTGTTTATGCCCATTTTTCCCCACAAAAAAAGGGAGGTCTGTCAGACAACCGTGTGACCATACCAGGCATCCGAAGATAGCTGGAAACGATCCTCTACAGCACAGATCATTCAGAAGGACAATCTAGCCGTTAATCACGCTCAGATCAGACGGTCAGAATTCATCGACCAGACGTGGGGTCCTGTCTCCTTAGTGATCAAGGATACAGATGTACGATCCTATAGAACAGATCCTGTTCAAGTAAGGTCGTGCCCATTCCTCTATTGTGCAGCTTTATAAACTATATTTTTGCTTCATTTATACCGATGTGGGACTGTAGCACAATCTTATTTCAGATCGGACGGTCATGATTCATCCGCCAGATTGAGTTCAAGTAATAATTGTTTTGTTGGTTCCATAATTCATAAAACTATCCTTCTTTTCATTCTAACTATTGTTTACACTTTTTATCAAAAAGAAAAAAAAATATTGTTTACATTTTCCCATTTTAGCATGAAGGAACATCAACCTACACTGGATTTTACTCCGTTACGGAAAGTTCTTACTTTGGATAAGAAAAGATATGCATAATTTGATCCCTACATTCAGCTTTTTCGCCATTAATTTTATCGATAACGAGTTGAACTTGCCATATTATTTTGCTATAATGTTTATGATAGCGTATGTCCGTTTATAATCAATATTTGAAAAGATCTCTATTATTAATACATGTTAAAGATCTGAACCTACTTGCATACAATGGATGATCCAGATGAAAGTTATCTGCTTCCTTCACTAGTTTGTTTATTCATTATTTCCTTCATACCGGAGAGTACTTACTTTTCGAGGTTTATTGCGGAGTTAGAGCAGCCATGTTATTCTCAGTTCTTGCAAGTATGGGTTTATTGGATCCTTGGATGTTTGTTAAGATCTTTTCCTTAACCTCCGAAAAGATTGACTTGAGCGAATTGGAAATCCATCTAACGGTTTTTCTCAGTCTCGTATGTCAACTTATCCTCATTCTACTTGGAAACCGAAGAAAATATATGGCTGGAAAAATGATCAGGTTGTTTCTCTGGGTTGCCTATAATGGTGCAGAATGGGCTGCTACTTTTGCACTTACTGCGATTTCCTACAACTTTTCATGTCCTGAAGTAGACAAAACGTATGCATTGATAATGGCATTCTGGGCTCCCTTTATGCTAGTGCATCTCGGGGGTCCTGACTCCATCACAGCATTGTCGTTGGAAGATAATGAGTTGTGGCAAAGGCATGGACTTGAATTATGTGCTCGGCTTATCTTGGCGGGTGTAATCATGTACAAATCATGGCTTGCAACTCCGCTGAATATTCTGGCAGTTCTCATCCTTTTCATGGGAGTACTCAAGTATGGGGAGCGGGTTTGGGTACTCTGGTCTTTAAGTAATAATCGATTCAGGAAGTCCATGCTCCATGATCCAGTCCCTCGTGTTCGCGGGAAGAAACATAATGAACCTATGTTGTATATCCCTGGTCCGCCAGAAAGTACTATTCCAAATGCGGCTACCTTGAGTATTGCCTATTACTTCTTTGTCAAAGTCAAGCCCTTGTTCGTCGATCTGTTCATTGGCCGTGATGATCGGAAGGTTAGTCAGTCGTACTTCCGCAGCCAGACGTGGGAGAAAGCTTTTGATGTGATTGAATATGAGCTTGGTTTTATGTTTGACATGCTCTACACAAAGGCCACTGTGATTCATTCTCACCCTGGACGGTGTATACGTTTGATCAATTTGTTATTATCAATATCTGTATTTGTTGCATTTTTGGCTGTGGGAAAACCATCTAATTCATTTCGACACATGTTTATAGCTAACTTTCTGATGATTGGAGCTCTTGTGTTAGAACTATATGCAGCCATCACTCTACTTTTATCAGATTGGACGGCTGTTTCTTTGAGCAGACTGGAGAATTCACGTGTGGATGCTACATATAGAGTCTTAGCTTGGCCTCGGCCTTTACTCCAACGACTTTATCTGGTGCCTGCCAGTGACAAGTGGTGTAATTCCTTGCCCGGATACAATTTTATCAGTTCCTGCCTAGTTAAGAAGCCATTTAAAAGCAATACGTTGAACAAGTTGTACAAGATGTTGCAGAGTCGTCAATACACGACTTCGCAAAAGGATTTGATTCACTTAAAGATGTTTATATTTGAAGATCTCAAGAAGAAATCAAGTAAAGCAACCGACTTTACTAATTGTAAGCGATTATGTAGCCAAAAGGGAGAACAAGTACTAAAAGAATGGATGCAGTTTGAATTGGATGATATGGGAGATAAAATGGGCCCCAGTTATGCTTCCCAAATTCACAAGACTATGGAAGTTGAATTTGATGAGAGCATTGTTCTATGGCATATTGCCACAGATCTTTGTTACCATTCCGATCTTTACAAGAATCCAAACATAGTAGAAAGTAAAGAATGTAAGGCAAGCAAAGCGTTATCAGACTACATGTTGTATCTTCTACTTGAATGCCATTCCATGCTGCCTTATTGTATTGGAAGCAAGATGAGATACCGAGATACACACAGAGAAGCAAGGGCGTTTTTTGACGAACAAAGAAAACTTTTTGAGGGTGATGGGAAAGTTTGCAGTATGGAAATGATAGTGAGAGCATGCACGAGCAGGGCATTTGATGTCAAACAAGTCCCACCGTATGAAAGGGACGATGAAATGGATCAATCAGTGTTTGATGAAGGATGCAGACTCGCGAGGTGTTTATTGATGTTGCGGCCATACGAAGCATGGGAGAAGGAGAAGTGGGGGATGATAAGGGAAGTTTGGGTAGAGATGGTTTGTTATACTGCAATTAATTGTAGTTTTAGTGAACATGCCAAGCAGCTCAGACAAGGCGGAGAGCTCCTTACCCATGTCTGTCTTCTGATGACTCATTTGGGGATCAGTGAACGGTTCCAGAAATAAGGCGCGGTAGGGCGGGCTGAGTGCATGTTTGTTTCACTATTATTCATACTATCACTATATTGCTACTAGTACTTTATGATTGTTCTAATTTTTTGTTGTTATTTTGGACAACTTCAGAAAATTAATACTATGTATATTGAAATTTCTTGTTACTTTTTATTTCCCTTATTTATCGTTCAATCGTAAACAAAGAAAAAGCTCCATAGCTTTTTCGTGTTCCTCTTCAGCTCGGTCCGTTAGGATGAATGACAGTGGTGTAACTTTTGGTGTGGTTCTACTCTGCTTGTTAGCCAATCTTCCCTGCTGGATATCTCCACTGGTACGTACATCATGTATTGAATTTGGCTTCTTTTTCCTTTTCAAGGCTAATTGTAGAATTCTTCTATGAGGGGATAGCTAAAAAGACTCTAACAGGAAAAATAGAGTTAATAAACATTATAATATTATTTTTAAGAATAAAAAAATATATAAAAAATATTAATGAAAAAAAAGTAAATTTTTACTGAAAGGAAAACGTATTCTCCAAGATTAAAATTTGATGATGGATTTATATCGCATGTATAAACCTAGAAGTAAACTCTACCCCCTTCCTCTCCAAACACAAGATCTCACAATCAAGGTACGTAATCACATAGCTTAATTTGATATTTTTCTTTCTTTATTATTTGACGATTTATTTATCAATTTTAATGTTACATCTTATAGAAAATAATTGTATTGTATGTAATCGGATTCTCGATTTTGTGCGGTTAGACGGGACCTAAGCGGTCTTCATTTGAACACTGAGAGTACCAAACAGACTCAAATTTATTGTGGCGTAGCAATTTTTGACTCCACATACAAAATAGCTTTAGTGCTATATATTATTGCATTGTCTAATGAAACTTCCAATGTTAGTAATTGATGTTATTTTGTACATAAGGCTCAAATCGGCACTTTATAGTTACACACCATTCCATAACGGTGGGGTTATATTGATACTATTTCATACGGATTAAATGTGAAGAAAAACTTGAATATTACATGTTTTCTACTTCTCCGGTTTTTGGTTATGTATTATGGATTAAATCTGATGTTAAATTTCACTTGCAGGCTAAGTTTTTAGTGCAGACAAATTATTATGGCTACAGTTTCTTTTGGACGTCCTAGTTTAGACAGAATCAGCGATCTTCCGAGCAATGTGATAGATAACATTCTAGTTTTATTGCCAATTAGTGAGGCTGTCAGGACGAGTACCTTGTCAAAGAAGTGGAAGGAAAAATGGCGTACGTTGCCACGTGTTATTGTTGATGAGGACTTGTTACCTCAAAGATATTATAGATGGAGTGATTGCATAATCAATTGTATTCTCCTGAAACATGAAGGGAGACTTGAGAAATTTTATGTTTCTACTGAAGTGAGAGACTTCAACAATGTAAACACGTGGTTATGGAGGTTAGAACAGAAGGGTATTCGGGAATTATTCCTCCTTTACCGGAGAGGCCATTACAATAAAGTGCCGTCTAGTTTGTTTTCTTGTCAACAGCTGATAAAGTTGAGTCTCCGCCGATGTTCGGTGGAGCCTCCACGTTTTTCCCGAGGATTTCCAAACCTTACTAGCCTTGAATTGGACAAAGTTATTATGAAGACTTGTGCATTTGAAAAACTTATTTCCAGCTGCCCTCTGCTCGAACGGTTGACGCTAAGAAAGTTGAGTTGCCAAGATCATCTTCAAATTAATGTTCCCAAACTAAAGTACTTGTGCTTTGAAGGAGCATTCATATCCATGTGTCTCGACACTCCATTTCTTGAGGTTTTGTCTATAAATTTACATCGAAATATCCATCGTTTTTCAGATCCAGATGATCATAACCCGTTTGACTTCAGATTCAAATTTTGTGTTCTACCATCTGCAATTAAGGAGCTCTACGTGCGATGCCAATTTCAGAAGGTACCTAAGACAAGTTGAGATTTTATTTTCTGTTTAAAAATTAAGTAATCCTGCTGCTAATTTTAATTAATTCTGCCCTTTTCCTTCCTTCTAGTACTTGGCTGCATGTGATAGGTTTACTGAAGTTGTAACGTATAGCCATCTGAGGACTCTTCAACTCGACGAATTCTGTTTCGAAAAGTTGGAACAAGTCCGGTGTCTTCTCTGCTTAATTGGAGGCTCTGTCAACTTAGCAACACTTGATGTAACTGTAAGTATTAAGTAACAGGAAAAGTAGATTTAATATACATACATCCGTTGAGCAAACGGAAACGGCTAATGGTCTGATCTTTTTCTTTCTGTATAGGCATGTGGGTGTGAAAGTGAAGGTGTAGGTAACTCTGGAGCTGTGACAAAATTCTGGGAAGAGAAAAACAAAGCTCCTTCGTCGTTGAAGCAATTAAAGAAAGTGAGGGTGAGATCATTCCGTGGTAAAGATCCAGAGATGAAGTTGATACAACATATAATGGAAAATGCACCCGCGCTTGAAGAAATGACAGTTGAATGCAAGGAGAATTCTGTGTTTGATGGACATGTTGAAGTAAACAGAGTTTTGCGGCGTTTATGTAAAGCTTCAACGCAACTTAAATTCATTCAAGGGAATCATCATGAGTCCAACGCGGGTAGTGATGGCGGTTCTTCTGATAGCGGTCCAGACTCATGTGGTTCTTACACGCAAGATAGTGACTGATCAGCTCACTCTTTACCCTAGTTACTTCTTTTCCCCAAGAACATAACATAATAATGCTTATCTACTAGACCTAGCTAGATAATATTTTTATTTAATCTTTTTGAATAAATTCGACATAGTTCCTTCTACGACGTACACATTTGTTGATGATCGAACAGGAACATAATTTCATGGAAACAGTTCAAATTTTTGGACAGTTAAAGTGCGATGTTGTGCTACCGGCCTTTGAAGACAACAGCAACTGCCCTGTTGGAGAACTTATGGACATTTCACATCGCCAAAAAAGACATCAAGTGAAGTGAATGCAGCCATTTTCACTTGGAATAGTCATGAAAAACATTAGACATTGCTGCTTTGTTTATCACTTTCAAGGAACTTCATATTTTATATATTTCTTTCTCAAATAATTTTAATATCCCCAATGGAGAGAATCAGACTCGATTTTCACTAAATATAGTTGCATAAAAGGGTGATAAGCTTTGACTTTGAATAAAAGATTGTATGAAATAGTAGGAACTAATTGCTTTTTGAAATAGATGTTGTTTTCTTAACAAGTCATATTCAAAGTTTTACAATCTGAATTAATTAGACATACACATGCATTCATATACAGGGTTTGTTAATCTGGATGTAATTGCTAAATAATGTGACATAACAATGTACAAGTTTACAAATTTCAGAACCACGAAACTTTGTTTGCAATTCATTTAGGGCCAGTTTGACATTGCTGTGGGGAGAAGCAGTTGTTGTTGAGGAAAATGTTGGGGAAGTGGGGGAGAGTGTTGTCGGGAAAACAGGCAAAATGGATAAGTTCAAGTGGCTATTTATAAATTAAGCCTAAATATGATATTGAATTACTTTAATTCTTAAAAAAAAAAAATTGTTTGTTTTGAAGTCATTAAGGATGTGTTTTATAGCTTTTAATCCAAAAATCCTTTTATTACTAAGAATGTGATACGATAAAAATAAACTGTTGTTCTTTATCTAAAATCGAATATAAACACTAGGGCTTTAATTTGATATTTACCCAAATAAAAACGTATTCTCCGAGGTTTAAAAAATTGATGGACATGTGTTATACAAGCGAAATCTTGTAATGGAACAAAACGACGGTGTATCAATGTTTGAATGAGTCCATTAACACTTAGGCCGGGTCCATTGTAGAATTTCTCATAATATAAATAAACCCGTTATGATATCTTACTACACGCTCTCCTCCCAAACAAACATAGGTTGCATTGAATCGAGGTAATCTTATTGCTTTGATCTTCTTCTCCATTTGTATGTTCTGTTCCAATTATTATTCTATTTTCTCACGTGAATTATATCCTTTGAGTTTTAATCAATATAGTAAAAGACGTTTTGGCCTACTCGGGTGATCAGATACCTTAGAGAACTAGGCGGGACAAATCAGATTTTGAACATCTACACCTACCTAGACAGCCTAGTCGGATTCTTGATTTTCAACCCCTAGGAAGGCCTAGGCATATAAAATTAAAATGTTGTACAAAGTTTTTATAGATTTTTCAGTATTATTCAAACGAAAAGTGGATGCTCAATCCCCCGCTAGCTTCCCTAGATCTGTTCCTGGCTATCCGTTATGATCTTATAATAATTGGTATTGTATGTATGTCCAAGTCCAACGTTCTGCAGTCTCATGCATGCGTTAATCAGGACTACTATAATTTCTTTGCTGTATATGGGAACTGATAAACAACTTGTGTCGGCTGAGTTAGTTCGAATGTAGCAGTAGTTATTTACTACGGATAACCGTCTGAGCGATATTCTGGATAAATCTGGTCAATGATGCTGTGTGAATAATGCTGTTTGTAACTTTCTGTGTTATGGATGTCATGGGGAGGACTCTTATCTCTTGTTGTTTATGTATATCGAACAAAACTAGTTAGAGGATATGATTCGGAACTCCTTTTTCAGTTGCAGGAACGGAAACTATGGAGACGATTTCTATTGGATCTGATTTAGATAGAATCAGTGATCTTCCGAGGAATGTGATAGATCAGATTCTAGGTTTGTTGCCATTTAAAGATGCCGTGAGGACCAGTGCCTTGTCGAAGGACTGGATGGAAAAATGGCATACTATGCCTCATATTATACTTGATAAGGAGATGCATAAGCCTAACTGGAGGAAACTTGAAGGCATGATTGGTTATATTCTTGCTTTACATGAAGGGAGAATCAAGAAATTTTCTGCTTTATTTGAAGTGACAGACTCCAACAATGTCAAGTCGTGGATACGGAGGCTAGAACAGAAGGGTATTCAGGAATTGTTTCTCCTTGCTTGCAAAAGAAACTACATTGAAAAATTGCAAGAAGTACCATCTGTTTTGTTTTCGTGTCAGCAGCTGACAACGTTGAGTCTCAGCTATTGTGTGCTGAAGCTTGCACGCGGATTTCCAAGTCTCATTGGCCTTGAATTGAACGAAGTCCGCATAGAGACTGCTACATTTGAAAAACTTATTTCCAGCTGCCCTCTGCTTGAACAATTGACACTAAAAAAGCTGCATTTCGCTAATCCTCTTGCAATTAATGTTCCCAAACTCAAGTACTTCTGCTTTGATGCGAAATTAAAGTCTATGCATCTCAACACTCCATTCCTTGAGATATTTTCTATCAATGCAGAACGATATCAAACGGACAAGCGTTTTCAATATCATGATTATGATAAGGAGCCGTCTAGTTTTAGATTCAAAATTCGTGGCCTTCCGGTTTCAATTAAGGAGCTCTACGTGCAATCCGAATTTAAGGTAAGACAACTTGAGGTTTTATTTTTTTGGTTATAGTCTAGTTTAGAAAGTAATGCTGCTAATTTCGATTCTGCGCTTTTGTTTCTAGCTTGGACTCAAAAAAATCTGCAATAGATTTACTACATATAGCCATCTACATACGCTTGGACTCGATAAATTCTGTTTCGAAAACGCGGAGCAAGTTCTGTCTCTTCTCTCATTAATCAAAAGCTCTGACAACTTGACAACACTTGATATAACTGTGAGTATTTATTAGGAACTGAAGGTTAAATATACTTAATCAGATGGCTGGTTACCCGGATTCACCAATTATCTGATATTTATATATTTTTTTCCATATAGGCATGTTCCTGCTATCGTAAAGTTGTCTCTGAACCTATAACAAAATTCTGGGAAGAGCAAAACGATGTTCCTTTAATGTTGGACAAATTAAGGAAAGTGAGAGTGCGATCATTCCATGGTAACAATCCAGAAATGGAGTTGATCCGATATGTTATGACTAATTCACCTGCACTTGAAGAAATGAGAATTCAATGCGTCAAGAATCCTACATTTAATGAACACAAATTAAAGGAAGTTTTGCAGGTGTTATGTAAACCTTCAACACAGCTTAGTTTCGTTGCAGCGAATCTCGAGTCCATCAGCAGTAAAGATGATTATTCATACAATCACTGCAACTTTGATTCTCCTCGTTACGTGGAAGATAGTGATTAGCTCGCACATCCAAGTTACTTTTTGCACTGTTTTTTCGTTTCTTCAATGCTTTTAGATAATATTGTTTTCCCAGTTAGAAATAGGATGAGGGTTCCATGAGTTGCAAGTCTAGAATAATTTTTTCGTTTATCTTTCCATATAACTTCATTGTAGTTCGTTTTATATTCTTTAACCTATGTTTGTGTTGTGTGTCAAACCCTTCCCTTTCCTTGCGCTCTTGCCATGGCGGAGTGATAGCCATTGCAAGTCACTGAATACTCTACGAATTTGTACATTCACGATAATGATGTTTGATGTAACGAAGTGTTCATAAATTTGACGCAACAAAAATGGTTTTATGCATTAACTTGGCGCCATAGGTGTTATTTCGACACTTGGTAATCCTATCTGATGTTTTGGATGTAGATAATTTGTCTGATGTTGATTTGAATGTATGCTCTTTCTGGGTACAATTGCATAATGTTCCTCTAAGTTGTAGAAACACAACAACAATGGCTAAGAACACCTTTACCGAGCAAGGAACCCGAAAAAGGAAAAAAAAGAGTGCTAACTATTGCACTAAAAAGAACCAGAGAATCAATACAATCAGATCGGATATGTCAGAATCAATACAATCAGAACGTCGTGCACCTGTCGCCAAACAATATGACATGCAACTCTCGCTAAAAGAATGGGCAACCTAATTCGGTGGTCTTCGAGAGCTAAACCAACCGTGAATGCAATATTTTTTTTATAAATAGTATTAATATTTTTTTTTTAAAAGATTGCTCAAATCTTTAATCTCTCATGTTATAAGAAGAGTCTCGATCTTTAGACGGAGCTACCTACTTCTTAATATGAATTATCGAATAAAATAAATTGTAAATTATAGAAAAATCCAATTTCTTTTTCCTTAACAAATACTATTCTGATATTAGCTGAATTTTTTTTTTAATAATATGCTATTCTAATAAATTAATATATTTGTCAAAATGAAATTAAAAGAATATAATAAAAATGAAAAGCGTGTAGTGCATGGTGAAATTTTGATGGAGTTGAACCCTAGCTATACTATATAAACGCTCTCCAAAATCTCTAGCAACAGCAAGCAAAAGTGCACTCTGTAAATCTCATATTCCAGGTATATAATAATCAATCTTATATTGCTTGCTTTATTCTTTTTATTTTCTTTGTTCCTATATTTATTATTTTTCAAGTTTTGTAACAAAGATCAATCAATTGAAGATTTTGATAACAATTGTCATGCTGGTTTCATTATGTTAAAATATTCATACAATTAGATATTTGATTTTCATGTATGTGTGATGAAGGTTTTAGCCTAGTCAGTCAGAGGCATATCTAGGGGAGGCTGGGAGCCCACCCCCTGGGCTTCCATCCTTCCATTGTCATTTTTTTCCCTTTCAACATAATCTACGGGTTACAATGTATCCGTTTTGTTCCGTGATATTGTAATATCACAGCCCTAAACCGATCTTTTACTTTATATATATGTGTGTGTGTGTGTGTGTGTGTGTGTGTGTGTTATCGAGGAAACTGAACAAGGGATATGATTCAGATGTCTTTTTCAGTTGCAGGCTGCCCATATTAATTTATTATGGAGACGATTTCTATTGGATCGGATTTAGATAGAATCAGTGATCTTCCAAGGAATGTGATAGATTTGATTCTATGTTTTTTGCCATTTAAAGATGCTGTCAAGACCAGTGCCTTATCAAAGAACTGGAAGGAAAAATGGCATACACTACCTCATGTTATAATTGATGAGGATATGTTCCATAAAAACTATTTTCGGAAACTTGAAGGCGTAGTCAATGATGTTCTCGCTAAACATAAAGGGAAAATCGCAAAATTTTCTGTTTTTGTTGAAGTGAAAGACTACTTCCATGTGAAGTCATGGATATGCAGGCTACGACAGAAGGATATTCGGGAATTATTTCTTCTTTACCGAAGAGGCAATCGACATCTTAATGAAGTGCCATCTATTTTGTTTTCTTGTCAGCAGCTGAGAAAGTTGGGTCTTCGTCATTGTGTGCTGAAGCCTCCACGTTCATTCCAACGATTTACATGTCTTATTAGCCTTGAACTGAATAAAGTTGAGTTAGAGATTGATGCGTTTGAAAAACTTATTTCTAGTTGCCCTCTGCTTGAACAATTGATTCTAAGGAAGTTGGTTTGCGTCGATCATTTTCAAATTGATGTTCCTAAACTCAAGTACTTCTGCTTTGATGGAGAATTCGTATCTATGCGTTTCAACACTCCATTCCTTGAGGTTTTGTCTATCAATTTATATCGAGTTTACCGTCATGAAAATAAGCAGTTTGACTTAAGATTCAAATTTTGGGGTTTGCCATCTTCAATTAAGGAGCTCTATGTTCGATGCGAATTGCAGAAGGTAAGACAACTTGAGACTTTATTTTTCCGTGCAGTCTTCTGTGGAAAGTAATACTGCTAAGTTTAATTCTGTGTTTTTGGTACTAGTACTTGGCAGCATGTGATGCATTTACTGAAGTTGCAACGTATAGCCATCTAGGGACGCTTGGACTCGAAAACTTTTGTTTTGAAAAGGAGGATGATGTCCTGTGCCTTCTTTCCTTAATTGGAACCGCTGTCAACTTAACAATGCTTGATATAACTGTAAGTACTAAATAGGAAATGAGGATTATATATATTGAATCAGAAGGGTGGTTACCCGAAAATGGCTAACTATCTGAGTTTTTCGTTCTTTCTTTACTTGGATAGGCATGTGGCTGTGATATCAAAGCTGTCTCTAAACCTGTGACGAAATTCTGGGAAGAACAAAACAATGCTCCCTCAGTCTTGAACCAATTAAAGAAAACGAGGGTCAGATCATTCCGTGGTAAACATCCAGAGATGAAATTTATACAATATGTAATGGCTAATGCGCCCGCGCTTGAAGAAATGACAGTTGAATACGTGAAGGATCCTAAGTTTGACGAAGATCAAGTGAAGGGAACTTTGCAGCTGTTATGTAAAGCTTCAACACACCTTAAGTTCATTGGAGAGAGTCATCATGAGTCCAACAGCATGGATGCCGATGATCACGAGTCCAACAGCATGGGCAGGGACGCCTTCAGGAGGAGTTTGACTAGGCGGTTGTTTGGACATTTTTCGGATGACGATGATGATGAGTACAACAGTATGGATGACGATTATTGATGATTTTCTAGACAAGACTTAAAGTTTACATCCTTGGCTTCTTCATTTTTTTTTCTTTTTTTTGTGCATGAGCGCAATCATCTCGAGTGAGATGTTGGGCATCTGTGTCCTGTTGTTTGGTAAAAGACTCGAGCGTCTTCATTGTCAAAAAGTTCATATATGGATAATGAAGAACCATAAGACTGAATTACGTAAGTGCAAGTGTTCATAAAAACTTTCAAAGCCATCCTTTATTAGCAAGTAAAGGACCACATATCATCTAACTTCGTAAATGGCAGGTCAACGGCAATTTTTATGATTAAGTTTAACGGCTCAGTTCCTTCTTCCCAACTTATCTGGTGCGTGAAGGACCCGATATTGAACCATAACTCGAATACTATATTACTAAGTTACGAAGGAAGCTGAGAAGCAAAAGATGATCATGGCTATAGATATCATGCAGCTTTCATTTGTTTTATAATTCACAAAAATAATCATTTTATAATTCACTTATAATTTAGTTTGATGTATGCCTAAAAAAAAAATAAAAAAAATTAGATAAATATTAATTAAAAAAGGGGGGAAAGTCTGTCAGACAACCGTTTGACCATACCAACATCCGAAGATAGCTGGAAACGATCCTCTACAGCACAGATCATCGAGAAGAAGGATCTAGCCGTTAATCACGCTCAGATCAGACGGTCATAATTCATCGACCAGACGTGGGGTCCTGTCTCCTTAGTGATCAAGGATACAGACGTACGATCCTATAGAACAGATCCTGTTCAAGTAAGGTCGTGCCCATTCCTCTTCTCTGCAGCATTATTAACCCTATTTTTTCTTTATTTATATCGATGTGGGATTGTAGCATAATCTTATTTCAGATCGGACGGTCACTATTTAACCATCATACTTAAGTTTTGAAAGTGAAGAAGTTGACTGAACTAGTGTAATGTAATATTGGATAACAAAAGGTATAGATTTAGTGCATAATCATTCAACTTTCTTACCATTAATTAATTTCATCAATAAGCAGTTCAAGTTGCAATATTATTTAGCTCATTTGCTTATACTCAATATTCAAAAACACATATATCCTTATTGCAGCTTTTACATATAAACCAACATATACTTTCATGGATGTTAGAACATCCATGTTGTTCTATTTCCTTCTAAGGAGACCATATTCAGTTTTTGCACTTCATTGTTGAGTTAGAACATCGATGTTAAAACCGCGAGTTCATGGTTATCGGGGTTTTTTTTTTGTCGTAGTTGTATGTGCAATATGATATTCTTTCTAATTAGAGGTTCCTTCAATCTTGAAGAAGTGTTATAGGACCTCTATTGCTAATGCAACTTTCAGATAAAAAAAATACATGCATGAATGAATGATCCGAATGAAAGTTATCTGCTTCCTTCACTCGTTTGTGAATTATTTATTTCATTCATGCTCACATTTTGGGGTTTAGATTTAAGTTAGAGCTTTCATGTTATTCAACTTAAGTTCATGAATTATCATGCTTCTTTTTTGTTCTTAACATACAAAGATCAGAGAAATTAAGATACTATCAAACGACATCCTTGGAACAAGAGTGTGTGTTGCTGGCGCTCGGTGAAGCTTCAGATCAGTTTCAATTAATTGAAATGGAATTGGGAGAGAATGCAGCTTATTCTGATATGAAAACACTAATCAAAAGTAAGTATACATTGGAGAATTAATACTTAAACCAGCTCAGACAAGGAACCGATACGTTTCTCTGGTATGTTACTGCTTCTAATCGTCTTCCAGATCATTTATTTTGTTGATTTGAGGTTACATTCATAGTTGTTAATATAGAAAGTTTGTCAAAACCTGAAAGCTAATATTCGAAATTGTACATGTAATGCATTATTATATGCTGAGTTTTTTCTGGTTAAAGGTCCCTTTAATCTTGAAAAGGAAAATGTTGGTACTAGATAGGAAGGGGAGAATCATAGAGGAGAGAGTACAGAGTTGTTATGAAAATAAAAGTGTTCGGTTATGGTTTTGCCTTTCCAGATCTTCTGCTAATTATTTAGTACTCTCATAATTGAGTAAAGCCTTTTTTTTCTTTCTTTTTTATTGTTCCCATATTGCCATTTTAGCATGAATTGACATCAAATTAGACTGTATGATTTAACTCGGTTACAGAAAGTTCTTACTTAGTGTATGTGCTACATTGGATAGGAAAAGATATTGATAATGTGTGTAATTTGAACCTTACATTCAGCTTTCTTGCCATTCATTTTTTCTATAACAAGTTGAATTTTCAATATCATAATCAATAGTCAAAGAAATCTCTATTATTGTTGCAGCTTTCAGATCTAAACCAGCGTTATACATGGATGATCCCAATGAAAGTTGTCTGCTTTTCCGATGATATTTCGTGAATTCTATATTTCCATCATCGTGCGTGCTCAGTTTTTGCATTTCGTATTGAGTTGGAGCTGCCACGATGATATTCAAGCGTAAGTTTGACAATTATCATTGTTTTTCTTCTGTTTGAAATATTATTAGCAACATTTGAGATTTTCGTTTATTTTCAGTTCTTGTAAGTCTGGGTTTATTGGAGCCTTGGATGTTTGTTGGGATCTTTCCCTTAACCTCTAAAACAATGGACCTAAGCGAATTGGAAATCCACGCAGCAGTTTTTGTCAGTCTCCTATGTCAAGTTGTCCTCATTCTGCTTGGCAACCGAAGAAAATATATGGCCGCAAAAAGGATCAAGACATTTCTTTGGGTTGCCTATAATGCTGCAGAATGGGTATCTACATTTTCACTTACTGCAATTTCCTACAGCTTTTCATGTCCGGAAGTAGACAAAAGATATACATTGATAATGGCATTTTGGGCTCCCTTTATGCTTGTGCATCTCGGGGGCCCTGACACAATCACAGCATTGGCATTGGAAGATAATGAGTTGTGGCAAAGGCATGGACTTCAATTAGGTGCTCGCCTTTTCTTGGCATGCCTAATCGTGTACAAATCATGGATTCCAACTCCGCTTAATATTTTGTCCATTCTCGTCCTTCTCATGGGAGTACTCAAGTACGGGGAGCGGGTTTGGGTTCTCTGGTCTTTAAGTAATGATCAATTGAGGAAGTCCGTGCTCCATGATCCAGAACCTCATGTTCTTGGAAAGAAACATAATGAACCTGTGCCGCATATCCCTTGTCCGCCAGAAAGTAACATTCCAAATGCAGCTACATTGAGTACTGCCTATTACTTCTTTGTCAAATTCAAGCCCTTGTTTGTCGATCTCTTCATCAGTTGTGATGATCGAAAGGTTAGCCAATCTTACTTCCGTAGCCAGACCTGGGAGAAAGCTTTTGATGTGATTGAATGTGAGCTTGGTTTTATGTTTGATACTCTCTACACGAAGGCCATTGTGATGTATTCTCACACGGGAAGGTTTATACGTTTGATCAATTTATTATTATCAATATCTGTATATGTTGCATTTTTGTTTGTTGGAAAACCAGATAATTCGTTTGGCCATGTGTTTATAGCGAATTTGCTGATGGTTGGAGCTATTGTGTTAGAATTATATGCAGCCATCACTTCACTTTTTTCAGATTGGACAGCTGTTTCTTTGAGCAGACTTGAGAATTCACTCGTGGATGCTATGTATTACGTTATAGTTTGGCCTCAGCCTTTGTTCCAGAGACTTCATCTAGTGCCTGCCAATGACAAGTGGTGTAATTACTTGTCTCGATGCAATTTCATCGATTCCTGTTTAAGTAAAAAGCCTTTTAAAAGCAATACTTTGAACAAGATCTACAAGAGGTTGCGGAGTCGTCGACGTACGAGCTTACAGAAGGATTTGATTTACTTAAACATGTTTATATTTGAAGATCTCAAGAAGAAATCAAGCCAAGCAACTGACTTTACTAATTGCAAGCGATTATGCAGCCAGAAGGGAGAACAAGTACTAAAAGAATGGATGCAGTTCGAATTGGATGATATCGAAGATGCAAAAGGCCCTAGTTATGCTTCACAAATTCACAAGACTATGGAAGTTGAATTTGATGAGAGCATTCTTGTATGGCATATTGCCACAGATCTTTGCTACCGTTATGATCTTTACAAGAATCCAAATATGGTAGAAAGTGAAGAATGTAAAGCAAGCACAGCACTATCAGACTACATGCTGTATCTTCTAACCGAATGCCATTCCATGATGCCTTATTGTATTGGAAGCAAGATGAGATACCAAGATACACAGAGAGAAGCAATGAAGTTTTTTGACGAACAAAGAAAACTTTTCGAGGATGATCTCCATGTTTTCAATATGGAAATGATAGTGAGAGCATGCACCAGTAGCACATTTGATGTCAAACAAGCCCCGGTATATGGAAGGAAAGATAAAGAGGATCAATCAGTATTCAGTGAAGGGTGCAGAATTGCTAAATGTTTGTTGATGTTGAGGCCATACGAAGCGTGGGAGAGGGAAAAGTGGGAGATGATAAGGGAAGTTTGGGTGGAGATGGTTTGTTATGCTGCAATTCATTGTAGTTTTAGCGAACATGCCAAGCAGCTCCGACAAGGTGGAGAGCTTCTAACTCACGTATGTCTTTTGATGACGCATTTTGGTATCAGTGAAAGGTTTCAGAAGTAAGCCATGCAACTGAATTATTTCAGCTTGGAGAAAGCCGTGGTAGGGCAGAGTCACTTGTTCGTTATAAATTTGAATGTTGTTATAATTTGTAGTTGTTATTTTGGATGATGGTCATGAATTCTTTTTAGTAAGTTATAACTTTAGACCGTTAGAACGTTTGACTAACTCTAATAGGGTGTTGATTTCGCCTTTTGCTATCTCTTGTGTGATGTTTTCAAACAAAACAAGATAATAGTCTGTGTTTGGTTCGAAATAGAAAACAATTGTTGATGGTTGTTTTAATATGAACTGGCTCTTGTTTATCAGCAATAAAATAATGCTTGTTCAACCACACTGGAGCTCGAACAGAAGTACCTTTGGAATCGATGGTAGTGAAGGTGAAACTTTTGGTGCCGTTCTACTCTGCTTGTTAGCCTATGGATGTCTCGACTGGTATGTATTTATCATCCTATTACTAATTTGTTTTACACTACCTTTAACTCAAAAGGTTCTTGCTGAAAATTCTATTGGATCATTTGGTTTGATCTTGTGATCCAAATTTACGTTTTATGTTAAAATGTGGTATGTATGACAAAGTTAAGTAGAACTTTGAGAATGCAACTCACATCGGAGGACTTGCTTCCACCAAAGGGCACTCAAACGGTGCTTTTCAGTGGCGGTGCATTCAACGCTCGTGTTATGGAAAGAATATGCCCGGATCATGATAAGTTGATGGCTGAAATAAGATGTTGGATGAAAAATGGCCAAATGACTGCAATGGAAATTGATGGAGGGATATGTTATATCTAATTTTGCTTTTGTGAGATTATGGTCTTCTAAACATTAAAAGTTCAACAATTTCATGCATGTGAGGTTTCAGAAATGCAACTAGATATGAGATTAAGAAGGATGCATGAAATGCCATCTAATAAGAGGAGTATCAATAGGAAGCAACTATTGTTAAGTCTAACTTTTTCACTGAATTGATTCATACTTTAGCTATTAAAAAATATAACGGATATCAATAACATTTAGTGGTGTAGTTATTAGTCTAGTAGTAAAGACTCTACATATAATCAGGGAGGCCAAGTTCGAATCACGTAAGAGTGGCGTATTCTTTGTCATTTAATGTAAGCGTAATTGCGATTTTTTTAAAAACAATATTATTTAGTTTTAGAATTTTAAAGCATTTTTCAAAAAGAGAGATCGTTTACACAACAATTACTCAGTTTTAGGAACTTGATTGAATATGAAAACCATGAAGACTTTTTTGAAAGTACAAGTTTTATTATACATGGGCTGTTTCTTGGTTTTCAAGGTTGAATAATCTTAGCGTATTCCAATTGACTTTTTGTTAGATAGTTTTCTATATTAAAATTGCATTGTAATTAAACCAGGACATGGGCCGGGCTGGGCCTATCAGATTTTCATCAAAATCTGTCAACCTAGCCCGGCCCAGCCCAAACATGAGGATGCATTTAAGTCCTAAAACTTTCCCTTCTAATGTTGTTAATTCATCAATGTTGTTCATATTATTTGTCTCTATCTTTCCTTTTTCCATCAATTTTAGTGTCTCATTGACTGCATTAGCGAGAATCAATCTGTAAAAACTTCTAAATTCTGAATTAGAAGTGACTAAAAACGTTCTAATCAATACTTTCTGGACAATATTTAAAGTGATTTTATTGGTATAAAAAAAATGAGTAGTTTTATGATACAAAATAAAAATTTATCAAGCAAGGTCTTAAGAATAATGAATTTATTAAGACAAAATAAAGTCACCATGAAGTCCTACAAATTGCAAGAACTTTCAACACATCGTTTTCAATGAATAAATAAATCAACACTCATTGTCTTCTCCATTATGAGAAAAAGTAGTCAATGTTTTGTGTTGGGTAAATTCCATTGTACTCCTTCAACTTTGAGTTAATGTGTCATGGTCTTTTAACTTCAAAATTGGACAAAAAGCTTTATGTTTTACTAACGTGAAAGTTGTGCATAAAAGTAAACGACTTCAAATTGTCCACATTTCTCATAAAAGCACATTTTCATTTTCCAAATTTTCTTTTCTCTAAACAATTAGTTTACTTTCCTAACCAAGTAACACGTTATGATAAAGTGTAGAAATTTTTATGTCGGGTTTTAAAGTTTCGAAGCGATAAAGAAAGTGTGAAGAATTGTCATTCTCGATCCTCAGCTCTTACTCAAAAAATAGAAAGTGTGAAAAATTAACTATTAATTAAAAACTAATTATCAATTAAAATAAAATAAAAAGAAAATAAATAAAGAAAAGTCAAGAAGGCATAAAAACGTGTTTGCTTGCATTATTTTGTTGGTTTTATATGGATGAATACAACATCTAATTAATATGTATTATTGTGTGTATTTCAAATGTAAGGCTATATATCAAGCCATTTTGAGATTCCATAAATTCATCTGTTATTGTTTTTTGTTGTTCCAATAATAAAATTATCTACTCTCTTGTGGATTAGGCAAAATTAGCCGAACCACGTAAATATTGTGTTTTGAGTTTGTCAATAATTTCTTTTCCGCATATCAAATTTGAATAATCAATATCCGACTCGATATCCAATTTCCTTACAGAAAGTAAGGCAATTGAAGGGTAAAGGGTGTTATTTACTCCTCTCCTAGGAAAAATGATCTTTTTTCATCAAGTGGCTCTATTGACCACACATTCCTATCATCTTCCTGCTTCCTTTCTGTTAAAACTTGAAATTCTTCCTTGTTATTCTGAATCAACAACTGTAATCTCATCCATGGAAGAAACACTGCAAACTTTAACCACAGTATTAGAAAAACTCTCCAATCTTCTTATTCAAGAGTCAGATTTCTTACTTGGAGTAGAACTTTACATTAAAAAGATCGAAAATATGTTGCGTCCAAGACTCTTGGAACAAGACCATGACAAAAAAATTTCGAATGAACTGATTCACAACATTGAAGATGCAATCTCTGAGTTAATGATTACATCAGACAACAAATGGAAGAAACATGTTTTCCTTCTGTATGTTATGGCTTTTGGTGTTCAAACAAAAGATTTGTTTTTTGTTATGCTTGTCATGCAATTGATTGATCAAGTTAAACTCATTTTCAAGTGGTCAAACATCTACAACCAGATTTGGAGTGGATCCATCTTTTCTTATGGTGTACCGAAACCGCTCTCTGGTGCATTTGAAAGGAACTCCGATTGGTTATCCGTGAAGAACACGATCATTTTCGGAACCATAATGCAGTTTGAAGCCTTGGCAGAAGAAAAGCAGCTTAGCCCTGCTGTGAAAAGTGACGTTTTGTGGTTATGTGACAACTTCAAAGCTTTTCAAGAATTTCTTAAGGATGTTGTAATGGAAAAACTGAGTAAAGATGACATGGCATGGGTAGATGAAGTTTTTGATGTTTGTTGTTCAGCAAATAATGTAGTCAGTTCCTTCCTTGGTCCCATTCAGAAACAAGGAAAGAAGAATGGAAAAGGGCCTTTGAAGAAAATGATTATGGCTGTTCCCAATTTGATTTCCAAACACAAGCTTACAGCGAAGTTGTTACGGATAAAAGATCATGTTCAAGACATTTCTGACAGAAAACCTCAACTCCTTCCAACTCCAATTTCGTCAAGTAACAACATTAGAAGCTTACCCCTTGCTTCAGCAGCTGAACAACTTGACATAGTAAGCTTTGATGAGGATGTGCAGGTAATTACAGAGAAGTTGCTGATAGAAGATACCCGATGCATCACTATTTCGATCCTTGGTGTTGCAGGCATTGGCAAGACAAGCCTTGCGAAGTTAGTCTACACCAACGAAGCTATTGTGCATCATTTTCCTTTACGCCTCTGGGTCTCAGGCACCAGTGAGGTGGATATCATTGCAAAAATCTTGGCTGTTGGACGTTGTCTTAATGATAGTGAAATTGTCAGAATGGTTAATACTGTGTTTGCAGATAAAAGATTTCTCATTGTTGTCGACGACTCATGTGCTAGAAATTTTTGGGAAAAAATGGGTGGAGCATTCAGAAACTTGTTCAATGGTTCGAGAATCATTTTCACCGTGTGCAAACCAAAGGAAGCACCACCATTCTCTGAGACTAACTTCAATTACAGGCTGCATCTACGAAGTGATGATGAGAGTTGGGCAATGTTTAAGCATACTTTGAAGCTAAACATATCTTTGAAACTGGAAAAAGATCTGAAAAAACAGATTTTAAGGAAATGCGGAGGGCTCCCTAAGGCCATTGTAAATCTGGTGGGACTATTGTCAAAGAGAGAAGCCACTCGACAGGAATGGTCAAGAGTGCTTGACCAACTAAATCAAGATGAAGAGCCTTGGCAACAAATTCAGAAAAACATCAATGGATATCTACCTTTGTATTTGAGGCGATGTCTTTTCTACTTCGGATTGTTTCCAGCAGACTATATGATCCCAGCCAGAAGATTGATAAACTTGTGGGTTGCTGAGGGATTTGTTTGGCGGAGGCAATATGAAAGGAGTGCTGAAAGTGTTGCAGAGGAATTCTTGGAAGTGTTGGAAAACTACAACATGGTTCAAGTGACAGAAAGGAAACTCAATGGAAAGATCAAGACTTGTCGCCTACCTGAGGCTCTACGAGTCTACTGGCTTGCAAAAGCTAAGGAAACTAACTTTCTCCAAGGCCATAGTAATACCACTCTTGGAATTCGGCGTCTCGCCGACCATCTAAACCCTGATGATGCTATCTTTGAACACATACATGGTAAGAAATCCACAAACATGTACCCCAGTTATAGAAATTCTGTCAGCTTTATATCATTTGATAGTCGAGAGGATGCAGGGAGCGTTATAGGCAACTTTCTTGAGCGACGCATTTCAGAAAATTGTTTCTTTTACTTATTGGTATTGGATCTTGAAACAGTATATAGACCCATATTACCCAAGGCATTAAGTAAACTAACTCATCTGAGATACCTTGGCTTGCGGTCAACTTACCTAGAGAGACTTCCAATGTTCATCGAAAAACTGCTAAGCCTTCAGACGTTGGATTTGAAGCGGACCTGTGTCAGTACTCTTCCAAGGTCAATCTGGAAAATGCAAAAGCTAAGACATTTGTTTCTAGATCAGAGTTTTCGAACCATCTTTCCGCCTCGCCTGGAAGAAAGCTTTCTAGAGGAACTTCAAACTATTTGGGGTTTATTTATAGATGAGAATAGTCCGGTGAAAAATGGCCTTGACACACTGTCTAACATTACAAAATTGGGACTGAAATCTAAGGTGTCCGTGCAATCTCAAAATGATGCAATGTCCTCTCAGCTAGAAGCTGTGGAAAACTGGGTAATGAACCTAAAATGCCTCGAGAAATTGAGGTTGAAATCATTTGATGAATCAGAACAGCCATGGGATCTTCACTTGGAATCTTTATCAGATCACACTCATCTATCCAGCGTGTATTTGGTGGGAAAACTGAAGAATCAGCAGCTGGTATCAAAGTTTCCCCAAAATCTGATTGAGCTCACCTTGTCAGCATCTGGACTGGAAGATGATCCAATGCAAACGTTAGATAAGCTTCCCGAACTGAAAATTCTCAGATTGTATTCCAAAGCTTTTTCTGGAACAAGAATGTTTTGCAGTTCCGGGGGATTCCCAAAGCTACAAATGCTAAAGTTGTGGGAGTTGGAGAATTTAGAGGCATGGGATATGGAGGAAGGATCACTTCCTCATCTGAAAGACTTGGAGATCCGACGATGTATGAATTTCAAGATTCTTCCTGAGGCACTTCAGTATGTTAAGACTCTTCGAAAAGTAAAATTAACCAAGTTGCCATTATTGTCACCAAAAATCAGGGACATAAATGGTGACTATCGGAATAGAATTGGCCATGTACTTGATGTCTGCATCGAGGATTGACAATGTCTACTGACATAAGCCTGTTATCTGTTTCCACTAAATTGTAATATGTTTTCATATAATAATCTCTTCTGTTTTTACGTCTCTAATGGCACGACAGAATTGCTGGATAAAATTCAGTGCAGAATGAATTAGAAAAGATGCACCTGAAGACAGATGAAATGGTTAAGCTGAGCATTCCTTTGAATGATAACTGCAGCCGTTTCGTTGCTGACTTTCTTTCTGCTAATGTATATTCACTATCGATGTCAATAAAAGGGATATTTTGTTGATCTTTAATCTACAAGTTTAGTCCTTTTTGTCCTGACCTGCAAGACAATAAAGTTACAGAACTTTAACAGAAATGTATTTTCTATCAACTACAAAGCTGAACATGTAATGAAAAGAAATAAATTACTAAATTATTGCACAAGCTGTTCGATAGTTTCGTGAAGTTAAAATCCTAATACGTAAAAAAATCCAGATGGGCACCAAACTTAGACCTTTAGATGGTGCCTACTGTCATATCTGGAAAAGGAAATTTGGTTTTAGCTTTTAAACTAATTCCATCAAAACCTTGCAACTTATCCCTTTTTTACTTCCTCATATATTCACAAGTCACAAGCTTTTCCGACAAATGGGATTATTTGTGTTTGATAATCCAGCGAAAAGGATCAAGTACGTCTTTGAAATGCAAAGAGTAAATGTTCTCAAACATTTGCCAACATAAACAAAGTTATGGTTGAAGAAGAAGCTAATGTTATATTTGAAGGAAAGGCTAAAATTTTAACTATTAAACAGTTAACTATAAAATGAGAAGAGTCTGAGCAATTTCTTCTAAATTTATACAAAAGTTGACAACTTCTTCTAAAAGTATTTCACTTTAGGCTCATGGCAAACAAACATTTATAGAACTTACTAATATTTAATAGAAAGTCAACTAGAATAATGAAATTATTAAGATACACAAAAGTCAACAACAGCTCCTTACAAACGAAGATGTGGTGGAAGCATCAACTGCAGTAGCCAACTCTAAGAAAGTTGTCTGTAGTTTCCTCTGCCATTGTCTCATTCAGAAACTTCAACTCTTCTTCTTCTTCTTCTTCTTCTTCTTCTTCTTCTTCTTCTTCAGTGCAACAATTAACAACTGCATCTAGTATAATCCATGGCAACACACAATTTGTCAGTAACATTGGGAAAGCTCTCCAATCTTCTTATTCAAGAGTCAAATTTATTGCTTGGAGTAGAATCTTACATTCAAAGGATCGAAGATCTCTTGCGAGGAAAAGTTGATCTGTTGGAGGATGAGCTTGATCAGAGAAAAATAACTACAATAATTGTCAACATTGAATGTGCCATCTACGAGTTAATAATTAGATCAAACCACAGACAGGAGAAAGATGATTTCATTCGGTATTCTTTGCCTTTTGGCACATTACCAAAAAGTCTTTTCTTTGTTTTGATTGTCATGGAATTGATTGATCACTCCAGGCTTGTTCAGAAGCTGTCACGAATCTGTTCCGAGATCGCCCACATGCTCATGCCTCCTCCTGTTCAACTTTCTGGTTCATTTGATTTTATGATGTTCCGTGCAGCATACCGAACTCTTGGTGGTTCATTTGAGGAGAGAAACAATGGAGAATTTGGGAACGCAATCATCTCCACGGCTATACGACAACTTGAAGCCTTGGAAGCAGAAAAGCAACTTAGCCCTCCTGTAAAAAGGCAAGTTATGTGGTTATGCGACAAACTCAAGTCTTGTCATGATTTTTTGACAGATGTTGAAATAGAAACACTAAGTGCAGAAGATATGGTGTGGGTATATGAACTTTTTGAAGTTTGTTTCTCAGCTAATAACATTGTTAGTTCATTCCTTTGCTTAATGCATAAGAAAGGACCCTTAAACAAGTTGATTTGGGCTTCAGTTTCTCAAAATAAGCTAGCGAAGAAAATATCACAGTTAAAAGATCATGTCATTCACATCTCTAGTAGAAAACCTAAACTCATTTTAACTCCCATACCATTAAGTAACAATGTCGGAAGCTCACCTTTTGTATGTGCGGGTGACAAACTAGATATAGTTAGCTTTGATGAGGATGTAGATGCAATCATTGCAAAGCTGCTGATAGAAGATACCCGCTGCATCACTATTTCGATCGTTGGTGCTACAGGCATTGGCAAGACAAGCCTTGCAAACTTAGTCTACAGCAACAATGCTATTGTGCGTCACTTCCCTCTCCGTCGTTGGATCTCTGGAGCCAAGGAGGTGGATATCATGGAAAAATTTTTGGGTGTGCAAAGTTGTCTTAGTGATGGTCAAGTTATCAGGATGGTTAATACTGTGTATGCAAATACGAGATTTCTCATTGTTGTTGACGCCTCATGTGCACGTGATTGCTGGATAAAAATGAGGGGATTACTCTGGAACTTTCTAAATGGTTCAAGAATAATTTTCACTGTTTGCAAACCCAAAGAAGCTCCACTTGGATCTGACACTAACTTCAGCTACAAACTGCATTTACGGACTAATGATGAAAGTTGGGCACTGTTTATGCATACTTTGAAGCTAAACATCTCTTCACAGCTGGAAAAAGATCTGAAAAAACTGATTTTAAGGAAATGTGGAGGGCTGCCAAAGGCCATTGTAAATATGGCAGGATTGTTGTCCATGACAGAAGCTACTCTAGAGGAATGGTCAAGAGTGCTTGAACAGCTAAATCAAGATGAAGAGCCCTGGCCACTAATCAAGAAAGACATCAACAAGTATCTACCTTTGTATTTGAGGCGGTGCCTTTTTTACTTCGGATTGTTTCCAGCAGACTATAAGATCCCTGCAAGAAGATTGATAAATCTGTGGGTTGCAGAGGGTTTAGTTTGTGGAAAGGCTACTGAAATAAGTGCTGAACATGTTGCAGAGCAATGTTTGGAAGAATTGGTAGACTATAACATGGTACAAGTGATAGAGAGGAAACTCAACGGGAAGATTAAAACGTGTTGCCTGCCTGAGCCTCTATGTGTTCATTGGCTGGAAAAAGCTAGAGAAGTTAATTTTCTCCATAGCCATAGCAATATGACTTGTGGGGTGCGGCGTCTTGCTGATCATCTTAACCCAGATGATGCTATCTTTCATCATGTACATGACAAAGATTCAAATTGTTTGTATCCTTTTCACAAAGAATCTGTCACTTTTTTATCGTTTAACGGTCGAGAAGAAGCAGGACAAGATAGGTAATTTTATTCATCGATGCATCTCCAACAATTGCTTCTATCTCTTGTGGATATTGGATCTTGAAGCTGTATACAGGCCTATATTGCCAAAGACACTTAGTAAACTCACGCAGTTGAAGTACCTTGGCTTGAGATCTACTTACCTTCAAAGACTTCCAATGTTCATCCACAACTTGCTAAACCTTCAAACATTGGATCTGAAGCGAACTTGCATCAACGCTCTTCCGAGATCAATCTGGAAAATGCAAGAACTCAGACATTTATTCCTTGATGAGAGTTTCCGGACCATGTTTGTGCCTTGCCAAGAAGGGAGAAAACTAAATGGTCTTCAAACAATTTGGGGTGTATATGTAGACGAGAGTAGTCCAGTGAAAAACGGCCTCGACACATTGCCAAACATTACAAAATTGGGACTCAAATCAAAGGTGTCAATGCCATCTCAAAAAGATGCAATGTCTTCTCAACTAGTAGCTGTGGAAAATTGGGTTATGAATCTAAAAGGCCTTAAAAAACTGAGGTTGAAATCATTTGACGAGTCAGAAAAGCCGTGGATTCTTCACTTGGAGAGTTTATCAGATCATTCCGAACTCACAAGCGTATATCTGGCGGGAGAACTGAAGAATCGGCAACTAGAATCTAAATTTCCTCAGAATCTGATTGAGCTCACATTGTCAGCATCCAGGCTGGCGAACGACCCAATGCAAACATTAGACAAGCTTCAGAAACTAAGAATCCTGAGACTGTTTTCCAGATCATTTACTGGAAAGAAAATGCTATGCGGTTGCGGAGGATTTCCTAAGCTTGAAATCCTCAAGGTCAGGGAGTTGGAGGTTTTAGAGTCATGGGATGTGGAAGAAGGATCACTTCCTTCCCTGAAAGAGTTGGACATACGACGGTGCATGAATCTCAAGACACTTCCTGATGGACTGCAATGCATTCAGACACTTCGAAAAATAAAACTAACTCAACTTCCATTGTTGTCACCAAGAATCAAGGATACAGACAGTGAGGATTGGAAAAAAATTGCCCATGTAAGTGACATCTGCATTCAGGATTGCTAAACCAGAGCTGTAATAATCACTACTATGTTCATCAACTTTTTATATAACTTGTAATTAGTACTATCTTCATCTACCTTTCAATAAAACTTATAAATTTATTTTATATGATCAGTACGTGTTCAAAAGCTGCTAAGTGTGTCCGATGCGAATCTCGAGTATAAGGAATGTCGGGAGGGCCGGTTTTACACCTAACAAAAAAGGTTTGTAAGAACCTTTTTCTACCAAAGTGAAAATTTTCATTGTAGCTAATCCATTATGTCAAAAAGAGGGAAAAGCGCGAATTTTTCGACGAAAATTATAGATCTGCGACAGAAAATATTTTAGATTTTTAACAAAGTTTTAAATATTTTCGACACTATTTTACAGATTTTCAGTGAATTATGGTTGAAAATGATCGTTTTTTAGTAAATTTTTCAAGTTAAGAGGCTGAAACACTTGGAGTAATTTCAAGGGACGGGTTCCAAAACCACCCCTGGTAGGTACAGTCTGAGGCCAGAGGGGCCGGGGACCCCAAGCACCCCCTAGATATGCCCCTGATTGTGTATCCTCACTAGCACAATCGGATAATTTCGGGAACAACAATCGTTGATCTTCTAAAAAATTTACAAGTCTGAAAACTATAGAAAGTATTGAATCTGCAGGAATGTAAGGCCATGTTCTTTTTTTTAGTAGCATCAAGTTCAGTAAATTCACTTCAATTAAGTTAAATAAAATTTAATTCCAGAACTGAAATTGTTAGGCTTTAGAAAATTTGCTGAGATTTCTTTCATGAAACGTTGGGCTTCTTAGTTGTGGGCTTCTTTCCAACCCAAAACAGCCCATTAGTACTATATTTATAATAATTTAGGGATAATCTATTTTCAGGCCCTAAACCAGCCCATCACTACTCAGATAGAAGTGATTATTAAACTGGTTTTAGAAACTCATGTTGTGCTATTGTTGTTGAAAGATGGTGGTTCAAGTATTATATTATAATCAAAATAAATTTTTATTTATCGACCAACTTAAGTTATGAGTTATGGAACACACCAATAAAAATATGACAATTGTATATCTTTTTTATACCAACCACTTTTCAATAAAATATCATGCATCTCAATTTTCATTAACGAAGTATACTGCATCCACTTAATAGTAAAATTATCTAAAGTGCATAGTGTTTACATAAATAATATGAATGCATCAAAGAAAACACAATAATATGAATTTGTGAAAATACAAGGAAGGTACATCAGACAACGACTTTGAAAAAGGAAGCAAAAGTGAAATTAATAAGAAATAAAAAAAGACGTACCAACCCAATCTCAATTAAAATAATGGAGCTCTTCATACTTTTTTTAGTTAATAATAAAGTTACTACTTTGTATTTTCCATTGTTCTTTTCGCTGCAAAGGCATGGAAAAAAGGACACTAATTTCAGTAATTAAGGATTTATTTATGTAGCATTTGGGCTACGGCTCACACAAGAAACTTGCTTTTCAAGTTACAACTTAAAAGAAAAAAGTTGTTGACAAATTCTTAGTGGGAGACAAAGAATTCATTTTTTTAGCCCAAAGATATTAATAAGTTTCTTTGTTTAACTTTTATGTTTTTTTACTTTAGTGTAGGTTAAAATCAAATGTGTGTCTTTAAGCTTAAATAATGGGAAAGGAAGCCGTTCTTGCTCAAACCAACCCTAATAATAGTTGAATTTATGTAATTAAGCTAGAGTACAACATTAAAATGTTTACTTCCTTTATAAGGTAAAAGTGGTCGAACCTCATTATCATGTGTAATTAAAATTAAAACACGTAAAATCAATATAATTGTAAATAAAATATAATATCATTTTGTTTCATGGATATTTTAATCTCTTTTACGGGCTAGCAATATAATTAAAGTGACTACTCATTCACGTGTATTTATACAATTATTGGAGAAGCAAGATTCAAAATTGATTAATCAATCAGATGTCTTCAACCCATGTTTACTCTAAAACAACTATAAATATTAAATACCCATAGAAACATTTGGAATTACTACACCACTAAAATATTGAACTAGTTCTGCAATGCACGATGACTTCTTCATCTAGTAGTTCACAAATTTTCCATCATAGAAAAATACCGTATCCATACTTAGTCAAACTAAATATGTTGATGAATTGATGGACTGTCGAGAGTGGCAACTCCGTCACTATGGTGAAACTTATTTTCAACCACTAACGTTTAATTCAGATGCGTCATTCAAGTCGTGTTTCAAACTCTCGGTGAATGGTGAATGTCCCTTCATGATGCGGTGGTTGTGCTATATGTATTTCATGCTATTTGAGTTCCCTCTAAATGAATGATCCAACAGTTTGTCATACGAAGTTATTTCAATCTTGGTTCAGAAGTTTCTGCAATGACTTATGCGTATCAATAAGTGAAACTTTTGTTTAACGTTGAGTTGTGCGACAACAAAAGGGCATATAGAATCAAAAAGAATTTCAAATCCGTCATTTTTCTGAAACGTACAAGTCTAAGTCCTTCATTTGATTTTCTACCTTGGAAAAATAGAAACAACATCAAATAGAGCTTGTTCTACTCCAAAAGTCTAGTTCATCGAAGAACAATTACCGTGAATATTGTAATATGAACATATACATGTCTGTTGTTCTTTGAAAGATCTTGTCGAAATATGAGAAATTATCTTAAGTGCTTGCTTGAAAATGACTTGAAAAGAAAAAGACTCACGCGATTACGAGCATAAACAACAAAATTCCTCAGAAATACAAGTCTGTCAAATTCAATCCATTCTATCGATTTAATTCAACAAATTAGTTCAATTCAGTTTAACCAGAAAGAACAGGCTTAACAACGCATCTAATAAAAAAATAAATTATTTTTTTTTGATGGAAAATCAAAAGATAAAGTTGAAGGGGCATTCAAAGTTATAATCTTTGAATTTGGGTATTTGGTTTGTCCACTAGATCATGAATCAACCAAGTAATTAACCCATTGGGCAGCCACCATCTTCCAAGAAAAAGGACACCCAAAAGAAATTACACAGTCCTTTACTGATTCCCCTAGTCAATCTCCAATCCCATCTCCTCCAAATCCTTCATCTTTACATAAATTCCTCCATACCCTTTTGCCCTCTCCTCCAAACCCTAAACCCCAAATGGATCGGAAGCTCGTATCCTCACCAGTCCTATGGAAGCTCTCCGATCTTCTAGTCAACGAGTCAGTCCCATTCCTCGGACTCGAAGATCAGCTCGAAAGCATCGAAGCAAAGCTCAGAGACATCGTCAACTCCGAGTACTTTGATTGCAAGAGAGATGTTGCTTATGATATTGAAGAAGCCATTGATTTCTTGCTTTTGAAAGCTACCCAGAAGACCCACAGAGGACTTTTTTTCAAAAGGGTATTTTCTTTTCTTGATTCTATGGATGAGAAGAAGCTCAGGAAGAAGTTAGATCGGATTAGTATGGAGATTTTCCGGGCTACCGATAAATTGGGTCGTCGGAAAGGGATGATGGATCCCTGGGCTACTTCTGGTGCTTCAGTTTTGACTTCTAAGAGACAGATGGATGCTGGGGAGAGTATAATTTCCCCGGTTATCCGCAAAGTTATCATCTTGGCGAGCCAAGAACGGATTAATCCGTCTGTGAGGAGAATGGCGAGATGGGTTCGGGATGAAATGCGGTTATTGCATGTCTATGTGAAGGATATGGAGAATAAAGAGCTCCGGGGAGAAGAAATGGCGTGGATGGAAGAAGTTACTCTGTTTTCGCGGTCTGCTGAGGATGTCATTGGGTTTTTCTTGTCTGGAATAGAGCATTCAAATGGGGGTTTTAAGACGCCTTTCAAATCAAAGGCGTCTCAGGGGAAGCTGAGGAAGGAGATGGATTTGATGAAGGTTAAAGTTCAGGAGATCATCAAGAGGTTTGGGAAGCTTCCTCATCAAATGTACATGCCTCCTCCTCCGCCCCGGTTTCCCTTGCCGCCTCCACATCCAGTACCATTTCAACCAAATTTCCCGGGTAGATTTGTGCCTAATTTACCTGGTGATGCTACTTCGTTGTCCTCTTTTGATGATGATGAGTTTGATGAGTTTGACGAGATTGATGATGGAACCCCGTCCGCTCTTGGTCACGATGATCAGAACCAGCCGTCTGATATGAGTACTTTTGATGGCAATGCTGGTTCGTCGTCTTCATCGTCTGCTCGGAGGGCGGAGTATCCTGATGTTAGTGGCTTTGATAGTAATGTGATTGATATTAAGGAGTTGTTGACTAGGGATGATCCTAATTTTCTCACTGTTTCTGTTTTGGGTATGGAGGGTAGTGGTAAGACTAAGCTTGTTAAGTCAATATATGAGAGTCCTGCTATTAGAGATCACTTTCCTCACCGTGCTTGGGTTAATTGGGTTCGTGATTCGAATGTCAATCGATTCATGGAGCAGATAGTGGGTGCTCCATACATGAACATTAGGCTTATGAATGGGGATTGGGATGATTATTTATGCAGGTTAAGAAGGATGTTGAATGATTTCTTGATGGATAAGCGGTATCTTATTGTCATTGATGGGGTGTCTTCAAAAGTCCTGTGGAATCAACTCGGTGCTGCATTTGACGGTTTGTCGAATGGGAGCAGAGTGATTTTCATTTCTTCCAAAGTGGGAGTAACTCCTGAGATTGGGGAGAGAAACTTCACTTACAGATTGCAGTTATGGAGTGATGAGGAAAGCTGGTCGTTGTTCGCTCGTTCTTTGAATGTGAATATTCCTATGGAGCTGCTAGAAATGAAGAAGAGGGAAATTCTGAGAGTTTGCGGAGGATTGCCAAAAGCAATTGTGAAACTTGCAGAACTTCTAGCTAGAGAGAATACATTTGCAGAGGATTGGTCTAGAGTTATTGATAAGTTCAATTACGATGAAGGATCTTGGTCCGGAACCTTGCTGGAGATCAACAAGAATCTGCCTTTGTATTTGAGGAGATGTCTCTTTTACTTCCGGTTTTTCCCTCAACATTTTGAGATTCCGGTGAGAAGATTGATTGGGTTGTGGGTTGCAGAGGATTTGGGGCATCAAAAGAATGTTAAAGAGCCACCTGAGCACATTGCACTTAAATGCTTGATAGAGTTAGTCAACAGGAATATGATTCAAGTGACAAAGAAGAAGCTGAATGGGAACATCAAGACGTGCCGCCTACCTGATCCTCTGCAAGTTCATTGGCTGTCAAAAGCCAAAGAAGCTAATTTTCTGAATGATAACGGCCATATCGGTGACAATTTGGGCTCCAGCAGTGGTTCAGTGCGCCGTCTTGTTGATCATCTGGACCCTAAGCAATCCAGCTTTGATCATATACATGGAGACAATGCTAATTCCTCATCTCTGTACCCTTGTTACAGAGAAACTGTTTCGTTTCTATCATTTGATACTCGAGAAGGAACCAGACCTGGAGAAGACGTTGGCAACTTCCTGGAACGGTGCATTGCTTTCAAGTGTTTCGGTTCTCTCTGGGTGCTAGATCTTGAACATGTCTACAAGCCAAAATTACCCAAGGCTGCGAGCCAACTAACTGAGTTGAAGTACCTCGGGTTGAGGTCTACTCACCTAGAGATGCTTCCTTCCTTCATCAACAAATTGCTGAAGCTACAAACACTTGATTTGAAGCATACCTGTGTCGATGCCCTTCCTAGTTCTGTCTGGATGATGCAGGAATTGCGGCATTTGTTCCTTGATGAGAGTTCATGCTGCAGATTTGCTCCTCCACCGAAAGGCAGCTGCTTAACCGATATCCAAACACTTTGGGGAGCATTTATATCTGAAGATACCCCAGTTAAAGATGGTATTGACACATTTCTGAAACTCCGAAAATTGGGACTGACTTGCAAGATAACAGACCCGTCTCAAAACGAGGCAATGGCCTCACAGCTTGATGCTGTAACAAGTTGGATTGTAAAGCTAACTCATCTCCAGTCATTAAATTTGAAATCTTTCAATGAATTGGGTCAACCTGCGGATATAGTGTTGGAATCTCTATCAACCCACATGGAACTCTCGAGCATACACCTCGTTGGCAATCTAAAGTATCAGCATCTTTTGTCCGGGTTGCCTGAAAACTTGATGGAACTCACTTTATCAGCATCTGGGCTTGAAGAAGATCCGATGCAAATGGTAGACAGGCTTCCCAACCTCAGAAACTTGAGGTTGTTCTCTGGAGCCTTCACCGGAACAAAAATGGTTTGCACTTCCGGTGCATTTCCCAAGCTTCAAGTGCTTAAGCTGTGGGAGCTGGAACCACTAGAGGAATGGAGTATAGAGGAAAGAGCAATGCCTAGTTTGAAATGCTTGGAGATCAAATCATGTCTAAATTTGGAGACACTTCCGGAGGGATTGCAGAATGTCAAGACTCTTCATAAGTTAAAATTGAAAGATATGGCAGTTATATCAGCAAGGATCAACGATAATCAGGGCGAGGATTGGGATAAAGTTGCTCACGTTCTCCATGTCTACACGGAAAATTGATATCACAAGTATGTAGCACTTCTTGTATGCACGGTTTCGTTATCTAATCAACACTAGTCTTTTAATTAATTGGGTGTTATTTCATTTGAATGTGAAGGTATCAAAGTAAGATTGAAGATTCAGAGGCCTGAAGTTCGATGAAGAACGTGGAGATTTTGCTGTTTTGGTCTTCTGATTCATGTAAATAAAGTAAGTATTATTTGGTAAGTAATAGCACTAACAAAAAAGGCACATAAGATGTTGATTTAGAAGAAGATTTTTGGGAATTTTATTACAAGGTTTCTTCTTCATCATCATCTATGTAATTTGAGAAAGTTAAGAATTCTTGTTTTGTCATTTCATTTTGGTTAAGCTTCTGTGTTGTTATCTATGGCAGCCACACATGGTTGATGCTTTTAGCTGTAACGTTCACTTGAAAATGAAATGACAACATTTCTTCCAAGCATTGCCTTTGATACTTCATTTATTGATTAAGTCCAGATCTTCTTCAATAGAAAAGTTAGTTGTGGTGCGTTAATCTTTTTATATGCTTGTGAATTTACATTTTTAGTTGTTCAAAAATGCATTTTTATGTTCGATGTGATTATGAGAAGACTGCAACAAATTCTCATTTCAAGAGTAAAAAATGCAATGAAAAGCGTCATGGTTTTTCTTGTTAATTTACGGGTCTAATATGTGCGAGTATAAACAATCAAAGATCAGTATGTTATTATTAGAATTTGATTGAGCCCTGAGAAGATAAATTACAGATTAGCTTATACATGCGAGTTGACAGCAACTCATATCAGGATAAGGTTCCAGTTTTTTCAATGTAGGAAAATATATTTCACTTCCTTAAATGATTTTTTATTGATTAAGGGTTTCAAGTAGTTTTATTCGAAAATCTCAAGTTCGAGTAACCAATCAATCGGATACGCGATGTTAGAACATGAAATTGCATATAAAATAAAACTCATGGCTTTACTAATAAAGCTTTAGATTACACTCTTTAGTACACTATAGAAGTAAAATTACACATGTTTATATTTAGAACATTGGACTAAGTGTTTGTAGGTTATCCCATTAAAAATTGTACTAATTCCAAAGAGTAAATGCAACTCTGAACATGGAAATAATTGCAATTGCAACAAAACTAAATGTTGTATTTTAGCCAAGTGATGAATCATAATGAGTACAACAAAGTTGTCATAAATGAGAAAGTGTCTGAAAAGCTCTTTTCTTCCCTTTTGGAAGGACTTAACCAATTCTGCAACCATGTGAAATTTTATCAGCCATTTTTTGTATTTTTCTACTTTTTTGGCATTTTTTGTAATTGATATCAATATTATTTATCAACTTTACATTTATTAGATTTTATTTCAGTGATCTTCATTTATCATTGTTTGAAAGCCAAGAATCTTGTGAACAGTAAATAGATGGAGCTTAAAGATTTTGACAGGGTGGAGGTGGCCTAGCTTGCTGGTTCAGCAGCTAGTCTTAGTTTTGGGACTAGATAAAAGTGTAACTCTATATTTCTACCACATTCAACTCATTGACCTTAGCCGAGCTTAGGTCGGGCTTGTCAGACTTTCACTAAATCTACTGAACCTAAGCCCAGTTCACGGTAATCTAGCCGGTTGGGGCTTAAAATCGAAATATCAACTCCGCTTGCCAAACTCATGTCTCTATTTAAGAGACTTATTTTAAGTCAAACGCGAGTGTGTTAAAAAATAAATTGCTAATTACTCTTTACTCTTATGATGAACCACATAAAAAGGTAAGTTTTGTAACTATGTTTATGAGCTCGATTTTGTAAATTTTTTACTATTTTTTTTCAATAAAATAAAATTTAATTAGCAAGAAGACCACTAATGGATTAAACTTGGATTCATAATGTCTAATTTTCATCAATGCAGGTTTTCAAAACCATTCTTAATTCTCATTCAACTTTCCAAATTTTGATGATTAAATTTTATGGGCCGACATGGGGCTTTTACGTTTATAGTCTAATTAATATCGATAGTAATAGGAGAACCACGCTAATACTAGTCTAAACTTTCATGACATGCTTTGCATGTCACATGCATTAAAAATTTGACTTTTTTCAATTCATTTTTTAGAATAAAAACGTACATTTCACACGCTTAGTTAGTTTAAATGTGTCGAGTCAGACTAGCCCGTAATAATTAGTCTAAATCCAAACCCAACTCAAATTTAAGAAGACTTACGCAGAATGATATGTGTCAAACCCGATCAAATGGACCTGGGCCTAAGCGGGTATTGAAACCCATGCCCAGGTCTTATCTGGAGTAGTTAAACTAAAATTATTGCTTTAACAAAACATAATTTTTATTGCAGCATTGCATGAAAATGATGAAATTAGTTGGGCCATAAATGCCTATATTTGTTGACAGGTTGGCAAAATAAAATGATTTAACTGCAACTTAACATTCAACAATGGCAACGAAAAGAAAATTAACATTTCACTAAAATTATTCTAATAAAAAATCACTAAAATTACACAAACTTAAATGAAAATTTATAAGGGAAAATACCATAACAAAAATACAATATTTTGTTCTGAAAAATAGGAAGAAACCATTTTTTTTTTATTTGAAGTATGATTCATATAAATCAGTTTAAATTTTATATTAAAATTGTAAGGTATATCAAATGTTAAATTGATTTTTTGAAAAATAAACAATAATTCGGGTAAAGAAATTTATTTATTTCGAGTGGGTGAAAATAAATTTTTATTAAAGAAAAAAGCAGTCGTTATCCATAAAGCAGCTTTGGGTTTAGTATAGAGTGTCAGTGAGTCTGACACCGGATAATCCGGTGGATTTTCTTGACAGCCTATCATTACATTCCCGTATCTGCAATCTGCTTTTCCCGGTTGCCCGTCAGTCAGTAATTAAAAATAAAACAAAAAAACAAAAAGCAAATACAGCTTGCTTTATTTCCTTTTCAATCCCTATTCTTTTCACCCTAATTAATTTCTGTGATCTATCTATCTATCTATCTATGCATCTCTTTATTTCTAGGGTTCCTAAAGAATCTTGATTCCTTCCACCTCTCTCTTCAATCTAAGGTTTGACCTTTTTTATTTTATTTTGTAAATTCATGATTTTTTTGGCTTTATTTGGGGTTCAATTTCAATTTCTGGATACGGAGCTATATATGTTCCGATTTACATTAACTGTTACTTACCCAATTGAACTAAAAGTAAGTTCGAGCTAATAATTAAGGTTAACACACCCTTCATGCAAATCAAATGCCACTCGAGCTTGAAGCATGCACTGCACATGCCCAACCTGCATGTGTTTTTAATTTAACAAATATTAAGTTGAAGTTAGAACCTTTCGATTTCGATCTCTGATACTATGTTACTTAACCTGGAGCTGATATTAAAGGTTGTATATATGCATATGTTGTTTGTTATTTCCTTTTAAATACCTTGCTTATGACCTGCAAGAAGTAGAGTTTGGACTGAATCAGTGATCTGGGTTTACACTCTGATGATTAAGTTAGTGAATTCTACGGAGTAATTTAGATTACGAGAGTGTATGGATTCGAGGTGTAATGGTCCTTAATGTTGGTAGTTCGGAACAATTTAGTCTGAAATGAATTTGAGAATTGGATATCATATCGGACGTCAGTTGGTAATATTTGATAAGTTAGTCCAATTCTAACAAATTTTAGATATTAAAACTGATTGTGTTTGGGATAAGTTGTCAGATATTATTAACTTGCTAGCTGAATTAATATCCAAGATTCAATTTGAGCTGAATTGATCATGATCGACAATTTAATGAGACATTTTGACCCTTCATTCGACAGAGTATATTGTTCTTTCTTGCTGTTGTTGTACTTTGAGCAATGAATGCTCCTTTTCTGAGTATGGAGCTTTATTTTGATGCACATTAGCATTGTAGATGACTATATATATATGCATTTTTCTTTGTTATTTTGCTATTTTCTTCAAGTTTTATTTGTATTTTCTTCGAGGCAGATAAGTTTAGCAGTGAACCCTTCAAAATACAGTCATTGGTAATTTCAACCTAGACAGCCCCAATCCCTTCCTTGTGAGCTGCAGGAAGTACAGTTAGGACTGAGCCAGTGGTTAGGGTATGTACTCTAATGATTTAAGTTAGTAAAATCTAACTTAGCGTAAGAGAGAGTAAGAATTACGGGTCATAATTGCCCTTAAATTTGGCAGCTAGAATCAATCTTAGATAAAATCGAATGTTAGATATCAAATCAATCCTCATCTGGTAGTAACATTTGATAAACTAGTCCAGCTCTTTTAAGTAAAAGCGGGTAGCATGGCGAAACGGAACAACTTAATCCCAACTAGGCTGGCACCAAGACGAGACCGCAAGCCGAACTTTATTTTGAGCAAATATTGTCAAACTTGCGATCTTCTTTGAGCTTGGTTGATCTCGGCCGACATTTTTATGGGCCATTGTGACCCTTAACTTGAGAGAGTATATTGTTCTTTCTTCTTCTTATCATACTTTGAGCAATTAATGCTCCTCCTTTTATAGGTACACACTCCTCATTATCTAGAGCTGTATATTGGCGGTATACTCATTGAGATAGGATCTCATATGTCTACTGGCCTGTAATTTAGTCCTGGTGAGCTGTGTACTGGCAACTTGATTTCCGTAGAAGTGTATTAGATGCAAGGTCGGATGGAACATCATTCCAAATCATTGTGCTTACTATCCGCGTCATGGGTCGGACTTATTTATCTCTCTACCACAGGTCCACCGAACAATGGCTTATTCGTGGCTTGTTATCACCTTTTAACAAGCTTACAATTGAATTGATTCACCATAGTTCCTTCAGTAGAAACAATCTTGTATACTGATCCGCTTCTGTAATTTGTTTAGAAGAGAAAAATGTTTATTTTAACAGTAAATGAGATGATCTGCATATTGTTGCTTGCATATTCTGACGGTTACCATCTATTGCGAACAGGATTATTACATGGCTAGCACGGGTGATGGAACTGAAAGTGAATGGATAGAGAAAATCAAATCCGAGGGAGCTGTTCCATTACTCGAACCGGATAGCAGTTCGAACGGTTGGGCTTCTCCGCCCGGAGAGAAATTTATGGTAAGAGGTCCAGACTATTTCACAAACAAGACTAAAATTCCTGCTAAGGAATACCTTCTGAAGCCTCTTGGGTTTGACTGGATTAAAGGTTCAACCAAGATTGGGGACATTTTGAAAAATCCGAACAGCCGTGTAAGGAAGGCTATGGATGCTGAGTTTCCATCCGGTGATAAGCCCTTTGTTTGGGCATTCAATCTGCAAGTCCCTTGTAAGGAAAATTACAGTGCTGTGGCCTATTTTGTTGCCAAGGAACCGATTCCGGAACAGTCATTGATGGCTCAGTTCTTGAACGGGGATGACGGATTTAGAAATTCAAGGCTTAAACTGATTGCTAACATCGTTAAAGGCCCATGGATCGTGAGAAAGGCAGTTGGAGAGCAGGCAGTGTGCTTAATCGGGCGTTCACTCGGCTGTAAATTTTGTGTAGCAGAGAATTATTTTGAAGCAGATGTGGATATTGGATCTTCTGTGGTTGCTAATGCAGTAGTTCATCTTGCTTTAGGTTATATCACTATGCTTACTGTTGATATTGCGTTTCTTATAGAGGGCCAAACTCCATCAGAGCTTCCCGAACAGATCTTAGGTGCTGTCAGATTCTCTGGGCTGAACCCTGCGTCAGCTAAGTTGTATGAGCCATCACGTGAACCTCCTCCTCGTACTTTGCAGTCACAGTCCTCGTTGTCTAAACGATTATGGATGTCACTCGGGCAAGGGCTTTCCCAATTGCTTAAGCCGGGTGCTCAAGGGAGTAATTCTAATCCTGGGTCACCTCATTCTAATGGAACTTCCGCTCGTGAAACCAGTAATGAAGACATTAAAAGATGGTAAGGTTTTATGAATTATAATTATCTTGAAATTGTTTATATTTTAGCAACTAAATTTCTGCATTTGAACTTGAGGATATGTTCATTTTCAACAAATGAGTGGTTCTTGTAGGATCCTTAAGAAAAACTCTTTGCTTTTTATTGTTCATCTCCTTCTTGAACGTAAGGAACATCTTGTTTCTTCTTCAAGAACTTCTGATCTCTACGAGATCCCTTAGTAGGATTCAAACTCAGATGAAGTTCTAACGGAGAAAAAAAAACGAAAGGATGTTGTAGGATTCCAAGGAAATTCTTCGATTTCTTCTGGAAGCAGATGATTGTTCATCTTCTTCTCACTTCCCTAGATAGGTGGGAACATTGAGGCAGCATTTCTTTCCTGCTCAATGACAATTAATCTAATGGTTTTTCTTCAAAATTAAGATTCTCATTATGGACCCAACACCCAAGGATTGAAGATTCGATCTCTGGTTTCGGAGAATGTTATTTGATGTTCTCATCTTTCAACTGTGTAATGGTACTTATTCTGCAAGTAAGAAGTCCAAGCTTAGTATGATATAACATAATCAAATATCCATGTTAAGCATTGAAGTTCTTTTCGTAATTTTGGCAATGCCTTCACATGTTTAGCATTTGCTGAGATTTAAGCCTTGGATGTTTACCTATTTTTTTGGCTATCATGCCATGTATAATTTTGTTGCTAATCTTTTTGAGTGGTAATGATTTTAGAGCTAATGGTTTGCACATAACAATAACTGCAGATAAATCATCATTTTGTCCCGACAGACAGACCGTGCATATATAATGGTATTAAAGAAGCTTAATCTCGGATTTGTGTTCAAAGATCAAAGCTGTAACGTATCAGACAATCCCATTTGACTGTTGGTGATTTCTGGGTGAACTTTGCATTCAGAGATTAATATATTGAATTTGTTTATAAATAGATAGCATACTAATATTACATTCACTAAGCATTATGATATTGAAACTGAGGTTGAACTTCATTCCCACTGTTTTGGTTGTTTATGAGAAGGAAGAAAAATCAATTTGTAACACCCAACAATAAGAATCTCTGGCCGGGTACGATAAATTGTTATCCGGGCAGATTTTGCACTATGTTGTTGCATTTTACAAATGAATTTTTAGAGACCAGTCCATGGATTCTTTGAGATTAGTATATAGGTTATATAATTTATATATCTAAACTTATAAATTCTAATATCTGACATCTTTATTTGACATGGTACACGATATGTTAATCTGCAAAATAAGTAGAAACAGTGTTGGGAATCCAAGATTGACAAGTTTAGATATATAATATGCCAAAGTATAAATTCTTGCAATTTAGCAAGAAAGTATTTGCTAGGAATTCGATTTATCAACTAGATATGATTTCTTAAATACTAGGCAAATCAATCACTTGCATTGCAAAGTAAAACTTTGATTCATTATTAGTGAAATTTTGCTCCAGACCGGAATTTCCACACTCATGATATGACACGTCATTAGTGGTTGACGTGTTACCCCCCAAAATGGTTCATGGCCAGTTTGATTCCGAACCATTGCAAAAATACAAAAAGCTCCAATTTTGACGAAGGTTGCTTCAGACAAAGTATGGTCATACACCCAAAGACAACACAAGAGTATCCAACAACAGTCTCTTAAAGTAGTCTACTTCAAACCGTTGTATCAACAAATGGTACATTTTCAATACTAAAAGCCCCGATAACACGACTAACACAAGCGTATATTGAAGATAATAAGCAACACCAAGGCCCATATCTCCCAATTGTTCTACTACCCCCAAAACTCCACAATGCACTCATATTGAAAACAAGATGAACAACACTAATATGCGAAGAAGCCGAAGTAATGATGCCCTTCTACCGCAGTTTCATAACTTAACCCGACATGTGAATACCAGATGTTTTTCTTCTGTATGTAAAACCATATGGCACTGCATATCCCTATTATGCAAGTAGTAGCTGGCCTTTCCAAAATCTTAATAAGCAATGCTTCCCCATTTAAACAAATCTATTGACTCGGGTGATACTATGTCAGCATTTATCTCTGCAAAATTAGCAGAGGGTGTTGGGAATTCTAAATTTACAAGTTTGTGTATGACATGTTAATGTATAAATTTAGGGTATTTCATATGACAAATCGTAATAAATTTAGGTGTATAATTATGTATAACATCGGATAATTTAGATTCTATGTATACATATCTCGAAACATGTCCTACTTCAGTTACTAGTGAAATTCAAAGTTTAGAAAATAGTGAATAAACTTTTTATCAAGTGTATGCTCTGCTCACGACGATTGTTGAGACAAATAAATAATTTGTTTGAAACATAAATGGTATAATAAGAATGAAAAAGTCCGCGTGATTGTTAGCTAAAACAACCAAACCTAGAACAATAATAATCACGGAATAGCTTTTCTATTCCCCAGCCAATCCACGAACTAAATGAGACGAATAACAAATGAAATACACATGTATGCCAAAATATCTAGAAATTATCTAAACATACAACTTCTCTCCCTCATCAAATAATACCTAAATAGCGTTAAAATTAAACTAAAAGATTAATGTTGTTTAGAATATCGTCGAAGTTTTGAAATTATGTAGTCTGAGTTGATAATTTCTACACTATCAACCTAAAAGTGCTTCATTTTGCAAAAAATGTAAGAACCTCATTTATTTTTTAACACAAAAGAAATAGTATATGATTATCTTTTAAAATTAATCCTACAAATAATGTCTTCATCAAATTATTATTATTATTATTATTATTATTATTATTATTATTAATTGTTGTGTTGTCTCCTCGTTTCCATGCTCTAAACAACTCTCCATCTTCTACTTTCTGCATTCCCCATGTATTAATCTGTTCATTCCATAATAAGCAGTATAAATTTGGGAGTACTTAGAATGTACTAAACTATTAAAAGTTAAGTCTTGTAATCAAGAACGTGAAGAGGCAAACACTACTAGTAGTAGATGGAGCAAGTAATTGAAAATGAACAACAATCTGGTTTGTGTCAACATACTCTCTTTTTACTCCATTCTGCATTTTTGTTACTGATCCATCTTAACTTTTTTTTTCATGTAATTTTCGGTGCATCGCTAGCAGTAATACGGGAATTAAGGGACCTTCAACCTGTTCACTACTTATTTAAGATTGACAACTACTCCTTGCTTTGTGATTCTAAGGCTGACTACATTGAATCAAGTGACTTTGAAATTGGTGGATACAAATGGTATATTTCCCTTTTCATTTCCTGCATTTGGTTATATGTTGAGTTGTTTATAGTGGTATAAGATCATTCCACAGTTATTAAAGTGTGATGGTTTTAAGCGGCGGTCACTAAAATAAATTCTTCGTCAGGTAAGTTATTAAGTTAGCACATTTTTGTCAAGAAAATCATTATCAACAGTAACAGTGGTATCTCATAGATACCTTATAAACATGATTAGAGGAGTAGCAGCATGTCCTCCAATCACATTTATGTCACGTCAATGAGGCGCCATTGATGTCTGTATTATGGTGGATTGAGTCGGCATGTCTAGACGTACAGATTTTTAGTGATGAATGATGATGTATTCTATTTTAGTGACTTGTGCTGCAAAGAACTTCTACCTTTGTAACTATAAGTGAGTGCTGTTTAAGGTTTCTAATTAAGCTATACTAAGATTGATTATTGATGCAGGAGATTGTCTCTTTATCCCAAAGGAAAGCAGGAAGTAAATGAGAATAAACATATTTCTCTCTTTTTGGTCCTATCTAAATCAAATACTTTCACTTCAAGTCAGGAGGTTAATGTGTACTTCAAGTTGTTTGTTTATAATCAAATCCAGGACAAGTATTTGACTGTTCAAGGTATTATTATGAAGTTTATGTGAAGTATTTTTAATCCTCGTGTCTCTAACTTCACCAACATGTTGTACTAAGCCATTGTGTGTCGTGAATTATCATTTTCGGACAGATGCAAAGGGGAGGGTAAGCCGTTTCCGTGGGATGAAAAAAGAATTTGGTTTTGAGCAGTTAGTTCCACTCGATGTTTTCAATAACGCCTCAAACGGATACCTGGTTGATGATTGTTGCATATTTGGAGCTGAGATTTTTGTCTTACAGCCTATTATTAGCAAAGGAGAGTGTGCCTCTGTTGTAAAATACCTTTATAACAACACCTATGCTTGGAAAGTTGAGAATTTTGCAGAGCTTCCAGAAGAAGTATGTAAATCTGAGGTGTTTTCTATTGGTGGATATAAATGGTCTGTCATATTATCATTGATGCATTATTATTTGTCTATTATATGAGTCAAGTATAGTCAGTCTTATGTCAACATTAGTTTTGGGTGACTTGTTAATGAAATATTTTTAGGACTTTACGGCTTTATCCAAATGGTTATTCAGAAGAAACGGGGAAAAGCTTGTCCTTATTTTTAGGATCGGAGGAATCTCTTGATCTTGGACGAACACTGTCTGTTAACTTTGTTTTGCGTATCAGAAGTCAACTCCACGGGAACCATCATGAAAGAGGTGAAAGAGTTGAAACTATTTGGATACTCAAAATTCGATGGCTGATTAATTGAAACTTTCCTAGTTATTTTCTATCAACTTAACTATAATATCGTAAGATATTTTGCAGGTGGTGGTGACTTTTTTCAGTTTTCTGCATCTTCAAAGGAGGGGGGCTTTTGGGATCTTATACCTCTAAGCAAGCTCAATGATGCATCTGCTGGGTATTTAATGAATGGTGCTATTGTTGTTGAGGTGGAAGTTTCTTCGATAACAATAACCGATGATTTCTCTTGGAACTCTTAAGAAATTGAGAATATTTTCACCTTCTGGAATTGAGGAACTTGTGAATTTGAATTTAGTATTGTTTTTGCTCTTGGATTAGATGTGCAGACATGGAAATGCTTTTAAGTATGTATGTTGAAATCAACCGCAGTTGTAACAGATCGCTGTGTCGATAATTTATGTTTGATGACCCATTACATAGTTTTTTTTCACACATTACAGCTTCATCTAAAGTATGTAAGAATAGATTACTTGCAATTCTTTCATGTGAAAAAGAATTTATTTTTTTTTAAATTCAAAAAAAAAAGAAATGGAAAGGAATTAATCTTGTATGCAAAAGCAAGAACTGTAAACAGAACGTGAATGCATTTTCACAGGATATGACATATCATTAGGTTAACTCGTCACAACCTAAACGATCCATGGCGCGTTTGGTCCCGTACCATGGTAGAATTTTTTCGCTATTGTGTCACTATGGGACATACCAGAGAAAATAATAGGCAAGACATTCATAAAACGGGCAGAAACTAGTACTAAAGAGAATCCCTTTCCAACCCAAAAACGGAACGTAATATTCCTACTTAACTGATTCTGAGCTTATGCTTCCCAGCTTAATTTCTAGAATTCAGAAATGACTCGGTCAGTCATCAAAGTTTTCAGAAAACATAGATATTATAACAATATTTGCCCTAGACCTATCTAAAATGCCGGTTTTCTCGCCTAACCTATTACTTGGGTAATATTTGTCCACTGAGCTATCTAAAATCAGGGAGCAAAAACCATATTTTGGCAAATCAATGGGCAAAAAGAGCCAAACATAAATAATCCGATCAAGAACTATGTACTTCACCAAACATAGTTTGATACAAATCTTCGTGTAACGTTACAATTGGTAATGGGTTTTCAATTTTACGTAATAGAGAATGCAGAAGCGCCTGCATCCATATCCTCAACAGAATTAGCAATTTAGGATCAAATAAAAGAGAAGGCATAAAACAACCCGATTTCAGATGGAAGAGAAGAGGTAAAGTGCATACGAAAGATTCACTTCTCTTCAAATCATTCATTCAATCGCATAAAGTGTATATTTCAACCGCATAAAACACACATTACATGAGAATCATTTCTGGAATCTGTTGTCACAGGTTCCCGTAAGCTAATACATATTGATCATTTCAGGAAGTTGCTTTGAACAATATACTAACTAGTAAAATTCCAAATGAACCAAGGAATAAAATGAATATGCATTACAATAAATGAACTATAAGCGGATGATGACAGTTGATAAACTTTAATCTGTATGGTCAAACAATGACTTGCATCTCATTAAGTCAAACAAGTCTAAATTTACGAATTCAATGAACAAAGCAAGTATAAATTAACGAATAAGATATTCACCAGTTGTTAAACGACTTCAACACCATCAAGTGGCGATGCACTCATCCGCAAGGTTCTACCATTTCCAAGAAACCGCACAGAAGGCAATGAAGGGTCAGTCACCGACTCAATCTCAAGAAAGTTAAAATCATATGCACCGGATTTCTTCAAACTAAACACAAAAATAACTGCAATCCATCCCAGCATCGAGATGGCCCAGAAATTGTTCATCCCATGAATCAAACCCCAAGCAATCGCATACCCAACAATAATTCCTGATAAATGCCCAAGAAAACTTGCTTGTGGAACAATGATAGATGTAAAAATTAACGATTCAAAAGGCGCAAAACTGATAGGAAGCGAAAGAAACCCGAAAAGCTCCAACTTCGACGAAGGTTGCTTCACAGAAAGTATAGTCATCCACCCAAAGACAACACAGGAATATCCAACAGCAGTCACTCTCTTAAAATAGTCCACCTTAAACCTCTGTATCAACAAATGGTACATCCCCAACACTAAAAACCCGGATAACACGACTAACACAAGCGTATATTGAAGATAATAAGCAACACCAAGACCCATATGACCCAACTGTTCCACTACCCCCAAACTCCACAATGCACTCATATTGAAAACAAGATGAACAACACTAATATGCGAAAAAGCCGAAGTAATTATCCTCCAATGATGCCCTTCTACCGCGGTTTCATAACTTAACCCGACATGTGAATACCCGATATTCTTCTTCTGTATATAAAACCAAATGGCACAGCATATCCCTATTATACAACTAGTAGCCGGCCGTTCCAAAATCTCGAAAAGCAGTGGCTTTCCCATTTAAACAAACCCTATTGCTTTCTCCTCCAATACTACTCTTAAAACCCTAATTTAAGCTTCTCCAGCACCATATTCTACACTAAAGTTCAATTGAAGCTCAATCAAATAATGGGTTCTCTTAAAAATTAAAACTTTAACTGAAAATCCAAACAACCAACTCAATTTTCACCGATTCTAATAGAAAGTAGATCAAATTGTATCCCTGAAATTGGGAAATTAGGGTTTTGAAGTAATGAACAATAGGGAGAAATTGGGGGTTGAGGGAAAATGGGGTTTTTGTACCTGGAGCTGAAATTGGAGATGGAGATGTTGTTGATAGTTTCGTGGGGATTTCCAGGTGCTTCCGGATTTGCACAGAGTTTCTTCTGAAATGTTCATGTTTTTAGTAATTTAGCAACACTTTTTAATTCAACTGTTCATATCGTCATTAAAATGTCGGTGTTACCCCCTGAAATTTAATTTTAGCACATGCTCTATTGTTACGAATTTTTCTTATAATTTTAATATTTTATTTCGAAAATACTCCATATATATTTTTTGAGAGGAAAAATACTCCATATTTTATCTTTATAATAATGAAAATGCAATGCAAATAGTAATTTGCAAGTGTTAAAATCGGCTTTAAAAACAAAGAGAATAAAATAAAATAGAGTTAAAAACATTAAATTTTATTTTTTAAAAAAATAGCTTAAATGAAGCTATCATATTTTGAATTTGATCAATCTTGTTACGAGTAATACTTGCATTGATGAGAGATTGAACACATGAACTAGATCGATGCATTGATCAGTAACTAGATTGAGAGATTGTACATTTTTCTGTATTTGGTCTTGTTATCATTTTAATTTTTAGTTATGTTCATTTAACAATATTAAAACAAGCGACAAGTTCAAAATGAACACGAGAACTGAATTACGGATTCTTGTATTACTCATATTGTATATAATATCACATGATGTGTTAATCTTTCTGTTTTTTGGTCCTTTGATCAGCTCTTTTTATTGTCTTTGGTTCAGGTGTTGATAATAGGCGATCGATATGGTGGGATTACGCAAGAAGTGAGCCGGCATCACTGTGTGACATGTATCCGGGCGAGATGGTTGCTCCGATGATCAGTCCACTTGAAGGGGTTTTTTGATGTTAGTATATGCATGCCGGCTCCAAGCACCTTGGTCATAAATATATAATATATTGGTCATAAATATTTTCAATATCATTTTCATAACAAGTCATTGTGCTTTTCTATGTAGTTCCAGAAGAAACTGTGCTTGATGTACCTTTTTATGAGCGTGTAGCCCGAGCTCTCCGTCCTGGAGGGGTTTTCTGTACAAGAGCTGAAAGTTATTGGTTGGAAACAAATTTGGTTAAACGTATTGTGATGTTCTCCAAGTTCTTTGCAGGGAGCGTTAACTACGCATGGGCTCAAATACCTATGGTTCCAAGGTAATTTGTACTTTACTACTCGTGGATCCGTATATATGTGTCCGGTCATCGATCTCCAATGTATTATGTTTTCTTTTTGTGTTTCTCACTTTGAGTACGTTCATTTTGTTTCAGTGGCGTGGCTGGTTTTGTGCTTTGCTCCAATGGGTCTCCTGTTAATTTCAAGGAACCAGTTAATCCAGTAGCTGACAATCCAGATTTTCCTTTGAACTTATACGATCCGGAGGTACCGTAATGCTTTCTTTTGAGCTTAAAACTTCATTGTATTTGTGCATTGCTCTTGGTCCTAGTTGCATTATTATTTATGTAATCTGAAACAAAGTTTTACTTGTAATTGCAGCTTCATTTCGCCGCATTCTGTATTCCACCAAAATTCCAGTAGCTGAATGAATGTAGGAAACGGTTGGAGAAGAAAAGATGTCCTATTGGAGGGCAACAATTAAAATGAAACAATAGTAGAACGAAGTAGTCATAACTGTCAGGTTGTATCCGTTGATTGTAACGTTAGGAAAGAATCTAATTTCATTGTTGAACTGTATTGGGTAAAGTTCTGAATATTTTGATTCCCAACTTCATTAACTCTTGATAAGTACATTTTGATACTTTCGCCATCTTGCATTTTTAGATTCTCAAAATCTCTCAGAAGAGTTTGTAACTTGATGCAGGTAATGAGATAAACATATCTGTAGTTTTTACTCCTTGACCCCGGAAATGATATAAACACTACTATTTTGGAGGATACAGACCATTCGGCATAGGATCTCAACCATCCTAGACTAGTGAATTCACACTAGGCTTAAGCGAGCCACCCTAGTCCAGAGATGACTTGGTGGTGCTTGGAAAGTTATAAAATTTTCATCTCATAAGACTTCAAGATGCAATAAAAGTAAGAGATTTATCCAAATAACAAGATTATATCTAGATGAGATATCAATTTAGAAAAGGGTGTTCAGAAATACCCAGATGAGCCATCACTTTATATATAAATCAATTAAAACATATTCTGAATCCGTATACAAGTCATACAGCTTAGGAATATTGAATCTATTTAGAAAAGCTCGAGTTTCAGCATCACGTCTCAGCAATGAAACTGCTGCAGTTTTCAGACAAACAAGTCTTGGAAAAAAGGATCGCCACCATGATTCTCTTCTGGTATCAGCTCTCAGCCTAAGCATTTCATCTTTCAACGACTAAAATTTTCTCTCATTCATTCTATAGTCAATAATCCTGTCATGAGAGACAAGAAATCAGCCTGCAGACTTTATGCATATATAATGAAAACATAACACAATTTTAATGGAGACAGAAGAGAACATACTTATTGTTATGCCTGTAGATATTGTCAATCCTCGATGCATACATCAACTACACGATCAACTTTATTCTGATACTCACCATCTAAATCCTTAATTTTTGGAGGCAACAATGGCAACTTGTTTAACTTAACTTTCAGAAGAGTCTTAACATTCCAAAGTGCATCAGGAAGCATCTTCAAATTCATACAGCGTCTGATCTCCAAGTCTTTCAGACGAGGATACGATCCTTCCTCCATATCCCACAGCTCTAGATTCTCCAACTCCCACAACTTGAGAACCTGTAGATTCGGAAATCCCCCACAACTGCAAACCATTTTCTTTCCAGTGAAAGCTTTAGAATACAATCTCAAAATGTTCAGTTTCGGAAGCTTATCTAATGTTTGCATTGGATCATCTTCCAGTCCAGACGCTGACAAGGTAAGCTCAATCAAGTTTTGGGGAATCTTTGACACCAGCTGCCGGTTCTTCAGTTTTCCCACCAAATATAAGCTGGATAGATTAGTGTGATCCAATAAAGAGTCTAAGTGAACATCCCATGGCTGTTCTGATTCATCAAATGATTTCAATCTCAATTTCTCGAGGCATTTTAGGTTCATAACCCAGTTTTCCACAGCTTCTAGCTGAGACGACATAGCATCTTTCTTAGATTGCATTGACACCTTGGATTTCAGTCCCAATTTTGTAATATTTCGCATTGTGTCAAGGCCATTTCTCACCGGACTATTCTCATCTATAAATAAGCCCCAAATGGTTTGAAGTTCCATAAGAAATCTTTCTTCCAGACGAGGTGGAAAAATGGTTCGAAAACTCTGATCTAGAAACAAATGTCTTAGTTTTTGCATTTTCCAGATTGACCTTGGAAGAGTACTGACGCAGGTCCGCTTCAGATCCAATGTCTGAAGGCTTAGCAACTTCTCGATGAACATCGGAAGTCTCTCTAGGTAACTTGACCGCAGGCCAAGGTATCTGAGACGGGTTAGTTTACTAAATGCCTTGGGTAATATGGGTCTATATACAGTCTCAAGATCCAAAACCAATAAATAAAAGAAACAATTTTCTGAAATGCAGCGTTCAAGGAAGTTGCCTATAACATTTCCTGCGTCTTCTCGACTATCAAATGATATAAAGCTGACACAATTTCTATAACAAGGATACAGATTTCTGGAGTTGTTACCATGTATATGTTGAAAGATAGCATCATCTGGGTTAAGATGGTCAGCAAGACGCCGAATCCCACTAGTGATATTACTGTGACCTTGGAGAAAATTGGTTTCCTTTGCCTTTGCAAGCCAGTGAACTCGTAGAGCCTCAGGCAGGCGACATGCCTTGATCTTCCCATTGAGTTTCCTCTCTGCTACTTGTACCATGTTATAGTTGGTCAGCTCTTCCAAGCATTGCTCTGCAACACTTTCAGCACTTTGTTCACCAACATTTCCATGAACTAAACCCTCTGCTGTCCACAGGTTTATCAATCTTCTTGCTGGGATCTTATAGTCTGCTGGAAACAATCCGAAGTAAAAAAGACATCGCCTCAAATACAAAGGTAGATATTCATTAATGTCTTTGTGGAGTTGAGGCCAAGGTTCTTCATCTTGATTTAGCTGTTTAAGCACTCTTGACCATTCCTCTAGAGTAGGTTCTCTCTTTGACAACAATTCTGCCAGATTTACGATGACCTTTGGCAGCCCTCCGCATTTCCTTAAAATCAGTTTTTTCAAATCCTTTTCTAGCTGGGAGGAGATGTTCTGCTTCAAAGTATGCATAAACAATGCCCAACTTTCATCATCAGTTCGTAAATGCAGTTTGTAGCTGAAGTTAGACTCAGAGATTAGTGGAGCTTCTTTTGATCTGCAAACTGTAAAAATTATTCTGGACCCGTTCAACAAGTTTCTAAATACTCCACTCATTGTTTCCCAGAAGCTTCGAGCACACGAGTCGTCAACAACAATGAGAGATCTTTTATCTGCAAAGATAGTATCAACCATTGTGAAAATTTGTCTGTCATGGAGACAAACTCCAACACCAAAAATCTTTTCCACGATATCCACCTCGCTGGTTCCCGAGACCCATAGGCGTTGAGGAAAATGGTGCACAATAGCATTGTCGGTATAGACTAACTTCGCAAGGCTTGTCTTGCCAATGCCTGCAACACTGAGGATCGAAATAGTGACGCAACGGGCATCTTCTACCAGCAACTTTGAAGTAATTGCATGTACATCTTCATCAAAGCTAACAATGTCAAGTTGGTCAACAGCAGAAGCAAAGGTTAAGCTTCTAACATTGTTGTTTAATGAAATTGGATTTGAAATGAGTTGAGGTTTTCTATCAGCAATGTCATCAACATGATCTTTTATTCGTGATAACTGTGCCGCAAGCTTTGTTTTGAGAAATCAAATTAGGAACGACCATAATCATTTTCTTCAAAGGCGCTTTCTCGTTCTCCTTTTGTTGTTGCTGAAGGGACCAAAGGAAGAAACTAACTATATTATTAGCTGAATAACAAACATCAAAAAGTTCGTCTATCCAGGCCATATCTTCTTTACTTAATTTTTCTATTTCAACATCCTTGAGAAATTCCAGGAAAGATCTGAAGTTGTCACATAAGCACAAAACTTCTCTTTTCACAGTATGGCTAAGCTGCTTTTCTGCTGCTAGGGCTTCAAACTGTGTTATGGTGCCGAAAATGATAGTGTTCCTCACGGTTAGGCCATAGGAGTTCCTTTCAAATGTGCCGCGATACTCTTGTGCGAAAATGGCAAATGTTCGCAGTATCTGGTTGTAGACGTTTGACCACTTAAGAACAAGTTTAGAGTAATCAATCAATTGCATAGCAAGCACAACAAAGAGCAGATCTTTTGTCTGAACACCAAAAGCCATAACACACCGAAGAAAACCATATTTCTTCAGACTGTTGTCTGATGTAATTATTAGCTCAGTGATTGCATCTTCGATGTTGTTAATCAGTTCATTCAACTTTCCTTGGTCAATGATTTTTCCTGAGAATCCCTGGAGCAACTGATGTTCAACCTTTTGAATATAAGGTTCTACTCCAAGCAAGATGTCTGACTCTTGAAGAAGAAGGCTGGAGAGTTTTCCCGATACTGTGGATAAATTTCGCAGCGTTTCTTCCATGGATGAGATTACAGCTTTCGATTTAGAATGAAGTTGCAAGAAAGATTGAGAGTAGCGTTATCAAAGAAAGGATGACAATCTTTCCTCCACATCGAGCAGGAAAGTTATTGCAATTTGCAAGGCTCGTTACCGACTAAGTAGGTAAAATTCACTGATAGCCATTGATGTTTGGGGTCTGTTACAAAAAAAAAGTGTTAAAAAGAGTACATGGTAGTCACATAGCACAGCCGAAACAACAACAGCAATTGTAATATGCTAGATACTTACCGGTCTTATATGCCCCGAAACACAATTCATCAAATCAACAACAACTACAGTAAAACCTCTATATAGTAATACACTTGGAAACGGACTATTTGTATAACGATTGGGAGTTTATTCCTATATAGAGTTTGGTACAACAAAGATTCTAAAACTTCGGACCGACTAGTTGTATAACAATATAGAGGTTTTAATGTATAATCAAAATATTGTCCTCTATAAACTGCACTACTTGCCAATCTTATCTTTTTTTTTGGTAACCCAATCTTATCTAGTACCTTCAACTCTATGTATGAAATATTATATTTGAGGTTTCATTAACTTTTATATAGTAATGATCCATCAAATTTACAGTAGCTAGAACTTGAAATAAATGTTTAAGAAGATGATTGAAAGACAAAGCTTACTAGAGAAAACATCATCCACCCTTGTCTGAGCTGATTTAACTCTTAATTCTTCAATTTACTACTTAATTTTGCTTAATCCAATCATTGCTTCCATTTCAATCGGTTTAAACTTACCTGCGAACTGCAAATAATGTATAACGACAGCTCTTGATAAGATTGTGACCGTCCGATCTGAAATAAGATAGAGCCACAATCCCACATCGCTAAAAATGAAGCAAAAATAGAGTTTATAAAGCTGTAGAATAGAGGAATGGGCACGACCTTACTTGAACAGGATCTGTTCTATAGGATCGTACATCTGTATCCTTGATCACTAAGGAGACAGGACCCCACGTCTGGTCGATGAATTCTGACCGTCTGATCTGAGCGTGATTAACGGCTTGATCGTTCCTCGGGATGATCTGTGCTGTAGAGGATCGTTTCCAGCCATCTTCGGATTACTGGTATGGTCAAACGGTTGTCTGACAGACTTCAATTTTTTTTTGCTACTTGTTGTAAAAGATGGGCATAAACACTTATTTAAAGAGGAAACAAAAAATACCTTTGTTAATAATTTAAACCATTTAAATAATTAGTAATTTTGGTAAACTTGTTTAAGTTGAGAATGGAGTGAGATATTTTATCCTTCTCTCCATTTGAAATGGATATTATATGGTGGCTACAAATTTATATCTATGATTTAACCACCACTTCAATGGCTAATGAGATACTTATCCCATATTGTGATGTTTTCTTAAATAAATATAAAAAAAATATTTAATTCACTAAATGCTATGTGTTTTAAAAATAATATATAAAACCTATATAAATATATATAGTTCCCTTGTAGTTTACTTCCTACATTATTGTAACAACATTAAAATTGAAGTGAAGTGAACTCAATTTATTAGGAATCTCAAAATATTGAAGTTGAAGTACTTGGAGGAGTGAAGTCTTCACGATGGGCCTTGGCCCATCATATACATAATTGGCTTTTTTTTATTCTTATTTACATAATTGGCTTCATAAGTGTGATTCTATTTATACCAGTACATTGAAAGATAATAATCTTTAAAAGTATTTGTTTTTTTCTTTTACATAAAAAGTACCAAATTCAAGAAATGCCTTCAATTTAAGGTGAACTTTCTCATATTTCCTTTCTTTCTCTTTTTTTTTTTTTTTCTTCTAGAAATTAATGGAAAACATAGCTGTGAAAGTTAAGATAAATATTGGTTTCATGATTTATCTAAAGGGTGGGCCTTATTTAGAGTCAGTTGTCCCTTCGACACAAATAATATGTGGTAGCTTGGAATATAATTGAGAACATATGGCTCAAATTTTTCATGAGAGAGCAAACAAAAATGGTAGAGACAAAGATTGATAAAAGCTTCTGGCTTACAAAATGCCATGTCAACTCCATTATTTTTAAAGAAAATGCTATGAACCAATGAGGAGTCACTTGTAGATATTGATATGATAAACAGGACAATATCTTCTAACCCAAGTTATATTATTTATACCTCCCCCTACCTCACCAAATTTATCTCCCAAACAATCACAATTGCCTAACAAATACACTTGATATTTCAAATACAAATGGCTGCTTCCTCCTCCTCCATGGCCCTCTCCTCCCCGTCATTCGCCGGACAGGCTGTCAAGCTCAGCCCATCCGCCTCCGAGCTTATGGGCAACGGCCGTGTCTCCATGAGGAAAGCAGCCACCAAGAAAGTTGCTCCTTCCAGCAGCCCGTGGTACGGTCCTGACCGTGTTAAGTACTTGGGACCATTCTCCGGAGAGCCCCCAAGCTACTTGACCGGTGAGTTCCCGGGTGACTATGGTTGGGACACTGCTGGACTCTCTGCTGACCCTGAGACCTTTGCCAAGAACCGTGAGCTCGAAGTCATTCACTCAAGATGGGCTATGCTTGGAGCTCTTGGATGTGTTTTCCCCGAGCTCTTAGCTCGCAACGGTGTGAAGTTTGGGGAGGCTGTGTGGTTCAAGGCAGGGTCTCAGATATTTAGTGAAGGTGGTCTTGACTACTTGGGCAACCCGAGCTTGATCCACGCACAAAGCATTTTGGCAATCTGGGCTTGTCAGGTTGTGTTGATGGGTGCTATTGAAGGTTACAGAATTGCTGGTGGACCCCTCGGAGAGGTGGTTGACCCGATCTACCCTGGCGGGAGCTTTGACCCGTTGGGATTGGCCGATGATCCGGAGGCTTTTGCAGAGTTGAAGGTGAAGGAGCTCAAGAATGGAAGATTAGCAATGTTCTCAATGTTCGGATTCTTTGTTCAGGCTATAGTAACAGGAAAGGGACCATTGGAAAACTTGGCTGATCACCTTTCTGATCCGGTTAACAATAATGCTTGGGCTTTCGCCACCAACTTCGTCCCCGGAAAGTAATGAGCTTCAAACCAGAGCGGATTTTTGTTTTCTGTATCTACTTTCTCTATGTAAATTTGATGGGAGCTAATGGAAGGAACATTTTGAAGTTTGTGTGCTATAATTTGACAAGATTAACTATCAATGTCACACAGGAAGCCATGAAATTCTAAAATATTCCTTATTTAACCAACTGAAACAATAGATTCCATATTCATATTAAAAAATCAATTAACTTATTCAGAATCCATCCACAAGTCGAACAACTTCGAAACAATATATTGAATCCAATTAGAAAAGCTTCAATTCACACATTCAAAAACATAATAATAAAAGTTCACAGGCCTCAGCAACTGACACAACTGCAGTTTTCATACAAACAAGTCTCAAAAGGACTCCCGGGTGAATCTCTTACATCTTTCAAGAGCTACATCTTTCGCTCGTTCATTCTTCAGTAACTATTATCCAATAATCCTGTCATCAGAAACAACAAGTCAGTCTGTAGAATTTATCCTTATTATGGAACATTATACAATGAATGTTAATGGCAACATATGAGAACATACCTATTATTATGCCTGCAGACATTGTCAATCCTCGATGCACACATCAACTACATGTCCAATCTTATTCCGATCCTCACTATTTACATCCTTGAGTTTTGGAGACAACAAAGGCAACTTGCTTAATTTCACTTTCAGAAGAGTCTTCACATGCCGAAGTGCATCAGGAAGCATCTTCAAATTCACACAGTGTCTGATCTCCAAGTCTTTCAGATGAGGAAATGCTCCTTCCTCCATGTCCCATAGCTCTAGATTCTCCAACTCCCACAACTTGAGGACTTGTAGCTTTGGAAATCCCCTGCGACTGCAAACCATTCTCTTTCCAATAAAAGATTTGGAATACAATCTGAGTATTTTGAGTCTCGGAAGCTTAAATAATGTTTGCATTGGATCATCTAAAAGCCCAGATGCTGACAAGGTCAGCTCAATCAGGTTTTGGGGAAACTTCGACACCAGCTGCTGATTCTTCAGTTTTCCAACCAAGTAGATGCTAGATAGATCAGTGTGATCTGATAAGGAGTCCAAGTGAAGATCCCATGGCTGTTCTGATTCATCGAACGATTTTAGTCTCAATTTCTTGAGGCATTTTAGGTTCATAACCCAGTTTTGCACCGATTTTAGCTGAGAGGACATTGCATCTTTTTGAGATTGCATTGACACCTTGGATTTCACTCCCAATTTTGTAATGTTTGGCAGTGTGTCGAGGCTATTTTTCACTGGACTATTCTCATCTATAAATAAGCCCCAAATAGTTTGAAGTTCCTCTAGAAACTTCTCGTCCAGGCGAGGCAGAAAAACTGTCCGAAAACTCTGATCTAAGAACAAATGTCTCAGTTTTTGCATTTTCCAAATTGACCTTGGAAGAGTATGGATGCAGGTCCGCTTCAAATCCAACGTTTGAAGGCTTAGCAATTTGTCAATGAACATTGGAAGTCTCTCAAGGTAAGTTGAACGCAATCCAAGGTACCTCAGATGGTTTAGTTTACCTAGTACCTTTGGCAATATGGGTCTGTAAACAGTTTCAAGATCCAATATCAATAAGAAAACGAAGCAATTTTCTGAAATGCGTCGTTCAAGGAAGTTACCTATATCCTTTCCTGCATCTTCTCGACTATCAAATGATATAAAGCTGACACAATTTCGATAACAAGGATATAGATTTCTGGAGTTGTTACCATGTATGTGTTGAAATGTAGCATCATCTGGGTTAAGATGATCAGCAAGACGCCGAACTCCACTAGTGATATTACTATGGCCTTGGAGAAAATTAGTTTCCTTGGCTTTTGCAAGCCAGTGAACTCTTAGAGCCTCAGGTAGACGACACGCCTTGATCTTCCCATTGACTTTCCTCTCTGTCACTTGTACCACGTTGCAGTTTACCAATGCCTCTAAGCATTGCTCTGCAATACTTTCGACTCTTCTTTGATCATCTTTCCTCTGTGTCAATATACCCTCTGAAACCCACAGGTTTATCAATCTTCTGGCTGGGATCTTATAGTCTGCTGGAAACAATCCAAAGTAAAAAAAGGCATTGCCTCAAATACAAAGGTAGATACGTAATGATGTCTTTCTGGATTTGTGGCCAAGGTTCTTCATCTCGATTTAGCTGTTCAAGCACTCTTGACCATTCTTCTACAGTGGCTTCTCTCTTTGACAACAATCCTGCCAGCTTTACAATGGTCTTTGGCAGCCCACCGCATTTCCTTAAAATCTGTGTTTTCAGATCTTTTTCTAGTAGGGAAGGGATGCTTAGCTCGAAAGTATCCATAAACAACGCCCAAGTCTCATCATCAGTTCGTAGACGCATCCTGTAGTAGAAATTAGTCTCAGAGATTGCTGGTGCTTCTTTTGTTTTTCGCACCGTGAAAATTATTCTTGAACCATTGAACAAGTTTCCGAGTACTCCACTCATTGTGTCCCAGAAGCTTCGAGCACACGAGTCGTCGACAACAATGAGAAATCTTTTATCTGCAAAGACAGTATTAACCATTCCGACATTACAACAACCTCCAACACCCAAACCTTTTGCAATGATATCCATGTCATCGGTACATGAGACCCAGAGGCGTGAAGGAAAATTATGCACAATAGCGTCGTTGGTGTAGACTAAATTTGCAAGGCTGGTCTTACCAATTCCTGCAACACCAAGGATTGAAATAGTGATGCAACGGACATCTTCTTCCAGCAACTTTGCAGTAATATCATGTACATGTTCAGCAAAGCTAACCATGTGAAGTTGGTCAGCAGCAGAAGCAAGAGTTGAGCTTCTAATGCTGTTGCTAAATGGGACTGGAGTTGAAATGAGCCGAGGTTTCCTATTAGCAATATTGTGGACATGATCTTTTATCTGTGATAACTGTATGGCGAGCTCGTTTTGAGAAATCATGTTGGGGACAGCCATAATCATTTTCTTCAGAGACCTTTTCTTGTTCTCCTTTCGTTGTTGATGAAGGGACCAAAGGAAGAAATTACCTACATTATAAGCTGAAAAACAATCATCAAAGATTTCGTCTATCCATGACATGTCTTCATTAGTTAGTTTTTCTATTTCAACATTTTTGAGAAATTCTTGCAAGGATTTGAAATTCTCACATAACCACAGAACTTCCCTTTTCACAGTAGGACTAAGCTGCTTTTCTTCTTCCATGGCTTCAAACAGCATTATGGTTCCGAAAATGATTGTGTTCCTCACGATCAGTTCATCGGAGTTCCTTGCGAAACTGTCACAGTGCTTTATGAAAGGAGCAAGTGTCTTCGATATCTGTCTGTAGATGTTAGACCACATGAGGTTGAGTTTAGAGTAATCAATCAATTGCATGACAAGCATAACGGAGAAGAGATCTTTTGTTTGAACACCAAAAGCCATAACATACTGGAGGAAAGCATATTTCTTCAATCTGTTGTCTGATGAAATAACTAACTCGATGATTGCATCTTCAATGTTGTGAATCACTTCATTCAACTTTACTTGGTCCATACGTTTATCAAATTCTTTGAATAACTCGAGCAACTTACGTTCAACCCTTTGAATCCAAATTTCTACTCCATGCAAGATGTCTGACTCTTGAAGAAGCAGATTGGAGAGTTTTCCCAATACTTCGGATACTTTTTGCAGTGTTTCTTCCATGGATGAGATTTAGATCAGAGTTCGGTATATTGAAGCACTGAGTTTGAAATATTGCTTGTAATAGAGTAAATGATAAGTTTTGATGTATTCAATGAAAGATGTTAGCCACTTGATTTTGTCTTAATTCATCTAGTTTGGAATCTTATTGACTTTGATTTTGTCTTAAGAAATTCATCTGGTTGTTAGGATGTATTTTTTGTTGATATGTCTACATCTTGCTAGGTGTGTCATTGACTTTTGCTTAAGTTGATATATGTATGAAGTCCTCAGGCTTAAATTAATAGTTAACCTTTTTGTGAATCATCTTAAACATTCAATGGCAATTTTCACTAGCACCACTTTCAAACTACAAAAACTTTGACGCCCGGTGACATTAGAGGATAAATGAAAACAATTCCTGAAACCTTGAGAAAACAGATTCCTAATTAAAACATTATAATTCCAATAATCTTGACAATACAGACTCTCGTAATATCATAAATATCTCAACACCGACTCTCAAATTCAGAGTTGTTGATCAGGAACATCGGATTTCAAACTAAAAATAAATTGCATACAAAAAAATGATGAGAATGCATTACTTAAAGCACTGGCAATCCAGTCTGATGCTGGTGGTGCCAAATTTCAAATTCTACTCAGATGTAAAAGGACACATTTATGGCAGAAACCAGAAATCAATTGCAAAGTGAACAAGTCGATTAATCTTAGGCGGGAATAATCAGCAGAACAACACAAACTCAAACACAACTACAGCAGCTATAGAGCCAGCATCCATGAATGCAGCTCTAACTTCACATATTACATATCATTCTTTAATAGAGATGATAAAACTTTACATTACATGGTGTGACTTGTGAACATCATGAATATGTACAAGTATTACCATACCATCCTATCTTTTAAAATTTCACCATTATTAGAGGTAGTAGTAAACTTACATGAAAACTTCCAACATGACACCAAAACAACACTATCCTGATTGGGTTGACACGAAATCTTTTCGCTTGGATTAGAATTTGCATTGGACACTAACCTCTAATAGTTGACAGGCTACCCACACTTGTACAAATTGTCATCCCTAGATTAATCAAAGGCAACAAAAACGATAACGAAAAAGACATTGCGGAATTGCAATCCAAGACTCATATTCTATCAATAACTCTTCAAGTAATCCTCCTGGAATCAAACCATCTCCCAAGAATGAACTCCGAACTGCTAATTGCTTACATAACATAGCAGTTCCTAAAGAAACTAATAACATATATGCACAAACAAGCACTTCATTTAATGCTTCATGATTGAAAAATATCTTTTAACAGTGTTCCTCAATTCAAAACATACACAGTGGCAGGTTCTTGAAAAAGAACACATTTTTATGATCAATATTACAATAATGTTGTCCTAGCTAAAAGGGATTCTTCGCATCTAGCGGCCCTGAGACTGAACTAAATCCCTGTTGAAATCCTAGGCAAACATCAACCTTAAAGGATGACTGTAGCAGAAAAACAAACTGAATCTAAAATTGAAAATAGAGAGAAACTTAAGTGTGCTATCATATATTAATGAAACACATTTTAGTCTTAGAGTTATCAGGGGAGTGCAGAAAAGATGTTGTTAGCTTTAACTATCACGTCGAGCTTTTAATTCAATCGATTAAATAACATGGTATTAGCGCCTTTATAACCAAAATGCCCTAAGTTTGAATAACCCAATACCATTCGCGTGAGGGGTATATCAGATATTAATATTAAAGATGTTGATATAAAAAACGTTGTTAGATTTAACTATCACGTCGAGATTTTAGTCCGATCGATTATACAATCAACCTCTTCGAAATAGCGAATGAGATATTCGAGTCGGGAGCGAAGTTCAGGTGGGTAGGGTATGGTGCATAGGTGCCTTAGCCCCTCCAAATAACAAGCCAATTCCTCCATTGTTACCTTGGAAAACGACCAACAGATGAACCTCAATCTTCGACTATTTATAAAGAAGATCAAACCAAATTTAGCGCGCGATTTCAATTAAATTCAACTTAGGGCTCCATATAAAGACGGTTCTCTCTAAGCCCATATTTCGAGCCCAAATCCTCCCATCTTACCGTATAAACGCTTTAGGTCCAGTTTATCATTACTTTCCCGACAGTTTTTCCGAGTAGTGTTTTTTTCAACAAAAGTTAGAATTTGTATCTTTTAGCAAAAGGTATTTAGAAATTGTAAAGAAAGTTTATATTGATATTTCTTAACTAAAAAGGCGTTCACTTGCAATATATTTTTTTACCAAAGGATGGAAGAAACCATAATAAGACTTATAATGTGAAGGTTAATTATTTGACATTGTAATGTCACGTGTCATTTGATGATGGTTTTGCCTTAAACATACATATTCTCTAAAGATCTTAGCCCAGCTCGGGTTGACAAACCCGTCTTTTATGGTAATTAGGACATATATACGATGACATGAAAAGATATGTGCTCGAAATCTTGAAAGCAAAAGTCGTCATGGGACCTATATAGTCCGTAGTTAGTTTGTAACTTTTGAAGTTTAAAATGCTACTGATGCATTAAACCAAATTAGGTCGTGTATGATCCAAATGAGTGGATTTGAATTGAAATTTGAATAATATACAAAAAAGAATGAAGATGGATGAAAGGCAAGTTATGGGTCCGGTCCTTTGTTGGGCATATTAAACAAGATGTCTACAACAAATAACTAGGTCTACCTATTAATTGGGTAGGCAAGATGTCTTAATCTACAAAAACACATATCTATTCTAATTTATATATAATTAGAAAGCAGCAATTAGACTTGAGCCAAATACTTTGCTGAATCCAGACCTCAATTAACTAATCATATGATGATTTTGATTGGCTCATATATTCAAGGAATCCCATTATCTCTATTTATCTCAGATATTGATATTGTGGTGTTTGATTTATTAAACCATATTATATCTTAGGGTGAATAATTTAAAGGTACCTGACGTTTTGCGAAACACACTGTTTAGTCCTCTCATTTTCAAAAACACACGAATAGGTCCCTAACGTTTTGTGAAACACACTGTTTAGTCCTTTCGTCTGTTTCTGATGACCAATCTGTTAGTCAAAATGTACGTCAGTCAACATCCAATTTAAAAATAATTGGTACCAGGTGAATAACACATTCATTGGCTGTTGATTGAAGTACATTTTGACTAACATATTGGTCACGAGAAACAGACAGAAAGACTAAATAATGTGTTTCGCAAAACGTTAGGGACCTATTCGTGTGTTTTTGAAAATGAGAGGACTAAACAGTGTGTTTCGCAAAACGTTAGGGACCTTTAAATTATTCACCCTATATCTTAATATATACATGAGAGATTAATATAAAAAAGAACTTGAATCCTCCTATAATTTCTTTAAAAAAGAATCTATGTTATGCACATGCAAGCTTAAGGAACATTCGCTTGAACAAATGTATCAAAGATTAATATATATAAACGATATTGTCGGATATATAGTAAAATCTCTCATTATTTTGTCCACAATACAAATTTACAAATTGAACTTTACATCAACTGTTTTTGAATCATTAATTGGTCTCAGTTTAGCATATACATACTATTATATAGCTAACAGAAATCATCCTACATATTTCAGATTTAAAATCTTGATGATAATCAAGATGACAATAATCAAATACCACTAAAAAGAAAAAAATAGGGAGGATGGAAAATTTTTTATCTTTTATTTTATTTTATATATAGCTCCAAGAGTTGCTGAAACTTGGTGCAACCAAAATCTACCAAATTAACTTACTATGACACACAGAGTTTCCATTGTTGTTTAACCGCTACCCTTTTGTTTAATACAATATTAATTCTAACTTAACCATGATTATATATTGAATAAAAATATACTATTGATTTTGATAATCATACTTGTATATATATTATCAGTGATACCAATTAAGAAACCAACTTATCTAACTAAACATATTAAGTGGCATGAAGAGAATCAAGGTTTGTCCAGCCATAGTCTCCAATTGGCCGGAAACGAGTCCCGGCCACTCTTTTCGACTCTCTGATTGGACCCCACAAGATAATTATGGAAGTGATTATCGCAATAGTCGCGATTATTGGTATGCAAGACGTGCGTTTTTAAGTAGTTATCATTTTGAAGATGAACGAAACGGACTCAAGGAGAAGTTGAAGAGAAGTGTGAAAGGATTTAATGTGGCAGCTGCTGGAGTTGTGTCGGAAATTCGAAGGGAAATATCGAGGAAAAGAATTGTAATTAGGGCTTTCAGGTTTACCTTAGCGTTGCCATCTTTTGTGTTTGTAAGTATAAGATGTTTCACACCATGGGTTACTAAAAAAGAGTTAATATCTTATACTGATTAATTACTGAATATATTTTTATGGATTGTACGTAGTATATATGAAATTGCCTTCATTTTACAGAGTTTAGATTGAGAATATTAATGATTGTATAATTAATGAGTTGAATTAGATGAAGGTTTTATTGTTGTATATAGAGGATGTCTGGATAATGTTTTCTTTTTCAATGCTTTTAGAGCATGTTTGATAATCAATTGACTTAATTTTATGTGAAAACAAAAAGAATAAATATAAATTGTGAAAATATCTCTAGTGTTTTTAGGAGTAATATTTGTTCAATGTCTCACATTGCTAACTTAAAAGTTATTATTAGCTTCTTAAATTAATATGTATCAAATAATCTTATTCTCTTAAAGTGTCTTTTGAAGTTGGTTAGGTTTTGCTAAGAATATTACCCCTAACATTATGAGAAAAGATGCAATTGTAAAGATCCTAAATCAAGATTTGGAATTCCTAAATCTCCTGATTTTGGAAGATATGAGGATCCTTTGGTTTTACAATTATAAAATGATTTGAACAATGAGGAGTTCATATGAGATTAGATTTCATTTTTTTTCATCTAACTTTTGGGATTTGAAACCTCTAAAGTTTAAATCTCCTAAAGTTAATCCTTGCCTATAAAATTATTATTGTTTTTAAATAAAAGACATTATTTATTTGGTAAATAAATTGCATTACACTTGAAGAAAATCAAAACCGATAAAACTTTTTTTTTAATGTAATAGCCGCTAAATTATTGTTTGATGATTAGTTGAATTATAGTTGAAGAAATTGAGTTTTTTTTCACGCAAAATTGTTTCATATTTTGAGTTGCTTTTTCACTGAAAATTGGTTCATATTTATTTGAAAAAATGATTTATTAGTCCATCACTTTTATCAAAACTTATTGTTTGGTCTTTATATTTTGAAAAATTCACTATAAGAGTCTTTTGTCATAATTAACTATTTAGCCATTTTTGTCCATCTTTTAGATTTAAAACATAATATATTTTAACTTTCAAGACATTTATACTGCAATACAAAATGCTTTGTGATTCTGTTATATCGTGTCTGTCTGTCTATGCCGAAATATAAAAGTTACAGATTCTAAGAAAAATGGACAGAATGATCAAATAGTTAATTATAATGAACTATGAGGATCTTGTAGTGAGTTTTTCAAAATATGAGAACCAAACAGTGAGTTTTGACAAAAGTCAGGGACTAATATTTATTTTGAGTATGACTAAAAACGTACACAAATTTATAAAAAAATGTCAATCTATCGAAACACATTTTTGCTTTAGAAATACATTTACAAACTTAATTACATGCTACGTGTGGATCTTGTTTTCTATGGATTAAATTTAGCAAAATTCAGTTCAGCAAATTTACTTAAACAAATTTCAATTTAATTCAGTTTAGTTCAACAAATTTTAATCACAAGACCGTAATATAAACCCCTTCAACTCATCTATAACTTGATCTGGAAAGCCAGATATAACCGTCAAATAATATGAAACCAAATAGTTCAAGTTTTTCCCTTTTTGTTAAATAAAGAAAAAAAAAATCTAATCTTTGCATTAGAAACATGGGTTTTGCAAAGGAACCATAAAAATTCCGACATTAGAATAGATTTGTGTCATTTCGTTTATTAGGAGGAAAAGTCGTAATTCTCTAAAAATTATACCACATTTTTATCCCTCTATATATTAATGGTACCGACAAAAAAAATTAATCTAAATTATAATCAGCTACTGATTTGAATCATTTCTGTTAATCATTAATTTGTTCCAACAGTAGAACATGAATTATTCATTGAATTGATTGATTGATGAAAAACAATGGCTATTTTGGGATGAATTATTTCCAAATAAAGGGCTAGATTAATTTGTTATTACCTGTAATTTGTTCAATGAAAAGCAATTAACTAGAACTTTTGATTGGCAATTAGTTGCTTTAGTTACCAGTTTATTCTTGCTCATGTGCCCGCATAAAGGTTAGAGCTTAGTCCTATCAATAATAATCAATACCTAAAAAAACTAACATATGTTTCCCAAATTAATCCCCATTAATAATTGAGAAATATTGGTCAAAGTGGAAGTGGCCAAGCAAAAGAATGGTTTTCCTTAAATGTGAATATGATTATGATTATGATTATGAGACTATGAAAGGGAGAAATATTTTTGCCATTCATATGTAAAACAATTCAATATTAAATCTAATGGTTGTAAAATTATCTAATTTCAATTTCCGAAAAAATAGTTTTTTTTTTTAACCACAAAGTAATGGCTTAGTGGTTGCTTCAAAAGGAAGTGTGGCATCATGAGTTCAAATTTAAAAATTGACAAATATAAAATTTTAGACAAAAAAATTTTTTAGCTTTTGTTATGTCTAATTTCATATTTTTGACCATTCTATCAAGTTTAAAATATACATATTGTATGTTCATCAAAAACATATATTTGTCATTCATGAGATTTAAGATTACACATTGTGATAATGCTAAACCTTTTTTTGGAAGCCACAAGCATTAATGAGCCACTAACGAACAAAACGATAACAAATTAGCATCTAAGGAACTCGAAAACGCATCAAGCATAGTAGAAATAGCATAAAGTGACATTAGAGTTTAACAAAGAATTAATGAATTTTTTGCTTAGTGTGCCAAATCATAGGTCTAGACATAGACATGGCGTTACTAGGTAACGCATGAGCCAACTTGTTGATAATATTCGTAGAAAAAATAATGAAAATATCGGAGCACTGTGCAAAAATCCTTCGAACCATTCCAAAAAGAAGTTTGTTTTGGGAACTCGATGATCAATCTCCATGCTTGTTTTCCCAAATTTAATAATTGACACACTATAGTAAATGAGGTTAAAGATTCTATCTTACAATCTAAAAAAATGAAATTTGTAAATAACTAAATGAGCCTTTTACATTGAAAGATGTAAACCTATCTTCCTGAATTTCCTTTCCATTTCTTGCAACTTGTCAACAAGTCATCAAAAACAAAAAGAAAATAGCATTTCTGAAATTGGATGAGACCAAATTGATTTGATTTGATTCAATTCAACATGTGAAGTGACAACAACTCAATTAGCAATTGGTCTTCTTCACTTACTCTTTTATTATTATAATTAGAACATTGGTCTATTTTCTAAAACTATATTTGACATAAAACGAGTAAAAGATAATAATAACCAAATTGACCTTTTAGTTATTAGAAAACAATAAATTTATGTTAAACTGAAATTTTGTGGATGAAGCAATTCAATTTGACCAAGCCTCATATTATTTATAGAAACATTTTTAGTGCGAGCGCGGATTAGTTTAAGATTGTACCAAAAATATTGCATGATTAACCCAAGATATTACTGCATTTGTTTCTCCTTAATCATAAATATTGCACATTTCATCAACAACATAAGAAAAATATCATATACTTGAATTAATTCTTCAAGGGACATATGTAAAACTAATTTAGTGAGAAATTTACATCTGTTAGGTTGGTTGCTTATTGAGTAGTATGTTTTTCCTTACTTATTTTCAACAAAATTTGGTACGGTTAAGTTATATTTATTAAGTAACCTATTTTTCCGTTACATTTAAAGACTCCATTTTTTAGTTTAATTCATCCTCAAATAACATCATTTTAAAGAGAAATGATTGCGATACACATACAAATGTTACTTTGTAGTATAGTTAGTTTATATGAGATATTTTCAGTAAATCTCAGATGCTATTAATGTAATTTACACATATATCCACATCATCCTATTTAATTATTTGTCATTGAGTATACATGAAAAAACACAGCATATCACCATCCAATCCAATGCAATAAATAAAAAGCAAAAATACAGGAGCCAAGTGTAGCAGCCTACAATCAATAGATGCAACCACAGCCACAAAACTGCTAGGGACCCCCACAAGTGGTTAGCTGTAATGTCTTCATTTCTTCATTTTTGATTCAGAAAATCTCTACCTTATCTTCTCACTCTCACTTTCTTCATTCTCCACCAATCTCTATTTCACTCCTTTTCTTCCCCTTTCTTTCCTTTTCTCTCTTCTTTTTCCCAATACTTGGTCTCAAATTCCCCTCATCAAGATTCTTTCTTTTGGGATCTTTTCCTATTATTCATACTTGTTGGAATAGTTATATCTCATTTATAAGTATACCCTTTTAGCAAGTTCTAATCTTTTTGCAAAGTTCTAATCTTTTTCCAATTGGGTGAGAAAAAAAGTGGGTGAAGTTTTGATTTGATAAAGGGAGATGAAGATTCAATGTGATGTGTGTGAAAGAGCTCCTGCAACTGTGATATGTTGTGCAGATGAAGCAGCACTTTGTGCTAAATGTGACATAGAAGTTCATGCTGCTAACAAACTTGCTAGCAAACATCAAAGGCTTCTTCTTCAGTGTCTTTCAAATAAGTTGCCTCCTTGTGATATATGCCAAGTATGTTCATTTTCTCTCACTTTCTGCAATTTCTATGAGTTTTTTCTTGATGTATCTATGGTTTGTAGATGTTATTTGGCCTTAATTATCATATGTTATAATCATGTTTTATATTAGTCTCTTGCCTCTAGAGTAAGATGTAGCTTACCTTGAACTTATTCGAAAATGATTTGGTTAAGTGAAAACTTTAAGCAAGTTTAACGAATCAATAGGTCATCTTGAGCAAGTTTAACGAGCCAATAGGTTATTTTGAGTATGTTTAAGGTTCAACATGCCACTTTAACCATGTTGAAAGGTGAAGAAGTCAATTAAATCAACAAGGGAGTGAAAAGGCTGATTTTAAACAAGTTTAGAGTTGATGAGATATCTCTAAAGTTCTTCAGGGTTTTGATGTATTAAGCCCCTAAAGTCAAGGGAAGTACTTGGTGATTGTTTGAGCATCTCTCTCAAAGTGTTCAAATGTAATTTGAAGTCTCATATGTGAATATTCTGTGAAGTTTGTGTGACTGATTGTTCCTTCTTCTGAAATTTGATGACAGGAAAAACCAGCTTTCATATTCTGTGTAGAAGATAGAGCTCTATTTTGCCAGGACTGTGATGAGCCAATCCATTCAGCTGGCAGCCTCTCTGCGAACCACACGAGGTTTCTGGCCACCGGAATCCGGGTGGCTTTAGGTGGTTCTAGTTGTACTAAGGACACTAACAACACCTATTTAGAGCCACCAAATCAAAGTGCACCAGTACAACAAACTTCTTCTGTTAAATTGCCTGTGCAGCAAACATCAAATGTCAGTTCTCCTTGGCCAGATTTTGAGTTTTCGGATTTTGGACAATCCACAGACAAGGTGAGGATCTTGTTCATTTACTCTTTCCTAATAGTCTAGCTTTCTCCTAGATAGAACGTGAATTGTCTTCAGATTTCTTTAATGGCTAGTCTAAAACGTTATTCTTGATTCTCTCAACAGAAGGATAATCTTGAATTCGGAGAATTCCAGTGGCTATCAGATATGGGACTCTTCGGTGACGAAGTCCCTCAAGAGGCACTTGCTGCAGCTGAGGTTCCTCAGCTATATGTCCCACCAACAATGAATGTTACTTCATACAAACCAAACAAGTACAACATGTCTAATAAGAAGCCAAGGATTGAGATTTCGGATGAAGATGACGAGTTCTTCACTGTCCCCGATCTTGGTTGAACTTGAACTTCAACACTTGCCATTCGGCTTCGGTTTTATTTATCTATTATATAAGTATATTTTTAGCTGTGGAAACATAATATGTGGATTAACTAATGCATTTCAGATGAAACACAGAGGTTAAATTAGCATAGAAATGTGCCTAGTTTAACAATATTATTTTATATTTTGGTTCTTCAATGTAGTGGTGATTGTGGCAATGGCTATTTGCCTATTTCAATACTTATATTTTCATGCATGAGCAATATAATCTGAAATCAAAATGTATAGATTTCTTTTTAATAATCTACAATGGAACTTGAATCAATTGCCGAATTAGTATGTGGATGCGGATTTTCAAACAACATGACGATGATGGAATAGGCTGTATTTGTAAATTATGGAAACCTAGATCAAATGTTCCTCCAAACAGAAGTAACTATAGAAGCTGCATACAACCTCCAAATTATGAGAGAAATTACAGTGACTCGTAAATTACATCTAGCACATGAAAATAATATTCTAAACAATTTCAGTTGTAATATAATGAATATAAAAGCAGAACCGAAACAGGCTTATACCATATGCAAACGAACACATAACAGTTGCTTCATCCAAATCTTGATTTTGGATGAAAATGTTCTACAAGGAAATCTTCCAAAAAAAAATTGCGTGTTGTGTCGATTAATCAGTAAAAGCTATGCCAGTTAGGCATCTTCAGAGGAGAACCCCTTTAGCTAATGAAACACTTGTACCATGCACCAATACTGAACGTTCCTAACTGAAAAGCAAAATAACAACATAGCAACTCTTCCTACTCCCTGAAAAATGTTACATCTTTCAAAACACCTCAAGGTTGAGGCTCGAGAATTCGAAAATATAATACCTGGAAAAATATCAACTAAAGCAGAAATATTTTCTATGGAAACTTGGAAGCTCTACACAATAATGTTTCTTACTACTACACATGAAGTATTTAATTCAGTTTTAGAAAAGCCAATTGATGGTAATGTTCCCAAGCCATGTGAACAGCGGGAACTGAGCCAAAGCGATGAATAGTAAGAGATAATGATGCTTGCTTGAATCATAACTCCTCACCTCGGCAAATAGAACTCTCTTCATCGTCTTCACCAAGAATATTCCCATGCATAGGCAGGCCCATGGCATCAAAAAGTAGTAAGAATAGTTGAATAATATCTTTCCGAGAATAGCTATACACATCCCTATGAAAGTATAACCAGCATATGCGACTATGTCTAGCAAAGGCGCCTCTCCACTACCCAATGAAAGTAGAGTTAATTTGAGCAATGCGACTTGCATAAACCAACCAAGTAATCCCTTCACAAACAGCCAATTGAGGGCTTCTGGGCTAAATCTGCATCGAGCAAATAATGAATCGTGAAAATGAGATTATAAATCAAGCACCAAACAAAATTAGGACAAGATCAACAACAACAACGACAACAAAGCCTTAGTCCTGAAATTAATCAGGGTTGGCTAACATCAACACCATCATATAGAACCGTGAAACTCAAACCGCGTCGGCGACATAAATTCTCTCCCACCACTCTGTCCTATCCACCACCATATTTTCCTCAATCCCTAATAAACTCATATCACTCTCAATCACCCTCTTCCAAGTTTGCTTGGGTCTTCCCCTACCCCTCACTGTCTCATCCCCTTGCCAGTTTTCGACCCTTCTAACCGGCACATCAGTCGTCCTTCTTTTTATATGGCCAAACCACCTTAGTTGATTTTCCCTCATCTTATTCTCAATAAGAACCCAAAAAATAAAACTTGAAACAAATGCAGAACTTTTATTCTGGAACATAATCGAACAGTAAAACAGGAAACAAATCTTTGGCATACTGTCCAAAGCGTAACAAGAATCTTTCAGTAGAGATTATAGTAACACCTCTCAAAATGAAAACACATCAAAAAGGTAAAGTCGATCGCCTATCCCATTTCAGGTTTCTTTGAGCTATTCTATGAAGAACGAGCATGCATATAAAACAAATAAAACAGAATTATTAATGCATCTATAATATCTTCTATGTGCTCATTTAAGCTAACATAGATGAAAGAATTATACTGCATCTAAAAAATCTTCTAATCACTCACTTAAGCTAGGATAGATGAAACCTTAATGTCTAAATGCACTGATTTCACCCGCACCAGCATCAAACCAGAACCGGTACTAGATCAAGAAGAGCAACAGTAAATAGTTGGCAAGTGCTGCCACTTTCCTGAAGCTATTTGAAATTTGTTTGAGATTGCAAGAAGAAATTCTAAGAATAATAAGCATGAGAAGACAAGAAGAAAAAGGTTATAGAGACAAGTTATTTAGACGAAGTTCTAAAAGGAGATCAAGCAGCAGCTTTTATGTGAAATTTAAGACAATGATATATTGATCACAGCATATATAATACACTTACTTTCCATTAAGTCCCAGTGCCAATCCTGCGAGTACAACATATGTTCCAAATGCCATGAAGGGAATATACAAATCTGGAGCATTTATATCATAAAGCGGGGGTTTGTAGGAAAGCCTGCCCCCTACTGGTTCAGTTATCCGTGTCCAGTGCCCCTTCAGGGATGAATAAAAAGAGCAAAAATCAATTAAATATAAATAAATTCCATGAGAAACACTAGAAGTCATGGCAGCAACACTTACCCTGTGCAAGAATGGGAACAAAACAACCTTCAATTTGTTTCTCACGTATTGGTCATTCACTTGGAAATAGTATTGAGGATCAGAGAAGTATCTAGTTATCTGTTCATTAAGTATGAGAATATCATTTAAACTGACAGACCTTAATAATAATAAAGAAGGAGATATATACGTCTACAGACAAGAAACATAAATTCAAACATGAAATGGATAGACGAATCTGAGACAGGGTATGAATTTATTGTTCTTATCAAGCATGTACAATTATCATTTCATTTTGTTCTTTTAAAAGCTTCTGTTACTAACTTTCATCGATACCACTTTCTATTCACCTGGCCAACAACTATTGTTTTGCAATGTCTAGCCATATGCAAAAGTCAAATCCTCCTAAAACCTTATTCACATATCTACTCAAAAACATCATGTCCACACAAATAAAGATGACAACTTGTGCTGTCAAGCTCCAGCACATCAATTTGTAGTTTAATCTATGCCCCCAACCACACCCCTAGAAAAGGCAAATCCAAACCATGCTAGGGAGAGGGGGGGAAAAGATGTTAACCTTATGAGTATTTTCCATAGTAGTTAGAATCTTACGTTTCACGATTTGGTTCGTAAGATTTGAGTCGATTCAGCTCTATTTCGATTCGAATCTACAGGGTGAATCTAAATTGCACAAAATATTACGATTCACGATTCTAATCATATGGTTGCAGTCAATTCAGCTCTATTTAGAGCCGAGTCTATAAGACGAATCTAAGTTACCACAAACTCCAAATAGAAATTAAAAGAACAGGATTAACAATCAAACATATTAACATGATTTTTCAATTTCAGTACGCAAGTACCATCCCATCCCAATCAGACAACATCTTTGTTTTATCGTAGTGCAACAACAATTGATCATAACCAAATTATCTTCTTAACTATTTATCAAAAGCTTCAACAGCATTAAGTACTAAACTCACGCTCGACTAGAATTTGATAATATTTTGAGTTTTAAGTTTTTTTTTAAGCATAAGTTTAACATGGTAGATATTTCATTTATATAATACTATTAATTCAAACCGAATCTTATGATTCGATTGGTTCACGGGTAAAATCTCGATTTTTACAATCATAGTCTTTTCAAAGTTCACAACAACCTAAAACATCGAATTTTCAACTGCCAAGTGCCTACGAGAGTTAGAGAGCATATGATTGTGATGGTACTACATACAAGTGTGTAATATATAAAGTTTGAGAACTAACCATACCATCTAACATAAAATCATAAGACTCAGCTTCTACACACTTTTGCCATCAAAAAATTCAGCGTACAACAGGACTCAAATAAAATGGCATATCCAATCAATCACATCCTTGGAATGCTACTTACATTGCTTTGCAAGTAATCAGAGCTCGTCCCAAGAAATTTCTCTCCATATCCGGCAATTCCACCTCTAATAAGTCCAGAACCTGCCCCATAGAATGCATTCCCGAATGGATTAGGCTGAGAATTTACAGGAGGCCTTGGCGCCCCAGGCTGGGCTCCAACATTGTTATACATTCCTGTCATAGGAGAAAGAAAAAGCAGGAGAAAATCAAAACAGGTTTGCACAGACAGGAATTAGCAACATGTATCTCGCATTTCAATAAAATAAATCAGATCACGAATTATAATACAGCATGTAAATATTTTCCATCATAACTCAAATTGATTAAGGAAGGTTTGAAACAGAAATTAAAATGAACCTACTAAGCATTGTGAAATAAAATCAGAAGACTGATACATCCTTGAACCAAAACAATGAAACTGAAATCTATAAGATTTTCATATAACTTAAGCATCTATAAGATTTTCAACAACATAACAGTGCCATTTCTGCCACAGAAAAAATTAGTTACTACATGATCCATCATGCAAGCAACTTTCCCCCATATCTTAAGGAATTGGTCATAATCACAAAGCAATATAATTTCTCCCTAACTCAAAAAGACGATCAAACCCCCTAAGAAAAGTAACATATGTAATTGTACAGCAACACCTATCTGTTACCAAAAGTCGAGGATACTATGACCTCAGACTTGAGACCAATCCAAAGATATCGGAACGAATGAATCCAATGTCATCCATACCGTGTTTTTTAGCTGTCATAATGTGACAGTTTCAACTTCCATCGGACAACTTCTCTGAACAAATCACAAGCAAGCATGATCTCACTGGCACCAACTCTCAAGATCCTCAAACAACCAACATCTAGCATGTAATTTCCTCAAGAACACGTATATACTTTTCAATGTAAATTTTCCAAACCCTAACACAGAAACAAGAACCAATACTCGATAATCGAGGTACGAATCAAGTAAATTCATCGAATTTCACTCACAAGGAACACAATTGAAGAAAATAGTAAATCGAGTAAAGAAAATTCTAAACTTAAGCAATCTATATGCAAATTTGAATACATAGAGATGAAATAAAACTAAGAGAAAGTCGGATCTGAAAGGATGACCTGGTTGCATATGTACGAGTTGGAGGTTTCCCGGCGAGTAGATCTGAGTTCCGGTGAGATTCTTCCCGGAGATTCAAATGTCAAAATTGAATGGACCGACGATGATGGCAACAAAAAAATAACTTGGTATGGAGGAAAGGAAAGAGATGTATATTTTTGGCACGTGATGCTCACATGCCTACGCGTAGCTTTATTTCCTTTTTCTGAATAGTTGAACTTTTTTTAAGTCTTGCATCACTCCACCAATCAGAGATTTATAAAAGAATATACATCTCCAAACATGAAAAATAAATCCTTATATTGCAAAATAATAATTGAGATTGTGAAAATTAAACATTAGTTCAATAGATATTTCTGAATTTTCTTTTTGTCATTTTTGTGCATATGTGCATCATTTTATGGCTCAAAATAAAATAAAATAATCCTTTTTGCATAAGTATTTTATATATTAATAATAACATCTCTATACAATTTAGAATAAAATAATCCTTTTTCCAATGAAATTATGAAAAGTTAGATGTGAGATGAAAACATTTTGTATATGCCATGATACAATTAGACCAAAAATCATTTCTACACAACTATATAAATATTAAATCATTTATAGTTTGATTTTCATTTTTTTATTGAGTTTGTGTGATTATTTTTTTATATACAGTAAAACCTCTATAAATTAATACTCGATAAATTAATAATTCGATAAAATTAATAATTTGTCCAGTCCCAACTTGGGATCAGTGTAAAATTCGACATCAATCGATAAAATAATAAGATAATAACTTTTTTAAAACCCCAGTGTATATATATATTGGTCCCAACAAAACTATAAATTAATAATTGCTATAAACTTTTATATATACGTGTGATACACTTCAAAATTCTAAGATTGTTAGTAAAAAATGAATCAATATTCATTTGTTTTTTTTTTTGAATTTCAAATCCACGTTGATTTCATCTTTAAATCTTCTCATCGCACTTAAGAGTTGGGACATTGTCTTCTCATATATCATCAAAAAGTTGTGAAGAGTTGTTGCCGCTTACTATGAACTTGACAAATTCAATTAATTTGTGAATGTAAATTCATCTAACTAGTATATATTGTCATTTGGTTTTTCATCTCTGACTAATATACATTGTAACTAGTATATTAGACTTGAAAATTTAAAAGTCATACGTAAAACCTCTTTAAATTAATAAATTATTAATTTATCGATATAATAATATCTCGCTAAATTAATGAAATATCCCGGTCCCGACATTATTAATTTATAGAGGTTTTACTGTACATCTTTATAATTTAATAAATTTTATAAAAATGAGTGATATTTTGTATAAAAATTGTATTCTATCAAATTGTGTAGTTTTATATTCTTCGTCTTAAAAATAGGTTTGTGTTTGAGTCTGAAAATTTGACAACAAGTATTTTCTGGTTAATGTTTTCTATTAAAGCTTTTATGTTTTTTATTAAAGTTTTGACACGAATACAAAAGTTCACCCGACACATGAAATTGTAATTTTGTGAATACAAATTCATTTGCGCGACGGCAGGGAAGAGGCGGAAAAATGGAGGTCGTGGGAGCTGAAGAAGTGGTGAATGTATTGAACTACTCTCTGTCCCACATCAAATGGCGCCTCAAACCTCCTGCGAAGCGCCGCTTAGAAATAGGTTCTTCTTCTTCTTCTTCTTCTTGTTTAGTTAATTTGGACATTAAAGATGAAATCTTGAAGTTGTATTCTGATTCAAACACTATCAATTTCAATTCTTTTGAGCTCTATAACCACTGTATTTCAATGCCAATTAATGTATGCTATGGTTGCTCATCATTATATGCAGTGACGGTTTTAGAACTCACTGGAAGCGGGTGCTTTTGATACTAAATTTATATCTTTTTGGTGCTTTTGCATATTAATATAACCCTCCCTCTCACTTTCCCCATCTTTCTAAAGTCGTCGTTGGACAATTCCCGTCAACTTTGCAGTAGTAAAAGCTCCTTCAGCCTACATACAACTTCATCCTGGAAAGGCCGACTCTGAATGTTCTCCGAGCTGCCACTTCCACGTATCATCTGAGCATTTAATTTCCTACTACTGATGGAGTAGATGAGCTGTGGAGGGATGTAGAAGCTGCTCGATAATGCTACTTAATAACCTTGAAGGGAAAGTAAAAAAGCATAGCCAAAATATATTATATGCTATGGAACCTAAAGAATACGGGTTCCTAAAAGATTGGGCACTACTGATGAGATTGAGGTATTTCCTTTGAGCGAAGACGCCCCGGACCGAAAGGTCAAGATAGGGTCCCAGCTCCCTGAAGAAGAAAAAAATGGTCTGAAAGCTTTGCTGAGTGAGTACAGAGACATCTTCTCCTGGTCGGCCAATGAGATGCCCGAGCTTATTACTCATAAGCTAAACGTGCATGAAAGCGATCAAACAGAAGAAGAGAGCATTTTTCCCTGAACGGAACGAAGTGATCAATCAAGAAGTTGATAAACTTCTGTAGGCCCGAACCTTTCCTTGAAGAAGCCCTTCCTTTGAAGCAAGCGAACCACCTAACCCTCAGTCTGAGCTCTCTGCTGAGAGCGAAGGCAAATTTCCGTTTACTTGTTCGTATTGATTAATCGTCCAAAGTCGGCCAATCCACTCTTAGAGTTAGAGAAGATCAAGATAAAGTTTCTTACACCGTTTCCATAGATTTTTCAGCATTTTTTAACAACCAGTGTGTGCTCAAGCCCACGCTAGCTCCCCTGGATCCGTCCCTGATTATATGTGATTATATGTTTTGCTGTGAAATATCCTAGGCTAATGGGGCTAATTTATTCAAATTCTTTTGCCAGATGTTCTAGCTTTATGTACAGAAATGAGGCCTGTTGTAATGGTTGACTATGGTGGTATGATGCCGGAACTCCAGGAGCGTCTCTGTGCGCTTCTTAGATTTTGTCAACAGGTACGGCTCCGTACTGATTAACTATAATAGCAAAGGATTTCACTCATAGTTCTCACTTTTGCTTTGCTTATCGAGTAATTTCTTTCGTGTATAATTATAGTTTTCGTAGTATTAACACTTGATGAAATCTTAACAATAGGGAAAAGATTAACTGAAAGATAATTCCATTAGGACTCGAGTTTGGTAGAAATGTACAAGCTTCTACACTTTCTTGTATGGAATCTTGTATGGAAAGAACTTTACGGAAGATTAGGTTGTTTGTTACTGACAATTTTTACAGTCCTACACCAAGATTACATATAGAATTCCATCTATTGGCCAGGCTCTTTGAACTCCAAAGTATTGACGAGAAAAAAAAAAGTAAAGAAAAAGAGATGCTTTATTAGGAAGAAGAATCTGCCAAGTATTGGCCAGTTATAAGAGCGACTGATCTTGCTAAAGATAGACAAACATAAGGATTTTATATATATAATACATGAACTTTTATTTTTGCATTAGTCTGATGTTTCCAATGTTTATATCTATGCATTGGTTTGGCAGATGAAATTCATAAACTTTACGATACAATGGTCCACTAGTTAGCAGTTAAAGAAACTATTTTGCTGTCACGGTGAGGATCTGTGAATTTTTACCCAAATGTCAAGGTTAATAGAATTATCTTAAGATCATGGTTCAGGAAATGGTAAAAATCCACTTTGCTCGTGAAGCTGGGAGAAAGGCTTCACATTAGATAACCCCTTTGAAACCTTCATGAAGACCGAAGAGAACATGCATCAAGCATCCTCCTCGTGGCACCAGTAATTCTTTATCAGTTCTTAACAAATTCTTATGTTCCATACAATTTCTATACAGCATAATCTACTCTCCTTTCGTGCCTCTTGTTGATGTTATTGTGCAGTTTTACTTAGAAAAGTTCTTGCATATCATTTATTATGCTGATACTTTATACGTGTCAATTCTCTGACCAGCATTTCTAGTGTGCATAAATTATTTCAGGAGTCGCCCATTTTTGAGCATCTAAGAGTGATGGTCATAGACGATATGATATATTTGTTACATTTTAGAGGACTTGCAGAGTATGTCAAGTCCAGCTTGAACTCTCAAGTAGAACTGCTTCTTGTGAATATAGAACAAGATCCTCCAAAGGTTTATTCCTTTTAACTTCATTTAGGTTTACTTAACAAACAGCGATTTTATTTCTTGACACTGTTTGATTAAGACAGATTCGTTGTTGATCCAGATGGTATCGTTAGCAGAAAAATGCTCACTAGCAGAAGATCTTATAAAAGTGCAGAATCTATTCTCTTCGTTTTTACCTCTCATTGAGACGAACAATGAACTTTCCTCTTGTCACACCATTGATAGCACAACCAATTGTAATGCTGGATCCTCTACCGATAAAACATCAACTTCTCAGTCTTCAGGATTTATTGATCTCAGTAGCTTCATGCAGGACACTCAGATCACTGTTCCCACTTTGAATGGGTAACTTCTTATTCTAAAAACTTTTGATTCAACATGGATTAATGGCACAAAAGGTTCACATGGAATGTGATTCAGAAGGTAATGTAATAGTTTATGTAGAACTAACGTTTCTTATAGCATTGCTGTCTTATCTTAGGTTCTTTGAGTTTTGTATGATGTTTGCAGTATCAAACTAAGTCATTTGACACTTCCACTATGATTTTAGCATCTGATTTCAACTTTGATTTGTTTTTCAAGATTGTAAATGTGGAACAGCCTATCATGACTGCTATCCAATAAGATGAATTTTTTGTGTATGCATATTACTGCTCGAATCTTCAATACAAAAGTGATAAAGTTAGTAATTTACTTGTGTAGTCCTAGTATTATATTCCTAGTATATTCATATGATTATCGTTTTCCTATATTCTTATTCATGGATCCTGATATAATGATATCTTATCTACCCGTTTATCTTTATGGCATTAGGAATTTAAGTTTTTCCAAACAGTGGAAAGTGCTGCAACTAGGTTACCTGATCTCTAGTTGAGCGGTCTCTTGTTTCTGCAATTCTCTATAGATCATGATTGGCGTTTTAATTTTGTGTCCAATGTTCTGTTACTTTTGCATCAAAGATTGTTTGGTCTGATCTGTTTTTATAGTTTAATCATTTTCTTATATAACTGTGCATTTAATATACTTCAGATGGCTTCTCGGTTATCCAGTAGTGTACTTGTTTGGCAAGGAGCAGATTTCCGATTCCATTTATAATCTTTCCACCAAGTATCTTAACATCTTCAGAATTTTAGTCAGGTATGTTTTTTCCTGATTTTTCCTATGGATATACAGAGCTCAATTTTTATTTTTTTTCTTTTCACCCTGTAGTATCCTAAGGAAAAAGGTATTCTACAAAAATAACAAAACAACGCGGTATAACTTCTGGAATAGAAGAGATAAAGTTGGCTTCAAATTAACCAAACCCATAGCTTACTCATCCAAACCTTTCCTGTTGTAGAATTCGAGTTCTGCAATCTAATAAGCAATCTTCCATCTCACTCTACTTAAGAACATCAAGACAGTAGCTAGAATTGTATTAATTTATTATGCTCCTGAGATCCCACTAGATAACCGCCGTGACATTTCTGAATATCGAAAGGCTTATTTGAAAATAATTGACAAAAAGAATAAAGCAATTGAAGTTTCTAAGGACCCTTCATTGGATGCCTTCTCTTTTGAAATCAATACTATATTGATACTTTTCATGAAAATTCAATATGGAGGGTCTACATAAAAGCATGGATATTGGTTTCATTATAGAGACGTCTATCTCTTAAATGAGGGTTTCTAAAAATTTGCCTCCCCATAGAAACGTTCACGCTGTTCGTTGAGGCTATAACTCATCTTTGGCACTAATAGTTAGTTTTTTGATTTATACAGGAATTTTGCATCAAAGAAAGGTTCACGCCTAGAAGAATTGATGAGGTAATCTCCAATGCTTATTATATTGACCTAAATTACGAAGATTGTCATAATAGGAAGACCAAGATGAGTTTGCCTTAGATTCCGTACGAAGTCCCTCTTCAGTCAAACCAATATATAGCCTCTAATTATTTGAATTGTTTCCTTATGAAACGACATGCTGTTCTTAAGGAAGAGATGATTGTTCCTGAAAAGTTGAAATCAAACTAAAATGGTGATAAACTTACTCATTTTCCTCAACTCAGTGCTCCCAAGGATCAAAATTAAGTAATTTTGCTTTCCGTTTCTGCTTCAACATAGTATAATGTTTCTCCACTCTTATCATCTTGGTAAAATTCTTTTTGTTGCTAATCATATTTGAACATTTAATTGTGCGGATGTCGAGTTTAGAGAACCCAATGGGCACTAGAGCTCCACAATGCTTATATTAGTTTCTCCTATTTACCACCTCACAATGTTGAAACATACAAATATTATAGGTCCTTATTGCATCCTAGACTGATCTCAGAAATTAGGGTCAGTCCCTGATCCTTGTCCGATCAAACAACAAATGGTGACTAAGACTGCCGTGGTTCATTTCATCTGAATTATGTTGCATTTGACAGATTATGGGATTATGTACTTGATCTGAAAATGTATAACAGTTTTTCGGTGCCTTACGAACTAAGCATGGGAGGAAGCAAGGAGCCATGGGCAGAGGCATTTATGGCTCAAATGCAGTCAAGGTGGGAAAATTGCAAACGAGTGTGGAAAACGTTGGAAATGGAGGTTAGTGAATGTTATCCACAAGCAATTGTGTTGTAGCTGTTATCATCAAGTTAGCAAATACGATTGCTTCTTTGCTCGGTAATTTGGGGGACAAACTTTACTAGTTTTGGGGAATAGCTTGAACAAGAACATGGATATGGATATCTTTTTATTATTTATTGTTGCTTTTCCTGTTAAACACTCTGGTTGTCAATCCTTCTCCCATTTCACAATTGGAAAAGAAGTACCTATTTATTCAATTAATGTACATGTAGACTTTCAGAAAAAACTTTGGATCAAAACTATAATCACTAAGGCCATGCTTGCAAAAGTAATTTGTTGTGAAAATGAAAAATTTAATTCTGTAAATAGCGCATTATCGATACATCGGATATGTAAAAGGATTACTCTCGAACTTTAAACACACAAATTTTGGATAAAGATGAAATGACACTTTAATAAACGAGTTTCAGTTTGATAAACGAGTTTTAAGTGTAAAGCTCTCTAACGAGAATTGATGTGGATAACTATAATTAATTAATAATTTCATGTAACGACTAGGGACTGCCGCAATGCTTCATTCCTTGTCTATTTTAGACATTTTGTAGTATTTCAGACGTCGTTTGCATTATTAAGTGCACTTGAATGAATCTCGACCAGGTCATCGATGGTTGTTTTTAATGGAAGAAAATGAATTCTACAGAACTATAAGAAAACACAATGATGAAAGCTAACAAATTAAGGAATACAATGATCAAGTTAGGTCTTGACATTTATAAAATTTCAAATGATTACCCCACTTGATTCATATTCTCAACTGTAAGTTGTCCACCAATCAATCCATGATTTTGATAGGTTTTCTCTTTCTTCATTGGAAAAAATAGAAGTAGCTTTTGCACAAGAGAAATATTTACACTGCTCCAAGCTTAATCAACACACAATTTGATTACTTTCTTTAAGCAAACAAAAAAAACTTTATTAGGCCAGACCTTACGGCAAAAGTCTTGCATCATAACACATTTATGATAGAAACAAGAGAAGAGAAATTTGGGACTGAAAACACTAAAATGTAAAGGAGAAAAAAAGAGGGTAAAAACTAAATGTGTCTATTTTGAAGCTTCGATTAAGCCAACGACATCAGAGACAGTAGGAAGGGCAGGAATAGCTCCCTTTTTGGTGGTTGTAATGGCTCCACACGCATTTGCAAATCTAAGAATTTCTCTCAATCTCGGCTCATCCTGAAATGACAAACATTTGAAACAAAATCAGGTTATGGCACAAGTAAATATAGTTCATATAGTGTCCCTATTTTTGAAAGATACTTACATCAAGTACTGAATGATCATCTACAATCTTGCATAATAAGGATCCGACAAAAGAATCACCAGCACCTGTTGTATCCACAGTTTTGACATGGAAACCATCCACTTGTCCACGGAAATTCTGCAATTTGAACGAGTGTCAACATGATTTACTGTATCGTAACCTTGTTATGCAAATTACATACTCCATATATGATAAAGTGCAACAAATGCCAACAAATCGTGTCAAAAATCGACAACCCTAGGATGATTTCACTTTTTTTTTGTATTCTACATGCCTCTACTTATGATAATAATTTATGTAGGCATGCTTTAAAGTCTAAGGTGGGCCAATTGCCCAAACACCCACTCCACACCATGTGCATTATTAACAAAAATATAAACAAACCAAAAGTAGCTGACTAATATTTTTAATACATAAAATGAGCCAATGACCCACAATTCATAATGGCTGCTGCAATTTGGGAGAGCCAATATCTTACACAAATAAAATATATTTGAATGATATAATATATATAGCATATGAATGAGTAAATGACCCACAGTTTGTAATAATATATAGTATATGTAACACAAATAGTTTATTTAGTATAGACGTGCAAGGTATTGGTCAAAAAACAATACAACATGTATGACATGCTTCGTTCATGCTATTATTAAAACAAGAAAAAAGAACAGGCAGAAATCTGCCAAGACACCCTAATCATTTTGATGTTCATGGATTGAGCTACAAATGTTTAATTTGCACATAGCAAGACTCCTAATCATTTACTTATTGCAACATGAATATCTAAAAGAGCATTACTCATTTAGACTACATCTAAAATTGTGGTTTTTAGACTTCAAAATAAGGTTTTTACGGATTCCACATAGCCACGTAAAAAACAAATGAAATGAATGCACATTTAACACAATGCAACAAAAAAAAAACAAACTAAAAATAAAAGATTATAAACTTAGAGGTGTTGAAATTAGAAAATATGGGCTCAATCCATCAAGATTGAGATGATCAGGAGCCTCATAATCTCTTTTGCTAATAAAAAACTATAATAATTGCAAAAAAAGAAAATAACAATTTGATCAACCACCCACTCCAGCCGAAAGAAAGTCAATTTCTTTACCAAAAAGCTATTGATTAAAAATATCAAATCACATATAAGTGATTAACTTTGCCCTCTAAATATGCAAAATGAGTTTTAGCTATTAATTTAATTCACAACTTGCCATTTTTATAATGTTAGTTACACGTCACAGCCAAGTTGAACATTTTGGTGGCAAAATTGACCAAACAACCACCAAATCATACCTAACAAACCAAAATGACCAAAAAAAGAAAAGAGGATCAAATCAAGTACCTTGGTGTAGTATCTACAACCCTTCTCACCAAGGGTAACCAACATCAGTTTCAAATTTGGATGCCATAGCGACAACGCATCTTCGTCGCTAATTTTGTCGCTACCTGTGAGAAATTCAAGCTCATTATCACTAACTTTGATCACCTCAGCCTTATCCCAGATGCTCATAATCTGTTCACGGGCATACTCTGCCGATGGCCACAATGGCAACCTTAGATTCGGATCATATGACAGCAAAGCTCCTGCATCTTTTGCCACTTCCATTGCCTTCAGATGTGCCGATCTGCAAGGCTCCACTATCAAACTTATGGATCCATAATGGAACACTTTAGCCTGCATCATAGAAGCACATTATTAGATTTACACAACAACACATTCCAATTGACACAATTATGACAAAAAAAGAATCCCAAGCCCCAGGATCATTCTGGTTTTGACGCATTGAGTCCTGATCTGTCGTTTTTCAAGACATCAAAACCTTGATTTTTTACCTTTTGTCACAATAAAACCATAGTTGTCAAATGAATTAATCTTGAACATAATGAAATGTGACCTTATAGTTTCCACACAACACATACAAACAAAAAAAAAATGCTTTTTTATAATAAAAATTGAATTTTTAGGTGTTTAATGTGGAAAAAAATTTAAAAATCTAATGTATTGAAATATGATTAGGCTTCATACTCTAAAATCAGAATGATTATGGGGTTAACAATTTTATTTTATTTAGCATTGATAACATATATAACTTATAATATATCATTAAAAAAACTTATAATATAAGAAAAAATATACTATAGCAACTACTAATTAAATGGATCATAATTTATCACCAGATCCCGAAATGTTTTGGACAAAACAAGGTTCTAAAAATTCCTAATCTACCCCTGAAATCTTTTGGCCGGATAAAGCGGCGCGTGAATGCAAATTCTCTATAAAATTCCTAAACTACCCCTAAAATCTAGTAAAGATATTCAATCATGCCTGCGCTACCAACCATAAATAAAGATTCTATAGTAGGACAAACAAGAACAACCCCCCGGCGGCACGTGAGCTCACGTGAGACCGACAACCATCTCACACTACTCGGAATAGCGTAAGCAGTGGGTCCCACATAAAGCACGTGTCTACATAGGCCACAGCCACGTGTGTTTATATGTCACCGCCGGTGACATTATCATCTCCGTTCCCCCTGATTTCATGGCTAAAATATCGGAGATTTTATTAGTAATTATATACGTGTCTTATAAAAATTAAAGATCTGGATAATTGATTCTTTAGCTGCTAAATAGATCTGAATCCAAGTAGACCCCACCCCCTAATTATAGCAACTCTCACTAATCCCACCATCGCACTCCCGGCGCGTGCCCAACGCGCCTCCCTTAAAAACGAGATTCGAGTACTTACAGATCTAATAACTTCAAGATTAAGTTCCTCCGGCGTCAACAACATGTCGGCGCTAGGATTCCGGTAGAACATAAACTCACGCTCCCCATCAGCGCGTAGAGTAACAAACGCCAACGCAGTTCTTGCACCTTTGTCAAAGTTAATCCCGTTACCGTTGACGCCGTTTTCTTTCAAGATCCCGGCGAGCATGTGACCAAACTCATCATCCCCAAGTTTTCCGACGAAGGCGGCATTTCCGCCGAGTCTCGCCACCGCGATCGCCACGTTCGCCGGAGCACCGCCGGGAGCTTTCAAGAAACCGGGAGCTTCGGCGAGGGAGACGCCGGAGACGGTGGGGACGAAGTCGATGAGCATCTCGCCGAAGCTGACGATGAGAGAAGAAGAGTGTGAGTTGCCATTGGTGACGACGGCTGACGTCATTTGTAGAGAGAGAGAAAGGACGGAGATTTCTAGAGAGAGAAAAGAAGGTTAGAGATTTTGGAGAGAGGAGAGGAGACATGGGGGAGAAGATGAAGGTTTATATAGAGAGGGAAATTAATTTTTAATCGTGGTGGATAAGTAAAATTTACACCTAATTAACATCTGCTAATTGGATTTTTCGAGAAAAAATATTTTTTACCATGTGTAAATATGGATATTTTAGACCCATTGTAGAAATTTAATTTGTTTCCTTTTATTTGACAGGATTTTATTTCCATGTTAGAGGATAAAATACAATTTATCTAATCAAATACTTTTCCAATATAATTTTTTTAAGCAAAATATAGAGATTTTCATTAATGCGCCGAATTATGTATGTTTAAAACAGATCGTGATCTCATAAATTTAGGAGCTGAATTTCAACGGGTTCAACTAAGCTGATAAAACGAGTGGGATGATCAAGTTCTTTTCATTAATTTGTACATTTTCTTCCGGTATTTACGTATTGTATGGAATGATTAAGTTTTTTGTTGGTCTTTATATTTTCTTGCCCTAATAAATTGAATATTCTTTGTGCTTCCTTATATTGGAATACCAGAACCGAACCTAAATAGGTGAATCAATTTAATCTTAAAAATAAAGAAAATGATTCATTTTCCTTTTCTTTATTTTTGATGGAAATAAAAAGATTTAGTGAATTTTAATGAGGAATAGACAGATTTTAATTTTTGCTGCGTGGGATACACGTAATTTCCAAGTAGCCCAATTCATATTTGTTTGACAAAAGAATTAATTATTGGATAATAGTATAGGTATTATTACATACCATATGAATAAGAGACATAAAAGGTTAATGACATGTAATTAGCTTATCAGTTTGGACTTATCCTATTTTAAGCTGTAAATTTGGGGTAATTATAAAAGTGGACAACTAAGGGATCTTATTTACATTTATGGACATTTTGACAACATATTGCTAGAGTGGATAAAACACAGAGTGATGCCTCATCGTATCCATTTATTTAAAAAGTCGAAGCGATTGAAAGAGATCAGAAAGAGAGTACGAACGGCATAAGAAAGTAAACGACCATTTTTTGAAGATTTCGATTCATATACATTTAACTTTAAAACGATTTCAAATCATAATTTATTGACAATTCAAGGAAAGAAGGTTAGTATTTTATCTTAAGCAAGCTTGTAATAGATTACGGTTTTCATAATTCATTTTATAGACTGAAGGATTAGTAGTGTTAGGTTTATGCTTCAAATGTGCATTTCTAATGTGTATGCTTTATAAGTTTAGAAAGTATGCATGTGCAATTTCGAACTAAATCATGGACATTTTTATTTATACGGATGTTTAGACTGAATAACATGATGAATTTGTTTTTCGCAATGCGAAGTTACCACTTCAACGTGAATTCCAATTAATGTCCATTGAAATCAACTATGACACGTGGCGTCATCTTAGAGTTCAAGCTCTGCGACGTTTTTCATACTGACTTCCTGTTTAGTCAATTCGAACCTTCCTAAATAGAATCATTTTCTAAAGAGGAATTAGAATCCTTGTAGGATCTGGTATATTAAACAAGTTAATGTTCTGCTTCCACGTGGCTTACCTTACATTGCTCGGGTTTCAAAATCAGAAGACTTCTAATCAATCGCTTTATTACCTTCTCAGTTGAATCCTATTTAGTTAAATTAACCACCTTATTTCTCTATATAAATCAAGGTTCGCATATCATTCAAGGTACGATTAATACAAGTTTAAGAGGAGTTAATCAGCTGAGAAGCAGATACAACGTCGATCTTGTTTTGCAGCAATTATTGATCTTTGATCTTAATACCAACGTCAACAGTTTGAGAATTTATAATTAATGATGAGGGATGGGATGAGAGTTAAAAAGACAAAAAAATGACTAAGTAATTCATCCTCGTCTTCTTCTCTTATAATTTTAATGAAACTACTTAGTTATTATTTCCTCTCTTTTTTCATTCATCTCAATTTTAATTCTCAAAACAAAATAAAACCTAAGATTTCTCTTCTATAATTTCATTTCATTTCATTTAATCTCATTGAAACAAGCTTTGCGTAAAATTTATATTTATAAATTTTTACATAAATATTTATAAGTTTCTAAACCACGAAACATCTCCAAACTATAACATTCATTTTAAACTTTCCCAAATTATTTTATATTTATTTTATTTCGAAACTGTAACATTCATGATTATACTTTTGCCAAAATTATCTATCTATTTAGGTCTTTGATACAGTGGGTCACTTTCGCTCATGGTTTTATGGTTCTATTATTATATATCACCTACCACCCTTTTATTAATTAAATGTTTTTTTTTCTTACTTCATTTTAAATAGTTGGAATAATTTAATATATGTATATATAATAAAAAAACTGAACTGAAAACTCTGAGCTAACATTCAAAAACATGGGAAGATCCCAACTTTTATACCAGCCAAAAATACCAATCTTGAATATATATTGATTTCAATGGTTGTAATATTAAATATTAAGCTTATATGATTATTATAATTTACATGCCAAATGTTTGTGTAATATTTTATATTTATATATTAGGTCATTTCGCATGAGCGTTATATAAAAAACAGGTTATTACAAGTCATCATGGGGTGGCACTTATGTGTCCCTTTGCATATCTCCAATTTTGTCTAATTCTTTAAGTTGAATTAATAACTATTAATTAGTTTTTTTGTCACCTTATATCCTCACGGGAGATCCCATATAATATCAGAAACATAAAAATATATTTTAATGAGAAAAGAAAATTTGTTGTCTCGAACTTCCTATTCCATTTTTCTGCCCCTATATAACAAATTATAGGGTATGTGCATTAAACTTAATTTAATTATAAATTGAACATAATAATTAAAAAATTCGAATTCCCAAATTTTAATTTTAATTTTTTTAAAAATGTGGCTACAATTGTTCCTAAAACAAATTCAGTTTAATGCACATACCCTAAATTTATAAATACAACACATTACTCCATTAGTAGAAATAAAATAGATAAAATTAACAATTTAAAGGATTAGCAACTATCTCAAAAACAAAATGAAATATAACCAAAGACATAGGCATTACCAACAATCTAAATTAATTTATATAAAACAACTAGATAGGTGTAATTTAAAGAACAACTAGAAATTAAATATAATTTATAGCAGTTTAAATTAAATCCATTTGGCTAACCATTCAATCCATTGGCCAATATATCCATACTTAAATATGTTAAAAAAATCACAATTATGCTTACACAACTTGCCTATTTTATATACTACATATAAAAACATTGTTTCAATCAAAATTATCCTCTAAGATGAAAAAGACCCCAACTGTTCTTTGTTTTATCCCACACTTCACTGTTTGTGTTTATTTTTTATCCGGAATTCATGTATCTTATTATCTAATTATTATTTTTCTTTTGATATGTGTTTTTCATTCATAATCTTTTGGTTTGTGCATTTATGTGCATTTATGGAGTTTAGCTGGAGGGGTATTACCTAATTCTATTTGTTATCGCAACTATAAAGTTGGTCATATAAATATGGTGATAATAAAGTAATGGTCATTTCAAAATAATCATAGCCTACACCACAAATAAAAACATGATACATGCAAAATTTTTTTTTTTTTTTTTGGAACACATAAAAATTTATTAATATAAATGTTAAAAAGTAAGAGGAGATTTCAAGTAAAGAACTTCACGTTCTAGAATAAAAATCCTTTAATTATCAAACTATCAACAAAAACAAAAAGAGTACGTTTATTTAAATTAAATACAAAACAGAAATGAACTTTTTATGAATAGAAAATGAACTTTTATTGTTAAATAGGATGAAAATAACTCTCTTTTTTTACATACAAAAGTGTATAAAGAATGGGCATAGGGATGGGAGAAGTAGATAAAGTAATTAAAGACATTATTAAGATATGAAATGTGACCAAATGTAGAAGCAAAAACAGCTAAGCAAAAAGCTTTTAAAAGGACAATAAATACAAATCTATATAAATATGTTTGGTGAAATTAACATTCATGAGATGCATGAAATTTGATTGGGTGATTAAGCTTGCCTTTGAAGGGAAGATGCCTGCCTATGATACACTACCTAGTCCTACCATGAGACTTTATCCAATTTAAGAATTTTGTTTTCCTATAATAAGTGAACTCATTTATAAATCAAAACAATCACTTATACCATATTTTTACAAAAAAAGAAAAATTTAAGAAGAGGAGGAACATATCAACATTACCAACTGTTAACATTTTTTATGTAAATACTTTTCCTTAATCCTTATTTTATAATCTTTATCAATTTATGTACTTTTTTGAGTTCTATCTGCATTCACTACAAATATTAGGATGATGATAAAAGATGGAAGAAATTAACAAAACTACAACCAATCCATCAAAATTTACCCTTCAAATTTTTGAAATGTTTATTATATAGTTAAATTATTGTTAGGCAAATAAAAATTATTTATAAGAGAAAAGTAAATTTGGTTAACTATATCATTTTTGTAACACTTAATAATATGTAAATTTGATTAACCATATTCTGGTTTAACAATCAAATCCAGTAACATTTTAACATTATTTACTTTTGCCCAAATTATCAATTTCGACCTTACGACTGTTAAAACGTATCGATGCATGACTTAAGTTTATCCACTCAAACCACAATCTACAATTTAAAATTTAGATCCACACCCTTAACAAAAAAGAAATGACTCAAATGGGTGAACAATTGGACCCTTAAATCCATGATAAGTACATTGATAGTACATTTTGTTTGATAATGAGTATTTTTGGAACTTGTGTAGGTAGTTGAAGGGACCAAGATGATGCACATGCTACATCTGTAAACTCCTGTGACTCACTAACCTTGCGTTATTATTATTAGTTTAGTTTCATCAGATTTTGTTTGGCTAAACGTCAAATTCCATGTGAATCCTGCTTTAATTCTCATATGGAAACGCCACACCCCTTGGCGTTTTCTTCTCCCACAACATGCACTCACCAGCCCGAGCTTCTTGTTCAATTGTTAAAATTTTGATTTAATGGTTGCAATTTCGATTTCCGATAACTTCAATATTTATCAAATTAAAGATATATGGATTAAACTTTTGTATAAGCTTCAAGTCTAAGAACATTTGCTAGTCTTAACTATAAAAATATTGTTAGTCTTAACTATTAATTCGAACTTTTAATTTAATCGATTAAGTAACAATCACATCTAAAATTCTCTTAAAAACAATTCATTTTTACAAATATATTATGAAATAAGAATGGGATCAAACTAACTACAATAATTAGAGAGTATTAGTTCTTGATATCTTCACTTTCTGTATCAGTTATGGAATCCATTGTACTATCTGATTCACTTGTGTACAAGTCCTCACCTTCAAAATCGTCATCTTCACTTGTCGATTCTTCGTTCTCGCTCAAATCTACTTCCGTCTCTCCTCGAGAAAACGCGTTAGATGACAAATCGTTTTTCTCTTTTTGAGCTTTCCAAGATTCTTTCATCGCATTGGTGGGTTTCTCCAAGATGGAAAGGGGATTCCTATCATTTGGATCGCCATATAGTGCAATATGCCGGTAATATAGCTCAAGTTCCTTCTCTGCAATAGCAATGAAACGCCTAACGGACTCGAGTGATTGTTCATACTTGGATTTTTCGAATGCCTGCAAGGAAAGGATGAGTTATAATCGATTAGACACCGGACAAGTTCATTAGTGCTACATGAAAACACATCATGTATCTTTAATGGCAGCAATATTATTGCATATAGAAGCACAAGAACAGTAAGAAAAGACACCATAATGGATATTTGATAAGCTTCCCATCAAAAGCAATAATAACAGGAATCAACAATACCCGACTCGTATTTCACATTGATCTTAGATAAAAAAAGTCATAGCAGCAATCATTAACAAATGAAATCAGAATGGTTTCTTATTACATGAGGACAATTTTGGTGCACCGGGCATTATCTTCGATAAATCAAATCGAAATTATAACACAAGGAATAGTAATTGTAGGAGACCACATAAAATTGCATAATTATTGAGCAATTACACCAGAAAGGCTAATCAAAGAGGAGATAATGACAGAAGAGAACTGTCTTTCAATAATTAAATAACACATTATCATGCATAAAAAGCAATAACAACAGTGAGAAAACATGTTTTATGAATCCGTTCTCCCTGCATTATTGATTGATGAGGAAAAAAAAAAATCTTTTTACATGATCATTAAATCACGAAACCAAAAACTTTTCTAGGACAAACAAAAGGTTGAAGCAAAAATAAGAAATCCATAAATTTCTTAATCAGTCAATTGCTTTTGATTTTTCTTCAGCAAAGTTTCGTTAAATCTTATCTTGTTGGAGAATTTATTGCCACTCTAATCCAAGGGATCCAAGAATTTGGTGATAGAAGGTGCTATAATGCCTAGAAAATTGCATGTTTTTGGAAATTCTCTTTTATTGAAATTCTTTAGGTCCCTATACCCTAAATGAAGTTCCATACATTGGTTCAATGGAGTTCTCTGCCGAGCAGTGACTGCTCAAGCCCCTCCCAACCCATGCTTCACCATGGAACCTCTATCCCTGGAGAAACCTTCTGTCCAAACTCCAGATCATGACTCAAAGCCATCAATTCAATCATTAGCAAAGAAAAACTAAAAAGGTTGATTTAGATCAGTACGCTTTAGAAGTAAATATACCTATATAAGACAATTTGGCATTTGGATGACTTTGGATATTTTAGGTGAATGACCCTAATCATGGTTGGTTAACCAAATCATGAGCCATATTTCAAATCTAATTGATTAAAATTGATTAACCACCAACAATTAACCATTTTACTTGATTAGGTTGATCCCTTTTTGGTTTTATTAACGTTTAAATTTTTTATAGAAACAGAACTCAATGCAAGTGCGCGTAAAACTAAAATTATAAAAATACTGGTACCTTTACCTTGTCAATATTCAAACTTAAAAACCTATACCCAGTTTGTTTCTTTCTCAATGATAAGAAGCTCAACAATGGCACACCCAAACATAATCAAATAAACACACTTTCAGAAACAAATAACAAATATGGTCTAGTAGACTTGTTTTGGTGACCTAGGAATAAATCTACGCCAAAAAACAGCCTAGGGAAAAATCTCCTTCTGCTAGGAGAAATACTAATAGATCCAAATAATACCCATATGAATAATCTCAAAAACGACCTTTCTTCTTTCGTGCAGCATTATACGTACTAGTCACCCTATACTCATACTAAACCCTGATATAACTAACTATAAGTAGGATAGCTACGTCTCCCTTTTATTCCTTTGTTGCCCTCAATTCTCATATAGTATTACCGCTGGGAGTGTCACATTCTCGATCAGTCAACCTATACCTTGTTAAGGTTATGGTTCAGTTTTCTTATTTTCTTCAGCAGTCTTAGCCAAAACTATAATAACTGCTACTGATACTACCAAATCTTTGAAGGCCCCGTTATACATGACCCTTAAACACGGTAGTTACAAACAGCACTGGCATCCTAGATTGATGTACATGTTTCCAGCAGTATTTATGGTTGTTATTATCAAAATCAGCAATAAGAGTTTTGATATAGTTGGGCGCACTGTAAATTCCTGGTTATGGCCTCATAATTAATTAAATTAAAAGGATAAAGGGTGAAGTTGTAGCATAAAAAAGACAAGAGCTGTCAATTTTAGACACAATAACATGGTTTACAAAGGCCACCCACTTGACAAGATTATCATTTTTGTGGCATTTATACCATATATAATCATGAGGAAAATATGGATCATATAGCACGATTGCACACACGAAAATCCATTTTGACACCCCTACCCAAGACTTTATTCAGTGTTCATTGGACATTGCGAAAAAGAAGAAATCATAAAAAACTGAAACCAACAATCATCCCATGCTTTCAACAATATCCACATATATCAACCACCCTACTAGGTCCTTAGCTTCAACTGTGGTTGAGAGCAAAGTTGATAAGGATCTAGCATAAAATGAAATGATGAAAAAAATTTGACTGGTGGAAAACATTCATAGGGGAACTAACGTTGCAGGCGTATTGCAGTTTAGTGCTCTGGTTGTAGGTGCATTTTTGCTAATGAGATAATCTAGAGCATTTGAACTAGAAATGTGCGAGAAGTGTGAGGATAGAATCACATTAGTATAACTGGTGGAAATTAAAATAGTAGTGAAGTACATCATCTACAAAGACATTTCAGTTCAACAAAATATTTGAAAGATATTTTCATCTCATCATAAAATGGCATGAAGAAAATCAACTTGGAGAATCGTAACATTGCATCCCTATGAAAATGTCATTCAGCACATCAAAATTTGAGAAAAGGATAGATTTGAGCAGTTGGAAGAATACTTACCCTTTTTTTGGACAATGTATCTATTGGGGACATGACTTTTGGCTGCACATAATCTTTCCCTCGATAAAATACGATGGTATCATCTCCAAGAATCTGTATCGGAATCCCACCACTCAACCTGGCGATCTCCTGAGCATGTTCCTGCACTTGGCCAGGTTTGACAGAATTGCAGATTACCTTTACGGTTTCATGTTTCTTCCAATGCATATGCATATTAAGAATGACACCACCAAATACACCTCTTCTACCAATTGGTACATAGTTGGACATTTTCTGAGCCATCTTTTTCATGAAAAAACGTTCTTCGCCTGTCAAACAATGTGGTCTAACCTCTGGACCTTGAACTTTAGCAACTTCATAACGCTTAAGTCTTTCAATTAGTAAGGTTTCCTTGATCCTGGCCTGTAATTTTAAGAAAATGAAAAACACTCTCTCAGGATAACGAAAATTCAGTTGCAGAAGAAAATTCTTAGCTTTATGAGAAAGTCCTTGTCCATTGGCCTCATCAAAGAATGACTATTAGAGTTCAATATTTTAGTTGGATAGCAATTTTTTCTTTCAAATTACTTCATTTAGTATTAGCAAGAAAAATGCAAGTGACAAACTTGCATAAAGCGTTTCTGGTTAGAAAAGGGGAAATGAATGAACCATAAAAAGATAAAGAAAAGACTAGAAAATTTATGTTGTCAATTACTAAGTAAACCAGTATATTTAATCATTATATAGCCTAATTAAAAGGAAGATGTGAAAAATTACGCATTCACATGCATCCTCTGAACAACATAACAACACAAGGATATTCAGAGAAGTTTAAATTGATCATTTTCCCCTTTCAAACTGTGAGAACAAAACAAAGCATAAGAAAATATGAGGATGACTACGTTTGTTGATGGAGAAAGAATGGTAGGATCTTATTGTCTTGCACAAATATTTCCTTGACTCATAATTATCATTATTACTGCAAGAAAATGAAATTTACCCAAATATAAAATTTTGATTATCATTACAACAAAAATAATATATGCATGATCAATCCCTACAAAGGGCTTGGACTTAGAAAAGCACTGGTAAATTCCAATCTAAACTGCTAGCAAGCTGCAGAAATTAATATGCATATCTACCTACAAAGCTCTAAAGAATTTGAACGAAAAGAATGTCTAGTTTATTCTTTCAGTTCTTCGGTAAAAAGAATCCAGAAGGAACAAACAAACATGCAAAAGTTCTAAAATTGAAATGCAATAAATACTAAATCATGATAATTGTCATAATCATAAATTCTAAACACGCAATAAACCTCATATTCTAAAGTTCAAGTGCTCAACTAAATAGCAATCCTAAGTTTATAAATAACTACTTTTCGTACAAAGTCTCCAAAATCATCAGTCATCACTCTCTCATCTCTAAAATCACAAAATTCTTCTTCAAGGATATGATCCTCTCATCACATTCATTTACAAACTCACATTTCCACTGTATATGTGTCTCTTGAAGTCTCCTTTCATTGTTTATTTTTGACATTAGATGTGTCTAATGCAACAATGGAGATTAAACCCCCCCCCCCCCCCCCCCAAAACAAATCGCTAAAAGAACCGATGTGACAAATAGGTTCACCATGGTGCGCCTTCTAAACCATGGCCAGGGACACCCTACCATTCCCTTGGCAAAGTGCGCGCCTTTGGGAGTGCTAATTCGCTCAGCCTAGTGCCTAGTGGACCTGGCACCTTATCCGTGTTTTAGGTGCACCTACACTCAAAGCATCATTAATAAATAGTAGCAATACGATACGGGCATCAACTAAAAGCAAAATGCAGCCAAATAAAACAACATAAATAACAAAAGCACACTAACCCTCTCAAGCTTGGACTTGATCCTCTCTTCAGCACTAGCAAATTTCGGTTTGCGCTTCCGCTTAACAGTAAGACAGCGAGGGTCTCTCCGATTAGCAGCTTTCCGCTTCTCCTTGTCTCGTTTCCTTTGCATTTTGAGTCTCTTTTTGGTCTGCCATTTCTCCTTCTTAGGAGGATCAAGCTCATGGATAGCAAACTTAGGTTTCCCCTCAGATATCACCAGGTTTACATTCCCATGGCTCAAATTTCTCAATGCCCCCAACGTGTTCGATAAATTGACCGGAATGGTAAGGCTCGAAGGAGGTAAAACTGATTCTGGGTAATAAAATATTGGCCTATTGGGTATACAAAAAAGGGAATATAACTCAAATTATAGCTTCCAAGATAGCATTTTTCTCAATTTATAGCTTCCAAGATTGAAATTTTCTTGAATGATTAGAAGGTATAAATGAGTATGGGAAGTACCTGATTGAAGATGATGGTTTGATAAGTGAAGTAGCACTTCTCAGGATTCGAAACAGAGGTTTCGCCATTGTTTTAGCTTCATTGAGAGATGATCATGATGCCTTTTCTTGTTTGCTGCAGTTAAGGTAGTAGGGAAAAATATAATTGGGAGAAGATAACAGCCCAGAAACGAAACGAAACCGTTTCAGTTGGGATAAATTTTATAAGCTGTCGCAAAAGTTTCCTTATTTTCGACCAACTGTGACAATTTATAAAACTTAAATTTAGTTCCAATGAAGTTATAATGATTTTTTTTTTTAATTCTTACATAGTGAAATACTTAGTAGACTTTGCATAACTTAGTATACTTTATATCAAAAATTTTTACTCCATTTTAGAGTAAGCGTAATAATTTTTTATTGATTTTACAAACTATAGAAAATCATTACTTTTATGCAAAGCCACCATAATAATAATAATAATAAAATATTTATAAATAAGAATATTGTTTTTTGGAGTTTTATAAATAAGGATGATATATGGTCGGAAATTTTTTATTGTAACACTAGTATAATTGTAGGTAGATAAATAAAGTTTTAATTTTTACCTTTAAATTTTAATCTAATAATAATCGTTTAAATTCTATTTGATCAGTTATTGACTAGGTGAGCACCGCAAATTTTTTATATAAAAAAAGTCATAAATTCCTTGTTTCTACTACCATGGAGTTGGATATATAATATGAAAATATAATGGGCTACCCACCCAACTCGTTTTTCAGATCAGGCCCTTTTATGAAACCCAACCCGCACCGAACCGCTGCATCGGCCCAAAAACGTGGCAGGAAAAGAGTGGACATTCACAGTGAGGAAACAGTAGAGTCGTATGTATATTATCATCATCAAAATAAGCAAAGTGCAGAAATATTTAGTCCAATCTCCGCCATTTGTAAACTCTCCCCAGCTCAGCTACTCTCTCTCAGCTCTCCACAATTCTCATCACTAGATCAAGTAACTCTCTATTCTTTTTAATCTCTTCAGTGTTTAATTCGCATTTATTTCCTTTTATTTACTGTTTTTTTTCTACAGATTTATACAGTAAAAAACCTCGGTATATGAATACTCTATCTATGAATATCCTCTTAATTGTTATTCTAAAAGTCCATTCCCACGTGTTGAGAATCTTTGTTATAACCACCAGTAATAACCTTCCAATTGTTTTACAAATAGTCCGGTCTAAGCGTGTTACTATGTAGAGGTTTACTCTATATTGATAATAGAGGTTTTACTATAAAACTATATATAGATTCCCTATTTATGAAATCGCTGTCAATGATATATACGTAAAACCTCTATATAGGAATACTCTATGTAGTAATAAGCTATCAATTCTTATACAAATTGTCCGGACCTCTATTTAGTTATAACCTCCTAATTGTTATACAAATAGTCCAGTCCCACGTGATTAGAATCTTTTCAGTACCAACCTCTATTTAGTAATAACCTCCTAATAGTTATGCAAATAGTCTGGTCCAAAGTATTGAGAAATTATGTTGTACCAACCTCTGTTTAGTAATAAACTCTCGATTGTTATACAAATAGTTCTGTACACTTGAGAATCTTTGTTCTACCAACATCTATTTAGTAATAATAACCTCCCAGTTGTTATACAAATAGTCCGGTCCCAGGGGTTGAGAATCTTTGTTGTACCAATCTATGTTTACTAATAACCTCCGAATTTTTAGGAGTGTTGAGAATCTTTGTTGTAACAACCTGCATATAGTAATTACCTCTCAATTATTATACAAATAGTTCGGTCCTAAGTGGATTACTATATATAGAGATTTACCGTATGTTTTTACTTCCCTGTCATTTGGAACTGCAGTGAATAAAAAAGGAATTCTTGTTTGAGAAGATGGTGTTGTTTTTGGCCACTTGGATGTGAAGACAAAATTTGAATTTATTGTGTGTAGATATTTACTTGTTAATGTGTGGTCTGATTCTGTGGAAGTGAAATTAGAGTAGTAATAACAGAAATTGGGGGAAGATAAGGAAAATATTCTTGATGTTCTGATATGAACTTTGAGCTTGATACATAATGTACAGTAAAACCTCTATATAAGCCTACTCTATATAGGAATAACCTCCCAATTGTTATGCATATAGTCCGGTCTCAAGTGCTGAGAATCTTTGTTATGTTAATCTCTATTTAACTAATTCTTATACAAATAGTCTGGTCCCAAGTGTATTACAATATATAAAGGTTTTACTGTACTTATTTCTTTATTCGGCTGGGGAAGTACTTAAATAGGTGGTGTTTGTGAGATCATAACAGCTTGAAATGGAAGGTGATATTGGTCTGGATCTTGATGCCTTTGAGCCTATCAGATAGTGACCTGAGACCAAGAGAAAACCGCCCGGCCTCGGTGAATCTGCTCCGACGATCAAGTCAGGTAGGAAAGAAAGAGGAAAGGTGGCTAATGAACGAGTAATAGAATAGAATAGTGAACATGCCCCTTTTTGGAGAGGTTACCTTTTATAGTAGATTTGGGCTGCCCTAGACACGTGTCAGCCACAGGTTGGTTGAAGAGGAATTCCGTTGAGGAAAAGCTTCTTGGAAGCACGGATTCACATGCTAAGCGCGCTTTCCTGGGTGATGGTGACACGTGTCTTTGGTTGAGCCGGTTAGTGATGTAATTGTCATGATGATGCCACGTGTGGTGCAGAGAGAGAGAGAGAGAGGTCAGGTCGTGTGCTTAGCTCGTGGTTTCGGTCACGTGCCTGGTCCGTGACCTTGGTCACAAGTTACACTGACGTCAAAACGTTCCATATTTGTTTTTACTTATTTTGTCAAAATTGAATGTGTTATTGGCATAATCTTATAGATTTTCGAGCTTTAAGTTAAAGTATTAAATAAGAGAATTGTTGATGTTTTCTTCTATATGATTGTAAATGATGCTATGTGGCAGTGGATTTAGATGAGGGAGTTGAAATAGCAGAGAGCTCTGCTGGTCACGATTTGGTTGGACATGAAGAGGATTCAGTTATGCTGGAAGGGGAGTCAGTTATACAGGATGGTGATTCAATTGTAGAACCATATGAAGGTATGGAATTTGATTCTGAAGATGCTGCGAAGATTTTTTACGACGAATATGCTCGAAAGATAGGGTTTGTAATGCGTGTGATGTCTTGTCGTCGTTCTGAAAGAGATGGAAGAATTCTTGCCCGTCGACTTGGTTGTAATAAGGAAGGTTATTGTGTTAGTATTCGAGGCAAATTTGGAAATGTTCGAAAGCCACGAGCTAGTACAAGAGAAGGTTGCAAGGCAATGATCCATGTTAAGTTTGATAAATCTGGGAAGTGGGTGATAACGAAATTTGTGAAAGACCACAATCATCCTCTTGTAGTGGCCCCACGTGAAGCTCGTCAAACAATGGTGAGTCCTTCTCTGCTATTTAATTGTATAGTGCCTGCATCATCAGTTCACCACCATCCTTTGTTTATCCTAGTTTGATGCGAAGTATCTAGCTGTTTTCGGTGGGACGAATTTAACTCATTATACTCTTTAATTATTTGAAAAGCGTGTGATTTAGTTTTGAACTAAAGTTCATGTTTTCTGTTTTTAAGTTGGCATGACAACTATTGTCAGTTGATTGAAAAATGGTTAAAAAATAATTTGATGGAAACATGCTTCAGAAGCAAATTAGATCCAACAAACTTGATACTTCAGAAGGCTCCTACAAGGCTTTAAATGCTGCCATTGCACTCAACTAGAGAAGTGGTTTTCTTAAGATGATGGGGTACTATAAACAAAGAACAACTGGATTAGTGTTTTAGCCCTACTTACGATAATAAGTATTTTTGCCAAAACCAGCTAGTTTAATCAACCCATGGATAATATTCAGCGAGATTTTCTAGTGTGCGAGGAACTGTAGATAAAGTAGAATAAACCATAGAATAAATTAGATCAAAAACATTTGAGGTTTGCGGCGAAATTAGGAGACTTGTGGCATTTCAATTGCCACCGAGAATACATCTAAAGTCTAAACATGGTATCTTTTGAAATTGATCTGTCTTCTTTTCTTTTAATTTTCTATAGAAAACCCCCAAACTTCACTTATTCTGTACTTACAATCTTAGCAATGAAGAGGGACATGTGCTAAAAGTAATACATATATTCACGCAAGTATCCAATAATGGCTTAATTTTCAACCATAACAAATGTTAACTACTTCTGCATAGAAACCTTGTTCTTATCTCTTCAAATGGGATGAGTTTTAACCTTGCTACAGATCCTTCACAGTGTCAATTCAGTAATAGACTCAACCTAAGATTGATTTTTCTTGAATTGTCAAAGTTAGAGGGCACTCTTAATTACTGTGGATTTCAACTCTTCTATCCTTCTTTTATCTGTTTCAGAGTGACCAATTTCATCGTTTTTGAAACCTTTATCTTAGGTTGGTTGGATTCATAGTAGTTAGAGAAAGGGATTTCTTTCCTTGTTCCAGAATTATTATATTCTTTCCTGAACATTATAATATCATTTCCTAAGCCTTAGCCATATTGTATTCCAAATGTTAGAAACTCAAGTGTTATGCGGATTTCAGTTAGATGATTCTGAGAATTTTATCACACGGAAGGATGAGATGAAAAATGGACTTGGGAATTTCTGTAAGATATTAGCAGATCACTTCAGAAACAATAGGTACTCTCTTTTAGAAGATATTTGAAATGTCTATATGAACTGAGGAAATATATTGTTATTGAATCCATTGGTGGACACACTAGTTTTGGAACGTAAACATGGCAAGAAGTAAAATTAGATTCTGCAGTGATGCTATACAGGCTAGACCAACATTAGGGAGTGACCGAGAACAATGGCATGAATTGGATGACAGAGATTGTACTGTTGATGATTCATCTTGTAATACATTTCAATCGGCTTGCGAGGTGCAAATATTAAAATATTGGTGAATATAAAAGTTCTCTTTGAATGCAAAACATGGAGATCTTGCTGATTTGATGACTTGGCAATCTAACCGTTACAACATGTTAAAACCTAGTCAATATCAAAGGCTTGACTTTGAAGCAATCATGAAAATGGATGTGGAGAATTTGTTAAATATAGTATTTTATTGTCATTCCAATTTCCAATATTGAGATAAACTATGTTCTTTTCTTATATTCACTGTGTTTCATTTTGTTGCCCTGTGCCCTAATCATTGATAAATGATAATACATTTCTTAGTTGTTGCTGAACTATTAAACAAAGAAGCATGAACTCAAATATAAGAAACTGAGATAAGGTTTTAAATCTCTTTTGTTACTCAAAATGAATATCCCGTGGTTTTTCAAACGTACGGAGCTCGAGGTATTGCAGAAAAATGGATAAACAAGTCTGATTTGTTACAGTTGTTTCAGATATGAAATGTTTTTTCGCTTTTGTTATTGTGCTTAAAAAACTATAGCTGCTGCTGTTTTCAGCAGCAACAACTCTTCGAGGCTTTTATAGGAGCTTTTGCTCCTGACAAATGTTTTAGTTACATGTAAAAGTTATGTTCATTTTATATGGTTTGGATCAAATTATCCAGTTTTCCCTCATAAAAACTGATGATTCTTCTACTTCAAAGTATAAAATTCCATATCTGTATATGAATTTTTCTTACTATTTGGCTTCCTCGAGGAAAATTGCCTGGTACTGCTGTCGACTATTGTACTACACCTTTTTCGGCTAATGTGAAAATCGACACGTATATGTAGTTCACAGGGACTATAAGTTTCTACACTACTGATTCTCATATCTTGTTTGATTCTTATGTTTCATCTGTTTGACACTCCTTAAAATTGTATCTCGTGTAGATATTACTTTTCCCTTTGCACTGAATGATCTGTAACAAGCTGTCTTTCATGTTGATGTGCAAATGATACCCTTGCATGGTTGTTTTTTACTCAAATTACCAGCAAAGAGAGGATACTCAAATACAAAAACATTTATTCACTTGATAGGATGAGAAGGACAAGAGGATTCAAGAACTAACCATGGAGCTGAGGAACAAGAAGCGCTTATGCGCCACATATCAAGAACAGTTAACTGCGTTCATGAAAATCGTTGAAGATCATAGCGAGCAGTTATCCAAGAAAATTCAAAATGTCGTAAAGAATCTAAAAGAATTCGAGTCTATAGACCAGGCACTTCTACATCATCGATAGTTGTTGGTAGTCTCTATGTTTACAGTAAGTTTTTTTATATTGTTCTTCAAGTTATTTAGTTGTGCATTATAATTTTTTTCTCCTTAAAATTTGATTTGAGTTGTAGTTTTAGACATGCTTAGAAGGAAGAGAAGTTAGCTATACTAATTGCAAATGTAATTATACCACATTTACTGATTTGTAATTGATCTGAACACAGCATAAGGTAGCAGAGAAAAAAAGTTTATTGAATTAGCTTATCCCATTGTGTTACATTTAAGTGCTATTTTACCATAGTAATATTTTTCATACTATATGGCTTGTGGATGCCAGAGATTGATAATTGGCTGGATAGAGACTGATTTTCTACAATGGATACGGTGTATGTTTAAAGTAGGGTAAATTCTGTTCATGGCTCCTCAACTTCGGCCCGTTTTTGTAGGGTTATTGAGTTCTAAAACTTAATATAAAAGACCATTAACCTATGGTCACTCCAATAGCATGTGATACTTAATTGTAGTGCCGATCAAAATGATATATTAAGCAATTTAACTTTTTTTTGTATTGAGATTATTTAAGTATTGTTTGATTTAGAGAGAAAAAGCATGAAGAAGATGATTTGAAAAACCGAAAACTTAATTTCATGGAGAAATGTGGTTCTAATTAACTTTCGTTTGTTAACTTTAACATTTAAGGTTGTCAACGATTACTTTGAAGTTGTTTGATAAGCAAATTTTTATGTTAGTAAAGGACACGGTTTAGGTATTTTATATCGAATTTCTTAGTTTGACGATCATAAAAGTTGGAGGGTCATGGATATGACTTGTCTTTTGACAACAGAAAAAAAGCATTACAAGCTTCTACCATTCTAATTTTGGTAGATTGAACTCTAAACCGAATTTCTAATTATTTATTTTGATTGCATTTAGCGTTTCACTCATGCCATTTTATTTTTTGATCAGTTGGTGCTCATTGGGCTATGGATAACCAAATACAACCTTTAACAGTTCGAAAAATAAAAAGAAAAATACAATTCTTAACAATTCACATTTACTAAGAGTGTTATCCATTTCAAATTCGCATCGACAAAATTTGATTTCTCGAGAGTGTTATCCATTTCAAATTCATTCCTCCAACAATTCGAAAATAGTTTTCTCTTTAATATTTAATTCATCTATATAGAAACTCTATAAATCTTATGATGAATTGAAAATATATATATTGCAAGTAAATGAAATGAATGAATTAACAATAAAAGGGCCCATTTTAAGCACTCCCAAATCTGAATAAGAATGTCAGTTTATCTGAATAAAAGTTTGGGCTTAATTTTTATTTATATTTATAAGTCTTCTGCAATCTCCGTGTTGACTTTTTATCCCATCACCGGAGTTTTGGGAACCGTCATCCTTGAGTTGACTCCGGTAAGTTTAGTTTTCTTTTAATATAATTATAGTTACAACATTCTTAGTTCCGAAATGATTCGAGGTCGGCTGTCATTAAGTATCATAAATAACAGTAAAGCTAAAGTCACATCAGCGACATAAATTCTCTTTCGACACTTTGTCCTGTCTAAGTTAATTACACATTGTATTAATTTCAATTCATCCATACTTGCTTCTAATCCAAACTTGGTGATTTGAGTACTTATCTCATTTATTTAATTACAGTTGTTTACGTAGTATTAGACTCGTAGGTCAATTTTGAGTCTCCGCACATATTAGCTTCACGCTCCAAATGAATTAGGGCATTGCCAAATGAGGTACTTATGAGATGGACATAGATTTGAATCAAACTGCTTAGAAATGAATTCTCTACGTCAATGCAAGTAGATTTTTTGTTATTTATGTCATAATTTGTTCATAGGGTTATTCAACTTGAAACATATAATGTAACTTGAATTATATTTCGTATAAATTGGAAGGAATATATGTTCATTTTAGCTTGAGCTGCTGCTCTATTGTGTTTATGAGATTTATATGTCACCAAAACAAATGCTGTTGAAGTAATTTATATGTTTGGGAGGTTTCGTATAATTGTGTTCGGTATGTGCGCTTCAAGGACTGTGATGTGAGTATATAGAACCAAATGGCTTGAATAGTTTTATGTCATAATTTGTTCATAGATTGTTGAACTTGAAACGTATATGTTACTCGACTCTGGGAAATCCTTTGCAATGAAATTAATTTTGTATACTAAGATGCTCTGGTTATTGCTTATAGTTACATGGACCTGTATAAAGAAGTTGTTATGACACTTTTCTAATCTTCTTTAATTATTCAGTGTCGGCTAACCGAACTTTTACAGCTGAACTATTAGTATTCTTGAAAGGAACAAGTCCAACAGAACAAGTCAGTACTGGTCTTCCAGAGGGTGGTTGTCAAGCTTCTTCAGCTTTGCTGGAATCGCCTGCCAGTAGAAAGATGTCATGGAAAAATACAGTGCTAGAACAGGAAGAGCATGAGTCGATGCAACATGCACCAAAAACTAATCCGAATTGGCTGGATGAATTCCTTGTAAAACCAGACTTGGAGGATGAGGAAGAAGAAGATCCCAAATGTCCTGTTATCAAATGGAGATCTTCTCTTATTGTTAAAATCCTTGGTACGAGTATTGGTTTCTTCGATTTCTGTACACATCTAAGAACTTTATGGGCTAAGCGGGGAGTGATAAATATCATTGATTTAGCAAATGACTTCTATATTGTGAAATTCACTAACGACCAAGACTTTGACTGTGCTGTGTCCGGTGGACCATATATTATTGCGGATCATTACCTGGCAATTCGACCATGGATTCCTTATTTCGATCCCTATGATGCTCAAGTTCAGAAGACCCTAACATGGGTTCGGTTTCCAGGCCTTCCTATTGAGTATTACAATGACTGGTTCATGACAAAAGTTGCAAGTCTTGTGGGGAAAGTACACCATGTGGACAAAAACACCATAGGAGCTCAGAGACGGAAATTTGGTAGGGTATGCATCGAGGTGGACCTTGCTAAACCGCTGCTATCTAAATTCAAGTTGCATCGTAAAACCTATTGTATACAGTATGAAGGCCTACATAAAATTTGTTCCGAATGTGATATGTATGGCCGTAATGTTGATCTCTGCCATTTGAAAATGGGAAATGCTGATACTAAAGATTGTCATATTCCGAGAGAGGATGGTGATATCCTGGGTAGGGAGGAAATTTTGAATGATTATGGGCGCTGGATGATTCCAGAGGGGTCTGCTCGAATTAAAACCAAGGTCGGGTGGAATAAGCCAAGACGTGACTGGGTGAAGCTCAATACAGATGGTTCTAGGCATCAATCAGGGACTATAACAGCTGGTGGAGTTATTCGGGACTCGAATGGGGCCTGGGTTGCTGGTTTTGTTCAAAAAGTTGGCATTGGAACTTCTTTTGAAGCTGAGCTTTGGGGCTTGTATACGGGAATTGGTCTTGCAAAGGGTATGGGTCTTATGAGTAGACTGGAAGTTGAGTCAGATAATGCGGGTGCCATTGCTGCTATTAATGGGAAAGCATCGACCAACGAACTTGTTCGAGCCATCCAGGAGCTTTGTTTGGGTTCTCAGCATATCACTTTTCGGCATATTTTCCGAGAGCAGAATCGTGTCGCTGATGGTCTCGCCAATTTAGCCCATGATTCCCCACTGGGTTCAGTATCTTATATGTATACTCCTCCTGATGCTTTTACTCTGCTTGTGTTGGATGACAACCTTGGAGTTTGCTTTCCTAGATCAATTCCAGGTTAGTTGTTTACTGGTATGTTTTTTTGCTCTTCTGTTTTATTTTATTTTCCTTGTTCAAGAATAGAAAAAGTACGTGTTACTTATGCATCCTTTATGCTTCATAATATCTATCATGTTGCGCCTGCAAACTTATTTGAATTTCAATATTTACTTCTTCTTGTATGTTATGATGATGTAGATACAGGAAGCTCGAGTGCATAGTGCATCTTTTTCAGCTAATTCATACTGTCGCACGGATTGTAATGTAAGAAGAACGGCGAAGGCTGCAACAGATCTTCCAAAAAGCCTTTAGATCTTGCCCTTCATAGGAGGAGGTATCAAGCAATGTTTGATCACCTCTCAGTACGCCACCAAGTACATAACAAGTCCTCCGCCACAATATTCTGAATCCAAACTCTCGATAGAGTCTCAAATTTCAAGAATCAACAAAGCTTGTACGTTGTAACTACTGATCCGACACTTGTGAAACCTCACCTTGTCGATATCTCATCCAATGTCTCCAACCTTGAACAACTCAATGCCAAGAACTCATTCCTGCTCCCCTCTGATGAGCCATGCTCTGCATAGCTCAAAACTGTCTCGGAACTTCACAACCTCTCAGATATCGATTGACAATGGATTTGATTCTGATGAAGTTTGGAACATGTGTGTTTTGTGAATACGTATGTATGTTTTAATTATGAGAAAGCAATGTATCTTAGCATGATACTGCCAATTGTATTTATACTTTTTATTAGCTTTCTTTCTGAATTTCAATCAGCAAATATGATGTTGTGGCAGTGGGTGTTTTTCTCCAACACTCATTCTCCCTCGTATTCCCCCCAACTCGAGGGCAATTGAACCTATCTTTATCTATTAATAGCTCTCTTCGAAAAAACGATTGTTCTTGTGAATCTGGAGATTGTCTTCTAACTTGCTTAAAGTTATATAGGATCGGAGTATTTTCTTAAAAATTGTACAGAAAAACGATCGCCATTCCCCCAATGTATAACTAAACTACTCATATTTATTTTCCAATAGTTGTATAGTAGAATCTCTACTATTGTCTAACACTATAATCGCATCACTTTAAATTTAGTCACTTTTAGGAAAATAAGATCTTCAAATTTGGTGGCCTCATGTATTTAGCTCAACAAATTTTGTCGTTCACAATTAAAGGGCAGTGACAGATGACAGTACGAGTATCACAAAAATTTCACACTATAACGACATTTATGTAATTATTAGGCATAATTATAAATACCTTATACATTTATACTCTTACACTTTTATACTCGTACATCTAAATTAAGAACATTTTGGTAAAAGCAAATCTGGAGTGTTAACACCCGGACGGCCATTTAAAACAACCTTTTAAGAAAAACCTAAATCTAAAGTAAAATAAGAATTCTAATTCTGTTTTTCTGTTATTTGTACAGACAAGACAACATCCTTCCCAAACACAGCCTAGGGTTTTGATTTTGCTCTGCTCATGTAGTTCTGGAATCTTCTCTCTGGTAAGAAATTGATCTTTCTTTTAGCAATTTAAGCTTCGATTACATTCTATCTTTAAATATTTAGCTGAATTTATTTGCTTCGAGGTGATTTCTAGCTTCAATTATGATCCGGTTGAGAATTTTGAACTTGAATAGGTGCTAATGGTAGTTAAATTTAAGTCATCGAGTCGGAGATAGTTGAAGTATAATAGATCTTTCGCTGTCCGGCTGGATGAGGGTTACATGGACTTGATTAAGAACTAGTTGCTTGTTTGAAAAGTGAAATCGGGTTCGTATGCATAGCTGCATACTATATGGTGAAATCACTCTGCTATAGCTATGTATTATCATTGTTATTTAGAGTTTGAAGTCGGGATCTTGTCCGTGGATGGAGGTGTTAGAAAGAGTATCTGCATTAGGGAAATCCGGAAATGTGAATCTACGGTCGATGTTTCTGGTAATTGGGTAGCTGCAGAAGCTCAAAGAGCTCAGATTTATAATAATTATTTACACGTCTTTATGCTGGAAGTTTTCTACTTTAAGAATCATATGGTAATTGAATGAGTCCAATTTCATAATTCTCCACGAGTCTTGTATCAAACAGAAAGGAGAAAAACAAGTTTCTTCCATCCTATGTTGCATGGACACTCCTGTTAGTAGCCAGCATATCTGTATCCATGTCAGAGTCTGTGTCCTTTTCGTTTTTGTTTCTATTTGTAGGCTATTTTATGAAGGTTATATTTTAGACATAATGTTTCATGTATCCATGTAAGTGTCGATTTTCAGTGTCCATGCAGTCCATTTATTTCTAGAAACATATATTAGAATTTGTTTTGATGGGGTTTATGGATGTGTTGGGGGGAGCGTTTTTATTTCAGTTCAAATCATGCTTGTGGTTATGTTGTTGTTGATACTTTACCTTCGTTATGGCCGTAAAGCATTTTCTTGGATTATGGGTATTATTGTACACTATGCTAATTAATTAAGGTCCGTTCTTTTTCGTTCCAACGAATAACGATTTTCTAGTTTTCCTTGTAGTCAAATATTTTTATTTTCCAAGTATTCAGATGTGTTTTGGTTTTCTACATTGGCTTCCTGACATTCTTCTTCTGGTATGTGGTAGTAGTAGACTGATTTTTGGTTCATCTCTCCTTTAAATTTCCGGAAGAACCAACCTTATCCCCCGGTATTCTGACCAAAGGAGCGTGAAACTTGTTTAATTACTAGAACAACACAAACTGAATGCATAGTTGAGCATTAGTGGGTAATACGTATAAGCACCAATTATCATATTACTGGAAAACCATTCATCCCTTATAGTAGCTACAAGCATGCTTCATTATTACTGTTAAATTTATGCCCGTTGCGATGACTGCGAGAGGCCAGCTTGTCGGTGATGACGTTACCTTCATTATGTTCAGAAGAAAAATGCTTAATGCATTATTTGCTTTATGTTCTGTACGCTCTATTATTGAACTTGACAAAAGTCTCGATTTCTCATAGGTTTGTGATGGCAAGTACCTCGGGCCAACAATTCCATTCAAATGAAAATTATAGGGGTTGGCTAGCAGAAACTTTTGATGGCCTTGAAACTACTACCGACGATGATCTATCAGACAATTTGGATGGCAAGGACAATATCGTTCAACCCAATTTTCCTGCAGATCTAGAACCATTGATTGGAAGGGAGTTTGAATCAGTAGAAGATGCTAGGGAATTCTATGAGATGTATGGAAGGTGTATGGGCTTTACTATACGGAACAATCGTACACGTCGGTCCCTTAAAGATAACTCTATAATTGGTAGAGAGTTTGTGTGTTCTAAAGAAGGTTTTCGTGGTGGAAAAAATACGAGAAAAGAAAACCGAGTTTTTTCGTCGAGGCCTGCTACCAGAGAAGGATGTAATGCAATGATGAGGATAGCTGCAAAAGATGGAGGAAAATGGGTCATTTATGGTTTCACTAAGGAGCACAGCCATGAACTCCACCCTACCGAAATACCACCTCGACGATCACACAGAATCGCATTCAATGAGGTATGTACTTCGGGATTACTTTTCGTGTTCTGTTATTCAAGTTCTGGGAAAGACTTGTGTCTCTTTGCAGGATGAGAAAGACTTGAAAATTCGAGAGCTATCAGCAGAACTGCACCGTGAGAAAAAGAGATCTGCTGCTTATCAAAAGCAGCTAAATACCGTGTTGAATTACATAGAAGAGCATACGCAAAAGTTATCGCTCCAAATTGATGCAGTTTCTAACAAAGTGAGGCAACTAGAGTGTGAAGAGAATGACAGTTCGTATTCTGTCTAGAATGTGATCAAGTATTTCTGCTGCATCTTTCTGTTGTTTCTTCATAAACTTGAAACCGCAATACAATTTTTGAGGCTTAAAATTCACCGACGGAAACTCGTACCTTTTGAATAATAAGGTTTGGCTCCATTCACCAACATGATAGAGGGAAAATGGTAGTTTAGAGCGAGACATCTTCGAAAATTGTGATTTGGAAATGCGGTTCTAAACTATTGCAATTCCCAGATCTTTCCATTTCGGAATCGTTGTTGGGTACTTTGACTTGATCAAAGGTAAAGAGTCATCATTTTGGGGGCCATAGTGTGGGTTTTTGAAGTTCAAGGACAATAATGAAAAGAAGAGAAAACTTGAGGTTCCATGGGTGCAATTTTCCAAGTACAACATGTTATGATATACATGTATGTGACTAATTAATAGAATATAAACATTTTTTTCATTGCTATTTACTTGATTTCGTTCGGGGAGTTTTGAATGTAAAATTTTGCACTTTCAATTTATTTGATAATATGGAAAAATTTAACTGCGGATCAGGTTCATCACGTGTCACTGGACTCATTCAAATAGTGTTTTCAATAGTGCTTTTAACACATTACAAACCCATTGAGATATGATGGAGCTAATACACAGTGAAATTTCTCGATAATATGACTGATGTGGTTGATCTGAAAAGTGTACGAAATACAACTTGTATTCCTGTTATATCTGTTATTATTTCTTGGTTTGGGCTTGGACTTGGACTTGGGCTTGAGCCTGTTTAGTTTGTGCATCTTTTCCATTTGAAAACTAATTAGAATTTTAGAAGGCCCCATTTGTGATTACAATAAAAAATCTGATATTAGTTACATCATTAACCATTATTAAACTCATATTGTTTTTGTCAAGCCACCAAAAAAAGAAAAGGCCTTCTTCCCTACTTTTTCGTTCTTTTTTTCTCTCTTGTTCCATTTGCTTGATATAATTTTCTTTATATGTTTTATTTATAATTCTTTTTATGTTTTTTTTAGTGTTCACTTTCTATCGTTATAGAATTTGAATCTATAAAACACTCTTTAACAAAATGTAATAACCACTAAAAAATTACTTAATTTATACCTTTTGGTTGTTCACTAATACTTCTATTTATTGCTTAATCAAGAGCTATATTTAAAAATAATATTATTATTTAGGTCTCTCTTGGAGATATAATTTTTCCTTCTCCGAAATATTATAATAATTTCAAGCCACTTAAAACAAGTCTCAAATCCGAATTCTAGTATATGAAAAAAAAAAAAAACTTTTAATTGAAAAAAAATCTAGCTAAAAAGGTTTTAAAAAAAAAGTAATAACATCAAAAAATCAGATAAACTTTTAAAATCCTTCCCCTTTCTTCATTTTCTTTCAGAAAAAGAATCCACCCGGAGTTTCAAAAGTAAGCTTCAATTTTCCTTTTTTTTTTTTCTTTGTTCAGCTTTCTTGTACCCTCTTATTCTGGGTTACGTAAAGTTCCTTTTTTTATTCGATTTATGAACTTGTGAAGATATTAGGGAGAGTTATTCAATAATTGGGGAAATGGGTTTTTGTTGGATCAATATAAAAATGTGAACTTTATCAAGCAATGAGCTCATTTCTTTTCTTTTCTTGGTTGCTGACAAAATCATGGTTTAGGGTATTTGATGTCAATAAAATTGCAGAAATTTTAATGTGCTGTACATACCTGCTGCAAAATTGATTACTTAGGGGCTGTTTTTTATGCCTTATCGGTAATTGATTTCAGTTCCGTTCAGTCATTTTTCTCAGTAAATGCAGTTCATAGCATTCAGTTCAGTTCACTTCAGTAAAATATGCATAAGTTGACTTAAACAATTGGAACGGAATGCATTGTGTTTCTCACTCAGAATCACGCTGTGGCGTTTAGCTTGACCACTTTGAGCAGGAATTCAATTTCTATGTTTCAATGTCGCTTAATTTTCTCGATTTTACTCAATATTATTAGGCTGAAGATGTTTCCATTGAACATCTGGTGAAACCATGTTATAGTGTAGATATATTCCTACTGTTATATCTAGATGAACTGGAAGAAAGAACATATTTTTATCATACTTCTCGTGTTATGGATTTAGAGCATCTCCGGTTCAACATTTTGTTATCATTCTTAATTGATACCTAGTTGATATTAGCTTATTTTCCTCCTAAAATAGCTAAAAAACAGTTGTTTCTCAGTCTGAACTAAACATATTTGATCGGTTTTTGCATATACATTTAGTTCAACTGTTCAAGCCATATTGTACGTTGTCATAGTGATTTCATATGTTCATGTATATATGGTTTTCATATGTTCTTGTTTTTTGTTGTCTTTTCCAGCCATTGATATGCATAGCGTCTTGACAACTCGAACAATTGTGTCTTGCTTCGACCATTTTATTATCTCCATCAGGGCTTTCGCTTGAAACGTTCCTTCCTCGGGATATTATGACTACTAGCACGGCTAATGAGCAAGATTTTCTAGATAGCTGTGGCGCCTACCGTGATGAAACTTGTGAAGGACTTGTAATTGCAAAAGATGAGTTGCTATCAGACTGCATTTTGGAAAACGGTCCTGCTAATGGCATGGCTTTGGCAGAACCATCAGAAGAAATAGGTGCGAATAATTTTGAACCATATACTGGGATGACTTTTACATCGCTAGACAATGCAAGAGACTTCTATTATGAATATGCCAAGGGGGAAGGCTTCACTATACGAACAAACCGAATCAGACATTCATTGAAGAACATGGCAGTTATTGGACGTGACTTTGTTTGTTCTCGAGAAGGTTTTCGTGCTGCGAAGCATACACTTAGGAAAGATCGAGCTCTTCCTTCTCGGCCTGTAACAAGAGAAGGATGCAAAGCCATGATAAGGTTAGCAGCAAGAGAGGAAGGAAAATGGGAGGTGACTAAATTTGTGCAAGAGCACAACCACAAGCTAATGTCTCATCATAAGTTTCCTGGAGAACTTCCAACCATAAACTTACTCAGTGAGGTACGTCCGAGATATTACCGTGCGTTTGTGAATATGTTCATGTGGTTAAAAAGTTCACAAACACGAGTATGAAGTAGCACAGGTCTGAATTTTGCTCTATTTGCATGGACAAGCTTTTTCACTAAAACTCCTAGTAAACGAGGATAATTTTAGTCATTTTATCTTATATTTTCCTTCGAAAATGTCTTTATATGTTTAGGTTGGCTTCACATGGGAAAAACCGCAGCTGAAATGTCGTTTTAAAGATGTCATGTCCGCAAATTTGGACAATTTTAGTGAAAAAATTGTCTTGCAAATGAAACAAACATCTTGCTCATGTTTGCAAGCTTTTAAACCACATGGACATCCTTACAAATGCGTGAAAGTACATGGTTTATTTTTGTACTTTGCCAAGCTACAACCTGGATTATTAGATCAACGACTTTTGTTTCCAGTAGTTAAACCTGCATTTGAATTCTCAGATATTGAAATGCACGTTTAAACTCACTCTTTCTCGTTCTTTTTAAGCTTAATATATCCCTACCCCTTCTATTCGTCTAGAAAAGTCGAATGTCCCTATACTTTAAAAACATCGTATTTGTCTCGTGAATTTCCTAAAACTGACCTATTGATCCTCTAACTTTTCTTACAATGACTATTAACCTGAACATGCTTAAAATGATACATGCTTCAACTTGTATTTCGAGCATAGTCTATTTTTCTCGTGAATGTCCCATATCTTTTCTTCCTGTTGCTTGTCAATTGATTTTCATACTCTGCAAAATGGGTGCAGGAGGAGAAGGATAAGAAAATCCAGGATTTATATGACGAGCTGCAGCGAGAAAGAGAGAGATCTACCGGTGTTCAACATCAGCTATGCATGCTTCTCAAAGATGTTGAGGAACATGGGCACTTTATGTCTGTAAGAATTGAGGACATACTTAACATTTTAAGAGACATTGAAATTTGCAGTATATGATTATTGTGAAATGCAGATTAAGGCTTGCAATTCATTTAATTGAAGATAACCCCCTAAACTTGATCCGAATACAATTCGATATACAACACATTCCTCATCACTTCGCCTCCAAGGCTAAATCCGCAGGACCAATATAAGAATGTTCGGTCGGGGTTAATTTTACACTTGCATATATATAAAAAAAATATTATTGGCCCCTTTACCCTCTCTATTAACAACTTGCCTGAAAGTTTGTTACTTTGTTATCATGGTAAAAGATAATTTAAATCTCGGCTCCCGACTCACATATTAGTAAATAGACAAATTATATTAAAATCCCGTTCTTTTTTATTGAATTCTTTTGAACCGTATTGAATTTTACTAAATAGAAAAAGGAAAAGCCCGAGTCCAAATAGTTTTGGATATTGCTTCTTCTATTTTCTTTTTCCTAACCAAACAAAAGAAACTAAAGTCTTATCTGAGTTTGGTTCTCTTGCTTTAAGTTGTCGTGTCCTTCTTCGTTCGGGTGTTGGTTTAATCTTTTCTTTGTTAAGCGATAAAGCTAATCGTGTTGCCCATAGTTTAGCACTGGCGGCACATGATCATGCTAGTCTTTCTTTTTGGTACGATAGTCCGGAGTTTGTTTGGTCTCTTTTACTTGATAATGTAATTTGCTTTTAATTTCAATGAAGTTTCCCCTTTTTGTAAAAAAAAAACAAAACTAATAATGCCAAATTAAATTTTAAACTAATGAGAAAAAGATTATTTTAATTTTTAGTTTTGGCGACCGACTAGATAAATTCAGCTATGGTAAACTAAATTAATTAGTAAAAATACCCTATAAATATTCTATTGTAACCTAAATTAATTCGGTCACACTACCAAACCTAAATCATGTGTGACATGGCCGCCGAAGTTCCTCAGGAATTGATCATAGAAATTCTATCATGTCTGCCGGTGAAGATTCTTCTTCGTTTCAGATGCCTTTCTAAATCGTTGTGTGGCATCATTGATAGTCCATACTTTATCAACTTGAATCTCACCAAAACTTCCAATAATAGAACTCACCGCAAGATTATTAACAAAAAGTACTATTTCACACCTCGCCTTATTAATACCTTCCCGAGTCAAGTATTCGACATCGATTCCTTCGTGCATCAAAGCCGTCTAATTTCTGAATTAGATAATGCCGGATGTATATATTCGTATAGCTTTTTTGGTCACTGCAATGGTTTGGTCGTCTTGTTGGAACATAATGATGACACCGTTATACTCTTTTTGTGGAATCCATCTACCCGAAAATGCCGCAAACTTCCTGTTTTACGACACAAGCACATCCTTCGGCGTAAAGGCGCATGTTTTGGTTATGACTCTTCCATAGATGATTATAAGGTTATGTTCATGACAGAGAAGAAAACGGGGATGGAAGGCAATATCGATCTTGAGAAGACATATGAGTTACGGATTTTGCAACTGAGATCGGGTTTCTGGAGAAGGATTGAAGTACGGAGTTATTTCTACTTTAAGAACTTTAGAAACTGCTTTGCTGATGGTGCTTTCTATTTCATACGTTACTTGCATGGTGATGATTGTGAAATATTAACGTTTGATTTGGCGAAAGAGACGTTCTCTGATTTGTCCTTTCCAGATTCGGTCAAAACTCGAGTGGATAGTTGTTGTTTGCAAGTTGTTGAAGGGTGTCTATGTGTGACCCTTTTCTCTCGCAACAGACAGTTCGAGTTGTATGCTAGAAAAAAGAATGGTGGAGACGAGTTCTCGTGGAATAAATTATTCTCGATTTCATTGAACAACATACAATATAAGGGAGTTTTGCTAGGGCAGATTATGGGATTTTCAAAGGGAGGAAGCAAAATGTATATTTTGGAAGGTAGAATTGGAGTGTGCTCATATGATTTTAAAGATAAAAAGATGGAAAGGATTATAGCTACCGGCGAATATGGACGGGAGACGTTCTTTTGTATCGAGAGTTTGGTTTGGATAAACAAGAAAAACCGAAAGCGAAAGAAGACAACATTCCAGAAACAATCAAACATTTTATTTGATCGAGTTTGATTCTAACATAATTTCTTTATTTGTTGTTCTTTGCATTTTTAAATTCTGTTTGATTTTGATTTCTATTTTGGGCGCATTCGAGTTCGTTCGTAACTATCCATTCCATTCTCAAGTTGTTGAATGATGTCTTAGAGTCAGCTATTTCTCAAACCGGGATCACAATTTTGATTTGTATGTTAGGAAGTTATTCTGCGTTACAAATGAATAACTTTCTTGCAAAAAGTTAGAGTCTCAAATTTCCTATGTGAAATATAAAACGTCATTGGTGGAGATGCAATCTTTATTTAGGGTGATAAGTTACGTTATGTGTTCATAAGATTTTAAAAAGAATTATGAAAAGGATTGTCGTTGAATATAACCATTAACAAAAGGTAACTTTTTGTTTGAGAGTTTGGTTCTAGTTAATTATCTAATCGAGGGATGAATAACTGAAGAAACATAATAGAGGAATGGTAGAACAAAAAGTTTCGAGCTTTGTTCGGGTTGCTTATCTCAATTCAAGAATTTCGCTAATATCAAAAGGTTTTTTCAAATCAAGAACTTTATTTCATACTTGAGAAGATTTTCCAACAATCCTGTAGGGAGGAGATAAAATCTTTAATTTGGATTCTAGGTGATAGTTTGGTATGTTTTATTAACATAATAAAACTTGTTGCTTGTTATTAAACAATGTCGAGCATGAATTTCCACAGTCCGAATATAAAAATATCCATCTCCATTCCTGTTGTCACTTTGTGCTAAAGTGTGCCTCGTCCTCGTTTCCAAATTTTTTCGGTTATTCTCCACTCATGCCGTTCGAATCTCCATAATTTTTGGATACTAATTTTTGAACTTGTATAAAAATATTATTACTCTTAATTTCTCAAAATTCATTTTTATTCTGGCACGTGGGCTTAAAAAGCTAGTTATATAACCTTAAGCAATATTACAAAATTAACAAAACATTTCATAAATTTTACAAAAGCGAACCAAATTTTTGGGCCAAATTTGAGGACCTCACCAAAAAAACTATGCATGCAAATTACCCATTGTCCATTCCCGTTTAAGTTTTTGTAAAATTAGGGATATCTTCATAAATTAAAAATAATAATGGGACCAAATTGAAAAATAAAAATGCAAATTTAGTCCCAATTCCAAAAATATGTGAACTTTATAGTAAAACCTCAAGTCTTCTTCTCCCTTCTTCCCTGAACCCAGCCTCCACCGCCGCCGCTCCAATCTTCGCCGGAGTAGGAGCTAATTTCCACCGGCGAAAGGTCAATTCTTTTTTCTTTAAACTCTATTTTTCTAACAAAGAATGAACTTTATAGTAAGTTCGTGTTATCATTTAACAAAAAAAGATTAGAATTCTCTCGATACTATAAATAAGTCAAATGGACGACTTACAATTAACCCATACTTTTGCTTGTTCTTACGTGAAGTCAATACTATAACGCTATAGCGTGCAGGGTCAAAAGTCAAAATAGGTAGCCAATAGATAGACTTGTAGATATTTCAAGGGGCAAATAGGTTGTTCCTTAAGTTCGAGGAGCACAACACTGGGTCAAAATTGTTTCCGTTATACTCAAAACAAGTAGCCAATAGAGGGGCAAATAGGTACTCCCTTAAGTTCGAGGGGACCAAAATGGACAAGTTTAGGGGGATGAGTATGGTTTAGGCCTATGGTTGTTTATATATCAATCTCTGATATAATACATTTTTATTTACAGGTAATTGATTGAAGATGAAGAAAATGATAGCCATAGGATTTGAGGGTTCAGCCAACAAGATAGGAGTAGGAGTTGTAACTTTAGACGGAACAATTCTATCAAACCCTCGCCACACGTACATCACCCCTCCCGGACAAGGGTTTTTACCCCGCGAAACCGCGCATCACCATCTAGAACATGTGCTTCCATTGGTGAAGTCTGCTTTGGAAACTGCTCAGGTAACCCCTGATGACATTGACTGCATTTGTTACACTAAGGGCCCCGGCATGGGAGCACCACTGCAAGTTGCTGCTATCGTTATTCGGGTTCTTTCTCAACTGTGGAAGAAGCCCATTGTTGCTGTTAATCACTGTGTTGCTCACATTGAGATGGGTAGGATTGTGACCGGGGCGGATGATCCTGTTGTGTTGTATGTTAGTGGTGGGAATACACAGGTTATTGCATATAGTGAAGGGCGGTATAGGATTTTCGGGGAGACTATTGATATTGCTGTTGGGAATTGTTTGGATCGGTTTGCTAGGGTTTTGGAACTGTCCAATGATCCTGCCCCTGGATATAATATCGAGCAGGTATTGCTGTTGTTTCTCTGATATGGTTACAATTATTATTCTCTTGTGGATTCAAGTCTAGATGTTTATTTCTAGAAAAGGACTGACTTTTAGGTTTTAGTTCTGCTTTCAATCATATATGTTAGCTAGCGTAAACTGTGTTAACTGATAATACTTTTGGAAGAAATGAGTTACTTTCTCTAAAACAATCAGTTAAATTTTCTTTGAATACCCACATATTTGTTTTCAACGACTCAATATGGAAGTACTGAATGAAACCGGTTCGTTTCTATGATTAGATATGCTGCTGGTAAGATGCACGTAGTATATAGTCTATAGGGTATTTTAAACTACTAACATACTTGGATGTCGTAGTGTTTTGCATGGTTCATAGGCAGTTTACCGGAGCGGACATAACTCAGTAAATCATAATATGAAGTGAAAATATTTTAAGGGAATCTGTATATAAGTAGAATTAATATCGGGGGCTCAGGAGCAGTTAGTTCTGCTGCTGTTTAGTTCTATTTATGGGATTTGTTATTGTCTCTGAGTCATTTCAATTCTCCAATGATCTTGTAGTTTGCGGAAACCAAAAGTTAGGATGGAACTCTGGGATTTTTTGGAGCGTTATGGTACCATATTTTCTTTTTTGGGGTTTTACTGGACCTAGATTAGTTTTCTTAGTTATTCTATGCCTACCTGCTCAAGTTGAGCTATCTCCTACAGTAACCAGTTCAGATTTTCTTTGTACAGCCTACGTATTTGTTTTTTGTCAGTGACTCAATGTGGAAGTACTGAAATCCTTTTGTTTAATCATTAGATGTGCTGCTGCTGGTAAGATGTGTTGGAAGAATATGACTAATAAAAGTGAAACCAGAATTGCTTATCTAGATTGTGTCGTGGCGTGATCTTAATCACTGCCCTAAAGTCGAATTTGCCCTGTTAAAGCACACACGGACTCGTAGCAATCAACCTCCAGGGATACACGACTCCAATTCCTCGGTGTACTATGAAGAATCGGATTGAGAACGATAATGAACAATACCCAGAGAAACAGAGTTGAGAAAAAGCTTTTTCTTTTGTGAGGATTTTTCCTACTCATATAGGCAAACCCATCCACTATCAGGGGTAAAACGGCTCACCATTAGAAAGGGCGAGAAATCTGCTTCTATCTGTTATAGCAAATCTTCAACGTTTAAAAAGTATGACCAAGTCTAAAAGACCACAACCCACACCCCTAACCTAAGCCCAAGCCCAAACGAATATTCTTTTGAAGCATAAAAACAAACGTTTCCAACAAGATGTACACATAGTATATAGTCTAGAGGGTATTGTAAATTACTAACATACTTGGATGCCGTAGTGTTTTACATGGTTGACTGGAAGTTTCTCGGTGCGGACATAACTCAGTTAAATCAGAATATGAAGTGAATATATTACAAGGGGATCTCTATATGATTAAAACTAATATTGGGGGCTCAGGAACAATTAGTTATGTTCCTGTTTAGTTCTATTTATGGGATTTTTATTGTCTCTGAGTCTTTTTAATTCTCCAATGTTCTTTCAGTCTGCAGAAACCAAAAGTTAGACTGAATTTCTAGGGGTTTTTTGGAGCATTTTGTTACAATATTTTTTGTTTTTTACTACACATAAATTAGTTTTCTTAGTTATTCTATGCCTGCTGAAGTTAAGTTATCTTCTATCTTCACTGGAAACATATTTTTTCTTGATCAGCTTGCTAAGAAAGGAGAACAATTCCTAGACCTTCCTTACGTTGTTAAAGGAATGGATGTTTCTTTCAGTGGAATTCTGAGCTTCATTGAAGCAACTACAGAGGAGAAGCTTAAAAATAACGAATGCACCCCTGCAGATTTGTGCTACTCCCTACAGGTACCCACCCTAAGTCCATGCATGCCTTAAGAGTCAAAATGACAAATACCCTATGCCAAACCTATAGGCATAACTATTAAAGGCACGAGTCTCACCTGAGCGCGCGTCTTGAACAGAGCCAGCATTTTGGTTTCTGAGGCATCATGCCTGGAGCCTAGAGCCTTTTGAGCGTGAGGCGAGCCTTCGACTACTGTGGTTATATGTTAACTGTTAAGAGGTTCCTAATTCTGTTTAAACATGATGTAGGAAACGGTGTTTGCTATGCTTGTGGAGATCACTGAACGAGCAATGGCACATTGTGACAAGAAGGATGTTCTAATAGTTGGTGGGGTCGGCTGCAACGAGCGATTGCAAGAGATGATGAAAATAATGTGCGCAGAACGAGGTGGGAATCTCTATGCCACTGATGATAGGTATTGCATCGACAATGGAGCAATGATTGCTTATACTGGTCTGCTTGCTTTTGCTCACGGCACAACTACTCCTCTAGAAGACTCAACATTCACGCAGAGGTTCCGAACTGATGAGGTTCATGCAATCTGGAGAGAAAAAGAAGAATTAACACGTGTGAATTGAGTTGGAGGGTACGAGTCTAAGCTACGGAATTCCAAGGCCAGAGGTTTGCATTTTTCTTATGTTGCTAAAAGTTGAACCAATGTTGAAATTGCTTTCCGAGGACTGATTTAATTTATCGTTTGGAGTAGCAAATTGTTGTATATGTTTGAGCAGTAGGTAATTGTAGTTATGCAAAGAACCTTTTTTTTTTCTTTTCTTAAGCAGGATATGAAAGAACATGTCAACCCCGTACACGGTTATTTTGTGATTCTGATGTTGTAGTTCTATTGATAAATTTCAAACATTTCTTGAAGCATTGCTAGGGCCATATTTGTAGAAACCTTTATAATTAATTTGTGGAATGGATTTTATTCTTCAGTTGATGAATGCGGATAGAAATTGGAAAAGTTGCACCGGTAGTTATTGAAGTTTGGAGTATGTTTTATAGAAGTCACTGAACTTCGTTTTCTTTCAATGAAATCATTGAAGTTTCCTTTTTATTTCCTTTTCCACTTGCACCATTCCAGATTCAACCAATATCCGGCATCACATTCGAAATCAACGTTGTGTTCTTCCATGCTTGGTAACTCTCCACCTCTACATACCTCTTGTCGGTCCTCAGTCTATCTCTCACTTTTTCGAATCTCTTTTTTTTTGAATGTTGAGTTTTGCTTGATTGGGTGCTGGTTTTACAATCTCTGGTTTGTGATTACTGATTGAGAACTATGTAAGTTTGTTCAATTATGTTTTTTATCCTTTTGAAATCGAGTTTCATCTTTGCTGATCTACAATTTATGAAGCGTACCATAGAGGATGAGAGAAGTAGTTTTGTGTATTGCACAGGAAGAGTAAAGGAAATTTTTAAGATCAACGTAGGAAAAAAAATCGATGTTTAAGTTTACTACTATATGTAGCTACTGACAGCTATGTACAATTTGCAACACTCCAATATTTATTATGTACGGCTTCTTACAAATATCTTCATTCGAATCCCATTTAGTGAAAATATCTCTAAATTGCTCATTAGTTCCAATGTAGAACACAAACACAAACACAAACACGATAACCAATAATAGAACTCGCATCATCTTTCGATCCTTCTCAATTTGCATTGGAGAAACATTCAATTTGGATGAACAAACCAGAAAAGCATTCCATTTGAGTATGACTGATTTTTTGTATAGTGTTAGTAATCCTCATTTGGGAGTTCCTTTTGAAGTAACATAAGATCCAATCAAGTGAAGTCAGTGATCAATGGTGGGGGAAAATGAAAAGATAGTTTCCAAACAACCTGCGACAGTAACTCCTTGTACTTCAACTTGTTCAGACATAATGATTGCCTTCCTACTTCTTAATACCTCAACTAGTTTTTAAAGATGATTTCTAAAAACGTCACTTGAAATTAATAATATGACCATCCAAATTGAGTTCATAACACAAATGATCCATGTTTTTCCAGTGTTCAATTTGTATATTTCTATTCATTTGATAGAAACTTTAGTATATGTTTTCCATTTTCTAATAATCAGGGAACATAATCCTTTGAAAATTAGTAATTGAGCTAGAATTTTGCAGTGAAAGCAATGTCAACTTGTTTTCAACTTGATCATTTCCAACAACTTTGAAAGTAAAATTCACACTTATTCTCATAATTAACTGTAACTTGATTAATAATAAAAAAATTACTATAAAGATGAACACACCCAAAAAAAACTAATCAATTACTCTTCTAACTTGATGAAAAAAAATTACAATATTGCTCCAATCTCTTCTTACTTCTCAATTAAACATCAAGGATGACTTGTACCATTGTAGCTAAGGTTGAGCAAGATGTCAAAAAAACCCGAACCAAACCAGTGATCGGTTCAACAACTTGGCTCGGCTTTCTTTTCCAATTTTCACTTCTACTCATTCAAAATACGGAAAAATTCTACTATAATCCGAAACCAAGACAACTCTTAAGATGCCAAATCAATAGTAGAAAATTTCCGAATTAACCAATCAAATGTAGCGAAAAAGAGAATAAAAATGAATTACTAATATTTACACAAACTCAATAAAAACACTCAGTTGATCTTCTAACTCAAAGCAGTAAATCCACCTCCTTTCATCATAAGCATAAACTCATTAAAATTAACCCTACCATCACCATCAACATCAACCTTATTAATCATACTCTTACAATCCTCCAAACTCCTCCCTTGTTTAAGCCCCAATGCAGCTAAAACAGACTTCAACTCATCCACACTTATAAACCCATCTCCATTCTGATCAAACACATCAAAAGCCTCCTTCATATTCTCCTCCTCCGCGGCGTCTTTCTCATCCAAAATGGAACTATAAAGATCCCTGAACTCATCGATATCAACGCAACCATCTCCATCCACGTCGATGTTCTCTATCATCTGGGTTAGCTCCTTGTCCGGGATAAAGATACCCATGTTCTCCAAGGAGTTGTTTAGTTCAGACTTGGTGATCCTGCCATCGCCATTTTTGTCAAACATTTGGAAAACGTTTTTGAGGTCGTTAGCGTTCATTCTTTTTTTCGGGTTTGAGAGAGGTGTTTTCGGGTTAGGGGGTGATGGGAAAGGTCTTAGGTTCTTGGGGATTATGAAGAGGATGAAGGAGTTTAGGAGGTTGTAGAGACTGAAAATTCTATGGAAGATTGATGGCATTTGAGGATGAAAATGAAGATGGAGATATATGAAATGTATTTGAAATGGTTTATGTTGTGGAAGCTGTAAATATAATGGGAGAAGTTAGGTTGTCGTTTTAGTGCTGGCCAAATTAAAAAATTATTTTCAAGGTTTTTTTTTAGTATTATTATTAATTATTAGTATTATTATTGGTTTTAAAATATTATTTTTGGTTTTCTAATTATTAGTATTTAAAATTTTGACTTTATCATTACGCGTAGAAGCAGGTATTTTATTGGTCTGATTTTCAGAAGTTATTGGAGTAACTACTTTGGAATTACTTCAAGAACAAGACTACTTTGGAATTTCCCACAAAAGAGAAAATATAATTTGTTTGATGTAGTTAACCTTTCCCATTGGATATGGTCAAAAATATTCTGTTGTTAGTAATTTTATCATTAACATGCGGACCAATTAAGGGAGATTTTTCTTTAATGTATTTCTGAAGTAAAAAAAAAAAATCATCAAAAGAAAAAGTGGTAAAGTGAGAGTGATTATAAAATAACTCTATTATTTTGTGAACATTGTAACCGATTTCCAACTACAAGATTCTATAATGTTAAGCATGGTCATTCTTATTGAGAAATTAATGTTTAACTCACTTGAAGAAATACATTTAATTTAACTTGTTTATCTTACGTAAAAATCAATAAGTTGTGATTAAATAATATGAGATATTTAACAAATTCGATGATCCCAAAGCAATTTTAAAAAGTAAAACAAATATGCATATAGATGATCTAACATTTAATACAATGGTATGATTGCATCTAATGTTTTATTCTTTATGATTGAAAATTGTTAAATTGAAGTGAAATTACTGATCATTGAATGTACAAATGAGCTACTAATAAGTATTGATAAGTTATAAAGAACAAGCTTAAATAACGTATCTTCGTAGAAATTCCTATTTATTATTGTAAATACGAACGTCTGAAATCTACTCAAAACATATGGTATAGTGAGAGTTTTACGTTGAATAAGAAATAAAAAAAAAATCCTATTTGTTTTTGTTGTTGATAGAGAAAGATTGCTTAGACCCTAAATTAACATTGTTTACATTTAAAGCAAGAATCTTAATAAAATAAAGCAGCAATTTTTTGAATGAAGTAAAGCAAATAATTTCAATTGATATAAGGTAAAAAGAAGCTTATAAACAAGTAAGTTTGAAGAGGATGGGTCTAAATAAGCGGGAGTGACAGTGATGATTATTAATTTATTACTTATATAGTCGGTATCTAAATAATGAAGAATATTATTCATTTTGTCAAAAACGCGTTGCCAACATTTTTTATTTGCCCTTTTTCTTAAATTACTATTAGAATTTGTTAACCAATTACAACACAAGATTCCATTTTGATCCAACTAAATTCAAATATTTTAAAACTGACAGAAATTAAACCTATATATTAATGGTTAAGAGTCAGATTTGAACCTTCATTTCCAGAAGTCCAGATTTAGTCTTAATGTGGGAAATGATTCAAATTTAGCCATAACGTTGTTAAATTAGATCAGTTATAGCCAATGTCTATTAGATAAATTTATCGATTAAATAAAGCAGTTTCGTATAACTTTTCTTGATTATTTGTAACTATATTAATATTATAGTAATATAGTAAACATTCATGCTATCATGATTGTGTTATACTGTAGTAGGTTTACTTGTAAGCATTTTAACAAGTTTTTTTTATAAGATTATTGGTATCAGACATTAACAAAGTTTTGAATGTCCGCTAGTTTTAGAACATGTGAGTAAGTTTGTCCTTAATTGAAAATGTTAGAGTTAAATTTGAAGTAATTCACGTGTTAAGATTGAATTTTTATTTCTTCAAAAATAATAAATCAATTTAATTTTCAAAATAAATAATACCCTTTGAAGGTATATATTGTATTTTCTTACAATGATTTTGTTGTCTTTAAAGCGAAGATGCCTATACTTTTAGTGTGGTGTATTTTTCTATGTGCAATAAGCATTCATTTAAAATTTTAATAGAATGATTCGTCTTTATTTTATTGAAATTGATGAAAATAATGAGAAATAGTAAGATATATATGAGAAAAATAAAATAAATACTTGGATATAAACACATAGCAAGCAATTTTATTTAGTTACTAAAAGCAATACTCTTATTGGATTTTGAATTTTATAGGACTAATTTTTGATAAAATGAAGTAGTCTAGTTTAGAAATGGCAGTTGGGGAAATATGACCGTTAATAACGGATCTAAGACAGGAGAAAAGGAGGCATTGTAAGCATAGAGAGAGAAAGAGTCGTTGAGATTTTCAAATAGTGCTTTGTCAACGCGTGATTGGTGGACTTCTGACACGTGGCTACTCCAAAACAACTTGGCCGGCTCCGTTTTTCATTTATGAACGCCGTTTGCAATTTGTTTTTCTCGTCTTTCTTTCTTCTTCTGTTTTTCCTATTCGTCCTATGCTCTACCAACACTCAACTATTTATAAACAATATCAATCGGTGGTTGACATAGTATTAGTATGAGGCTACACTTAATAGGAATGTCGGCAAATCGTTCTCCACAACGGCGACCGGAAGAAGTTTAAATGTCATAATCCTTAGACCCGTCTTAAATTTGGATTAATCGGTTCAATTTGGATTCGGAAGCCGGATGTAAAAAAAAAAAAAACTATCTATAAAATATAGATTAATTGGGTATATTCTTAAAGACGAATGATAGTTATGTGGAGACACAATATTAGCTTTCGTGTTTTACTTATCTTGATAAAGTTCTTATTTAGGAATGTTTCATATGCAAGGAGAGAGACTTAGACTACAGACGCGGCATTGTATCAAGATTAGAATCATGTCACTTTTGTGGTTTATTATGTCAAGACAACACTTTGTAGAAAATACAGTCGGACGTACAAATAACCACTCTCCTTGACAAATCGATAAAAATCTAGCTAAACTATGAGCTATCTTATTAACGGTACATTTAACAAACTCAATATATAAAGCAATTAATAAACTCGTTAAGAAGATTTCAACAATATTTGATTATGACACTAAAACGCGAGACAATATCTATAACAATTTTAAATAGTGTGTTAGAAGTAGGTGATGAAAAAAAAAGTGTGACAAAGAAAGACCAAATGTTTTCTTTGTGTAGGGTAAGAGACAACGCGTTTGGACAGCTGCTTCTCTTTAAACCCATAATTGCTTCACCTTTCTTTCTTTATTTATTTTCTAAAAACAACAAGAAGAAATTGAAATTTGGCAAACAACAAATCACTAGTAAGTAGTAACCTCACCCAAGTAAATGTTTAAATCTTCTGTAGATGTCATTTGAATGTGTAGTGTGATTTGATAACATCTGGTCTTATGTTATGTTTGATTGTTTGGTTGTCATTGTTCGTATTGTCAGAGATCAATATAAAAAAAGTTGTTAATATAAATTATCAGATCGAGTTTTTAGTTTAATCGATTAAGTAACATGATATCTGAGTCTTTATGATCGAAAGATGTTGAGTTCGATTCCTGATAACCTCAAGTGAGAAAGTGTGTCAAAGATTAATAATGTATAAAATAAGTTATTAATCTTAACTATTAACTCGAGTTTTTGGTTCAATTCGATTAAGTAACATGTATTATATTTATTATTGAGAAGAAAGTGTTACAAATTAGAATACTATAAGAGTCCAACATTACCAAATATCATAATACATTGGTCCAAACATTATAAATCATGTTACAAAACTTAAATGCTAATACTTGGAACATCATGAAATGCTTTCAAAGAAAAATACATTTTCAGTGTAAGCAAATGTTATAAGGAAGGCGTGACCATGATTTTATTGTACTTGGATGTGATAATTAGTTTTGTTTGGTGGGAAGGATGGGAAATTATTATAGCCACACTTGGAAGTTGGGTCTAAAAATTGACTTGTAGTATCCATATACGCATCATTAATGCAAATCCATTTTTATAGATTTAGAATGCAACTCTAGCAGATTTACTTCTATAAAATGTATTGTTGGCTCATTAAATTAATTTAAAATTTAATGTCCATCTCTTAAATTTAGTTGCACGGATCAATACATTCATTGAACTTGGAACACTTTAAAATTTGTCAAAGTTCACTATTTTATATCATATGGATTTAAGAAGTTAACTACAAGGAAATAATTTGTAAGATTAGAGAGATAATATGCTATGTATTCTCGGTAGAAAAATGTAATGTCCATCACTTATTGTTAGCTCATTAAATTAATTTAAAATGTAATGTAATGTTTATCGAGGAAGAATGAGAAATAAGAATATGAAAGAAAATATTTTTCATAAATAAACGATCAATTTAGTGATAAAGGTACTTACCTATATATTAGTGTTTATAAAAGATGTGAATTCAGGATACAACAAATGGTTAAAGTAAAAGTTACAATATATTTATCATTATTGAATTAAATTTTATCTCACGCATTCAATAATAAAAGTGAACAGAATACTTTCTACAAAATAAAATAATTATAGAAAAAACGATTAGAGGGATTCCTTATTTGTAAAAGAGGAAAAGAACAAATAAATAAATAAATAAATAAATAGTGGAATGGGCCCATTAGAAGAGCAGCCTCCTGATCAGGCCTTCAACTAATATCACATTAGAAGCCCACATTAACTATTCTTCTTCTTTTCTTACAACATTCCATATATTTATTCTTATCTTATCCCCTCTCCTCATTCTTATCTTATACTTTTAGCAAAACATAATTACTTGTTCAAATTTTGGTTTAATTACAAAAATAGGCAATTCAAGAAGCCTATTTATGTTTTTAGACATATTTTGACAACATGCTATATAACTGGACAAAATGGATCAAATGTCCAATAGTACGAATTCATTTTGAAAAGTTGAACTGAGCGATTGTAATGTTGGACACAAACCACTAATGAAATGTGAACACGAATAAGAAAATTCAAACGATCGATATATTGTTAAGGAATTTCAAGTTCTAATTTCATGGCAAGTAAATAAAGTTCATACCCATTTATTACAAGTTTGCATGTGCGAGATTAAAGTTTTCATGATTCGTTCAAGTTGAAGATTATTAGAGTTCAGTTATGGTTTAGTAGTTCAATTCTAATATGTGTATGCCTTGTGAGATTAAAAGGTGTGTATATACAATTTGGAATTAAAAAATAGGCACCGTCGATTTGGTTTGTGTTCATGTTAAAATTCCAGATTTGAGTTGAGAAAACAATAAACTTGAATTATGTTCGCTCAACAAAGCAACTTTCCAAGTGTTATTTTTGTTCTTTTGTTTGTGCTTTATTCTTTTCGTTGTTTGAGTTATCAATTCGTTTTTTTAAATTTTATTACTTTTGTTTGTGCTTCAGTGCGCCTTTTTTTGGTTTTATACGTATTTGCGATGTGTTAATTGCAAAAATAATAAGATAAATGTTTAGAGCTAGGCTATATAGATGTTTGATATTGGAGTTTGTGTAGAGAATTGATGATATGCGTATTTATTTAATTAAAGGTATTTTCTAATAATATTTGAGTTTTAGTGCGTAAGTAAGTGTTTGAGGGTGCCAACCTAGTTGAGATGTCCAACCTCTTCCGCTCTTGATCTCCGCTTTTATTTAAAAAGAAATCAAAAGTATTTTCAAAACAATTCTTATACACTAATTCTTAAAAAAGTGTCTAGTTTGAAATGATTTCTCCCACTCCAAGAAATTTTGGAGTTACAAATTTAACATTATTAATGACATTGATTTTATCATTTTAATATGTAAAAACATTCTAATATGAACTTTAATACTTAACAATATTTTATTTAGTTAATCTATCAAGCGATGATTTAATAGTAACTATGTTCTTAAAAAAAGTATAGGGTCTTAGTTTAGAATTCTAAAATTGCTAAAAGTGAAAATTTAATTGTTATCTTTTACCTGAACTTAACGTAAAAATTTTGAATTCAAAATATTTAATTTAAATGATTTAAAATACTCATAACTCAGAGTCAACCTTAATTATTTAACTATTGGACTAGTGTTATCAAATTTAAAATGAGAAAACAAAAATAATATTGAGAATTTTACACAGTGCAATTTGGTACCATATCCATAGAACCTTCGGAGTTTTATTTCAAGTCCAAAGATAATGGAACTGCACCTCATCTTTGAAGACTTCAACTCCTCTTTGTCCTAACGCCTTTAACCTAGCTACTATCTCCTGCTCCCGTTTCCACCAAACTCCTGCCCTCCTCACCTATCACACTTCAAATCTCATACTCGTAACCATCCATTGCTCATATTTAATGGCGAATTTAGGACAGAACTGTTGAAAACCGATTTTGTAACTAGAAAAAGATTCACATTAAGGTTTTTTTGAATTATTTTTTTTTATTGTAGCTCATATATTTTGTAGAATAAAGGAAAATAGTTCATATTTTTTTACGAAAGTTCAAAATTTTTTATGTAAGTTTTTCCAATTTTTTTGAAAAAATTTAATATATTTTGACACTATTTTACAAATTTGGAATGTATTTATTGTTAAATAATTCGTTTACTAGAATTTTCTAAAAGGGGAATCAGAATTACCGATTGTAGGGATAGTTTCAACAAGGAGAAATGAAAAATCAATAGTAAGGGGTGGTTTCGAGCATTTGAGGGCCAAACCCTCCCCAAACAAGGCAATTCTTGAGTAGTAATAATGACCTAGACATCTAATAAAAAAATTGCAAGAATGTTTTTTTTTCTCTGGAGTGTAAATTCCATTGCAACTAATGCATTTCGTCAAAAAGAGGGGAAAATGCGATTCTTTTTAACAAAAATGCAAATTCAAGACAAATTTTAATAAAATCTAAAACATTTAGACAATATTTGATAGATTTTGGACAAATTTTGTAAGTTTTTCAAGCTAACAAGCCGAAACATTCATTCGTATGTAATGCCAACATATATGGTTCAAGCCAGTGGCGTCGAAACTATCCATTATAGAAATGGTTTCAACGAGTGAAAGAAATGAAAACATGGTTCCGAGCATTGGAGGGGCCGAGACCCCAAGACGACCCTCTAGCTAAGCCCCAGCTCATATTACTATCTTTAACACTAAACCGCGTAACATTGAACCAAACCTCCAATACTCCTTGAATTTACCAAAATATCTCGTTAGTGATCACTATTAACGTAAACGCCATTACCTTCCATATATGCTTATTTTTTTTTCTATTTTTAGCAGGTGGAGAAACATAAAGTCTAGATTTTGAAGCCGGTCTGGAGCATTTCCTGCGTGAATTTTGTGACATTGTTGTTCACTTTCTCGGAGATTTTCCCGAGAAAATTTCCAATCTGGTAAGCAGCTGGACACATCCTGTCAATCCTTTTCTGGGTCTTTTCCTTTCTCTTCATTAGCTACTTCAAAATGAAAGTTAAATTGAATTAATCAAAGAGTTGAAATGATAGACCCTTGTTTTGAATCTTGGGTTGTGTTGTTTATGGAGAAATGAAGTGTATAAAACACCTCTTTCGTGTTCTCTTCCGGTTGATTCTTCTCTGTTTTGGTTATGTTTGTTGTTGTTGTTGCAAACAATTCAATTATGTTTTGGTTGTTTTAGGGCCAGTTTGACACTGCTTACCGAGCTTTCCCTAGTTTTCTGAAAATGGGGGGGTGGTTATTCATGTTTTTATATTTGTGTTTTGTAGTAAAGTTTACTTCTTTATGATGGTTATCTTCGTTATTGCTACAAACAATTCAATTATGCTTTGTTTGTTTTAGGGCCTGTTTGACATTTCTTTCTGAGCTTTCCTTAGTTTTCTGAAAATGGGGTTGATTGTTGCTGTTTTATAATTGTGTTTTGTAGTAAAGTTTAGTTCTTTATGATGGTTTGTGTTAGCTGATGCTGAATCATTTCAGGATTAAGGCTTTGTTGTTGTTGTTGTTGTTGTTGTTGTATAGTGAAGTTTAATTCTGAAAACTTATGTTGCACGGATACTCCTGTTAGTAGCTGGCGCATCCGTATCCATATCCCAGTCCGTTTCATTTTTGTTTCTATTTTATGAAGGTTGTATTTTAGACATAACGTTTTCTGTATCCGTGTCCGTGCAACATAGCTGAAAACTAGATTCAAACTTTGATGTTCGAACATCTTTGATTTTCATACCTTTGTGTTTTGTTTGGGAGGTTTTGGAGGAGACCTTATACTTTCTTGTGCTTTCTTTCTATGATGTCTTTATGTTGAGTTTAAAGAGTGAATTTTTATTCCTGTTGCCGCCTTGCATTTATTCTTGGCGGCAGATATTTGAATTTTTTCGTGTAGTAGTATTTGATGATGCTATGTGTGTCGTGTTTATGCTAGGTGCGTAAATCGTATTGCGTTTTATTGACACTTCTTTGAATTCGGGAGATGTCAAATGAGGAAGATGAAGATTTCTATCGGAATCTTCCAAGGAAAGAGCTTCAAAGTTTGTGCAAAAAATATGGCTTGCCAGCCAGAAAGTCGAGTACCGAGATGACTGAATCATTAGTCTCTTACTTTAGGGTAAGGTATTTGGCCTTGTTGATTGCTCAAATGGTTGAAGTTGTTGATAATGTTATTTAACTTATACACATTAGGTCTTTCGGTAATAATGACATAACGGTTTCTCTGTTAGCTTGACAGCTGTTGCATTATATTATAACGTTGTCTTAAATCTCCTCCCGTTTCTTTTTTTTGTTTTGTTTTGTATTACTTATAAAATTTAGGTATTTTTTCTTAAATGCATTATTTCCATAATAATTACTTTAAGTAAATAAACTACTACAAAATATAGGTTTTCTTTGAAGTTTGAACGGACGTGCATGGGAATTTATTGAAAGTAATGCATCATAGCTTATTGACAAATTAGTTGAGTTTCTAGCAGTTGTATGTACTTTAGTAATGTGTAAAGGAAGAAAAATGTCCGTGGGTGTCATATAAATTGTAATATCTTAATCGCCCTGCTTCTTAAACACGTATCCTATTCCACAGTATCGCCGAAAAGTGAGAAAGAGGCCGATATTTACCTTATAGTGCTTGATATTTACCTACAATGAAAATACTTTGTGCTGCTGAAGTTAAGTTACCCCTGCAGGTCAAGGCTTGAGTAGTGAAAATGGCGAGGTTGAGTGGCGGAGAAAAATAGATTCATGGGCTTGCTAACATGAAAGCTATTAGTATTTTCTTACCATGATTCTACTAGCTTTTTGAACTTAGATACAACATATTTTTTTTTAAATTATTCGGAAGTTCCTTGTGAGAATAACATCAATGAAGCCTCCTCGTTCTTTTTCTTCCTCCATGTCTAATCATTATTACATGTTAAATTGATGGGCATACTAACTTAGCACATTCCTTTATAGTGTTTAGATGTTAACGTTAAATCACAAAGTTTGATAGATATTGAAACGGATGTCCATGCAATTATATACCACTTTATTCTTTTGGTAAATTATTGGCCTTTGCATTTTTGGAGCTCATATGTTCTTGTTGAGATAGGGAAGAATGTGATTTTAATGCGCTCAAATTGTTTTCTGAAAAATTTGCAGAATAGGAATTTTAGTTTTGCATGCTTGGGCAAGAGCACCGGTGGGATTCAAGACGTTTCACTTCCTCCATCTTCAGTAACAGTGTTGCAGGTTGAAGCGCCGTCAACTTTGACGGGACATGTATTAAAAGGTTGCACGTTAGAAAAATTATGCGGTTTTAATCTTGTAATTAGATGCATTAATTTTCTGGACATCTCTCTTCTTAGGAAACTAACTTAAATTATGAAAAATATTATTCGAATGATTGCTTACAGATAGCTGCCAACTGATACCTTTTCCTGGACAAGGCGACAAAGGAAATAGGCAAATTATATCCAATGAATTGGAAAGCTGCATGGAACTTAGAGCTCATGATAAGGTTTAATCTTTTCCTTTTTAACGTGTTTTATCCCGAATCAATAAATCAAATATTGTTTGGAAGGCGTAATGGTTTGTCCTTTTCTTTGGTGGGTCAATTAATTATTTTCAGGGTGCATCCCAATCTCAGTTTGTTTCTCAACGTGCCGAGAATGGTGTCATCCATAATCAGCCCTGCAGTGGCAGGACGGAATATACACCCCAATGTCAACGTAGATGTGTAAATGAGGGTGCTGGTTTGAAAGAGAATATTTCTGAAACAACATCATATGCAAAAGGTCGTGCCTCCTTTGAATTTTATGTTAGAGAAGAAGAAGGTATCAAACTCTGTGTTGATTTGAGCTCAAGCCCCTTAGACTGGATCAAGAAATACAAAAATCAGGTTTCTTTCTGTAATAATGCTGACATTGCCAAGTCTAGAAAGCTTCATCAAGAACTTGGATGCATTGGAGAAAATAATAAAAAAATGAAAATGTCCTTCCCTCAGACCGGGGATTCTGCTGAAAAAAGAAGTGATGGTCATATAGAAGCTGAACCTTCTCAAAATTTGGATATGGAAGAAAATAATATAGGGATTGATCGTCCGGGAGTTAATAAAGTATTGATGCTTTTGCCTTCAAGAGCTTGTTGTGAAGTTCTTGCAGAGGATTCAGATTGCGTAAGGGAAGATCTAGGACCAATCTCATCTAAACCCATACCGTTTCAAATAATCTCTAATACGGAATCCTGCGAAAAAAACGGGTCTAGTGCTACTGCTGTGTCAGATGTTACTGATACCCAAACAGAAAAGACAGCCTGTAATTTTGTTATGAACTCCATATCCGATGGCTCAGTTGATCTTATTGCGACTGAAAATCACAAGTCAAAGTATGAAGATGAAGCTCATGAGAATTCGATCCTACGGATCAATAGTGATCTTGAGAATAATTATGCTTCTACTGGATTCTTGAACAGTTGTTCAACAGAAATACAGTTGTCTGAGACTGGAAATTACCACAAAGGAGAATTATCTTCACCTGATAAAAATGGTAAGTTATTGGATCAGGATGATTCGACGCATAATGTAGCAACTGAGCAAGCTATATTAACCACCTCAAGTGAGAATGATCATAGCGGGAGCCATTTGGCTATGTACACTGAAGATCAGGTACCTTTTCTACTCTACTTTTACACGAAAATGCTTATACATATTGTTTTACATTGGTTTTATTCTATGTTAGATGGACACTTCCTCCTTATTAGTGTACTCATACCCGTATCCGTGTGCGACACGTGTCCATGTCTGTTTCCATTTAAAGGCTATTTTATGGAGGTTATGTTTTGCAAATAACGTTTCCCGTGTTTGTCTGTGTCCAACATTGTGTCCATATCCATGCCCAGACAACATAGGTTTTATTTAAAGATTTTTTTGATAGAGCCTTGTGAATGTATCCCAGGTTCCAAGAAAACATTGTTGTACATTGTGAAATCAGTTAGACCATTGGCTGCCGGGTGGTCTGCTATAGTTGAAACGCACACTAGATATTTAAACCGGTTCTCATAAACTATTAAGCTAACTATTGTTTCATTTGGACTGTATCCGGGTTGTCTTTAACCGTCATCAGTGCATATCTTGGGAAAAATGGGGATTTGAAGAAGGGGATGATGTATAGATAAATAAGAATAAAAGTAGATTTATAACATGCCATGTGTACGGATTTCCTATGTCAGAAAATTTCTATCTGGGTCTTTTCTTAAAATGGTGTCGCTCTCTTTTTCCAGCAATCAATTCTTGTTTTGAATGAATAAGATTGGTGTTTGGTTAAATAATCTCGAATTTGATTGTCGAGAAGTTCTTAAGTTCTCATGTCATTGTTAATGATAGTAGGAATGAAAAAAATGTCCATGAATGTCGAGTTTGTCTAGTTCTACTTACACTAATGAATTTGTGGTTCTCTTCTCTTTGCAGGAGTGGAGCAATAATATTTCTGGGAGGGAGAGTTCAGTGTAAGTTCTTTTCTTTTTGGAATGTTGTGTTGTACTCCCTCCTTCCCATTTTATTAGTCATTCCAGGGTATTTCACACATTAAGAAACATATTTATTATATTAACCTTTGATTCCGTTAATGAATTTGCTGGAAACCTAAACTTACCCAAATAGACACCAAAATATTTTCGAAAATCTAAAACGACTGACATTTAGGGAAAAATTTCACTCCCTAGAACGACTTATGAAAAGGAACGGAGGGAGTAATTCTTTTGGTGCGATGTGATGACATATAGCTATATTTCTATCAGATGCTCACAGGTTGATGATTCAATTGGGAAGACCTTTTTGAGGTCTGGTAATCTGGAATTAAATGAAGATATTCAAAAAAAGAGGTCAGCAATAGACAATGAGGTTGAAGATGGCTATGGGAAGCGGGACACTAAATTTTTAAGAAGTATGAAACATTCTGCTGAAGAGGTTCTTCCCAGAAGATCCACGCGGCTTGTCACCAAGGTGCCTTTTCTGACTCATTATTTTGGCCATGTACTTCATTATTGCTTGAGCTTGTTGACACGTAAACCTTATCTCGATTGCTTCTTGCTTATCATGCATAACAAACACATCCCTTCTCATGATAATTTCAAATATTTTTATTGAAGGTTTTTTTTTTTTTTGGATTCCTTAGTAATTGGATAGTTACTTTATTTCAATATTCTGAATCAACAAGAAGAATTCGTTATCGTAGTTCGAGTCTGAAACCGGTTGATATATGTAAACCCATGTCACGTGTTGCAACTTTATAAGTCTATAGCAAATATAGATTCTCATCTCAAGACAATATCAGTCAATGTTGACTCTATCTTGTTGCCAAGCATACAAATTACATTCAAGACTTGTGCAGAAATCAGAAAATCAAAATTGGAAAACAACATTTGAATATTTGCCACACTTTTTGTCGTTGCGATTTATGCCTCAATTTGTTATTAGTGTTCTTTTTTTGTGGCTTATAATTTTTCGTCTCATTTTTCTCCTTCCAGTGAGTTGATGATGTAAATGCCTGCTTCAATACAAGAACTGATTGTGGGGCTTTATTCATGATCAATTGCTGGATAGAAGATACACAGCTATAGTAAGTACATTTCTCTTTAAAATCATTCAGTATGCATAAGTTTTGTTCATTTGGATTGTTCCGAGAGTAAGTTACACGGCTATTATTGATGAATGCTTCATCCACCACAACTAGCGGGAAATTGGCCTATTAGAAGTTAGATCCTGTTTAGTACATAGTGGAACCATAGGAATTTAGCAACACTCTACAAACAAACTGGTTTCCACAACACTCCAACCAAAATTTGGGAGCTTGATGCAAGTTGCCCGATCAATGTTTTCAGAGTTTGACCAATCATAGGACTAGAAAAGTTAGTTAGTTCAGTTGAGATTCTATATGTAAACACGGATTAGTGTCCCTTTAACTGAGAAGGACCAAAATGTTCATATGCATCACATATTTTGGCTCCTTTATTCTATTTTATTGACATATAGTGTTTGACATTAGTTACTACTCCTTTATAGGGAAAAACGGAATAACAACATTTATGTAGGGAGTGATTGGTTCGTGTTTATCGTTATAATGTTTCGACGCAAAATAGTTGAAATACAAAAATTGCCCTAAATTTAAGGGCAAACCTTTTTTTCTCTTGAATTAGGATATGAACTATGGTTACTCTCAAGTGCAAGATATCAGTCTGATTGTGGTGTCCTAAATTGCAGGTTTTGCATTCAATGATGAACACAGAGTGTGCTTATTTAACCACAGCAGCTTATATTATTACCCCACAGGAGTGTGAATACCTCGATGCCGCAAAAACATTTTGAAGGGCCTATTTAATTATCTTAGGAGAATTTTTGTGGCAGATTAAGGTATTTCACATGTGTATTAGACTATTAGTTGGTTAGCAAAGATAGTGTTAATTAAATTGTAAATTTTTTTGTATTTCGGTTATTCGCTTGGTAGTGAAACGAACCGATTCTTTTTGGTTTGGTAATATTAAGTTACAAATTTATTTGGTTTAAAGTTGTTTTCTAAAATATACCATATTTTGTTTTCGTTAGTCTAGCAGAAGGATTTGGAGCTAACTCAAAACATTTCGTTTTTAATGTATTAAAAAGATAAATTAAAAAAAGAAGAAGCTTTGTTTGTTTGTTTTCCTTTGCCAAAGGACTACTAGAAGAGATACTTTTCACAGAAAAATTAACTTTAAACTATAATTATTCATTTTTGAAGTTAATAGTTAATCATATATTAACTGAAAATCTTCCTTCAAAAAGAAAAAGAAAAAGAAAAAACCTGAAAATGTAAAAATTCAAATCCAATTAAAAGAACAACTTAAACAAACAAATTGTGAAGTGTTTGTTGTTTTTTTAAATATTTCCAACATAAAAGTTGATTATAAACATGCACATTTTAATATGGATGATGAAAATACTCATACATATATATATAGAAAACTTCTTTGAAGTAATACTATATAAGAGTGATGAAAATGAGAACAAACCTCCAATAGAAGAGGACACAATCAGCAGTTAAGATCATCCTTCCTATTGCATAGTACTTTGGGCCTTAAATGTTTAAGCCCTAATAGGCTAATAGTCCTAATTTTGACACTTCTATTGTTCTAATTGTAGTTCTTTCCATTGTCCTACTTGGTTATTTTAGTTATCACATGTCCACAAAACAATGGACTTTGTTATTATGACTTGATTTTTCTACAAAATAACCGTTATGTTGTCCGCTATCATCATTGAGAGAAGGTATAAACAAAATACTTGTAAGGTTGATATTGAGGTCTAAAATTGGTAAGCTATATCAATTTCTAATATTATAGGTGAAGTTTTCTAGTGTTGACTTATTTTAGTGCGTATGATACTATTACTCCTCAAGGCTGCATCAAATGACTTACATATTATTTCACTTATGAGGATTCCAACAACGACAACAAAAATTGAACTTAACTGGAAAGTACTATTTTTTTATTATTTGACCTATTCTAAGATTGTTAAAATTTTACTGATAAATAATCTACAAATCCGGATACTTTTACTTAAATTCTTTCTACCAATTTTTTTTTTCAACATGAAGTGAGAATAATGCTTTAAAGTTGAAGTATTATTGGGGTGCAATCATCCATCCATTATTGTTGAAATAGAAATAAAAGCATATTTGAACTTAGCAAGGCTAGAAAAATTAGGGATTTAAGTACTAAATGAGACAAAATCATGGGTTAGAAATTGAAATTACTAAATGAGACAAATAATGCTCCCCATTTTCGTGAGATGGTGTTTCACAATTTGGCATTAATTAGTTATTATGTCAAAATCATTGAGGATTTCCATGATTTTGTTTCCATACACAAATACCCTACAAAAGAAATTAAGTAGCATTATTTTTTAATTTGGATTTTTTTTTCTACATCTGTATATCAGAAAATTATTATCAAGACGTCGCTAAAAACAAATAAAATTATTATCAATATATTTAATTAGAGAATCAATAAATAAATTCAGAATGAATAAATGGATTTTTTTATAACATTGAGAAGTTTACTACTTTCTGACCTATCTCTATTATTCTATTCTATGTAGATTTGTGGGGCTCTAGATTTGCTTATATAACCCATTAATTTAATCTGAATATTTCTTTTTCTTTATCCTATTTGTTTTCTTTTAATTGCTTTGACTAAGATTGGTTAGTGTATTAGAAAACCCCTTGAACTTGGTTGGATGAATAGATTAACTTCTTAAATTTACAATTCCCTTTTTAACTTTTTAATGAACTTCTTAGTTGAAGGTAACTGATTGAGATTGTGGCGATCGATTTTGATGCCAAGCGTGTGATTGATGCAGTAAGATAGTGTTCTAATTTTTGTCTTTTTTGTTCGAATTATCCTGGTATTAATTAGTTACCATTTTGTTAAGAGACAAACTAATCGAGTTGTTCATAGTATTGCTAGGGTGTCATGTTTTAATGCTATAATCCCTCGTTTTGGTTACATGTCTTAGATTTGGCTTAACTCATCCCAAAATTCACCTTAAAGGGGAAAGATTTCCACCACTTATATATGTTCTATCCACCCATATAGATAGTCTGTAACGACCATGTCCAGAGTGGGTGGCGTTGGGGTAGGAAGACCTGTACAAAGAGCATCTCTAAGGGATGACGGTGGAGACATTAATGAATTGAATTCCACATCGAAAATAAAGAGGAGAGAGCTTGAGCTTATAAGTGATACGTGGACCTAATATATGTATGACGCATTTTAAAGTCGTGAGGCTCAACGGTGACGGATTTTGGCCAAAACGAACAATATGCCCATAGCATTGGGTCTTGGTGTTACATAGCTAATATGAGGTACTTAACACACCTCCTTACACCCAGAATATCTTATATTCGATCTAACTCATTCGCATAAAGGGATTAATTCTCAGAAAAATGCTTATTTTATAGATATTTACACTTATAATATCGAGTTGAAGACTATTCTCACTGTAATGCTCGTTTTGAAACCATGGTTTACATGAAACCAGGAAGACTTGGACCATTTTCATGTTTCGCAAAGAAATCAAAATCTCCAAATTTGGTTTTACGAATGCTTTTTTTTTTTGGAAGAAGGGCAGGTTTGCATAATTTTAAATGTCCAAAATTTATAAAATAATAATATAGACAAATTGAACATTTTTATTTCTCTAATTAATTGGTATATACTAATGACAAAAAAAGTTTTTAAAACAAATTGACAATTAATTAGGTTTTCGAAAAAAAAACTTGTCCAAAACCAAAAATATATTACTGCTATTATGTTTGACCAAAAAGAAAAAAAAAAAGAAAAACAAAGAGAGAAAGAATCTAAGTAGAAAGTTACCAAAAGAATCTAAGCAGAAATTATTAATTAATACCAGTAGAAGCAAATTAATAACAACCATCAAGTTCTAAATAACAAAAGAAAATCGAAAACAAACAACATCAGAGAATGTAAGGAGACAATACCATGTGAATTCTTCTCTTTAAATTAATTAACTTCTCATTCTTTCTTAAGTTTTAGACCACAAACAATGAAAGATCTAACTTTTCTTATTTATATTATTTAAAACAAAATATTGTATAACAATTTCAAATCCCCAAGATCTGAGTACTCACTTAATTTGTATCCTTACTTCATTAACATAATTAACAATCCAAATTGGAAAAATAAATAAATTCTAAAATAATGATCAAGAGATTAATTCTAAAAGAATGATCCTAGACATGGGTGCAATATATCTTAAAAAAACTGCAAAACTTCGGATTAAAACTGTTTAGTAAATCTGGTTTCGTTCTTTCCATTCAATTTGATTTTTAATTATGCTCAAGCTCTTGGCACATTTATGAATCAAGTTCAACGTTGTGTTGTTGCGCTGAATAAGCTGTCGGGCAATAGCCTACCTTTATTTTTTATATATCTAAACTTGTGTAGACTGTATAATATGTTAATAATAAGCTTTTCAATAATGCATTCATTTGTGATGCAAGTTCTTAACAGATCCATTAGGTAGGGAATCAGTTTAAAATGGCTTGTGATACTATTATATTAGGGTATTTCTATATTACATGCATATATAATATAAAATTATGAAACTATTAGTAATTGTATTTTTTTAGAAAACACGACATATATTAACTAGAACGGTCAAGATCAATACACACAAATTGAGTAAATGAGGAGCATCATCAATTTTTAAATAAATGGATGAAGACTAATACCTCATTTAGCCAAGTCACGAGCAGCTACGTTAAAGATTCTACGTTCAAACACGAAATAGATAGCAAGGAAAGTGACTTTCCGGTGAATAGCTTGAGCAATGCCAATTACTACATCATTTCATTCATAGAGTTAAGAGATAATAACATAATTCAAATTATCTCTTAACTCATAAATGACTTGTGGAAAATAAAATATATGATCAAACTATATTAACACCAAATTATTTATTTTGCCCTAGCAAAAGCATCTTTTGTAATGTCAGTTGACCCATTTATAGGTATGTAAACAATATATCTTTTGCCTTTCGACTCCCATATTATCAGGCCCCATTTTGAAAGTAAATAAATCATCTTATCTGATTTTATTCACAAAACCAATAATAAAAAAGTTGATCAAAAGTAAATTTGAGGACAATTTTTGGCCGGGACTTTTTACAAAAGTTCACATCTGCACCGGCTGCCTACCAAGATGGCCGCTCGGTTCATTGATCGGAAAAATGGAAGAAACCCCAAGATCGCCGGGACAAGACTTTGGAGTGGTTGGGGAAGTTTGTGACCACGCAGCGCGGGTGATTTAATTTATGTCGATCATATCATATGCATCCTTTACATATAACCATAAAGATTATGTGAGCATTTTGTGGTTCAACATTTGTTGCTACACACATTTCATCAAAATTTGAGATTCGATGTTTTGATTTATTGTTATAAAATTAATGGTAGGAATAATGTTTAATGGATATGTATTGACTTACAAAATTAGATTATAAATATGTAATCTAGATCAAAAAAGTCATTAATATTTTCTTAAGCTTCTTATATTGGTCTTTTTTAAACAAATATGCTTCTTGTATTGGCAAAAATATCCTTCAATTCAGATTTAGATTTAAACTTCCATTTATATTCTTAAAAGATATCATATTAGATTCATTCACTAATTTTCTTTCCATATCCATATATATTATTCACCAAAGAAAATTAAATATCCTTTGACTAATCATAATTTACCAAAAAGGAGTTGTAAAATTTATAGTACAATTTCAAGCTGCAAAATATTTTGAATTTTCTTTTGGAATACATTAGCTATTCTTTGATTAGGAGAGACAATAAATTTTGATAGAGAATTTTGAAAATTGTGAATTTAAGCTAAAAAATTATAATTCCATGGAAAATGCTAATTTAAATAACTTTATTTTTTGACTTTTATATTGAGATCGGTATTAATTATTTATATTTGGTTAACAGTAAAAGAGGTTATAGATGAAAGTAATTGCAAAGTTTAGGTACCATAACGTTAAATTTTAAAATTCGGATATCATAATAAAAATAAGTACAAAATTCTAGCACTATGAGTGCAATTTACCCAAAAAGAACTAGGTGGATTGCCGCATTAATTTACCGAAACCTTAGTTTACATTTAATTTCATTTTTTTTGGAATTAAAACAAAAGATAAAAAGGCAAACATATGTTTTTTAGAAGAAAAAACAATGTAAAGTTACTACAAAGTGACTTTTGTAAAGTGTTCATCTAAAATAGAACATGTATTATTTTGTATAGTTAACAAAACTAAAAACCTCAACAAAATCATGTAAATATTTATTACCATGTTACATTGAATTATTACTTTTAGTAATACACCTTTGTGAAAATCACTTTCTTTTTCCATAAAAGATTATTTTTGTTTTTAAAAACTTTTTGAACAATATTGTAAACTTACTCGAGAATAGCAATTGAAAAGAATGCATGAAATTCAAAGTTGATAAAAAGACAATAATTCAAAAGGGCATAGGAGGGAGAAGAAGAGGCATGAAAACATCAAACTGCATTAACTGCCCATTTAATGTCTTCACCTACACTTACCCATTTTCTGAAGCTCCATAAAAATGGACATTTATTTCTTTCTCTCTCTTACTTCTCTCTCTAAAACCCTCTTCTGCAACTACCTTCTTCATCTATCAAATCTACCTTTCCTCACCCTTATTGCAAAAATGGAGGATTCATAATCATACCCTTTTTTTATAACTCAAAAACCACTTCTAGATCACTAAAAAAATTCCATCTTTATTCTCCATTTCTTTCTTTTTGAATCCTCCATAAGAAAGATATAAACTTTATCACTCATCATCATTCATGGGTCTTAAAGATCAGCAGTTTCAGGCATTTGGGTTTTGTTTTAAATGGGTGTAAGTTTTGATGATATTATTTGTGTGAGAAATTTGCTGAAGTTGGAAGCTTTTTGATGTTGAAGGTGCATTTTCATGGAAGTTAAACATTCTTCTTCTACTACTAAGAAACCGTGTAATGTTGGTTGATCTTTGTTAGCTATTTGATATATGTATATATACATGTTTGAAGTTCTCATCAAAGGGTAACAAATTTTTCAACTCCTTGTTGACACCTCCCTATATGATTTGTGTATAGTGATATTGTTGTTATGAGATGGGAATTTCCAAGAATTTGGTTAGAGATTGTAGGGATTTCCTTATTTGGGTTTTGAAGATTTGCACATTGAATGGTGGATTTGTAGTTCAACTTGTGGTTCTATCACATTTATGCTGCTTAGTTTCAGGCCTAGGCTCAATGTCTACTATTGCAATCTCTTATGGTGAAAATGGTCCTGTGTTTTGTGGGCTAAAATCAGATGGGTCACATCTTGTGACTTGTTATGGTTCAAATTCAGCTATAATCTATGGCACTCCGGCTCATTTTCCGTTTATAGGGTTAACTGCTGGTGATGGCTTTGTTTGTGGTCTTTTAATGGAGTCTAGTCAGCCATATTGTTGGGGGAATAGTGGTTATATTCAAATGGGTGTTCCTCAACCTATGGTGAAAGATGCAGAATATGTAGAAATCAGTGCTGGGGATTACCATTTGTGTGGTTTGAGGAAGGCGTTAACGGGGAGGCGTCGGAATAGCTCTCTTGTGGATTGTTGGGGTTATAATATGACTAGGAATTATGATTTTGACGGGCAGATTCAATCGATTTCAGCTGGTTCTGAGTTTAACTGTGGCTTGTTGGCTCAGAACAGGAGTGTTTTTTGTTGGGGAGATGAGATTAGTAGTCATGTAATCGGGTTGACTCCAAAAGAGATGAGGTTTCAACGGATTGCAGCTGGTGGATATCATGTTTGTGGGATTCTTGAGGCGGATTCGAGAGCTTTTTGCTGGGGGAGAAGTTTGGATCTTGAGGAAGAGATTTCTGTGGCATATTCTGGTGAAGGGAATGTTGATTTGCCTCCGAGTGATCCGATGCTTTCGGTTGCAGGGGGAAAGTTCCATGCTTGTGGAATTAAAAGCAATGATCATGGTGTGATTTGTTGGGGTTTTATTGTGAAACCAAGCACTCCTGCTCCTAGTGGCATTAAGGTGTATGAAGTTGCTGCTGGAAATTACTTCACATGTGGAATTCTTGCCGAAAAGTCTCTCTTACCGGTGTGTTGGGGTCTCGGGTTCCCTAGCTCTCTCCCTATGGCTGTCTCACCCGGACTTTGCAAAGCTACACCTTGCACCCCGGGTTCGTACGAGTATAGCAATGAAAATGCACCTTGCAAGCCCCCGAATTTGCATGTTTGCTTGCCATGTAGTAATGGTTGTCTTGGTGAAATGTATCAGAAAATTGAATGTACACCAAAAGCAGACCGCCTTTGTGATTATAATTGTTCTAGTTGTTACTCTGCAGAATGCTTCTCGAATTGTTCGGCGATTTATTCTGATGCTATAAGAGGAAAGAAGGATGAGAAGTTTTGGTCAATGCAGTTTCCGGTTATCATTGTGGAGATTGGTTTTGCTGTGTTTCTTGTGATTGTTGCATCCGCAACTGCAATTTACTATGTTCGGTACAGATTGAGAGATTGTCAATGCTCGGTGAATGACTCAAAACCCAGGAACAAAAGGGGTGGTGTTCCTTTCACCAAAGACAGTGGAAAGATCCAACCTGACTTGGGTGAACGTAAGATACGGAGAGCTCAAACTTTCGGTTTTGAGGAGCTTGAGAGGGCTACAAATGGCTTCAAAGAAGAGTCTATAGTTGGAAAAGGAAGTTTTTCTTGTGTTTATAAAGGGATTCTGAAGAACGGGACAGTTGTTGCTGTTAAGAAGGCAATATTTTCTTCCGATAAGCAGAGAAACTCGAAAGAATTCCACACCGAACTTGATCTACTATCGAGACTAAATCATGCCCATTTGCTCAATTTGCTTGGGTATTGTGAAGAAGGCGGAGAAAGGCTTCTAGTTTACGAGTTCATGGCCCACGGTTCCTTGCACCAACACCTTCACGGGAAGAAAACCTTAAAAGAGCAATTGGATTGGGTTCGCCGGGTGACCATTGCAGTCCAAGCAGCAAGGGGAATCGAATACCTTCATGGTTATGCTTGTCCACCCGTAATTCATCGAGACATAAAGTCTTCCAACATTCTGATCGACGAAGAACACAATGCTCGTGTGGCTGATTTTGGTCTCTCTTTGTTAGGACCATCCGATAGTAGCTCACCGTTAGCTGAACTGCCAGCTGGCACTCTCGGGTATCTCGATCCTGAGTACTACAGGCTTCACTACCTCACCACAAAATCCGATGTCTACAGCTTCGGTGTACTCCTCTTGGAAATCCTCAGCGGAAGAAAGGCCATAGATATGCAGTACGAAGATGACGGAAACATAGTCGAATGGGCAGTTCCTCTTATTAAAACCGGAGATATATCATCAATCTTAGACCCAGTCCTAAAGCCACCATCCGATATCGAGCCTCTGAAAAGGATAGCCAATGTAGCTTGCAAGTGTGTAAGAATGAAAGGCAAGGAGAGACCCTCAATGGACAAAGTAACAACCGCATTAGAACGAGCACTCGTGCAACTAATGGGAAGCCCTTCGATAGAGCAACCCATACTACCAACAGAAGTAGTACTTGGAAGCAGTAGATTGCACAAGAAATCATCCCAAAGATCATCCAATAGATCAGCTTCGGAGACTGAAGTAGTAGTAGTAGAAGGTGAGGATCAAAGGATAGAGTTTCGAGCCCCTTCGTGGATAACATTTCCGAGTGTTACATCTTCGCAGAGAAGGAAGTCATCGGTGTCGGAAGCGGATGTTGATGGGAAGAATATAGAAGGGAAGAATGGAGGAGGGTATGTTGGAAATGTAGGGGGGGATGGTTTGAGGAGTTTAGAGGAAGAAATTGGACCTGCTTCACCACAACAAAACTTGTTCTTGCAGCATAATTTCTGATTAGTAAATGATTACAACATTTTGATTAAGGTTGTTGTTCTATTTAGTTTTGTTTATTGCAGGATCATCTAATTGTATAAAAAGAACAAAAAAACAAAAAAAAAAAGATGTAATCTTGAGGATTATTTAGTTGTAACTTATGCATTCAATTCTGACAAATTAGTTGGTTTTTCATTCTTTATGATGCAATTAAATTATTGGAAAATGTTGTTGGAGGGAAAAATTAAAATGCCCTCACGCAGGATCGAACTACGGACCTTCAGTTTACAAGACTGACGCTCTACCACTGAGCTATAAGGGCTTATATGCTATGGTGGTTCTGTTAACATTACTACAATATTTTAGTAGTGTACTCCAAAATATGAGAAAAAGGGAAACAAAACCCAAAATATGTGGGAAAGAAAATCAAAAGCACAAAATCCGAAAAAAAGGTGCAAAAAAGCGCTTAAAGTACAAAATATGTGAAATACACGAACAACGCAATAACACAAATATATGTAAACCACAAAAACAAGAGAATAAATGAAAAATGAAAAGGTGGGAATGCATGAAAAACACAGAATACAACAAATACACATATAATACAGAATATAAAAAATGTAGAAAAAACAGAATAATGGAAAAGCATAAAAATAAGGAACACAACAAAAAAAAACGCAGAAAACAAAGAATGCGGTAAAAACACAAAGTGAGAATACTTGAAAAACCATAGGGAACACGAAAAAGCATAGAAAACATGAAAATAAAAGACGAAAAAAAAGAATGCATGAATAACATAGAAAATAGAGTGTGAGAATGCAAAAAAAAAAAAAAGAAAAAGAAAAAAGGAAAACTCTATTTTTCTCGTATTTTATTTTTTCTGTGATTTTTCATATTCTGGATTTTCAACATAAGGACTTAAAAGTATATTATTGAAAATAAGGACTTAAAAGTATATTATTGAAAATAGGAGAACTAAATAGTGTATTTGACATAACATAAAGATTATTGATTTACTTACCCTAACTTTATATGTTATCTCAATTAAATCACCCTGGTCAATTTGAATGCAAAAATAATTGACATGACTGCTATATCATATCTCAGAAGCTAGTGAAAAACTATCATGTTATTCGGTACCCGGTCTCTTTTGCGCCTTTTACATTCTGGGCAAACAATTCAGTTTTTTTTGCAACAACCTTCTCTCATTCCATTAAAACGAGTTAACTAATTTATTTTTGGGTAAATTACAAAGACCTTTGGTTTCAAGTTTTTACAAAAACATGACATGTGGTTTCAATTTAGTAAAAAAAATAAATGTGGTTTACAACGTTATCAAAATTAAGGAAAATCAACTAACACCGTTAAGTGTGCTGACGTGGCATGGGCAAAATGGTTCAAAAATTATGGTGGCAAAATAAAAGCTCGGATAATTCAAGTTTTTACAAAAAAAGGACTTGTGGTTTCAAGTTTTTATAAAAACATGACCTTTGGTTTCAATTTAGTAAAAAAATATATCTGTAGTTTACAACGCTATCAAAATTAAGGAAAAAGCTACTAACATCGTGGTCACGTCAGTACACTTAACAGTGTTAGTAGCTTTTCTTTAACTTTGGTAACGTCGTAAACCACAATGTTAGTAGTTTTTCCTTAATTTTGCTAATGTCGTAAACCACATGTATTTTTTTTTAGTAAATTGAAACCACAGGTCATGTTTTTGTAAAAACTTGAAACCACAAGTCCTTTTTTTTTGTAAAAACTTGAATTACCCGAACTTTTATTTTGCCACCATAATTTTTGGACCATTTTGCCCATGCCACGTCAGCACACTTAACGGTGTTAGTTGATTTTCCTTAATTTTGATAACGTTGTAAACCACATGTATTTTTTTTACTAAATTGAAACCACAGGTCATGTTTTTGTAAAAACTTGAAACCACAGGTCATGTTTTTGTAATTTACCCTTTATTTTTTTTAAAAGTGTAGTGAAGAAGCGAGACAACTTACAATGTGGTGGTTTCCTGTTCATGCTCATCAGCACCGGTGATTTCGAGTTTATGCTCATCGGCACCCCTGGATGGGATGGATTCCAATAAAAACAAGTTAACTTAAAGCGATAAAAAAATGTAGTTAAGAAGCGAGAACAATTTACAAGGTGGTGATTGTGCCTGCAAACTAAGGCTTAAGTGATCTACAAACATATTTATGATGGTGATTGTTAGAAATTTGAAGCTAAAATGCGTAGAAATCGTGGATCTTCATTGCAAATGCAGTGCAACCCAACTAGACATTATGAGAATTTTGAATGTTCCGATGAAATTTAAAATGCAACCTAGAAGATTTTGGAAGTGAATTTTAAAGCAAGTTTTCTAGACACTGTGCTAATCATGTCTTCCATGATAAAATCAAACATGTGGAGATTGATTGTCACGTAGTGAGGGATCACATTTCTGTTGGTTTCATATATACTCCGCATGTATATTCAGAAGAACAACTAGTTGACATTTTTACAAAATCTTTGAGTCATGAAGCTATGCTTCCTTCGTTGACTAAGATTGGAGTGATCAAGCTTCAAGAAGTTTCATCTTGTGGGGAGCGTCATCCTGTGGGGAGCGTATTGAGATTAAAGGAGTTCAAGATGTAAGTAAGAAACTTTAGGAATTTATTTTGTAATTGTACAAATAATGCTGAGTCAACATTTCTGTTATTTGGATTTGGCGGAAAACTCAGTTCACTCAATAGTGTTAACACAATTTGAGTCAACTCCTTCACTCCTCTCCAATCCGGTCACTATAAATGTAATCTTTGCTTCACTTTGATCTTTAATGAAAAATATTGATATCATTCTCTCTCAAATCTCTCGATCGATCCTAATTTAGATACTATACTCGATCAAATGCCTGAAAGAATTAATTTACATTTGTAAGTACTTTTGACTGAATTGGACCGGATTTGACTGTCAATCTCTATCTTACCATCTATATAAACAACTCTAAATCCCTCAAATCTCGCACTTATCAGATCAAAAATCCCCCTTCCAAATCTCACAATCATCAATGGCAGAGGACACGTCGACCGTCAGATCTATTGGCAGGGCGACCGTCAGATCTACCGGCAGAGTGGAGCGATTCAACGACTAGAAAGTCTATAACTACACATAACACATTTAAAGCTCGTTTTCCATTAATCTACCAAGGATTAAAAGTCTACAACTGCACAACGAACATTTCATGTTCTTTTTCCACCTATCTAACAAGGATTACAAGTCTGCAACCATACATAACAAACATTTCTCATGAATTTACAAAGAATCATAAGACAAATAGTATGAAAGCAATATATGCTTTACCACCAATAAAAAAACATCACACGACCACAACAAAGAAAAAAAATGTCATGAATTGCTACACAAATCTCCCAAACAAAAGAGAATAATCAAGAAAAAAACAAATTCGAAATAATTAATTGTAATATAAGAATATTCTCGGCTGACTATACAAAAACAAAGAGAACCATTTGTTCTTACTTGGGACAATATTCCATTTGAATTCAAAGATAGGTCGAATCAAGGTTGTTGTCTTGTCTCATGTCGTCCGAGTTTGTAGCACTTATTGTGAAGCTAGAAGTTGCACCAGAATCCGAGTTGGAAATACCAATAGAATCAATAATTCATCTTTTCCACCATGCCCATAAGATTTTACAAATATTATGGCATAAAAAAAACTGTAAAATTGCTACTCTATAAATCAGCAAACTACATGTAGAAAAGAGAGTCAATACCGGATAGTAGCGGACCACATGTTGATGTTGCAAACATGCAATTACTTAAAAACATTTGCTACACAAATATACATTACATATGAGACACTAACGAAGGAAAACGACCATAGGTTCAAAGCCAACAACTACGAATGGAGATGGAAGCGATTAAGCATAGATTGTGAAGCAAACAAACTAAGCCACTAGCATTGTTCAAGGTGGAAAAGTGATTAAAAAAAACAAATCAAAGTCATATCTAATGTTAGAATGTTATATTTACGATGCTTGTGTAGACTATTAAATAAGCCTGCATACCTCAAAATGTGGCCCTGAATATCATTGAGGCCTATTTTCTTAATAGAATACAACCTTTCATCTAAGTTGTTTCGACACAATGCAACAACGCCAAAAACACCACGGCCTGAAAATTTTAAACAAAAAATCACTCGCTAAATATCTCTGTAACAAGTTGTGATTCCAACTTCCAAGAACAGGAACTATTAAGTCTAAATGGCCCAAAAGGGTTGGACACGGATATTAAATTTATTCATTTTGATCAAATACTTAACTAAAATGACTATGAATTAAATTATGTTATTGACTTGGTTTGACTGAATTCGGTCCAATTCGGTCAAAAATAGTTACAAATGTGAATATTTTTCTTCGGCAACGGTGCTGGTTTTTCGTTCACTATCATCGGCACCGGTGATGGTTTTCTGTTCACTATCATCGGTATCGGTGTTGGTTTCCAGTTTGTACTCGTCGGCAACTGAGAAGGGAGGATTCATTCCAATAAAAACGAGAGTTATCGGTGGTTTCCAGTCCGTCGGAATGATCGTAAATGATTGTAAAACACAAATGTGAACAGTCAAAATGATCGTAAACACAAACGACAACATAAACTATTTAATCAAATATTGGAAAAAAAACAAACAGAGGGACAACATGAAAGAAACAAAACAACTTACGCAGCTGCAAGAAGTTCATTCTGATCGACGGTAACAATATTGGTCGGAATTCTCCTCCTTCCGCTCTCTCCTCCTCCAGATTTCTTCTTCTCTAAAGTACTACTACTTTCCATTATGTCAAAACAAAGCCATTGACAGATGCTACAACCGATGATAAAGAATAAAAATTGGAAGCTACAATGTTTAGAAGTAGAAGCACCTCCCCTGCAAACGCACAGAGCTCAAGCAAGCTTGTGAGAATTTCGAATGTCAAATGACATTTAAAATGCAAACGCTGTGTTTGCCCGAAAGGTTTTGGATGTGGGTTTTAGAGCGAGATTTGAACTAAACATCATTTTGCAAGTACAATCATATTTCAAATAAATATTAACATTTTAAAATTAATTAATTAATTATCCAAAATTTAGTTAGTTTCTAAAAGATTTAAAACATGCAAAATTTAGAATGCAATCCAAGTCTTGTTAATTATTCGAAACAAAAGTTTCTATGTACACATTTTTTTCTATTCAAAGTAACATTACGTGAATATAATGAAACCGTGTGGTTTATTTATATGCCAATTCAAACACTATGGTTCTTTTTTTTTATAAAATATGTGAACTTTTGATTGAAACTATCAAAATGACGTTAATGACATTCAAAATTTAATATATTAAGGATTGATAACATTTTAAACAATTTTAAATCTTCAACTTTTTAATTTTAAAATAGTTTGACTAATTTTAAAATAGTTTGACTATAAGAGAGAAAGTTTCAAAAATTGTCATTTTTTAAAATTGGAACTGTTATTACATTGAAAATTTTTGCATTGAACAACTTTAGTTCTTGAAATCTTTTAGTTTGAGGTCGTTAACTATCATTTTAGCCGTGTTGATTATAAAACTGCTCATTTTGCTAAAAGTGACAAACCTTAGTCATTGAATTGGACAAAACAAGAAAAAATCAACCACAAGATTTTATTTGGAAAAACTATAACCACCATAATTATGTTTGGAATTTTCCCTAATTTAAATAAATTTTTTTGGTGAAGTAGGAGGGCTAAGAGCCCGATGAAACAAAAACAAAAAGAAAAGCTTAAACAAAGATAATTCTTCTCGTCGCCTCACCACTGTAATCTGAAAACAAAATATTATGGAGGACTGCAGGAGGCGCACCACACTCATGATGACCCAAGGCAAGAGAGCCTGCGAAATCCGCATCCAGTCAACTGCACGATTCCCTTCTCGATAAGCATGCAGAAAACGTACGTCCCAATCTCTATCCCGGAGCTCTTGACAACGATTAATAATCCAACCGTGAGGGTGATGATTCCTTAACCAGCCTTGCATCAGCAGCAGAGCATAGCTCGAATCCATTTCCAAAACAACCTGCTTATAAAATTTAGACCATGCCAGCTCTAACCCGAAATAAAGTCCCCATAATTCCGCAAAAAAGCAGTACAAATTCCGAGATTAGCGGCAAAACCACCCAACCAAACGCCTCCACTGTTCCGCAACACTCCTCCAGCCGCCGTGAAACCCGTGTTCCCTTTGCTAGCTCCATCAGTGTTAATTTTAACCCAATTATCATCCCTAATTTAAATAATACGTATCTTTTTTAGAAGAGAAAGACAAGACTAACCAAAAACACAAAAGTTAAAAAAAAAAAGACTACATAAATATATAGATGAGATGTGGCTTGCACTACAATGATTACTGAATAAGATATCTAGAAGGCTCATAAAAAGCTCATCGCACACGTAATAATTAAAGAGAAAAACTCTACGAAATTTGCTAACCAATCAACTGTACAGTTGCTTCTTGATAAGAATGTGAGAAGACAATCGCCCGTGACTTTTGGCTATTACGAGAAGACATTGAGGTGTCGGCTATAATGATTTGCATTGCAAAGGAGGCTATTATGTGAGACTAACCAAATAAAGCTTCAGATACATTCCGTTAATTTGACTTAAAATTACACAAGGTATCAAATAGTAATTAATATGACATTATGTTATTTATACGTTATGTAAGGCTAAATCTATTATTTTTCAATAATTATACGGCTTAATTTGTATATTGTTCTTCAAATAAAAGAATGGTAAGATTTTAATGTTTGACACTTATGTTTTTAGGAAATGATGAGTTTATGTTTTTTGAGAAAATGATGAGTTTATATTGGTTGATGGAACTTACAAACCTAAATTAATATAAGATGGTTTGATTATTCTTTAATCTATATATATACTTAAATCTCTAATAATAGCCTCCACATGTCGCCTCCACCTTAATTCACTCTATATATCGCTTACGTGTCATTTTCTTATAATTTAGAATTATTTAATTATTTAATATTAAATATTACTTTATCTCCACATTAAAAAGATTGTATTCCTACACTAATTTGAATTTGTTTCCTTTTTCAATTAACTTACTTATAATTCAAATGCTAATTTATAATTTGAATTTGTTTTCTGAAGACTAAGTTTGAATTCAATTGATTTATAGTTTGTTTATTAATTTTATTAGAAAACTTTTACTATAACCCTATTATAGATTCTTAATCTATTTTTAATATATCTCCTATTCTATTTTTTTTCTTCTCCGAATCCATAGAAATCATTCTGAACAAAAATTGAATTTGTTTTTCCATTTTGTAATCGTGGAATCAAGTTAAATTAAAAATTGATATAATGTACATCGTAATTTATTTCCTTTGCGGGATACAATGATATCCCGTACATTGCAATTTTTACTATTTTAATTTTTTCAATATATCTTATAATTCTTTTTAAATAAAATAAAAAAATTACAATGAATAAGAATTAATTTACTAATACTAAAAGCAATTAATTAATAACTATTTTATATTTTGGTCGAAAATTTGGGAGGATTAATTGACAATCATTTATTTTCATATATTTTTTAGTCTCTTACTCTCTCCGGTCCATATTATTTGTCACATTTGAAGAAAAAGTCTTGTTCCATATTATTTGTCATGTTATGTTTCCAATGTAAACTTTTCCCACTTTACCCCTATTATTTGTATGTTAGATTTCCAATGTAAATTTTTTCCTCTTAATTAATAAGGGTATTCTAGTCCAATTTACATATATTTAATGCAAACCAATCATTTCCTTAATACCCGTGATTTAGTCAAATGTGACAAATAATATGGACCGGAGGGAGTATTATTCTCATCCTGCATTTATTGAATTTCTATGTATTTTTGAGTCTCTTACTATAACATGTTTCCTTTAATTTAGGTACAATTAAATTGCCATATAAGTCTATTTCGGAAATTTCATAATTAATTAATTGCTTAATTATTTATTTTTGAAGCAATTAATTGCTTTACTTATTTGTTTTTCTAGGTATGTATATTTAAACCATACTACCTATAATTTCTTTCTCTTTATCTTTTTTCTTTAACCTGTCTGGTATACTTTTCTGATCAGCAACTAAAATTTACAAGTTTTTTTTTTCTTTTTAAATTTGTTGGTTTGTCAATTATTTTTCACTCATTCGTTTTAGCATCTTTATTTTTATTTGAATTTTCTCATTACTAATTCGAAGTTATTTTTATTGTCAGTGGCTAATACTCATTGATTTGATTTGGAACGTTTTTATAAGTCGTCATTTGCTCCCCCCCTTCATTTCTTGCAATAATATATCGTTAAATTTGGGTAAGATATATATTGGCTTTTGAAATTCTTTTTGTTTCATTTTGGTTGAAATTTGACTTTTGTTCTCCACGTATAGTTTTAGTAATCTTTGTATCATTATATTCAAGTTCTTCTTATTATTATTAATATCACCATTGAACGAGTAAGATGGTTATGCATAGATGTTTTATTTGCAATATTTTCTTTTCTTTTCTTAATTTTTTTTGTGTAATTCAATACCATGGTGCAATTCATGTTGGGTACAAGCACATGTAAAGAGACATTATCAATTATAGATGAAAGAAATACTATAAATTTAACTTTTTTTTAAGATCTCTTCCATTTTTCATTTATTATTATTTAAAAAAAATATTATTTGTGGTGAATGCAAACAATTATTTGTGATGATACAAACGTCGAACATTGTCAAACAGCCTTAAAAGATATATAAAAAGGAATGAAGAGAGTATTAAATAGTATATTTTGGATCGAAAATGAAAAAAAAAATTACAGTTTTTCTTTTGAGAATAAATATAGTATATTAGTTAGTATCTCTTGCATTTCGTTATCAGTTATAGTTATGGTTGCGGATTAGAATATTTAAAGTACAATAAAATTGGATTGAGATTTTTAATTACCCGGTTATGCTTCAAAAATATAATTCAAAGATATTTAATAACGAATAGAGTAGATTTTTATGTTGTTTTTTATAAAAAATTATATAATCCGTGCATCGCACGGGTTCAAGACTAGTTAAATTTAAGATGGAGTAACTGCCACCGAATAAAACGATATGTGCCCATTTCCTTTTCTCTGCTCTTTGTATCTTTTACTTTTTTGTTTGTAGTAAAACTAAAATAAAATGATATCTTTCCAAATACAGAAATACTTGTGTGTGAAATGGGAGTATGGATTTAACTTTTAATAAAAAATAAAGGGCTCAGATTGAAGAGTGATGAGATGATAGCATTTTATTCAAATAATATTCGGATCATGCAAGAATAGAATAGTGATGCGATAGATAAGGTTTTTTTATTTTAATTTACACCCATTGTTTTATTTATTGCTGCAACCTTAATCTGAACCCTTTAATTTCAATTAATGGCTAAGATTCTTTAAATAGGACCTATCCTGTTTTGTGAAATGGAGAGTTTTCACCACATTTTCTTTATGAATTTTTATTGGTAACCTATGTCTTTCTTTTTTTAATGAAATTAACACCCATTGTTTAACTAACTTTTCTAAAAGCATCTAAAATAATGTGAATAACTTATGATAAAATTTCCGCATGTCACAATTTTTTTATTAACCATCGTGAGATTTGTGAACAAAAGAAAAGAGTAATCCAAATCTTATAAAATCTTATAATGTTGCATAAGGAGTAAAACATGAGCTCATTTGTACTTTTATTTTATTTTATTAATTAAAGTAGAAATATAATATATTTTTGACATAAGAAATATATACGGTATTTGTAATACATGCAACAATGGTTTTTACACCCAGATTCTAATACAGTGACAAAGATACTTAAAAGTTTATTTTTTCCTTATAGCATGTAACACTTCTTGTGAACTCCACTAATGATGCTCTTTTAAGTCAAATTATATCATTAAAATAGTTGTTTGAACATGAATTAAGGTCGAGTGTTTGATCTTTTGGAGAAAGCACAAATTGAGAGAATTTTGGTCTTAACTACAATTTTAGGAGGAAGTTGTGAACACAATGACCTCCGCACTTTAAAATCTACCATAAAGAAAATTACATCATTTAATTCCAAATAATATCATCCAAATTTTATTTTATGTTTTAGAAATCCAAAAAATTTAAAATATTAATGCAAATATCAAATTATTATCTGGATAATAATAAGTTAGTGAGCCAAATGGATTCTAAAATTTATCAGCATTTCTTTTTCGGTTAGAAAGAAACTAAAGAGAGGTTTCATATACATATTACTTCGGAAAAATCCTCTTTCTATATAACAAACATTAATCCAAAGATTCCTAAACATTAATCTAAAGAATTATGCCATATTCCAATCACCTATTAACACATGTCAACATTTGTTAACTTTTAATTCATAAAGTAAATAAACATTAATTAGCAATAATTTTTCATCTCCAGTGATCAGCAGCAGGAGTGCATCAGTGAGGGGCACGAGTGAAGTTAATACGACGATGCTTGCTAAAATGCTGCTTTAAGGTATAATAAGTTTTTAAGAGTACTAAAACAATGACTTTTACCCAACTCAAAATAAAATTCTAAGACCAGTTTTAGAGTAAGACATAGTCTTAGGATATGGAAGTTACACAGAACTAATTAACAAAGGAGGAGGGGACCTTAATTTATAGTCAAAATAGCTCTGACTACAGTACTCTTTAAAAATATAAAGAACGACATGTTGATAAGTGGAACTTAAGACATAATAAAAAATTTAATGATAATAATAATATAAGCACGATATGTTGATATGGTTATACTTAGAGTAAGAGTAAAACAAGCTCGACTTGAATCGCCAATAAGTTAGTCTTGAACTCGTATTTCGGACCGAAACGGATCTCGATCAACTGGTAAATGTGCCTTTGAATTGTACACTTCGTGAACTTGGACCCGAAAATGTCATGTGTATGGCCCGTGCTATTGGACTTGGATCTAGATTTCAAAAGAGACATATTTAGTTAGGATTTAAACATTGAACTTAAATTCATTCAAAATAAAATTCATAATAAGTTAAGATTGTGCTTTACAGTCAAAAAGTTACAAATTTTACTTTAATTTGACATTTCTTTTCAAAAATATGATATTTGGAGTGAAGATCACACACTCAATTTATTAAATTTGAGATAAAATCTCAAATTTCAAATAAATTACAAATTTCTTATTTTATTACAAATTTAGAAATTAGTCCGGACAAAAAAATAAATATCTACATTGTCATTGCAATTTTATGAGTAAGAATGTGTTTTGCTTGTTGGAAATTCCCTTTGGAGGGTTGTGTTGATAAAGCACATCAGAAGCGTCATGTGGGAAGTTTGCTCGAGTTTGTGTTGAGTTTGACATTTGCAAATCTCTTGTTGCTGTGTTTTCTGAATGATGCTAATTATGACATCGAATACGAAGGGATTTACGTTGCTTGTACTAATTGCGGAAGATATGGTCATACTAGGAAAGTTTGTGTTCATTCTAGTGGGATCCCCCGAATGTCGAAGAGTCTAATGCGGATGAGTCTGGTATAGATAGGTCGAATTTGGAGAAAGAGAATGCAATGGTGCGAGAGGACTCTGCTGGAGGAGGTAAATACATTGTTGAACCCCTTACTACTCATCACATGAATACGGTGAATGATTTTGAGGGGCAAACATTCTGCACCAAGCCAACATTATTTGGTTTCCTGTTTTGTCCTCCATAAAAGAAGGTTTGAAATAAGGAAAAAGATTCTAAAATAGAAAAATTCTAGAGCACTCACAGAGTACGATACTCCTTTTAAAATATAAAACATGACGGATTTATTTGGTTCGAGGACTTCTTAGGGTGTAATAAAAAAATAATAACAATATAAAGTATGACGAGTTGATATGAGGCTATTCGACATATAATAATAAAAGTTCAAGTTAGGAGGTAGAGAGAGACAAAGGCTCTTAGTGATTTTTGTTCAAACTCATCAAATTTGAACTTAGGAGCCTAATTAGAGGACTTTCTTTCTCCTATTTCCTATAGGCAATGGGAATGATGTTAGTTTTCCTATTTCTTATTAGGAAAAAGTTTTAGAGCATACTCGGAGTATGGTAGCTATATAAAATACGACGAATTGAAACGAGTGCTATTTAAGATATAATAAAAAATAAAAAATTATATTCATAACAACATAAAGCACGATAGGTCGATACACCTAGAATTTCTTGTTGCCTTTTCGTGTCGTAGTGTTTTATACACACCTCTCTAGTCTGTCATTGAAACGGCGATGGCACAATGGACACATCAGGTTCCAGAAGACTTGATAACTGAAATTCTTGTATGTATGCCGGTTAAGTCAGTATTGCGGTTCAGCTGCCTTTCTAAATCTTTCCACAGTACCATCAGTACCCCTGGTTTTGTGAATTGGCATCTCCGAAGATGTTCTGAAAACATGAATCGGCTTAAGGTGGTATCCTGGCGTAGTCAGGAGATGGTGCAACGCGCGCGAAGACAACTCTTTCATGTATGTGATATCAATAATCATCAGGGTGTTGAACAAGAGATTGTACTCGAAAATACTGATCATGAGTCAATCTTTGGCCACTGCAATGGTTTGCTTCTTTTGTATCTAGATTTTTTTTCCGAGCTTGCGCTTGCTTTATGGAATCCATCGACTGGGAAGTATCAGAGTCTTCCTGATTTGAGAACCCCTTTTTATGATTTCAGGATGAACGGATTGGGTCTTGGTTATGATGAATCCACCAATGATTACAAGGTTGTGTTTATGATGTCTCCGAATATATGGAGACATGACGAATTTCCTACTCAAGTTTGGATTTTCCGAGTGAGATCAAACATCTGGACAAGGATTCAAGATTTCCCGTCTTACTTTCCTCCAGCTCAGTCTCTCTACTATAAATCTGGTTACTTTGCAGATGGTGCATTACACTGGTCTTCATGCCAAGCTGCAGATATTTTAGTATTTGACCTGAGAAAAGAGACTTTTACCTTATTCCCTCTGCCGCCTCAGAGTCAGGTGATCGAAGGTCGTATAACTCAATTGCATGTTTTACGAGAGTGTCTTTGCGTCAGCTTCTCCTCTTGTTATACGGGTCACGCTGATTTATATATCAAGAGGAAGAACAAAGATAATATTATTGGTTGGGAACATTTATGCTCTCTTCAAGAACCTGTACCAACTTCCCATTCTTATCGTGGAAACTTCACAGTTTTGGGATATTTAAAGAGCACGAATAAGATTTTGCTTCACTATTATGAGGGTAATTTGCTCTCGTATGATCTTCAAGACAAAAGTTTTAGAAAAGTTGAAATAGACCAGCATCCTAATTTTGAACCACATTTTTCTTTTCTGTGTACGGAAAGTCTCGTATGGATCTAATGTAGCCAACACAATGTTGGTGAACTACGTTAAATCTATGTTTCGTTTCCTTTTTCCTTGTTTAATTATTTATTGTTGGCTCAATCCGCTTAACAATAAGAATGTTTCTGATGTGTTAGTCTACATATGTTTTTAATAGATTATACAATAATTGGGAAAATGGTTGCATTCAATAAGATACAGAATGCAATGAAGCCATAAACCTCTTCTCTATGGAAGTAACATACTGAAGATATGGAAGCCAGTCTTGCCGAACCTCTGATGGAGTTTGAAGGCTGCGGTTATTGAAAAGGTTAACTTCACAAAAGAGAATCGGATTTGAGCCATTAACTAATGCCAACCTCGACTCCAAGTTCCCAAACGCAAAAGCACTCCAGGAAAAGCATATGGCGATCTGGAAAGTGTCACATGCGCCTGATCGCCTGAAGATCCATCAGCGTTAACTATGATCATCTGAATTCTTGAAGGACGGGGCTGACAAAGTCACTTATCTGAATTTCATAAGAAAAATACACAAAGTAATATAGAAATTCGTTTATTCAACATGTACAAATAGAGAACAAAAAAGTAAAAAATTTGTATGGAGAAATTTTTATTTTCATTTTCCTCAGCATAGAGAAATACAAAAATAAAATCGTACTAAATTGTAGTCTGTACATAACCACGATTTGCATATAATTTCAATGTGTTATAAACCTATACTAATATGTAATATTGTATTCAAAACTTTCCTTTTCATTTTATCGTAGCAAACTCTTTTATTGGCATACTAAAGAATAATTAAAATTATTGAAGTATTAGTTTTGTTTAACTTTTTTTTTCACAGAAGTTTTGTTTGACTTAACCTATATGATGATATGTCCGCTGCATCATCAAATAATGAGAAATTTTTTTGACCCTTGCGTAATTGAAAAATACATAACTCGAAAGCAAAAACCAGAGTTTGTCATATATAATGAGATAATTATATCTTAATTAATATAATATTATTCTATATGGCTAACATTTACTTGGCGCCCCCCACTTTCTTAAGGCTGCCCTATTTTCTGAAAGAGTTAAATCTATAAAAGCAATCTAATTTTAATTATGTTATAAATAGATTAGGATGTAACAATATTTCAGGAATAACAACTAAAATAAATTTTTTTAGTGAGAATCAATGTGAAACAAACATGTCATCATCGTTCTTCTTCTAGATTTTAATATAAATAATAGATAAGATCAAAGGTAAAACACTATTGAGTCACTAACTTATCCAAAATTTATGCAAAAGTCGGTGGCCGAAAATACAAATTTTTCAAATGTGACCAAATAAACGGTCACTGGCCAAAAATACAAATTTTAGATATATCAATAGCCAAATAGTGTGTTTTGCCGACAAATATTATACTCACTATAGATTACTATCCACTATATAATTGTCTTAACTTTTCTATTGAACAAAATATATATCCAATCCAAAGGATCAAAATTGGCATCAGAAAATCAAGAAAGGAACCAAACTATGAAGCTGTAGAACCCCGTCAGTACTAATTTTCTTCTTATAGTAAAAAAAAATATCAATATTTACAAGTGCTAAACCATTTGAAAAAATAAGCAATTGTTGCGGACAAAACCTAATTCCAAACCGAGGGGTCTCGAAATTGTGTTGCCATTGCATACAATAGAAAATTCACAAGCTCTTGTTTTTCAACTTCTTTTTCCCTCTTCGGCTCAAGATAACGAACCTGCGAAACACGTTATCAAATGCATTAGTAAGAACCATTTTGAGAGATTGAACCTGCAAAAGATAAGCTATAGCATTTCTAAAGAGTTTATTGTTGCAAGTCGGCAGATATGTACAACTGTTTAGATATGTGAAAATTACTGTAATAAAACATTGTGGATTTTACATTCTCTGGGGAGAGGCATGAACTGGGTTCTTGTAGAAACATTAAATCATATGTTAATGCAACTGACAAGTTGAGAATTGCAGCTAAATACCAACAGTAAAAACTAATCACTACAAAATACCGAACACACAAATCTCTCCAAAGCCAATACACTAAAAACATCCCTGAAAATACCAAAAAAATCAGCATTCCTAAAGAGAAAAGTACGAAAAAGAACCATGTTGGTTTGTGCATTTAGTGGAATAGAGGAATGCGGATTTTATGGTGTTGAAAGAAAAACTATTGTTTGACACCGTTAGCAAAATAAGGAATTTAACCAATACTGTTAGTTTATGCTAATGTGTTCACTTTACTGATGTTGCACATTGACTTGTTGATATTTGCTGACAAAAGTTCCAACAACAATAAAATAATCACAGAAAATTAGATAAAGTTCGTTGACAACATATCGCAACAAACTTAAAATCCATAAATCTTCTAATAAAATTTGTATAACTATGCATATCTTTCAACTTGATGAAATGCAAATACCATAGGTTTCAAAAAAAGGAAAGACGAGATCTTATATTTTTAGTTATATGGCTATTACGACCATGAGACTTGAGAGAAGATAAAAATTAAACACTTGACGATGATATTATTGAACACTTTTTTCTCAAATAATAATAATACTAATAAAGGCATGTCAGTTGTCACAAGTAATACCTTGACTAAACTTGATGGTGATAGATCAACATCTTTGATGATGATAATACACCTAATATCATGCTCACTTGCATATTCATACTGATCTGTAAGGCTTGGATCGGGTACAGGGACAAACCCAGCCTGGAATTCACACATAATCGTGAGCAGAAAAGCAACTATAGCTTGTCGACAATACACAACTCAAATTCCATTTCTCACCTTGATATTCGCTTCCCATAATTCAGATACTAGTTCCATTCTCTCCTCCAATAAACCACCACCTCCTCTCGAGCAAACAAGAAAGTTGGTGCTAGATTCATTCCTACAGTGACAATTAAGAAGAATGACATTTGCTGTTAAGAATTTAGTGAAATATTACAACATACACGAAAAGAAATGAGTAAACCGAAGAAGAACATACCTAGCAGGTCTATAATCAACAGGAGCATGTTGAATAATTGACTCTAATGCTATGCTAGCACCAACAGCACCAGGAGGATGTGTTTTCTGGACAGTGGATAAAAGCTATTCAGATATACACGTATCAATAAAATATCTCAGCACATATGAAGAAGTATCTCAGCAGCCATGTCATACATTTTGGGTAGAATATATATGCAGAAGATCAGGCTTTTCCTCATTTCTGAAAGTTCTGTATTATATCAAATGAAAAATCGCCCAACCAATGCAAGTTAACAAAAGACATTCATACAACAACATTGACAAAACCTAAACAATAAAAATGAACACAATATTTTAATGAAACAAAATATTCGCATAAGAATTAGTGATAGATTGAATAAGTATATATTTTTAGAAAAGACTGGAGATTTCTCTTTGAAAAAAAAAATCTCTGGCCTTTTTTTCCATTTGAAATGTTCAAGGTTTTTCAGTGGGATTTTTAAACGACTGATATTTTTCAAAAATTCATTCCTTCTAGTAAATATTTTCAAGCTACAAAAAATTAGTGTGTTTAGTCAAAACTAACATGCTCACATTTCAATCAATTGGAATTGATATAAAATTGCAAGAACATTTCGGAGAATGAAAAGGTAATGCAGATAAAACGGCACATGAATGAAGATGGAACATGCGTAGGACTATATGATTTCCGATGATATAGGAGAAGGAGGTAAGCACATATCTTTAAATTTAAAAGAAATGTGTTTCTTGATATTCCTCAAACAAAGGTGCTATATCTTTTGCAGATATATCTACGAAAGCATTGAACATACAAGACTCTAGTGGAATTAAGTGCTCATTTCAGTTTTCAGAGACATTACCTAAAACTCAATAACAATTCTACTTCAAAATCTCCATATACTTTTGATTAACAATTCACAGTATTAAAGCATGGTACAGTATGAGGCCTGGTCTTTGTTTTTGTTATTAACAAGTTGACTATAGATATAATATAAAGCATGGTAAAGATATTAGCATGACATACACATTCATGATCCCACATTTGATGAAGTAAATAGTCATAACGGCCGCCCAAAGCAAGCAACGTGCCTTCACTAATTGATCCAGGATTGTTATCCTTCATCAAATATATCTGGAAAGGGGAACAACCATGTCATCGCACTAAATAGCATCAAAGAGAAATATGTTAGGTATATAAAAAAAATAACTTCTATCCCAAGAGTGGTGCTCACATGGTCAATGATTGACCAAATACAATTTGGTCAATCACCATTAGATTAAAATTTAAGGGTGGAGACTAAATACTAATAAAACCACCAAACTAATCTCAACCCTTAGATTTTAATCTAACGGTGATTGACCAAATTGTATTTGGTCAATCATTGACCATGTGAGCACAACTGTCTATCCCAATATGATCTTTAACTGCTAATTTTCAAGTTTATGACATTATTTTCTCAAAAATGTGAAGAGCTGGTTGAGTTTGCAGGAATATATGGGTTGCAAGAGTTGACATGTTATATGAGAACAAAGAAAAAAATATATCTTATAAAAGCACATGGATAATACATGAAGATAGGTCTTCCCCATCCACTTTAATTGAAGAATTAAAATTAAGGCTCTAATGACAAAAGTTTTCCGGCAATAGACTTGAGCAAATGTCAATAATTTGAATGTTCTTGTCACACCATTTTAGTTGTTTCGGTACCACCAATAGAGAATTACACATTTCAAGAAACCGAAGTATTAAACTGATAGTGGTTGAAGTAGGATGTCACTTAAATGATCAATCTGAAACTGAATAAAACCCCCGGAAATATGATGATAAAAATAAGTAAGAAATGCATACATATGTTTGTTCATGTGTGGAACTGTGGATGGATAAACATATTATAGCATACCATATATGGATATAACAAATATGCAGTGCAAGATTGGGCCCGGACAATCAGTTTTCTAAGTCTGGTATTCTCATTCATTTGGAAAGATGAAGCTTTCAAAGAGTCACTAGGCTAGCAGTTACGATCCCGGAGACAAACTCAACGTCTAGAACACATGATTTAGTGTTACTGCTCAATCATTTGGAATAGCTGAACAGTTCATGCATTAGGGGAGATTTTCTACCTGGAAAAACATATTCCTGTGATAATTTTCAGTTGGCGGCATGAGAGTGTTTACATAAACATGGTTTTCTATCTTCCAAACCCTTAAATAGAGGAAGAGCTCCGACAGCTCATCAAGAGCCTTCCGGATAGGACTTTCTGCAAATTGGTCATGTTAATCATAAGAAAACTCTTCTTTGCATATATTAGAAAAGCAGTCGATAATCAAATTATGTACCAGCTGGGAGGGCTCCTCTTAATCGAGGAAGGGCCTGCTCTGCAGTGCCGCAGAACCGCAATCCAACAGTCTGCAACCTATTCACAACAGCCTCTGCTAAATTTAGCTCCTGAAAGAAACGAAATAGACAAGAAAAAGGATAAAATCAATACCATATATTCACTAATTATATATTCTTATTCGATATAACAACATAGTATTCTCAGCATGAAGTGACAAAGATTTTTCCTCATGACATAAGTCACAACCACAACTGAAAGCATTAACTTGAAAGATTTCAAAAAGTAACTTTCAGATTATAGATACTAATTTGTGCATCAATAGATTTAGATGCAATAATTCAATTCCACAAGACACTCGCTTAGAAAAAAGAAGAATACATTGCTATTTCGAATTAAACCATTACAATTACATAAGACAATGTTTTGCATGAAATTTGCTCAAACCTGCAAAAGCTGACGCCTTATCACAACCCATTTTAACTTCCTTTCAGACGATTGAGGACGTACAGAACCCATCATGGAAAGAAGCTTCAATAAATAAAGAAAAACTGGCATTGTGAGAGTTCATGCTTACAATCTTACCATATGCATCAATATTACAGTAACAACATACCTCTGCTACTTTATGCCTTTGTTCTGGCTTGATTCCTACCCATGACCAAATAGCATCTAGTAGGTCCCCATGATTTAGATGAATATCACAAGAATCCGAGTCAAAGAACTGGGTCACAATGTCCTTTGTTACCTAAAAAAAATGGGCCCAAAGTACAAATTTTAGCAATACCACCAAAGCCAAGAAACTAAACTGTTGTAGGATTGAAAACTCATGAAATATTCATCATTTGGCAATCAAAAGATAATAGCAATGCATGCATTCCATCTAAAGTCCTGGTGATTGTTTACTATTCAATTTTTATAGCAATTCAATGAACATATTGAAGCAAGCTAGTAAAATTTTATGGTTATCATGCATTCAGAAAAATGAATTAGAAAACTATATGAAAGTGACTACCAAAGCCTAGTAATGAGCCTAGTTTTTCAACATGGGAGCAGTGGGACCCAGAAGAAACTGACAGAAAGAAGGAGATTTCAGATTCTAGAGACAGGACGATCAACACTACCAGTACAATAATTGGAAGGGTGGTAAGACATTGGCTCAAAACAATATCACCTAAAAAACTCAAGACTGTTCCTTAGGATAGAAAATTAAACCTGGGAAACTCATCGCAAAACCCAAAAAAAAAAACAAAACAAATCAGATGTCTGGAATCTTAACATCCATCAAACAAAAACCCGAACTGCTGATGAGGCAGAAAATAAATACTGGGAATCAACCCGAAATCAAATCTAAGGCAAGGATAACTGTGAAAACCACCAGGAAGGGACTACCCCCACAGGTAGCTCTTATATTCATATTAACCCAGAAAGAAGCAAACTAGGCTCTGATACATTGTAAATAGGAAGAAATACGTGGGATACAATGTAATTGGAAAGTAAATCATACTGAAAAAGAAATTGTGAATTAGAGTGGTGATAACAATTTAGATTTCACTTTACCTATTTTGAAAAGAACATAATTTTAAGTTTTCATGTAACTATTTTAATCTTCCAACTATGATAAGCTTAACAAACCACTATTAAGCTCCAATAAATTATACTGTAATTCGACAATGTATAATTTCCATAATAAATGAAGATGCAACTAAGATTTGATAACGGGACCTTGATAACTTCTGCTTCCATTAATGCTGAGACACCTCCAATAATGTCAAAGTCGCCCTATTTTGAACCAGAAGAATAATAAAAGATGGATTAATACAATTCTCAGTATTTTTCCTTAAAGATTTAGGATTTGCGCCAATCACGAACCAAAATAATCAACTTACTTAACAATTATGTGTAATACATACCTGCAAATAGCGATTGGGTGGTGAACGACCAACGGCTCTCCTATACACAGATCCTATTTCATAGCGCTTGAATGAAGATTTCTACAAGTGATAAATACAAGAATATCAGCTAACTAACTTTGTACAAACTGGAATTAAAAAAAATAAAGAAAGTAAGTAATTGACAACTGCAGAAAAATAGACCTGGTTTGCAATAAGCCACTTAACAAAAGGCACACGTAACTCATGACAAAGTTCTAGCAGTTCTCCCCCATGAGTCAAAAGTTTCACAGTGTTCCTTATCATGCAAAACCATCACTTGTTAACAAGACCACTATGCAATAATGCTAACAAGTAACAATAACTTTTGATAGCATCCCAACCTAGAAAAATGTGGAGAATCATCTAATAAGCGCATAGGTATTATTTCCAAGTGTTTTGCACAATGATGTTTGAAAACTTCCCTAGCAGCCTCAGTGACATAATCTCGAATCTCAGTGTCTAAATCTGCATACTGGATGGAGGAAGTATCACACCCACCCATCCGCAATCTGGGTGCATGATGCTGCATTTTCATGCTTAACATTTCTTCATCAAAGAAAGAATTCACAACTTTATCATACACACTCCTGTCTTCCGAGATTTGCATTGTCTTTAGAATATCTGAAAATACAAGACATCAACAAATATTTGCATTGACTCTACATGTACCCACATGTTGACTATTTTGACTGAATTGGATAAGTCAACATTTTAATAAACTCTAAATTGTTTTCCTACAACATTATCAAGAAGCATTAGAAACTAAGCAAGATCATATTGCAGGTTTCAGCATAGCTCAAACACTTACTTTGCTATCATATGTTCTATTATTATAAAATACAAAATCCAGTCATTAGTTCAGCTACAATGAAACTGAAAGTACCACGTCAGTAATGAGAAACAAAATTTCTTTTAACTTACTGTCTAACAACTCAGATTCCATTCTAGGTGGAAACACATGCTTTAGGAGGTCTATAGCAGATGGACGATCAGATGGGCTTGGAGACATTAAACGTCGCAACATAGATGTTTGCTCTGGAAACTGAGCAACCCATGAAGGAGGAAGCTCTCCTTTCAGTTTCAAATCAGATAGAATAATGTGTCTCTCCATAGCTGTTCCAAAAGGGTGCCAAATCTCAAAAAACACAATTCCAAAGCTATACATGTCAGCCTGCAAATAATGGATGGATGCATAACGTTAGAGAATAAAGTAATTAAATTATAAAAAAGCAAGAATGAAACTCAACAAACACACTGCACGCTTGCTATAGGATCCTTTACAAAATAATCACCACCTTTTCGTCGATTTTTGGCCATCCTTGCTCAATTTCAGGAGCTGTATAAAAGTACGTTCCAACTTGACCAGTTCCATCAAGTGAAACTCCAGTTGTATCTGTAGGTAAGGTAGTATCATGTTCCAACTGCTCCAACTTCAAGAACTTTGCTAAAATCAGAAAAATTGAAGATAAGAATTTAACCTTTTGCTATCGGCTTCCACCATGTAAACTAAGTTTGCTATATGCATGCAACGTAGTAGTAAGTCATCCCCATCTAGTTTCATAATGCAAAGTTGTCAACAGATTAATTTCTAACAAGAATGCACACATGTAATGCATACAAAAAAACAAATACATGTTTACAGAGTCGGATACGAACAAGCCACCGCCGTTTCAAAACGTAGAATGCAATAAGACGCAACAATACTAAGATAAATAGCATAGGTAAAGATAAAGCAACATGTAATATTAGAGACAATCCTGACAACTCTAGTCCATCTGAGCATGTTGGGTAGAAAATAAAAACATCTACAACTTTTAGCATAAGTTATATAATCGGTAATGATTGCAAATTCAATGCAGGTTTTCTGTTTTTTGAATTGAACTGCATGTGCATTATGTACAAATTTAAATTGCAATGTAGAAACTATAAACTACATGTTCTAAACAGAATGAAACCATCATATTATTTGCTTGAAACTATCATATACTAAATGTCGGGATTGCATTCAATCGACCACTCAATTTGCTAGGTCCTTGTGAGCTCTATTATTATTTTGTTCCATTCTTCAATACATCATATCAGTCATATCAGCCAACAAAAAGACATACATCTTGAAATTTGAATCGCTAAACATTGAATGAATTACTGTCGTAAGAAGGAAAAATCACTTCATTCCGTATAAAAGAAATCAGTAACATACCAAGACCAAAATCACCAATTTTAATATCATTCCGGGCATCAAAAAAGATATTGTTAGGTGTTAAGTCCCGATGGATGATTCCTTGCCCATGAATATGTGCCAAACCTTCAACAATTTGTCGCGATAGATGCCATGCTAACTCTTTGTCAAAATGGCTATATGATTCAAAAACTTGACGGAGAGTCCTTCACAAGAATAGTAAGCACAGGAGAAGATAAAAAAAGTTAACAAAATCTGCTAAAAGAAAATAAAAGAGAATATAATCAATTACAAATGTAAAGGAGATTAACATGAAGTAGAGTGGCAGTGTAGGAAACTAAAACCTATGAGAAAATAACAGTTCAAAGGAACTCCTTTGAGATATAAATAAGTCAAGGTTGTAATGAAGCCAGAAATTACAGGCACAATACGAGAGAACCCATTATCAAAACTCTACAACAAATATAAACAAAAATTATCCTACAACTGTTCTATATCCAAAAACACTTGTAGTACTTCCCCAAAAAAAACCACAGTTCAAGATAATAAACTTTATCATCCAATGGGAAACCCCCATTGAGCCTATTCCAAACAACTAAGAAAAGCAGTTATTCTCACCGGGGACAATACTCCATTTGAATATATAGATAGGTTGAACCAAACTTGTTGTCTTGTCCAATATCGGCCGAGTTTGTACCACGATAACTGAATGTGGAGCTAGCAGCTGTACTAGAATCCCAAGTGGAGTCACCAAAAGAATCAACAACTCCTGTTTCAAACCATGCCTGAAAGTTTTTACAAATATTATAACCATCAAAAGAGGCTATAAAATTGAGCAATGAGGTAAGTAGTCCCAATCCTCGATGAGGAAAGAGATCTCTTATCTATTTTAAAGCAATGCACAAGAAGGTATTTCACTTTCAAAAATATTGCACCTTTTTTGATAAAGAAAACCTGATCAGCGTAGCAACTACTAATAAATCTTAGAATATAATTTGTAAAGTAATAAACTATTACCAGAACATATGCAGCCATGAATTGTACTCGTATCTTAAATTCTGGTGTTACAGTAACAACAATGTTGAGAGCACGTGAGCAAGAGGGTATGGGATTAATGAGTGTGAAGTTACTATTGTACCCCTATTTTGTTTTCCCTGTATATAACAGCTCATCATGACCATTAGCTGGGTATGATGAATAACAGATTGTTCTTTCATTTTAAATTGGTTCTTCATTAATAAACAACTTTATAAATCAGCAAACACACGTACGAAAAAGAAATACAATACCTGATAATATCGGACAACATGTTGATGTTGCAAACGCGAAAGTGTAGCTACTTCTCTAAAAACAGTTGACACACAAATATAAATTACATATCAGACACCAAAGAGGGAGGGGACAAAAAAACGATGTTACAAACTTGAACCAGAATACAGAATATCAAAACATACAAGTATTCACTCACTTTCCCAGCAAAAACGACAATGACCCATGTAAAACTATTTAAGCATGAATGCTCTAATTCAATGGAAATAAGAACAGATTTTCATGATTGGAGCAACTAAGGCTAACAATTAAAATAACCAATATAGTGTCGGCTAAAGTTTTTATAAAAGAAAAAGATAGAAAACTGCTGTCCACCGCTGGCATTTTTGTAGTAAGCAAAAGTGGAAAAAGAATTAAAAAGAACAAATCACAGTTATTGGACCTCAAAAGTAACGTCTAATTTTTTTAAGTTAATTATTTCCGATGCATCTTCCAGACTATCATATAAGCATACCTCAAAATGCGGTCAGGTAAGCTTTTATCCTTGAGGCGGATTTTCTTCATTGCATATTGTCTTCCATCCAGCTTATTTTTGCACAATACAACGTGGCCAAAACCACCATGACCTAAAAGATTTAAACAATATATAGTTAAAAATCTGTATAAAAGATTGTGGTTCCAACCTCCAAAAACATGAAATTTTAACTCAGAAATGGCCCAAAAGGGTTCAACAAATGCAATGTCACAGTTCAATGAAAACTCTACCATGCAGATAAAAACATTTGATTGGATGGAGAGGACATGAGCAAATATGATTAAATAGTAATGATAAATTATGTTTGAAAATGATAGTCTCCTCCATCAAATAACTAGACCTACTAACTACATATATTTGCACAAACATACAGATTTTGCAAAGATGCAAATAAACATGATCAATCAATAACAAAAAATAAACACGATCATCCACATGCATGTAAAGAAAATAGCTCAAGAGAATAAACCAAGCGGTTGAAGCTCTTCAAAGTCATTTAGATATCGAGAGCTTAAGGCAAAGTTAGTAGGCTCTCCTAGATCAGATGTAGGTCTCCAAAACTGAGATACTTTAGATGAAACCTACATAATATAAGAAAAAAAAACAACAAATAGTATACAAATCAAATTCTTGTTACCGAAGTAAAAGATTCAAAAAAGTGATTACAAATTACAAACCATGTGTTGACGAAAGACATGATCAAAAGTCTTGTTAAAAATTGAAGATGGTTTAGAAGCTAAATCCCTTGCCCAATCTGAAAATACCTGAACAAAACCATGCAGGATAAGAAAAGATAATGTCAAAAGTTAAAGTAAAAATAATTAAATTCTTTATCCCCAAGAACTTACACCTAAATTACACAGTTCTGTGGATATTTGAGGTAAAGCATCAGCCAACTCTCCTTTAGAAGCACAAGCAAGGCGAAGCATATGCACCTAAAGCGAAATAGTAACTAGCTCATATATTGGGATCAAGATCTTTAAAAAAAGAAGACAACTAGCTCATATATTGGGATCAAGATCTATGAGTAAAAGAAGAAAGGACATATTGATATGATACCATTAGGAGATCCTTATCAATATTTTGGGTTGCTTGTTCATGACCTAAGGATGTTGGAGACAACAAATCCCAACGCTTACTTTCAGAATTTCCATCATCATCTTCAACATCATCCTCCTCTGTAAAAAAATCCTTTGGAAACATTTACTATGATTGCATTAACAAAATTCCAAGAACACTTATATCAGTATTATCAAAATCTTGAACTTTTTAACCTGCAGATAGCAACCCTAGGTTAATTTTGCAAGTATTTATAGAACTAACACAAAAATCCAATATTTTCCCCCATCTTGTTTAAGCAGTTGTAAAGACTTGGACTGTAGCAGATACATCATATATCTGTATTATCAAAAGCGTCAACTTTTTCACTCTAGGATCTGCAGATTGCCAACTAGTGTAAAATATATTCTCTCTGTTTTCGGTCCATTTCTAACCAGGTATAATAATTTAATAGGTCAAAGGATCTCACACATATAACGATAACTGAAAATTAACTGGTACCATCTTATCACTTTTGGATAGCCAACTTCCAATGCCACTTCCACGAATTCATTATGCAGTCTATTGATGGTAATGTAAAGGGAGGTAAATGAAAGATTTTGCTCTCCTTATTAACATGTGGACAACATATTATCTTTCTTTGTCCTCAGGATCCAACTAACATATGATCTTTTTTTATCTATTGTACTTTGGAGCTAAATAGTGCCATACATACCATCATAACAGGACATACATACAAAGGAGTTCAGTCATTCTAATTATTAACCACATCTTAACCAGAAACAAGAAAACAATTTTCCATATTCACAAGAAAATGACAGCTGCCCGAAGGAAATTTCAAATGATGAGAATCATAATTAAAGCAAGAATTTCATCCAAAATATGTAATAAAAGAGCATATGCCAATTTAACTTACTTCCTTGCCTTCCAAAGACCTACTTGAATAAGTTGATGTGGTCCTATTTTCATTTTCACTCTCTTCATCAACAGTATGTAATTTGGCAACAGAAGCAACCGATGGAATTTGCTTCGATTCTTGTACTGTTAGTAGTTTTGTGACCTTGTCAAGTTTATTTTCATGTACCTCACGCCCAACTTCTGAACCATCTATCAAACTTGATTGGACAGAAGAGTTTATCCCACTATTATCATCCAAAGAACGACCCCAATTCCATGACTCTCCAGAGCCACTAAATAGGTCTATGAAACCATAAACAAACGGTCCACCAGAAGAACATTTCTTGTTACTTGAAATTGTAATCTCCTCCAACATTTCACCACTGCTATTAATAGTCGAATGCAAAACCTACCAGAAAAAGTACACACGTCAAACAAAACTGTTTATGTAAGAACCAAAAAAGGGAGAAAATATTAGGGATTATGCCAAGGTTATCTTAACTTGACACTTATAACTTTAAAATAATTAGATAATAAATATTACATTTCTGGTAACCAGGCTGTACAATCATTGATTTTGTGGAAAAAAAATACGTAACATTCTTCTGGAAATTTGTTTACGAATAGAATTCACTCTACTTTCCAGATAAAAAGAAATATGTTTATACTAGAACATAAATGTTCTGATTCTGTAGCATATTATTATCAGCTTGACATCAACATGTTGATATTCCAATAATTTGTTATTTACATTTAGTACATGCAACATAAAGTACGTTTCCTTATTGTTTCATGTTCAGCAGTTGCAAGGTAAGCTGGGGAGGTGTAAAGAGCACAAGGTAAGTAGAAAGTAGACAGACACACTTAGTAAAAACAATGAGCAAATGCTTAGAAAATGGAGATCAAGAATTTAAAACTGATAGCTCGTAAGTGACTGGACTAAATCACAAAAAAAAATCCAGTGGAAATTGAATATCAATTTTAGCTTATTTTAGTAACATACAGCCTCTATGTCATAAGAACTTACACATAATCTACAAAATACTCTATATCCACTTTTCGTTGATTTGATACAAAATTGGCATCCAATATCATATGTTAAAAAGATAAGTTAACTGCTCAAATCTATAATAGCGACAAATAGGAGAAGGGGGGAAAAATAGACTACAGATAAAGAATAAAACAGATAACTAATGGGCAATTGATGGAAATGAAGGTTATCGTAGCCATAAAAGAAATAAAATCAAAACCTCCAAACGAAGCTTACAGATTTAGGAGCTGGACCCGCAGGAACTATTTCTGACAAGAACTCTTGAGCAGCCTCTACTAGATTGAAAATCATCACTCGTCCTTCCCGCGAATTGGAATTGGCCTAAACAAAAATGAAAACAAAAGCAACCCCAGTGATCCTGAAAGCAGATTCATGAGTCCAAATATTGAAAAAAAGATATCAAAACAAAGTATTAGTTTTGCAAGACACTCTTCAATCTGGAATTTTTACTTCTCAAAGAGTTGTTAGCTAGGTAATTACTTTGTTAGAAACGAAGTAAACCTTTGTCAAAAATTATCCTTGGATGACTACAACAATTTTGATCTACTATGAGATGATCAAAGTGAGAGCAAGGTATGTGAGAGAGAAAGTAATCATAAAATGCACCCGTCAGCTACTTAGTCGATTGCCTGATTTTTTACTGCATAGCAAATTAGCTCCAAGAGACTTGAAGGAAAAGAAAACGGAACTACAGAATCATCTCTTTTTACCTGGTCATGGAGAAGAGATAGAAGGTTATCCACGTCAGCTTTAGCCAGACCCTTTTCCGGAGTAATCTGCAATCTAGGGCACTTGTGAGGATATCCAGGTAAGCACCTGATAAACAACGGAAGCAGAAAATCCATTAGGATAGATAAGCGGAAGTTGAAGTCGATACGTGAGGAGCCATTGAATCACCAACCTCACGGAAAGTAGAGCTGAAATATCTAAATCATCATAGCCCATATCCTTGGAGTAAGGCCTGTTCAAGTATAGCAGAACACTATAAAAAGAGACCCTATTTCACCATCAAAGTTGAGGTAACATTAAACTAACAATAACCTAAGCTTGATAACAATCTGTGGAGGCGAATCTGAAACCATCTTGCAATCTTCTTGAAATATTGCACACCTATAAGAAGCACGAAAAACAGAGGAATGAAGACTTAAGATATAGTCTATCATATCTTGCAATCTGTAACGAATATTAGCCTTGGGTACAATTTATCACAAAGTTAGAGTGTACACAAAATAACAACAAAATATGCCTATCGTATTACCTACTAGGTGATATTAGAAAGTAATTCCTCAAACTAAAATTTTAAAGGAAGAATTCAGACAATGCACAAGAATTCAGATAATATAGTGCACCTATAGAAAGCACGAAAAACAGAACAACGTATAAAACAGAGGAAGGAAGACTTAAGAGCTTCCTGAACTCGTAACGACATACATAACCAGATATGATAGGATGCTTACAAGGCAGTGATTTCCTCGGAAAGAAGTTCATTATCATCAACAGCGGTAGAAGCATGATCCTTGGAGGGGGTTCTCCTCCTTCCGCCGCCTTTCTTATTCTTTTTCTTAGAACTACGTCCCATCCTGCCCGAGTTTTACTACAATTGAACCTGCAAAACAGAGCCGACGATGATAATACAAAGACAAGTTATGATGATTGATAGAAATTCGGAGCTACAATGAGTACAAATCGACTGACCTTCAATGTAAACGGAATGCAATTCAGGTAGACGTTATTAGAATTTGGATACTTCAATTCAAAGAAAATGAAAATGGCTGATTTGATTGGGAAGATTTTGGCACTGTGAGCAAAGTTTTTTTTTTTTTTTTGTTTGGTGGACTTAAGAGCAAGATTTTAGAGTGATGTAAAACCAGCTTGCAAGCTAAATAATTTGTATATTACCCGTATAAATAATTTTTATAATACCCGTACAATTTTCATTAGTTAGACTTATTTTTTTGACAGACCATGTATCAAATTTTAAGTTTAACACTACATTATTTATAAGGCTAAATTTTCAATAATTTTTTGGCTTATTTTTTCTTGAAATTAAGGAATAGTAAAACATGAGAATGAAATTTATAATTGGTTAATTATAAATCTGGGCCATTTTAAAGGCCCATTTACTTATTAGGAGTTGTGACCACACTTTTAAGTTTGACTAAAATACACTCACCTTCTTCATAACAATAACTTAATTTCCTTTTCTTCTTCGTTTCTTTTTTTTTTTCTTTCAATTTTCTACAGCAATTTACACAACAATCAAATCCAAGAGCCAAATCTTTCATAAAACCAATGACGGATCTACAGGACTAGTGGAGTCTTGAGCACCTACTAGTCATTATAAAATGCTGAAAAATCTATGGAATCGGTATAAAAAACTTTAGTTTTTAATACAAACATACATTATGTGTGTTGTATTAAAAACACACCAATGCACTCTTCTAATATACATTTTGAATTAATGGTTACTTACTTACATCCAGATGCACTCTTTTTTTATACAAATAAACCATTATGAATTATTGTTTATTTACTTACATTACTCCCTTCCAAACTTCAAATGTAAGAACGTCAACCGGTTTAAAAGTCATAGACATAATCCCATCATAAGTATATTAACTAATTAATATGTCTGTTGTAGTTAAACTATACATAGACTAGACTGTTGTAGAATATATACAGAAAACTGGAAGCATTCAACCACATGATGTTTACTAAAAGATCTTACTACAGAAAAGTATTCTACAAAAAACTAAGTCCGATCCTAAACCTATGAATCGTCTGCAAGTCTCACATTGTACGATTCTGCCAATCTCTGAGCAGTTTTATCACTCAAAACACCATCAATCATCTCGAACTTTTTGTAATTTGCTTTCAAGGACTCCGACTGCTGCTTATGCAGCTTCTCCTCTCTTTCCAATTGTTTCTACAGGAGAAGAATCACACCACTTAGATCCCATTACAGCATACAACAACATTAACAACTAGAATAAGCGGAAAATACATTAACAAGATCTGAGAAATCATCAACATACCTTCAGCAAAAACGAAGCTTCCGCAACATGCTTTTTAGCGAGATTCTTCAGTTCAGTAGCTACCTTGAACTCAGGATCACTCGGCTCTATCCAACGACAGACTATTCTTCTACCAAGCTTCTTCGGACGATCCTCAAACATCTCAGCTTCAGCAGGCCGTGCCCTCACAGGCCTAGGCATCCCACAAACCATAAACGGATACTGGGCAATCTCCGCAACGACTTTTTTAGCTATATCAGCGCTATCCATCTCCACCAGAGCACACTGAGCAGCATTCTTTGGTTCTAAATAATTTGGAATGAACTGGATACTCTTGACAGCTCCAAACTGGTCTATAGCATTTTTCAATACAGCATCCGTAGCAAGTGGTGTGAGGGTGTCAATATATATTGACCGGCTCACTTTTTCCTCAAATTTTGCATACTCTCTACTTTCATCTGTTGACTCCATTTGATAATACACCTAATCTAACAGAGGCAAAAACAAAAGTTAGCTAAAACAAGAGTTATAACAAGAGAAGCAACATCTATCAGTTCCATACAACATTAATTACAGTAAGATATTTAGTCATCCAGCAAGGCCGGTAAGTTTACTAACTAATCTCAATTGTGCAGTTGTGCTATTTTATCAAGTATTACCATAGTTTTAAAAGGCGAAAGGCGACTCGAGGCAACAAGGTCAAAATATAGCCTCGAGGCGAGGCGATAGAAAGGCGAGAGCCTTTTGCACGTGAGGCGATGACAACATTAAAAAAACATAAATTCAATTTAACATAGTACAATAACATTAATACTCAAACTCAATAACAATAACTAATAGCTCAATAACAAGCTCCTAATGTCTAAATACTACCGATTACCAAACATCACTAACCAAGTTTCACAAGGAAGCTAATAATAGTCTAATCTTAAAATAAAGCTAAATCAAAATAAGATATCAAGCATCATCATTATCACTATCATCATCTAAATCATCATCACTATCAAAATAAGATAACCAAGTTTGTTTTCCGGCCGGTGAAGGTGATTTCCGGCCGTCAGCCATGGAGAATGTGGAGCTGCGGTGGAGGAGGCAGTGGAAACTCGATGCAGTGGAGTGAGGAGGCTGTCTTTTCTTTTTTTTAAATTTTTTTAACCTAATCTAATATTCTATAAGTTGTCTAAAATCCCAGAAATACCCCCACTTTAAACCAAAAAAATTACAGATTTAGGGTTAGCTGCAAAAGGCGACGCCCGGCGCCTTTTGCAGCCTCTCGCCTTTATCGTCCAGGCGACCGCCTTTTGAAGGCAGTTCGCCTCACCAGAAAAAAGGCACCAGGCAGGTCGCCTGAGGCGAGAAAAGGCGGCGCCTTTTAAAACTATGAGTATTACGATGTCACAAGTCTTGCAATTGACAGGAACCCTGTGATAATGAATACCTTGCAATGAAATTATTCAAACCAAAAGCATAAAAAGCAGATGTTCTATCATATGCGACAATGTAAATAATTCGTGTCCAAATAAATTTCCTGATAAAGTTGCAAGAAGCTCATTCATCACCATGATTAAAGACAGAATTGACACATGCTAATTGTGCCAATTTCCTAATGTGTTCACTCGCCCCAAGTTTCACGACTGAATGAACGAAGCGATTTTTCTAGTTTACAGACAAAAACACCATTTTGTTTTCACATCATGCAAGATTTTGATACTCATTTCAACGCATTTCAATTACCAAAGTTGAATGACAGCATACCTGGTGATTGGAACGACAAAATACTTCAATGTTTGTTCACTAGCTACTTCAATAATTGCCCAGTGCAGCCTGCTCTCTTAGTTCAGCAGAACCCTAATTAAGACTTGAAAATGAAACAAAATCTCAATTAAGCTAAACCAGTCGAGAAAATATAGATAACACCGAGGTCTAAAGGATTCTCCTCAAACCACAGTTATTTCAGGTGCAAGGGGGGTCCTGGAGCCTTAGGCGCAAGGCATGCGCCCAAGCGACATGAGGTGCACAATGAAAAAATTTATAAAATTCATAATACTAGTCACAAACACTAACAAATAGTCAAATACCAACAATACAAACCACAAAATGCATGAGTTAAGTTCTAGTGAACTACTAAGGCATAATCATCAACTCATAATACCGACTTAAAAGTTAAAACTAAAGACCAAAATTCAACTTCAAATAATTAATAACACTAATCTAATCTATGGCTCTATTATAAGAGATTTAAAACCCAAAAGAAAACCTAAAATTGCTAATTGTAGCCAAGGCGCAAAATGGTGCACGCCTGGCTAGCTGCGCCTGCCTTTGGCTAACCAAGGCGCAAAGCCTGGAGCCTTGGCCAAGGTGCATCTTTAATAACTACGTTAACAACTAGCAGAACATACTTGGAATTTACTAACATGATGGCTACTCAACTTCAGAACAGAACACAAAGGTCGCATAAAAAGTTCCTTATTTCAAGTAAATGATCTTTAATGACCTCAAGTTGTTTAGAACCTCATATCACAAGGAACCACATTCCCCATAAACAACATCCTTCTTTCTCCTAACCGAAAAACAGAACCTCAAAACCAAAAACATTCAAGTTACTCACTTAGAACATCATCAGCTCTACAATAAAAACTGACTTAATATCAGAGTGATCAAAGGTTAAGGGACTTCTATATCAGCTACGCAAAAATGAGTGACTTTTTATGACCTGTTCGAAGTTGGGTGATCATTAAGTACAAAGTTTAACTAAGTACCTATTATTAACTACACTTATGCTAACAAAAACCCAAACCCAAGGCGCACAATGGCGCGTCCCTGGCTGATTGCGCCCACCTTTTGCTAACCAAGGCGCGCCTCTTTAATAACTATGCCTCAAACAGTAGAAAAACATAAACGTATCGGAGATGAATATAATGTAGTATGCAGTATCTAATGTAAAGGTAATTTGATAATTTAAATGGATATATGTAAGACTGAAAATTACTGAAGTGAAGTGCATTTAACGAAGCGAAATTAGTGAAATTACGGAACTGAAATTACTGATAAGGCATAAAGAACAGGGCTTAAACGAGGACATAAATGAAGTTACCAGAGTGTATAATTCCAAAAGAACGGCGAGGAAAGATGGAGGAGATGATCGATGGACTGAAATTTGAAACCCTAGAGTAAAGATTCACCAAATTTTAGGACGATCTCTGGTTTTGTGAACGATGTTTAGCCCTAGAAATTTAGACGGCGATAACGGTAACTATATATATATATATATATATATATATATATCCATGGGCTTGGTTGGGCCGACCCTAACGGCCCTTTTCTAATAAACTTATTGTAGTCATATATCAAGATACATTCAAAATTCGGAAAATCAGAACATGTAGATCAATCGTGTTATCCGTAATCCTATATCTGAAAGCGAGGTTTTCCTCTTTATCATATTGGCTATTTATGGCAGTGGAAAACGAAACATAAATCACGAAGAATCATAAACACTTCAGTAGGAATTAAGGAGACATTCTTACAAACAAAACATTGAAATTTTACAATAAAAATTAATTGACAAATCAATTTGTAGTTATGTATATAACATTTAGTAAATCAACTTGATTTTGTGATAAATAACGTATGTAATTATGTGCACTTGAACTTTTTTTATTTAGAATTAATTAACATAAATATTTGGATGGTATACTTATAATGAAATATCATGTGTTCATTGAACTCGAACCCTGTAGCCATATATCATAATGATTTCAATTATCAAAAGGATATCTATTGAACGTTTGAATAATTTATTTTAGATTGAATGAAAAAATAATTACCAGTAATTAAACAATTAATTATGTATTGAAATTTTTTATTTGTATTGAAATTACCGAGAGAGAAATGAAATGCAAGTACCATTGATTAAATTTATTTCTACATTTATGATTATAGAGTATGATTTTAATTCCATTAATTTGGTTTAATGCTATAAGATATACAATAGTTTTATAACTAATTTGTTTTGCTGACTCAACTACAAAAATTTTATTCGATATATTCTTTTAAAGAAAAATATTTTTATTTTCATTTTATTCATTTTTCAATCGTTAAAATAAAAGCCTACAATTAAATAAAATCTTGTTCGAGTAACTAACCAGTCTATATAGAGTGTATTCTAATACTAAAAAATGATATTGGACATAAAAAAAGAAGGACTCGTGTGCTTACCATATGCCATACATCACCAAAATTTGGAAACTACTAAATAAATAAATAAAGAAAAATAAAATAGTATATACTATTTAATGACCAATCACATGCTCACTTCTCACTTTCGATGGACCCTTTTTACTTTGTAAAAGCAACAAAAGTTCATTTGTCTTGAACTAAAAGTCAAAAATAGTCCTTAAAGTTTAAAATTAATACCAATTTGGTCCAAATTGAAAATTTTGAGTGTCAATTCAATTCTCAAATTCGTAGATTCTAACAAATCATCCGAAATTATACTAATTTAAGTATAAAAAATTGATTGCATTTACACTCATTATCAAAATTCACTAACTTGACCTTATATCCAAAATTCGATCTGTACTAAATTACCCTCGAACAATAATTGTAAGGATTGAATTATTCCTTAATTTTGTTATTTTTTGTATGCAAAGTTTAGGTAAAAGTAAAGTTACTCACCACTTACAAACCACAGACCTCGATAGAATTACAATGAAATTCACATATTATCTACCAGTAAGAACTAGATTTTGACGAGATATAAATTTAAACACGAAAAAAACGGGTAACTTGTGACTTAAACCATTTCTTATTGGCAAACATTTTTTGTTATTGTTTGTGAATAATGTTAATATTAATGATTCAAAGTAAAGTATGGGAGTATGAGGATCCAACCTCACCCACTTCTATCCAATGAAAATCCTCCATTATATTATCTCTTCACAAATTCCTTATCTCCCCTCCATCTTTTCTCCTACATTACCCTCTCCCCCTCCTCTCAATCTCCCCCCAAAATGGCCACCCACCACCACCACCACTCCCTCCTCCGCCGTGAACACCACCACCACCACCACAAGAACCACCACCTCCACCACCACAACATAAAGTTCCAACCTCTAGACACATTCCACTCTTTCTTCCTGAAAAAAACAACCCCACTTTCCTCCTCCCTCTCCATCTCCATTTCCTCCTCCATAACTTCCACAACTCCCTCAACTTCCACCACCTTCACCCTAGACCTCCTCCACCAACATCTCTCCTCCCAAAACTTCCGCCTCGCCGACGATGAAACACGTCGCCTCCTCATCATTCTTGCAGGAGAACCCGCCATAAAACGCGGGTACGTCTTCTTCTCCGAAGTCAAGTTCATCGCGGTGGAAGACCTGAAAGCCATAGATGAACTATGGAAAAAATACAGTGATGGTAAATTTGGATACAGTGTTCAGAAAAAGATATGGAACACTAAGGCTAAGAAAGATTTTAGTAACTTTTTTATTAAGGTTGGATGGATGAAGAAGCTTGATACGGAGGTGGAGCAATATAATTATAGAGCGTTTCCCGACGAGTTTATCTGGGAGATTAAGGATGATACTCCTCTTGGTCATCTCCCATTGACGAATGCTCTTAGGGGTACTCAGCTTTTGAATTGTATTCTCAATCATCCCGCGTTTGAAGATGGAGATGGAGACGGAGATGAAGATGATGACGAAGGAGGTGTTGAAGATGGAGGAGGGTTAAGGGCTGGTTCGAGGTTGTTAAGTAATAAGAAAGTTTTTAATACTGATTATGGGTTTTGATTATGTTGTATAAGATTGATTTTAAGAGTTGATATTTGAAGTAAGTACACATTTACAGGTTAATTGAAAATGATAATTGAGTTATGGTGCTTAATTACATTATTATATTAATTGGAGGACATGGTTGATTATTTTGTATATTTTTTCGGTTAATTATCAGAATGACTTCATTTGAGAGGAACATTTACGTTTTTACTCTTACATGTTGCAAAAAAAGGCCTTTTTTATGGTGAATTGCCGAAAATACTCTTCACAAAATGAGAGTTCTGAAGCATTTTTAATTTACAAAGCTAAAAATGCTCTCAAAAGCTTTCTCAAACTCTTTTTTTTTTTTTTTCGCTTAGCAGAAGTAGACACGTTTTCCAGCGAATAGCGTACTTAGTAACATTAACATATATGAAAATGCCAAAAAAAATTGTATATGGTCATTTTAATTTGCTGAATTTTGCAATTAACTTATTTTTTCAATTTTTAATCTATTATTTTTCTACTTTTATTTATTTTTCTTACCGAGATAATTTTGTTTGTTCCTTTGGCGTTTGTGGAAGGTACATTTGGGTAAAAGTTAACACTTCTTATACTTTAGGACAAAAGCATTTTTCGTTAGCATGCTTCATTGTTTTATTTGGTGGCATTAACAAGGACAAATAATAACGACCCACTTGTAACAATTGCCTTTTCTTTAATCTACGGTCTAGATGAATGGGCTTTCATTAAGCCCAATGTATTATGCATGCCAAAACAAGGCCCATGAAACAATCCGAATGGTGTACTAGACATGAAAGCTTGAGCTAAAGGCTTCATACGCACGCCCAATGGCGGATCTAGTCTCAAAGACACCCATGCACAAGCTAATCAAATAATTATCAAAATCCGGTCATAATGATCATGAATAAATATTACTAAAAGTCGGGTGACTTTGCAATGATATTAGTGTTCCATTTTCATCGGTGTTATTAACCACCACCGATAAGCTTGTCATAAAAAATAGCAAAGTAAGAGTACGGAAAATTACATTTACCCTCAGTAATTAAATTTGTTAATACAACGAATTCAGCTTCATTATTTGCCATATCTGCTATTATCAAATTGTTCATAATTTTTCTACATCAAAGTAAGGAAAAAGAAAAAAAAAAATCTTCCTAGATGACTTGCACGAAACAATTTCAGCAATTCAACCAGAAAAAGCAATTGTTCACTCAATAATTATCTTATTCAAATATTAAAAACTTTACATTAATTAAATATACGTCAAATACACGAAAGTTTCAAAGCCAAAATAAAATACAATTGTGATGAAGCATTTGAAATTTCAATTGAACCCCCAAAAATTAAGAGGTTAATTAATAATTTTACATGAATTAATAATAATAACATTATCAATTAGTAAAATAATCACATTAATTTCAGACAGCAACTAAACACCAACCTTCATCTTCCACAACCTCATTATCCAAACCCAAATCACAAAAACTCATATCATCATCATTACCATCTAACTCGATCTCCGATTCCGATTCCAGTTCCGATTCCGACTCATCATAACCATACTCACTTTCATCATCTTGATCACCATCATGAGCAAATTGATGATCCAAATGATCCAACATGGCAGTAGCAGAAAACCCGGAGAAGCTCAACCCGGGTCGAGCATCCACGACCCGCCATGTGATGAGTCTACAATCAGAGACAACATCAAGAGATTTAAGCTTGTGGGTTCCTTTGGTCTTGTCTTTAGACTTGTGAGAGGGGTGCATATGGCATCCGTGGCACCGGGACTTACCACACTTCCCGGTGAATTTGGAGTGGTTAGTCGGGTGGGAATGCACCTTGGTGAATAAACCCGCGGTGGTGGGAGCATCAGAGCGGTTGATGACCCTACCGGAGGTGAAAGGAGATGGTAAGATACGGTATGTTCTTACCATACCATGTTGACGTCCTTCCCTCTTCATTATGGATGAAGTTTTGTGAAGATGAAGATGAAAATGAAAATGGTGAAGAGCTATTAATAGTGTTTTGTTGAAGATGATAAGCTTGGGGAGGAAGTTATTTCTTTTAGTTTTATTATACTTGATGCCCAAGCTAATTGGAAATGACACCCCATTAACACTTTTTTATTCAAGTTGTTTTGATTCTTTTGACTTTTCATTTTGGATAGAATGTGGATTTTTCTTGTTAAAAGAAAGTTTAAGGGAGGGCTCCAAACCATGACAAAAGATGTTTAGTTGGAATATGATACTTTATCAAGATAAATAATGTATTTTATTATATTGCTTTTGTGACATATATGAGAACATTAAAAATTTGAGGGAAAAGTGTGACTTTTATGTATCAATTTATTATCCCTCCAACTTATACCAGCACCCCGTAAGATTTGATTTATGGGTAAAAAACTTATCATTCATTGGCTCTATACCAAACAAGGGATAAGGCTCTAACAATCTTTATCCACTTAATCCCTTTAAATAAAGGGCCCGATACCTTTAAATAAAGGGCCTGATAATGTATGTAGCAAAGTCAGCCTAACTTATAACTTTAGGCCCTCTTGTTAACAGTTGTCATGTGCGTGTGTTACGTATAAGAAATACAACATTTGATAGTTCAGATGCATAGTTGAAGTTTTTAAATAAGTTCAATGAGCAAACTATATATTAAGTCTATGTAACGTTTCATTCAAATGTTAGCTAACTTACTATTCTATGGACATAAGTCTCTTTTTTTCTCCGTACATGCACATTTCACATTTCTTGTTACACAAATATGCATAAAATATAAAATAATCGTATGCTTATAACCTTCTAAGAAATAATTAAAAATCATATCCGTTACAATACAGTCACAAAATCATAATTTAGGGTAAAATTAATATAGTTACAGTCTATCTAATAAATTTTTTACCAGAGACAGTAAAGATGACTTATATTTTCTTTTTCTTTTCTTTGATCCATTCATTCTTCTTTTATTTACAATATAACCCCAAAAGGTTTCCTGTTTCTCTTTCTCTACAAAATTGTTTTCCTTCATAAACTTAATAACTCACGATTAGTAACACTCTGAACACCAAGCTACGTATTACGTTTAGTCATCAAATTTTCCTGCAAACAATCATAAAAATAACATGCAGATTAAAGATTATAACAATAATATCAGGAAATGCAAAATCCGCCGTCTGATTCAATATACGATTTTCGATGATCATATCGTAGAATTTTTTTGATTAGAGATGAAAATGGAACTCTTATATAATCAATCAAATGATACACTGAATGAATAAGAAAACTCACGAAGCAGAAGACACGATTATGCACAGGGGCAAAGTCTCCTCGTATGCTGATGTGAACCATCACAGGAAAGCATTGCCTGGGTTTCAGTATACAAGCATGCTCCTGGATGCTGTAAAACAAGAGGACATATGTTAGATATGTAAGAAAATTCGTAAAAAATATAGGAAACAAAAATCTGTAAGTAATAGAGACACAAGGATATATATCTATAAATGTTTAAAATTATAGAGATGTATATTCCATTTTTTTTACATATTTTGTTACATACAAGTCACATAATAAAGGGAGACAAGAGATGTTTCATTTTGAAAGCTTGTAGACGAATCTAGACAATGATTAACATTTATCGTTTGAAAACATTACATCTCGAGTTTAAGGAAACGTGACCCAAAATGTTCCGCGCAAGTTCTCGAGAGTTTTGTTTTCCGACACGTAAAATAATTTAAAACCAATGTTTCCGTGTAACAGGTTTTCATCTAATGTGGAAGCATGTCCCTAAGGTTGTAAATGCAATAAATCTTCCGCATAGTAAGCAAATTACCAAATAATAGCAGATTACTTAACCATGACTTTCTAACTGATGCTAAAGATAGGTTTTTAAGATTAAACATGAGACAATTAGAAGCATCGGTCCAAAAAAGTTACTGAATACTGATGCTTCAAAGCAGAAAAATGAAATACCAAGTCTTTAGAAGCACTATCAACAACTTCAGCAGGCTGATCAGCTCCGGTGCTAGCTAAACATCCTCCTTTACAACCCATATATTTCTGCATGCTGTTAAGCATGAAGATTAAGACCACAATATTAAATATACGATTAGAATTTGATCAATCATTCACGCATCAAGATTCCTTGTAGGAATATAAATTAACAATTGTCTCCAGATTTGTACTCTATCATCTGAAAAGTACACCATGATATAATTCTGGTGTGTTGCCTTCAGCATTTGCCAAAGTCATCATTCAATATCTACAACATATAAGATGGGCTTCATACATATTTAAACACCTAAACGTGTAATGTTTTTGCCAATGTACTAATCACACACCTCAACTTTTAATATTTAATATTTCACTGTTTGGCACCCGGAACTTGTCAATTTTGGTCCTCTAAGACCCTTAAGATTGGGAAAACTTCAAAAAAAAATCCATGTTCCTTTTTTTTTTATCAAACTTGAAGTGCATCAAATCAACAAAAAAATAAGGCAGCATAGGCACAAAATTGATATGTTCAAGGTGACGAAAGGAAAAAGTTGCAAGTTTTAAGTGTGTCATAGGTCCAAGTATGAGTCCAGGTGTCAAACGGGCAAAAAGTTGCAAGATTGCACATGTAATTGTGTGTCATGATTATTTTTTTTGGAACCTATCATGCCTATAAGATGAGTAAGACATATCTATGCATTTTACAAGAGAGTTGAAAAGCTGAGAAGCTAAAAATCCTTGATATTATCAAGACTTAATTTTCGATATTCTGAACAAATTTTTGGCCTCGTATATATAGAGACCCTCCAAGGTGGCCATAAAATCCAATTGCTTTGCTCCCCAATTCCTCAAAGTGATCAATTGGTCTTCTAAACTTGCTTAACACGACCTATTAGCTCGCTGATTTTCTTAAAATTTGGAAAGGCTATTAACCTTTCGGAGAGTTGGGGCTAGGGGCTGTATTAGACAAAGTTTTTTTGTTGCTTTATTCTTGTGTCCCCACCTTCATTATTGTTCTCTTTACGAAAAAATTATCGACACATTTAGGCTGCACGATAAAAATGATACAGATACAAAACTAAATAGAATAGTTAAAGGTAATGTTACTCACATTTCACATTGATTAAGCACCAAAAGCTTATTTAAGACACATGATTGTCCATTTGACTTGCATGCCGAGTTACAAGGCTCGCCTTCCCTATCAACATTCAACAAGTGATTGTACGTGAATTTTTTATTTTTTTAAATATATAAAGAAAGAAATACAGACAACTTCCACCACAAACCTACTTTCCAATTACAACATTGATTCCCACCAATAATGCTTCTAGCTGGGTGTAATTGGCACCTGCTGTGATTGAAATTCAATGGATCGAGAAACAATGTCAATATACTAATGATAAAATTTAACCTCTAAACTTGCTTTTGAGTGTAAAATGACATATTTGACCAAATTTAATTTCAGACAACATAAGATAGGGAGGAGCAAATGAAAAAGAAGAGCCAGCTACACAGACCTGAAGAATTTGAAGGCAAAGTAAAGCAGTGATGAAAATCACTGAGATAAGCATTTTCGTGAACCTGCAATATTCACATTTGTTTCAGGTGGAATGTCACCTCTATGAGATCTTAACAAACATAAATAAACAGATCATATGAGCAAATAATAAAAAGCAATAATGTTTTTCTTTCCATGTTAGCATTTATATGTGAATACATGGAGGTTGTATATAATGTACCACGGGAGAAAAGTTATTCTTAACATGTTAGACTGTAATTACAATTCCACAACTAATACCATAAGGTTTCAATTATCGTCATACCCATCATTATTTTCCTTACCAGTATCCTTTCTGAAGTCATATTTATCATTTTTATTTTGTTGGTAATTTTTCATCGATCAGCAAAGAAGGGAATTTTCAGTTCTTAGCTATTTCAGAACGAAAGAAGTACATAAAGGGGAAGTCAAAAACAGAAAAACTGCAGTGACCAGTTAGGGATGAGCCCAATACAAATCTACCTTGACAGTGCATACCATAATATAAAAAACACTAAATACCAGCTGAATAATCACAAACAAAACTAACAGAAAGATAAAAAAAAATGCCCCTATACAGGCTTTTAAAGGCTTGAGAACTTCTAGTTATGTAAAATCCCCAAAGGCTTTATTACTAACAATCTTGTAAATCTATTCGCACTAGTAACATTTTTCAATTGACTCATGGCCATATTCATCATGGAAATGGAATACAAATCCGAACATATAATACTTTTACTGCAGAAGAATATGGAAGGAGGTGCCTTTTAGGTAATTAGATCCAAACCTAGCGGCCCAATCATATTTTTGCTGGAGATGAATCTGCCCACCAATGACTTATTTGCTTAGATTAGAATATTATTTTTAATTAGATCATTGTTGGATACTGTTACGGCCCGAAGTCTGCGATCGAGTTATGGGACGATTGCTAACTAGACTCCAATCTAAACTGAGTCTATTCTTCTTCTTTTTTCTGCCTTGAGAACCTATATTGCTAATAGATGAGGATCATTAGAGAGGATCTCAGATCTCTGTATTGAGGATTGTTAGAGAGAACCTCAGATCTCTGTATCTTTTTTCTGTGAAATTGGACTTAACTTCTGTCCGTTCAAACTTCATTAAATACAGAAGGACAAGTACAATTGACAGCCATTGAAACTGCCTCAGAAAACTGCCTAATAACTACCTAAATCTGCCTAATAACTACCTAAATCTGCAGGGACAAATAAAACTAAAGGCACAGCACAAATCACACAACACAAACAAAGTAAACTTAAATAAAAACGGATGTAAACTTGAAGACACTTTGGTTGTATAACAGATACATATCTTTTGCCGAGTTATTCTGCAATATTCAGACTGTATGCTCTCATTATCCTATGAGAAGGCTGCATTTAAGGACATAATCTTAATACATTGAAGTAAACTTGAATTTCCGTAATTTCCTTCGGAACCTCTCAAGCCAAGAAAAGGAAACCTTCCAAGGCCACCAACCTTCAAATGGTCTTCTAAGGATATCCCCTAACAATCGTAATGGATTTTAGTCTTAGAATAAATCGCATTTAGCATTGAACTTCTTGATGTTCTCCCAATAGATTGTATAGACAGAAACAACAGAAAGATAACGCCTCTGTAGAAAGATCGTGACTTAATATTGGAAGGTCACTGGAAGATCTTGATGGCCATCACATTCATATTCATCCAAAACTAAAAAAAAAACTTGTGATACGGGTTCAGGCACATAACACAAACTATTAATTCCAAGCTAAGTAGCCTAAGTTGCAGATAAATATTCTCTAGTCACCTCTAATCAACATCATTTCACATAAGACTCATAAAATTCTCAATGCATCTAAATAAGGCAAAAAAAATACCACACTCTCAGAGTTATGGCGGCACCTCCCAGCACAGAAATCAAAGGTACTTGCATATGTCCCTGGCAAAAAAAGAAATATGGATGCCGGTTATCTCCGAGAAAAGTTTGCTGCATAAGATCTCAACAGAAAGCCCACTAAAATCCCATGTTAGACTACATTAGCTTCTAGATGCACTATTTTTCTCGTTATGGTCTTCTTGTACATCCGTTGGAAATTCGTTAAGTTTTAATATTTCTCTCATATGACCCAATGGAAACAGCCAAAAGAGAAGTTGAAAACCTGCAGTTGCTGGCTTGGCTATCCTCAATTTCGTTATTTCTTCCTTTTGGGTCTGCAAAGTATATCCGAGGAATGAGTTCCATTTTGCAGAGTGTGAGTAAAAATCCAACAAAAGCGAATAGACACGCGGTAGAAAAATACCCTTGAAGGATTGAGACAGCAAGAAACACAAAATTCATAGGAGGTGCAACACTGTGAAAGAAGGTTGCATCCACTGGAAACAGAAAAAATCCTTATTAGTTTCTCATTGGTAAAAGGTCAAAACCTCAGAGATCTGCTTAGGGAAAACTCACTGACAAGAAAATTTCTCTCCTTTCTCAGGACAGCATCGAGATTGAGGATTCACTGATAGAGCATCACATACATAGCCTAAAATGCATCAAATATATGGCAATACCATAGTCAGGACTAACACATTCAATAAGAATGCTCAACACCTTTTTGAGCCTGATTCATAATGTATAAAGATTTGTATTTCCTTCCACAATTAAGCCATTCAATAACGTTGTTGAGACAAATAATTACCAGTATCTAGGTTCATAGTCTTAACCAAGAAGAGTAAAGATGTTGGATTTGTGAAATGAATTATGAGGATCATTTTTACTTAATGAAACTGTTAGATTTTAAAACGAATATATGGAATTTGTTGTAATGAAAAAGATAGAATGAACATTATGCCCAAAAAAACGAATATATCGAAATAATGAATATGCAAAACTTAGGTTATTGCGCCCTGGAATGAGAATCCAGGAAGTTTTGAGTGATATGATGCCTTTTTTAGTTCTAGGACCCTATACTGTTCTTATGTTAGGGCTTGCTTAAATTACAGCTTGACTAAAATACAAAAAAAGAAAAAGAGAATGAAAACATCACCATTGTTATCAGATAGTAGATATCTTCCTTGAACTGTATTTCTGCAAACTACTATTTCTTGAAAGCTAATATCCTTCCTGCAATGCAATATTCACAGAAGATGGCAAGTAAAATCACCACCGGATGAATCAAAATAACCAACTTTGGATAAAGGAACAAAAAAATAAAATAACACATGATACAGTCAGAATTACTCAATCCATAACACAAATCTTCTTTGCATAAGAAAATGCTTAAGAAGAAGTTAATTACATAGCTGGCGTTAGGCTAGCATACTCACTTGCTGAATGCCATCTATATCAAATGAACTCAACTATGACTTAGCTATGGGTCTTCGTGTATATGCTAATTCCATAATCACAATTAGCCCTTACAACTACTAACTTCAACTTCTTCCATACGGGAACTTATATTCTCCAATGCATTACACTTAATATCAATACTAATCACCCTACAACTTCTTCTTGACTCAACCAGTGAAATTCTCGAAATCTTGAAAAGATGGAGCTTTTATAACAAAAGAAACTAATCTAAACAAGAAAACTAAACCAGAATTTAGAAAGAAACAAAATTTAAAATTACAATCTTGAACTAATCTAAATACATTACAGAAAAATGCATTGACGCAATCCATTTCAGCATTGTAATCAAAAAAATAATGATCATATCACGAAATCTCAACTAAAAGAATAGAGAAAAAGCCCACAAATGCAGAATTTACCAATCCGAAAACCGGGTTTATCGAATTTTATTCCGTAATGCACAATTATAAAGTGTTTCAAAGAAATGTAGAATTTAATATCCGGAGATAGCATAAAAAGGGGTTAAATAAGATTACCTGATTGATAAAATAGGAGGTAAAAAATGAAAGAGGAGTAGTTTGAGGAGTAAAGATGAAATCTTTGAGCCTGATTTGAACATTTTGATCTCGGAGATGGATCAATTCAATCTTTTCTCTGTCCTTGTTTTCCCAACTAGTAGACCACCGTTTTCAAATCCAACGGCTGTTATTTTTCACTTTAACACCTGCCTCGGGGATTCCAACCTAGACCTCGCTAGATGGCTCTATCACATGGGATCTTAAGCTCTATAGTTCCACAGATAATATCACATCTCCACCATACTGTCCTTCTATATCTACCTTTTGCATAAACTAATTCATATTTTTGTTTGGGAGTTGGAGAGGTGAATGCAGGTGAGAGTTAAGGAAGGTTGACGGGAGTAGCAAAAGGAAAAATGAGACGGAATTGCATAAATTAATGTCAATCGAGGATTGGTGGAAATAAGAGATTAATACAGTAAAATCTCTATAAATTAATAATGTCGGGATCACAATATTTCATTAATTTAGCGAGATATTATTATATCGATAAATTAATAATTTATTAATTTAAAGAGGTTTACGTATGACTTTTAAATTTTTAAGTCCAATATACTAGTTACAAGGTATATTAGTTAGAGATGAACATATAATATATGTTACGAGATTCAAAGTATTAAAGCAATTGTGACGAATATACGAAATTTGGTCGATGACGAAGTTGAGGATGATTCAATAGCTTTGAAACCGGTCACTCGGAAAGAAGCATTGCAAGTGGCAGCAACTCTTTACAACTTTTTGTTCCAATACAAGAAGACAATGTCCTAACTTTTAAGTGCAATGAATTAAGTGACTATAAATTTGAAGTGTATCACATATATACATGAAATGTTTTAGTAATTATTAATTTATAGTTTCGTTGGGACCAATATATATACACTGGAATTTCAAAAAAGTTATTATCTTATTATTTTATCGATTGAGGTCCAATTTTATACTGGTCCCAAGTTGGGACTGGACAAATTATTAATTTTATCGAAATATTAATTTATCGAAATATTAATTTATAGAGGTTTTACTGTAGATGTAAATTAATCAAATGTTTACGTTATTCCAGTAACTCCAGTTTTTGGAGTTAAGGTTTCGAAGTTAGTGAAAGTAAAATGTTAAATCTCATTAACCTTCATTTAATCATTTTAAAAAAATTCAAACGAAATTTTTAAAAAATTTATATTTTATTATTTTCGTTGACCTCTATTAACCTCCTTCTAAACAAATATTAAAATTCCAATGGTAATCAAATAATGTTGCTAGTTTATAAATTTGTCACAATTAAATGTAATCGTTTTTGTCATTTATGATAATAAAAATAAATATTTTATCAATTATGTCAATGTGTTATGTTTATAAAGTTTTAAAAAAATAACGATAAATTAAAAAAAAAATAGATTAATATTTTATATATCATAATTAATTAATGATATTTTGATTTTTTAAATTTTTACAAAAACCACTAACCATTAAAACGGAAGAAGTAAGAGATATATTCACTTCAAAATAACACTCTTACCCTTTCTTATACTTTTCATATTTTTATATACTTTCTTATAAATGTGTGTTTTTCCTAATTTATCTTTTCTCTATACAATGATTAATTTTCAGAATATGTCCAGCTGTGCTTCACTCACTCGGTAAAATACTTCTCTAGTCCTTTCATCATCATTGGGCCACCCATGAATTCTTTATCACTTTTGGACAGAATTCTTTATCATTGTGGTGACCGAAAATGCATATCCACAAGGTTTCTTGACATATCCAACAACATACATTAAATCTTTCAAAAAAAGAAAAAAACATACATTAAATCAACATTTAATTGATGAAGGCTACATAAGGAGAACATTATCAGTAGAAGATCTTTAAATTTCACAGTATCTCATCGAAACTTGTGATGTGTCCGAATTTGTGAATAAACAGGTCTCCTCTCAACTAAACTTTATATAAAATAGATAAAATTAACAGTAAACATTAAACATACATATGATCAAATTAACATTTACTCATACATGTTTGCATATGAAATGATTGAAAACCAAGCAACAACATGTTCATGGAATGATCTTCATCTCTTTCAATTTCTTCACCCAAAATCTAACACTCTTAAACGTATCTTTAAACCCGTGAAACCCGAATTCACGACTCTTATTCATGCTGCTAACGTGCTGAAACTCGAAATGCAACACCACATTAAGTGCATCGTAACAAGTAACATCCTCCATTTTCGTCCTTGAAAGCCCAAATTTATCAACAATCTCATCCCACACCTCAGAATAACCTCTCATCATCTCGCCCCAATTATCAATCTTATCATTCTCATCAAATTCCACAAACTCCACATCAAAAATCTCACTCAACTCCTTCCACAACCTCCTCCAAGTAAAAACATCACCATTAGTACAATTAAAAGCTTGATTCTTACCCTCTTCGCTCACCGCTGCCCATATCTGTTGCTCCGCTAGCAACCTGGAATCCGACATGTCACAGAAATGATCCCATGTGTATTTACTACCCGGATACTTAAAAGGAAGACCCTTAAATCTACAAATAGTAGCATAAACACTTAAAGTAAGTAATGTGTTATAAAAACTCTTTGTAGATGCACCAATTATGATGGATGATCGATGCACAGAATATGTAACGGATGGAATATAAGATGATACAAGATCTTCCAAGGCGTAATAGAAATTCGGGTAAGGCAATCTCGACAAACCCTCTTTAAATGGTGGATCCTGATCAAGAACAAGCATATGCTTTCCGAGTTCCGGGTCGTAGATTGGCCCCATGTAATGCTTAGTACCTGTTTGGAGTGTTATATGCTTGAGCTTAGAGGAAGTGCCAGCAGATTTCATGACGTTAAGTACGTTGATTAGCATCTTGGAATTCAGGGTTATGTTAGCTTCTTCATTTTCAGCAACTTGAAGAGCAACCCAGAAGATATGAGTGATTTGTAAGGATAAAGGGGTGAGTTTTTTTGTTGTGGTTTCTTCATCTAAGGTATCTAGAGATATGAAACCATCAAGTAAAGAAGAGGGGAACCAGGTTGGTAAAGAGGTTGATCTTGCAATACCATACACTTTCCAAGCCCTGTCTGTGCCTGAAATTACGCCTGTCATCGGGTCGTGTGTCATTTTGCCGAGTCTATCTGAACTAGGTATCTTTTTTAGAGCTTCTGCTAAGCTTAACCCGACCATGCCTGTCACACCCACAATTAAGGCTACATAAGACGGTGTGTCTGAACCTTTCATCTCCATTTTCTCTGCAACCTGCAAAGTAAGGTTATGTTGGTTACTATAATATATAGATTAAACCAGTGGGATCAGGTTCGAATTTTTTTTTTTGTCATGGAAAATTTTAAAATCTTTTGACCAATTATCTCACTCAGTGTAGTAAAGATATTAAGCGTTAGTCTGAAGGCTAAGAATTATAGAGAACCTATTCAAAAATAAGTGAGATTTTGAATATTTAGACTTTCAATTCAGTCTTAATCAGATATTTCACGAGGTTCATACAACCATGCAGTCTTCGTTTATAATAATAATAATTCCATCTAATGAGATACCCTACAAGTCAGTAAACGAAAATTAATCTGAATATAAACGTGACTTAAAAGTGCTGTCGTGGTCTACATAACTTTCAGGACAACGTTGTGGCATTAAAATAATATATGGATGAACTTGTCTCTACTGATGCATTATCTTATTATCTATTGCTTAGAAATCATGCCATATATTAGATAACGATAAAATTTATGGGCCACCAAAAACAAAAGATAAAGTATAAGGCTCCGTTCTTTTGGACTGAAAAAATCTGAATCGAACTGAACTGAACTGAACGATGCTGAATTGAATGTTGCTGGACTGAACTGATCTGAACTGAACTCTGCTAAAATGAAAAATAAATATTGAAACTCAATTGAATAAATAATAATAATAATATTCGTTTTTAATAATGAGATCGGAGAGAAGGATGACGATAATGATGATGAAGGTGAACAAAATGATGAGATTACGGATCATATGGTAGAAGATGATTAGAAAAATAGAATGGGATGATGCTATTTGTGAATTTTTGAATTTGCTCTATTTGCTAATTTTAATTTCTTTTACAAGATTTTTGAATTTTTTCCAGTTGATACTAATTTGCTCCTAATATTATATAACTGACTATTATAAGATTTTTGAATTTCTTCAATTGATGCTAATTTGCTCCTAATACTACACAACACTGTTACAAGATTTTTGAATTTCTTATTACAATATATAACCAAAATTGGAAACTTTTGTATATTAAATCCAAATTTATATAGTAAATTATTAAGGTGGTAAAACATTGTAACATATTAAATGTTGGTGAATTGAACTGAACTGAACTGAATATTACTGAAATGAACTAAATTAAATGCTACTGAAAATTAAATTAAATGATGCTGAGCTGAGCTGAACTGAACTGAACTGAACTGAATGTTGCTGAACTAAACTGAATTTAAAATAAGTTGTAATAAGTTCAAAAGAACAGGGCCTAATTTGGATAACAAAATCAAATGCAAGGATGTGAGTCACAAGATACTACTAGAAAATATATAGAAAGTCGCTTTTTTCTATTTTACAAAGTGATGGTCCAATTGTTTTGGAGAGACTGAATGTAGGATAATTTATTTTATCTATTGTTCTATTCTTGTCTAAAAGATTGCATTGAGATATTGGAGAGCAGTCGTGAAATATATATTTCCTTAAATATTACATTTTATGTCTTTAGGCATTTGTATCAATTGCAGTGACAAATTTATTTGATATATAGTTTGCACTTTTATTAGCGAGATAATATTAACAAATATTCTTTTTATTTTAAAAGATAAGAATTAACTGCGAAACCTTAGATAAGAAGAGTCTTTATTCCTCTATCACTATGCGGATAGTTTTTATCTTATGAGCTCTTACAAATTCATTCAAAGTAACATCAACAACCCCAAGCCTTTTATTATTACTCATGATTATTTAGTATAGTCAGACACATAACAAATTGAATTGCTTGGCATTTGTCACATAACATTGGTTATGTTTTTTCTTTTGGCAACATTCATAACTCTCATTTCTTTCTTTGGACAAATGCATTTATATGTCATGGTCCACCTTCCATATTTGCATGTCATCCATCCCAAACTCATTTTCTTGTTTTAGCGGTGGAGGAAAAAAAAATCAAAATAGTATGAGTACATATTATACAGCTCTCCTACAAAGTTAAGGCATAGACACATGGTATACATGCCTGAGTTGAAGATTTTAATACATCTTGAGCTTAAATGTGTTGCTTCGTCTTCAGGAATACCAACATAGTTGAAATGTCTGGCTCAAACTTCCTCATCCTCTAATTTTTGTTCAAAAAGCCCTTAATTTTCTTTAATATGTATATTTAATCAAATATGATAATTGGGGTTCATTGCATCCAAGGTCCTCAACTTTGGTCTTATTCATAACATTTAAAATTCAAAGATGAATGTAAAAGTTAATCAAGTTTGCTCTTTACTTATTTAAAAGTCACTAAACCCTTTGACCACATTTTTTTTGAGAGGAACCTTTGACCACATTAATAGCAAGAAATTCTACATTGTAGAACTGATAAAAATGATATTCTGAGCATCTAATTTATTTGAGGTCATGATTTAAAAAACACACCTAACTAATTAACCAAATGATTCTTTCTTTCTAATTGATGTGGGATTCAGACTGGCCATATATTTATTTCATGTTATTTTCACGACAAGAAATTAAGCACCATCCCCACCAATATTATACAAACATTATCTACTAATTGACTTCATCTAATTAAGTGGCAGCTTCAGCTATCTTAATAATTAATTAATTAATTAATTATATTACTAGATTTTGGTACCTATTTCTGGCCATATGATATGATGATGAGGTGTTATTTATGCCCCATTCTTTTGTGTGTTGTCCTTATCTTTTGCTAAAATTTCAATATGATGAGCTCAATCAGTGTTTATCTCTAACATTTCATGCAAGTTTCTTAGGTACTTTTCTTTGTTCTGCTTTCATCTGCACAGGTTATGTAATTTTTACTTTTGATATATGTAAGAAACTTCAATTTTGATAGGGATAAATGTTACTAGCGATGTAAATAAGCCGAGCATCACACCGCTTGACAAAAGCTCGATCGTATTTAACTCGATTTATCAACGAACCAAGTTTGAGTACGAGAGATAAATTCAACTTGTAAACGAGTCAAGCTTGAACACGGTGAAACTCATCTCGAAAGCTCGCGATCACGCTTGGTAATAGTTTCGTGAAAAAACTTGAGTATAATGTAATGAACAAGCTCCATTAGAAATCTCATGAATTAGTTTTGTATGTTTCAAAGCTAAAACTGCTTAGATTTCTTTTAGTTGGGGGCATCCAAACTTAATATTATTTCATTTGCTATTAGGTAAGCTCGACCGTGACACAAACAAAAAAGAGCAATAAAGGAACACTTTCGGAGCGGCTTTATTATTTGTTCACATGTATTTATCGTGACCTTGCTTATTAACATAATTAAGGCTTTGTTTGCAAGTAACGTTCACAAACCTCACTAAAGATTTGCTTGCGAACAAAGTACATAAATAAAATAAACGAGTTGCTCGCGAGCTAAACTCATGAATAAATAAATGAGATCCTCGCGAGTAGCTCACTATCGAAAAATTTCTTAGATGAATGAGCTCAAATTTTTTTTTGAGATCGAAGCTCGTTAAAAGCCAAACCGTGCATAGCGTGCAAAAGCTTGGCTCCGCTCGGCTCAATTACAGCCCCCACATATTTTACCTAGAGAAAACTTGCCTCACACTTTTGACTGAACTTGAAATTCATTTTGTTAGTTAAAGGCTCATTACTCTGTAGTTATAATTGATCAAGTGCTCAATTCGTCAAATTGAGACATCAGAAGTTCAATGAAGAAAAAACCAGGACCTCAAAAGTGTTTATTTTTCCATTAACAAGATTATATACTTTATGGCAGTACCTTGACTAGTTTGCATGTGGTACATACAGGTCTACAAATGGAAACTGGAAGTTCAGACAGACCGCCTTTTGTAGCCTTAATTGTGGGTGTGACCGGCATGGTTGGGATAAGTTTAGCCGAAGTTCTGAAGAAGCAGCCACCGATTTCTGGCGAAGACAGGGCTTGGAAAGTGTATGGAATTGCACGGTCAACCTCTTTGCCCGCCTGGTTTCCGTCTTCTTTGCTTGATCATTTCATATCTGTAGATGTCTTAGATCAGAACGCTACAACCGAAAAGTTAGCACCTTTATCCTGTCAAATCACACATATTTTCTGGGTTGCTCTTCAAGTTGCTGAAAATGAAGAAGCTAATATAACCCTCAATGCCACCATGTTGAAAAATGTTCTTGATGTCATGAAATTTGCTGGCTCTTCTTCCAGTCTCAAGCATATAACATTTCAAACAGGCACTAAGCACTATATGGGGCTGATTTTCGACCCGGAACTTGGAAACCAAGTGCTTGTTCTTAATCAGGATCCACCATTCAAAGAGGATTTGCCTAGATTGCCTTACCCAAATTTTTACTATTCCTTGGGAGATTTGGTGGCTTCTTAGATTCCATCTATCACATATTCTGTGCACCGCTCCTCTGTGATAATCGGTGCATCTACAAGAAGTTTTTATAACTTGTTACTTTCTCTATCTATTTATGCTACTATTTGTAAATTCAAAGGTCTTCCCTTTAAGTATCCGGGAGCAAATACACATGGGAGCATTTCTGTGACATGACGGATTCGGGGTTGCTAGCAGAGCAGCAGATATGGGCAGCAGTGAGTGATGGGGCTAAGAATCAAGCTTTTAATTGCACTAATGGTGATGTTTTTACTTGGAGGAGGTTGTGGAAGGAGTTGAGCGAGATATTTGATGTGGAGTTTGTGGAATTTGATGAGAATGATAAGATTGATAATTGGGGTGAGATGATGAGAGGAAACCATGAGGTGTGGGATGAGATTGTTGAAAAATACAGGCTGTTTAAGACGAAAATGGATGAAGTTATTTGTTATGATGCACTTACTGCGGTGTTGAGTTTCAAGTTTCAGCACGTTAGTAGCATGAATAAGAGCCGTGAATTCGGGTTTCACCGGTTTAGAGATACGTTTAGGAGTGTGAGATTTTGGGTGAACAGATTGAAAGACATGAAAGTCATTCCATGAATAGTTCACTCAATTAATGAAGTATTTGCTTAATCTGTTTGTGTATATTTCAACTCATTAACAAAGCAGAACTTGCTTTGTGCTTAGATGATATTTGAATTCGGGTGGCACCAAACAATAAAGACATATATTCTACTTCGGTGTACCTGATCCATGGACAAAGAAGCAGTGCATAGTCTACCATTTCAATCAGAGCACAAAGAAGCAATCAATGTACTTAAGTAGAAAGAAATTTAATGTAACTGCTCAAAACTCGTACATCAATCCGTGAACTTTCTGATTCTTGAAAATGTAAAATTTTAGCATGGGATGGAAGTACTGATGCTTACCTTAGTTTTCTTCAACGAATCAAGCAGAATCTTCCTTTCGGCCCTTCCTGTTCATCCACTGTAAACAGCAACGATAATGTTCTTTATCATAAATAAGGGTATGTGGTTTGCACCATTAGTAAATGAAGTCCCAAATTGTTAACAATATTAAAAAAGCGGTTTTCGAGTAATCACTGTAGCAACTTTTTAAGTTTTGGCGGCTTCAACTATCTTGAATAATTACACTACTAGATTGTGGTACCTATCCCTGGCCATAGGATGAGGCATTATGCCCACATTCCTTTGTGTAAAGTTGACTAGCTAGCTCAAAATTTATACATTTGTCATTCCTTTGTATAAAGTTGCCTAGCTAGCTCAAAATTTGCAAGTCTTTAATCCTACTTGTTTTATTTATATATACACACAAGCCAAGTGCTTGCTTGTTCATCGCTACCGAGACTCGTCTTTCATCTTTCATTTCCTTGTTAGGTACTTCTCATCTTATTTTCAATTAACAAATAACAATTTTTTGTACATTATGATTTATTTGCATGATGGTGAATATAGGTCTGCAAAATGGAAACCGGAAGTTCAGAAAGACCGCCTTTTGTAGCCTTAATTGTTGGTGTGACTGGCATGGCCGGGTTAAGCTTAGCCGAAGCTCTAAAAAATCCTGCAATTTCAGGGACAGACAGGGCTTGGAAAGTGTATGGAATTGCAAGGTCAACCGAATTACCCGTCTGGTTTCCGTCTTCTTTGCTTGATGGTTTCATATCTGTTGATGTCTTAGATCAACACAATACATCAGAAAAGCTCATGCCTTTATCGTCTCAAATCACACATATTTTCTGGGTCGCGCTTCAAGTTTGCGAAAATGAAGAAGCTAATATCACTACAAATTCCAAGATGCTTACCAATGTACTTGATGTCATGAAATCCGCTGGCTCTTCCTCCAGGCTTAAGCATATAACACTTCAAACAGGAACTAAGCACTATATGGGTCCGATTCACGACCCTGATATCGGAAACGAAGTGTTAGTTCTTGATCGGAATCCACCATTCAGAGAGTGTTTGCCTAGATTGCCTTACCCGAATTTCTATTACGCCTTGGAAGATCTTGTGGGATCTTATATTCCATCTGTCACATATTCTGTTCATCGCTCATCTATCATAATTGGTGCATCTACAAAGAGTTTTTACAATATATTACTTATTTTAAGTGTCTATGCTACTATTTGTAGATTCAAAGGTCTACCATTTAAGTATCCAGGTACCAAATACACATGGGAGCATTTCTGTGATATGTCGGATTCGGGGTTGCTAGCAGAGCAGCAGATATGGGCAGCAATGAGTGATGAGGGTAAGAATCAAGCTTTTAATTGCACTAAGGGTGATGTTTTCACTTGGAGAATGCTGTGGAAGGAGCTGAGTGAGATCTTGATGTGAGATTTGTGGAACTAGAGGAGAATGATAAGTTTGATTGGGCTGATATGATGAGAGGAAACTGTGAGGTTTGGGATGAGATTGTTGAAAAATATGGGCTGTTCAGGACGAAAATGGATGAAGTTATTTGTTATGATGCACTTAATGCGATTTTGCATTTCGAGTTTCAGAATGTTTGCAGCATGAACAAGAGTCGTGAATTTGGGTTTCACGGGTTCAGAGACACATTCAAGAGTGTTGGATTATGGGTTAAGAGATTGAAAGACTTGAAAATCATTCCATGAGTAAGTATTGCCTAATATGTGTTCATGTATTCGAGTAGCAATAAAATAAAATAAAGATTGTGGTGAACGTTTTCATCGGTAGGTGCCTTGTGATCTATATATCCTATAAGAAAGATGAGCAGCAATCTATAGTCTACCAATCTACCGTTATATATATGCCATGAGTAAGCTTGATGTAATCTACATGTATATGTAATTGCTCGTAAATCAAACATGAACTTTCTGATTGTTGATGTGTAACACAAAATTACAATAGAACTAGGGAAATACAGGACATAATATTTTTGAATTTGTCAGGACTACCAGAAACTGTACCTTCAGGCGAAATTGGATTCACTTGAAAGGTTTGGTTCGTCTTTTCGTATGTGTCTTCCGCATTGTTTCTAAGCTTTGCCAAACCTTGATAACCACATCATTAACACTCAAAAAACCCCATCAAAATAAGCATACTCGGACAAGTACAAACCCAACTTTTATGATACAAACTACATATGTATAATACTTGTGCTAAAAGATAAACTTTTGGTGCTTTTTTCCGAAAATGCTAGGCCCAAATGTAGAATAAGTGATTTCAACCAGAAGAGGGAACTGCAGAAGAGCAAATAAAGTAACAGGTACACAAGCCACCAGGCCAATCGGGACTGCAATCCAACTAACCGTTTCGAACATAACCAAATAAAACGCTGCGCAAAAGGATGCAAGCATAGACGCTATTGAGAAAAATAATGTGATGAGACCAATACTCATCCTCATAGGTAGAGCCCTAAGAAAATCATCTTCAGCGCAACGTGATGTTAGTATACCCAAGAACATTAGCAACGAGGTTGATGATGAAACAAGTCCTAAAGCATCTGATATTGCAAATATCAGAAATGATGTGTCTTTTAATAAGATTGGAATGCCTCTGTCACCGCTATTGCCTCCAGGTACTGTAAAAGCAGCCGCGAACATAACAGTCACGATAAGAGCAGCAACAGTTGCACATGATATAGCTGTATCTTTCATCCAGTTTTCTCCCTTTTCAAGTAGATCTTTGTGCTCTTCTGTAAAAACCATTCTTGGAGTTTTTCCCTCACCGTTTTCTGTTTCCTTATATGCTGGTTGGACAAGTTTTTCCACTTCCTATAAGAAATTTTTTAGTAGAGAAAAAAAGGACATAGGTGAGTTATTCATGTGAGATATTATATTCAGAAAACAAAAAAATTCAAATGTGTACCTTGAACCATTGTAGCTCTCGTTGTATTTGCAAAGCAGCACCAGAAATCTTATTTGATGGTGCTAGTTTCCCTGCTAAATGTAGCATATTATTGTCGAACTGGTCGATTTCAGATGTAGTAAAACTGCTCAATACACCCATTTGATATAGAAGATTAAAAATATCTTCTTGGCGGTGCATTATCGCAATGTGGAAAAGATTTCTTCCAACTGTCGTCTTGAAAAAGACCATCCTAGGATTGGAGTTAATAGATTCTCTCACAAATTCATAGCTACCGAATTCAGCTGCAAGTAGTGTTGCATTTCCAAGTAAAAAATCAGCAATTGATGGATTGAATTTATAAGCTTCCGAAATCAAGAGTCTAAGTAACTCCATTGCTTGCTTGTTCATCAATGTGCTATTCTCTATATCTTGTATAAATCCAAATTTATGGTCTGCATCATAAATTCAAGGACTACCATGTTTATATCTCTCATAGCTAAAATGCCCTGCTGGAAAAATCTAGAATACTTTGGACATGATCGGTGTCAATATAAATGAATATAAAATTTATACCCACATTGTAGTAATAACTGCTTAAACCATCCAAACCCGCTTCCAGTAGAAAAAGTCGTGGACTTGTAAGACAACACGTCCAAAGAGCTGACTCCCGATGGGTTTTTCCCGCTTGCTAACATGGGTTTGCGCTTCAATAAATCAATTGCAATACCTGTTCATCAAAATTCAAAAAAGAATACAACTATTACCAATGTAACAATCCAGTTTTAAGTAGGTAGCGCCAGAAGAGAAGGTCAGAACAACGAGCGGCTCTGAGAGGATGTTCAAGAATGAATTGAATTCTCCATAAAGAAATGAAGAGGAAGTGATTGAGTTATATTAGTAATGTGTATTTCCAATAAGCTTAATACATTAGGAGCCCCTTAAATATGTCTCACTAATATAGTCAAGTCGTTTCCTCTCCACTTCCAATGTGGAATCCTGGTTCATCATTTACAAAGTGATCGAAATCAATTTTACGTACCATAAAAATCACAGTTAATGAGAGAGTTCATGAGCATGACACCCTGTACACCATCAAAAGGACTAGGAAATTCATCAAGAGTCGCTGAAAGAAGATACATAACAGTTTCCTTGTGTGCATATTCAGCAGCGAGTTGGACTGCGGTACGATTAGTCTTGCTTCTTGCAAGACTCAATCTCGGATTTTTTTCAATTAAAATCTTTGCAGCATCTGTGTATCCAGCAATTGCAGCATAGTGGAGAGAATTGTTACCGTTCGCATTTGGTAAAGCTAAGGACTCAACAGGCATTATGTCCACTAGTTTCCTTATAAAATCACATGAACAGCCTGTGGAAATTGCAGCATGGAGAGCTGTCTCTTTCATGCTTGAAATTGAACGAGTTACCACACTTGGATCCTCTTCAAAGTATGTATTCGCTGTAGTCCAATCGCCATTTAGTGCCGCTTTTAACAATGGTAAGTATCGGGCAGAATTTCCATCCTCCATCTTCTGCCTGTTAAGTTCTCGTTTTTGTAGCTTCTTTATGCCTTTCGAGTAAAATGGTTTGTTAGGATTGAGAAACAACTGCTAATAACAATTTCAGACGGAAAATCAACTAACTTCTACTAGCTACTTCGGCTGAATCAATTAATGTACTTGCTCTCACAGTCCACTGTAACTAAAAATCAATCATGCTAAAAAGAAACATAAACCGCATACAACTAAAAAATTTATGCTTAAACGATGGCATATAATTGAGCGAACAATGGTATTTTTAGCTAATTATTTCTATTTTTTTCGTTTCTAAATTTTATCCTTATGTACCTGAGAACATGAACATATAATAAACTAAGAGAGTATTAAGAAAGGACCTGATGATGCTGTTAATTTGATCGTCTTGTCAAAATCCGAATAACCAAAGACGAACAGATGAGAAATTCATACTTATTGCAGAAGAACATAAGACAGAACAAAGAAACTACTATAAATAATATATAACTGGCTTGGATCTATTTTCAAGTCAACTCATATATTAAACTTCAAAAGAATACCTCAAAAGTTTTCTGAAATCATTGGTCCAACACATCTTTTGTTGATGTTTATGTTAAATATTTCTTTTAACATGTCAATTGCATACAGATCCACATTTAATAAAATAAATGTGTTCAATTTTATTCTCAATTTATTACGTACAGTACGTTTTGCTCTATCCGCAGTTGAGGTATAGGTACATAGTTTTAAAAAACAATACCACTCGTAACAATATCACTGAAAGAAACTGAAGATACTTTAGATTATAAAATGTAATATGAGAGACATCTCGAATAGGTAGAAGGTAGACGACATACAATGGGATGATAGCGGAACAGCAATCATTGTCGAATCTGGGGAGGTGCAGAACCATGTTGTAACGCCATGCAAGAGGTAGGCGCTCACTTGAACTCAAGAAGGAGATTCACTGAAAAACTAACAAGACATGTAGAGAGAGTAGCCAGAGCCAATACCGAAAACGTAAGCTGTGCTTGAGCCATGCACCGACACGTGGACAGAGTGGCTGAGTTGAACAATGTCCAACACTAATTAATAAAACTACATGTTCATGGGATGATTTTCATGTCTTTCAGTCTCTTCACCCAGAATCTAACACTCTTCAATGTATCTCTGAACCCATGAAACCCGAATTCACGGCTCTTATTCATGCTGCAAACGTGCTGAAACTTGAAATTCAAAACCACATTAAGTGCATTATAGCAAGTAACATCCTCTATTTTTGTCTTAAACAACCCGTATTTATCAACAATCTCATCCCGCACCTCAGAGTAGCCTCTCATCATCTCACCCCAATTATCAATCTTATCATTCTCATCAAATTCCACTAACTCCACATCAAATATCTCAGTCAACTCCTTCCACAACCTCTTCCAAGTGAAAACATCACCATTGCTGCAATTAAAAGCTTGATTCTTAGCCCCATTGCTCACCGCTGACCATATCTGTTGCTCTGCTAACAACTCGGAATCCGACATATCACAGAAATGCTCCCATGTGTATTTGCTGCTGGATACTTAAAGGGCAAGCCTTTGAATCCTCAAATTGAAGCATAAACACATAAAGTCAATAATCAGTTATGAAAACTCTTTGGAGATGCACCAATTATTATAGAGGAGCGATGCACAGAATATGTGATTCCCGGAACATAAGATGCGAGCAAATCTTCCAAGACATAATATAAATTGCAAGAGTTATACAAAGCAAAACTGCTCACTGTGTCTCTTCAAATACATCTTTTGAGGGTTTTACTTTTTTTTTTCAACTTAGTTCTTTTCACCTTTCCCTCACTGTACTACTTCACTATCTGTCACCCAGGAGTATTTAGCCTTGCGAGGTAGTCTTTGTGATTCACACGGGATTCGACGTGCACCATGCTACTCAGGTAAGCTAGTAATCCTTTCGGCTACTGGACTTTCAACTTGTAGGGTGCAGAACTGCTAGTGTGCAGAGAGGGAATTGTATATGGCTAAATAATAGCTAGAAAAATTTGAGAAACTAGATAATTTTTTCAGTTCATTTTCAATAATATGATTATCAGCAATAATAACTGAACAATTGAGCTGTTAAGACTTCTATAATAACCAAGGAAATAGTAAGTACTTACCATAGATGATGCATTAGCACCTCATCTTGAGACCATAATTACATCAACAAGATCCACTGGCAACATGAGCATCAATGTTGGTAAGACAATAGTCCACTTTGTACGGAACTACGACTGATTGTGCAATGAAGAACATAAAATAAGAAGGTCTAGCAAAATATGTACTTCGAAACCGAAATTATGAATCAGAGTTGATCAAGTTCACACTAGCTGAAAAGAAAAAAGGTTTGAATGAAAATTATCAACAAAATACTACCAACTTATCGTTATCTTCATGGACTGATACAAGTCTGAAAATGGACACGAACACGTATACGGAAAACGTTCTGTCAAAAATATGACCATAATTATTTTTATAGTATAAAGATGAACCACAACTACTACAGTGTTTTCAAATTGGATTTCAATTTTTTTACAAAATTGCCATTTCTATTTTGTGCTGATAATATATATTACAAAGGTACACAACAGAGAAGACAAACAGAAAGAAACAAACTGAGCTTGAGCTTTGATATTGAGAGCTTGATTCTTCATCTTGAAAAAAACATCAAACGGCCACAAATATATGCATCTTGATTCTCATCATCATGGATCATGGTGATCTGATGATCATTTCTTGAAAGGAATGGCTCTGATCACAACCACATGGTATGGAGCTGCTAGTGCTGCTCCAATGAATGGTCCTACCCAGAAAATCCACTGTTGCAAAACAAAAAAAGATCAATCATTAATAAGATAGAACTCATAATTGAAGTGATTAATGATAATCATGATAAGATGAACACATCAATGGTCCTATGAATTTAACTAATGACACTTCTATTATTCAAGTCAATTTAACTTCAAAAAGACATTCAGCAACTTATACTTGTTCCAAGTAGGATTGTAAACAAATCGACATTCATATCAACGCAATCAAGCAACACGAAGCTCTTAAAGAAACTAAAAAGAACTGCTCTTAAACAGCTCACACACAAATAATTTACTTAACAAGTCCAACTCTAGCAAGATTTTGAGTCTGAATGGAACACAAACTTGCTCGAGCTCTAAAGTTCTACCAAACAGAGCATGAGAAGACCAAAACTCTGCTCGGTTCAACACCCTGATTTTTTTACTTTCAGGTACGTTTATAAGTTGTTTTAAGTAAGTTCAAGAAATCAGTCGTCAATTTAAACTAATTCTAAGGTTGTAAAACAAACCGACATGCTTATGAACATAATCAAGCAACACGAGCAAAGCTTGTGAACAGCTCATGAACGGATAGTTTCGCTAATGAGTTTAACTTTAACAAGATCTTGAACTTGAACCCAACTCAAAAGCCTGCTCAAGCTCTAACTTTTCTATGGAACCAAGCATGAGAAGGCCAAAATTCTGCTCGGTTAGATTATAGAGCTACTTCTAAGACTAATAACACATCTGCAAAGGTAACAAATCAATTTTTCAGGGCACCTATGTATTATTAAGCTTAATGATAGAGACTTACATGATCATCCCAGCCCTGGTCCTTGTTGAAGATGATAGCTGCCCCAAGATTCCTAGCAGGGTTGATTCCAGTTCCAGTAATTGGGATTGTAGCCAAATGCACCAAGAAAACAGCGAACCCAATTGGCAAAGGAGCCAAGATCTGTCAAAAAAATCACCACCCATGATCAGATTTCATGAAAGATCAAAACTTTTACAAAACTAATGCATAAAGATTAAAACTTTAGACAAATTGATGCATAAAAATCAAACATTTTCAGGTATACTTACAGGAACATGAGAGTCTCTGGCACTACGTTTAGCATCAGTGGCTGAGAAGACGTGTAAACAAGAACAAAAGTGCCAACAATCTCAGCTCCAATACCATCACCTTTAGTATAACCAGGGTTAACAGCGTTAGCACCGCCACCCAACAAAGTGTATTGTTGACGACCTTCAAATCCTTTCACTACTCCAGCACCACAAATGGCTCCGAGGCACTGCATAACCATGTAGTACACTGCCCTTGTCAAGGACAACTTCCTTGCCAAAACGAGTCCGAAAGTCACTGCTGGGTTAATGTGTCCTGCTGGGGACAAACTATCTGTGAAAGAAAAATAACAGAGTGGATAAGATACCGGCAGAGACATGAAACAATAAACACGTAAGAATGACCATAGACGTGTTGTTCAGGAGTAGTATATTGGAGGCAATCGGGAAAGGGAAAAGTAAGTGCTTACCGCATAAGAAAAGGAGCAGTAGTATATTGGAAAACGATATTGTGCCAACACCCTAAAACTTCTGTGAAGGTTGATTGCAACAACTGGCGTAGTTCATCTACAAAATCCGAAAGTGGAAACACCAATCAGTACGAAATCATCCTCAAATAAGTAAACTGTAAGAGCTAAACAAAGCACATAGAAAATATCTTGCAATCAGCAGTGCCAAAGCACAGAAAATTAACAATACTGCACCCTAACATTGGACCTTTTCCAAATACGGATTAGATTATTCGCTTACAAAAATTAACTTAAATGAAAGAGAAAAAGAAAACAGAGACTGTGGTGCAAAAGAAATCAAGGCATGGCAGCGGAAGTGAGATCTGAAGAGAAATGAGAAGCGTATGGTTGTAACAACAGAATAAGAAGCTGTGAAGAAAACAAAACCAAATAAGAAGATATAGTAGCAGAGTTTGAAGAAATTAAACAATAAACCAACCTTGAACAACACATCTGAATAGCAAATCAATCTGAGAAAAAAAAAGAGATCAACCGTACAAGTTAAACCAAACAAAATTAGGAGAACAAGTCAATTAAAACTGTAAGCAGAAAGATAGTCATAGACATAAAACCACCAAGAACGTAACAAAATAACAAAATGAAACAACGGGTGAAGATCGAACCTATACGAAGAAGAAGAAGAGAAAGACATGTGGAATGTAGAGGAAGCAAGTTGAAGGAAAAACACTTGTGATGGTAAAGGTGGAGGTGGAAGAGAATCGCAAGAAGAACCAAAATAGCAGCTCAAAATTGCGCAGGGATGAGGAAGGCCTCAGGGGTATAATTGGAAAAACTTGCAAATAATACCAATTCAAAACTCACTCTCTATATAGATAAGCCATCTTGTCGCGAATGATCAAACATTTTACACGACGCAATTTAATGCTAAATAAGTTATATTTTGTCGCGAAATGTCATTTTACACGACGATAATTTTTCAAAATAACCCATTTTGACGCGAAAGAAATTTAAGACGACGACATTTATTGCAAAGAAAGAAATTTTGTCACGAAAGACATTTTACGACGAGAGATTTTCAAAATTGTCGCCAATGTAATTTTACACGACGAATGTTTTTCAAATGTTGTCGCGAATGATCTTTTAAACGACGAACGACTTTCACTTTTGTCGCTAATTAAAGTTAATACGACGAACTTTAAAATAAGTAATGTGTCGCGAATGATATTTTACACGACGAAACTTATTGCAAAATAAACCATTTTGTCGCGATTGACATTTTACACGACGAAACTTATTGCAAAATAAACCATTTTGTCGCGATTGACATTTTACACGACGATATTTATTGTCATACAGGCCATTTTGTCGCGAATGACATTTTACACGACGAAATTCATTGCAAAATACGCCATTTTGTCGCGAATGATATTTTACACGACGCAATTTATTACAAAAATAAGCCATTTTATCGCCACTTAAACAATTATGTTCCATTAGCGACGATTTGTCTGTTGCAATATTATATTTTTGTTATTTTCTCAGACATCCGCTACAAACTTGAAATGAAAGAAAATTTAGAAGAAAAGAATATGAAGCTGAAATTCCAGTAGTACAGTAAACATCTGCTCTTCAACCCCTTCTTCTCATCAAAACCCTCTTTCCCCCTATTCCAAAATCCCTAACCCCATTTCAAAACCCTCTTCTACATTCCTCAAGCGGGGTCGATTTGTTCCTAATTTTAACCTCAAAAGCCCCACATTGTGTATTAACCCGCGGGGGTTCACAATGTCTGTAGCTACTAAGCTTCAATCTGCAGAAAAAAGGGGGATTTACCAGCGAGCTATACTCGGGCCTACCGGGAACAGAGTTAGGGTTTTGGAAGAGTCTAGAATGAAAGGCCAAGTTTTGAAGAAGCCTCCGGTTCCTCAAACGGTTATTAAGAATAATTTCTCGGTGGATAGCTCCTGCTCCTGCTCCTCCGATTCCGATTCCAACTCCTTCTCCTCCTCTTCTTCTTCCTTGAAGGTTGCGACTCTGAGGAGGACTGTAAAGCCTAATGTATTCAGAACTGTCAAAGTCCTGCCTCACATTTCTCAGGACCAAGATGTTCCCGTGAAGCCGTGTGATTGGATCACTCCCAATTCTGGTAAGTTGATTAAGGTTTCGTTATAAAGTTTCCATTTTTATTTGTCATCTTTGACGGGATTTATGTCTTTTTTTAGTTTTGAAATTGCAAATCAAGATAATGATTCCGAGGGTTTAATTGAATTGCTCTTTTCATATGGCGGATTTTAATAATTGATGGGAGAAAATGGGAAGATTATCAAGTCCATAAAGCTAAGTTATTGATAATTATAGCTTTGTATGGCAGCTAACAACTATAACTAGTAGATTCAGGATTACACTTGCTGGATGATGTTGTTAGGTTATCCAATGTTAGACGGACACTTCTCTGTGCACGTGTTTCTGCAATTTGTGTCCATATTTGTGTTTGTTTTCTTTCCAAGGCTATTTTATGAAGATTATATTTAGAAATAAATTTTCCTCGGTCCACGCAACATACTTATCCTCAGTGAGGAAACTTTACTTTCCCCCTACCTTATTTTCCCTCAATTAGTATCTAGAGGGGGCCAAATTTGTCTCAAAGGTCATATTGGACCGATTTGACCTTAAGGCCAAGTTACAGGACTAAATTGATAGCTTAAGTGCACAGACAAATTGATCTTGCAAGCCAAGTTGAAAGGCCAAATTAACAGTTTATCTGGTTATCCAGTTTTGCTATTACATATAACTTAGCATATTCTCTATCAAGTTCATTGTCCTTTTGGTTTAGAATTGAGTTCTTTATAAGAAAGAAATTGCCACTTGCATAGACATAGACTAAAAGTTAGTCAGACCTTGTGTTCTTGTTTGGGAAAATGTTGAGCTATGTAATTGTTTTGATGGACTAGGTTTCAGAGGTAATGTTTTTTACTGATTTTGTGTTGGTTAGCATATGTCTATGTACCAGCAAGAAGCCAATGCTTGAATTAGACTTGAGGGAACATGCATTTTGGATTGCTATGCTAATGGACAAATTGCAAAAGTAGGTTAATAAACTCACTGAAAGGTGAAAATAAGGTTGGGCACGAAGACTTTGAGGTGGTCCTTCAGAAAGGTTATTATCTCATTAATACCTATTACTTTAATAACAATGTGATTAGGCCAAGTAGCAGTTGTCGTGTCTATTATACAAGGTAAGTTATAAGCGGGAGAGTAAAAATTAGGCATATTTTGATCAAGTCACATAGTATAAAGAAAGAATCTTTCCACCCGTATTACTTCGGAGAACAAAAGAAAAAGTCATTCTGCTATAACCACAAACCACGAGACTAAGAAATCACGGTTCTAGACCCAGGAGAGGATAGAACCTCTGGCTCGTAAAGACACTGAACTTGAGCCATTTGGATTTCAGGAATGGGACTTGAACCACATAGACCTTACATGCCTGAGTGAAGGAAGGCAACAAACAACCTGGCTTCGAGTATCATATGAATAGAAGAAAGAAAGCCTTCGGATTCTTAAGAAAGAGGGTAAATGAAGTTAGGGCAGAGTGAAGCCCTTCCTCTCTCTATCTCTGTAAGCTCAGATGAGCCTCCCTCTTTAATCGGATGACAAAATAATCTCAAGCATCCTTCTTTTCTCTTCAAATCAGTTCAAGAACGAATATACGTGCTATGTTCTGCCATATTCGGTTTCATTATTTTGAGATTCAAAGGAATTGAATCTAAAAACAGGTACGTGAAAGTAAATTTTGTATCCTTCATCTGGCCTCTATCAATTTCTTGCACACAAACTTCATAGACATTGCAATTGAAGAGACCATACTTTGTAAGGTGATTTTCGGTTCTGATGCTCTGCTCTTTTTTTTTTTTCTGTCTATGACTTAGTGTTCTCTTTATGTTTCATACTAAATGTTGACTATGTTAGTGATTGTGAGTTTAAAGCTTTAAATTCTTCAAAAATTTGTTACAGATCTTTGCTTTTCATGTGCAGATCTTTTGGTTCTTGGTGTTTTGCCCCTTCTTTGCTTTGATTCGTTATTTTTGGATGTTGCGTCTCTAAATGGTAAGATCAATTTCATTTTTTTGTGATTGTTATTTATCAGAATTTTTTTGATGCATTGCACATACAAATTATATTTCATAGATAGAAAGAACACAATTTTCATGGATTATATCACAAGATTCAATCGGTCCTATTAAATTCATGTTAATATATAATTACTCATAATACTGTTCCGAGCTTGGATCAAATTACATTTATTTTTTATTTTTTTTTTCTTTGACAGGAAACAAGTACACAGATTGTGAAAGTTTTCTGTTAAATTTACTTCTCTCTGAAGTGAAGCTTATGTGCAAGCAGCTTTATAAACTTACAATTTTTGTGTTCCAATTGGTGCTATCCAAGTTTTTATGTTTAGATGTATTTTGCATTTTCTCTAATCTTGAAACTGAAAATGTTTTTAGTTTCTGGGCTGTGGATAAACATTACTATGTTCTGCCATATTAGTAATTTTACTATTACTTTTTTTGTTGAATGATTTTCCGCAGAAAAGTTCATTCAGAAACTTCATACTCAGATTAATTTGTACGCTAAAAGTTTTAGTGACATATTAATATTTGTGCAAGAAGAGGGTCTTTTTATTGGCATGTGTTAAAATCAGAGTTTTTATTTGTGTTGTTGTTGAGAAAATCACTTGGCTACAAAATATATTTTTCCAAATTTTCTCTCGCACCTAATATACAGGAACAAGTAAAAAAATTAGTAAGAGAAAGAAGTTTCAAAACGATATTCAGGAAGGCTTATTGTTTGTTTTTCATTGAAAGATTTGCAGTCAAATTGATGATTTGAAGTAGCATAGGTGATAACATTATCTCTGTTTTAGCTCATATTTATAATTGCAACACTTCATTTCAAATTTATAAACAATAAGAATTTCTAGCTTTTTTTCTCATTTAAATACTTATTAATACTGTCATATATAATTTATATTATTTTTAGTCGTCCATATATTTTCACTTCCATTCTTAGAATATGTTCCGCTACTTTTTTTCTCCCGAAGTAAAGCGAGGGTTTCGTACTAGTTATGCTATAAATATAGAACTAGTATTTTTTAATTCAAATATTCATCAATTTATCAATATATTTGTAAACTTTCACTTTCATAGTTTATCGACATAATAAAAAGAACACCTTATCTGAAAATATTAAATGATGTGGATGTCACATAACATTTTCGGTAAGTTTATTTGCCGAATTCCGGTCAAAAGTACTATGAATTAATAAATGTTATTCAAAATTAAATAATTTCTTCGTTAAAAGCTGAATTTTTGTGACATTATTATTTTATTTTTAATAGTTGGAGGATCATGAGTGTAATTGACCCTTACAATTAGTGTAAGCGAGGTAGGACAAATGGACTAAAAGCCCGACTGTCTAGGATTGGACCTGTACCCATATCAACTGCCAAATTAAATTTGTAATCAAACTTTAAATAATGCATCATGTTATTAAGTTTTCGTATTTCTCAGATGTTATTAGTAGCTAGTCGAAAATCTGCGCGTTGCGCGGGCTATATTACATGCAATTAAAAATAAATATGAAGCTCATTTTTTTTGCAATTGATGTGAATTTTAGCTTCTGTTAAACTTAGAGTAACACCTTTTGTATTTCATAATTGCAACCTCCGTATTTTGGACCAAAATATCTTGCTACACTTACTAATTGCATATAGAGTGGCTCAAGAGTGTCTAATACAGCAAACCTTCCTTTTGAGCAGCGAATAGTTGTCGTTTTGATAGACACCACTATGAAATCAATGCTCGCTAAACTTTCTTATGAGCAATTGGAAGTGGAAGGTCATAAAATTATGCTGGTCATTTACACAAAAATCATAACTTGACAATTCAAGTTCTCAAAATCTGGTTGTGTACTACAAAAATGATGGAAGCAAAGCAAGGTAAAGGACATTAGTCAACTTAAAGCAATTGAAAATGCAGCTTTAGAATTTACTTTAACAACTTAGTTAAGCATACCATTACCAACATGACACCTAAATGCACCCATTTCATAGATGAAAAATCAAGTCTAATAGAACATCATATATTTGAATGAATTTAATCTAATAAAACTAATAATTAGATATTATGAAAAAATATTAACAGCCATCAACTTTGAAGACTGTAAATTTGTGCACGATGAATTCTTGCACGCGAGTCAGATTTTTTTCTCTTACGTCGGTTGAGATTCAATCCAACAATGGAGAAAGCATATTTGATTTGAAGATAAGAGAAAAAACCAAATTACAAATCATGCCAGGAATTTGAGGATGTCCCTTTTAAATCCAAAGTTTGTCTTCTTGAAAAATCAATCTATAAATAAGATGAATTAAAGGCTTTAATACACAAAAAAACCCCTTAAACTTTGTCAAATGTTGCAACTGTTCCTCTGAACTTTCAATTGTAACAAATTACCTCATGAACTTGACAAATCGTAACAAATTACCCCCTGAACTTGACAAATTGTAACAAATTACCCCAATGATGCATAAATTTTTAAACACTCTATAAGATCATTCCATGTGGCATTTTGACTTTTCAAACACCCTATAGAATCATGACACGTGGCACTTTGACTTTTCAAATATCGAATAAGGGCATGACACGTGGCATTTGACTTTTCAAACTCAAAATATGGGGTTATTTGTTACAATTTGCCAAGTTTGAGGGAAATTTGTTACGATTAAAAGTTCGGGGGACAGTTGCAACATTTGACCAAGTTTAGGGGATTTTTTGTGTATTAAACCTGAATTAAACTACGTAAAGAAATGTAACCTATGGAAAAGGAAAATGGAAGGTCGAACTTGAACGGTTTCTAAAAGAGATGAAATTAATGTGGAAAAGGTATAGTCTTATTTTTCTTATTTTTGAGTGTTGAAATCTCCTAATGATACATAGGAATAAAATCTGACGTGGCAAGTTTTGGTGATAGCTTGTGCTCAGCTTTTATATATTTTAAGATTGTTATTCTCTTCTTCGAGATTTGACTATTATTCTATCTTTTTTGTAAAACGTTCAACAAATTGTGCAGCTCATTTGTTAGCAAAAGCTGTTAGTTCTCAATTTATTCGTAGTGTGTAGTCATGTCCATCACCGTTCTTTATCAATTTTTTATCCTCTAGTTTATTTTAATTCAATTTTCATTTGCTATCAAAATAAAATAAAATAATGCATCATCCTCATTATTCAATCAAAATGACCCTACAATCGAGTATCACTTCATTTCTCCAAGAATTTACCACAATGGAATATTATTTTTCAAAGTATTATTTAATTTTAAAAAATCTGTATCAATAAGAGTTTGTTCAAGTGGTAAAACACTCTATTTTCTGCTTGAAAAGTTTGTGGTTTGAATTTTCACTTCTTTAAAATTTAACTTTTATCTGAAGGGTAATCTATAAATTCAACTGTAAACTCTATTACTTAACCGATTTAACCAAAAGCTCGAGCTGATAGTTAGCACCCAGTTATAATTTTTATTTTAATATTCTCTACACACCCTCTCACGCGAATGCCTCTTGAGCTTGAAGCGTGCACAACACATGTTAATCCATCATGTATTTTTAATTCAACAAATATTGAGGTTGTCAGGAATCGAACTCAGTAGTTTTCGATCACAAGACTCTGATACCAGTTTCTTAACTGATTGAACTAAAAGTCCAAGGTGATAATTAAGGATCAATTATGGTTTATATATTATTCTCTGACACACTCTCTCACACGAATGACTCTTAGATCCGAAACGTGCACAATACAGATATACCCACCATGTGTTTTTAATTCAACAAATATTGAGGTTACCAAAAATCAAACTCATGACATTTCGTTCACAAAAATTATAATACCAAATACTTAATCGATTCAACCAAAAAACTCGAACTGATAGTTAAGGCTAGCACAAGTCTAATTTACTCTTGCTTTACGAATAGATAAATCTACTCTTACTTGTTACAAATAAAATCAAGGTCTCGATATAAACGGCTGTACATAAGACCAACACATTAATTTTCTTAAAAAAAATTCACCCGTTAGGCATTAACAAAAATATGGATAGTGGAGAGGAACATATATGTCATAAAATCAAAAAGGTAAAACTTCCGAAAATCGCGGGACCGTTGGGATTTATGTAATGAAGTTGCGATAATTAATTAATATCTCTCCATCATCCAGCCAGCAACGACTAACATAACAGCTATGCATTTCCTTTTTCTTTAATTAATTTTTTTCCTCCATATAAAACTCAACTCACAGCTGGTCACATTCCTTTCCCTCACAGTCCCACCATCAACCTCCACACAACCCCTGCCGTCCATCCCACGTGTCACTATTTTGTCCCTTTACGCTAAATCCAACCGTATCCACTCGTGCTGTCACAGTTGCAATGGTCCTACACGCTGTAATGTTATCACCTGATTAATGTTGTGATTTTAGCCTAACCATACACAACTTCTACACTTGTCTATTTCGATCAATTTACTCTCTAAATTAAAAAACGATCTATTTAACTTCTAAACTATTTAAAAGATGTACGTAAACAATTTTGACCAATATTAAACATGTTTCAAAATATTAACATGGTATAGATATTTTAACACATGCTTAATATAAAATTGATATACTAAAAAAAAGAGGTTAAATAAGTATTCATTTCGTTCTCGAATGTATATCGTTTAAACTAAAAAGTGAAATATTAAGAATGTTGTGTAAAATATTAGAAAAAATAATGTCATTTGTATTAGTTACTTTTTCTCTTGCGTAATTAAAAAAATAATATAGACAATAAAAATTTAAAATAAAAGAGAAATCATATAAATTTATAAAATTTTCAACTTATTTAAAACGATGTACATTCAAAGACGGGAAAAATATGTTTATAAGTAGTTAAAAAGTTTTGTTAACAAAATGAATCAATTTAATATTCGTGAACCTTATTTTTTGTGTGGCTTAGTAGAAATATTTAAATGTCACTGGGATGCTAATTAGTATTTTCGGAAAAGAGAGAGAGAGAGAGGGGTGACATCGGAAGGGAAGATGTCAAGCTCTCCTCTTTACGGGCATGGAATAATTTTCTCAAGTAATAATCTTCTTGTTCACTTTCTTATCAATTCCACTCGCATTTTCATTGATTTCATTCTTAATCATTTCATTCTTTTCTCTTAATCTTTTCATTAATTCACCAGATTTTTTGTTAATCATCATTATTTTCAGGCTATTCCAGATCCTGATCACAACTCCTTAATTCTCTCCACACTATAATTTATTATATTTTGGATAGGTACATATCATTCTATTTTGCATAATTGAGTTCTATTTTGCTAATTGAAGTATATTTTTCTGAAATTTACCTGTTTCGGTCCGGTCCGGTTAATGATTGAAGTTGTTGAAAATTAGTTAAGATTTAAGATAAAGATTGTGGATAAGGTTGGTTTAATGTGAAGAATGGTTGATTCAATTGTTCTTTTTGGGTTGGTGTTTTACAGGATAGGCTTCTTGAGTTTCTTTAAAAATGGGGGTTATGTCGAGGCGGATTGTACCTGTCTGCGATAACCTCTGTTGCTTCTGTCCTTCACTGCGTGCGAGGTCTAGACAGCCGGTTAAGCGTTATAAGAAGCTTATTGCTGAAATTTTGCCCCGTAATCAGGTGATGCTTTTGTGTTACTTTTTATGTTGTATGTGTAAGTTTTGAGAGTTTGTTGTTAACAGTATGTCTACTGCTGCTCTAGAATTTAGACGGTACTGTTAACTGTCGCTTAACCATCACCGTGTCAATAACTGAACATCAAAGTTGTAAGCTTGATACGGTGAACTTGTAAATTTCTGCACGGAAATGTGGATGAATCGACACCCTAAAGTTTATAAGCTTAAATTTCTATTCTTGTATGGTGGATTTTAAGTTTATCGATTTTTTGCGCTGCATATGACATTGTTGATGCCATTTAAGAGTGAATGCTGTCTTTATCAATGATATTAGACAAATTGGAAATGAACTTGAGTAGAGGTATCACTTTAAAGACGTTTACTTAAAATCTGTCATAATCTTACTTACGTATAAGACAAAATATATCTTATCACTGTTTTAGTGACATCTTATATTTGTGATGGTCTCTCGTTTGAAATGCTCGAGGGCTTTTCGTTCCCATCATTTGTGATGAAGTAGTCACATGCTCTTTATTTTCTGTATCATTTTCAGGAGGCTGAACCAAATGATCGTAAAATTGGGAAGCTATGTGACTATGTTTCAAAAAATCCACTACGGGTTCCCAAGGTATGTTTTCCTGAAAATTTCATGATGCCGATTTCTCAACTTATTGAACTAATTCAACTCAACATCTTCTGTGGTTGGTTACTTTATTTGTTTGGGTTAATGAAATATTCCACCTTGGCCTAAGCTTTTTGTTTGTCTCCTTGTGGCAAGCTCTCCCTCCCTCCCTCCCTCCCATTTACTTTCTCACTAATGGCCATATTCTTATTGATAGACATTTTTGATAAATACAACGCTGCTAATTTGGATGATTGCTTTGTAATTCGTTATAATGGATAAAGTCAATTGGTGCTCGTGCTTTGCAATTGCTTGCTATCTTACAATTTCATTTGTCTGAACAGATTACAGAAACTCTGGAGCAAAGATTTTACAAGGAGTTGCGGCACAACAACTTTGGATCAGTGAAAGTTGTTGTGTATATTTATAGGAAATTTTTGTCATCATGTAAGGAGCAGATGTAAGTTATGCACCCTGGTTACCCAACTTAACTGAAACATCAAGTTAAAATTTATGGTGACAGTCTCATAGTGTCATTGTTATATGTTATATAGACATAAATATATCCAGGTTCGAATTGTTGCATCCATATTGCATTTTGAATAGTAACTCACCATAAATCCACATTCTGCTTTCTCCCTCTACCGGAAAAAAAAGGAAGTTAGATCAAATGTTTGTTATACACTTAGGTGGTTGGTACAATCCTTGAAGAAAGAGAGAATAGCTTCTGATTAATTGGTATAACGTAGAAAAAGAAAGTTGTATATTTATTTTATATAGTTTTTTAATTCCATTTTTTAGTTCCAAGGAACAATGTAAACTTTGAAAGTGCTTCTCTTTCTGCACAACTAAAACTATCGTTTTCATTATGACTTTCGCTAACAGTTTATCAATGGTTTGCAGGCCACTGTTCGCCAGTAGTTTATTAGGCATAATACGGACTCTTTTGGATCAAAGTGGGAAAGATGAAATGCAGATTCTAGCTTGCAGTGTTCTTGTTGACTTCATAGATTGTCAGGTTTGTAATTACTAAAGTATTCTTTGTGGATGATCATCAATCAAACCTTCCGCACCCCTCTCCCCCAATGCAGAACAAAAGAAAGGAAAAATGAATCTAGAAGTAGATGAGCTTAATCTGTCTCTAAAAAATATTAAAAACAGATCTGTTATTGTTACAGTGGTAAAAAAATTTAACTCATTTATGTATTCACCTAATAATATTGCTTGAAACTATCCCTGAATGCAAGTATACAAAAATTTTAAGTAAACATTTCTTCTTAGTCCAAAAGTTTCTTAGCTACAGAATTTCAGAACTTGTTGGTAACTCTACCACAAATATTTTTTCTTAACAATTCTTTTATTGATAATGATAATGGTGATGAAAGTAACAATAATTTAGTATATGGACTCATGTTCACATATTTTTATGTAATGGCTCCCACAAAAATCATTAGCTTTACAACTAATCGCCCACCTCCTCGTCCAGATTTTTTCTCAGGCCATTTTGCACTCAGTCCACAATAAGTTATTTGGTTGTCTCTGTGCTTAAACCATATTTTCGATCATGTACTTTAATGTAGTTACATATATTAGTTTCTTGGTGCTAACTTTTTTTATGAAAAAAATAGACAGATGGCACACACATGTTCAACTTAGAAGGCCTCATTGCCAAGCTTTGTCAACTGGCTCAAGATTTTGGTGAAGGTGAAAGAATGCTACGTTTGCATTCAGCAGGCCTGCAAGCGTTGGCTTCCATGGTAGAGTTAACCTGCCACCGCCTTTTATCTTCTTTAAGAAATTTTTGCATTTGTGGGAAACATGTTTTTGTCTATTTTAAAATGAGGCATCCCTATTTGGATTCCAATGGGCATCTCATTAGTCCTAGTTTGCATTTAAATCAAGTTTTTACAAAACATTAAAGTGCAAATTACATACCTGGATCTGAGCTGTCTATAACTTGCATTTAATATTATTGATGGGACTGGGTTGAATACTTCGTTTCAAGCCTTTTGTTTTAGTAAAATGGATCTAGAAGTTCTAATATATTTCCATGGGGTTCATGTTCCCCTACTATTCCACATCAATTTTATTTATTTTGTCGTGGTTTGAAGATTGAAATTCCCTTCTCCGAAGGGAATTGATGTTTTGATCTATGATCTTACTTATGCTCTTACTTTCCACCTCGATGCCTTCTTAATCTTATTTTGTTTGCAGGTATCTTTCATGGGTAAGTATTCACACATCTCAATGGAGCTTGACAACGTAAGCTCCTTGTCTATGTTATCTTTTGTATAAACAATTAGTCATTAGAAAAGCAAAAACTGTTCAACTTTCATAGTTATTGGACAACCTTATTGACTGAAAATTCTTTTCATTATATAATAGATCATATCTGTCACTTTAGAGAACTACATTGATTCCCCAAAGACCTTCAGAAATTCCTACGAAGGTGAAGTGCCTAAAGAAGAAGACAGTGAATCATCTTTCCTAGATATCAGTAAGCCTATGCCAAGTCTCACTGATCCTGAACTAGACCCCTCAATGTAAGGGTTCTTGTGTTGATTGAAATGATGTTTGATTAGAGCAAAAAAATTTAAATTAACTATATTTTCTTGTTTTGAATTGAAACAGGGATGTTTCCAAAAACCCATCGTACTGGTCCAGGATTTGCTTGCGTAACATGGCGAGATTGGCAATGGAAGCTACCACAGTTCGCCGTGTGCTTGATCCACTGTTCCATAACTTTGATTCTAACAATCATTGGCCCCTAGAAAAAGGAGTTGCGTACCCTGTTTTAATATATTTGCAGTCACTTTTGGAGGAAGCAGGTTATAACAAGAACCTTAATACACTGTGATTTCTAGAACAATTATGGTTCTAATGATCTTCACACAGCTAATTTGACTTTGATTCTGATGTTTCCACAGGCGAAAATTCGCACATGCTGTTATCCGCCCTTGTCAAGCACTTGGATAATAAGAATGTTTCCAACCAACCGCTTGTTCAAACAGATATTGTTAATATCACCATGAAACTTGGGAAAAATGCCAAAAAGGAGGCCACCTTTGCAATCACTGGTGCAATATTTGACCTAATTAAGCAATTGCGAAAGTGCCTGCAAATTTCAGATGAACTAAGCAAAGATGGAGATTGTGCTGATAACAGAATAGCTAATCTTCAGCCAGCTTTAGAAAAATGCATCTTTCAGCTTTCGAATAAGGTTTTATGGATTATTTCACTTCATTTCATACTTTATCTTAAGTTTGTACTCAGCTCCCCTTCTGTTGAATTTGATGAGTGCGACTTAATAGGGAAACATATTGTGGGGTTTTTAAACTAGTAAACCATGCTAATGTTAATCCATTTAGGTTATCCTCTAAGCTTGTCAGATTTTTTACTTCTTAATTTTGTTTCTTATGTTCTCCAACTTGCAGTGTCCATTGTAGTGTGTTTGTGTGTATGACAGAGAGAGAAAGAGAGTTTCTATCTTTAGACATGTCGTGAAAAAATTGCACATGATGCTTACTCGGAGATCTAAGATTTTTGCATTAATGTTTTTGAGAGAGTGAGGATATTTGCTCTCTTGGAATATATCTCAACTTACAATTCATATTTTGCTATTTTTTCTCAGAGATGTGATAGATCTTCATATAGTTTGCTTCAGTTTTTTGATGCGAAACTTACTTTTAACAACCTTGTTTTCTGCAATGAAAATCCACCTTCTTGGAATTGTAAATAAGCTTTTTCTACTTAACAGGTTGGAGATGTGGGGCCTGTACTTGACAAGCTGGCTGTGTTCTTAGAGAATATTCCAACAGCTACTATTGCAGCTAGAACTACAATATCTGTTGTGCATCGAACAGCAAAGATCGTTTCATCTATTCCTAATATATCATATCACAAGAAGGCAAGTAGACTAACCGAAATTGATATATGCTTCCAGCTGCTCAGATTTTGTTAAACAATCCAAGACTGTTTGACATTTGCAACTGTTTTTTCAGGCCTTTCCTGATGCTCTATTTCATCAGTTGCTCATAGCAATGACCCATCCGGATCATGAGACAAGAGCCGGAGCTCACAACATCTTATCTGCTGTGCTTATGCCCTCATTGTTGTCTCTCCGGTCAGACCAAAATAACAAAACTTCAGGAGCTGTTTCTCCAGTTTTCGGCACAATGCATAAGACAAAAAGTCCAAGTTTCTCCTTTCTAAATGAAGGCAACGATAAACACAAAGATGCAGAGGGAGAATCATGGGTAGATGATAATCCAGTATTGGGTATGGATGGAGAACAATGTAGAGAAAATGAGTTGAATTCTCATTCAATTAGTGTCGCTGATGGAAAAACTGTATGTAACTCCTACTTACTATTTACACTTTTGCTGCTAACTAGAAAAGTATACGCCAATAGAACCAGGGGTTAATGTGTTCAACTTTTTATTTTATTTTTTAAATTGTACAAGTGTTCTAAGATTGTTAAATTTTTATCATCAGCAAACTTCTCTTCGATTGAGTAGTCATCAAATCAAGCTTCTGCTCGCATCAATATGGGTTCAGGCAACATCTGCTGAAAATATGCCTGTAAATTTTGAGGCAATTGCTGGCACTTATAACATTGCTTTGCTGTTTATTCGCTACAAGGCAAGTCATCTTTATACGTTGTTAGTATTGATTGCTTCTTTGTTGTTATTCGTGCCTTCTTTTAATGTTTGTGTGTGCTGGTTTGAAGCTCCGAATCTTGCTATTCGAAGCTTGAACTTCAGGTGTTCAAGATTCTTTGCTTGCCCACCAATATGCTATCTAGCATCTTAGCCATAGGATAGGACAGTGCCATACTATATATTTACAGGAAATGGAACCAACAAACCATTTGCTTCTGTACTGTACTGTGTGACATGATGAAACTCTGATTCTGAGAACTAATTTTGTGTTCTTTAATTAAGAAACTTGAACACGCTATTTAATGGCGAGATATGACCATAATTTGCAATTAGAATATAGACTGTTAAACTAGAGAGACATACAACTGAAAACAAGGTTCAAAAGGTTCATCACTCCCCTGTACGAAAAGGTTCGTCCAAATTTCGACTTCAGTCTGCTGTAAGTTATAGTTCACCTTTTTTTTTAGACATTGTTAAGTTTTAGCTTCTCTATATACCCTATTTAATGTGCGTTATTACTTGTAAAATACAGAAGAATTGTCTCTACTTGGAAGTTTGGAACTATTGACCAATAATTATCAAATTTAAGTGGGAATATAGGCAAAAACGTCTAATTTTTTTTTTTCCTTTAAGGCTTAAACTAGATTCACTTTATTTTCTGAAACCATGAAAAGGCAGACATTGGACTATCTTTTTCGGACGAAGGAAGTATGTGATAGTGCTTTGACTTTTATTTAAGTGAAATTCTCAGCTTTTAATTTATTAACATTTTGCCCCAATTTATTTTTCCTTAGGATACCTTCATGGAAGGATTTTCTTTTTTTAAATTTTGATGGCCATTTTAAATCAGTGTTTTGATTAATTTTGCTGATGACAGACTTCCAACCTGATGGCTCTAATTCCGAGTTTTCAGCTGGCATTATCTCTTAGGAGCATCTCTCTGGATGAAGAAAGTAAGTTTTGTATATATGTCAGTTCTAGCCAGTTACAAAATACATTTTTATGTACAATATTAATGACCATAGGCTACTGCAACGGATTATAACATGCCTGAGATTTAGAATGCTATTGAAACATGTCAATTGGTCCATGTACACTCGTGCATACACTTGAGCCCATTTGTCTTCATTTTTACAGATCTTTTTCTTGATATATTTTTTCTTATCATTGTCATACGTAATTTTCCTTTGGCGTTATTATCAAGGGTAGTTACATTATTCGAACTCCAGAATTTCATGCTTTCACTCCTTGTTATTTTCTTATACAATTGGAAGTATTTAGCATTAAGTTTCCTATTTTCTCATAGATAGTTGAATTTTTTTTCTCTACCAATCACCATGCATAGAATGTCAAGGTTGTAACTTTTGTAACACTTTCATGCTATGTCACCGTGGTATTTAAAACTTAATGAAACTGTACTTGCATTATTGTCAAGTTTGACAAAAATACGAATTAGTTAAGTAATGAAAAAGTTTTTGTCAAATTTGTATCTAATATAATACATGTTTTCCACTTTTTTGGTTTATAATATGGTCTTCATTCTCCGTTTTAAATATGTTTTGCCAGTTGTATGTGTCATGCATACACTTATGTTCTGGCAGTTTTGCATATAAGACATTTATTCAACTGAAACCAATTGTATGTAATGTTTGTATCAAAAGAAATGCTATTGACAAATGCATTTGTTGAGAATCGTCTACTATATCTTTCTCTTATGCTCTATGAAGGAGGTCTACAACCATCGCGGAGAAGATCTCTCTTCACCATGGCGTCATACATGCTTATTTTTACTGCGAAGGCAGGGAACCTCACAGAGCTAATTCCTTTAGTTAAAGCATGTCTGACAGAAAACACAGTTAAGTCTTGTTACCAATTACCATAAGAAGTTAGTTTATCTATGGATTTTCATGGTACCTCCTAACTTATTCAATATATTCGAAATCAATTTTTCATGTCTTTTGACAGGCTGATCCGTATCTTCGGCCAACGAATGATGTCAGACTGGAAGCTATCAATGTAGAGTTTGATGGAGGGAAGCTGTCATATGGATCCGAGGTTGACGATGTTGCTGCATCAAGATCTCTATCTTTAGTAGAATTGGATGACAGTCATTTAAGGGAAACTGTGATATCTCAATTGATTGCGAAATCTTCAAAGATTACAGAGGTGACTTTCAGATTTATGCTTGTTCAATTTCATAGAAAGATAAATGGCTTACTACATAATGACACACCTAAACTTGTTACATTTTACTGTTTGGGACCATATACTTATACTTGGACCTATTACGCACCTAAGCCTATAATCATTTTTCTGCTTGACACCCAAACTTCACTTTTGGGCCTCTAAGACCCTTGATCGCTGATTTGATGAACTTCAAATGAAATCCGGTTTGCATGCTTGATGAATTTGAAGTGTGACAAATCAGAAAATAAGGGTGTCATAGTCCGAAAATTGACGAGTTCAGGGTGTCAAATGGTAAAAAAATTGCAAGCTTAAGTCTGTGATGTCCAAGGTACAAGGTGTCAAATGATAAAAAGTTATCTCGTGTGTAATTATGTATTAAACCAAATATAAACAGTTCATTCTTTCTGGTCTCTAGGAAAAGACTCTTAGAATGGCTTCTCAAAGCATATAGTAGCCCTAGCATAAGTATTTGCATGGCAATTAGAACAACAAGCATGTCTGTGAGATGTGAGGATAGATATATTGGAGTGCATAACCACTTGCACAAGACTGAGCTGGGTTTAGTTCTGTGAAATATTTTCAAAGGATCAACTCAAGAAGAAACGTGGATTATAGTAGTTTTCTTGTACTGCACAACTAAGCTGCATCATATTATTATGCTTTGTCTGGGTAATTGCAATAGTAAGCTAGTATATAATGTCATACTTAGCTGTTGAGTTCGCTCTCAGTGTTTCTTTCTCTAGATTTGTATTGATTTGTCAAGTCTCTGTAGGATGAGTTATCAAGCATGAAGCAGCAACTTCTTCAGGAGTTTTCACTTGACGATGCATACCCACTTGGGGCCCCATTGTTTATGGAGACACCAAAGCCGGGTTCACCTCTTGCCCAAATGGAGTTGCAGGTTTTTGAAGAGGTAATACCATTATAAAGTTTCCAACAGTATCCAACTAAGCAATTACAGAATTTCTATAGTTAGTAATGTCATGCAATATTTTTCTTTCAGATCATCCCTGGAGGCTCTTTTACAGATGATGAAACGTTCACTGAAGCAAATGGAAGTCAGTCGGGTCGAAAAACATCACTTTCTGGGCATTCACTTGATATTTTAAGTGTCAATGAACTTTTAGAATCAGTAAGTGGACTACTCTGTTCTTTTGTTTTAGGCCTAATAGAGAATGAACTGTGTGGCACTTTTAGTTTTACATTTGTAGATTATTTATTTCTTATAATAATTGTAGGTCCTGGAAACGGCACGAGAAGTTGCAAGCTCCCAGACTTCCTCAACCCCTGTACCTTATGACCAAATGATGAGTCAGTGTGAAGCTCTTGTGACAGGGAAACAACAGAAGATGTCATTACTTCATGGTTTTAAGCATCAAAATGATGCCAAGATCTTCCCTAGTGAGGTTGAAAAGGACTCTTCAGCATCTAATGAGGTTAGTTTATTCAGCATTTAGCACTTTTTTTGCTACTAATTTATAAATCTTCGTCCTTCGTATTGATGGTGATATCATGTGAAAATTATGTGATATTATCTATATTGTTCCATACGAGTATGTTTGATATAAATGCAAGAAAAATGAAAATTGTATCACTTGTGTCGTGTCATTCGGGTTATCCCTAAACATTGCGTCATTGTGTTAGAAATTGTCGCACTCTAAATCAGATGACATTTTTCATTTTGGTTGTATTTGACGGTCTGAAGACGTGGAATGGGCTTTTCACCATTTGAATATTTTTATGATGCTTTTATGTATGCCCTCTACGCAAAATTTGGCAATGGTCCAGAACCATTCAGATGATGACACGTCAGCACTAGCCTTGAAAACCCATGAATGATTATATGTCATTGTCTTAGGCTTTATGAAAGAGAGGCGAGTAAGCCTTTCGGATTCCTTTTCTTCTCTCTCATTAATGCTTACTTGATTCGGGATTCCTTTTGGGCTCTCTCATTACCTCATTTTCCTTTTTTTTTTTGTTCGATTTCTCAAATCTTTGAAGCTCATTGTATTGCAAAATAGCCTGCTAATATCTCTACTCAAATAAATTACACAGCGTATGTACTTCATAACACAAAATTTTTTACGAACTATCCTATTTTTGCATTGTTACAGAAAGAAGATTTTTTGCAGTCTCTTTTAGAGTATAAAAATGACAACAAAATTCAAGCACCAAACCAACTTGCTCTCTGCTCGGTTGAGTATGGACAGCAAAGCTCTTTCAGGTTACCACCTTCAAGCCCCTATGACAAATTCTTGAAAGCTGCCGGATGCTAAACATTTTCATCTTTTATATACATAAATATATCCGTCTTCAATTCTCCACTCTTCATTTTTCTTCTGCCTGATTCTTTGTCACCGAGACTTTGCTCAAGCATCAGCAGTAAACTCATGTGAAGTTTTGCTTCGGTTTCGGGTTTTAAGCCGGGAATCGGGTCAGTAGTTGTGCATCTGTTAGAGGTTATTTGGGGGTAAATCTGTTAATATGTTGTGATATATAGAGGTTCCTAAGAACATTTTGCAGTTTGTACCAATTCTTTTCAATATTTTTGCTGATGAAAATTCATCTTTGTACAAATAGACACACATATTACACTAGGCTTTGGGGGACCTTACATTTATTGATTTGTTACCACTGTATTATGACCTTATAAATTAAATGGCAAATTCTTTTCCTTTTTTACTTTTTCCTTTTATTCAGTAATATTTTCATTGAGGATAATAGTTCTAGTATTTCATAGTTTCTAATTACATACCATGATAATTTTTAAGAACATAATTCTGAAATTTGCATTTACTTTCATCATTATGGCCTTTTTACATAAACATTCTACTCATAACTTGCGAGCTTTAGGAGAAATTCTACGTACATCCTTAATTATAAATAAGTCTCCATCCAATTCAAGAGTCTTTTGTAATTCAACAGAATAATATCAACTGAATTCAAATTTATTTGCTTTTTCCATAGCAATATTATTTTTTGCTCTTGATTAATTAAATTGCTTCTGCTATTGTAGTTATATTCAACATAATCTAATATAATCTCTGGTTTCCACTTTTCACACTTGTTCATTTAGTTATACTTCATTTTCAGTTTTAATATGTTTTGCCAATTGTATGCAATGGTTATATTAAAAGAAATTTGATCATTCACACATAAAAAAAACCTCATCAAATTAAGCATGCTAAAAGATAAACTTTTAGTATTTTTTTCCAAAAATGCTAGGACCAAACGTAGAATATGTGATTTCAACCAGAAGAGGGAACTGCAAAAGTGCAAACAACACAACTGGCACACAAGCCACCACCCCAATCGGCACTGCAATCCACGTGACGCTCTCGGACAGAACCAAATAAAATGCTGCGCAAAACGATGCGAGCATAGACGCTATCGAGCAAAATAATGTGATGAGACCTATGCTCATCCTCATCGGTAAAGCACTGAGAAAATCTTCTTCTGCACATCGCGATGTGAGTATTCCTAAGAAGGTCAGTAAAGATGTTGATGATGAAATGAGTCCTACACCATTTGATATTGCAAATATCAGAAATGATGTTTCGTTTAATAATATTGGAATGCCTTTGTCACCGTTATTGCCCCCGGGTGCAGTAAAAGCAGCCGCGAACATCATAGTCACGATAAGGGCAGCCACTGTTGCGCAGGATATAGCAGTATCTTTCATCCATTTTTCTCCCTTTTCAAGTAGATCTTTGTGCTCTTCTGTAAACACCATTCTTGGAGTTTTTCCCTTGTTATTTTTTACTTCCTTAAATCCTGGTTGAACAATCTTCTCCACTTCCTGTAACATTTTTTTTTCCAAGTACATCGGTGAGTTACTCGTGGGAGAGCTAATATGAAGGAAAAAATGTTATTAGATTAATTGGTTCCCAGACATGATATTGGAGCCTCTTAGAACCAACCGAGGGTTCAAATCTTGATAGTTCTATTTATTAATAAAATTTCAACATATAATAGGATGCATGTGTTGTACTCAATTCAACTTAAAAAGCTTAAAGGTGTGCTGGAGATAGTATTAGCTAGTATACACAATTGTTTGTACTTATCAACTTGAATTTTTAGATAATTTGGAACCTGACAATGACATCAAAGCATCTTAAACCAAGTGGTCGAAGGTTAAAATCCTGAAAACTTCATTTAGCATATGCTTCAGCCTAGAATAATTTGTTGCCGCTAGAAAATTGGCATCAAAATGAGATGAAAGGGGAGGAGAAATTTTCTAACCTTGAACCATTGGAGCTCTCTTTGAATATGCAAAGCAGCACCAGAAATCTTGTTTGATGGTGCTAATTTCCCTGCTAAATGTAGCATATTGTTGCCAAACTTGTCGTAATGAGATGTGGCAAGGTTGCTAACTACACCCATTTGATGTAGAAGATTAAAAATATTTTGGTGGCGGTGCATCAGCGCAATTTGAAATATGTTTTGTTCCGACATATTCAGGCAATTGACCATATTAGGAATGGAATTAATGGACTCCCTTACGAATTCATGACTACCATATTGTGCAGCAGCTAGTGTTGCATTTCCTAGTAGAAAATCAGCTGTTGATGGATTGGCTTTATAGGCTTCAGAAATCAGGAGTGTAAGTAGCTCCTTTGCTTGCCTCTTCGTTGTAATGGTGTTATGTATATCTTGTACAAGTTTAAATTTGTTGCCATTGCTTTCGGTACACGTCCCAAAAAGATCTGCATAACAAATAAACCGATAAATAAGGCTCAAAATATTTAAACGGATAGATAAGTCTCAAATAAACTATGAATTAGAAGTTTTATACCCACATTGTATTATTAAGTGCTTAAACCGTCCAATCCGACTTACGGAGGAAAATGCATTGGATTTTTTAGCCAACACGTCCAGAGCGCTATATTCCCATATGTTTTTCCCACTTGCTAACATGGGTTTGCGCTTCACTAGATCAATTGCTAGTCCTACATACAAGAATTGTTACCAAAATGCAGGTTTGTTAGGAATTTGAGTAAACTACCAGTTTATATATAGTAGTCTAGGAAAGACCTTATAAACATTTCAGGTTATCAATAATTATTTACACAGTCCGATCCACTAGTTTTACTCGGTGAAACACACTTTGGCTACACCCGAAACAGAACATATAATATTTCTCCAACTACCATAAACTGTAATCGTACTCTCAAGAATTTAGCAAAATTGATTAAATGAATTGTACGTACCATAATATTCACAGATAATAAGGGAAGTAAGAAGTCTCACACCATCTGTACCATCAAAAGGACTAGGATGTTCATCGGGAGTCACGGAAAAAAGATACTCAACAGTTTTCTTGTGTGCGTTCTCAGAAGCAAGGAGGACCGGGGTACAGTCATAATTGTTTCTGACTAGTGTCAAACTCGGGTTCTTTTCGACTAAAATCTTAGCAGCATCAGTATGTCCAACAACTGCTGCATAATGGAGAGCAGTGAAACCATTGATATTCGGTAAAGCTAAGGAATCAACAGGCATTATCTCTACCAATTTCCTTATAAAACCGTCACAAGAACAGCTAGTGGAAATTGCAGCATGGAGAGGTGTCTCTTTTACACTTGAAATTGAAGCAGTTACTACACTTGGATCCTCTTGAAAATACGTATTTGCAGTAATCCAGTCGCCATTTAGTGAGGCTTTTAACAATGGTAAATATCGGACATAATTTCCATCCTCCATCTTCTTGCTCGCTCGCTTGATTTTGCTTACCTCTTTTATGCCTTTTTCACTCTAGACAGGACAAAAAAAAGTGTTTGGTTTAGGATTGAGTTAAAATTGTTATCTTATAGTTATTTGAACGGAAAATCACCGTAAAGTAGCCAACATTGACAACAGAAATGAAAAGAAAACGAACTTATTTTTGCACGAACGGAGTTAGTTAACTGCATATCAGAACGATTAAATTGAGTGGACAGTTATATTTTGATTCTATTTTCAATGTGTATAAGTAGCAAAGATAGTCTAGTTTGTGAGAAGTGCCAAATTAACAGCAACGTACGGGATAGCACCATTTAGCTTCAATGTTTATAGAGAAATGGTGGAATTATACGCTTAGGTAACAGAACGTTGAGGCGTTTATTCATGGCTACCATTGCGCCATTTCACAAACGTTAAAGCTAAATTGACATAATTCTGAAATAAACCTCGATACATTATTCGTTCTTGTTTCCATCCTTAATTTCTATGACTGACGACGAACATACTAAAGTAAGAGAGAGTATTAGGAAATACCTGATGTTTTGGCTTCGGAAATCCGAAGAACCGAAATTGGAGAAGAGATGAGAAATTTATACTTAAAAACACAAAACAAAACAAGTTACTAGATCCAAAGGTGAGAATACATGATCCTCATTATTCTCAAGTCAAGCTGTCATCTCTGTTTTAAATTAAACTTCAATAATTCAACTTGGTTCAAAATACTATTTGTTTATTTATTGATCAAGCCAACTGTATAATTAAATTAAACTTCAATATTCATTCACTTAAAAATTACATTGCAACAACTTGGTTTAAAATATTTATTCGTCAAGTCAACTGTATTAAGTTAAAATATTTTATGAATTATGAGTTAATGAATTCAGTCTTGTTTCTAATTATCAGTTTCTCATCTCTTCTACGCCTTTGATTGTTCGAATTTCTGTCACCAAAAGCATCAGGTATTTCCTAATACTCTCTCTCATGTTCATAGTCTCTCATGACAAGTTTTTTTTATTTTAAAATCATGTCAATTTAGCCGTACCGTTTGTGAAATGGTGAAATTTAGCCTTAGTGTTTGTGATTTTCGGTTCATATAACTATAAGATTGCAATTTTAACTCAATCCTAAACCAAACACTTTTTGTTCTACTGTCTAGAGTAAAAAAAAAAAGCATAAAAAAGGTAAGCAGGATCAAGCGACCAAGCAAGAAGATGGAGGATGGAGATTATATCCGACATTTACCATTGTTAACAGCGTCACTAAAAGGCGACTGGATTACCGCAAATAGGTATTTTGAAGAGGATCCAAGTGTAGTAACTACTTCAATTTCAAGCCTAAAAGAGACAGCTCTCCATGCTGCAATTTCCACTGGCCGCTCTTGTGACGATTTTATAAGGAAACTAGTAGAGATAATGCCTGTTGATTCCTTAGCGTTACCAAATATCAATGGTTTCACTGCTCTCCATTATGCAGCAGTTGTTGGACATACTGATGCTGCTAAGATTTTAGTCGAAAAGAACCTGAGTTTGACACTAGCCAGAAACAATGATGATTATACCCCGGTCCTCCTTGCTTCTGAGAATGCACACAAGGAAACTGTTAAGTATCTTCTTTCCGTGACTCCCGATGAACATCCTAGTCCTTTTGATGGTACAGATGGCGCGAGACTTCTTATTTCCCACATTGCCTGCGAATATTATGGTAGATATACATTTCATTTAATCAATTTTTCTAAATTCTTGAGAATATGATAAGAATTAATGGTAGTTTGGAGAAATTTTTTATGTACTGTTTTGGGGTAGTCAAAGTGTGTTTTTCCGAGTGAAACTGATAGATCGGTTGTTCACCACCGACAAAACTACCCTGAAATGGTAAAAAGGTTTTTCCAACACTACTATTTATATAAACTGGTATTTTCTTGAAATTCTTGACAAACCTACTTTGGTAAAACTTCTTGTGTGTAGGATTAGCAATTGATCTAGTGAAGCGCAAACCCACGTTAGCAAGTGGGAAAAACAAAGGGGGGTTTACCGCTTTGGACTTTTTGGCTCTAAAATCCAAGACATTTTCCGATGGAAGTGAGTTCGGACGGTTTAAGCAGTTATTAATACAATGTAGGTATAAAATTTCTAATTCGTTGAATTATGTTGAGCTATGACTAATAAATAATTATGGCAACTATTTCTTAGACTTATCTATCTGTTTAAACTTTTTGAGTATGCAGATCTTTTTAAGACGCATACTGAAAGCAATGGCAACAAATTTGGATTTCTACAAGTTATACATAACACCATTATGACAAAGAGGCAAGCGAAGGAGCTACTTAGACTCTTGATTTCTGAAGCATATAAAGCCAATCCATCAATAGCTCCTTTCCTACAAGCAAATGCAACACTAGGTGCTGCAGAAGTTGGTAATCATGAATTTGTGAGAGAGTCTATTAAGTCTAATCCTAGTGTTGTCTTTTGCTACGATAAATTGGACCGTTGCATTTTTCATATTGCGATACAAAACCGCCATGCAAATACTTTTAGTCTTCTACACCAAATGGGCGAATTTAGCAATCTTATTGCCTCTAATGTTGATACATTTGGCAACAATATGCTACATTTAGCAGGGAAATTACCACCATCAAACAAGATTTCCGGTGCTGCTTTGCAAATGCAAAGAGAGCTACAATGGTTCAAGGTCTGAAAATTTCTCACCCTTTCATTACACTTTCATCCCAATTTTTAACACGAATAATTCACCTATGTACTTAAAAAAAATTGTTACAGGAAGTAGAAAAGTTTGTTCAACCATCATTTGAAGAAGCATTAAACAAAGAGGGAAAAACTCCAACACTGGTATTTACAGAAGAGCATGAAGATCTACTTGAGAACGGAGAAAAATGGATGAAAGATACAGCTTCATCATGTGCTACGGTTGCTGCTCTTATAGTCACTGTTATGTTTGCGGCTTCTTTTACAGTACCAGGAGGCAATAACAGTGAAAAAGGCATTCCGGTTTTACTGAACCAAACATCATTTCTGATATTCATGATATCAGATGCTTTAGGACTTATTACATCATCAACCTCATTACTAATGTTCTTAGGTATACTCACATCACGCTGTGCAGAATATGATTTTTTGAGGGCTTTACCAATGAGGATGAGTATCGGTCTCATCACATTATTTTGCTCAATAGTTTCTATGCTTGCAGCATTTTGCGCAGCGTTTTATTTGGTTATGTTCGAGAGGGTTAAGTGGATCGCAGTGCCGATTGGCCTTGTGGCTTGTGTGCCAGTTGTGTTGTTTGCACTTTTGCAGTTTCCTCTTCTGGTTGAAATCACAAATTCGACGTTTGGTCCTCGCATTTTTGGAAAACAACACCAAAAGTTTATCTTTTAGCACAAATAGATATGCCTTAAGTTGCTTCATGTTATGCTTTTCAGAGCATCCTTACTTTGATGATGTTTGAGAGTGTTAAAGATGTGCTCATCAAGGTCAGGCATGTATAGCTTGGAGACAATGGTTTGATATAAAATTCATTTTTTACTGGTTTTATAATCATATTAGTTTCTTTTTATTAGTCTATTTTGTAATAACCCGAGCTAGAGTGGATGGCGACAGGGTAGTAAGACTTGTACAAGGAGCGGTCCAAAGGGATGATGATGTAGGCAACTTCCATTTTTCCATTTCTGTTTCAACAAAGGGTTTAAGTTGTCTTTCAATTGTTTTAGTGCAATTGGTTGATTCCAATATATTTCAAATAGTCTTTGTAATTTTCTACTTATAGAATTATTTATCTCTGTTCCTATTTCTGATCTCTAATCTTCAATTTTACAATCATTTTATTTCTTGATTAAATTAAGATTCTTCATCTGTGGAAAATATAATCTAATAGACACAGCTCATTCTGATTTCTGACTACTTCCTCTCCTTCTTTCTGATCTCAATTTCTTAATTAATTTCAAAAGTAACTGTGTAGTTTAACCAACAATATTATAAACATAATAAAATGTATTAAATTAAAAATTAATGCAGTTGACTTGACCAATAAATTTCTATACCAAGTTGCATGATTGAAGTTTAATTTAATAAATACAGTTGGCTTCATCAAGATATATTTTAAACCAAGTTGATGATTGAAGTAAAATTTAATACAGATGACAGCATGACTTTAGAATAATGAGGTGCATGTATTCTCAACTTTGGATATAGTAACTTGTTTTGCTTTCTGTTTCTTCAGAGCAGCAGGTACAAATTTCTCATCTCTTCGATTCTTTCGGATTTCTGTCACCAAAAGCATCAGGTTTTTCCTAATTCTCTCTTTTTTGTTAGTATGTTCATCCTTTCTCATGGAAATTAAGGATATAAACAAAAACGAATAATGTAGCAAGGCTTTTGTGAAAAGTCAACTTAGGCTTAATTTAATCCTTGTGAAGTTGTGAAATTATAGCTATGAGTAACGGAACTAGACACCTCAACATCTGCGAAATTATACCAATTTATCCACAAGTTCTATTACCTACGGCTATTATTGCACCATTCCACAGACGTTGAACCTGAAAGGGTGATGTTTTTTCATATTCGGCTTAATTTGACACTTCTCAAAAACTTGATTATTTTGCTACTCATCCATACGAAAACAGAATCAAAATGACTGTCCACTAATTTTAATGATTCTGATATGCTGTAAGTTAACTCTTTTTTTTTTTTTTTTTTCTATTGTTGGTGTTGGTTGTTTACAGTGATTTTCCGTTCAAAACAACTATAAGAAGATTACTGCAGCAAAATCCTAACCGAACACTTTTATTCTACTGTTCGGAGTGAAAAAAAGAAGCATAAAAGAGGGCTCATTGTTGAGGAGATCGAGCGAGGGAGCGAGAAGATGGAGGTTGGAAATTATGGCCAATATTTGCCATTGTTAAAAGCGTCATTAAATGGCGACTGGATTACCGCAAATAGATATTTTCAAGAGGATCCAAGTGTAGTAAGTAGTTCAATTTCAATCATGAAAGAGACACCTCTCCATGCTGCAATATCCACTGGCTGTTCATGTGATTTTATAAGGAAACTAGTAGTGATAATGCCGGTCGAATCCTTAGCTTTACCAAATTTGATTGGTTCCACTGCTCTACATAACGCTGCAATCGTTGGACATACTGATGCTGCCAAAATTTTAATTGGAAAGAACCCGAGTTTGACAGTGGCCAAAAACAATTCTGGCTGTACCCCCGTCCTCCTTGCTTCTGAGAATGCACACAAGGAAACTGTTGAGTATCTTCTTTCCGTTACTCCTGACGAAGATCCTAGTCCGTTTGATGGCACAGATGGTGTGAGACTTCTTACTTCCCTTATTATCTGTGAATTTTATGGTAGGTACACTTAATCAATTTTGCTAAATTCATGACGGTATAGTGACAGTCTATGGTAGTTGGAGAAATATTTTATGTACCGTTTTGGGTAATCAAAGCTTGTTTTTCTGAATCAAACTAGGGGGTCGGTCATCCTCAGATAGAACTAGCAAAGATTGTGGGATGTTGACATGTTTGGGGTAAACATAAAAACTATTTCCCGTTTTATACTTGTTTTGAATATTTTCCTACTCCTGGACATTTTTTGTCCAAGAAATGTGCATAAGCTAATCATAATGGTAGATGACACAACTGCAAACCAATTCGCCAAGTATACCGGAGGATTGTTTTGCAAGATATTGATGAAGGACAATATCTTCCGACATTTTACTTAACAGTTTTGTTTTGAAGTTGTGCAATCTTTCACTATGATTCGCGGATGACACAAGGCTTGTAAAACAATTTCCTCAAAGTCGAAAATATGTTCAAAACAAGTATAAAACGAATAATAGTTTGAATTTTCATTCTACATGTGTCAATATCCAGCCTTATTCCTAGGAGTGCAAATCAAAAGAAAAAAATCTGCTAGTTTTATTGGCGGAGAGTCTACAAGCCCTCTTAGTTTGACTCGTAGAAATTAGCACCATCTAAATAATTACAAACTACCATGGAATGGTACGTAAAACCGGTTTTCCAACACTACTACATATATTTTACTCAAATTCTTGACAATCCTGCATTTTGTTATAATTCTTGTATGTAGGAACAGCAATTGATTTAGTGAAGCGCAAACCCATTTTAGCAAGTGGGAAAAACATTTGGGGATTTACCGCTTTGGACGAGTTGGCTCTAAAATCCAAGGCATTTTCCGACCGAAGTGAGTTCAGACGGGTTAAGCAGTTACTAATACAATGTGGCTATAACATTTCTAATTCATAGATTTATTGGTATGCAGGCAACACGTTTGGGTTTCTACAAGATATAAATAAGACCATTATAATGAAGAGGCAAGCAAAGGAGCTACTTAGACTCTTGATTTCTGAAGCTTATAAAGCCAATCCATCAGTAGCGCATTCGATACAAGTAAATGCAACAATATCGGCAGCAAAATTTGGATCTCATGAATTTGTGACAGAGTCTATTAAGTCCAATCCTAATATTGTCTTTTGTCAGGATACATTCAACCGTAGCATATTTCATATCGCGATACTACACCGCCATGAAAATATTTTTAATCTTCTACTCCAAATAGGTGTACTTAGCAATATTATTACCTCTAGTGTTGATAACTTTGGCAACAATATGTTACATTTAGCAGGGAAATTAGCACCATCAAACAAGATCTCTGGTGCTGCTTTGCAAATGCAAAGAGAGCTACAATGGTTCAAGGTCAGAAGCTTTCTCACCCTTCCATCGAGCTTTCATGCCAATTGTATAGCGGCAATAAATAATCAAAAAGTTTAACCTAACAGTCAAAAACAAAAATTACTAAAAGAAAATGTCAGGATCTAAAGCCTCGGTTGGTATAAGATGCTCGAACATGAACCAATTAATCTAATAAGATTTTTTTTTATGCATACTACCTCTCACATAAATAACTCATCTATTTACTTTAAAAAATTGTTTCAGGAAGTAGAAAAGATTTTTCCACCAGCATTTGAGAATCTGTTAAACCACACCGAAGAAACTCCAAGAATGGTGTTTACGTCTGAGCACACAGATCTACTTGGAAAAGGGGAAAAATGGATGAAATATACAGCTTCATCATGTGCTATGGTTGCTGCTCTTATAGTCACTGTTATGTTTGCGGCTGCTTTTACAGCACCAGGAGGCAATAACAGTGAAAAAGGCATTCCAATTTTATTAAACCAGACATCATTTCTGATATTCATGATATCTGATGCTTTAGGACTTATTTCATCATCGACCTCATTGCTAATGTTCTTGGGTATACTCACATCACGTTGTGCAGAAGAAGATTTTCTGAGGGCTTTACCAATGAGGATGAGTATTGGTCTTATCACATTATTTTTCTCGATAGCATCTATGCTCGCAGCATTTTGTGCAACATTTTATTTGGTTATGTTTGAGAGGGTTATATGGATTGCAGTGCCGATTGGGGTAGTGGCTTGTGTGCCAGTTGTGTTGTTTGCACTTTTGCAGTTCCCTCTTCTGGTTGAAATCACATATTCAACATTTGGTCCTAGCATTTTTGGAAAAAACCACCAGAACTCTATCTTCTAGCATTTTTGAAATCACATGTAGTTCTTTCGTATTTATAATATTTCACTATTCTCTTTCGAATTCTCATCCTTGGGATTCTAGTTTCTATCATGATACAATATGCATACTTCCTGAATATAAATAATATGCATAAAATGAAGCATTTAGTAAAATGAAGCTTTTAGACCATAAGATATGCTAAAATCGTTATATGATTGCAGATCCTATGCAAAATTGAATTTCTATTATTTACAAGTGACGGAAATATTCATATTCAGAAGGTAACAAAGAAGATACTAGAATTCCTGTTCATTATTGAAGCTAACATTAGAAGACAGAAAATCAAATAAAACAGAAAGGACTAGTTTTGCTTTATGAATTATGTTGGGATTCGGAGACTAATTCTAGGTGGTTAGGGATTCCTTGGTGGTTTAGGATTCCTATTGGTTTAGGATTTCAATTAGTATAAATATATTGCCTCCAGACGTAGTCATTCATATTGAGTGGCAAACTGGGTAAACAACTCGTGTGTGTTTTCTGTTTGTTTTCATTATCGTAATTGCATTAAATCCTAACAATTGGTATCAGAGCTTCGGGTTAGCTAGATTTACGATGGAAGACGGAAAATCACCGATGGAGAAGTTCGATGGCACAGATTTCGGTTTCTGGAGGATGCAGATCGAGGATTACCTGTATGGTAAAGAATTGCATGAACCTCTAGATGAGCAACCAAAGGAGATGTCTGATGAAGATTGGAAGCTGTTGGACAGAAAAGCGATGAGTGTGATCCGACTATCGCTGTCCAGAAACGTTGTGCATCACACAGTGAAGGCAAAGACCACGATTGAGATACTGGAGATTTTGAGTTCGTTATATGAGAAGCCCTCGGCGACAAACAAGGTCCATCTGATGAGACGGCTGTTCAACTTTCAGATGACAGAGAATTCATCAGTTGCTGTACATCTGAATGAGTTTAATATGACGATTTCACAATTGAGTTCTGTGGGAATTGATTTCGAAGATGAGGTATTAGCCCTAATTTTGTTATCTTCTTTACCGGAGAGTTGGAGTGGTACAGTTACTGCTCTTAGTGCCTCAGCAGGGAAAGAGAAACTTGACGATGTTAGGAATTTGATAATCAGCGAGGAGATTCGCAGAAAGGAGTCGGGTTCAACATCAGGTTCAGCCTTGAATACTGAAAATCGGGGTAGGTCAGATTCGAGGTCAAAACAGAATCGTGGTAGGTCTAAATCGAAGGGTAGAGGAGGAAACCCTAACAAGGACAGGAGTCATGTTAAGTGCTGGAACTGTAATGAAACCGGTCATTACATGAATCAGTGTAAAGCACCTAAGAAGGACAAGTCCGTGAATTCAGCCAGCGAAGAGTATGCAGAGGCGTTGATTTTAAGCGTGAAAAGTCCTGTAGAGTCTTGGGTTCTAGATTCAAGAGCTTCATTTCACTAGCGCAGATTTGATGGAGAACTATACCCCAGGCAAATTTGGAAAGGTTTATCTCGCTGATGATGAACCTTTGGAAATTGTGGGTAAGGGAGATGTTTCGATCAAAACCAAGAATGGTTCTGTAGTTAAGCTGTCTGGTGTTAGGCATGTACCTGGCCTGAAGAGAAATCTATTGTCAGTTGGGCAATTAGATGATGAGGGATATTGTGTGGTGTTTGTAGGTGGAAATTGGAAGATTTCCAAGGGATCTATGGTGGTAGCTCGTGGTGAGAAGGTGAGATCTTTATATGTCACAGATAATGTTTGTAATAGCATTGATGTTGTGAGTGAGGTTGTGAATACTGATTTGTGGCACTGTCGTCTTGGTCACATGAGTGAAAAGGGGATTAAAGTGCTGTTTTCAAAGGGTCTATTACCAGGATTGAAGTCTGCTGATCTAGGGCTATGTGAGGATTGTATCTTCGGGAAGCAGAAAAGGGTTAGTTTCAATAAGGGTGGAAGGACTTTGAAGAAGGAAAAATTGGAGTTAGTCCACAGCGATTTATGGGGTCCAGCACCAGTGAAATCTATAGGAGGAGCTTATTACTATATGACTCTCATTGATGACTGCACTAGGAAGTTATGGGTCTATTTTCTAAAGAAGAAATCAGAAGCATTCGATGTCTTTAGAAAGTGGAAGGCCCTAGTAGAGAATGAGACAGGTCTGAAAGTGAAGTGTTTGAGGTCTGACAATGGTGGGGAGTATGAGCTTAAGGAGTTCAAGGAATTTTGTGCAGAGAATGGGATTCGCATGGAAAAGACATTGAAGGGAACTCCTCAGGAAAATGGTGTTGCTGAAAGAATGAACAGAACTTTGTGTGAACGTGCAAGAAGCATGAGACTGAAGTGTGGACTTCCAAAGATGTTCTGGGCAGAAGCAGTTAACACTGCTGCATTCTTGATCAATAGATGGCCATCGTCTCCCTTGGAGAATGGCATTCCTGAAGAAGTTTGGAGCGGCAAGCAGGTAAATCTATCCTTTCTGAAAGTGTTTGGATGTGATTCCTATGTCCATATTGCTCCTGTTGAGAGAAGTAAGTTAGATGCCAAGTCTATCAAGTGCACGTTTATTGGATATGGTGGTGATGACTATGGATTTCGATTTTGGGATAGTCAGAATAAAAAGATTATTCGAAGCCGGGATGTTGTGTTCAATGAACAGATGATGTACAAGGATAGCCTTGAAGTATCTAATACTAGTGATTCAGAACCAGAAATTGTAGACCTAGACATCACGAATTCTGGTGGGAGTAAGAAGGTAGTTGTTGAGGAACCAGTTGAGGAGGAGCCTCAAGTTACAACAACTGATCCACCAGTTACTCTACGCAGATCTACGAGAGATAAGAAAGCTATTAACAGGTACTCACCTGGAGACTATGTGTTGTTGACAGATAGTGGTGAGCCAGAAAGCTTCCAAGAAGCATCTCGGGTTGTGGATGCTGAGAAGTGGAAGTTTGCTATGAATGATGAGATGGATTCTCTGTTAACTAATGGTACTTGGGAACTTGTTGAGCTTCCAGAGGGTGAGAAGGACCTTGAAAATAGATGGATTTTCAGAAAGAAAGTGGAGGCAGATGGTAGCACAAGGTATAAGGCCAGATTAGTGGTGAAAGGGTTCCAACAGAGGTATGGCATAGATTACACAGATGTTTTTACTCCAGTAGTAAAATTGACTACTATTCGGTTAGTTTTGAGTATGGTGGCTACAGAAGATTTGGAGCTACAGCAGATGGATGTAAAAATTGCCTTTCTTCATGGAGATTTGAAGGAAGATATCTATATGAGGCAACCTCAGGGGTATGAATCTGATAATCCCAAACTTGTATGTAAATTGAATAAAAGCTTGTATGGCCTTAAACAAACCCTAGGCAGTGATACAAGAAGTTTGATTCGTTTATGCAAGAGATCAAGTTTGTGAGGAGTGAAGCTGATCACTGTTGTTATTTTAAGAGATTGGATCAGGGCTACATCATCTTACTGTTGTGTGTTGATGACATGTTGATTGCGGGGTCTAGTGTTAGAGAGGTGAGAAAACTGAAGAATCAGTTATCCGAGAGATTTGCCATGAAAGATCTTGGAGATGCTAATCAGATTCTGGGCATGAGAATTGTTAGAAACAGAAAGGCTAGAAAGTTGTATCTATCGCAGGCTGAATATGTCAAGAAGGTCTTGAAGAGATACGGTATGCAAGATGCAAAGCCAGCACAGGTTCTGTTACTTAAGATTGTGACTTCTAGCAAGTATACTAGATCGATTATGTAGCTTTGGTAAGAACAAGTGTCATTCCCACGAGGATTGAAATAAAACTAAACTGAAACTAGCTATGGAACAGTCTGCTCAAGTAACTGATAACATTAAAAGCATGGATTTGAGGTTGGTTGTCTATTATCTAAGTTGATTATCTCTAACAAGGACAGATCTAAAGATTAAAAGATGAGAAATGATGATTGATAACAATATATTAAAAGGAACAAGCTAAACACAACATGGAACTGGCATTGCAACCTCCCTTCTCTCTTTCTTTAACTCATGAATGTTTATAACTATTCTGTCAAGGTCTCTACTTTAAGCTAACTTGGTTCAAATGGTCATATCCCCAAATTACTAAGCATTACTCACACCCTAAAGGCCTTTCAGGATGCTTTACTACTTGATTAAGCACGAAGTAACATTCCACTTACATGGAAACCCTTGATATACATCATTCAATTGGTAATATCAGATGTATATGTTAATATGAAGAACAAGCATACATAAAAGCAATGGTCATGTCGGTTATGCATACTGTAACAGGCTGATTAAGACCTGAAATCTACAGAACTTCATTAAACACTTAAAAGAAACAACATTCATTCATTAAATGCAGAAATAAGGAAACTTACAACACCAGCCCAAAGGCTGGTTTAGCTCGTAGAGAGTACTACTCACACATGGCGAGTTTCATTACAAAAAGGTCTACAATAAACTCCATTAAAGGAGCTTCAACTACTGGAAAATTAAGAGAGAAGGTTAAAGATGATAATAAGATGAAGATGATATCAGATCCCCTCTCTCCTAGAAAAGTTCACTACTTAAAGCAAAAGAAAAGTAATTAAAATACTACTTAAGTACAAATTAGGCACACTGTTCCAGCATTAGGTAGCTGATTAAAGTAGCAACTACTGTTCAAGGGTTACTTTACTCCTTCAGAAAACAACTCCACGCCACTCTTCTAACCACCACGCTCCTTTCCCATGCTGCGTCGGACTCTTTTACCCCTCCTTGAAAGCTCAACCAAACTGAAAATACAATTGTTAGACAAAGAAACTATACAATTATGGTCTAACTAGCCCTTAAATACATGAATAATTAAATGTTTATTATAGTCAAATTCGAGCTTATCAGGTTCCTTTGGGAAACCATTTTAAGTTATCTAAAGAAGACTCATCCAAGAGTAGAGAAGAGCGTGCCAAGATGGAGAAAACTCCATATGCTTCTGCAATTGGCAGTTTGATGTATGCAATGGTGTGTACAAGGCCAGATATTGCACATGCAGTGGGAGTTGTTAGCCGCTTCATGGGAGACCCGGGTAAGAAGCATTGGAAAGCAGTTAAGTGGATCCTGAGATATTTGAAGGGAACAAGTGAGCAAGCTTTATGTTTTGGGGGCAAAGAAATTGTGTTGACAGGATATGTGGATGCAGACTTAGCATCAAGTGACCTTGACAGGAGAAGAAGTACAACCGGTTATGTATTTACATTGAGAGGTACTGCGATCTCTTGGGCTTCAAAGCTTCAGAAAGTGGTAGCATTGTCTACAGCGGAAGCAGAGTATATTGCAGTGACTGAGGCTAGTAAGGAGATGGTATGGTTGCAGAGTTTCTTGAAGGAATTGGGCAAAGAGCAGAAGTATCCCACTTTGTACAGTGATAGTCAAAGTGCAATTCACTTAGCTAAGAATGTTGTTTTTCATCCAAGAACAAAGCACATTGAGTTGAAGTATCACTACATACGACATCTTTTGGAGAGAAAGACATTGCAGTTAGTGAAGATCAAAGACACAAAGAATCCTGCAGACATGTTGACAAAGGTTGTAACCTTTGAGAAGCTGAAGTTTTGCATAGCTTCAACTGGCCTTCGTAACTGAGTTAGAGGCCCGACACTACCAGCAGATGAAGATGGATTTAGTCTCCAGGTTGGAGATTGTTGGGATTTGGAGACTAATTCCTAGGTGGTTAGGGATTCCTTGGTGGTTTAGGATTCCTAGTGGTTTAGGATTTCAATTAGTATAAATATAGCTCTATTCCATGTAAATTGCATTCCATTCATTATAGTACAAATCCTGACTTGGTAGTGCCTCCAGACGTAGTCATCTCGTGTGTGTTTTCTGTTTGTTTTCATTATCGTAATTGCATTAGATCCTAACAAATTATTACTCTCATGTTGATGGTGAACGAAGCAGAAAGCATAATAAGTAGTAGAGGTGACAAAAGAGGGCAGCATTCGCGCGCGCTCACACACAAAAAATTGAACCTAGGAACAAGTCACACATGGAACCGTAAAATTTCCCATGTATTTGGGATGAATTAGTTGAGAGAACTCGTTTTGAGAGAGGGAGAAGTAAGGGTTATTTAGTTTTTTTAATTGAAATCCGCTGAAATGGAAAAAATAAATCCCTCAGAAAACACATCATGTTTGGTCTACACGATAAAAAATTTTGCGCTACAAGATAATCCCATGATATCTTTTCCACTACAAGATATCTGTTGTTTAGTATAATACCACCATAATATATGAACCAACAAAACACATCATATTTGTGCTACACGATAAAATTTTGGTTTTTTATTTCCAAAGATGCTAGGTCCAAATGTAGAATATGTGATTTCAACCAGAAGTGGGATCTGCAGAAGTGCAAACAACACAATTGGCACACAAGCCACGAGGCCAATGGGCACTGCGATCCACTTAACCCTCTCGAACATAACCAAATAAAACGCGGCGCTAAATGCAGCAAGCATAGATGCTATTGAGAAAAATAATGTGATGAGACCAACACTCGTCCGCATTGGTAAAGCCCTCAGAAAATCTTCTTCTGCACAACGTGATGTGAGTATACCTAAGAACATTAGTAAAGAGGTCGATGATGAAATGAGTCCTAAACCATTTGATATTGCAAATATCAGAAATGATGTTTCGTTTAATAAAATCGGAATGCCTTTTTCACTGTTGTTGCCTCCTGGTGCTGTAAAAGCAGCTGTGAACATAACAGTGATGATTAGTGCAGCAACTGTAGCACACGATGAAGCTGTATCTTTCATCCATTTTTCTCCCTTTCCAAGTAGATCTTCGTGCTCCGATGTAAACACCATTCTTGGAGTTTTTCCCTTTTGATTTTCTACATCCTTAGATACTGGAGGAACAATCTTTTCCACTTCCTGTAACAATGTTTTTTACGTATACAGGTGAGTTATACATCTGAGAGCTAATATACATAAAAAAAAAATATACTTCATGTGAGAGTTATTCATGTTATAGACATTCCACCAGATTTTACTCAGATTTTGCCCTGGCCAAACATACTTCAGTCTCTTACGGGTCCCGACAAGTGCACATTGAAAAGCAGACCCGTCGACCCAACCCAAGATACAAATACAAGTATTTTAACTGCAACAACTTAAATATATATTATTGGAGCTGACATTTAGCTGGAACTATCGCTCTTGTCCTCCAACCGATCCTCGTTAAGAATATTTAGATTACCAAAGTTGAAGTGTCTGATATTGTTACTTATTGTCACTATCTATAGTGTTGATTTTAAACCATCACCTTAACTTTTAAAATTATTTGTTGCCGCTATAAAATTGGCATCAAAGGGAGATGAAATGGTGAGAAATTTTCTGACCTTGAACCATTGGAGCTCTCTTTGGATTTGCAAAGCAGCACCGGAAATCTTGTTTGATGGTGCTAATTTCCCTGCTAAATGTAGCATAGTGTTGCCGAACTTATCAACATCATATGTACTAAGAATGCTAAATACGCCCATTTGATATAGAAGATTATAAATATTTTCATGGCGGTTTACTATTGCGATTTGAAAAATGGTTCGTTCCAGTGAGTTTCGGGAAAAGACAACACCGGGACTGGTGTTAATAGACTTTCTCACGAACTCGTAACTACCATATCTTGCAGCAAGTAGTGTTGCATTTGCTAGTAGAGAATCAGCTATTGATGGATTTGCATTATAAGCTTCAGAAATCAGCAGTGTAAGTAGCTCCTTTGCTTGCCTCTTCATCATAATGGTGTTACGTATGTCTTGTAGAAATCGAAATTTGTTGCTGTTGCTTTCAGTACGCGTCTCAAAAAGACCTGCATACCAATGACAAATAAACTGATAGATAAGGCACAAAAACATTAAACGGATATATAAGTTTTAAAAATAGATTTTGTTATTATTATTATATCGCGACAAAACTCTATGAATTAGAAATTTTATGCTCACCTTGTAATAATAACTGCTTAAATCGTCCAAACCCACTTTTGTAGGAAAATGCCTCGGATTTTTTAGCCATCATGTCCAGAGCGCTAACTCCCCATATGTTCTTCCCACTTGCTAAAACGGGTTTGCGCTTCACTAGATCAATTGCTATTCCTATACGTAGAAGAATCATTACCAAAATGCCGGTTTGTCAAGAACTTGAGTAAAATACAAGTTTATATATATATAGTAAAGACCAAACCCTTATTCCTTATACATAGGGACCTAATCCTCTAGTTTGACACGCAAAATGATACATAAAATGTTTCTCCAACTACCATAAACTGTAATTTTGCCGTCAAGAATTAAGAAAAAATGATCAAATGAATTGTACCTACCATAATATTCACAGATAATCAGGGAATTAAGAAGTCTAACACCATCAGCACCATCAAAAGGACTAGGATATTCGTCGAGAGTCACGGAAAGAAGATACTCAACAGTATTCTTGTGTGCATTCTCAGAAGCAAGGAAGACAGGGGTTGAGCCAGAATTGTTTTGTGCTAGTGTCAAACTCGGATTCTTTCCGACTAAAATCTTAGCAGCATCAGTATGTCCAGCAATTGCAGCATAATGTAGAGCCGTGAGACCATACATATTTGGTAAAGCTAGGGCATCAACAGGCATTATCTCTACCAGTTTCCTTATAAAATCATCACAACAGCATCTAGAGGAAATTGCAGCATGGAGAGCTGTCTCTTTCATGCTTGAAAGGTAACTAGTTACTAGAGCTGGATTCTCCTGAAAATATCTATTGGCGGTAATCCAGTCGCCATTTAATGACGCTTTTAACAATGGCGAATATCGGCTATAATTTCCATCCTCCATCTTCTTGCTCGCTCGATCTCCTCAACAATGAGCCCTCTTTTATGTTTTTTTCACTCCAAACAATAGAAGAAAATTATTTGGTTAGGATTGAGCTAGAATTATCTTGTTATAGTTATTTTGAACGGAAAATCACCGTAAGGAACCAACACCGACAACAGAAAATAAAAGGAGACAACTTATAGCATTATCAGAATGATTAAATTGAGTGGACAGTTTGATTCTATTTTCATTTGGGATAAGTAGCAAAATAGTCTAGTTTCTGAAAAGTGTGAAATTAAGCTCAATTTACGAAATAGCACAATGTTTGTGGAATGGAGGTAACAGAACTTGGTGCTAAATTAGTACAATTTCACAGATGTTGAGGCGCCAAGTTGCGTTACTCATGGCTATAATTGCAGAATTTCGCAAAAATGAAATTTCTATAAAAGCCTTGCTACAATGTTATCCGTTTTTGTTTCTATCCGACAACGAACATACTAAAAAAGGAGAGGGTATTAGGAAAAACCTGATGCTTTTGGCGACAGAAATCCGAAGACACGAAGTTGGAGAAGAGATGATGAGAAATTTATACTTACTGCTCTGAAGAAACAGAAAGCAAAACAAGTTACTAGATCCAAAGTTGAGAATACATGAACCTCATTATTCTCAAGTCAAGCTGTCATCTCTGTTTTAAATTACACTTCAATCATTCAACTTAATTGCTTTAAAATATTATTTAAGCCAACTGTATTAATTAAATTAAACTTCAATATTCATTCATTTAAAGAATAAAATAGTGCAACTTGGTTTAAAAAACTAATTGTGCAAGTCAACTTTATTAAATTAAACTTCAAACATTCAAAGAGTACTATCAAATGAGGGGATAATCAGGACAGCATCAATCAAACATTAATTGAATCATGTAATAACAGAAAAAGAAATGAACATGAAACAAACACAAATCAAGCAAATCAAACAATAATCCCTATCAAGAGCAAATTAAAATGACTTATATAAGTGATGAGTCCAAAATGTACTCATATTATTAGGGTATATTTCTTCACATTTGGACCCAAAAGAAGGAGATTTGTGCTTAATTGGGATTTTTATTGAAGGCTTTTGCAGATTGTTCTGATTGTAGAGAACAAGCACTTCTGGCTGTTCTCCAACCTTGTTTCAGCAACTTCGTGAAGGGTTTTTGAGAAGGGCATTTCTGTCAGCAAATTGTTTTGTGAAAAGTTGAAGTTTGGCTAGTGGAGCTAAAGTATGGGCTGACTTGCTGTTTAGGCGTGGTGTGAAGTGATTGAGATAGGAGAAAAGATTTCACTTTATTGCTTTATTGCTTTTTCTGAGTAGAGAACAGTTGAGTCACTGTTCACCTTTTGTACATTCCTTTGTACTTGCTTTGATCTGATCCGTTTATTTTCTTCTCCAATTTCCAAGAGGGTCTGACCTTCGGCGAAAGTGGGTGTTGAGGGAAGATAAAGGGAAAAGATCAGAGTGTGTGGAAGGTGTGTGATTAGAGTAGTTAACTTTATTTTGTAACTTTAGTTTTAGAGAGAGAAGTGGTAATAGTAGTTGTAGTTCTTCCTTCTCTCTTCCTGTATTCAAGTTTGAAACTCTTCTGGGAATTTATTCCAGCCTCAATCTACTGCATTTATTCATCTTCTCCTTTAATGTTTGCTTTAAAGTCTACGGAATTTATTGTGAGAACAACCAGGGAGATGAGTGAGTAGTCTGTTTACAGGCTAGGGCCAGCCTAAGAGCTGGTGAAAGTAAGTTCGTTCCTCTCTTTCTTTAAACATGAAAATGCTTGTTGGTTATTAAATGGAGAAATATTGCATCTAAGGCTTTGCTAACCTTAGTATTCAGTGGATTAACCAGGATACCTCCGAAGTTATGAAGCGGATCTACCATTTAATGCATGTTATTACACCAGACCTGAGTATAACATGTTAGGGGTTTATAATCTTTTGATATATAATGTTTTCCTATGTCTAATGCTTAGATGTGTGCTAGAAGTAAACCGCGGATATCATGCATCTATAGATCTCAAGGAAGTAATCTTCTGACTTGAGTGTGCTGAAGAGGAAAGAGACCCTAAATCTATGAAATCAAGACTTCATGTATGTTTGAGAGAGAGAAGAATTACTTTTGCCCGTTCTGGTTGTACCTTTGCCTGTTCTTTAAGTGATTGGAGTTCATTCTTGCGTATTTTAGTCATCTCAGTTTTAGTTGCTTATTATTATTGTTCACTGTTTGAATTAGTGTAAAAACCTCTTATTCACTTGTTACCCAACTGAAAGTTAATTGTGCTTTAAAATTAGAACAACTGTGGACCGTTTTTATTCTCTGTGGAATACGATAATTTATTTTTGCTGTGCTATTTGCGACCTGGTCCTCTTGCCAGAGTGTCCTCATCACTTTTTGACACACCAATAAGCTTAAGAGAAGCTAATCCTTAGTTCATCCTAACTGGAACACGGTGCCGGCTACCAGAATGGCCCGAAGTAAACCATCGGAATTTTGGAATGGAAGGAACGCACAAGCATATTGGCGGGTCTAACTGGGGCACTACAGTACAACATAACCAACAACTATTTATATAGATAGATCCGATTTCTGTCCATATCGCGAGTTAGATATTCAGATCAAAGCCATAGTGTATTGAAAAATAAATAAATTAGGAGAGTATGTTCATGGATCTCAAACCGAGCAGATAAATTATAAATACTAAATATAATATAATTAATTAATTTTTTTCCTTTTCATCAAACAATCTAACAGACAAACACAGCTCATTCTGATTTCTGACTACTTCCTCTTCTTCTTCTTCAATTCTGATTTCAATTTCTTGATTAATTTCAAAAATATAACTCAGTAGTTGACTTGAAAAATTAATTATTTTAACCAAGTTGCACTATTATAGTCTTTAAATGATTCTTCAAGTTTAATTTAATACAGTTGGTTTAATCAATAAATAGTTTATACCAAGTTGAATTATTGAAATTTAATTTAAAACAGTTGACAGCTTGACTTGAGAATAATGAGGTTCATGTATTCACAACTTTGGATATAGTAACTTGTTCTGTTTTCTGTTTCTTCAGAGCAGCAAGTATAAATTTCTCATCTCTTCTCCAACTTCGGTTCTTCGGATTTCTGTCGCCAAAAGTTCAGGTTTTCTTTAAATACTCTCTCTTTTTTAGTATGTTCATTTGTCTCTAATGGAAATTAAGGATAGAAAAAAAACCGGATAAAGTAGCAAGGCCTTTTATACAAATGTCTTAGGATTAATCCTTGTGAAGTTGTGAAATTATAGCTATGAGTAACAGAACTTGATGCCTCAACATCTGCGAAATTTAATCATTCTGATAATGCTATAAGTTGAATCCTTTTATTTTCTGTTGTTAGTGTTGGTTGCTTACAGTGATTTTCCGTTCAAAATAACTATAATAAGATAATTCTAGCTCAATCCTAACTAAATAATGTTGCTCTATTGTTTGGAGTGAAAAAGGCATAAAAGAGGGATCATTGTTGAGGAGATCGAGCGAGGGAGCAAGAAGATGGAGGAGGGAAATTATGTCCGATACTTGCCATTGTTAAAAGCATCACTAAATGGCGACTGGATTACCGCAAATAGGTATTTTCAAGAGGATCCAGCTCTAGTAACTAGTTACCTTTCAAGCATGAAAGAGACAGCTCTCCATGCTGCAATTTCCTCTAGCTCTTGTTGTGATGATTTTATAAAGAAACTAGTAGAAATAATGCCTGTTGATTCCTTAGCTTTACCGAGTACATCTGGTCTTAATGCTCTTCACTATGCTGCAATCGTTGGACATACTAATGCTGCTAAGATTTTAATCGAAAAGAACCCGAGTTTGACACTAGCCAGAAATAATGAAGGTTCTACCCCTGTCCTCATTGCTTCTGAGAATGCAGGAAACGAGAAAACTGTTCTATATCTTCTATCGGTGACTCCTGATGAGCATCCTAGTCCTTTTGATGGTATAGAAGGTGTGAGACTTCTTTGTACCCTCATTCTGAGTGATTTTTATGGTAGGTACAGTTCACTTTGATCAATTTTACTAAATTCTTGAGGGTAAAATAACAGTTTATAGCAGTTGGAGAAGCATTTTATGTACCGTTTTAGTGTAGTCACGGTGTGTTTTGGCGTGTCAAACTAGTGGATCGGCTCTCCACCAGAAAAACTAGCAGACACTGTGGGACGTTGACATTTTTGGGATAAACATACAAAACTATTTCCCGTTATACACTTTGTTTAATAAATTTCAAATTCTGGGACATTTTTTGTCCGACAATTTTGCATCTGCAATCATATTGGGAGATCGTTTTGCGGGATATTTGTTGGAGGCCAATATTTTCCGCCAGCTTACTGAGCGGATTGGTTTTGAAGTTGTGTCATCTGCCACTATGATCGGCGGATGACGAGTGATAAAAATTGCCTCAAGGTTGAAAATATGTTCAAGAAAAAGTATAAAACGGAAGATAGTTTGAACCTTTATCCTATATGGGTTAATATCCTGCTTTTTATCTAGGTGAGGAAACCAAAAGAAACTCCACTAGTTTTATTGGCGGAGAGTATATATGTCCGGTAGTTTGCCTCGTGGAAATTAACACCGTGTAAATAATTATAAACTATCCTGAAATGTTTAAAATGTTCTTCCAACACTGTTATATAAACCGGTATTTTACTTGAATTCTTGCAAACCTGCAGTTTGGTAACCATTCGTGTACGCAGGAATAGCAATTGATCTAGTGAAGCGCAAACCCATGTTAGCAAATGGGAAAGCTGATCAGGAATTTACTGCTCTCGACTTCTTGTCTAGAAAATCCATGGCATTTTCTGATGGAAATGGGTTCGGACGGTTTAAGCAGTTATTAATACAATGTTGGTATAAAATTTCTAAAAAAGAAAAAATATCTATTTTTCAGACTTATCTATCCGTTTATTTGTCATTGTTATACAGATCTTTGTGAGAGGCATACTGGAAACAAGGGCAAGAAAGTTCGATTTCTACAAGATGTACATAACACCATTATAATGAAGAGGCAAGCAAAGGAGCTACTTAGACTCTTGATTTCTGAAGCTTATAAAGCCAATCCACCAATAGCTCATTCGAGTCTAGCCAATGCAGCACTAGATGCTGCAAAACATGGTACTCATGAATTTGTGAGAGAGTCTATTAAGTCCGATCCTAGTATTGTATATCGCACGGATGCATTGGAACATAGCCTTTTTCATATAGCGGTAATATACCGTCAAGAAAATATTTTTACTCTTCTACATCAAATGGGCGTATTTAGCAATGTTGTTACCTGTGAAGTTGATAAGTTGGGCAACAATATGCTACATTTAGCAGGGAAATTAGCACCATCAAAAAAGATTTCTGGTGCTGCTTTGCAAATGCAAAGAGAGCTACAATGGTTCAAGGTCAGAAGCTTTCTTACCCTTTCATCGCGCTTTCAAGGAACCAATTAATCTAATAGCATTTTTTCTATGCATATTAGCTCTGACATGAATAACTCGCCTATGTACTTAAAAAATTGATACAGGAAGTAGAAAAGTTTGTTCAACCAGCATATAAGGGAGCAGTCAACAATGAGGGAAAAACTCCAAGAATGGTATTTACGGAAGAGCACAGAGATCTACTTGAGAAAGGAGAAAAATGGATGAAAGAAACAGCTTCATCATGTGCAACGGTTGCTGCATTTATCGTCACTGTTATGTTTGCGGCAGCTTTCACAGCACCAGGAGGCAATAATGGTGAAAAAGGCATTCCAATTTTATTAAACCAGACAGCATTTCTGATATTTGCAATATCAGATGGTTTAGGACTCATTTCATCATCAACCTCATTGCTAACGTTCTTAGGTATACTCACATCGCGCAGTGCAGAAGATGATTTTTTGAGGTCTTTACCAATGAGGATGAGTATTGGTCTCATCACATTATTTTTCTCGATAGCGTCTATGCTTGCATCGTTTTGTGCAACGTTTTATTTGGTTATGTTCGAGGGGGTTACGTGGATTGCAGTCTCGATTGGGTTGGTGGCTTGTGTGCCAGTGGTGTTGTTTGCACTTTTGCAGTTCCCTCTTCTGGTTGAAATCACATATTCCACGTTTGGTCCTAGCATTTTTGGAAAAAAACACCAAAAGTTTATCTTTTAGCACAAATAAAATATATCTTAATACTTGTTGGGGCATGCTTATTTTGAAGAGGTGTATGAGTGTTTAAGGTGTAGATTTGATGAGGCTTGGTGACAATGGTTTGATATGAAATTCATTTTTTACTAGCGTTTTAATCATATTAGTGTCTTTGGGTTGGTATATATGGTCTATCTTTCTTCCATTTGAAAGTAATTTTTGACAGACATACGAAATATTCAACGAAAAGAAAGGAAAAAAAATAGGCAAGCAGAATACTCGCTTTCCAGTCCGTATTTACTAGGAATGCTCGAGTTAAGTCTGGGTGACAAAGAATGAGGAAGAACGGAGAATCAAAGACAAATATATTTATGCATAAAAAGTGAACAAGTTTATCATCGCTCCAAAAAGAGGGCGAAAAGCAGGATATTTTGCAAGTCTTTTCGTGTTATGAAGTAGATATATCATATAATTTATTGAGTTGAGAGACAATGAAAAGTTCCTAAGTAGCATTAGAATGAGCTTCAGAGACTTGTGCAATCTAAATAATCAGAGAAAGAACAAAAATAAAAATAGGTAATAAAAGTACCCCGAAAAGAATTGGGATTCAAGCAAGCTAGTGTGAGAGAAGAGCAAAAGAATCTGGAAAGCTTTCCGACTCTCTTTCATACTAAGCACAAGAGAATGACATTTAATCATTTTTATCCATGATAGTGGTGATGTGTCATCATCTCAATAGTCGAGGACCGTTGTAGAAATTTTTCGAGATTTAGAGGGCCATACATAAGCATAACAGAGATATTCAAATGGCCATGTCTTCATACCGCCAAACCCAACCAAAATGAAAAAGAAATGACAACTGAATCTTGGATCACATCTATAAGGAAGAGAGCTTTTTCAGACTATATGCATGATTTCAGAGATTGCTACATTGTTTGCTGGAATTTGCTTCATACTCGTTTTCGGTTTCTGAACCGTAATTTTTCTCTACAGCTGATTTCTTCCAGGTATCAAAAAATGGGAATTGTTTGCTTATTTCATCAAAAGCAAAAGAATGAGACTTAACAGGCCTATGCTAATGTACTTATATGTCACTGCAAAGACAACATTATATGCAGATTCGGGAAGGTGAAGGACAACGAAATAACCTCCACCTTTATCATCATATGCGAAAGGGAGTTTTGAAGGATATGACTTTTTGCCAACACAGCTATATATCTTCCTCGATAACTGGTAAAGACGAACAAAATGGTATGTCTACAGATAATATGTAAATATATATAACAACATATCCTATATATGTTTGCATATAATATGATTTTGAGCAAGTTTAACTCTTACACTTATGTCAAAAATCTTATTAGAATAAATATTAGAAATTAGTTTAGTTTAGTATATTATAAAGATATAAGTATGATCTAGTTATTTATATTTGAGGTAAAATATACTTAGTGGAATGAAAATTTCTACTTAATTAACTATACTTTATTCTTAATTGATTATTTAAGTATGATACATATATTTGACATGGAAGAAGTATGAGATAAAAGTAATACAATTCATGAGTAGAGTTTGGAAGATAATTTGAATAGTCTCGGCTTCACCAACTCTTTTAATAGTATGGTATACCTCTTTATCTATTTTAATTGTTGATTAGTACTTGGTATTATGGATGTCTTAGTATTTCTTTTGAATTTGTTTAGAATATAAGAGAAAAATTGAATTTGATATTTTGGTCAGAACTACGTGGCTTTGATTCCTGATTGGAGATAACGGGATATGTAGGAAGCTTGATAACTAATGTTGTCAGGTCTAAGCCAAATAAGTAGATTAAAACTAGACACTTGAATAAAATATATGTTTTGATTAAGTTATCATCTAACAATGTAATATGTATGAATTATCTAATAATTTTATTTGTTTCTTGAAATTAGAATAGTGACTATAAATTCTTAAATTTTAAGAGAGAAATGGTAATTTTTGGTCTAGGAGTTCAGGCGTCACAATTTAGCACTTTTTTTACTACTAATTAATAAATCTTCGTCCTTCGTATTGATGATGATATCATGTGAAAATTATGTGATATTATCTATATTGTTCCATACGAGTATGTTTGATATAAATGCAAGAAAAATGAAAATTGTATCACTTGTATCGTGTCATCTGGGTTATTCCTAAACATTGCGTCATTGTGTTAGAAATTGTCGCTCTCTAAGTGAGATGACATTTTTCATTTTGGTTGTATTTGATGATCTGAAGATGTGGAATGGGCTTTTCACCATTTCAATATTTTTATGATGCTTTTATGTATGCTCTCTACGAAAAATTTGGCAATGATCCAGAACCATTCAGATGATGACACGTCAGCTCTAGCCTTGAAAACCCATGAATGATTATATGTCATTCTATAGGCTTTATGAAAGAGAGGCGAGTTGTTGCCCTTAGATGTGACTCTAGCAAGTGCACTAGGTACAAGTAATAAAATGATAAGTAGATTATCGTCTCCACATGGATTGAGATGAAAAGGTTAACTGAAAAACCTTATGAAACAGTCTGTTTAAGTAAAAAGTAACATCATTATCATGGTTGTGGTTGTTTTTTGTAATATCTAAATGACAATTACCTAAAGCAAGCAGATTTAACACAGAAGATGGTAGAAAATGGTGATTTAACACAATATCTAAAAGGAACAAGGCAAGCCTAGCACGGATCTAGTGGTTACAACATCTTTTCTCATACTTAATCATGAATGTTTTACAGATATTAGGTCAAGGTCTCTACTTAAAGTTCACTTGATTCAAATGGTCATATCCTCAAGATTCTAAGCATTACTAACATCCCAAAGGCCTTTAAGATGCGTTCTTAACTTGCATAATCACGAAGTAGTATCTCATTTGCATGAAAACCCTTGATCTACATCAGTCAAATGGTCATATCAGATATACATGTTTATATGAAGAACAAGCAAGTATAAAAGCAATGGTCATGACAATTATACACACTGTAACAGGCTGTTTAGACCTGAAATCTACAGAACTTCATTAAACACCATAATAACTGCAAACATTCATTCATAAATAGGCAAAGCTTCTTCCGTAAGCTTCCAATCTCCAACTTAGCTGACTTTCTCCTCCTTTTCTCTTTGATTTGACTTCTACTTTAACGCCAACAAGTTGTTTTCTACTGTAGCGGGCTGTTTCTGGCTACTTTCCACTGTAGCGGGCTGCTACTAGTCTGCTGCCCTAATAAAGTAGACAAATCTACAAAGAGGCTTGTAAGTCCTTAAATAATCACAATTATAATCCATTAAGCCCATTAATCTGTGAATTAATGTCTAATTATTATAGTCAAATACGAGCTCATCATGAGTAAGCCTTTCTCGGATTCCTTTTTTTCTCTCATTAATGCTTACTTGATTCGGGATTCTTTTTGGGTTCTCTCATTACCTCATTTTCCTTTTTTGTTTGGTTCGATTTCTCAAATCTTTGAAGCTCATTGTATTGCAAAATAGCCTGCTAATAATATCTCTACTCAGATAAATGACACAATGTATGTACTTCATAACACGAAAAGATTTACGAACTAACCTATTTTTGCATTGTTACAGAAAGAAGATTTTTTGCAGTCTCTTTTGGAGTATAAAAATGACAACAAAATTCAAGCACCAAACCAACTTGCTCTCTGCTCGGTTGAGTATGGACAGCAAAGCTCTTTCAGGTTACCACCTTCAAGCCCCTATGACAAATTCTTGAAAGCTGCCGGATGCTAAACATTTTCATCTTTTATATACATAAATATATCCGTCTTCAATTCTCCACTCTTCATTTTTCTTCTGCCTGATTCTTTGTCACCGAGACTTTGCTCAAGCATCAGCAGTAAACTCATGTGAAGTTTTGCTTCGGATTCGGGTTTTAAGCCGGGAATCGGGTCAGTAGTTGTGCATCTGTTAGAGGTTATTTGGGGGTAAATCTGTTAATATGTTGTGATATATAGAGGTTCCTAAGAACATTTTGCAGTTTGTACCAATTCTTTTCAATATTTTTGCTGATGAAAATTCATCTTTGTACAAATAGACACACATATTACACTAGGCTTTGGGGGACCTTACATTTATTGATTTGTTACCACTGTATTATGACCTTATAAATTAAATGGCAAATTCTTTTCCTTTTTTACTTTTTCCTTTTATTCAGTAATATTTTCATTGAGGATAATAGTTCTAGTATTTCATAGTTCCTTTTTCACTATTAATTTTTCTTTTCCTAAAGAGATTGTGGTTATATATTTGAGAACTGTGAAATTTATTATGCCAAATTAGAAATTGTAACTGAAATATTTTGGTAAAACTTCTAGAATTGAAAGATATTTGTGGTATCAGTATACTGATGGATGATGCGTGACTAACACCACGTAATATCTAAGATTACGCACATGTCATCAATAGTATATAAAACGGTAAGAACCGAGTATCGATCCACAGAGAAAATGGGTTAGATTATTACTAATGTTCAGATCTAAAAGAGTAAAGAGTAACCAGGTGAGTTTTAAAGCAAGAAATAACAAGAAAAGTAAATCAAGCAAGTAACAAAGCAGTAAAATGACAGATCCAGGGAGAACAGGATTGTTCTCGAGCACAAGGCTAAGAAGAGGGTGTTGACAAACAATAATAAACGGGATACATGGAATGAGCACGGGGTCCAGCAAACACAGGTCTCTTAGATCTAGATTATACTTGTAAATACATGGTCAAGTGGTTCCAAAAGTATCGTTCTCTCACGTTTCCATGACAAGAATGAATAAAAGAAAGATGAAATAGCATTTCTACGGACTTTCACCTAACTTGCACAGATCTATGCGCCGGAACAAGGTCACTCTGATTTCTCTTGAGTTCCGTACACATCAAGCAAGATTAACAGCCATTTCTAGCTAATTATTTGCTTAACCTTATAGTATAGATCCAGATCTTATCTACTTTCTTTCAAAATCTAGATAAATCATGCATATACATTAAGGCCTTTAACATATAATGAACATTTAAGCATAGATCTATAAGTTAATCACGTAAAACACTCTAAACAAAGACTAACCGAGACCCATTCATGCTTTTTCCAGCCCACTCCACGTAAAGAAAACTACTCACACTTCATATCTCTTTATCCACGAAGCAACAAAGATGAAATGAAGAAGAAAGCATAAAGATTATATTGATAATGAAGGAACCGAGACCCATTCATGCTTTTTCCAGCCCACTCCACGTAAAGAAAACTACTCACACTTCATATCTCTTTATCCACGAAGCAACAAAGATGAAATGAAGAAGAAAGCATAAAGATTATATTGATAATGAAGGAAGGAGCTCCAACTCTCCCATGGCAGAAATGCCAAGGAAGAAGATGAATTCTAGCCTCCAAGGTTTGTTACAAGAAAGATAAAATATGGTAAAAAGGTTATCTTGGGGGATAAGACTAGTGTTGCTTTTATAGGCAAACAAAAGGATGCCCTAATGCATGGCAATCCCTAAAATTCCCAACAATAAAGCAAATATTCTGACATAGGACAAAAACAATAAAGAGGAGCGCCCTAGTGACGTCACCCATGTGACTAAGCTTTATCTTTTCTCTTTTCATTAATGACACAGCTCTCTGCCATGCACAGCCTGCGCCAAACAACAACACAGCTACTGAAATCATCCTTTTAAGCACAGCTTCTCATCAACAAGCAATTCAGACATGCTCCAATGCATTTATAAGAAAACAATACGAAAAGAAGAGAAAAGATGCAAATAAATGCAAAGAAACGGCTCTAAACACTATCAAAATCCACGCACAGCCTGTGCACATCAATGGACTATATCTAACTTTGATATCTTTGATCCATATGGGATATAGTCTTGGCCTATATAGTATTCTATCATTCCATGTGCCTTCAAGAGTATTGGCATGGTATTTTACAAGCCTAAAAAACCATCATGAGCTCCAATGTACAATTCCAATGCAGTATGAAGCAAGACATCATGTTTGTGCTAAAACATAAAAAGATTTGGTGCTTGGTTTTTGCATAATGCTAGGCTGAAATGTTGAATATGTGATCTCAACCTGAAGACAAAAGTGCAAAAGTGCAAACAAGCTACCAGGCCAGTTGACACTGCGATCCGTATAATCCTTTGAACATAACCAAATAAAACATTGCGCAAAACGCTCATAGACTCGATCGAGCAAAATAATGTGATGAGACCAATACTCATCCTCATAGGTAAAACCCTGAGAATATCTTCTTTTAATCTAATCTCAAGATACCATAGAGAAGGGGTTAGTTATAGTAGTTTGGCCCAAATACAGAGGATGCGACGATGAATTCTTCAGTCTATCATAAAAGACCAAATTTCTTTTAGTGAGATTACTGCTCTGAAGAAACACAAGTCAAGTCAACTGTACTAAATTAAACTTCAATTATTTAAAGAATACATTAATTATAACTTGGTTTAAAATATTTGTTGTTCAAGTAATATTTTTGTTTGTAGAGATGAGAGGATCCAAAATTCAGGTGAGGAGCACATGTCTGAGCTTCAAACTCAATAATTTGATGATTTATAATTTTTGTTCGTTAATGTGAAGAATAAGTCTGGAGTTTATGCCCAGAGACGTAGTCAGAAAGTCCAATTAGTAGGGTCAAAATTTACGATGTACTGAAATCAAAAATTTAGTTAACTAATCAAAATTTCTTTTTAAGTGGAGTCAAAATTTGTAGTTCTAATTTAAAATTTAATTTCATCTAAAAATTTGAGTTATATAGAGATAAAATTAATGGAAGACAAATGAAATGGAAGAAAGCAAGCATAGTGATCTTTTGGCTTCAGATTTAGCTTTAGTCCTTTACTAAATTAAGGAGCGTTGTACACGTTAGCAACCGATTTTACATGTGCTTTGTCATAATTAAAGCGTCAATTAGATTGTTCGTGTTTGAGAAAATTTAGAGTGCTCCCGATGTATAGAAACATTTTTTACTGATCTGAAACCAATTGTATGTGATGTTTGTAGCGTACCAAAAGAAATTTTATTGACATATATCATATTTGATCATTAACACATAAAAAACCTCATGAAATTAAGCATGCAAAAGACATCATATTTGTGCTAAAAGATAAACTTTTGGTGTTTTTTTTGAAAAATGCTAGGACCAAACGTTGAATATGTGATTTCAACCAGAAGAGGGAACTGCAAAAGTGCAAACAACACAACTGGCACACAAGCCACAAGGCCAATTGGCACTCCAATCCACGTTACCCTCTCTGACATAACCAAATAAAAGGCTGCGCAAAACGCTCCAAGCATAGACGCTATTGAGAGAAATAATGAGATGAGACCAATACTCATTCTTATTGGTAAAGCCCTCAGAAAATCATCTTCTGCACAACGGGATATGAGTATACCTAAGAACATTAGTAATGAAGTTGATGATGAAACAAGTCCTAAAGCATCTGATATTGCAAATATCAGAAATGATGTGTCGTTTAATAAAATTGGAATGCCTTTGTCACCGTTGTTGCCTCCTGGTACTGTAAAAGCAGCCGTGAACATAACAGTCACGATGAGAGCAGCGACTGTTGCACATGATATAGCTGTATCTTTCATCCATTTTTCTCCCTTTTCAAGTAGATCTTTGTGCTCTTCTGTAAACACCATTCTTGGAGTTTTTCCATTGTCATTTTTCATTTCCTTAAATCCTGGTTGAACAATCTTCTCCACTTCCTGTGACATTTTTTATCAAGTACATAGGTGAATTACTCGTGTGAGAGCTAATATACAAGATAAAATGTTATCATAATGAGAAAATTTCTACCTTGAACCATTGAAGCTCTCTTTGCATTTGCAAAGCAGCACCAGAAATCTTGTTTGGTGGTGCTAATTTCCCTGCTAAATGTAGCATAGTCTTTCCATCGTCATCATAATGAGATGCAGCAAGCTTGTTAACTACGCCCATTTGATGTAGAAGATTATAAATATTTTCTTGGCGATACATTAACGCGGTTCGAACAATGTTTTGATCCAAAATGTCCATGCAATGGACCATAATAGGAACGGATTTAATAGACTCTCTCATGAATTCATGATTACCAACTTCTGCAGCAGCAAGTGTTGCCTTTTCTAGTAGATAATCAGCATTCAGAAATCAGGAGTGTAAGTAGCTCCTTTGCTTGCCTCTTCATCATAATGGTGTTATGTATATCTTGTACGAATCCAATTGTTTTGCCATTGCTTTCAGTATGCGTCTCAAAAAGGTCTGCATAACCTTATGATTTGGCTCAAAAATAAACAGGTGTTATTGTATATACCCACAGCCGTGAACATAACCGTCATGATAAAGCTCCTGGTACTAATAGAAATATTATTATTATATCTTAACATAATTCTATGAATTAGAAAGTTTATATATACTCACATTGTATTAATAAGTGCTTAAACCGTCCGAACCTACTTCCATAGGAAAATGCCTTGGAATTCTTAGCTAACACGACCAGAGCGCTATTTTCCCATACGTTTTGCCAACTTGCTAACATGGGGTTGCGCTTCACTAGATCAATTGCTAGTTCTACGTAAAACAATCGCCACCAAAATGAAGGTGTGTCAAGAATTGGAGTAAAATTATTTGAGTGAAATGCCAGTTTATACATAGTAGTAGTGTTGGAAAAACCTTTTAAACCTTTCAGGATAGTGACAATGATTTACAGTGTTGTTAATCTCCACGAGGCAAACTAGTGGATATATAGACTCTCTGCAAATAAAACTAGCAGGGTTATTCTTTTTGTTTTTCGGGTTCCTCTCCTAGGTGAAAAGCGGGAAATTGACACTAACTATTTTCTGTTTTATACAGCTTGTTTTGAACATTTTCCGACATTGAGACATTTTTTTATACAAGCTCAAGAAATCCGCCAACCATAGTGGCAGATGGAACAACTTCAAAACCAATCGGCTGGGTGAACCGGTGAAAAATATTGGCCTCCACAAATATCTCGTAAAATGATCCCCCAGTATTGTTGACGAATTGGTTTGTAGCTGTATCATCTGCCAGTATGATTGGCAAATGCGCATTGCTTGGACAAAAAAAGTCACGGAATTGGAAATATATTTAAAAACAGTACAGAACAGGAAATAGTTTGTATGCTTACCCCAAAAATGTCAATGTTCCACAATCTCCACAAGCTTTATCTGCGGACAGCTGATCCGCTAGTTTGACTCGCGGAAACACACTTTGACTACCCAAAACGGTGTATAAAATGTTTCTCCAACTACCATAAACTGTTATTATACCGTAAAGAATTTAGCAAAATTGATTAAATGAATGGTACCTACCATAATAGTCAGAGATAATAAGGGAAGTAAGAAGAGCCACACCCTCTATACCCTGAAAAGGACTAGGATGTTCATCAGGAGTCACGGAAAGAAGATACGTAACAGTTTTCTTGTGGGCTTTCTCAGAAGCATAGAGGACGGGGGTATTACTAGCATTGTCTCTGGTTAGTGTCAAACTCGGGTTCTTTTCAATTAAAACCTTAGCAGCATCAGTATGTCCAACAATTGCAGCATAATGGAGAGAAGTCTGACCAGCCAAATTAGGTAAAGCTAAGGAATCAACCGGCATTATCTCAACTAGTTTCCTTATAAAATCATCACAAGAACAGCCAGTGGAAATTGCAGCATGGAGAGCTGTCTCTTTGACGCTTGAAAGGTAACAAGTTACTAGAGCTGGATCCTCTTGAAAATACCTATTTGCAGTAGTCCAGTTGATGAGTGCCTAAATCAACAATGAAATGTCCACTTTAATGCTATGTTATTTAGTTAATTTAGTTGTTATTTTGGATTTATTGCTTGTTTTGGTATTTTCTATCTTCACAGGGCCTGAATGATTAAAAGAAGCATAAATAGCACGCTTTGGAGCAATTTTGGTCTAAGATGGACATTGGAACAGAATTAAAGGAGCTGGATGCGAAGTCAGAGTTAGCCTTGCCCAAGGCTAAGCAATTTCGAGATTTCAACATCCTATTTTAAAGAGGACTTCTTTCCTGACTTATCGACACTAATCTGAACAACTTTACATGACTCAACATATTCGAAATTAGAAGATATACAGTTTAGGAAGAGTTCTATTGTAATAAATTCTCTTATTTTCCTAGTTATCTTTTTGTAGTAGGTTTTAGCTATTTAAAACGTATTCTCTGTACGTTTAGAGTGAGTTTTCGTTCTAGGTTTTTATTTGTTTTTACAGTAGACTGCTTTTGTTTTCCATGACCATGTTTGGCTAAATTATCAATTTCGGTTGAAGGTTTAATTCAAAGGCAGTTTTCTTCATTTATTGTGAGATTGTTTCTTTCTTCTTAATCCCATATCGTTTATTTATTCATTGTGGCTTATATCAATTGTTGTTTATACTTTGAATGATAATGGCCTGTTATTCTTAGGATTAAATTGACATATAGCTGATTTGATGAGATTAGGTAGTCAACGAGTCATTACTTAATCAAATCTATCAAGTAGCAATCAAGGTTATAAATTGAGTTATTATTTGTATTTTGAGTATAATATGATCTTGACAAACTCAGGTTCTTCCATGTGACATTAATACAAAGGTAATTAGATTTATCGCGTTGAATGAATAAGTAATTTGGTTTCTGAATCGATATCGCTGAGAATCGGTTGGCTTAGATTAGGTTCTTCTAGTTCATAAAGCTGTTAACAGGTTAAATCTCTAGACCGCTGAGGCGAGGTTATTTGTTAATTAGGAAATAGTTATCTGCCGTGCTTGACTAATTCATTAACATGGAAGAATACACCAAACTGATCGGATATGTGTTTATGAAGATAATATTCTGTCAATGATCGATATTGTTAGAATCTGTCGTGCGAATGCCTTTAACTGGAATTGGTCTTTTTATTTTGTTTCGGTTTATTTTACTTTGTTGTAGTTAATTTACTTCTTTTGCAAATCAAACCTTCAAAACCCCCATTTACTTTACTTGTTTCTTGATTATCAATTCAGTTAATTCGTTACTAATCTCTTGGGTTCGACCCTGCTTACCCTGTTTACAGTTTATCCGTTGCAGAGAAAGTTAGGAATTATTTTTGGTGGTTTCGACTCCCATCAAATTTTGGCGCCGTTGCCGGGGATTAGTTTAACTTGTTTTGATTTTATTGATAATCAGTCAGAGATGACCATTATGGAAGTTATTCAAAGGCAAAACCAACAAATGTCTCAACTGGACTTATGGGGTTTTGTTATTGATCGGCCGAGTATCCCTGTGTCAAATCAACATGCTAAGGAAGAGGAAGAAATCATAGAGAATTTTTTGATGTTAATCAATAATAACAATGTTATGGTTGATGATAGACCAGATTGTTCAACTAATTTCCATGTTTTAGATGTAAATTTAGAACATGATTTTCTAATTGACTCAAGTTTTAAAGTTGATAAAAATTTGGATGGTCAAGAGGGTATAATTTTGTATCCTCTTGCACCTAAAATTATTTTTGAGATTAACTTTGTTGACTCGATTGTGCAGAAAATGAGTAACCCGAGCTATATTGGAAATATGTGTGGTTAGAAGTGGGATGAAAAGGTTTTTGAACGGTCAGGAGCACATTCGCAAACGTCTGGCTAAAAGACGTTAAAGAAAAACGCTTCTGGGAGGCAGCCCAGTGTTAGCCTTGCCCAAGGCTAACGACTATCATTTATATTTAGTCTTAGTCACCATTTAACGACGCTTTTAACAATGGCAAATGTCGGACATAATCTCCATACTCCATCTTCTTGCTCGCTCGCTTGATTTTGTTCTCCTCTTTTGTGCTGTTTCACTTCAGACAGTAGAACAAGAAGTGTTTGGTTAGGATTGAGTTAAAATTATAATCCTTTAGTTATTTGAACCGAAAATCATAGAACGTATATTTGTACGAAAAGTAATTAATTTACAGCATATCAGAATGATTAAATTGAGTGGAGAGTAATTTTTGTTTTTAGAAAGTGCCAAATTAAGCCCAAGATAATAGCACCATTGGGGCTAAATTGGTACAATTTCGCAAACGTCGAGGCGTCGAGTTCTGTTACTCATGGCACCATTTCACAAACGTTAAGGCTAAATTACATAATACTAAACAACCTTGATACACATATGATTGGTTTTTGTTTCTATTGAGACGATGAACATACTAAACAGAGAGAGAGTACCAGGAAAAACCTGATGCTTTTGGCGACAGAAACCCGAAGAATGGGAGTTGAAGAAACTGCTGTTGAGAAACACAAAACAGAACAAGTTAGTTCAAAAGTTGAAAACACAAAAACCTTATTCTCATGTCAAGCTGTCATCTGTATTAAATTTAACATTTAAAGATTGCATTGCAACAACTTAGTTTAAAATATTTATTGGTCAAGTCAACTTTATTAAATTAAACTTCAATCAGTTAATTCAAGATTACATTTATTACAACTTGGTTTCCAACCATCCAACCAAATAACTTGGTTTAAAATATTTATTCATCAACTCATATTTTTGATTGTAGAGATGAGAGGATCACTTATCCCCGGGAGCAACACATGCCTGGGCTTCAAAGTCAATCACACCACTTTATGTTTAAATTTTTTGTTGGTTAAATAATATGAGTTGACGAATAAATATTTTTCTTATTGATAAATGATGCACAAATATTTTAAACCAAGTTGTAATAACATATTCTTTCCATGATTGAAGTTTAATTTAATGCAGTTGACTTACCATTAAACATTTTAAACCAATGACAGCTTGAAATGGAATGAGGTTTATGTATTTTTCAACTTTAGAAATATGATGAATGAACTTGTTTTATTTTTTGTTTCTCCAGAGCAGCTAGTATAAATTTCTCATCTCTTCTTCAACTTCCTTAATTTCTTCGGATTTCTATCGCCAAAAGCATCAGGTTGTTCCTAATACCCTCTCTTGTTTTAGTATGTTCATTGTCTTGATAGAAACAAAAACGAATAATGTATCAAGGTTTTTTTCGAATTATTTCAATTTAGCTTTAATGTTTCTGAAATAGTGCAATTATAGCTATGGCTTAATTTGGAGAACAAAACAGGCACATCGTTGGGAGATCGAGCGGGCAAGAAGATGGAGGATGGAAATTATTACCGGTATTTGCCATTGTTAGAAGCGTCACTAAATGGTGACTGGATTACTGCAAATAGGTATTTTCAAGAGGATCCAACTCTAGTAACTACTTCGCTTTCGAGCATGAAAGAAACCGCTCTCCATGATGCAATTTCCACTGGCTGTTCTTGTGATGATTTTATAAGGAAACTAGTAGAGATAATGCCTATTGATTCCTTAGCTTTACCAAATATCAATGGTTTCACTGCTCTCCATTATGCTGCAATTGTTGGACATACTGACGCTGCTAAGGTGTTAATAGAAAAGAATCCCAGTTTGACACTAGCAAGAGACAATTCTGGTCGTACCCCCGTCCTCCTTGCTTCTCAGCATGCACACAAGAAAACTGTTATGTATCTTCTTTCTGTGACTCCTGATGAACATCCTAGTCCTTTTCATGGTACAGATGGTGTGAGACTTCTTTCTTCCCTCATTTTCTGCGAATATTATGGTAGGTATACATCTCATTTAATCAAATTTGCTAAATTCTTGAGTGTATGATAACAGTTTATGGTAGTGTTTCGCGGAGTCAAACTAGCGGATCGGTTGTCCACTGATAAAACTAGTAGAGATTGTGGGACATTGACATATTTAGGGTACACATTCAAACTATTTCCAGTTTTGTACTTGTTTTGAATATATTTCCACCTCCGGGAGTCCAAAGAGTGCGTATAAGCCAATCATACTGACAGATGACAGAAACGCAAACCAATTCGCCAAGTAGTTGGGGATTGTTTTGCAATATATTGATGGAGGCCAATATCTTCAGACAGTTTCCGAGGCAGTGTGGTTCTGATTCTTTGAAGTTGTGCCATCGATTGGTGGAGGACTCAAGGCTTGGATAAAACAAAAGGCCTTAGAGTCGAAATTATGTTCAAAATAAGTATAAAACGGATAATAGTTTGAATTTTCACTAGACAAAGTTAACACCATGTAAATAATTATAAACTACCCTCAAATGGTAAAAAGGTTTTTCCAACATTACTGTACTGTTAATAAGTGGTATTTTAGTCAAATTCTTGACAAACCAGCATTTGGTAATAATTCTTATGCGTAGAATTAGCAGTTGATCTAGTGAAGCGCAACCCCATGTTAGCAAGCAGGGAAGACATACAGGGATATAGCGCTCTGGACACGTTGGCTAAAAAATCAAAGGCATTTTCTTATGGAAGTCGATTCAGACAGTTTAAGAACTTATTAATACAATGTGAGTATAAGATTTCTAATTCATAGAATTTTGTTGAGAGATAATAATAATAATAATAAATAATTATTATTATTTTTATTGAGACTTATCCATCCGTTTAAAGTTTTTGAACCTTAGCTATCAGTTTATTTGTCATTGGTATGCAGATCTTTTTGAGACGCGTACTGAACGCAATGACAACAAATTTGGGTTTCTACAAGATATACATAACACCATTATGATGAAGAGGCAAGTAAAGGAGCTACTTAGACTCTTGATTTCTGAAGCTTACAGAGCCAATCCATCAATAGCTCATTTGAAACAAGCCAATGCAACACTAGGTGCTGCAGAATTTGGTACTCATGAATTTGTGAGAGAATCTATTAAGTCCAATCCTAATATTGTCTTTTGTGGGAATAGTTCGCAACGTGGCGTTTTTCAAATCGCGATACTACACCGCCATGAAAATATTTTTAATCTTCTACTTCAAATAGGCATATTTAGCAATCTTATTACCTCTAGTGTCGATAAGTTTGGCAACAATATGCTACATTTAGCAGGGAAATTGGCACCATCAAACAAGATTTCGGGTGCTGCTTTGCAAATGCAAAGAGAGTTGCAATGGTTCAAGGTCAGAAACTTTCTCACCTTTTCATCCCGCTTTCATGCCAATTTTTGAATACTAGCTTTGTTATGAATAACTCACCTATGTACTTAACAATTTGTAACAGGAAGTAGAGAAAATTGTTCCACCATCATTTAAGAAAAAAATCAACAAAGATGGAAAAATTCCAAGAATGGTGTTTACAGAAGAGCACGGAGATCTGCTTGAGAAAGGGGAAAAATGGATGAAAGATACAGCTTCATCATGTGCTATGGTTGCTGCATTTATGGTCACATTTATGTTTGCTGCTGCTTTTACAGCACCGGGAGGCAATAATGGTGACAGAGGCATTCCAATTTTGTTAAACCAAACATCATTTCTGATATTCATGATATCAGATGCTTTAGGACTTATTTCATCATCGACTTCATTACTAATGTTCTTAGGTATACTTACATCACGCTGTATAGAAGAAGATTTTCTGAGGGCTCTACCGATGAAGATGAGTATTGGTCTTATCACATTATTTTGCTCAATAGCATCTGCGCTTGCTGCGTTTTGCGCAGCATTTTATTTGGTTATGTTCGAGAGAGTTACGTGGATTGCAGTGCGGATTGGCCTTGTGGCTTGTGTGCCAGTTGTGTTGTTTGCAACTTTGCAGTTCCCTCTTCTGGTTGAAATCACATATTCTACATTTGGTCCTAGTATTTTTGGAAAGCAACACCAAAAGTTTATCTTTTAAGAGAAATAGATATGGCTTGGAGACAATGGTTTGATATAAAATTCACTTTTTACTGGTTATTTAATCATATTAGTTCTTTGGATTGGTCTATATATATGGTCTATCTTTCTTCCAAGTGAAATTGAATTTTTTTAACAGAGAGTAAAAAAATTCAAAGAAAGAGAGGAAAAAAGTAGCCAAGAAGAATACTGTCTTTTCGATCTGTATTTTATCCCCTTCTCGGAGGAAATTACCGCCTCGCGCATGCACTGGTACGGAGAAGGCCACGCCGTCTATGTTTAAGGTCATCCATCCACTTCCCTTTTGGCCAGAGGTTCTCCCTCCTGACTCAAATTTTGTCCAAAGTTGGGAGAAGCTTGGAGTGACCGAAGCGGATCAAATTCTTATGGCAGATTGGGTGGGGAAGTATGGAAAGGAAGAGGTTTCCACAGGGAAATCTCAGTACTTTCTTCACAGGATTTTGAGGCTGCTCCTAATGGTAATTCTTATCTTTTTTATAACTATTACTGACTTAGGCATCAGAGAGGGATTGTCGAAACCGCGGTCTCGTGACTAACACTTTCTTTGTTTTCAGGCCATCACTAAGGAGCCATATGAGCTGGAGAAATGGGTATGAATAGGCATGCATCTTTTCTCCTTGTTCTAAAACCTTTTAAAATGGTCCAGTATCTTGAGTGCGATAAACCAAAATTTGATCTATCAAATTTCTCAATATTAAACTTCAGTCACAAAACTCAGGTGTTTCTGTTTTAAATAATCAACACTAACTCTAATACCACCTTTTAGGAATCGAGTGTTGAATAGAGATATATTTGATATGCGGAAAAGAAGCTCAAAATACAATATTTATGTGGTTCGGCCGGTCGTGCCTACTTTCACAAGAGAGAATGAACACTTAATTATATTGGAGCGACCAAAAACAATTACAAGAGAATTATTCAAACCTATTAACTCACGAATGTTCTCTTCCTAAGAATTTTTCCCTCTTCGTTCTCACTCTCTCTCTCCATCTAATGGATGTAGTTGTAAGCTCATAAACTTGGTCTTCAATTTCACAATACTTGCTCCTTGCTCCATGTTTATTCAACTTGGTCACCAAGTATTACATTTGAACTCATGAGTTAAGAGCTAATTCTAACATAAAATATGGTGGAATCAACCGAAATTATATGAAAGGCGCCTTAAACTTCTGTTGAAACAGATGGAGAAATGGAAGTTGTGAGCTCGGTATATATGAACAATCTCCTTAAGGTAGATTTTGTTGTTGATAGAACAGAATATATAGTCGAACTCTACCGTGTGTAGAAGAATCACAGAAAGGAAAACAAAGGGGAAAAAATAGAGTAGAAAACAAGTATCTGCTTAGACTAGTTTTTTCCTTTCTTTGAACTTTTCTTAGTCTTTATCAAAATATTACTTTGAAATGGAAGAAAGATAGACCATTCCAAAGGACTAATATGATTGAAACTAGAAAGCATGCTCTAAAAACCATAACATGAAGCAACTTAAGTCATCACTATTTTTCCAAAAGATAAACTTTTGGTGTTGTTTTCCGAAAATACTAGGTCCAAATGTTGAATATGTGATTTCAACTAGAAGACGGAACTGCAAAATTGCAAACAAGAGAACAGGCACAGAAGCAACAAGGCCAATTGGCACTGCAATCCAGGCAACCCTCTCGAACATAACCAAATAAAATGCTGCGCAAAATGCAACAAGCATAGACACTATCGAGAAAAATAATGTGATGAGACCGATACTCATCCTCATTGGTAAAGCCCTCAGAAAATCTTCTTCTGCACAACGTGATGTGAGTATACCTAAGAACATTAGTAATGAGGTAGATGACGTAATAAGTCCTAGAGCATCTGATATCATGAATATCAGAAATGTTGTCTGGTTTAATAAAATCGGAATGCCTTTTTCACTGTTATTGCCTCCCGGTGCTGTAAAAGTAGCCGCAAACATAACAGTGACGCTAAGTGCTGCAACTGTAGCACATGATGAAGCTGTATCTTTCATCCATTTTTCTCCTTTCTCAAGTAGATCATTGTGCTCTTCTGTAAACACCATTCTTGGTGTTTTTCCCTCTTTGTTGTTTAGTTCCCTAAATAATGGTTGAACAATCTTTTCTACTTCCTGTAACAATTTTTTTCAAGTACATAGATGAGTTGTTCATGTCCGAGCTAGTGTACATAAAAAAAATAATTATTAGATTAATTGGTTCATTGAAATGATGTTCGAGCCTCTTAGATCAATTAGGGGTTCAAATCCTGACATTTTTCTTTTATTAATAAATTTTCGACATATAATAGGATTAATATTTTTCAAACTTATGAGCTTAAATTTTAAGATCATTTGCTTCCTAACATGACATCAAAGCCTACTGGGTGAAGCGGTTGAAGGTTCAATTCCAGAAAAACACATCACTTTGTATATGCAAAGCAGCACCAGAAATCTTGGAATAAAAGCGAGATGAAAGGGTGAGAAATTTTCTGACCTTGAACCATTGTAGCTCTCTTTGCATTTGCAAAGCAGCACCAGAAATCTTGTTTGATGGTGCTAATTTCCCTGCTAAATGTAGCATATTGTTGCCCAACTTATCAAAAGTAAAGGTAATAAGAGTGCTAAATACGCCCATTTCATGTAGAAGATTAAAAATATTTTCATGGCGGTATAGTATAGCTATATGAAAAATGGTACGTTGCAATGTGTCCACGCAATAGACCGTATCAGCATTGGATTTAATAGACTCTCTCACAAATTCATGAGTACCAAATTTTGCAGCAGCTATTGTTGCATTCGCTTGTATCGAATTAGCTATTGATGGATTGGCTTTATAAGCTTCAGAAATCAAGAGTCTAAGTAGCTCCTTTGCTTGCCTCTTCATCGTAATGGTGTTATGCATATCTTGTAGAAACCCAAATTCGTTACCATTGCTTTCAGCTTGCGTCTCAAAAAGATCTGTATAACAATGACAAATAAACTGATAGATAAGGCTAAAAGAAATTTAAACGGGTAGATAACTCCTAACATTATTATCTATCAACATAACTCTATGAATTAGAAATTGTATACCCACATTGTACTATTACTTGCTTAAACCGTCCGAACGCACTTCCATCGGAAAATGTCTTGGGTTTAAGAGCCAAAATGTCCAAGGCAGTACTTCCCCATCTGTTTTTCCCAGTTGCTAACATGGGTTTGCGCTTCACTAGATCAATTGCAAATCCTACGTACAAGAGTTATTACAAAATGCAGGTTTGTCAAGTATTTGAGTTTAATATACCAACTTATATACAATAGTGCTTGAAAAACCTTTGTCTCATCTCAGGGTAGTTTATAATTATTTACATGGTGTTAAACTTCCACGAGTCAAACTAGATGATATGTAGATTCTCTGCCAATAAAACTAGCGGAGTTCCTTTTTTCTTTTGATTTCCTCTCGTAGGTAAAAGCGGGATACTAACACATGTAGAATGAAAATTAAAACTATTATCCGTTTTATACTTGTTTTGAACATAATTTTTGACTTTGAGGCATTTTTTTTATCCAAGCCTTGTGTCGTCCACCAATTATTGTGGCAGATTGCACAACTTCAAAACAACACTGTCGGAAGATATTGGCCTCCCTCCATCAATCATCTGCCAGTATTATTGGCATATTCACATTGCTTGGACAAAAAATGTCCTGGAGTTGGAAATATATTCAAAACAAGTACAAAAAGGGAGATAGTTTGTTTGTATGTCCAACAATCTCTCCTAGTTTTATCGGTGGACAACCGATCTGTAGTTTGACTCGGGGAAACACACTTTGGCTACCATAAACTGTTATCATACCCTCAAGAATTTAGCAAAAATAATTATATGAAGTTTACCTACCATAATATTCGCAGAGAATAAGGGAAGTAAGAAGTCTCACACCATCTGTACCATCAAAAGGACTAGGATGTCCATCAGGAGTCACGGAAATAAGATACTTGACAGTCTTCTTGTGTGCACTCTCAGAAGCAACAAGGACGGGGGTACAATCGTCATCGTCTCTAGCTAGTGTCAAACTAGGGTTCTTTTCGATTAAAACCATAGCAGCGTCAGTATGTCCAACAATCGCAGCGTAATGGAGAGCATTGTGACCATACACATTTGGTAAAGCTAAGGAATCAACAGGCATTATCTCTACTAGTTTCCTTATAAAATCATCACAAGAACAGCCAGTGGAAATTGCAGCATGGAGAGCAGTCTCTTTCTTGCTTGAAAGGTAACTAGTTACTAGAGCTGGATCCTCTTGAAAATACCTATTTGCAGTAATCCAGTCACCGTTTAGTGACGCTTTTAACAATGGCAAGTATCGATAAAAATTTCCATCCTCCATCTTCTTGCTCGCTCGATCTCCTCAACAATGTGCCTCTTTTGTTCTGCTCTCTTATGATTTTTTCACTCCAAACAGTGGAACAAAATGATTTCTTAGGACTAGCTAGAATAATCTTCTTATACTTATTTCAAAGGGGAAATCACCCTAAACAACCAACACCGAGAACAGAAAAGAAAGACACATATTTGTATAAAAAGTAGTCAACTTTTTCGTAAGTGCCAAATTAAGCCCAATATACAAAAGCACCATTTTAGGTTCAACATTATGGGAATGGTGGAATTATCCCTAGGTTACGCAACTTGGGGCTAACTTGGTACAATTTCTCAAATGTTGAGGCGCTATAATGGCACCATTTCTCAAACTTTAAGGCTAAATTGACATAATTCTAAACAAACCTTGATACATGATTCGTTTTTGTTTCTTACAAGACTATGAACATACTAAAATAAGAGAGGGTATTAGTAAAAACCTGATGCTTTTGGCGACAGAAAACCGAAGAAAGGAAGTTGAAGAAGAGATGAGAAGTTTATACAAGCTGAAACACAAAACAAAACAAGTTAATTCATCTTATTTCCAAAGTTGAGAATACATAAACCTCATTCTCATGTCAAGCTGTCATCTGTTTTCAATTAAACTTCAATCATTCAACTTGCTTTATAATATTTATTGATCAACCCAACTGCATTAAATTTAACATTTAAAGATTACATTGCAAGAACTTGGATTAAAATATTTATTGGTCAAGTCAACTGCATTATATTAAACTTCAATCAGTTATAGATGACATTATAATTACAACTTGGTTTAAAATATTTATTCATCAACTCATATTATTAATTTTTTTGTTCTTAGACATTTGAGGATCCCTAATACACGGGAGGAGCACACCTGGGCTTCAAAGCCAATCATATCATTTCATGTCTATAATTTTGTTTTTGGTTTAATTTCAAAAATAACTGAGTGTTTCTCTGTCTTCTATTTTGAGATGCTGGTTTTGAACTTTGGGAACCAAATATCAACATTAACTCGGTTTTTCTGGTGGGACGGTTTCTTGAAGAATAAAGTTATAAACTTTGATGCCATGCAAAGCACTCTTGCTGATATATGGCAACCAGTGAAGGGAGTTACGATCACATAAACGATGGTGTCTGAATCTTTAACCAAAACCTCCTTTTTGCTAGGTGACTTGCCCCAACTGAACATGCAACTCAGGTGGATCTTATGGTTGCAGGTATCTGACTTGCCTATTGGTTTTCAACCTGAAGATGCGTGTAAAGCCATCAGTGATACTAGGACAACTCTGATGTCATGTAATCAGAAACAAGAAGGTTGATGAATCTCAAAGATGTATTATGAAATAAGTATCAGAATTATACCAATAATTAGAAACTAATAAGGAAAGAGAATGAAGGCTAATAACTCCTACAGCCCTGTATAGATTTGACTATGACTGTGATACTACAACTAGCTAGCATTCATATGCATTACAAAGAAGAAAGTAATTAAAATTAATGAGTAAAGTAAAGTGACTTGTAATCTCCATTAATACGTACCAACAATGATATCTTTTGTATAGTGTAATCCCACAATAGTATATGAAGCAACAAAAGACATCATATTTGTGCTACAAGATAAAATATTGGTTTTTTTTTCTTAAAGATGCTAGGTCCAAATGTTGAATATGTGATTTCCACCAGAAGAGGGAACTGCAAAATTGCAAACAACGCAACTGGCACACAAACCACAAGACCAATCGGCACTGCAATCCATGCAACCCTCTCGAACATAACCAAATAAAAAGCTGCGTAAAATGCTGCAAGCATAGACGCTATCGAGCAAAATAATGTGATGAGACCGATACTCATCCTCATTGGTAAAGCCCTCAGAAAATCTTCTTCTGCACAACGTGATGTGAGTATACCTAAGAACATTAGTAATGAGGTCGATGACGTAATAAGTCCTAAAGCATCTGATATCATGAATATCAGAAATGTTGTCTGGTTTAACAAAATCGGAATGCCTTTTTCACTGTTATTGCCTCCCGGTGCTGTAAAAGCAGCCGCAAACATAACAGTGACGATAAGTGCAGCAACCGTGGCACATGATGAAGCTGTATCTTTCATCCATTTTTCCCCTTTCTCAAGTAGATCTTCGTGCTCAGATCTAAACACCATTCTTGGTGTTTTTTCCATATTGTTATTCATTTCCTTAAATAATGGTAGAACAATCTTTTCCACTTCCTGTAACAATTGTTTTACATAGATAGGTGAGTTATTCATGAGAGGTAGTGTGTATACATAAAAAAACATTTATTAGATTAATTGGTTCCTGAGATGACATTACAGTCTCCTAGACTAAGTAGTCGAAGGTTCAAATCCAGAAAACTGGATTTAGTATATGCTTAAGCCTAAAATACATTTACATGCTAGTGGGGCTCACAATTCCGTGGCATGGCTCATCGAAGTAGTCGCCCAACACATACGCCTCTAATCATTGGATTGACTTGATATAACTAATAATATATTCAATTTGCGAATCAATACTGTTGCGTGTATCCACCAGATTTTCCTATGATTTTACCCTGACCAAGCATAGTTCACCATCTTACTGGTCCCGACAGGTGCATATTGAAAAGTGGACCCCTCGACTCAACCCAACCAACTACAAGTTTTTTAACTGCTGACAACTTATTAAATATATGTTATATATTGGAGTTGGAACTGAGCTGGAAACTATCGCATTGTTATTTATTATCATTATCTATTGTCTTGGTTTTAACTATCATCTTAAACTTTTTAAACCATTTGTTGCAGCTAGAAAACTGGCATAAAAAAGACATGAAAGGGCGAGAAAATTTCTAACCTTGAACCATTGTAGCTCTCTTTGCATTTGCAAAGCAGCACCAGAAACATTATTTGATGGTGCTAATTTCCCTGCTAAATGTAGCATACTGTCGCCAAACTTATCAATTTCAGATGCGGTAAGAAGGTTAAATACGCCCATTTGATATAGAAGATTAAAAATATTTTCATGGCGGTTTATTATTGCGATTTGAAAAATGTTTTGTTCCATTGAATTCTGGAAAAAGACAACATTAGGACTGGTGTTAATTGAATTTCTCACAAACTCATAACTACCATATTTTGCAGCAATAAGTGTTGCATTTCCTAGTAGACAATCAGCTGTTGATGGATTTGCATTATAAGCTTCAGAAATCAAGAGTGTAAGTAGCTCCTTTGCTTGCCTCTTCATCATAATGGTGTTATGTATATCTTGTAGAAATCCAATTTTTTTGTCATTGCTTTCGGTATGCATCTCAAAAAAATCTGCATATCAATGACAAATAAACTGATAGATAAACTTCGGTAAACAAAATTTAATATGCTTATACAACAAAAATCTATGAATTAGAAATTTTATACCCACATTGTATCAATAACTGCTTAAATCGTCCGAACCCACTTCTGTAGGCAAATGCCTTGGAGTTTTTAGCCAATGTATCCAAAGCGCTCCCTCCCCGTGTGTTTTTCCCACTTCCTAAAATGGGTTTTCGCTTCACTAGATCAATTGCCATTCCTATACAATGCAGGTTTACCAAGAACTTGAGTAAAATAATTAAATAACATAAACAAAAAAATAGGTTCTGATTGATGATTTAACAATGAAAGTGGGTACCTACCATAATATTCACAGATAATGAGTGAATTAAGAAGTCCGAGACCATCTGTACCATCAAAAGGACATGGATATTCATCAGGAGTCACGGAAAGAAGATACATAACAGTTTTCTTGTGTGCATTCTCAGAAGCAACGAGGACTGCAGTACAACCAGAATTGTCTATGGCTAGTGTCAACCTCTGGTTCTTTTCGATTAAAATCCTAGCAGCATAAGTATGTCCAACACTTGCAGCATAATGGAGAGCAGTGTAACCATAAATATCTGGTAAGGCTAAGGAATCAACAGGCATTATTTCTACTAGTTTCCTTATAAAATCATCACAACAACAGCTAGAGCAAATTGCAGCATGGAGAGCTGTCAGTTTCTTGCTTGAAAGGTAACTAGTTACTAGAGCTGGATCCTCTTTAAAATACCTATCTGCGGTAATCCAGTCGCCATTTAGTGACGCTTTTAACAATGGCAAATGTCGGACATATTCTCCATTCTCCATCTTCTTGCTCGCTCGTTCAATCTCCTCAACAATGATCCCGCTTTTGTGCCTTTTTTCACTCCAAACATTAGAATAAAAAAGGTTCTGTTAGGATTGAGCTAGAATTATCTTCTTAAAGTTATTTCGAACGGAAAATCACCCTAAACAACCAACACCAACAATAGAAAAGAAAAGGAACATTTTTGCATAAAAGGAGTTCATTTACAGCATATAAGAATGATTAAATTGAGTGGTCAGTTACTTTGATTCTATTTTCGTTTTACAAAAAATAGTCTAATTTCTAGAAAGTGTAAAATTAAGCCCAACATACAAAATAGCATCATTTTAGCTTCAATTGTAGTCGTAGGTTACACAACTTGGGCTAAATTGGTACAATTTCACCAACGTCGAGGCGACAAGTTCCGTTACCCATAGTTATAATTGCATCATTTCACAAACGTTAAGGCTAAATTGACATAATAGTAAAAAAAGCTTGATACATGATTCCTTTTCATTTCTATCGAGACGATTAACATCTATAATAGAGAAGGTATTAGGAAAAACCTGATGCTTTTGGCGACAGAAATCGGAAGAATGGAAGTTGAAGAAACTGCTTTGGAGAAACACAAAACAAAACTAGTTAGTTCCAAAGTTGAAAATACATAAACCTCATTCTCATGTCAAGCTGTCATCTCTTTCAAATTTAAACTTCAATCATTGATCAACCCAACTCTATTAAATTAAACTTCAAACATTTAAGGATTACATTGCAACAACTTGGTTTAAATATTGGTAAAGTCAACTTTATTAAATTAAACTTCAAGCATTTAAAGAATACAATAATTACAACTTGGTTTAAAATATTTACTCATCAACTCATATTTTTGTTGGTAGAGATGAGAGGATCCCTTGTCCACCAGAGGAGCACATACCTGAGATAAGTTGGGAATAATATTGGAGCTCCATTCGATCGAAATTTTGTTTAATTTTGTTTAAATAGAAAATAGTCACTTGCATCGGCTTTTGGCAAGGACCGAAGCAAGCCCTTTTGCTTCGGTCTTTTGCTAGGCTCGATGTAAAAAGGCTGATCGTTTGCTTCGGCTCCTGACTAATCCTCGAAGCAAATGATTAAGCTTTTTGCTTCGACTGATTGGAAGACTCGAAGCAAATGAAGTTCCTTTTTTTCTGTAACCGAAGCAAATGATACCTTTTGCTTCGGTCTGAAGACGAAGCAAATGTTTTTGCATCGCTGCTTATAGTGAAAAAAGACATGAAGAACAACTTACAGTGAGATGAATACTCATTAAATGTTTCTTAGTGATTAAAGATCTAGTCATTAATGTTTTTATTTCCTTACTGAAAGTCAAAATTCTCTCAGGAATGAGTTTTTTGTGAGAATAAATGGTTATCCTCACTACAAGGATTAAAAAATAAAGGCTGGTGTTTCTTCAAAGTTTATTCGCATCAACCTCACTCTCTCTTCAAAATCATATAACCCAAACAAGCAAAAGATTTCAACTTTCATTTGGATGCGCCAAACCACAAACCCTAGTGAGAGAAAGTGAGAACCAAGAAAAATATTCAACTTTCATTAATTTTTTCATCTTTCGGCCCCACCATCCTTCTTATCAAGTAACCCAAATCAGATCTGTTCTTTTTCATCTTTTACTTAACCTCACAAAAATTTACCTTTACTGCGTCCACAGTCACCGCCATTAATGCATATTCTTGTTTCTGTCAATGAAAGATGATTGCTTTTTCATGGGTTTAGCTTTGTGATAAGATGAAATGGGAATGTGGGTTGTGTTACAAATGTGATTTCCTTTCTGGGTTTTTTTATTTTAGATGTGTTTCTTGTTCAAAGGTTACATCTTTTTCATAGCGAAAATCGGTTAGTTTGGAAGTTTTAGGGTCCAAAAATGTCTGGAATGAGAGTTTTTGATCCCAGTAGATTGCATTTGAAGAAGGAGCTGACTCAAATTAGAAAGGCAGCTCGGGTGCTATGCAATCCCGGGACTACAACTTCAAGGAGATCACCTAGCTCATCTAGACCGATCAGTAGCAGCAGCAGCAGCTGCTGCTGCATCTACTTCGGCTCGGAAGCAGTTTGAGAATGAGAATGTGAATGTGATTCCTAATCGTAAAAGGTTGAACAATTTCTGGGAAAATGAGAAGGAGAAGAGAGTGTTTCTCTATAACTGGAAAACTCAGAAATTGTCCAGTGAGAAAAGCAGTGTGGCGAGAAATGATGTTGATGAGGTGTTCGAATTCGAGTTTCGTTCAGTTCAGGAGAGTGTTGATGATAGCTTGAGTGATACAAGGAATGCTGCTGATTTAAAGAGTGATACTTTCTTGGGGGAGAGCAGGTCTGGTTCGACGATTTTCAGGTGTCAAGAGGCGAATCTTATATCGCCAACTATGAAAAGAGCAATGGGGAAAAAGGGTAAGAAAAGTAACAATTCAAAATTAGATATTTTGTCTTGATATCAGCAAAAAGAGATGAATTTAAGAAGATTGCTCAAGAGTCATCCTTCAATGGCTTTAGGTTTAGGCAGAGATGACTCTGTTGAGCAATCTGATGATTCCTGGGCATCCCTGTTGTTAACAAAACTTAAGCATAAGAATGGTCTAATTCTCCCTCTAAATTCATGAGAAGAAGTTGAAAAGAGGTTTCTTCGTACACATATAGCTCACCTGCATTATCAGCTAGTTCTTGTAATCGGTATTGTAATAATCGAAATCCAAGCACAGTTGGATCTTGGGATGCCACCACTACTTCATTGAATGGCGAGGATGAAGATTTCGATTTACAAGGTCGCCAGGGATGTGGGATTCCTATCTATTGGTCGAAAAGAACAACAACGAGAACACACAGACAAGAATGTGGAAGCTGTTGTTCTCTCTGAAATTCTAAGCCTAGTTGTGATGATCACGGAACCTTTTCTTGCATAATCTAAACCCTTTGATTTAACAGTTCACCAGTAAGATGAGACAGCAAAATAAACATCATTTTCTACTCCTATTATCCTATAGTCCCAAAACGACTACCCATTGCCATATAGGCCCGGATAACTGACACTAGTACAGAAATGCTTATAATTAGCATCATAATATTTGCTTCGACCCTTGAAAAATCGAATCAAACATGTAAAAAAAGAATATACTTCGGCCCTCAGCATGTGACGAAGCAAATAATCCAACATTTCTTATTTACTTCGGTATTTTGTAAGGACCCTGTCAAATGCCATATTAATTTGCTCCAGAATTCGTTTAGACCGAGGTAATAAGTTCAAACAAAGGCCCCCAAATATTTGGACCATAGTAAATAGGCACAAAATCCAGAATAAGTTATGGAGCACATACCTGAGATTCAAACTCAATCATACCAGATTTGCGAAACCAAGATTATTAAGTTATTCGAATGTGGCATGAAAACGTCGTCGTCCTTCCAATAGTCTTTTGGAAAAGCTTTTCTTTTGTCAAGCTCAATTCAATTAGCAATCTTCCTGAGAGAGCCAAAAATCAAAATTTTACCTTTTTATCCAGTGAGCAAGATAATAAATAGATAGTCTCCCCAGCAAATGAGAGACCTTACAACATTAGTATGCAATTCTTTAGTAGATGAAGACACTTGTCCCATACCTTGATAAAAAAAGATGGAGAATTAACAAATCGGGTACCAAACCCGCAGAAAGAGTCAGCTAGTCATGAAAAACTCTAAATCATGTCTTACCCAAACCCACAGTAAGTGTTATTCATGTTACATACATGGCCGAGTTTTCAAAGTGAACCAATTCTAATGAGTTTAGTGAATGGTAAATAATATGGTTAGACCCATACCTTAGAATTTTGCATTACGTGTAGTGTCAAGCTCATTATGTATTCATTCACAAAAGCTTATTGTTCCCCCCAATGGCAAAAGGTCCCCCGAATTTCCTCAACATTAAATTTGTATCCATTACTCTACAAGGCTTTAGTGAGTGTTTTCAATAGGGTTTTGGATTAAATTTGAGACTAGTATAGGTTAAGGAAATCTTAATTTTATGAGTCAGTCATGACCTGATTCGGATCGTGACATGTTTGAATAGGAAAATTGAATGTTAGCATGAATGAGTTTTCAGAAGTTAAAGAAAATGTGATTCCATACTAAATTTAGTACAAACTATGTTCGTGGATACTCCGGTGATGACTTGGATGGCCGATGGGGTAAACCTGCACAGGGAAGCAAACCGTGCTTCCCCGAGAGACTACCATATAGCTGGAAAATGGACGTAAATTCCCTTAACATTCCGCTTATAAGAGGCTTTGATTGAGTTTGAAGCCCTGCTGGCATGTGCTCCTCCCTTGAATTAGGGATCCTCTCATCTTTACAAATAAATCAATAAATAATAATAATAGTAATATTATGAGTTGATGAATAAATTTCTACACCAAGTTATTCTTTAAATGATGGAGTTTAATTTAATGAAGTTGACTTACCAATAAACATTTTAAAAACCAATAAACATTTTAAACCAATAAACTTAATACAGTTGACAGCTTGAAATAAGAAATGAGGTTTATGTATTTTCAACTTTGGAATTAACTTGTTTTATTTTGTGTTTCTCCACAGCAGTTTCTTCAACCTCCTTTCTTCGGATTTCTGTCGCCAAAATCATCAGGTTTTTCCTAACTCTCTCTTTTTATTATGTTCATTGTCTGGATAGAAACAAAAGATATGACAGGTCATCAAATTATTAGTCCGACCTACGGAGGAGTATGTCTAGTATATTCTAAAATTTCTCCTCCTTTTATACACAAATGTGTCTTTTCTTTTCTATTGTTGGTGTTGGTTGTTTAGGATGATTTTCCGTTCAAATAACTATAACAAGATAATTCTAGCTCAATCCTTACCAAACCTTTTTATTCTACTTTTTGGAGTGAAAAAGGCATAAAAGCGGGCTGATTCTTGAGGAGATTGAACGAGCGAGCAAGAAGATGGAGGATGGAGATTATGTCCGACATTTGTCATTGCTAAAAGCATCACTAAATGGTGACTGGATTACTGCAAATAGGTATTTTCAAGAGGATCCAGCTCTATTAACTACTTCGCTTTCAGACAATAAAGAGATAGCTCTCCATGCTGCAATTTCCTCTAGCTGTACTTGTTCTGATGATTTTATAAGGAAACTAGTAGAGATAATGCCTGTTGATTCCTTAGCTTTACCAAATATGTATGGTTTCAATGCTCTCCATTATGCTGCAATTGTTGGACATACTAATGCTGCTAAGATTTTAATCGAAAAGAACCCGAGTTTGACACTATCCAGAAGTGATGGCGGTTTTACCCCTGTCCGCCTTGCTTCTGAGAATGCAAAAGACGAGAAAACTGTTATGTATCTTCTTTCCGTGACTCCTGATGAACATCCTAGTCCCTTTGATGGTTTAGAAGGTGCGGAGCTTCTTTGTCTCCTCATTTTAAGGGAATTTTATGGTAGGTACAGTTCATTTTATCAATTTTGCTAAATTCTTGAGGGTAAAATAACAGTTTATATGGTAGTTGGAGAAGTATTTTATGTACTGTTTTAGGGTAGTCAAAATGTGGTTTGGCGTGTCAAACTAGTGGGTCGGCTCTCCGCCAATAAAACTAGCAGAGACTATGGGACATTGACAATTTTGGGGTAAATATTCAAACTATTTCCCGTGTTGTACTTCTCTTTAGTATAATTCAAATTTCGGGACATATTTATGTCCAAGCAATTAATGGCACAACTGCAAACCAATTCCGCAGATGACACAGGCTTAAACAGTTGGCCAGTATTTTCCACCAGTTAACCCACCGGATTGGTTTGAAGTTGTGTCATCTGCCACTATAATTGGCAGATGGCACAGGCTTGGGTAAAAAAAATTGCCTCAAGGTCGGAAATGTTCAAGAAAAAGTATAAAACGGAAGATAGTTTGAATCTTTATCCTGTATAAATAGATCAATATCCCGCTTTTTATCTAGGTGAGGAAATCAACAGATAAATTATTGGCGGAGATCAGTTTATATGTCCAGTAGTTTGCCTTGTGGAAATTAACACCGTGTAAATAATTATAAACTATCCTGAAATGCTTAAAATGTTTTTCCAACACTACTACTATTATATATAAACTGGTATTTTACTCAAATTCTTGACAAACCTGCATTGTGGTAACAATTCTTGTACATAGGACTAGCAATTGATCTAGTGAAGCGCAAACCCATGTTAGCAAGTGTGGAAAACAGTCACGGAGTTACCGCTCTGGAAATTTTGGCTCAAAAGTCCATGGCATTTTCTGATGGAATTGGGTTCGGATGGTTTAAGCAGTTATTAATACAATGTTGGTATAAAATTTCTAATTCATAGAATTACGCTGAGAAATAATAAAAAAAACTATTTTTGAGACTTACCTGTCCGTTTAAATTGTTTGAGCCATATCTATCAGATTATTTGTCATTGTTATACAGATCTTTTTGAGACGCATACTGAAAGCAATGGCAGGAAATTTGGATTTCTACAAGATGTACATAACACCATTATAATGAAGAAGCAAGCAAAGGAGCTACTTACACTCTTGATTTCTGAAGCTTATGGAGCCAATCCATCAATAGCTCATTTGATACGAGCCAAAGCAACACTAACGGCTGCACGATATGGTACTCATGAAATTGTGAGAGAGTCTATTAAGTCTGATCCTAATATTGTCTATTGCGCGGATACATTGGAACATAGCTTTGTTCATACAGCGATATTATACCGCCATGAAAATGTTTTTAATCTTCTACATCAACTAGGCGTATTTAGCAATCTTATAACCTCTAGTGTTGATAAGTTTGGCGACAATATGCTACATTTAGCAGGGAAATTAGTACCATCAAAAAAGATTTCTGGTGCTGCTTTGCAAATGCAAAGAGAGCTCCAATGGTTCAAGGTCAGAAACTTTCTCACCTTTTCATCTCGCTTTTATGTCTATTAGCTCTGACATGAGTAACTATGTACTTCAAAAATTGTTACAGGAAGTAGAAAAGTTTGTTCTACCATCATTTAAGGGAGCACTCAACAAAGAGGGAAAAACTCCAAGAATGGTGTTTACAGAAGAGCACAAAGATCTACTTGAGAAAGGAGAAAAATGGATGAAAGATACAGCTTCGTCATGTGCTACAGTTGCTGCACTTATGTTACTTTTATGTTTGCGGCTGTTTTTACAGCATCGGGAGGCAATAACAGTGAAAAAGGCATTCCAATTTTATTAAACCTGTCATCATTTATGATATTTGCAATATCTGATGCTTTAGGACTTATTTCATCATCAGCCTCATTACTGATCTTCCTAGGTATACTCACATCGCGCTGTGCAGAAGAAGATTTTCTCAGGGCTCTACCAATGAGGATGAGTATCGGTCTCATCGCATTATTTTGCTCAATAGCATTTATGCTTGCATCGTTTTGTGCAGCGTTTTATTTGGTTATGTTCGAGAGGGTTACATGGATTGCAGTGTTGATTGCGGTGGTGGCTGGGGTGCCAGTTGTATTGTTTGCACTTTTGCAGTTCCCTCTTCTAGTTGAAATCACATATTCAACGTTTCGGCCTAGCATTTTTGGAAAAGAACACCAAAAGTTTATGTTTTAGCACAAATATGATATACCCTAATGCCTTTTGGAGCATGCTTATTTTGAAGAGGTTTGTGAGTGTTTAAATATTTAAGTTTTGATATAAAATTCAGGTTTTACTGGTTTTTTTAAATGATATTAGTTTTCTGTGGATTGGTCTATATATGGTCTATTTTTTCTTCCATTTGAAAGTATTTTTTGACAGAGCATACGCAAAACGAAAAGAAAGGAAAAAAATAGCCAAGCAGAATACTTGCTTTCCAGTCCGTATTTTCTGGGAATGCTCGAGTTAAGTCTCAGTGACAAATGTCACGTACCGCATTCATTCCTCGCAATTGGCATAAATTATAGTGTGTAAGTCCAATAGCTATGAAACTTTATGGGTAGAACTTATATGTATAATAAAGTGCTGTGCCAAAAGATAGTGCGGAAAAAGTCCAACGGATTGGGAGAATTGGCTACAAGCTTTTCCGTCGGCCCCAGTCCGCAGCCAGAATTGGCCTGCCAGCAGGCCCAGCTCCGAGGTCTTCCGCCCAGCAGCGCCTAGAACAGCCCGAAACTCTCCGGAACGTGGTTTTTCCTAGTTTTCTCTAGAATTCTCCACTTAAGTCGGTTGTAACACTATAAATACCATTAGGCATCACTTGTAAAGGTATCTTTGAGCATCTTTGAGTGTCTTAGAGAGTCGTTGAGTGTTTTAAGGATTCGTAAAGTGCCTTAGAGTGTTGTAAAGGGTTTTTATCAATACAAAGGAGTTTTCATCACTTCCGCTTGTGCGTTCTTTGTTCATTTACTTGCTAGCATACTTGCTTAGCTTGTTCGGGGTTAAGGCTTACTAGCAATTGTGGGGAATATTGCTAGGCTGCATGGTCGACAATTGGGGAACATCTTAGCCTACGAATTGTGTCCGTGACACAAAGAATGAGGAAGAACGGAGAATCAAAGACAAATATGTTGAGTTGAGATATATTAAAGCTGGCTAAGTAGCATTAGAATGAGCTTCAAAGATTTGTGAAATATATAAAAAGATCAAAAAGTAAAAAGAGGTAATGAAAGTATCCGAAAGGAATTGGGATTTTCAAGGAAGCTAGTGTGAGAGAAAAGAAAAAGAATCTGGAAGACTTTCTGACTCTCTTTCGTAAGCACAAGAGAATTAATGGCATTTGATCGGGAAAGTTTACGAGCTCTTTTGCTGCAAAATTAATGCCAATTCTAGGTGTCAGTTTAAATTTGATAAATAAGAGCATATTCATATGGTTAACCCGTTCCAGTTTATCAAATCAAACTTCAATTATCACAAGTGTCTAACTCAAGGTATGACACCATCTTAATAGCATGTGCTCATCCTAGACGCTAATCTCTCATTCCATATCTAAACATTCCTTTTGTTTGCACATCACGAGTGCAGCTCGTGACAATGTGTAAGATACATCTAACATTAGACTATATCACATCTAAGGTCACAAATGATTTTTTGCCAACCCAGCTATATATCTTCCTTAACGACTGATAAAGACAAACAAAATGGTATGTCTAAAGATATTATGTAAAAATATATAAAACATATCCTATATATGTTTGCATATGAAAAATAATTATTGTCTCACAGTGTGATAATTATGGCAGTGTTTGCTAACAGAATGAAGATTAGAAAAAACATCTAAAACTATATGTGTGAATCAATCTGGATTGGAGCAAACCAGAAATATGAGTAGAGGAAATTCTGATATCATATCAGATGAGAGCAAATGAAGATAATTAAAATAAAACTTCTGAAATTTGCATTAACTTTGATCATTAGTCTTTTTACATAAACATTCTACTCATAACTTACTAGTTCTTGGACTTAACCGAATTCTGTTCCATCGCAAAACCAAGTTGGGAGCTCAAAGACATACTGTCCTCATCTCAACCATAAATGACACCCACCAAGGATCGGAAGACATTGCTTTTAGGATTTCACCGTCACCTTATGAGAATTCAAAGTGGTTGGATTCCGGGTGAGTTTGGTCACAAGGCTGAAACTTGAAGAATTGACGGAACTGCACCATCAGGAGTGGAGAGCCTAGAAGACAAATTGTTGGGGCTTTTTTTAAAAAAATACTTGGACCAAATGTTGAATATGTGATTTCAACTAGAAGAGGGAACTGCAACATTGCAAATAAGAGAACAGGCACACAAGCCACAAGGCCAATTGGTAGCGCTATCCATGTCACCCTCTCGGACATAACCAAATAAAACGCTGCACAAAACGCTGCAAGCATAGACGCTATCGAGAAAAACAATGCAATGAGACCGATACTCATCCTCATCGGTAACGCCCTGAGAAAATCATCTTCTGCACGGCGGGATGTGAGTATACCCAAGAACATTAGCAATGAGGTTGCTGATGAAATAAGTCCTAAAGCATCTGCTATTGCAAATATCACAAATGATGTTTGGTTTAATAGTATTGGGATCCCTTTTTCACTGTTATTTCCTCCCGGTGCTGTAAAAGCAGCCGCAAACATAACAGTGACGATAAGGGCAGCAACAGTTGCACAGGATGAAGCTGTATCTTTCATCCATTTTTCTCCCTTTTCAAGTAGTTCTTTGTGCTCATCTGTAAACACCATTCTTGGAGTTTTTCCCTCGCTGTTATATACTTCCCTATATGCTGGTTGAGAAATCTTTTCTACTTCCTGTGCGAATTTTAAAGAGAAAGAAGTACATATATAGGTGAGTCACTCTGGCAACAGACTTTCCCTCCAATGTTTACTTGTTAAAAGATTTAGATTGTGCTCATTCCAATTACAAGACTCAAAGAGCCGGATATTATCTTGGTTTTCTAGTTATTTGTTGCCACAAGAACATTGGCATGAAAGCAAATAATGAAGGAGTTGAGAGTGTGAGAAATGCTAACCTTGAACCATTGTAGCTCTCTTTGTATTTGCAAAGCAGATCCAGAAATCTTGTTTGACGGTGCTAATTTCCCTGCTAAATGTATCAAAGTGTTGCCCAACTTGTCTGCGCCAGAAGTAGAGAGATTTCTAATTCCACCCATTTCATATAGAAGACTGAAAATATTTTCATGCCGGTTCATTGTCGCGATATGAAAAATGTTTCGCGCCAATGTATCCTTGTAAAAGACCACATTAGAATTGGATTGAATAGACTCTCTAACAAACTCATGACTACCAAATTCTGCAGCAACTAGTGATGCCTCTCCCACTAGATAATGAGCTGTTGATGGACTGGCTTTATAAGCTTCAGAAATCAAGAGTCTAAGTAGCTCCTTTGCTTGCGTCTTCATCATTGTGGCATTATGTATATCGTGTACGAATCCAAATTTGCTTTCGGTATGTGTCTCAAAAAAATCTGCAATATAATGTCAAAATAAACTGATAGATTATTAGAAATTTCAAGCGATACAAGTCTCAAAAAATTGTTTTTATTATCATGATCCCTTGATATAAATTATGGATTAGAAATTTGTACCCACATTGTACTAATAACTCCTTTAACCATCCGAACCCACTTTTGCCGGTAAATACCTTGTCCTTTCTAGCCAACACACTCAAAGCTGAAACTCCCCATGTGTTTTTCCCGATTGCTAACATAGGTTTACGCTTCAATAGATCAATTGCTATTCCTACACACAAGAATGATTACCAAAATACAGGTTCGTCAATAATTTCAATAAAATACCAATTTATAAATATATATAGATAGTAGTGTTGGAAATACTTTTTACCATATCAGGGTAGTTTATAATTTATTTACAGGGTGTTAATTTTCTCGAGTCAAACTGGTTGATATATAGACTCTCCGCCAGTAAAACTAGCGGGGTTGATATTCAAATATTGTGTCTCCTCTAGTTATAACCGCGGAGGGTGGATCTGCTATGTTTGAGTCACCGTAACACAGTTTGACTACACCAAATTACTACCTAATGCTACATAAAATGTTTCTTCAACTACCATAAACTGTTATTTTACCCTCAAGAATTTAGCAAATTGATTAAATGAGTTGTACCTACCATAAAAATCGCAGCTGATAAGCGCATTAATAAGTAGCACGCCATCTGGACCATCAAAAGGACCTGGATGTTCATCAAGATCAGTCACTGAAAGAAGAAGATACATAACAGTTTTCTTGTGTGCATACTGAGAAGCAAGGAGGAGTGGGACAGAACCCCTAAAGTTTCTTTCTAGTGTCAAACTCGGGTTCTTCTCGACTAAAATCTTTGCAGCATCGGCATCTCCAACAGTTGCAGCATAATGCAGAGCATTCTCACCAAAATCATTTCGTAAAGCTAAGGAATCAACAGGCATTATGTCCACTAGTTTCCTTATAAAATCAGATGAATACCCTGTTGAAATTGCAGCATGGAGAGCTGTCTCTTTCACGTTTGAAATTGGACTAGTTACTAGACTTGGATCCTCTTCAAAATACCTATTCGCTGTAACCCAATCGCCATTTAGTGCTGCTTTTAGCAATGGTGAGTATCGGGCATAATTTCCATCCTCCATCTTCTTGCTCGATAGTTCGATCTACTCGACAATGTATCCGTTTGTTAGATCAGATGAGCTAAAAATATTTCTTACAGCTATTTTGAACAAAAAAATCAGCTAACTTTGACACAAATAAGCAAAATGAGTTAATTTATAGTATAGTATAATTAAACTGAGTAGACATTGCTAGAGACACCAAATATATTAGAACTCAATATATTAAACTGAATTACCTTGATTTGATTACAAATGAAACTTAATTTTTTTATCTATATAGAGATATAAATTACCAACAAATATTAAAATATAAGATATAAATTAATTGCCAACAAACCAAGAAAACAACTTGACATTTTTTACTTCAATATCTAATGGGTATATAGCTAGCATTCATATGTGCAATTTGATTTTAATTTGTTTCTTTTGTATTGTTTTTTATAGTTTCTGATAGGTGAACATGCCTTTACATTTAACTACAACCAATTAATATACTCACACAAAAAAAAAAAAACTACAAACAATTAATCTACCAATGCCTCCACCCTTGACTTTTGTTTGATTTGTTTTTCTTTCCTTTTATTTTCATTTCTTTCTCTTTTATTATTATTTTATCATAGTAGTTACTGGTTAATTTCTAACAAGGATGGGTGGGAAGTCTTCTTATTTAATATATATGTTATTAAAATCAACATTCAAAATTCATCGTACATCAAATTAGCTAGTCATGAGCGTGAAAACTTAATAAGACTTCGTTTTTTATTGTTAAATAAACTGAATTGAATTTGTTAAACTGAATTAGTTGAATTTAGTTCAATAAACAATAAATTTTGGTGAATTATTTGGATTTAACCAAAATTATTGGCTTTTTGAAGCCCAGGCATGTGCTCCTCCCGTGAATTAGGGATCCTCCCATCTCTACGAAAGTAAATAATAATATGAGTTCATGTATAAATATTTTAAACCAAGTTGTAAGTAATGTAATATTTAAACGATTGAAGTTTAATTTAATAAAGTTCATACTTGACCAATAAATATTTTAAACTCTACCAAAAATATATATATTTTAAACCAAGTTGAAAAGTTAACTTTCATGCTTAAAATCAGATTACTTACCAGTCTTCGCTTCTCTTGAAAATACTTATTTTTAACAATGGCATGTACCGGATGTAATTTCCAATGTGTTAGATATGTTAATATTACTCTTCTATAAGAAGTTTATATTTGATTGATTTAGTTAGATATTCTTGGCTTAATTATATCGTTTGATTATGTATCTCTTCGTTGGAGATTATTTGAGAGAGCGAGATGTCTAGCCTTGAGACACTCGAAGTTGGTGTTTGTAAATCTTTGAGATGTTATACAAACAACAAGTTTGCCGATTGCCTCAAGTTTCTTAAAACCAGGAAAGGGGCAAAACAATTACGAGAGTCATTTCAGTACGGATTTTCTCAGAACACAGATTTGAAAGGGATTTTTTTAAGACTGGTGGGTGATTTTTGTGTTCCAAATTCTCATGTTATGTATAGAAAGACCAAGAAAGTATGTCCTAAACTTGACAATATCTGTAGTGAGAGCTTATGCTGTGATCAAGCCTTAAGATTCCCCTAATGATCCTTGCTTTGCCTGTGAGCTCTTATCAACATATTTTTACATGATAATCTTTCATGTTACACCAATCTTCCTTTATACAAATAACATACATATACGAATCACTTTATACATCAAGTAACATCGGAAACAGCCACAAGAAAAGAGGAGCTGCTTCCCAATCAGAAGGACAAAGTCAAGAAAACATGGCTTTGGCTATAACATCCGTCACCGTATGAGCCTCATGTCTAACATGATTAACACTACAAACAATCATAAACTAGCAAGGGACGACTTGAACTTAGAAGCACCTATTAAAACCGTCCACAACTCCTTTTGCATCCATCTCAATGAAGACACAATGCAAAGCATCCATCAGTCCACCAGCTTCAGCAAGCTTAGGATTCCAGCAGCCATTAATAAAGCTAACCCCGGCAAGGTCGAACGTAAAAAAAACGGTCATCGAATTGAAGTTCATATTGTTAAATAAGAGCATATATTTATATGGTTAACCCGTTCCAGTTAATCAAACTGAACTTCAGCTATCACAAGTGTTTATATATCGATTTGCTTCTCACATAATTATTTCTGAAATGGAGATTGAAAATTCAGAAGCATCAGATTTCCTTGCCTTAATTGTGGTGTGACATGAATAGAGGAAACTCTGATATCATATCAGATGGGACTAAATGAAGATAATGAAAAAAAAAAATAAAAAAAAAAATCAGAAATTTGCATCAACTTTCAGCAAATACAAAGAAGAAATGCTGTATTATTTGCTTTTAACATAAACATTCTCCTCATAACTTACTAGCTCTAGGACTTAACCGAATTCTTTTCAAATGCCAAACGAAGTTAGGAGCTCAAAGACATGCCGTCCTAATCTCAACCATAAATGATGCCCGCCAATGATCAGCAGACTTTTCTTTTAGAATTCAGCTGACACCGTAATAATGAGAAATCAGTCCTTGTATTCCCGGTCAGTATGGTCACAAGGATGAAACTTGAAGAATTGTCGGAATTGCTCCATCCGGAGAAGAATGCTCTCAAAAGTTTATTCCTACCACCAGTACATGTGCTAAAAGATAAATTTTTGGTTCTTTTTTCCAAAAATACTAGGACCAAATGTTGAATATGTGATTTCAACTAGAAGAGGGAACTGCAACATTGCAAATAAGAGAACAGGCACAGAAGCCACAAGGCCAATTGGCACTGCTATCCAACTAGCTTTTTCGAACATAACAAAATAGAACGCTGCGCAAAAAGATGTGAGCATAGACGCTATTGAGAAAAATAATGTGATGAGACCAATACTCATCCTCATTGGTAAAGCCCTCCGAAAATCATCTTCCGCACAGCGCGATGTGAGTATACCCAAGAACATTAGCAATGAAGTTGATGATGAGATAAGTCCTAACGCATCTGATATTTCAAATATCACCAATGATGTTTGGTTTAATAAAATTGGAATCCCTTTTACCCTGTTATCTCCTCCCGGTGCTGTAAAAGCAGCCGCAAACATAACAGTGACGATAAGGGCAGCAACTGTTGCACATGATGAAGCTGTATCTTTCATCCATTTTTCTCCTTTTTCAAGTAGACCTTTGTGCTCTTCTGTAAACACCATTCTTGGAGTTTTTCCCTCTATGTTGAGTGCTCCCTTAAATGCTGGTTGAACAATCTTTTCTACTTCCTGTGGGAATTTTCAAGAGAAAGAAGTCATATATACGTGAGTCATTCTGGCAACAGACTTTCCCTCCAATGTTTACTTGTTAAAAGATTTAGATTATACTCAATCCAATTACCAAACTCGAAGAGCCGGATATTATATTGGTTTTCTAGTTATTTGTTGCTACAAGAAAATTGTATCAAAGCGAGAAAGTGTGAGAAATCCAAACCTTGAACCATTGTAGCTCTCTTTGTAATTGCAAAGCAGCGCCAGAAATCTTGTTAGATGGTGCTAGTCTCCCTGCTGAATGTAGCATATTGTTGCCGAACCTATCAACTTCAGTTGTGGTAAGATTTCCATATACCCCCATTTGATAGAGAAGATTAAAAATGTTTTCATGGCGGTGTATTATCGCGATATGAAAAATGTTTTGTCCCTTTCCACTCTTGAAAAATACCGTACTAGGATTGGAGTTAATAGACTGTCTAACAAACTCATGACTACCAAATTCTGCAGCAACTAGTATTGCATTTCCTAGTAAAATATTAGCTGTTGATGGATTCAAATTATGAACTTCATGAATCAAGAGTTTAAGTAGCTCCTTTGCTTCCCTCTGCATCATAATGTCCTTATGTATATCTTGTACAAATCCAAATTTGCTTTCGGTATGTGTCTCAAAAAAATCTGCATAGCAATGTCAAAATAAACTGATAGATAAAAGATCAAACCAATTTAAACCGATACAAGTCTCAAAAAATAGTTTTAGATTATGAATTAGAAATTTATACCCACATTGTACTAATAACTGCTTTAAGTTTAACCATCCGAACCCACTTCTGCTAGTAAAAGCCTTGTACTTTCTAGCCAACATGTCCAAAGGGGGAGGTCCCCATGTGTCTCTTCCAATTGCTAACATGGGTTTACGCTTCAATAGATCAATCGCTATTCCTACAAACAAGAATTTCAATAAAATACCAATATATAGTAGTCGGAAAAACCTTTTTACCATATCAGGGGTAGTTTATAATTTATTTACAGGGTGTTAATTTCCTCGAGTCAGACTGGTTGATATATAGACTCTCTGCCAGTAAAACTAGCGGGATGATATTCAAATATTGTATCTGTAATTACAATATCTAATGGATTTTATCCACCAATATAAATGGCGGACAAGATCAATTTGCTCAACTTTGCTTGTTCTTAGGTAAAAAGCCTAATTCCACTCTCCACTAGTTCTAGTGGCGGAGGGTGGATCCGCTAGCTTGACTCACCGAAACACACATTGACTACTCCAAAACTACCTTAAAATGGTACACAAAATGTTTCTTCAACTACCATAAACTGCTATTTTATCCTCAAGAACTTAGCAATTTTTTTTAACTGAATTGTACCTACCATAGAAATCGCAGATGATAAGTGAATTAATAAGTCTCACGCCATCTGGACCGTCAAAAGGACTAGGATTCTCATCAAGAGTCACTGAAAGAAGATATGTAACAGTTTCCTTGTGTGCATTCTGAGAAGCAAGGAGGAGTGGGACAGAACTACTACTGTCTCTTGCTAGTGTCAAACTCGGGTTCTTCTCGACTAAAATCTTTGCAGCATCGGTATGTCCAGCAGTTGCAGCATAATGGAGAGCATTGTCACCAAAAATATTTGGTAATCCTAAGGAATCAACTGGCATTATGTCAACTAGTTTCCTTATAAAATCACAAGAACAACCGGCGGAAATTGCTGCATGGAGAGCTGTCTCTTTTACGCTCGAAATTGGACTAGTTACTACACTTGGATCCTCTACAAAATACCTATTCGTTGTAAACCAATCACCATTTAGTGCTGCTCTTAGCAATGGTAAGTATTTGACATAATTTCCGTCCTCCATCATCTTGCTCGCTCGATCTCCTCGACTATGTGCTGGTCCGTTACGTTCTCCTATTTTATCTCCAAACAGTACAACAAAAGTGGTTAGTTTGGTTAGAGTTGAGCTAGAAATGTTTTTGTTATAGCTATTTTGAACAGAATATCATCAGCTAACTAACGTCAACACAAATAAGCAAAATGAAATAATTTATAGCATATCGTAATAATTAAAATACCTTGATTTGATTACAAATGAAACTAAAACTATTTCTAAGGATATAAACCACATCTGAATTGACAAATATTAAAATATGATTTGTAACATTTTAATGAAAGACATGTTGGGAGTTTCTGTTCCCAGGATATTTAATATGTGCTTCTGCTACTTCCTTCTATAAAAAAAAAAATAAAAAAAAAAAGAACAACAAGTACTATTAAAATATAAGATTAATGTTATCATCGTACTATGTATTAAATTTCATAGCAGGACCATTTAATGTTTTGCTGAACTATTGGATCCCACACCACAATGTTGGTTGTGTTAGGTTGCTAGCCCAACTGCATCTTTGTTCTCTGTATTTTATGATTGAAATTTACTGAATAAACTGAAGTGCATTTTCAAAAATAAAATTACTGATCGACTTGAACTGAATACTACGAAGAGATCCAAGTGAATGGAAAGGAAAAAACAAATGATGAATTCCATTTTCAATTTAAAGAGACATTGAACTAATCAATTACTATTAAACTGATCAATTAATGATAAAGCATAAATAACAGAGTTTAACTATCTTTTTCCTTCTTCTTCGTCTTCTTCTTCTTCTTCTTCTTCTTCTTCTTCTCCTCCGTGCTTATGTCCAGACTTCAAGGTATCGTCTCTTGAGCTTTTCATCCACATTTGAATTCTTATTGAGGCCATAATGCAAGTCATTTATAGAATGTATAGTTAAGTATGTAAAAGTACCTTCTTCACACTACTTTCACTAATTCTCTCAACAAATTAATTTGTATGAAATCCAAACAACTTACAAAGTCTTATATGAACATAGATCAAACTAGAGAGAATGGAATGGTTAATAAAGAAATGAAAAGATTTATGTCAAAATTTAAGAAATGGTGATACTGAACTATGTTTTTAGTTTCTGATTTGCCCAAAAAGTTTATCCAGGTGGAAAGAACTATTAAACCAAACTGGTGAACAAGTATAAAAATTGGAATTTGGGGCTTCCAAGTAATGGATTTAAATGGGCTTAAAATGAAATTTATAAAACAATGGGCTTTAGTTTTACCTTTTTGGCCTTTTACTCTTTTACTTTTCTTTTTATTTATTTTTTTCATAAATTACTTTTCTTTTTATTCAATGCATCGTTTTTCTCTTCTTTTTTTCAACTTTATCATACATTTCCGTCAAATATTGTCTTATTTATAGAAAATAATTTGAATTAATTATTATTAAATATATATATTAATAGTGAACTACGTAACACGGTTCGATCAATTTGAGCCATTTGGTTGAACTAAATTACCCTTAACTCAATAGTAAAATCTAGTAAAATCTGTTTGATGTTCAGTTATGAAAATATTGGTTTTTTAATGGATCTAATAAAAATTGTTACGAAATCCGCGTCGGACGTTTCTGAAAAAAACACGCCGAATAGACTGCTTTAACCACAATTGACCATGTGTCTGGTTTAGTTTTGAAGTATATGGATCAACATTATTGAACCATTTAGATTCGAGTTTAACTCAATTTACTGCTAAATCAGATTGAATCCGAATTTTTTTATAAAAAACTATAAATTAATTACACTCTCATAGTTGATGACTAATCAAAATTTTTCATTTTTAAAATATTATTATAAATACGAGATCTCTTTCTTTGTGATTGAATTGAACTAAATTGATTAAATTTGGCTAAATGAAAAAATTTGACTGAATTGATAATCTATCCAAATTTCGGCACATTTATAAATTCCACCATCAAATTCAAATTCCATATATGGAAATAATCAAGATGACCAAAAATTATCAAATCCCTAAAAAACAATATTGAAAAGAATTAAATTTAAAAAAGTCCAAGTTTGGTATTAAACATCCTATGAAAATCTCCTCCCAAACCAAACCTCACTCCCAAAAATTAGGGTTTCACAAAAAAAAAAATTGAATAAAAAATCTAATTTATTTTTTTATTAAAAAACGACAAAATACATTTCTCCCAAACAATCTACTTCCCCCTATATTAAAACCTCCGGAGATCAGAAATAAAATTCCCACCACTGCCGTCTTCTCCTCCGTCACCGTCACCATCTCCGCCGTCACTCCTCCTTTCTTCCCCTCCGTTCTCCGTCTCATCTTCCTCGGATTTTCCGTTAAAAATCAAAAAGATATGACCTTTAACGACTTTGCCGTTACTTCTGACACTGTCACGATACGGCGGAGGTAACGCTTCTCAGTGGCATAAACGGTAAATATCATCCCCAAACCCCGTAAATATCTGTAACGGAATGCGAGCTGGTTAGAGTCTTTGTAGATATGCTAAACCCTGATTTTTTATGGAGTTGCATGGAGTTTGATTTGTGGTTATGGTTGCTGAGATTGTTAGATGTTTGTGTTAATTGAAGTATTAGGGTTTGAATTGAAGTTTTAAGTATTTATATGCGTTTGAACTCGTGTTTTCGTGTGTCGTTGTTAGTGGCGGTTTTTGATGCGTGTTTGTAGGAGTGAATGAGTGATGATTTGTAGAAATGCTGACTGTTTGTTCTGTGTTGTGTGCCGGTTTGTCGTTGCCTTAGCTTGATTATGCAAAAAAATTTACTGTTTAGTTGCTTCTTTTAAAGTTCTTTCATCTGTAGGATGTATTTATAAGTCAATTTCTAGGAATGCTGAGTCTTTGTTCTGTGTTGCATGCCGGTATATCGTTGCATTAGCTTGATTATGCGCTTTTTTCACTATTTAGGTGCTTGTTTTAAGTTATTTCATCGGTTTTTCTTCCTATATTTATGTTTCTGTTATGCGATTTGTTTCGAATTAGTCGGGGTGGATCTGCTTGTAGCCTTGTTTGTTTAGTACAGTAAAACCTCTATATAGGTATAACCTCCCAGTTGTTATACAAATAGTCCGGTCCCAAGTGTTGAGAATCTTTGTTGTACCAAACTCTATATAGGTATTAACAATTGAAATAATAGGCTTGGAATTGAAATTTTAAGAATTTATATGCATTTGAACTTGTGTGTTCATGTGTGCTTGGTAGTGGCGATTTCGGGTATGTGTATGTAGAAGCCAATGAGTGAGAATTTCTAGAAATGCTGACTCTTTGCTCTGTGTTGCATGCCAGTATATCGTGGCGTTAGCTTGATTATGCGATTTTCCACCGTTTAGTTGCTTCTTTTAAGTTATTTCATCGGTTTTCGTTCCTCTATTTGCGTTTCTGTTGTGCGATTTGTTTCGAATTAGTCAGGGTGGATTCGTCTGTACCCTTGTTTGTTTATTATAGGAGTACTCTATATAGGAATGACCTCCCAAGTGTTATACAAATAGTCAGTCCCAAGTGTTGAGAATCTTTGTTATACCAAACTCTATTTAGTAATAACCTCCGAATTGTTATACAGATAGTCCGGTCGCAAATGTATTACTATATAGGGGTTTTACAGTATATTCACATTTGGGCTCTACTTGATGAGTTTACTTCCTATGCATCTGAGACTCTCTTGAAATACTGCCTTCTAGTTTTCTCTTCAGTTTTTGGCGCGACTTCTGGTTGTTAGAAGGCAAAAGCCATACTTTGGCCCCTGTGATTTCCCTTGTACTTTGATTTTGACTTAGTTAGCTCCCTGTACTTTGTAATTTTGGATAATTGGCTAACAAAACTGTTGAGCTTAGTTTCTGTTCCCTGTTAACTGACACATCCACATCAAATGTAATTCTCTCAATTTCTGTTGAGCTAATTAGCAAAAATTGAGAGATATGTCAAACCAATTTGTCAGTTAGGGGCTAGGCTATCCAAAAATTACATGCACATGTCCTAACTAAAGCCAAATTGAAGTATAAGGGCTTATTGAAAACAATGGTCAAAATATGGCTTTGCTGTTTCTCATGCTTCTGGTTCTTTTAAAGGCTTTAAGAAGATTGGATGAGAAACTTATTATTCTGAGTTCTAAGACTTTCTTGCATATTTTTTGTTTTCTCCCATTGAACTGGATTTTTTTTTTTAAAAAAAATCTCTAGTTTGTTGTTTGAACTTTATTTTCCATGGATCAAATGACCCAGTGATTCAATTAGATCCTTTATATACCAGGTCTATTTTTTATTTCATCTGAAAGTTTTCTATTTCTATTCCACCACCAAATAGTTCAGAATTCAAAGTGAAAGGGATAGAACAAAATGGTGAATATTGTTTTTTGTCCCAATATGGGTTTAATCTAGTGTTTCAAATTTGATGCGTTCTAAAGATGTTTATTTCTCTTTCTTTGAGGCTGAAACTTTAGTTTATTGGTGTTTATAAGTTTGAAGTTTGGCATCACAAGTTGCGTAAGAGGTTATACGTGCTGAGGTTTATATGTATCCAAAACGTTCTGGTGAAGGAGATGGGTCTGTTCATAGGCCAGTTCGAAAGAGTGATAGGCTCAGGAGAAGACCAAAGCTGCGGACATTCGTGTACTACACTCAAAATATCCACTCAACTATCCGTCGTCCCAAGAAAAGTACTAAACTTAGGGCGAGGACTACTGCTTCTCGAATGGCCAAGATTTTATCTCCTGATCGTCCGGTGCGGAACCCAAGTAATAATGTTAGTTCCTTTCTCTATTCTCCTTATTTCCTTTTTTTTTACTTTGGTGTTTTGACGCCAGTGATTTTCAAATGGCTTGTCTCAGCCAATTTAGGTCAATATTTATGGCTACTGCAACTTTTGCATTGCATGTCTAACATTTGAATGCTTTAGTGGTGCAAGATCTGCATTTGCATGCCTAATATTTATGGATACTGCGAACTTTTGCTTTGCATGTCTAATATTTATGGCTTCTTTCAGTCAATTTAGGTCAATATTTAGTCAACGTTCTCCAACTTTTGCATTTGCATTCTTGTGTAAAAGCTTGCATTTCAAGCATATATATTGAGGCAGAATTGGAGGGTAAGCTCTTATCATTATCTGAACCCATCTTTTAAGCTCTATTATCAATTAGTTACAGTTCTTTTTGTTAGTTATGTACCCTTGCATTGTAAAGGATGTGCCATTCAAAATTTGGTTTTGGATTGGAATAGGATTCCATTTTAAGCTCTAATGGTTAATCTAACAGCACAGAACTACCAAATTCTTCCTTGAAGAGATAAACATATATAAAGAAACGGTTATTTATTCTTGGACAAGCATTTTTCTTCCTAGTGTGAGCTTCCAGAATCTCAGTATTGAAGTTTCCTGAACATACAATTGAGGACATTTTCAATTGCATCAATTTACTTTTGATGTCAAATTAAATTAAACAAATTGCTTTGTCTTCCTAACTAGTGGATTATGATACAGTTTACTGTTTGTTTTGTCAGAAAGTTGCAACCAATCTTCGACGCTCGACCAGAAAGAGGAGGGTATCTGTAAATCTTGAAGGTTTCACTGACAGTTCAGGATCAGAAGATGGAGACATGATGGCGGTCAGTACTCTACTCTTGCTAGCAAAATGGTTTCTAGCTACCTGTTATTTTGTTTTTTACTCTCGCCTTAGATGGGTTTAAGCCTGAAATATTGTAACAAACTGGTGTGAGAACTATTTTTATCCTTTTCTATTTCATATTAGTTTGCTTGAAATTTTGAGTAACTTTCTTGCCAGAATCAAAGCTTTCGGACCGTAAGGAATCGGATTGATAACATCGTGAGTCAGGATGAGTTGCCATCTCCGAAGCGTAAAAACACTTTAGAGACTAGATCCTTACCTAGACGTGAAGGATTACGGCCCCGTCGTTCAAAAACGGTGGCAAGAGGACAGTTGAAATTGGAATCTGCTAACGGGCAGGATACTTCTGATGATAAGATAATTGATATTGACGACGAGGCTGAAAATGGGATTGAGATTGATGACAATGATGCAGATGATGATCAAAATGATGATGATGCTGAAGATGATGGAGAGGGTGAGGGCGATGGAGAGGGTGAGGATGAGGATGAAGGAGAGGAAGATGGTGATGACGACGAAGGTGAGGATGAAGAGCAAGGGGGAAGAAGAAGATATGATCTCCGTAATAGAGCTGATGTCCGTAGATTTACTATTCAAGAAGGTAAGCAAAGACCTCGATCTCCACGGAGGGTATTGCATCAAGGAATTGGGACAAGGGGTACTAGGGATGTAAGGAAGGGTGGGTCACGAGTTCACAAGAGACATCGAATGACAAGAGCCGAAGATTCTGATGATTCTCTTCTTGTGGATGAGCTAGACCAGGGTCCTGCTATTCCTTGGGCTAGAGGAGGTAGCCGATCTGCTCCACCTTGGCTCTTTGGAGGACTAGACATGCATGGATCCTCAACATTGGGACTAAATGTTGCTGCATCTGGCTGGGGTCATCAGGGTGATACTGTTGCTGCATTGACTTCTGGGATCCAAACTGCTGGGCCAAGCTCCAAAGGCGGGGCTGATATCCAACCATTACAAGTTGATGATAGTGTAAGTTTTGATGAAATAGGTGGGCTTTCACAATATATCGATGCTTTGAAGGAGATGGTTTTCTTTCCATTGTTATATCCAGATTTTTTTGCCAGCTACCACATTACCCCACCAAGGGGGGTTTTGTTATGTGGTCCTCCTGGCACTGGGAAGACATTGATTGCTAGAGCATTGGCATGTGCTGCTTCAAAAGCTGGTCAGAAGGTTAGTTTTTACATGCGTAAGGGTGCTGATGTACTTAGCAAATGGGTAGGCGAAGCGGAAAGGCAACTGAAACTGCTATTTGAAGAGGCACAAAGGAACCAGCCATCCATTATCTTCTTTGATGAAATTGATGGACTTGCTCCTGTGAGATCTAGCAAACAAGAGCAGATTCACAATTCAATTGTTTCAACCTTGCTTGCATTGATGGATGGTCTAGATTCCAGAGGACAAGTAGTTTTGATTGGTGCAACCAACAGAGTTGATGCTATTGATGGAGCATTGCGTCGTCCTGGTCGGTTTGACCGTGAGTTTAACTTTCCTTTGCCTGGTTGTGAAGCACGAGCTGAGATACTAGATATACATACTCGGAAGTGGAAACATCCTCCTTGTAAAGAACTAAAATCGGAACTTGCAGCCAGTTGCGTTGGGTATTGTGGTGCTGATTTGAAGGCTCTATGCACTGAAGCAGCCATCCGTGCTTTCCGTGAGAAATATCCTCAAGTTTACACGAGTGATGATAAGTTCCTCATTGATGTCGACTCAGTGAAGGTTGAAAAATATCATTTTATTGATGCCATGTGCATGATTACCCCTGCTGCTCACAGGGGTGCTGTGGTGCACTCTAGGCCGTTGTCTTTAGTAGTTGCACCATGTTTGCAAAGGCATCTGCAGATAGCCATGAATTCTATCTCTGATATTTTCTCCCCTCTTGGAATGTCATCAGAGTTTACGAAGCTTTCCATGCTTTCCTATGGGTCTGCAATTCCTCTTGTGTATAGGCCGCGTCTTCTGCTATGTGGTGGTGAAGGTTCTGGGCTGGTAATGTCTTGAACTTATTTTGTTTTAGCAAATCTGTGTCTATGGAAACCTCAAACTGAATATACTTATTACTTACTGATATAGTTTAACAGGATCATCTTGGGCCTGCAATCTTACATGAATTGGAGAAATTTCCTGTTCATTCTCTCGGCCTTCCATCTCTCCTTTCAGACCCTAGTGCTAAGACACCAGAGGAAGCTTTAGTACATATATTTGGTGAAGCAAGAAGAACAACACCTTCAATCCTTTATATATCTCAATTTGGCCTTTGGTGGGAGAATGTAAGTTGATCCCTTTTTCCTTTGTTGATCACGAACATAGCTTAATCTTTATTTTGAGTACGATTTTGATTAATGCATGATGTCTAGACTCTGGTTATGCACGTTTATATGTTTGGCAGATTTTATTTGCTTTTCATATAGTAACTATGGCGACTTAAGCTTTACGGTTCTTTATGCTGGTTCATGTTAACTGACCCCGAATCATTTTGGGATTAAGGCTTTGTCGTTGTTGTTTTATAACTATAATTTTTACGCCAGCTTCACTGCTTGATTTTTTGTGTTATTTTTATTGATGTGTTAATGATCTCATATAGTTAACATGAATGATCTGTTTGACACTTTTTTATCTGGGTTCTATTAACTTGGATGTTTCAGGCACATGAACAGCTCAGGGCTGTTCTTTTGACTTTGCTAGAAGAATTGCCGTCTGATTTGCCTATATTGTTGCTCGGAACTTCTTCACATCCACCTGATGAGAATGAAGATCAGCCCTTTTCAGTATTTCCTAAACGCACCGTGTATGTCCTCTGTTTCGGAAACAACCTTTCATTTTAATATGTAGCACTTTTGTTTAGTTTATATATTTTTCTTAATTCTAATCCTGTGTTTAATTGCGCTGCTCAGACGCCTAGAATTTGTAATTCACTTGTGCGTCTTCTGCATTAAAATTCGTGGAATTAGATATACATTTTTTCTTCTTTTATTGTGCTTGTTGGGTACTCTTTGGCAAGAGTCGTTGACTATTGTCTTTGTTATCTATTTTTCTCCAAATAAAAAGTCATTGCATCTACCTGTATATTCCAAGCTGATTGTATTCCAAAAATCTTCAACTAAAGATGAGACCAGCTGAGACTTCAAGGTGCACACTAACCTTGCACCTCTCAGATGCTCTTAATACTGCTTCATGTTGATAGCTTAGTGATTTTCATCTTACAGTTATAGGATAAATCTCATAATATATATGATTTGCTAAAATCAGAGATTTTTATCGAAAAGATATGTGTTTTCATAAGTTTTGCTTTTCAATTTTCAGCTATCAAGTGGGCTTACCATCAACAGAAGACAGATCTTTGTTTTTTGAACGTTTAATTGAAGCTGCCTTGTCAGTCTTCTTGGAGGGAATGAGCAAATCTCAAGAATCAACCCTTCCTGAACTTCCGAAGGCGCCTAAAGTGGAAAGTGGCCCAAAGGCCTCAGAGTTAAAAGCTAGGATAGAAGCAGAGCAGCATGCCCTTCGTCGAATGCGGATGTGCCTCAGAGATGTTTGCAATAGGTAATGACCTTTAAACAATTATATTTTCTTTTATAACGATAAATTCTGTGTTTTCTAGACCTAGGTTATCCAATGGGTTTGTCATGAAATTGTCTCTTACTTCCTGGCATGCTAAATGGTGTGTTTCCTTTATACGTGTCAATGAAGTTTTAAAAATCAGAATATAAATAAATCATTGGTTTTTAGTTTTTTTTATCATTTCCTTTTCTTCTCCTGAGATTAAATGAAAGATAATGTGATGTGCAGCATCTGATTCCAAAGGTATGACAAAGTATGACTAAAACTTAGCGGAAAAGGGATTAGATGAAATTAATGTTTGAAATTCAAAACCATACTGGACATAGGTAATTTATGAAAGATGATGTTCTGGAATTCTGCACACAATGCCAAGAAAATGAGAGGCCTGGTGAAATGGATGAATTAGAAAATCAATTATTTGCTCATGCTTTAAATATCATGATGTCGCTTTGTTCCTTTCCTTTTTGATTCCCCTGGTGATATTGCTTGCAAATCACAAAACATTGGAATTAAGAACATTGCACCTTCTTCACCTGCAGGATATTGTATGACAAACGATTTAATGCCTTCCATTATCCTGTCTCCGATGAGGATGCCCCAAATTATCGGTCAATAATTCAGAACCCTATGGATGTGGCTACTCTGCTGCAGCGTGTTGATTCTGGTCAGTACATTACATGTTCAGCATTCCTGCAAGATTTCGATCTCATCGTGACCAATGCAAAGGTATGTTTTGTTGTTGATTTTCGGTTCTGCATACACTTGTACTAATTGATTGAGGAAAGCGAGGATATACTTCCATATATTAGCTACGGCATGCTTACATACTGATAAATTGTACAAAAGTTGAATTGTACAACATCTGTTATCTTGCCAGTAATGAGTTAAATGTTCCCTTATTTGTGAACTGTAATATAAGTTCATCAGTATAATTTTGTCATGGTTACTTATGTTGATTTAATGTTAGAGCCTAGTATCTTGGGTTTTGTTGTAAGAAATAATTTTACTACTGTAATTAGTCTTACAATTTTGATTTTTTCCGCCACGAGGTTTTTCTTTACAAATCAATTAATCACACGTGATGACTAAATACAATAACTAGGGAAATAGTGCAAAGTTCAATACTGGTTATTAATAGGATTTAATTTTACTATTGTGATAGACCTGCTTTGGTATCCTTCAATACAAGTAGCAGATTTTAACAAGTTATTGCGTACGTTAAAGCTCAACTTAAATTCATTCAAGGATCTGGAATATGATGGGATATAATGTTTACTTCAATGTTCTTCTCTTACGAATCTTTCAAGTTGACACATTTTCCTCAAATTCAGGTGTTTAATGGGGATGATTACAATGGAGCTAGGATCGTCAGTCGAGCTTACGAACTTCGAGATGCAGTAGGCTACTTATCTTTTGATTTTTCACCTTGTTATCCTTTTCACATAGGGGTCTAACAGAAGTCCAACATTTATGTAGGTGCACGGGATGCTGTCACAGATGGACCCGGCGCTTGTTTCATACTGTGACAAGATTACTGAACAAGGGGGTCCAGTCAATGTGCCAGATGATTTAGACAATTCTATTTTCCCGTCAATTCCGGTTGTGTCGCTCGGAACTGCTACTAGAGCAAGTGCACGGCTGCGTAATGTCCAACCAGAGGTTAATAAGGATCAAAGTTACGAAGCTTTGAGAAGGCAAAAGAAAAGCACTGATGTTGCGCATGGAGGTACGGCCTTTCATAATCTTGGTTTTGTGGTATTACTGTTTAGTTTCCCGGTAATATGAAAATAACACTATTTGTATCTACAAAGTTAGTATGATCCTGTAGGCCTATAGCGTTCTAGATTTTGATCTTGAAGACTGGCATATTCCGAGAATGGGTGGGAGAATGTAGGCTTTTCTGTTTCTGACACGGCAACATGATTAAACTACACTCTTGCCTACACGATCCCTTTGACTGACTTACCATTTCTCTTCTTCCAACTTCTATATCCTATATAATCATGTGGAGTATATAGATAAAAAGTAACTTGATTATGACAACTTTGCCCTGTTTTTTGACACCCTTAGGAGAATGGGCTGTAGAACCCTCAAATTTGTCTCTATTCCGGCACTATACCTTGATCTTGTTTTCCCATTTGTCTTTATTAGCTTTGGAAACGCAAGCATGTATTTAGCTAGAATGTCGATTGTCCGTATTACCTTATAAAATGGATGAATTTCTGAACGATAACTGGTCTCTATTTTTGGACATTCTTTTTTGGAAATATTTGGCACTATATGATATCTGAATTGATGAAAATCAGTGGCCTCCACAGAAGAGAAATCAAGGAATCAGGAAATACCACCGTCAAATGCACCATCAGAAGAAGAGGGAGGGGTAAATGACATGAACCATGAAAGGCCAGACACCATATCGGGTGAAGGCAATAGGACAGAAACCAGTGGAGAAGCTTGTGCTAATAATACAGAAGGGAGCACATCACAAGATACAAGCATGTTGGATGCTGAAATTTCTGGCCAAGTGGAGCACGTAAAGAGTTTGCTTGTGAAGCGTACAGAAAATTATGGCATCCCACAGCTTGAGAGGCTTTATACGCGAATAATGAAAGATGTTTTCAAGGCCAATGACAAAGCAGGTAATGAATCAAAGTCCTCAATTTTGAAGGTTTTGGTGAAATTTGCAGAGGACAAGTCAAATTTCTGAACTCCAAACCTTTTTTTCCCTTGAAGAGAAAAAAGAAAAGTACAGAAAATCTTGCAGTTAGTTGATGTAAATTCCGGATTTTTTTTCCAATGCAAAAAAGAAAAAAAAATTACAAATTGAGTGAAAGATCTACCCCTTGTCTAAATTAGCGATGCATTGCATGTGTGATACACATACAGTTCTATTAAGTCTTCAAAATTGGTCCAGTTTTTAGATCAGTTAAAAAATCAATCCTGAAAATTCATGTCAAATGAAAACTTATGTTCCTGTCATTTTGAAAGTTTCCAGTACTCTTCCTGAGAAAGAAAGTTACGGGTTCTGTTTGATGTAGGTATTCACTTCTAAGATGCATATATATGTTGTGACAAATACAAATTATAAATTGTGAATTTGTTAAAATTAAAATGTCTCTCCACCTACTTAGAACCTCAAGTGTGCTCGGTGTAAGGTTCATTATCTACTCCTTGGGAGCTTATCCTGAAACCTTAGATTTTTTTTTTAAGTATGTGAACTTAAAACATTGAACTATATAGTGGTACACTTTACTTCTATGGTTAAAACTCTTGTACAAATATTGTGTGATTTAACTTGGTACACTATATTTAAAACTCTTGTACAAATATTGTACATTTCCAGGAAACTTTATATGAAATCTGTTAATAAATTTTCACCTTCAATAGAACTTGAATCTGTCTGTTGCCAATTACCTACTTCACCCCTCTCCTTTTGGCCAAGTCACTTCATCCTTATTTTGAAAAGACGGTCCAGCTCACCTGGTCATTGACTGGCCGAGCATAACTTTCACCTTCAGTAAAATTTGTATCCATCTTGCTGAGGAGGAGGAGGATTATGAGAGAAGATAAAGTGTATGATGTTTTATAATAGATATTGCTTTAGTTATTTAGACCCTTAGGTTCAATTATTCCCTCATCCAACTTTGATTGAGCAAGTTCACTGACCAGTCACTGACTAGATGAGCGAGACCGTTAAAAAGAAGATTGAGTTAATCCTAAAGCCGGAGTAAGAACTAAGAATGGATACTTACTTTGAGACATACACATAAAATATTTGCAACATGAATAACATTTTGTCTAAGTATCTTTATCTATATTTTAATTGAATCAATTTTAAAATTTAAATTTGTTTAGTATATAAGTTACATTAAAATATTTTAATAAAAAATAATAAACTAATAATACTCCAGTGACGCACGCAGACAAGCCCAATAAAACACTAGCTAAACAAGATTTTGGAATAATCTAATTAAAATTTTGTTGACCATAAGCTACATCTTGTGTGTTTTTGTTTTTTTTTTTTGGGTAGTACTATAATAGACAAGAAATAGACAAATTAATAATGTTGACCTTTATAATTACGTAATCTTGTGTTGTTACATCACTTAGATTTGTACATATAATCCAATCTTATTTTTTAGATTTGTAAATTTATTATCTCACACAACTATCTAACAAAAAGTAAGGACCACTTGGAAGAGCGTTTTTTTTCTTATATTCTTACAAGGTTGAATTCGAAACTAATAATAATGTAATATTAATATTAATATTAATAATAATAACAATGATAAAGGACAAATTGAAATTTGTGGGCTTTTCTTTAGAAAAAAAAGACTATAATTGTATGAATTTACAAAATGCTAACTCGTTATTAAAATGTTCAAAATGACCTAAAGATCTCAAGATAGAAAGTTCAAAGAATTATAGTTATTTTCAACATTTACTAAGAAATTATATTTTAAATTTTTCAAAATTGTCATCGTTAGAGAGTTCTCTCTCTAAATATTTACTTCCTCTCCTCACTAAACATAGCTTAAATTACTTTAAAATTTAAAGTTGAAAAACTTAAATTTTATCCATTTTGTAGGTTGTTAACGATTATTTCGTGAATTCCTCTAACTGTAATCCTTTTTCATGAATTTGTTTAAGCAGAGTCCCTTCTTTAAGAGAAAAAACATAGATACTAATAAGGCTTTTTTTTTACTTTACCCTAACAATAATGATTATAATAATAACAAAAGATGCTATGAAGTCAATTAACTGTGCATATTCTATGATTTTTCTTTTTAGAAAATTAAATAAAAGAATAGGAGGAATGACCCAATATGTGATACACACCAAATCTCAAAATATAATGCATAGAAGAACAACAATGTCATGAAAATGCATGATCCATTTAATTTCCACAAAATATTGACCCACATGGGTGGACGGATCTTCTCTAAAGTCATCATTCAAATATTGCATATACGTATGTTTTCCTCCATTTCTAATTGCAATTGAATGAGAGATTCTTCAAATTAATAAAAGATTGTAATACTAATCATATTTATCCATATCAAAAATCAATGTAGTTAGTAATCTCAACAATATCATAAAATGTATCAATCGATTTATGTGGTAAGCATATCAAATTAATACTAGTGATATTATGAGAACTAATCAGAATAATCTAACTGTTGTTTAACCTTTGAGATAAAGAGAGTTTGGTTCTAGACCGTAATTGGTAATCCCTCTCTAATATCTAAATTAGTATATATTTAGTAAGACGAGATATGTCATACATATGATAATCTATATGAGAGTAATTAATCAAAATTGATTGTGTATTGAATTGCCTTTTGAGGTATAGTGGTACTTGTATTTATAGAAGAAATATTCTCTTCACCGTTTCCTTTATGACTTAAATTCATTATTTTCCTATTTAGTTCAATTCAATAATTTCATTATAGTAAATGTACTTCAGTTCAATTCAATAATTTTTAGAATTAAGAATCTTATATAGTGTTTAATAATTCATCAAAAATTCCAACAATGCGCATTTCTAAAAGAAAAATTTGTTCAAGGCATTCATTTTCTGCATGGAAGGTTTGAGATTCAAGTTTATGCTTCGATTATAAATAAATTTAAACTTTTTGTAAATAAATAAATAAATTGTATTTACTTTGAATAAAATATGTGAATGATAAAAAACTAAAATATATTGTACATGTGAAATAAATGTAAAACAAATCAGATTTTTCACTTTAACATCCTGATATTTTATTTTATTTTGGCTAGTACTCATTTATTAATTATTAAGTATGTGAGAGCATCTTCAAGATGACGAGAAAGATTGTTCCCCAACAACTTTGCAAAATTCTCAAACCATATCTTCCCTATAGTGACTTTCATTCTATGGATACTTTCATTGATATTTGGATATCAAAATCAATGGATATCCAAAATCTTTGTTCATTTCAATATTCAAAATATGATCTAGCTATATGCATTTTACATTTTAATATATGATTGCTCTTTGACAATTCTACATTTTCTTTCTTATTATTTATCATCTTCCAAACTGATGGCTCATAGTTGATTTTAGCAATTAATTGGTGGTAATGGATAAAATATATGTTATTAGTAGAAATTTATTAGATGTTTATGTATTATTTATCTTGAACTATGATAATTGGATACTTTTGTGATATATATAGTAACAAGTACACAACATATTCAAATATATTTTCTTTTTCTAGGATATCATATACAAATATGAAGAGTAGTGATTGTTTATATTCCGCTGCATTGATCTTTAGTTTATAGACTCCGAACATATGGGTGGATAGCTTGAGATTTCATTCATAGTTGTTTAATGAAGTCTTTCGTTTTGATAACCCGAATGTAGATTTATAATGAGGGAGACTAAAGTTGGATGATAGTGATACATCGAAACTACAACCTCATTAATTTTCGGTATTGGCTTTGAGCATAGACACACATTAATTTCCTTCATATGAAAGGGTATACCATAGCACATGTTTTTCATATCATATTGTGCGTCTAGAGACCGTGACATGAAAAAAGAGATAATATTTATCTCACTTTTTTCTAGAGTGAGATTCGTTTCCTCTAATCATGTTTCTTGAAACCTTATCCTTAATACCACTAATCAGTTCAAAAAGTGTAGTTCTTTCTAATTAGGTGATAGTTCAACTCGAATAGAGACCGACTAGGTAAGTTAATTAAATTATGATGGAAAGAACGTGGTAAGAGGGAAATGACTACTAAAATTTCACACATCTTGAGGTTCTATATTTCACAGATCGGGATAGTGATGCTTTGCACACGTTCTTGCCGTTTGAACACAAGCTCATTCCACAATGTGTTTTTTATTTACCAATATGAAATTGTCAAGATTCTAACTCAGGACCTTTCGGCCACAAAGGTTCTGATACCATGTTACTTAACTGTTTGAACCAAAAGTTCGAGCTGATAGTTAAAACTAACAACACCATATAAAAAAAGTTATATTAATCTCTGACACACAATGCAAATTTGAATTGAAGCATGCCCAACACAAGTTCAACTCACTATGTATTTTTATTCAACAAATATAGAAGTTGTCAGGAATCGAAATTAGGACATTAGGCTCTCATATATATACCATTTTTTCAAACCGATTGAACTAAAAGTTCGAGTTAATAGTTAAGGCTCTACAACATATTTTGTATTAATATATGATAAATTTCATCTAACACTTTTCTAGTTTTGTATTGTTTTTTTACATTGGATATAGCTTGCTTCCTCTTTAAATAGAAGGTTCAAGTATGAATCCCCTCCCATAAAGCATAAAACAATATATTTGCTAGTGTGTACATATTTCTCTTAGTCAATTACACATTAAGAAATATATTCTAATAAAAGGTAATTGAATTGGAAAGATAACTAGGAAGATGATGCCACAGTATGGGTTCAGGTTCAATCCAACAGATGAAGAGCTTATTGAAATACTACACTGCAAAGCTTCTTCTCAAGAAATGTCTTGTCTCAATTTCATTACTCATATCAACATTTATGACCATGAACCCCATCTTCTTCCATGTATAATATTCTTATTATATTAATGCCTTATTTTCATTTGTTTCCTAACTATGTAACTATATATCAAGGGAGGGACGGGTTTAGGAGAACTTGAGATCGATGGGAAATATTGAGCTTTCATTGTTGTGGAAAAAACAATCAAAATCACTAGAGAACACCTCAAACACTCCATTTTCGTAGCGGGTGCCTAATTAATAAATATGATTTCTTTTTTTCTTGGTTTCAGGGATCAAAACTCGAGCAGTAGGAAAGGACGAGAGATACTATTATTACAAAAGGGAAAACGAGAACTCAAGAGAAGTGGCAGGAAAAGGATGGTGGAAAGCAACAAGCCATGTCAAGAAAGTTTATGTGAATGATAATTTTGTTGGAATGAAGAGGCCTTTAACGTTCCACAGGTATAGAGACCATCATGGTAATCGAAGCAATGCCGTCAAGACCAATTGGATCATGCATGAGTATACTCTCCTTTCGAATCCAACGGTAAGTTACACGTAAGTACAAGAATAGCTTTTATTATATCTCTGTCATATGATCCCACTATCTAAATGCCTCGGAGCTTGAAGCGTGTGTATATATGACATTGTTGTCATGTAGACTTTTAGCATCAAAGTTGAAGAGTCATGAGTGTATTCTTTCGCGATATTGGCGTTAATTATTTTCGGTGCAATTTGAAGGAATGGAGACTTTGTAAGCTGAAATACAAGGGGAAGCCGAGCCTACAAGAAGAGATGGAGAACATTAGGGAATCTCAGAACTCATCAAGGCATGATTTTGAAGCTGTAAAATCAATTGAAACGGTACCATCCATTTCGAATGCAGATCAACAACAAGACCTTTTGGTTACTAATAATAATAATAATCATGAGTGGAGCTCTAATTATGTCATTGATGATCCTTACATTGATACTACTCACTACTTACAAGACTCCATTGAAGATCAATTTCCGGACCTTTGGTCCTGGCAGAATTTTACTTAACTATTGCATTATTATGTTATTAATGAGGTTCTGTGTATTAATTATGTATGTAAAGAATTATTGGTAATGTTAATGCAATTTGATGTGATATGATATGATATGATATCAGTTCTTTATATTCAGTGTGTATGTGATCATCTTTATGCATCTCATCAGAAGTAACAATTTTTCTAATAACTTTTATATATTAGTGGCGGAGTCAAAGCTAAATATTCGAACGAAAATTTGTTAACGAGTATATTTTTATGGTTACTAATGGAACTGTCAACTATAGATTCACTGATAGTATCAAATCCGTACAGAATTGGAGTAACGGAAGTACCACAGAACAAATATAAATTTTCGAATCTTATTCGCCACATGCTTTCTAATTGTAGTTTTCACCTTGTAGAATTAAAAGCTCAATTCTAATTTTTGTGATACAACCGTCAAAGACGGTCTACATTTTATTGGTTTTGATAGCTGGAGAACTAGATAAATATTACCAAATCATAACCACACCGAGAAATAAAAATAGTACTGGTATTAATTTTCTTTCGAGAAAAGGAAGCACACTAGTTAATTAGTTATTGTTCATTACTATATTTAATTATTGTGATCCTGTAATATTAACTACTCCTACGAAAATGGAAAAGTATATGCTAATTGTTTGGAGAAATTCTAGAATATTCATGTAGTAGAAATTTTCCAAGATAAGAATCAAAAGTGATGATGAATATATGATCTGTTATAGGATTCTTGAATAATGACATTAAGGATCTAATTAAGCATTGAGATTATGGTCAAAGAATAAAATCTTGGCAATGACAAAACTATTGATTCCATATCTAGGTTGATGTTACCCATCAAAAAAAGAAAGAAAGACTTGATCAATCCAACTATCAAAGTCTTTGGATTATTATTGTTTGTGTTTCAAAAAAGCTACTTCATTCTTAGGAGGTTGTCTACCTTTCTTAAATAGTCATTTTTTTTAATGAAAAATACCAATATTAAACTGTCTTTTTTAAACAAGAAAAGACCAATATTCATTAAGAGTACTCCACATGGTTAAAAACAAGTATCATGTTGTGAAGGGACAAGTATGATCTCCATAAAAGATTCTAGTAGGGAATGAACATAGATGGTACAATGAGAGATTTTGCATTATTAGATTCTAGAACATCAACTCTAGTAGTCATATTAATAATAACTATGAATCGTCAATTGATATTCAGTTTCTACCCAATAAAACAGAAACTAATGCATTTTGCTTAATATATATGAATTATTTTTTATTATTATATAGTAGTTAATATACTAATTTATATAAGCTTCCTTTAATTCAAATAAATGTGGCAAAATTTACATGGTGAAGATGAAGAGAAGACGATGTTGCTTGAACTTAAAATTGTTTTGTGAAAAATTTGGAAATTTTATCCAAAAAAAATCGAAAAGTGTTTGGATTTGTAAAAGTAAATCATAGGCATCTAAACATGTAAATAACATAATTAACAATTTTTACCCTCCAAAACCCAAATGGCGCTCACATATCTCACAACAACTCCTCTAGTTCCAAAAATCTTGGGACGATTCAAATGTCACAAAATGCCGAACACAAGATTCTCTTCCGAATTTCTCCAACCCAAATCTCAGATTCTTGATTCAGATCCCTTCCCAGGTTAGATAAATAAAAACACCACCTTTTACCACTCTCCCTAAATTACTATTCTGTCCCCCTTTCCCTCCTTCCATTCCAACATTAGTTTCAGTTGGATGTTTGTGGAACATCCTTCAATAACATAAGGGTACCCATTTCTAACAAGTTCATGTCTTTTTTTTCTTTTAAGGTTCAGGTGAAGCAACTGAGTCTAAAACTCGTGTTTTTGTGAGGAGAAAGAAGGCCAAAATTACTCTCCAAGTTGCTAAAAATGAGCTTCAGATTGAACCCAAGAAAGAGAAAGTATGGTTCTTTTATCTTTTTGCTTAAAATGTTAATATATGATGAATACCTCGTTAACCCCGAATTTACATTTTCCGCCTTTTATGTGATCATCAGTTTGAAATGTTGTTTGAGTTGTCAATGTGGTTCCTCTATGTTTTAGTTGTATGTAATGTTGGTCTGGAAGTTTGGACCTTGAGCTACCAGATTCGGGCCTGAAATAGATAGGAAACCGTTAGAGACGGGGCTGGAGTCTGGCCAGTGGCTCAAGGAAATAAATGAATGGAATAGTGAACATACCCATTTAGGAGAGGTTTATTTTCCTTTTACAGTGGATTGAGGTTGCTCTAGACACGTGTTGATCTCAGATTGGTTGGGGAGGAATAGTTTTGTTGGGAGGAAGGTTCCTGGAGCGGGTGAGCATGTGCTGAGTGCGTCTTTCTAGGGATGGTGACGTGTGTCCTTCAGGTGAGGCAGTTTATGGTGTGACCATTGTGATGATGGCACATATGGATTGTGAAAAGGACAGATATCATGTGTTGTGCACGTTGTTTCGGTCACGTGACTAGCTCGTGAGCTCGGTTTAATATGTACGGGTGTCAGTATGCTTGTCTAGTTCTTAAATAATAGCATTGTAGCTTTCTTGGTGGGAAAGACAATGCCTTTAACTTACCAAGTAATCATCTTTGCTTCGCGTATTTCAACCCAGCAATGAGAGGGAAAATTTAGTGAAGGCATATTTGTATTTGGATTGGTTCGAAGTAACGATTCCATATGTCTGGTTTCGTTAAGGCACTGGTCATTGTTGCTTGAGTGATGCTGATTTGTCTATTTAAAGAATATTGTTTACACCTTAATCTTTGGATTCATGTACTGAAGTGTAGATGTTTAACGCGAGGCCTGGTAGCTTCATTTAAAGTGTTTTGCTTTTTTTCTATATACAGCTGTGTGCACCACCCGAGATTGAAGACTTTGCATATAAAAAGCCTATTGGCTCTCCACAGTTGAGTAAGTTATATTTCAACTAGAAGATGGAAACGGCTCTATAACCGTATTCAGTCGGTTTTGATGTGATTATATCTAATGTGTCCACTCATGTGTAAGCTCGTTCGCAAGTGGACCATTTTTCGGAATATAGTAAAGAGAATTTTCATCTTCCTACATCTCATTCAACATTGGTTATTATTCTAAGCTCGGGTAGGGGCTACTAATGTTTTTCGTGTGGATGCTTCTGCAGGAGAGACAAAACCTAACACTGATGTGCTTCCTGTGAAAACCGAAGTCATTTCTACAATTAGTTCAGCAGGTACACAGAAAGGCTGTGTGCTAAAATTCGGTCATGGACTTGACACAAAACCTAAATAACTATTAAGGAGTTCAAGTTGTTTCTGCTAAAATTCTACTATATAAGAACAAAAAATATTATGCTTTCTGCTTTCTTAGTTTTTCAGATGTTCTTTATCTCATGCAGTTAAATCCCCTGCCAATTGGAAATTAGTCCTTGAAGGAATTCGTAAAATGAGATCCTTAGAAGATGCACCAGTAGACACAATGGGATGTGAGAAAGCTGGAAGTTCTCTTCCTTCTAAGGTTTGTCTTTAACAAGTTGATATTGCCTTGAGTAGAATCGAAATTCGAAACATCTGTTATAATAATCTTCTTGTCAGATGTCAACGTGCTCTTATAGTGAGAATATATTTTTCTTCTTCCTTCTGTTCGATAGAGCATGTAGTAGCTCGGTTTTTTGCGTATTAGATGTTCAATTTCTATTCTATTTTTATGCAAGAATTGCACAAAAGGAGTCCTTTGCAAGGATATAAAGCCCATTTTCTGTACATTTTTTAGCAGTCGTCAAATTTTGCACAATATGGTCTTCTAATATTGCATTTGACCTTGTTTAGAAATTAGAAGTCCACTAGATTGGTGATATGTTATTGTGCATATATATATAGCATAACTTTCTTGTTACTGCATTCTAGAATTATGCTTTAGTTGCTGCGGATCTTCTATCTTCTTCTCGTAGGATTCCTTTTTTCGTTTGTAGTTAACATGTCTGCAATAATCTGAAGGCCGTGTGAGAAACATTTTGGCAATGGATTAATGATGACACAAGAAAAGTAACTTAAACATTGCAATTACCTTCTTCTTTCAGAGAAGCTCCTATTTCTTATACCAAACGATTGGCTGTGTTCTAGTCCCTTAACTTATATTTTACCTCGTTCTATCGGATGTAGGAAAGAAGGTTTGCTGTCTTGGTGTCTTCACTTCTTTCTAGCCAAACAAAGGATCATGTAACGCATGGCAAGTCTTTCCTATTCTCTATCTTGTGCATGCGTTTAGGCCTTTCTTTAGGTGTTATTTGCCACATTCACTAAGAATATTCCTTTTGGAGTGCAGGAGCAATCCAGCGTCTTCATCAAAATAGTGTGCTTACTGCTGATTCCATTGATAAAGCAGATGAAACGGCAATTAAAGATTTGATTTACCCTGTATGTTTTCCTCAAAAACCGTATCAATATGTTCTAATCCAAGTAATAGTAATTGTTATTTCAAGGTCTTGCTGGTTACATATATTTCATTTGATAGCTTGTTGTACTACTACTATTTAGGTCGGTTTCTACACACGAAAAGCGGCTAATATGAAGAAAATTGCGAAAATTTGCCTCATGAAGTATGATGGAGACATTCCTAGGTCTTTGGAGGATTTGTTGTCGCTCCCGGGGATAGGTCCTAAGATGGCTCATTTGGTAGGCTCATCGCTCTCTTCATTACATTGCGATTTTCAGCATTTGTTTCTCAAGGAACATGTGCTTCTTTAGGTTATGAATATAGCATGGGAAGATGTTCAGGGGATATGCGTAGATACCCATGTTCACCGTATCTGCAATCGGCTCGGGTGGGTGTCTCAGCCAGATACGAAGAAGGTAAGTGCTCTTGCGTTTTCTACTGACAAAGTTCTTCAAGTTTTGATTTGAATGTATCACATGCTAAATTGTATGAATTTGAATTCTGATTTTGTGGAGTGAAGTTTATGGTTACTCAATTATCATGGTGTTCGCTTCTTTTCGTAGAAAACATCGACTCCCGAGCAAACGAGAGTAGCTTTGCAATTATGGCTTCCTAAGGAAGAGTGGGTTCCAATAAACCCTCTATTGGTACGTGTAACTAAACATGTCAAGTGAATTTAGCCAAAAAATAAAAGAAAATGTCAAGTGAACTGTGTCTTTAAATTGTGTCGTCGTGTCAAATATTCACCGATTGAATGAAATGTGGTTTGTGGATTACAAATTCACAGGTTGGATTTGGGCAGACAATTTGCACTCCTTTAAGACCTCGTTGTGGAATGTGCAGCATTACTGAGTTGTGTCCATCTGCATTTAAGGAGGCTTCAAGTCCTAAATCCAAGGTTAAAAAATCAAGTACAAGTTAGATGCTGTGTAATTCGCAGTTCGTTTTTGGAGTACAACATGGTCGTCTAGTTTTTGTGTTGTGTATTCTAGTTCTAAGCCTCAGTTTTGTTGCGAGGCAAAAAGCATCCTAAGATCCTTGCATTTTGTTATATACACCATGCAATTTTGTAGGAAGCTTATGACAAAGATGGTGTTCTTGGTAAGGACATGGGAGCAATCTGGTTCTGGATGGGGGATTTTTCATTTTGGTACAAAATATATTGTGCAACCTTGTAAATATCATATGATGATGTATGTCTTTTGGAAAAGTATCTGAACAAAATACCGTATGAATGTGATTTTGCATATTTATGCTACATGTCTTATTCCTATGCTTATGCTTCGTCTCTCATGCTTCTTATTTATTCAGCATACTCCCTGCATCTTGCCACATATTTCTTATATTTTCTTATTATTTATCTCGTATGGGCATTTGTAATAAATTCTACCACCCGTAACAGGTTAATGAGTTAATCTGTGCCACTGACCAAAATCATATAGTTGATAACAAGTAAATGAGTTAATTCATAACACGAATCATAAGGGAGGAAAAGAAAGAAAATCCATAGGTTAATACCGTAATTGCTAATACACAGTTTTCGTTGCCTTTAAATAAGCAGACAGTAATGTGTTCATAATGGTACAAAATTCGATAAACTATCAACCGCATGTTTCCATCAGCTTCCCTGCTTGTGGACATCTCTAGCTAAAAATAACATTAATGCTGTGAGGAAACTACATGACCACACGATCAACCCAATAAGCAACCAATAACTGGGTGCTAATTCATTAGGCTGACAAAGGTAGCTTGCTCCTGCGCCAGTTCCAGTAGTTAACTCTCATTGGATCCACATGTTCCAAGACGCAACAGACTGCTTTTGCCAAGTCAGGATCTAGTGCATCCAAGTTCGATGGTTTTAGTTCATTGATGGCATCCCGGAACTCTGGGTTAGCTTGAAAACCATGGCATAGAAGATCCAAAAGCATGCTCAGAGCAAGTATATGGTTGGTTCTTTGACTCAGAACCTTTAAACATACTGAAGAGATTTGAGGATCACTAATCCATGACTGGTCATCGTCTTTGTAGAGGCCACGGAGATATCGCCAAGGACTTTCGTTTTCAGGATTTCCTAAGATAGCCTCAATTGTGTATTTCACTTCAGACTCCCTCATGGCTTGTAGACCTCCCAGGAAGGGAGATCTAGTTATAACAAAATATCTCTGCGGTAATACAAATATACTTGTAAATATGCTGGCCAAAAAGGAAATTAAAGAACAACCAGAGGGCAGGGCCGGTTATGTGGACGCGTTTTTGAAAGTTGATAATACTTTTAAAAAATAACTATTATCATATGAAAGTTGATTTTTGGAATGAAATATGGAGTTGAACTAAAGCGGAAACGTGAAGCCTCTATGTTCTATTCAAAAGTAATGCATAGAGTGTGATAATAAAAAATTTAAAATGTCATCATGTTCTATAATATCCGATGCTTGCCTGATTCCAAGCCGAATTGTTGAAAACATCATCGTCGAGGAGCTGTGCACAATAGTCAAGTTCATCTTCCCATCCTCCCAAAGCCTTCAACACCCACTGCACAGAAAGGGGCAAACCGGAAACTCATGAAGAGAGATACCAATTAAGGACTTCTGAAACTGTCATATATAAAAGAAAAATTACGCGCATTCAACAGCAGATAATATATAAACAAACCTGTCGGTGAGACCAGGCGTGATAATTTTTAGCATCAAGGGAAATAATTTTCTTTGTAAACTGTAGTTCCCTGGCTGTAGCATCAGTGCCTAGTTTTTCAGCAACCCATCGCCTGTGATGCCTGCAAAGCATGATCATTTAGCATTATAAACATTATGAACCTCATGTACAGAATGAAGTTCCACTGGATAAGACCAAATCTACAATAAATATTCACATGGCAGCCACGGCCTAAAAGATAAAAACTAAAAACAGAGTAAAATATCCATTAGAAAAACAGAGCAAAATATCCACAGGGAACCACCAGAAACAAACAACATCCATTAACAATTTACCTTCAGGACCAAAAACAAAACGAGAGTCTATGTTCCCATTAGCTACCCATTAAGCGAACATATTTTAGACTAAATGGCATCAATGTAACACATCTCAACAGAACAAGCATGTCATGAACTCCATGGCAGATAGCTCAGAGTAACCTTCAACACATTCATATATCGTACATCTTGAACGAGATAAACATTACCATTGATTTCAACGGCTAGAGTACTTGAAATACATGCAAATTTTTTCTATTTTGAGCAATTCATACAACTAAATAAGTAGAAAGACATATGGAAAACAACTAACAGTAGAAAGATATATGGAAAACAACAAATGGGGCTCCTAAAAAATCAGCATGAGTATGCATACGTTACAACAAACAAAAAGAAGGCTACTTTCAATGATACAACACCCATGTTGCACCGAAACTCTTCTTTATTAGCGTTTTCATGCCTCATATCTGTCCCATTCAATTTTGTTTCTGTTTCTAAGTCTGTTTTAGGAACAAAAGTTCCTGTTTCCGTTTCAGTTTTCACTTCCGTGCAGCATAGTAAAATACATAATTCCCGACTCAAATCTTAGTATTTATGCAATTTCCTAAGGTGCTGTTCCCTATAAGCTGGAACATTGTGTACAAGGTGAACTTGGAACAATCGACTGCAACTTTTCCAACAAAGCGAAACAATAATCTATTTGAATTTCAAACTTCAATTACAAATTATGAACTTTCATTAGCTTAAAAACAAACATAAACACCTCACCATATCTGATAATTCTTGCTATTATCCTTGGCAATCCGCTCAACGAAATCCACCTCTTCGATAAGATCTACATTCAACGCCTCAAGTACTAACCGCCTGAAATGCCAAACCTAAGAATAAAAAGAAACACTAAAATCAATTCAACTGAAAGATATACCACGATGCTGTTCTTTTTTACTTAAATTCAGTTACAGTTCAGTAAATTCATTAGACATACAGTAAATAATTCCGTTAAATTTACCGTGTAGTTCCCGGGATTGAGGAGGATGACGTCGTGCGTGAGCTGGAGAGCGCGTGGGGATCGCTCATCGGAGATATAGATAGCGCGGAAGTAGTTCATGGTTTCCTCGAAGACAGGCTTGTAAGCGATCGGAACGACGGGGTTGGGGCCGTCGTTTTGAGGGACGGGAACGACGTCGGACCATTCCGGCCGCTGGCTCAGCGGCACCAAATTTTCCGGCCGCTGATCGTCGTCGGAGTCCATTTTTTTCCTCTGATGTGAAGGAATAATAATTAGACTATCGAGAAGATAAAGTTAAACTTAAAATAATTAATTTTTGGCTTAATACATATATAGCCTTTAAACTTGTTCTAGAATTACAATTAGCCGCTAGAACTTTAAAAGAATACAAATAAGCCCATATATTTGTCACAACGTAACAAATAAATTCCTACTTTCAACTTTATAAATGCTTAATATATACATATCAGAGAATAATATAAAAGACGTTGTTCGCCTTAACTATCAGTTTGAGCTTTTAGTTTAATCGATTAAGTAACATATCCCCTAAACTTGTCATGAAACTATAATTGTCCTCTTAAACTATTAAAAGTTACAAATGACCTATGTACTTCTCACGATGTAACAAATAGCACCATAATTTCGGAATCGGTGTATTAAAACGTACAAATTTTAGGTGGCATATACTATAGGTAAAAGATGATAGAAACTGTACAAATATCATAGAGTCCATAAGAGTCTCAAACCCTAACACATCAAATGCTCAATTAGATAAGAATAAGATGATAAAAATACAAATATTTTTTCTCAACGAATAAAAATTAGTAAGAAAATCGCTTAATACATCTATATCTCCTCCAACTCGTCCATAAACTGCATTTGACCTATCAACTTAGAGATGTTACAACTAATTCCCTCAACTTACATTTTTTTAACATATAAGCTTCAGACGACGACGTGAAACATTCTCCACGTGTCATCTGGCATGCTTTACGTCAATGTGAGAATATTCCACCTTAAGTTAATGAGTTATTTGTTGAAAAAATGCAAGTTGAGAGAGATATATGTTTAAAAAATGCAAGTTGAGGAGGTTAGTTGTAATGTCTTTTAAGTTGAGGCGTCAAATGTAGTTTATGAAGATGTATTTAGCCTAAAAAAATTAATGAGGGTTAGATTGACAAAAATTATAAATTGAGGAGTAATTGAACTTTATTCCAATAAATGTTTTCTTTAGTTATTATTTTAGTAAATTTTTCTCCATTGAGCTTCTTCCATTTCCCTCCATCAGAAATCGATGAACGATCAGAAGAGTGTTTGAGGTAGAAGAAGAAGAAGATGACCATAGCGGCAGGGATCGGGTACAGTCTACTTGCACTAGGACCCTCTCTTTCCCTCTTCATCTCCGTCATCTCTAAAAAGCCCTTCTTGATCCTCACTGTTCTCTCCAGGTACATCTTCTCCTCAACCCTTTTCGATTTCCCTTCCAATTTCTCTTTTTTAAATGATGGGTTATGTCTATATTTAGCTTAATTCAAATGGGTATTGTCTACTTTCTCGAATTAGTTTGATTTTGATTTGTTTATGCTGCCTTTTTGTGGGATGCTATGCAGTGCGCTGTTATGGCTTATGAGTCTCATTGTTCTGTCTGCTATATGGAGGGTTTTTCTTCCTCTCAAAAGCTCCGTCTGGTGGCCGTATGCGTTGCTTATAGTAACTTCTGTTAGTTTCCAAGAAGGGCTTCGGGTTCTTTTCTGGCGAGTTTACAAGTAAGTTTGTATCCCTCTACTTGGTTTTCGTTGTCGAGAAATATAACTTGGGTGCAACAAATTGGATTAAGCACGGTTGTAAATTATAGTGTTAGTTTAGATTGGCACGTTGTAAACATGTTTTTAATGGATTGTGATGTATGTGTCTATCAGTTTACAATTTATGAAAGGCATATTGGAACGTGAAGTTACTGTTCGTTGTGAGTGATTTTCACAATTTAGAGTTGTTAAGTTGACCATAGTTTTTAAAGGTGACGCCTTTTGTCGCCTCAAGCGAGAGGCGGCCCAGGCTAAGCCACCACCACCTTCCTATCTCAGCAGGTTGCCTTTTGACTTCCACTTGAAGTCTAGGCGTTTTAAGTCTCTCAAACTGATCCCTCTGCTTTCAACCTCTCCTCCACTCTAATTCTAAGGATGGAAAAGTGGAAGATTTTATAATATCGAACTTGATGAGGATTAGAGGCGTCTGTTGTCTGCTGTTTTCTGTGTTTTTTTAACTTTCTGTTTATCGCCTCACGTGCAAAAGGCGACCAACCTTTCTCTTGCCTCACCTCGATGCAATTTTTCACCCTTATCGACTCGACTCGCCTTTCGCCTTTCACAACTATGTATGAAAGGCATATTGGAATGTGAAGTTACTGTACTTTGTAATTGATTTTCACAATTTAGAGCTGTTGACTTGACTATTCAGTAACAATCGAAAGGATTAATGTGGCATTTAAAGGTTTGCAAGATAGAATTACAGAGTGAGAGAAAGGTTACTGCTTTTTGAATCATTCTAGTTGCTTATTTGTTCGGTTATGTTGGTCACTTTCCATTTTCTTTCGACTTTTGTCACTATATAAAAGTGCATTACCTTTGAGAAAGTTACATTTTGCAGTCATGTTATATGTGGACTGTAAGCTGCTACTGGTGTCTAGAATTGCCTATTGGTACCATCATAATGTTCTGAACTTGTGCAGGCGGCTGGAAAGTATATTGGATGCTTTTGCAGACAGGGTCTCCAAACCCCGCTTATTTCTTACGGATAAGATGCTTATTGCTATGGGTAAGCTTTTATGATCTTTCAAATTCTTCTTTCCTTGTTTTCCAATTAGTAGGGCCTACAGGCTACAAGTTCCATTTCGATTTGGGGAAAATCTAAATTCTTCTTCTCAACATGAAAGGACGATAAGTTGGTTCCTGAAGTGTTTTGTAGTTAGATATACAACTTGAACGGCCAGCGGTTTAGGGGTGCATATTTGATACTCATAAACGGACCCAAGCTTTTTCTTGTCATGGATACACAACGTTGGCTTCATGATGAATGTCAACTTACATTTGGCACCTGTAAAGGAACCAAGCAGATAGTTGGATAATGATTCGCCCAACAAATAGGAACATTCTCATTTCTTAACGTATTCTAAAAGAATCATAATACAGTTTTCTGCTGTAAAAACCTACCATTTTTCTTGATAATTTGATGTGTTAGTTGCTGTCGTTTAAATGGAATCATGCAGCTGGTGGATTAGGTCATGGTGTGGCACACGCTGTGTTCTTTTGTCTTAGCCTCTTAACTCCTGCATTTGGCCCAGCAACATATGTCATAGATAGTTGTTCCCAGATGCCATTTTTTCTTGTTTCTGGTAAGCTTTTCTTTTAAGAATATGTTTTTAACATTTTACTTTATTTTTCGTATTAATGAAATTGATAAAAGCATATTTGTCATCCAACACATCTACTGATATACTGTTTCATTATTGAACCCTAACTTTCTTATAAACCGTCAAACAAACAAAAAAATTGCATTGTTCTAACTTTTTTGTTGTTCAATTGCAGCTGTAATTGCTCTTGCATTTGTAACAATCCACACTTTCTCAATGGTCATTGCGTTCAATGGGTATGCAGAAGGGAATAAAGTGGACCAGTATTTTGTCCCCATAGTTCATCTTGCTGCAGCACTGGTGGTACAGACAAACACTCACTCTTCTTTATATTTTACGATTTAGAATTTTGCTCTTTTATATCCAATAATTGCATTATGAAATTAGAAATTGAAACAAATGAACTCTAAAGCGGTAATACCTTAGAAGACATGTTGAAATATGTTCATGATATTGGCTGTGACAGACTTAAAATTTAGAAGGCTTGCATCAGTAGAGTTGCTGCTGGAATGTTATTGCTTATGCTAATAGTTAGATCTTCCAAATCCTTATTAAAGCGATCGGAAATCATGTGGAGTCTGAAAACCGTAAAAAATGCTAATTCAATCAATGGTATTTTGCCTAATTATAAGATGATATGGTTGGCAATCAGAATAATTTCCTGTGGTTATTGACGGCCATTTATCAGTTTGTGGTGTGCAAAAGTTAGATTTCCTATTTTATGGGATTCCTGAAGATAGTTTAACTTTTTGTGGTAAATTTCGCCATGAGGGAAACAATCTAGTGGTCAAATTAGCAGCGTTTTCAGTTTTTTTCATAGCGATACTTCAGAATTTTCTACTCCATGTTCATTTAAATATTTATCAACATAATTTCTAGATCATTCAAGAGTGCATGATCAAAGATTGTCAGTGTGTGTGCACGTGCGTGTTGGAAAAATAGAAATAAATATGTTGGTCAGTTTTTAGGAATTCAGTTGCTTATATATCCTCTCAGAAATTTGGAGAATCGAAGTTTTAAAGTTGTACTTGTACACCTTAATTTAGTTATACACCTTCATACCTTGGATCAACATGTAATTGCTTGTGCAAATAATTATCTTCATCATTGTTCTTGATATCTTCTCAAAGAATCAATCTTTTGGTTTATTTGTCAGCAAATGAGAGCTGGTTCGAGGCATAAGTAGTCGGTAAACTTGCTTGTCAAGTTTTCGCTTTGAGCCCTCACTCCATCAAAATTTTAATCAGTCCTTTTTTCTGCAAGCACGGCTTACCAACCTTCTCTGTTGCTTCAAAAACGAATTTTATGATATTGATGTTATTTGCAGTTTCTACTTAAATTGCTCTGTCTTATTGTCTCATTTTTATTATACAGACCCTGGTAAACTTAGCATCTGGTGGATGTGTTGTCGGGATTCCGCTTCTCTATCTTGTGGCAATCTTAACATTGTTGCATTGCGCAAAAATGACATGGAGGAGATTGACAGAAAATAGAAGCACAGTGAGTAGCTCATAGCAAGTTGAGTTTTGCAAAGTATCTCCATTTCTCAGAGGAAAATTGTACCTATTTCGCCGGTGGAAAGGTTATGGAGGGCATACAAAAACTGTAGATGAAAGACAAAACTTGATTCTGTTGCAAAGTACATTGCAAGTTTGCAACATCCTAGCAATTGACTTATTCGTAGTATTGTCGAAACAGATGCATATAAGATCCAGAGTCTCATCGAAATATGATATTTTGATTCTGTTTTGAATCATATGGCTGCTTAGCAAGATGTAATTATGATGCATATTAATTGTGTAAACAATGATTATACTTTTCCTGCACGAATTCTTTTTCAGATGAAGCATAGATCTCTTTTTCTTGGATATGTTTTCTTGTGTTAGCTCCAATTTGGTTCTCGTTTTCACGTTTTATTCTAACCAATTGAAATAAAATATTTGGTCAAAGACAGGAATATATTTTAACTCACATTTCTATATCAATTTGTAAAACAAAAGAATTTAATCACTGACATTCAATCTGAATCTTAGATTTACTGAATAATACGCTGATTTACAACTCAAATGTTTAAAGAATTCTAACAAAGAATAGAAAGAACAAATTACATGGAACAAAGACAAAATTAGACGAGCACGAGCTGAACTATTCGTATTCTAGTTTCATTATTATGAAACATAAAAAATGATGAGGATACTTTTGATTTGTAATATAGACAAGTAGTATAATAAAGCGGATATGAATTTGAAAAACTATGATCAGTTACTACTTTGAGGGGCTACTTCTGTGATTGAATGTTATGTTCACTTGAGAAAAAACTTCCAAATATCTCTATCCGTCAGCTCCTTCACTAAATGAGCCCCGAAAATGCCCTCTTCATCTACCAGAGATCTCAGGTGCCGAACTCCATTACTGAACCCGACGTAATTTCTCTTGGTTGCCAGGTACAATACTCCATATGGTGGCCGCATACACTGCTTGTTCAATGTTAGAGAAATAAAGTTAAAAACGAGACCTTATCAAACACGTCTATTTGTGTGTAATCCATCTTTCATTGTATATCAATTGCTGAAAAGAAAGAATTGAGTACCAAGAAGTTGAGCATCTAACCTTTTTAATGAGGGCGTATAGCTTCTTCAAATTGGTGAGCGAGTATGGGATATCTGTCATCAAAATAACATCATATCCACCTTCTCCGTTATCAATCTCACTAGCCCTTTCCCAGGCTCGGCTACCTGAAAGCTTTCTTGACCGCCTCGAGGAAGTTTCCACCCCTACAGTGCTACCATCTAGGCTACTACATCCATCCATGAAATCCTCCTCAGAGAAGCTCAGGCTCATTGCTGTTGTCATTTCGGAGGCATCTTTCCTCACGACAGATAGCACACTTGGCAGTTCTTCCCAGTCCCCAGCATAGAAGCGCACTGATGGTGACAGGGTATGTCTTGATGGAGTAAGAGGGCTCTCTGGCTGTCGGCTCTGCTTGTCCCGAGCTTGTTCAAGGTTAGCAAGAACATTTGGTATAGTCATGCACCTTATGGATTCTGCATTCATGTCTTGAAAGTGCACTATGCAAGCCCCCTGCCATTACAAAAGTAGATCTGAACCATATAAGCTATTTATTTCATCAATATCGATTTATATCTAAAGACGAACTTACAGAAGCAACTATATTGACACATAGCAGTACTTAATATCGGATACAAGCTTCATAAAAGAGTACACAGCCTACGCCAATAATAGCTCCCTCGTAAACATACGAAATGATAAACATAGGAGCGTTGGATGTTCTTCTAACAAAGCTAGGTGCGATTTACTGAACTAAAATTTGGTGAGACATGTTAATTTATTCATAATGTTTTGACAAACCATCGTAAATTCATAATTAAAAAACTCAGAACGAATGCAATAATATGTTTAACAGAATTTACCTTCAGGCAAGCAAAGATCCCTGGAAGTCCATAGCTACAACCAAGCTGCAAAAATCAGAAAGCACATAGGTTCAAACAATGAAAAGATTATCAACAACATAATGTAAAAAAGAAAGCTAATAGCTATTAGATCACGGAAGTAAACCTAATGAGTATCATGCCTCTTTCAAATTCATGGAAGAAAATACGAGAAGTTGCGGAATTTGTTTTGATAATTTGATTACCTCAAGCACCCTTTTGCCTCTAAAGCTCAATTGTCCATCACGAATCTCATGCTTGAGTATATTTACTAGATCAATGGAGCTGTCCCAAGATTTCAATGATCCTATATTACCAGAAAAGGCTAAAGGTTACCAATAATCATGGATCCTAAATTTCACTGCAGTAATTTTTTTACTTTCAAGTATAAGCTGAACAATGGACGTGCTTACCATCAGATTTTGACGGTATCATTTCAGAACCACTGAATCCAATAATATCAGCAACACTGACTTTTCCCTGCAACAGAAAAATAGAGTCAAGCAAGCATATAACCCTTGACTATTAAGCAAGCAATGAGGCAATGTATCCATCGGAGGAAGAAAAACATTTTCTCAAGATGTCAATTACGGTTTTGGAAATTGTTCAACAATGGCCTCGTGAAAAATAAACCACAAAACGTATTCTACTAGAAAGAAACAAGAAACCATATTCCCATTAATCTAAATCAAGCAATGAGGCAATGTATCTGTCGGAGGAAGAAAAAGATTTTCTCAAGAGGTCGTCAATTGCAGTGTTTGGAAATTGTTCAACTATGGCCTCGTGAAAAATAAACCACACAACATATTCTACTAGAAGGAAACACGAAACAATATTCCAGTTAAACTAAATCTTTTGCACAAAATGAAAACCAATTGCAACATAGAGAAACCGTGAATAGCATCATGCATACCTTGAACACATTCATGCCTTGCAATTCAACATTCTCCCCTGCATATTTATAAGGATGAAACGTCTGCCAAGTGTAAAACAAGGATGTGAATTAACTTCAAGGGCATAGCTTTTATATCAGGTGATATCTCCACATCACACATTAAAGGTAAAATCACAAATTCCTACCTTTGAAGGGAGAATTTCAACTGCTGGAGATGGAAGGTGCACATCTCTCTCTGAAACACTAGAGATGCTGACATTTGCCCGGTCATGAGGCATCAAGCCAGGTATGCACTGAGCAAGCAACGCTGGTGCACGCATTGTAGTTTACCTCTTAGAAATCAATCCTTCAGAAAGAACACAACCTATAAAACATCAACATTTCACATCAATAATGTTTAAAAATATCTGATTTAACACCAAAAAGTCTTCTTAGAAATTATATAATTAAACTCAGATCATCAATCATTCACCATCCAACAAGCCAATAAGAAAGTATAACAACAACAACAAAGCCTACTCCCAAAACGATTCTGGGTCGGCTAACATGAACCATCATAGAGAACCGTAAAGCTCAAGTTGTGTTAGCATAACCCCAGCCCCCAGAACCATCCTTTAGAGGGTGCTTCTGGTCCTCCTGTCGGTTTAAATTACCCGTCTAATAAGTGGTTTCAGCCTCCCTGGTTTCAAAAATTCACTAGAAAAACTAATTTCCGATGACAAATTCGTCAGAAATCTGGAAAACAGTGTAAAATATAGGAAAAATTCCGTCGGAAACCTGAAACATTCCGTCGAAAATCTGCAATTTTCTTAAAAAAATAATCATACTTGTTTCCTCTTTTCCACAAAAATGCATACTTTACAATAAAAATTCTCACCCGGATGAAAACCACCCCCCACATATTGTAAAAAATCAGCAATTCTCTTAAAAAAAATCATACTTTTTTCCTCTTTTCGACAAAATGCATACTTTACAATAAAAAATGTCACCCGGGTATTAAATCAGCCCCGAACATTTCAACCCTGAATTCGCCACGGAAACAAAACAATATAACATAGAACAAAACAAAACAAGAAGTGAAAAGATACTCACCGAGAGAAGGAGATGGAAAATGGAGTATAGAATGAAAGGTAAATTCAAGAAATGATGTTATATGGAATGAAATGAAAATTATGATGGAAGAAAAGTCATAAATCTAATTAGAGAAGAAAAAGAGTTTAAGTCAATAAATAAATAATAGATTAGATTAGATTAGATTAGATTAGATTAGAGAGACTCTGTTCTTACTACCAAACCAAACCCAACATGAAGATGGATGCGCCCAAGAAGCTTCTCATTCAATACTATGTTCTTTATTCTTTATCTATGTATTTCCTGTATTACCCTTTGCTTTTGTAACGGTTTCTGAATCTAGTTCTTCTTTACTTTGAGTAATATTAATATCAATTAAAAATTCACTTTAGTAAATCCACATTTCCTTTTGTTTCAATTCAGTTTAGTACTAGCATTTAAATGCGTTCATTACTAAAAAGAAACACGAAGGCCTAAGTTATAAAAGGAAGATTGTACCTGAATTTAATTAGGATAGTGTTCCTTCCAATGGAATGCAGCCACGTAACTCTTATTATAAGAATCAAGTCAAGATTAGTACGGATCATGTTAGTAAGGATAATTTGAGTTTCACTTCAGCTGGAGGTATTTTTCATAATAGTAGTTGAGATTAGAGGGGGGCGGGGTGTATTGTTGTGAATTCTAACATTTGTACTGGTTTTTTTAGCTAATTTTAGAGTTTATATTGTAGTCTCCATTTAACTTAGTTGACGGAGTTTAGGAAAATTGTTTTAGAGATGGATTCGAGTTCGGTGCTAACGCTAATGTCGGGATAGGTTGGTGGCCATCACCCTCTCTTAGATGGATTAATTATCAGACAATAAAGACTTAAAGACTAAGAGTGTGAAGTGATTTTTCTTCACGTTTATTGCTAAGTAAACCAAACCTGCTAATTGGATGACAAAATTACGAACTCTCTTACCTTAAATCATTAAGAATGTAATATTACATACTTTTAAGACATTCTATTAGAAGATTCTCATTTCTTTATAATTTTGTTATTTTGTTCTACCAATTTATTTCATAGGTTTAGTAAAAATGAAGAATGGAAATTTTGTTAGGTAAAGTATGATATAATTTTGGAAGAGCGAAGTCAATACGGCGATGGTCAACCATATTTGGTTAACATCACCACGTGAAACAATTTAGTGGACAATTTGACCAAATTATGAAGAAGAAGAAGATTGCATCTATTCTTCCATTCATCTATCTGTTTATTCAATACAAAATCATACTTTTAATTTCAGATTTTTTCTTTATAATTTCACATTTATAAATTGAGACTTTATTCAAAACATATTTTCAAGTTTGAATGGGATAAGTTGTAATTCATTTAATAAAATTAAATATTATTTGATTGTTTTGATGGAAATAGCAAAATAGCATAGAATTATACTATTTTTTTGGGATTATAAATTGAAGTAAATGTGTCTAGTAAATTTCCAAGTCGAATAAGTAAATGTGTCTAGTAAATGTGAGAAAAGGAATGAACAACTTTACATTGATTTGATTTTAGCATTGAAAATTCAAACTTCATAAAAGAAATTATAACTCCAAAATTGACAAATTTGTTATAGATGGACCTTGAAACCTCATTTTTCAATGTGAAATAAATTTAAATTGTTTTTCCTATTCACAAGTTAGAAATTGTTTTTCTTTTTGTATGAAAAGACTTGAGCTAATTTCCTTCAAATATATAAAACGGTAGTTGTAGGCAAGAAAGCTCATTAATCTTCAATTATCTAAATGCTTACGAATATCTATTGTTTGTATAAATGAAATAAAATGGCACATCACACTTGATAACAATCAGTGCCATAGCTAGAAAGTTTTGTTAATGGGTCAAAATTTAGTACATATAAAGGGAGGAATTATGAAGGGATTCGAGTCCTCTAACATTACTTGAGAACCCTCTCTCAATGTTTGATATGTGTTATATGACCTATTCAATTGATAGATTATACGTCACATGTCAAATATCTAACGGAAACTTTAGTTGAGGACTCTGATCTCTAATAATTTTCTCATAATTTCCCCATATAGAGAGTATATACAAACAATAAAAAGCCTGCAACTAAAAAAATTGTCGTAGCAAGAAAGTTTCGTTAGTGAGGTCAAAATTTAGCACATATAAAGAGTAAATATACAAACAATAAAAAGCCCAATTATATAGGTTGGTGGGCCTATAGGCTGCCTTATTGGATAATAGGGAGAAACCCAATTATATATTATTGCTTATGGCTTATTGGACTCATGTCATATGGACCATATCATAAGTATGATAATGTGTCATAATATATAAGGAGATTGTGTTCTGAATTGGTAACCATATGATCATTTTAGAGGTTCTTCATACACTTCTTAGATGATCTCTTTCCTAATTAAGACTTTGTGCATACGCTAGGACTTTAACACGAGATCTTAGCTTAAATGACTAGAGGTTCTTACTGTTCAAACTAATCTTAATTGGTACAAAGATGAAATTTTATATGTTATAGATTGGTGAATGTATTAATTGACCTACCGAATTAATTAATTAAATAGAAAGATTAAAATTTAGTGCATTCAAGTTTAACAGAGAGTGGAGTTAGAATTTTTATGTTCTCCAATTGAACTGAATAAGCTGATGGCAAATATCACAGTTGAACCAAATTGTTTCTATAATTTTGATGAAAATGGACTAACTTTACATCACAAACAAAGAGATTGAAGATAAATATTTATGAAGCTAAAATGGCATGCATAAAAAATAACAAAACCTGAGAACTTTGAATGGCATGAATAAAGGAATAATTCTGAAAAATGATACTCACAACCTTACAACGCGGTTTATATATAACGAAAAATATGTTCACATAACTCTCTATTTCGAATATGTATGATTCAATTTACCTCATCGTCATCACTTAGAATGATTGACTCATTGATCGGATCTTCTACCTCTACTTCGGAGCAGATCGTTACAAGTCAACGAATTTTCGCCAGGTTCGTCTCCGATCAAGCATATACGCATGGATAGTCGGCTGGTAGAAAATGTAATAAGCGGATCCAAATACTATATACAGATTTGCCAATTTTGACACAAATCCAAAACTAGTTGATATATCAGAAACCACCTAACTCAAAAGTCTCACTATCTATTTATATTTCCGATGTAGGACTTAATTTATTCCTACCACATCGTCATCCCTTAAGTTCCGCTCATAATTCATCATCTACCGAGAAAACATCATCGTTGAATTCATATTCCACCCCTTCATGTCCATCAAACTCCTCCAATCCCATCACCGTCTCTATCGATTCTTCTCCGATATTATCTTCCAACAAATCTGAACATACACAAATTGATAGTTCTTCATCTACTTTTCTTGAATTCTCCAATCTTAACCCCTCAAAATCAATCATTTTTTTAACTTTCTTGGAAGAACATTCAGATAAACCCGAGCCAAACTCGAGTGATCTTCTCTTGGAATCACAAGTACTTCCCTTCCGAGGCGACATCGAAAAGCATCTCCAAGTTTCCGGTGAACTCCAATCGGACTTCGACTCTGACGGCCAGAAAAGAGGCTCTTCTGCCCTAAAATCTTCTAAATCTACACCATCAGAATTTGCATAAGACTCCGAATCAGAAGAAAACTTGGAGTTTTCAGAATCTGATACCTCCTGAATACTGGTTACCGAATTCTTCTCCTTGTTCTTCTCAGCATTGTCTAGATGAAGATACGAGTCTGCTAATGTTGAGAGCCAAGAAATGAGAGAATCATCCACGGAGGGACGCAAAGATGAAGAAAGTTTATACTCTCGAAAAAAGGATGACGGAGATGATGAAGAAGCTGATGAAGATAGCCAAAAACACTCGTTATCATTTTCGACAAATTGTTTATCAAGATCAATGTCTTCTAATTCTTGGAATGGAGAAATAGCTTCTTTTCGGGTTGCATTCTTCTTCTTATTTTGCCACGAAATCTTCGTGGCAGTTCTTGCAAATTCCTTTCCATTGATTGTCATTTGTTGAAGTATTCTGTAAGAAAACAGTGTTACATAGAGGTGATTTACCTAGTCAAATAAACAATGTAATACAATGAAGAATGTTTAATTTTGCTTAACTAATTGATAAATTAATTAAGTTGATGATCAGGACCGGCAATTAGGAAAAATTCCAAAAAGACTAGACAGAATTAACTATTTAAGTATGAAAAAGAAAGACAAAATAAGTTCCAAAACTCCTTTTTAATTTTATTATTATGGACCTTTACAACAAGATATTTATATGATTTCATCTTAATTTCATAGAGTATACGCAAATATGATATCAAATGGTGAACATTCAGACCAAAAAATTAGCTGATAGTGATAGCTAAAGCCAAGAATACTATTCATTATCTATATATGTTAAATATGGATTGAAGCAATACTAAATTAATAATTATCTATGTTGAATTCGAATAAATATATCAACTATGAGCAGTAAAAGTATACCTAGTCAAGAATTTGAAGAATGTAACACCATTACTAACATTTCAAAGTGTCCAAAATAATGACCCAAACCTATAACTAACAACTCTTACGGAATTTGGTTGATTTGTTCAACTAATTGATGAAACTTTAGTCGCAAAGCAAGAATGGAAACATAGTATATACTATAATGACAAAGTCAAAAGACATTATGAGATAATTTTTTTAATTAATATGACGGTTCGAGAATATTTAGATGTAAAAAAAACGTGACTCACTCAATTGAGATTTTCTGAATATGCTAATGAACTCGAAACATAGCTTAAGCAAGGTATAGATTAATTAGTTTGATTTTGCTAATTAGCCCTTTTTTTTAACACAACCAACTCTATTATATATCGTTTATTTTTTATATTGTATCTTTTGTCAATGAATCAACGTCATGGATCTTTCAGCTAAAAGAACATTGCTTGTTTTATTCATCGTAAATTGTATTTTTCTTCTTAAATTTCTATATAGTCATAACATCTCACATGTTAAAGACACATATGTACAAATCTCCAACATAACTAAAAAGAACATAACCGACTTTTATTTATTCATTAGCTGACTTAATGTGATGAAACATAAAAGTATCTTAGGTTGTAATAACACATTGAAATAAAAACAATGAACGTGCACTCTACCAAAATCAAGATAATTAGGGGTTTAGGATGTTTTCCCGAGCGAAAAAACATAACTTAATTAGATACATGATATATATGTCAATGTAAGAACAAACAGAAATTCCTGTGACAATAGTTAAACAAAACACAAGTGATGGGAATTCAAACAATTAAGATCCCAAAATTTTATTAAATCTGAATATATAGAAAAAAACAACTAAATAAATTAATAATTTAAATGTAAAGAGTACCTTGTTTTGACTGCAAGAACTGCAATAGGGAAGCTGCGCTGGGACTAAAATTGAGCAAACCCTTTTTTTTTTTAAGACAGAGCAGATACAGATAAATATAAGGAATTCTAATTGTATTAATATTTGGTTTGTCCTAATTTTTTAATTAATTAATTTGTTTTCTTCTTCTGGCGTTCTATTTATTTAATTTTCTTTCAATTTCATATTTGGTAAACTTTTTGTATTGCCATATTTGAGATTCAATCAGATTGTACTTTTTTTATTTGAATCAATTATACTGGGTTGTCAAAACCATACATGTGAAAGAATTGAAAAAGGTAAGGTGTGAAAGGTTAGAGGTTCAACCGAGGCTCAACAAATGTCACGCCGGTCCAAATGCATCTCAATGACCAAGATATAGTCCAATGGTTGTGATATTTCTTAATTAGAAATTACTAAGCATATTTGTACATATTAATACGTAAAAATTAAGTAACGTCCAGTTTAGCTAGGAGAGAGAGAAACTTACTACTGCTCTACTTTACCGGAAAAGCGCACAAGTACATCGACGAAGATCGATACATCCAAATAAAACAATCTATAATTTTATTATGTGTCTTGGTTTAGTGACAGAACCTAATGTTACTTAACCGATTGAACAGTTAAATATTATGAGTCGAATTAGACTTAAACTTTGCCGAGAAATTCACTCTGGGCTATTGGAATGTATAAAGTAGGCTTGAATGGGCTAAGACTACATTGAAAAGATCTAGGACAAACGTAGCCCAACAAAGAGTATAGGGACCCAACAGAACAATTCTAAAAAATTCAAGCTCGCAAAAATACATTTTTTTTTTTTGCTAGTGGTCACAAATACGGTCATCAAATTAAACTATACAACACAAAAAAACTCAAAATATCAGTTTATAACAGAACACACTTTCCTAATTTCACCCTGAGTACCTGTCATAACACCAATATTACTCATCTTAACCATAGATTTAGCAAACTCAGAATTGAAGTTTCCTCGAGCACCCGAAAACTGTTGAACAAATGGTCTAGTAGAAGCATCCGTCCACAATTTCTGATCAGACTCGAGTATTCCTCGACCATTTTTAAGGTTGTTGAAGAATGACGAATCAAATTTGTTTTCACTTCCAATGTCTAAAGCAACCCGCTTCGATCCGTCCCCGTTTCTCGGACAAAGTGATTGTAATTGAGGAAGGAATGTTCGATCAATGGTCGGATCTGAAACACTTGTTGTGGTGTTGTATAATCTGTAACTGAACAATTGACATGATGTTGTTCCTATTGTATGTCCTCCTGTATTAACATTGATCCAAAAACATTAGAATTAATGGTAATATTATTTTTAGTTATAAGGATATAACGTTAAAGTATCGGAAAAATCCATCGAACTAAGCTATTGATGTAACCTTAATAATAAGTGATGGAAATGATCACAAATATCACATCCTTACAAATATAGATATCCCTAAACGACTATTACTACCCTGAACCCTTGTCAAGAATGACATGCTCAGGAATATTCTCGGCATGTCCTTAATATATAATGTCCTAAATATACATAATGTTAGATTAAATAACATATTATTCATATATAACATATGCTCATTAATTCTGCTTTATGCTGAAACTTCAATACATTAAAATTTGAAATATTCGATCTGTTGGTCTAGAAAACTTAAATATCATATCAGTGCAGTATTAAACATTATAATAGTTTTTTCTTTTCGAAAATAACATTAATAGGTTACTTTTCGTGATAAGAAGAGTATATATATATATATATATAAAAAAAAACTTACCCACGAGAAGGACAAGATCTCGAACGGTAAGACCCCTAGAAACAAACAATCTCTTCTGATCATCAATGGAATCTCTGAAGCCAGGCAATGTTGCATTTGCTTCCGATTGCAACGAGATTCGCCCATCTCTACGTCCAGTAGGCACCTTCCACGTTCGCCCACTACTCTGTAAATAATGTTATCGGGTTTAGTTAGAGACTTACGGTTACTTTCGTATAAACTAGAGCCTAAAAAATAAAAGTGTCCAACCGACAAGGAATGAACATCTCTAAACTTTTATAAGCTGGACGTTAATTAAATTATAGAAGTTTTATCACTTCTCTACGTGGATGTATTTAGTGATAACCAAAGTTTGAGTTACATACCATGAGGTAAAAACTCAATTCACTAGTATAATAGCAATCTTTTTTCTCTTTTGGTTAACTTAATAGCAATCTTTTTTGTCAATCAATATCATTAGGTCTAGAAACTTACCAGAACAACCACGTCTCGAGCAGCAAGAGCGAGAATATCAGCACAAGAAACAGTTCCAGGACACGCAGCTTCGAGCTTAGTCTTAGCATCACCAATAACATCGTACCCAATCAAACCACTATTCTGAATAGCTGTTTTCTCAGTGTTTGGTCCATCAATGAGAACAGAACCATCACAACCTCGAACGAAGCAATCATGGAAATGCATCCGTAATAAAGCAGGAGCAATTGCAGAATTAGACCTGACATGAGATTCAACGGCTGTCTGTACAATAGATTCAGCTTTCGGACATGTTTTCGAGTAGAAATTAACACGAGTTCTTTGGGCTGAAGCATGACTGCCACTAAATATTGTTATTAAGAACAACACAATACTTATGGAAGTTAATGCTTTGCTTATAGATGTAGTAATTACTCTAATCTCCATATTTGGATAGTGAAATTTGAGGAGTGGAAAGTTGTTTTGGAAACTGTGATTTTTGAGATTATGATTTGAAGGTTAGTTTGTAGTGTTATGGTTGGTTGGTCGGGAGTGAGATTGGAGTACGAGGAGAGTGTCTATATATAGGAAAAATGGAAAACGAGGGTAAAAAAAAACTAATTTAGGATAAACTACACCTATGGTCCCCTAACTTAATTTGCTTTTATTTTTTACCCTTTCCGAATTCCAAAATATGGAGAAATTTACTATAAACCGAGTGAAATGAATCCTTTCAATGAAAACATGACAATTGTGCATCTTTTTTCTTTATACGAATCATTTTCTAATGAGATGTGTCATTCATCTCATTTTCATTGGTCGGGTTCACACCCGATCTATAGTAGAATTTCTTCAAAATAAAATATTATATATATACCCTAAAATATACTTTGTAGTACTTTACTAGGCTAGCTAACTAGTGTTTTGGGTATTGAAATTTGTAAGGAACTCAAAGTCCCTTTGTTGTAGGAGTTTTCTTGCAACACATGAGAGGTTCGTTTGCACGGTGTGAGCACAATGTACACTTAGATCACTTTCACGTGAGGTCATGGAAAGATTGGTTTGAGAACCCGTTGCTCAAAGGAAAGGGGAGCTTTTGATTGTGGCGCGGAGCTATATGACCCAAAAGTGTAGACTATAAACTCTTTAGGGAATGAGACTTTAGAAAAAGCTCAAGAAGCTGAGCGGCCAACTCTCTTAGGAATAGTGAAAAAGTAAACGAAGCCTAGAATTTTGAATATACTCAAAGGATTCCTTTTATTTTATAAGTTGTTGGAGTTGCTATTAGTTTTTCGATTGAGGGATTGAATTGTGCCGGCAAAAAAACCTCAGTGCACGTGTATTGCATATAGCACCCTCTGACATGACTTGTGAGCTTTATGACCTTAATTAGCCATACTAGCTTATATGTCTGAATCTCGAGCTCTCAGCATTTGGGAATTTGAAACGTATGATCCATGTATACTTAATATATCTCGATTCAAAATATTTTCGAAACTTTTTATATTTAAGCTACAACTTTCTGGATACACAATATATGTTATTTTGACATATGATGACCACCTTTGCCATTGATAAAGACAATTTCAACAGAAGCGTATAACCATTCGTTGTTGATTTGATGGAAACAATATCTTATATGAAAGTTTAGTTTTTGAATCTTTTAATTTATATTTTTAATGCATTGAGTCAAAAAATTTGGAAAGTAAGTCAACAAAAGAAGGCTAAATGAGTAAAGTTGCTAAAACAATGAGTTGGATTAATTAGATACATGTTTACTGTCAGTGGAAGTATGTTGTCTTATTTATTTCATGTGAATGTGGCACTATGCTATTAGATATATATGTAATGTAACCTTCTATGTACATAATATAATAATTATACATACATAATGTTTTTATATTAATGTCCTTTTCTACTAATTAAGAATCTTATCAATTCTCTAAAAAGAATACTATCAATTAAATCACATGCGAATCCTTAATCTTTAAGAATTTGTATAATAACCTTTTAAAAGAAACCATATAATAATGAGAGATGGTATATTGGATTAGTTATTTTGTTGTGGGAGTCTGGAGATTATCATGTCTATTTGGTCAATTACACCTATGAGCCCTCAATTGTTTTGATATCCTAAAAATTTCAAAACAGGATATTAATTACAAATTTGAACTTGCATTCTTATATAATACATTCATCAAATTAAAAATGATGATGTCAAGTAAACGTAAATTGATCTAGTTCCAAAAGAAAAGGTACGGTCTTGAGTTCATCTTGACAACAAGTGAAATTTTAAAAAATGTTTATCAAACACTGTGTGTTTAATATAATTTTCCATGGATTGCACAGCTAAGAGACATAATGACATTTTTTTTTATTTAACATTTTTCCTATAAGCATAATTAGAGAAAGAAAAAAAAAGCATTAAAATATAAAATTATTTATTATACATATTCGACGTTATGCAAATATTTTGTAGGTGCAAGTAAGTGGAAGTATAATGTGTATACCACTTACTATGATCTGTTCCAATAAGTGTGGCACAATTTTTGTTTTCTTTATTTCAAATCTATTTTATGCATGTGAATCATGATTCAAAATATATATTAAGAAAATGAGAGACATAAGACACAATTTTTTTTTTTAAAAAATAAACTGTGAAGCTAATCTGAGCTGTGTGTGATTTAATTATTAATCTAGTCAAAGTTATTAATTTGTCGGGAAAAAGATCTAGTCAAAATTGGTCTTTCAATTTTAGAATACTTTGAATTATAGCAACATAAACTTTCAAAATAATGGGAAGAATCCCTAACTGGCGATGTTTTGTGGAGGCTGCTGTTTGTTTTCTGGGATGCGCACGTTGCCGGATGGACTGCCGAATAGTGATGGGATAGCGGAGGATATGGATACTAATGGTATGAATATGTGAGATCTTATAGTAAGGTCGTTGAAGGAGACGAGATGGAAGAACCCTCTATGACTGTGGATTTGCAAGCATAAGGGCTTGTCTCCGTTGCCCTAGATAATCCTTTGAAGCACAAATATATTGTTGTTCGAGAATTATTAGGGGAGTGGTCACAACCTTGGAAGGATGCCTTGATTGTTAAGGTACTTTGTAGGAATATGTTGCTTTGCAAAAAGAGCTATGAGAATATGGAAGCCATTGGGAAAGATTGATATCACGGATGTTGGGCATGATTTTCACATTGTCATGTTTGATAAACCTTGTGATCGAAACAAAGTGGTAGAATTGGACCCTTGGACAGTCCAGGGTCATTATCTCACTATTAAAACTTGGTCTTTGATTTAATTTATTGCAGCTTCAACAACTATTAATTCGACTTTGGTGTGGATTCACTTTCCTGACATGCCGGTTCAGATGAATATAATGAGAGTTTTCTGAAAACTATTTCTAATTCCTTGAGGAAAGCGGTGAAAGTAGACTTGAATATTACTCTTGAAGCCTCCCAGAGGAGTTTGCACGCGTTTTGTATCGAGATTGATTTAGCCAACTTAATTTTTCACCTTTCCTTTTTCTATTCCACTTGTTTTTCACTTAATTATTTTTGTTTTGGTTTCTTTTCTTTTCTCATTTTTATTTCTTTGTATGCAACTCTTTTTATTTTTTTAATTATTTTGATGGAAGAACAAACAAACTATAGGTTAAAAATTTAAACATTTGTTAAAAATGAAAATTCTTGCATACCTCCAATAGATACAATTTTATTTTTTTTTAAAATAACAATTCCAACAAGTATTGCAATAACAAATTAATAGACTAGATCAATCAAAATTAGAATCAATCGATGACAGAACTGAAGATTTTTTCTTTTCCAAACATATTATCTGTATATATTCTTTGTTGCAAAGTATGTGCTTTATTTTTCTTGAGAACAAAATTAATTACCTTATATTCACCTCTATATTTTTAGGCTACAATTAGTTCAATAAAACAAGAACTAATGTATATGCATGTATATATTTGTCACTAGATATCCTCAATAAAATGGAAGGACAATAGTAACTCTTTGTTTAATTTGTTAAAAAAGAACAATTTAATAACCAACTTCATTAAACTCTCCCATTTCTTCCTGAAATTCAGTTAATTTCTCCATCATTTCCATTTTAGTTTCTCTAAAATTTTCTTCCTCTCTTCCCCCTCACCATACCTAGAGGAGGAAGAAAAAACGAGAAAAGACACAGAAAAACAGAAAGCAATAAAACCCCAATTAATAATAATCATCCTCACTTTCATCCTATGGGAGGGTGCATTTCGGGACCTTTAAAGGCAGGTCGAATAATATCAAGAAAGTTACATTTGGACAACCGGCCGAGACCCTTGTCCGAAAACGGGTTTAGCTCCCCGAGATCATTCCTGTTATTAATCGAGAATGTGATTAATGAGCCGAAAGGAGATAACATAAAAGAAAAATACGAATTCAGAAAAGAATTAGGGAGGGGTGAATTTGGGATAACGTATAAATGTCAAGAAATTGAAACAGGAAAATGGTATGCTTGTAAAACAATTTCAAAGGCGAAATTGAAGACCGAAATAGATGTGGAAGATGTAAGAAGAGAAGTTGAAATTATGAGACATTTACCAAAACATCCAAATATAGTGAGTTATAATGAGGCATTTGAAGATAAAGAAGCAATTTATTTAATAATGGAAATTTGTGAAGGAGGTGAGCTTTTTGATAGGATTGTTGCTAAAGGTTATTATACTGAACGTGCTGCTGCCATGGTTATTAAAACTATTTTGGAGGTTGTCAAGGTAATTTAGCTCGAGGTTTCTTACCTTTTCGATTTTGAGTTTAATGCGTTAAGTTATCGATTACAGCTAGTTAATAGGACGATTAGTTGTACATGACACCAAGTTCGGACGTTAAAAGGGAAATGACATGATGTCATAAAATTGCATTTTAAACCATTTATAAGAAAAATTTGTACACTTCTTGTGCGTGTTCTAGCTAGGAAAAACCTTCATTTCAAACTGTAAAAAATGAAATTTTAAAGGTACACTAATGACCTATCAACTTTAAGTTTTTTTTTTAGCCTGGACTTAAAAAATGGACATAAAAATTCTGAATTTCGCCCTTTTAACGTAAGAGTACATAAGCTTGTAACTGGTAACGAAAATAAAAAAAAACTAATTAAAGTAATATATAATGCACAAAATACATGCCATTTTTTATGAACTATTATGTATTTAATTACATTAATTAATTTGCAGATATGTCATGAACAAGGAGTAATCCACAGAGACTTGAAACCTGAAAATTTCCTGTTTGTAGATGAAAGCGAAGACTCGGACTTGAAAGCTATTGATTTTGGGCTCTCCATATTTTACGAACATGGTAAATATCATAATATAATTTTAAGACTATACATATAAACGATCACAGATTCATGATTCACTAATAGAAAGTAGTTGTGATAATACGACTAGTAGATGCTCAAACCTCCCAAACCCTGGATCGGTCCGTTAATATGTGTGAAATGAATTAATAAACTAACAAAGTTATGATGTTAAATAACAGATTCAGGGACGAGATACAGTGAAATAGTGGGGAGTCCATATTACATGGCACCAGAGGTTTTAAGGAGAAATTATGGAGCTGAAGTTGATGTTTGGAGCACTGGTGTTATCCTCTACATCTTGCTTTGTGGTGTTCCGCCTTTCTGGGCAGGTTCGTATTAATATTCAATATTATTGTAACGACCCGGTCCCGAGCAAACCGAACCTAATGTACAAAACAAATAATAACATAAATATACATTGGTGATTATGCAGAAACAGAAGAAGGAATAGCACATGCAATAATAGGAGGAGATCTAGATTTGACAAGGGATCCATGGCCCTTAATTTCTCAAGATGCGAAGAATTTAGTCTCTGAAATGCTTGATCAAAACCCTTATAGCCGTTTGACTGTTCAAGAAGCTCTTGGTAACTATCATTAATTATTTCATTTATAACTCCATTAATTTTAATTTTTATTTTGATAAGAACTTCATTAATTAACTTATAAGTATTTAACCAGATCTTAAATCAATTAATTAACAAAATATAATGTGTATTTGATGAAACTAAGAACATCCGTGGATCCGAAACGCGAAAACTGCTCCAAACATCAATCTTGGAGAAAATGTGGCAACTAAAATTAAGCAGTTTTCGTTGATGAACAAGTTCAAGAAGAAGGTTCTTAGTGTAAGTTATAATTCATAAAATAAGATTAATGTTAATCTAGGCAGGTAAAAGTGAAGATTAAGTAACTAAAGAGTAATTGATTTACAGGTTGTAGCGAACAATTTGACACATGAGGAAATCGATAAAATAAAAGAGACATTTAATTTGATGGACACCGACAAAAACGGATATCTTTCGTTTGATGAACTCAAAATAGGCCTGAAAGAGATTGCTCATCCTCTTCCTGATCCTGATGTTCGTTTGTTAATGGAAGCCGTAAGTTTTAATGATAGACTTATTCACAAATTAATGATTTTACAATCAGACTAGTAATATTACATTTTACGAATTGAGTAATGATAATTGGTGTTATTTGAAAATGAAGGCCGACGTGGATGGAAACGGAGCACTATGCATGGAGGAGTTTGTTACAATGGCAGTACACTTGATAAGAATTGGAGACGATGAAGAAAGTCTGCATCGAGCTTTCAATTTCTTCGATATGAATAAATCCGGTTACATTGAGTTCGATGAATTAGAAGACATCATGCTTAGTGACAAAAACATTGATCCCAATTCTAAGCAAGTCATTAATGACATCATTACTGATGTCGATCTTGATCGGGTAATTTTCTCCATTGCTATTTTTCGTCCTTTTCCAATCAAAATTACCCTTTTTCTTTTGTATATAGTTTTTTTTTTTTCCCTTTCAACTCAAGTGTTTCATAATGAGAGAGTTTGTAGGTATTCCGAGTTAATTTGCTTTATTTGCATGTCGTTTTTTTACCAAATAATAGATCACAGTAGAAGCCGTCTTAGATGGGTCAAAGGGCAAATAACGCTTTACCCCTAAATTATTAGATAACTGTAATCAATAAATTATACAGAAAAAATATAATGGTAATATTTGTTTCGCAATACAACAGGACGGACGAATAAGTTATGCAGAATTCAAAGCGATGATGAGAAACGGGATGGATTGGAAAATGGCATCTCGACAATACTCAAGAGTATTACTCAATGCATTGAGTGTCAAATTACTCAAAAATGGTTCAACTCCCCTTAAAGCATAATCCTACTTGGTATTGGGTTCATCTGTAAAAATTTAACAATTTTAATTGGGGTTAATAGTTTCAGTTTTGATTTTCTGAATATTTTGTATATATAATTTTCAATTATAAGACAATTATACAAGTGATATGTAAGATTTTGAAGTTTAGGTATTAAAAAGTAGAAGATACATTAAGTGTTCCATACTCCATGTGCTTTTTATTATACTACTTTAAATAAGTTTATTAATTTGTTCATTTCATGTTGGTGCCTTTGCCGTTTGATTCGCAAAGTAGGCAATAGATATTCCCTTATTTGTATTTCGTATCTACAACTTTGGTTAGTTTTTTATTTACAGAATTGTCATTCAACTTACAAAATCAGCAATTATTCATCGTCACAACACGAGTAGATATTCTTAAGGCATACCTCATCTACTCCTTTGCATTCATTACCACTAAAATAACTATTCCATTCTATTATATTCGGGCAAACCAAACTGCACTCCAATGTTTTATATTACAGCTTTTAGATAAGACAAAATTCCAAGTTTATCCTTATTCACCTCTAAAATAAATATTCATGACTTCTTGAACTACATAAAGGCAATGCCTTAATAAATCAGATATTAAATAAGATAATTCATTACAGAAAGTAAGGGAAAAGAAGTTCATTATGCAACCAGTTTAAACTTACATCTACTATTTCACAAAAAATTACAATTTGCGTTCACCGATAGAAACTACTTGTGTATATTTAGTCTCGGAGGCCTGTCGGAGAAACTTAACATACTAATCGATAAACTATGTACACAACACAACACCACACCACAATTGGTGCTCGTTTTCAGAAACACAAGGTTCACAAGGCATTTTTACAGACAAATTGTCCTTTTTTATAGCCTCGGAAAAGAAAAGAATGAGCCACCGAATGTTAAATTACAAAGAACGCTCCACAATCACCACTTACGATTCTTAACTTGCTGAGGAGAGATGTATGTATATATGTACGAGTGTTCCTAATTGATCCCACCAACAGAAGGTCTAGAAGTTTATACCTGGAACATGTCGGAAGACGGATCAATTATTCCCTCTTCCCTTACCACCTCTCCCCTTCCCGACAGCGGCACTTTTTGAGCTTATTATTGCCTTACTACAAGCACCATGAGAGTCCACATCTTCCAACCCATTCTCCAGCGCTCTCACCAAATTCTCAAAGTAATTTTTCGTCACACTGTAACAATTAGTAAAGATGAGAATCCTCAAATAAAGGAGTTCAGTCCCTAAACAAGTAGTTGTACCGATCATCACAAATTTTAATTAAAACATCACCACATTATAGAATCAGATACCTTGTCAGCCCAGCTAATTTTGTTCGGAACTCATCAAATTCCTTCGAGGGGCCTTCGGCATTGAGAAACTGTACTAATTCCTTCTCTGCGCATTGGTGAAGCCTTTCCAATCCCGATTCAGCCTCGCCTGAACAGTCACAAAGATGATTCAATTTTATAATGCAGTCACAAAGATGATTCAATTTTATAATGCAGTCATAAAGATGATTCATGTATAATCCTCTCAAAATGTTTGAGGATTCGTACCTTGCACGTACTCAAAAAACTGTCTCTTAGCCTGCTCAAGCTCAGGTAAGTAATATCCATATGCATAAGTCCATTTTAAAACTCGCCTACATTCAACTATCTGTGAACACAAGGAAAGAAATACATATCAACAAAACCATGGCAAGCCTATTGTCTTTTTTCATGTTCATCAATATATCATTTCTGCATGGCATTTTTGGGAAAAAAAAAAGAATTCCTCTGTAAGAATGAAGAAAATACGTAGTCACAGATTGAACCACACAACATATTTACCTGTAGATAGGCTTCAGTGATAAACTTGAGCTGTGATTCAGGAGTGCAGTGTATATCACTTAGTTTCTCCAGCTGAAACACAATGGAAAAACAACAGCCGAAGAATTAAAAGAACTCCAAACAATATTACACTAATTACATAGGAATAAATTAAACAAATATGGTATATGCAATTCACAAAATTCTTGCACGAAAATCTTGATGAGACCCAATGATTCCCATGAATGGTGATAAGTTTATCATATTATGTCATTCTGAAAGAAAACGGAGTATAAGATACAGATGACTCGTACGGCATAATGCCTAGCAGCATGCATATGAGAGCTGTTGTAACCATAAATATGGACAAAAAGGAATCGCCATCAGGAAATACAAGAATCTGGTTGAGATGAAAAATAGAATGAATACTCACATGAACATTTATCATTTGTTGTAAATCTGCAAGAGCTTTTTGCCTCGACTGTCACACAAGGCGAGAATGTCAAATTATACACAAAGCATGTAGCAACATGGAACACTAAGATATAAAATAAAATTTTAAAACTAACAGCAAAGTGCATGGGAAAAACTCATAAAATCACTATGCATACCGTTTGATTGCTTGCCCATCTTTCATAATAATGAGTGTATCTTTCCAGTGAATTTTTTGCCATTTCTCTCCTCTTCTCAGCTTCATCATACTACAAGCAATAACATCAATTTTGTAAGTCATATCTCTGGATCGGTGTTTGCCCTAACGCACTGATAACCATAGAAATCAACGAATTCAAGAAATAAACAATTCTCAAAACCCTTACAACTCCCTCTTGCTTAGCTGCTTCATAACGGTTACAAGCGTAAAAACCACCCGTCCTTTCACCGTGATCTGTCCAAGCACCAAGGCACAACCTGCATTTCCCCATTGACATCTATTAACTAATTGAGTCCATTCCGACAAAGGACAAGACTATAAGTATCAACTGGAAATGCAAAACTTGCCAGCAAAACTCAAATTTACAAGGTGGCGTGCATGTCATGTGCATACAGCCTTGGTTTTTCTCAATTGGTCTCTTGCACTTTGGACAAGGCTTAGAATTGGCTAGTATCCTGCAGGTCATAAGAACTAAAATTAGTATAGCGAAGTCAAAGATCAAGGCATTTACATGCCATCTAAAGCTTCTCACAATAATAACAATTCTTAAGTGCATCAATTGAAAGCCATTAGCAATAATAAGGAGCAATTTGACATTTATAGATGGGCACTAGTTGCCAAAGTTCAGGAATCATGAATAAGCAGGAAAGTTAAAGAGTGTATAAGGTAAAGCTGAACTACAACACTGCAATATTCTATATCAAAAAATTGTCCCAGGGAAATACACAGAGGCAACAAACTATTCAAAAATAAATACAGATGATCCCAAGAACAACATTAATTATGTAAAGATATCATCTACCAGTTCATGTTTTCAGACTCTGCACTGTTCTTCAATATCCACTTTGCCACAGTTCCACAGTCGACAGGACGGTGAGCTTCCTCCGTGCACTGCAAGAAGGCAATATTATTAATATCATCATTTTAGTCACATATAAATATCAATACGGAAAACTAGCAAGAATTATATATTGCTTCTGAGCACTGTAACAAAACTTACATTCCAGCAAAAGCTATAAGCACATTTGCAGGAAACATCAAAGCTTCCACCAGAAGCAGCAAAATCAACAGCGTACTCGCACCCAGGAGCAGGACACCACTTGGTCTAGAAATATTCAAGAAATGAAAACAATCAAAATATATACCACAAGTTGCAACAAGGGAAAAGAAACAAAAAATTCACACGTGTTCGGCAGCCAATGATAATAGCACTACAACAGGACAAAAACATTTCACAATCAATATTTTTTATTTTTCTTAGGGATGAGTATAATATCAACAAAAACCCAGAAAGTTTTTGGAGAAAGTAAAAATGAAAGCAAACTGAGGATTGTGGAAGAAACAAGGTGGTTCTTCCAAACTCATCAAGTCAAGAGGAAGAGACAGTAATCATGAAGCTCAATAAGCATTATATTCTGCTATAATTGATGATCAATGAATTCCTCATAAACTAATTTCAGTCCACAAATTGTACTAAGCTAGTGGAGGCATGCACATACAGAGGAAAGGAAAAAAAAAGTCTTGGTATGGCAAAAGAACATTGTTTTCAATGAGGATCTCACAGCTTGTGTTTTCTTCCAAAATGTATCAACAAAATCTTCTTGAAAGATTAATCAGACCAACCACACGAACAGAGGCAAATTAATAGGACAGAAATGCATATTATGGAATAAAGGAAATAGACATGCCAAAGGCCTTCTTGCTGTTGGAAATGAATTTTCAACATAGAACCCATCTAGTCCTGATCTTAAAAACCCGATTTCCTAGCTTCTGATCCTCTACGTGTATGAAGCCAAGTTTAACACACAAATTTATTACCAACAAAATACTAATAGAATATCAAAAACATGGATTGGGGTTTCAAATTCTAAAAACACCTTTCTGTTATCTTCAACATAGGACCTGAGAAGATAACGAGAGTACTTTCTCTTATCTTCAGTAGAAGCCAATGAACTGATCATGTCTTGACCGACAGCAGCTCGACAAGATGGATCAGGACATCTCAGCGTCAAACATCCAGGGCCATCATTAATGGCTGTAGTGATATAACCTAGCTCCAACAAGAAAATGACAAAAGGTTACTAAAGATCATGACAGAAAGCTACAGAAGATGATAAAAGTATCCGATATGCAATAAGTATTAATATCTATTGATTGCTTTTAACTTTTTAAATTAATAACTAAGTTCTGCAACCAAACCATTATTTACTTCTGATAAGTAACAAATTTATGATATATTTATGCAAAATGCAACAAACTGTCCAAGGTAAAGTGAAGAACGAAGATAACAGCAGGCTCAAAACAACATACTTTACCTAATCAGACAATGGCATTGAACTTTCAAGGATTTTCTTCATTCACAAACTCCAAAGAGTACAGGGATACAAATAGAGATAGGCCTATCCAGTACAATAATATGCTTCCCTCGTTTTGGAAAAAATCAAACAACAATAAACGAATACAGAAATTAGCTCAATCTGCTGGCTACACTCTAGATAATAAGCAAGAAGCCCTTCTAATAATCTCTACATATGTTCTATGCTAATTCCAAACCGAAACTAGCTCCTTACATGTCAACTGATCACAACACTGCACCAACTAGAAACCAGAAAGGATATGCCCCTAACCAACTGCGGAGGTAACTTACAGAAATACATATTGCAACTTCAAGATGTTTTCTATAATTAGAATCAGAGAGTGTAAAAATTATCCAAATAAGTTTTAAATCTAACATGCAATTTGAACATAAGATAAGCTAAAGGAGACAGACCTGACCAGCATGTCCTACAAAAGGGATGGCCACAAGCAGTTGAAGTAATCTTATCGCGAGAGAATGATTCGAAACAGATCCCACAATTGAGCTGCTAATACAAAAACAAGATTGAGCAAAAGACGGAGAAGATGACAATATTATAATGAAGATATGAGTTGCAACGTGAAACAATACTATGGTAGAGCTTACTTCTCTAGCAGAAGATTGAACTACTGGCTTTTTCAGCAAGCCAACAGATGTCCGGACTCCCTCTTCATCAGCAAACCATTCATCATGCACCTTACCAACATTCCTACAATCCCAACTTCCATCAGACATCCAGAAACTAAAACTGACTCTATAGGACATCCCTAAATATAATGTGGCACCACAATATGCACAAGATCCCATAAATATTTTCTTCACGTAAATCACACATGCATTTTCCTAAAGGAAAAAATTATAACAACAATATTTTGTAGACATGAAACTTTATGACTCAGAAAATTACTAAACCATAAAGCAAAACTGGTACCAAATAAATTGCCTAACAATACCAATTATAACAACGAAGTAAGATGCTTGCATCAAATTTTGGTATGGAAAGGACATCTGATACTCCCATGATATCGTCTTCCTGGCGTTTATGAATATCTTCTTCCGCTAAAATGGTAAAGCTTTGCTGAAAAGAGTTTAAATTAAAATTAAAAATTACAGTAGATAAAGAACCAAAGTAAACCAATCCAAAACAAAACAAAGTAATCTCACATGATAATCTTAGCTAGATTCAAACAAACTCGAGCATTCCTAGTTCAGATCCCAGAGAGCAATGCATACTTGGAATTTACTAACATGATGGCTACTCAACTTCAGAACCGAACAGAAAAGTCGCATAAAAGTTCCATACGAAAGTAAATGACCTTTAATGACCTCAAGTTGTTTAGAACCTCATTTCACAAGGAACCACATTCCCCTTAAACAACTTCCTTCTTTCTCCTAACCAAAAAACACAACCTCAAAACCAAAAACATTCAAGTTACTCACTTAGAATATCATCAGCTCTACAATAAAAACTCACCCGATATCGGAGTGGTCAACGGTTAAGGCACTTTCACATTAGCTACGCAAAAATGAGTGACTTTCACATCCGGTTCGCAGTTGAGTGATCATTAAATACAAAGTTTAACTAAGTACCGATTATCAACTACAATTACACTAACAAAAACCCAAAACCCCCAAAATCCCCATCAACCCTTAGGATAAAGCACAAAGCTTTTCTTCCAACAATCAAAATAACCACTGGTGAAACTAAACAAGTAGTTAAAATCACCTGCGAGCAGTCCTAGTTCAAATCCCAGAGAGCAAGCAATGCATGTTCCTACTGGATGTTTTGTTTTGCTAATGACAGCTAGTTGTTAGATACTTGAACCTTCACAACTAGCAGAACATACTTGGGATTTACTAACATTACAGCTACTCAACTTCACAATCAAAATGCAACACAATTAACTACAACAACAACAACAAAGCCTTAGTCCCGAATGATTCAGGGTCGGCTAACATGAACCATCATAACAATCCCAAACCTCAAGTCATGTCTGCGACATAAATTCTCAAAAACCCAAAACCCCCAAAATTCCCATCAACACATAAAGCACAAATTTTTTTTGCCAATGACAACTAGTTGTTAGATATTCGACCCTTGACAACTAGCAGAACATACTTGGAATTTACTAACATTATGCCTACTCAACTTCATAATCAAAATGCAGCAAATTTAACAACAACAACAAATCCTTAGTCCCGAAATGATCCAGGGTCAGCTAACACAAACCATCATAAAGGACCCAAAAACTCAAGTCGCGTCAGCGACATAAATTCTCAAAAACCCAAAATCCCCATCAACCATAAAGCACAAAACTTTCCTTCCAAAAATCAAAACCAACCACAAATGAAACTACACAACTTGTTAAAGTCACAGCTAGTTGTAAGATATTCAAACCTTAACAACTAGCAGAACATACTTGGAATTCACTAACATTACAGCTACTCAACTTCATAATCAAAATGCAACACAATTAACAACAACAACAAAGCCTTAGTCCCGAAATGATCCAGGGTCCGCTAACAAGAACCATCACAAAGAACCGTAAAGCTCATAAATTCTTTGTTCCGCCACTCGGTCCTACCTACCACCATATATTCAGATTCTACAAAATCCCTAAAATCCCCATAAAGCACAAAACTTTACTTCCAAAAATGAAAATTGAGCAGAAGAAGTGATTAAAATCACCTGAGATCGTGCGACGAGAGAATAATCAGTCTCATCAGGGGACTCCGCCATTAAATCATAATCAGGGCCGTCATCATCATTGCCATCGGAGTCGTAATCATCCTCCATGTCGCCGCTATAGAAGTCATCATCCATCATATCCTCCTCAGAATCCATTAAACCCTAGAAAAAATTGGGGATTTTCAATTCAACAAAAGATTGATCAATTGGGGATTTGGGGTTTTGTTGTTGGGAGTGAATTTTATATATTTTTAATGTTTTATTAAAACTTAGGGATTGGGGGAGGAATATTTAAGAGACAAGAAGACGAAAAGGAAGAAAGAGTTATGTAGAAACTGAATGTACAGAATTTTTCAGCTGTCCATGACAGTGACAGTAATTAATACTTTACAATCCTCTTGTTTTGTGTTTTTACAAAATAAATGACAGTAGTTTATATTGAAGTAAATAAAGCGATTGTTTGGTATACATGTATTTATGTAGCCAATAGAAATTCTCATGATTTTCTAATTTGGCTAGTTGTTTGGTTGACATGAAATTGAGAAAATGGGGGCACTCAAGATTCATGGGAATTTCAAATTTTCACACAATGTGGGAAATTAATTACCTAGCCTCCCTTGGTCATTCAAAATTCATGGGAATTTCAAATTATTTAATGTCAACCAAACATATTTTAGCTATTTCATGGAAACTACACTAAGGAAATAATTTTCTATGAATTTGAATTTCCCACGGGAATTAAATTTTCATGTATACCAAACGACCTCAAAGATTATAGTTGCATTGTTTATGAAATTAAAAAAATGATTTATTTTGTTAATATGAATAATACTTTTTTATTAAAAAAAAATTGTGTGACCTTTAAACTTAACTCATATTTGGTCAATTATGAAAGGTTTGAATTCGTGGATAAAAAATATTCTCGTTTACATCACAAAATTGATTATTTTCTCAATTTTTCGAACAAAGTAAATCACAGTTATTATAAAAATGCGAAATTACAAAATATTTATTTAAAATTATTTTATTTTTTTACTTTTTGAAACAAACTACTGACAATATTTTACATGCATTTTATTGAGATTTTATGAAATACCGCCAAAGTTTAACCAAAGTTACCGCTGGAAAAGATATTTTTGGTCTTAAAGCTTAAAAACTTACATATTAAAATCTTTGGAGTTAAACGCATCATTGGTAACTTAAGTTTGCTTGTTGTCTCAATAATCATCTAACTTCAATTTGTTACAATAAAGTTATTGAGTAAGCAACGGTGTATTTAACTCTAAAATGTTTTCAAGTGGTTTCAAAATTTACGGATTATCTACAAATAAGAATTAAATTTTAATAAAATTGAGACTTAAAACTCAACCCTTTCAAACAGAAGATAATGTCTTGCCTTGGCTATTTTTAACAAAAAAAAGTAAAATTTATAATTGGTTTTAACAATTTTTAATATGAACTCTCTTATATATTTATACAGAAATTGTAAAAAGGAAATCTTATATTAAACCATAAAACTATACTTTTAGAACAGATGAAATCATTACTACTCTTTTCACCTAACTAATTTGGTGAGGTTGAGCTTCATGTAATAAAAAAGAAATTAACATTAGTATGTTAAAATGAATGATAGTGACTCAATGCATCAAAATGCAAATGTTGATGAGTTTAGGAGGCTTTTACTAAATTTAAACTTTGTTGGTTTATGGGTTATCAAAAAGAAAAAAAAACTTTGTTGGCTTATGGGCTCTAAATGAGCAACGTGATTAGATCTTGGGCCAATCTGATAATTAGGCCATTTTGTTTCTAAAACTGGACCATTTTGGGCCGTACGTAGAGAATAAAAATACTATCAAGCTCTCTCATTTTCATCAATCTATTTATAATTTACAAAGTGGTATTTCAACGTATCAATAAGAGCTAAATTTTGACTCAAAGGAGACTCAAACCTCACACATTTCAAACAAACGACGAGGGTCTTACAAGTTGGTCCATCTCTTATAGTGATGACTAGAGTAATGTTTTAGAGTTTATATTTAGACCATTGAACTAGTAGTAATCAAGAATACAGAAATTGCAAAAATGACCAAATAAGAATTTTATTGGGATGAATTGATAACAACACCAAAGTACAACATAGTAATGCATAACCAACTCTTAGAAAACTAGTATCTATCTATGTCCTATAACAAATTATCAAAAAAATATATATGCTTACTCTGTTTCTGATATAATCTCTAACTCTAGATTAATGCGGGTTCCAGCCTTTTTTGCTTTCTTTCTAGTTGAATTAGTAGAATTGAAAGGATTAGGAGGTATCGGTAAATTTTCTCCGTCTCGTTCCATAATTTGAATCACAGTTTTCATACAAGGTCGATCAGTTGGGTTCCATTGTATGCACCATAGCCCCACAATTGCAAGCTTCTTCGCGATTTTCGCATCTCCCTCTTCTCCGATTTCCAACCTCAAATCTTCCCCTTCCTCCAACAAATTATATATCCATTCCGGAAAATATATTTGCTCATCATTCTCCACTTTCTCATTGACAATCTTCCTTCCTCCAACCATTTCTAAAATTAGCATTCCATAACTATAAACATCCGACTTAAATGAAACATTCCCGAAATTCCTAGAGAATACTTCTGGTGCCATGTACCCGATAGTCCCTTTGGCAGTTGTCATAGACACAATACTTTGATCCTTACCACACAACTTTGCCAAACCAAAATCCGAAACTTTTGGAGTGAAGTCATGATCTAGAAGTATGTTTTGCGGTTTTATATCGAAGTGGAGGATTCTTTGATCACACCCTTGATGAAGATAGTCGATTCCTTTGGCAACGCCAAGAACAATATCTTGAAGTCTCTTCCAACCAAGGAAATGGTCTTTCGCATCGGCTGAGGAGATGAATTTTTGGAGTGAATCATTTGGTAAGTACTCGTAAACTAAAGCTCGTCGAAACCCTTCAGCACAGAACCCGATTAGGCGCACCACATTAACATGATGAATTCTGCCTATTGTTCCGACTTCATTGATGAACTCTTCACCATTTGCTTTGGAGTGATTGAGTACTTTAACCGCTACAAGAATTTCATCAGATAGTTTTCCCCTATACACAGTTCCGTAAGCTCCTTGGCCTAATTCGTCGTTGAATTGGTTTGTCATTCTCTTAAGATGAGCATAAGAAAATCTTGTAGGCTTAAAAGATTTGTAATCTTCTAGAAAATTTTCAACTTTTGATTGATAATCTTTCTTCATTTTGTTGTAGATATACAATTTATAGAGCACAATTACTGCTCCAACAAGAAAAATTGAACCGAATGTTACACCCATTGCTACGAACTTGGTTATTGAGCCTGCAAAATACAAATTTATTCAGCTCAAAACAGAAATGCTAGAGCCAAGTTCTCTCAATAACAATGGTAAATCGGGAAAGAAATCGGTCGCTATAAGTTTTCATTGGGAATAAGCATCACGGGTGACAAATCTGTCGGCAATTCTGTCCGTAATTGCGAATGGAAATTTTTTGCATACCTGGTTTGCCATAGCATTCAGTTTTATACTTTTTGGAGTTTCTCCGCAATCTACAATGCTCGCCACGAGCTTCACAAGATCGACAGTCCGGACGAGACCAACTCAAATTAACAAGCTTCTGTCCCGAAAAGAGATAATCATAAGGAACATATGAAATATCATTTATCTTAACACAAGACAAAAGATTCTCATAGTACCCAATGGTATCGTCTGAGGGAATCGAATACATTTTCTGATGGACATCACTTAAGCAAGGAATTTCCATGCCTGCAGATTCATTATTCGAAGGACAGCTGAATAATGCCCTGTCGTATTGGTAATTTTCGTCGTTAAATCGGATAGGAGAAAAAGATGAATTGAAGTTCAGGATTTTTTCAGGAGAGCAACCTTGAGAATCATAAGCTGAAATGAGCTGCGAAGTGTAGTTTATGTTTTTTAAGGTGAGATTCCAAGATGGTGTTAAGTGAAGAATGGTTTGGTTATTTTCGGAGCAGGAGAGATCGAACCAAGGTTCAGGATAGCCGCAGTGGTCAGGTTGTTTTCCAGTTATTCGGAAGGGGAATCGGACGGGTGGTCCGGTTTTTCCACATGTTGATGACTTGCAAAGATGAAAGTCTTGTAGTCCATGAACATGAAATTGCATCATCAAGAAGAAGAAGCATGAGAAGTTTACAAGGAGCTTGTTATGTGAGTATTTCATCTTAATCTTATGAATAATTAAGAATGATATGGTTGTTTTATCAGGCTTGTTGTAGACTCTCTTTTACTCAATAATTAAAATAAAGTCTTTTGAAACATGCCTCCTAAATTTAACTCCGGAAGTCAATAGAATTTTTGAATGTATCATCATTGACAAATAATTTAATAACCCATCATATAAATTAACATCTTAAGTTAATAATTTAAGGATCTAGTGTTAATTTTTTTATGATCCAGTATATTTAGTTCTAGATCTGCCACCTATAAAATGCATGTATTTTTGGATTATAAATTTCAAAAATAAAAAAATGAAATCCGTTGCCAATTCTACGCTTAACAAAATAAACAAACGAATTTTTTGGTCGTAAAAAACAATAAAATATAAAATTGCACCGACCAGGGTCAAGATCTGGAACAATTACCTGACAGCAACCCATTACATTCACATAAAAACATATAATTTAATTTGTACCTTATTCACATTAATATGAATAAAATATATTATATGCTCACGCGTATCCAAAAATAATATTTATGTTTGTTACGCTCCAAAAATTCGCACTAAAAAGTGAATAATATAGTAAATAATTTCTATCTTTATGGTATTACATTATTATGTATTCTGATTAAAGGTGAGTGTCCAGAAGCTCCACATTGTTATTGTCTTGTATCCACACCACATCACTGCACTTATCAATAATTACGTTATCTTCTGGATTCATATATATACAAAAAAATATACATTTGTAATTTAATACTCAAATAATCCCATGGGTCAAAACTTGGAGGCTGACATTTAAATTTTCTAATATCACGTGGATTTCAATATCAGTAAATTATTAGGATGTTATCTCTCAACTTTAATTGTCATAATTTTCTTTGTGGCTATGAGCTGTAAAATTCTATATAGAAGCTCTGAATAAAAGCAAGATACCAAAGAAGGCGCAAGACAACGGACATCACTACTAGATTGACCCTGCAAAGCAACCAAAACTGACCTGAATATAGAAGTTATAAACTGTGTCGTATTAAGCAACTTTACTCTATATGTCCTTCTAATTCCATGAATTCACAAAAGCTTCTCTTTCTCTATTTCCTACCCCTAATTTTACTCTTCAACACATCATCTTCCAATTCTAACAAAACAAACACCATTTGTTCATCTTCCTGTGGAACTATTCACAACATTTCTCACCCTTTCCGGTTAAAATCCGATCCAAAACACTGCGGAGTCGATACTTACGAACTTTCCTGCGAAAACAACTCCACGGTCTTATATCTTGACGACGGCGCCAAAAAATTCAATGTGCAAGCAATCAATTACGACAACTTAACAATCCGTGTCACAGATTCTGGCGTCGCTAAAGATAATTGCTCAACGACTCCTCATTTTTCATTATCAACATTAATTTTTAGCTACTTCAATACGCTTTCATACACTCGGTATAGAAATGATGGGACTAATAAAATGTACTTCGGAGAATCAATCAATTTCATCAAGTGTTCTAATCCTGTTAATTCTCCGAATTACATGGATATGAGTGGATGTGTAGGTCGTAGTTCTTCTCCAATGTTGTATAATTATGCTTATGTCGGGGAGATTGTCGGATATGATTTGATGAAGAATTGTAGTATCGAAATGATATCTATGATGCCGAAAACAGAGATCAAGATGTTGAGGTATGTTGATGTTCATAGGGAGATGGCTTTCGGGTTTGAGCTTTCATGGCATAATTTTTTCTGTCCAGATTGTTCTTTAAATGGATGCTTTATAGATAGCAAATCAAACAGAATTAAAGGCTGCGAAGATAATAATACATGTACGTATCTTTGCTTTGCTTCAAAATATAATTTCAGATATAATTCACTGACGGATTTGATGAATGAATATTTGTCTTGTCGGGAAATATACAACCCGGCGGTAAAAAGTATTCGTTTGTTTTGAGATTTGGCGACAGATTTTGCAAGTTTTTAACTGCATGATTTATTTTTCAGATTTTGTAGCTATAATGTCGTTGTGGGATGCATTCTATGGTAATTAGTTTCTCCTTCTCCTAAATTAATTTATGTAAAATTCAGTTTTCTTTCTGTAAAATATAAAATTCAACTTAGTTTATGTATATATACTAACTCTAACCTCATCATGACTTCTTTTTTTTGATATTATTTCAGTATGGCGTGCGAATATCTCGATTCTCTTACGTAAGAACCATATTCGACCTTTGTATCTCTTTTGTTTTGATTAATGATAAAAAAAACACATGTTAGAGATACATTTCAGATGAATCTGTGGAATCTTAATCAATCTTATAAGATTCTAAATTATGTTATGTTAATTAATCAATGAAGGTACACATTTCAATATGAGTATTCTACATGCAAGAATCAGATGTAAGTCTTCACTCTCTGTCTACATGTTTCATGTGCACATATTAATCCTGTCTTTCGTAAATTCAGTTCGGTTCGGTTTACCCATATAATTAATTATTTTCGATATCATAATTGATTCATGTTTTATAATCGCAGCGGATCTGGAAAGGGTTCATCTAGTCTACAAGTTCATGTATGAGTTCTTATATGCATTGACTTGCCTAGGTAAGATTGTTAAATTCACTGTAAAATTTTGTATCATTAATCTTCATCAGTACAAATATATATATACAATCAAGAAGAAGCCTTTTTCCAACTAGGATTCCTAGAATTTATCCTGAATAGACACAGCAGACTAGGAAAAGGAATTCTGATTCCTAAACAAAACTACAATCCTATACAGGAACATAAAATACTAATTAATAATTCTAACACCCCCCCTCAAGTTGGAGCATGCAAATCGCAAATGCCCAACTTGCGAAGTAAAAACTCAAACTTAGCTTTGCCCAAGGCTTTGGTGAAGATATCTGCAAGTTGAACATTCGTAGGAACATAAGAGGGGGAAATCAAGCCTTCTTGAACAGCATCACGAACAAAATGACAATCAGCTTCAATATGTTTAGTACGTTCATGAAACACTGGATTCTGAGCAATGTATAAAGCTGACTGACTATCACAATACAACTTCATGCCTTTAGGATGTGCCACACCTAAATCACGCAATAATTGTTTCAACCACTTCAATTCGCATGTGATTGCTGCCATAGATCGATACTCTGCTTCAGCGGAAGAACGAGATACTGTCTGCTGCTTCTTAGTACGCCAGGAAAGAGGAGAATAACCCAACAAAACAAGCCATCCAGTCAAGGAACGACGAGTAAGAGGACAACTTGCCCAGTCCGAATCACACCAACCTGTCAAACTCAAATCACTATTAGATCGAAGCAAAATCCCTTGTCCAGGATTCTTTTTAAGGTACCGCACGACGCGCAATGCTGCCTCCCAGTGTGCAATTCGCGGTCTCTGCATAAACTGAGAAAGTATATGTACCGCATAGGCCAAGTCTGGACGTGTAACAGACAAATAAATCAAACGACCAACTAATCGTCGATATTTCGTGATATTTGTCATCACCGGGCTGTCATCAAGCGCAAGACGATGATTCTGCTCCATAGGAAAATCGGCTGGCTTAGCTCCCAATAAACCTGCTTCTGCAACAATTTCCAAGGCATATTTTCTTTGACACAGAAAAAATCCCTCCTTACTTCGAGCAACTTCTATGCCAAGAAAATATTTCAACATACCCAAATCTTTCATCCGAAAGCAACGTCCCAAATAAGATTTAAAAACTTGTAATGAGACATCATTATTGCTAGCTATAATCATATCGTCAACATAAATAAGCACATTAATCTGAACACCACCTTTAGCATAAGTGAACAGAGAATAATCAGAGTAAGATTGTGTGAAGCCAAATTGTTTCAAAGCATTAACCAATTTACCGAACCAGCATCGAGGAGCTTGTTTAAGTCCATACAAGGACTTTCTCAATCGACAAACTAAGCCCGTCTTGCCACCAGCAAATCCTGGAGGTACACGCATATACACTTCTTCTTGTAGATCACCATGAAGAAAAGCATTATGCACATCCATCTGATGTACCGCCCAACCTTTCACAACAGCAATAGAGAGAAAAGTACGTACCGTCACCATTTTTGCAACTGGCGCAAAAGTCTCATTGTAGTCAATTCCCTCTGTCTGATGATTACCAAACACGACTAAACGTGCTTTATTCCGCAGCAGAACACCATTCTCATCACGTTTCTCCGTAAACACCCACATACTCCCCAAAGCCTTCTTGCCAGGAGGTAATTTCACCAACTCCCAAGTTTTCTGATCTTCTAGTGCTTTTACTTCAGTCGCCATAGCCTCTTTCCAATCTTTACTTTGCATAGCTTCATTGAAGTTTCGAGGAATCTTCGCCTCATGAATAGCTGCAAGATAAGCACGATGCTTCGCAGAAAAATTGTGACAATCAACAAAATATGTAATAGGATAAGGAGTACCTGAGGAAGGAGACGAATCGGCTGTTACTTCGAGTGGAGTATGTTTTCTAACTGTATGTGTGATGAACTCTTGAAGTCTGGTAGAGGGCTGTTTTACACGTTTCCCCCGACCCAATTGCTCCTCTATTACAGCCGCTTCTTGTCTCGATTCTGCTGTCAATTCGGGAATCATGGCTGGAACAGCCTGGTTTGGTGTCAATTCCACTGAACTCGTCGATGCAACTCCAGGATTCGATTCAGCAGTATTTTCGACAGAAATAGGCGAGTCTGTTGGAGCCTTATCGTGTTCTGCTATGATTTGGTTATGTACTGTTGCAGAATCTGAACTCTCATCTGATATCCATTCCAAGGTTTCTATATGGGGTACACTATTTGTGACATCTCCCAAGTCTGGTTTTCCGTATGGAAAAATATATTCATAAAATTTAACATCTCGACTAACAAAAAATTCTTTTGTATTCAAGTCATATAATCTCCACCCCTTTTTCCCATACGGATAACCCACAAAAATACATTTACGACTCCGTTTTTCGAATTTATCACCTTGAGTACGTTGATTGTGCGCATAACACAAACAACCAAACACACGTAACATGTTATAGACAGGAATTTTGCCAAAAAGAATCTCGTATGGAGTTTTTCCATGTAAAATTGCAGAAGGAGTTCGATTGATCAAATGACAAGCAGACAAGACACACTCTCCCCAAAAATACTTAGGTAAATGACCCTCAAAACGCAATGCTCGGGCAACATTAAGGATGTGTCTGTGTTTCCTTTCAACACGTCCATTCTGCTGGGGTGTACCAACACAAGATGTTTCAAACAAAATACCATGAGTGGAAAAATGCTTGCCTAAACAATTAAATTCTGTGCCATTATCACTACGAACAATCTTAAGACTTCGTCCAAATTGACTCTTAACCATAGCCATAAAGTTAAGAAAACAAGTTTCCACCTCCGTCTTATTCTTCATTAAATAAACCCAAACAGCACGAGAAAAATCATCAACAATAGTCAAAAAACAAGATGCACCACAAGATGACTTCGTACGATAAGGACCCCAGACATCACAATGAACTAAATCAAAACAACCCACTGTTTTATTCAAACTTAAATCAAAGCTGCTACGAGTTTGTTTCGCATCAAAACACACATCACAAGGTTGTTTAACTTGATTACTAGATAACTTAACATGAGGTAAAAGTTTGACTACTTCTTCTGATGGATGCCCAAGTCGTCTGTGCCACAGATCAGCCGAATCATAACTCGCAACTGTCAATACTCGTGCTTGAGGAGTTCCACAGAAAACATACAGTCCACCACGAAGCTCACCGATTCCAATCACCTTCCTCGTCCTGTGGTCCTGTATTACACATAAAGTTTGAGTCAATTGAACAATACAATTGGAATCTCGAAGCAATTGACTCACAGAAATCAAACTACACTTCAATTGTGGCACATATAGAACATTATATAAAAGCAAACCCCCTTTCAGTTTGACTATGCCTTCACGGTCAGCAATTGCAGTTCCTCCGTCGGGCAATTCAATATGACATTTAGCAATTTTCTTTACTTCAGAAAGGTCTGATAAATTGCCTGTGACATGATGTGTCGCACCAGTATCAAGAATCCATGTATACATATTGGTCTTACCATTCAGACGTTCAGATGTTTTTGCATTATGCAAAAGTTCAACAATCTGCGACCATTGTTCTGGGGTAATTCCAGCCAGTCCAGCTGAATCTGCATCGGAAGAATAAGTATTGGATGAGGTTTGATTGTTGATGGCGGCAGCCTTGTTCACTCTCCCGGTTTGCGCAGATTGCGCAAATAATCCTGTACTGCCAAAATTCTGTCCGGCGCGACCTCCTGTATTGCCTCGGCCACGACCTCCAGTTCTTCCTCTGCTTGAGTTTCGGCTTCCGCCACGTCCAGCCGAACTGCTGCCACGATTCTTCTCACGCCACCAATCAGGATAACCGTTTAACTCAAAACAAGTACCAATCTCATGTCCCTCAGTTTTACAATGAGTACAAAATCGGCTAGAATTATCAGCTTTATTTTTATCAAATTGTACTTTAAATGCCACAGCATTATCAGATTCATCCCGAGTGATTTTCACATCAACTTTAATCAATCGTTCCTCTTGGATGACCCTAGAATAAGCTTTATCAATTCCAGGTAAAGGATCAAGAGACAGTATATTAGATCGTACCGTTCCATAAAGGGTTGAATCTAACCCAATCAGAAAGTGATGTTGCATATCTTCTTCTTGAATGACAGCAACTTGTTTCAGGATGTTGCAATTACAGCCACTGCACGTGCATTCAGGCAACTTCACATATGTGACAAGATCATCCCAGATTTTAGAAAATCTTCCAAAGTACACCTCAACATCTTCAGATTTACCTTGCTTACATTCAGAGAGCGCAGTCTTCAGCTGACAGATTTTTGTGCCATTTACAACACAAAATCTGTTCTTCAAGTACGTCCACAAAACATCAGGTTCCTCATAATTAGGCAAAGTGGTCCTAATTTTAGGGTCAATTGTGTTGAGCAACCATGCCACCAACATCGAATGAACTGTCTCCCAATCTTCTAATCTCTCTACAGATTTAGGTTTTGGAATTCTTCCTTCCACAAACCCAAATTTTCTTTTGGCTTTCAAAGATCGTGTAACCGCACGAGCCCATTCATCGTAATTATCTCCGCGTAACACAACAGGAGTAATTATCTTGCCAGGATCATCAGTAGTACTAAGAAAGTAAATATCAACTTTCTTGTCTCCTCCGATTTTCCCTGCATCTTTACTATCATCACCCATATCGAGGAATAAAGAGCAAGAAAAACGAGTCAGTAGGAAGAGAGTAGCCGAATTGGCTTAGAAAAAGAACAAGAAAATTCCGGCTAGAGTTTTAACCTGGCTCTGATACCATGTTAAATTCACTATAAAATTTTGTATCATTAATCTTCATCAGTACAAATATATATATACAATCAAGAAGAAGCCTTTTCCAACTAGGATTCCTAGAATTTATCCTGAATAGACACAGCAGACTAGGAAAAGGAATTCTGATTCCTAAACAAAACTACAATCCTATACAGGAACATAAAATACTAATTAATAATTCTAACAAAGATCCATACTTGCTAAATATATATCACATTTTGAATTATGTTTTGATTTTTTTTAAGTTACCTCAATTTTATGATGTGTTCAATTTCGTGTAACAGGAATTATTATCTTCATAAGAAGTGTCTGTGGAGTTGTACTCATAGTCACATTTTTATTCTGTAAATGGCGAAGAAAACATTTTTCTGATTACAAGTCAATCGAAGACTTTCTACTGAGTCAAAATAACCTTATGCCAGTAAGATACACTTTCTCGGACATCAAAAAAATGACTGGAGGTTTTAAAGAAAAGTTGGGTAAAGGAGGGTTTGGTTCGGTGTACAAGGGGAAGCTTCGTAGTGGTCAATATGCTGCGGTAAAGATATTAGAAAATTCAAAAACTAACGGACAGGATTTTATCAACGAAGTTGCTACTATTGGCAAGATCCATCATGCTAATATAGTACAATTAGTTGGTTTTTGTTGCGAAAGATCAAAGTTTGCTCTTGTTTACGAGTACATGCCAAATGGATCTCTTGATAAGCATATTGTTTCACGAGAAGCTAAATCTATCTCTTTAAGTTGGGACAAATTGTACGAGGTTTCTGTTGGAGTGGCTCGTGGCATTGACTATCTCCATCATGGTTGTGAGATGCAAATCCTTCATTTCGATATCAAGCCTCATAATATTCTTCTCGATGAAAACTTCTCCCCAAAAATTTCAGATTTTGGACTTGCTACATTATATCCAAGAAGAGGCGATATTAGATCACTTACTGCAGCAAAAGGAACAATCGGATATATGGCACCAGAGTTATTTTACAAGAACATTGGAAGTGTTTCATACAAAGCTGATGTTTATAGTTTTGGAATGTTACTACTCGAAATTTCAGGTCGAAGGAAGAACTTGAACTCGTTGTTAGAGAACTCGGGGCAAAGCTACTACTCGTGCTGGGTTTATGACCAACTCTTTGACGAAAAGTTTGCATCAGAAGACATCTCAGAGGAAGAAAATAAAATTGCAAGGAAACTTATCATAATAGGACTATGGTGTATACAAATGCAACCATCGAATCGACCTGCGATGAATAAAGTTGTGGAAATGCTTGAAGGAGATTTCGAAAGTCTGCAAATACCTCCTAGACCTCTTCAGTATACAATGGATTTACTACAAAATACTGGCACAACATCATCAAGCTGGATATCACATGATTTTACGGAAACGAGCAACTTGACAGAAAATGAAGTTGATTTTGTAGAATCAATCAGCCTGATACATAATCAAGTTAATTAAGTAGCAGTTGAATAATACATCTACTAGTTTGCAATTTCATGATAAAAATGATTTTTATTTGTATATATATTTAGCATTTATTGCAAACACAATATATCTAGTACTTTCACTGGAAAAAATGGTCTACTACGACGCTAAAGTTTAAGGTTTAACGACGCTAGTGTTGAACATACTTGTTTGAAATTGACGGACAGAAGAACCCGATCACCAAGATATTGCTAACTTGAAAATTCAACTACCTGATCACAGCTTTAGGTGTACATTTGTTTTATTCATTACTGGTATTTAATATTGCTAACATTTTTCCATTGAAATGAAACCCATAATTTATATTTTACAGAACCATGAAAGCTTCTCATAACATTGTACACTAAATAGTGAAATAGATTATCGAACATCAAAGATTACTCTGTTTCTGATATCGCCTCCAACTCTAAGTGAAGGCGTTTCTCCAGCATTTTCGCCTTGTTTCTTGTCGAGGCAGTAGAATTGAAAGGATAAAGAGGTATATGCAAATTTCCCCCTTCTCCTTCCAGAATTTGAATAACAGTTTTCATGGAAGGTCGATTCACTGGATTCCATCAACTACATACACCATAATCCTACAGTTGCATGCTTCTTTGCAATTTTTAACATCTCCCTCTTCCTCAATTTCCAACCTTAAATCGTAGTCTCCTTCCAACAGATTATATATCCATTTCGGAAAATATATTTGCTCTTCAGTTTCCTCTTTTTCATCAACAATCTTTCTTCCTCCAACCATTTCTAGAACTAACGTTCCGAAACTATAAACATCCGACTTGAATGATACGTTGCCAAAATTTCTCAAGAACATTTCAGTGGCCATGTACGACCCTATAGTCCCTTTCGCAGTCGTCATAGACACTATACTTTGATCCTTGTTACACAATTTAGCCAAACCAAAATCAGAAACTTAAGGATTGAAGTTTTTAAGACTTTTGTAATGTTAATTTTTCTCTGTTTTTCCCCGAACACTGTCTCCTGACATTAGTGTTTCCACAAAAGCTATTTCTCCTCCAACAATGTGAAATTGATTCTTAAGATATATTATTATATAATTTTTCTACTAGTACACATCTATACTAGTCAAAAAGTGGAGGCTTTTTAAAAATATATTTACATACCACGCAGACTTCTGAATACATTAATTGTTTAATTATGTTTCTTTTTTGTCGGGATCGTTTAGTTAAATGAATTCTTTTGTTACATAAAAAAATTAGAATCTTAATAGACATTGATTCTGAAAAAGTAAACCAAGTTATCCATGATTTCACAGAAGCTCATCTTCAACTTCTTTTTCTTGCTTCTACTCTTCAAAATCATCAATGCCAATGATAGAAACCAAAGTTGTCCACCTTCTTCGTGTGGAAATATCCGTAACATTTCTTACCCTTTCCGATTAAAAACCGATCCAAAATTCTGCGGAGTTGATACCTACGAACTCTCTTGTGAAAACAATTCCACATTCTTATATCTCCAAGATGGAATCACCAAAAAGCCATCATCTACGATAATTATACACTTCGACTGGCAGATCCTGGTGTCGATAAAGATGATTGTTCATCCGTTCCTCGCTTTATAGTTTCTTCTTTTTCCAAAGATGGCTATGGTCCAAGCATCATGGATATAGAAATGGGCGTCCATGATTTAACGGAGACTATTACGTTCATTGAGTGCCTTAATCCGGTGAATTCTTCTCGGTACTTGGAAATCACGGATCCATGCATTAGTAATGGAGTACTAAATTCTTCTTCTTCTTCTTTTGGTTCCGGATCTGCAGTTTATAATTATGCATTTCGTGGATTAGTTAACGCGTATTATGGTTTGAGAGAGAATTGCAGCATAAAGATGACATCCATGTATCCGGCTAGAGAAATTTCTGATTGGGATTCAACGGACAAGTTCGTTCAAGTTCACAGCCAGATGGCCTTTGGATTTGAAGTCAACTGGTATGGCTTCTACTGTCGCGAATTATTCAATTGTTCATCAGGTTGCTATCTAGATACAAGTCGAGGCAATAAAATCGGATGCGTCCACACTAAAATCGGTATGTTATTATTATTATTTTCAATTAACTACTGAGAAATTTTTGCTAGGCTCTTGCACTTTTAAATGTAAACTTTTATTTGAATTGTTTTGTTTTCCCATGAAGGCTTTGGCACGTCAGTGGTCTTCTCATTCCAAGGTAAGTCTCCCTTTATTCAAAACCACTATCAGTAATAATTAATTTGTGAATATGTTCGGTTCTCTGCTCGGAAGTCTCAGCTTGGTGATAATCTAGTTGGGATTAGGTCGTTCCGTTGAGTTGTGCAACCCATTTTTACTCAAAATTTGTGAATATGCAAGGGTGAAAATTGTTATTCTTAATCAAAAGGTGTTGTTCATACTGCAGATTTTCGCAGGACCGTCAGGGATTTCTTTAGTAAGACCTATTACGTACTGTTATTTGTATTATTAATTAGTTCCATTTTGTGTATTATCTTTACGATTGTTATTGATTAACTAATGTTTATGTTATTTTTGGTTATTGGTATTCTCAGATAGCCATTTCACTATGATTGACGTACTCGATGAAATCAGATGTAAGTTTGGCTACCTGAAATTCATTTTGAAAATTTAATTTACGCCCTGCATTATTATGAATTACTATATGATATCCAATTTTAATATTATTTGAACTATGGACATTTTTGTGTAAGAAGTTTGGATAATTATAGCAATCGAATCAATTTATGAAGCGTGTGCTTATTCTTTTCATGTTCTCACAGGGGATTTCCGAAATTATATGTATCATCCGATATATAAGATCATATACATCTTGGATCTTGTGGGTAAGTTATATTTCAATGTATTCAGATGAATTTTTATAGATGATTTGTTCAACCATAGCCTTCACATACACATAAATCTTAGGCATTACGAACTATCATTTTGCAGGAGTGTTCCTCATTCTAAGGAATACATGTGTGGCACCATTGTTGATCGTTTTTCTAATCTATAAATGGAGAAGAAGGTATTTATCAGACTACACCACAATTGAGGAGTTTCTGCAACGACAAAATAACTTTATGCCCGTGAGGTACACGTTTTCAGACATTAAGAAAATGACTGGAGGTTTTAAGGAAAAATTGGGTAAAGGAGGGTTTGGTTCTGTGTATAAAGGAAAGCTTCGTAGCGGTCAATTTGCAGCAATAAAGATATTAGAAAATTCTAAAACTAACGGACAAGATTTTATCAATGAAGTTGCTACCATTGGCAAGATCCACCATGCCAATGTAGTACAATTGGTTGGATTTTGTTGTGAGAGATCAAAGTTTGCTCTTGTCTATGAATTTATGCCTAATGGATCTCTTGATAAACATATTGTGTCCCGAAAAGTTGAGTCTATCTCTTTAAGTTGGGTAAAACTATACGAGATTTCTGTAGGAGTTGCTCGTGGCATTGAATATCTTCATCATGGTTGTGAGATGCAAATCCTTCATTTCGATATAAAGCCTCATAATATTCTTTTAGATGAAAACTTCGCTCCAAAAATTTCGGATTTCGGACTTGCTGCCCTGTATCCAAGAAGGGGTGATGTTGGATCTCTTACAGCAGCAAAAGGAACAATTGGATATATGGCACCCGAGTTATTTTACAAGAACATTGGAAGTGTATCGTATAAAGCTGATGTGTATAGTTTTGGGATGTTACTATTGGAAATTGCTGGAAGACGGAAGAACTTGAACTCATTGTTGGAAAACTCTGGAGAAAGCTACTATTCGTGTTGGGTTTATGATCAACTGTTCGATGATAATTTTGCATTAGAGAACATAACGGAGGAGGATAATAAAATTGCAAGGAAACTAATCATAGTAGGATTATGGTGCATACAAATGCAACCATTGAATCGGCCTGCAATGAATAAAGTTGTGGAGATGCTTGAAGCAGATTTAGAAAGTTTGCAAGTGCCTCCGAGACCTCTTCAGTATACAATGGGATCACTACAAACTAGTGGCACAGAATCATCAAGCTACATATCACATGATTTTACGGAGTCAAGCAGATCCACAGAGAATGATGTTGAGTTTGTAGAATCAATCAGCCTAATACAGAACCGAGTTAATTGATATATCACATTTGAGTAGTACATGATTAAATCTGATAACTTGTGTCTTGTGTAAAAGATGATGTTAATATTATAGCTGAACGTGACTAGGAAGCTGAAATACTAATTTATTGCGTGATTCTAATTCGAGTATATTTGAAGTCGTTGAGAATCAAATGTGTAAATATAACGTTTTTAAATATTGTTTGGTAGAACAATAGAGTATAACATGGCAAATGAAGCAGAAATAGCAAAAATCGCAGCTTTAAGTTCAGCTACAAAAGCAAACGCTAAGTCAATGTGAAAAGAGAAAGCAACCGTTGAAAAACCCCCTAACCGAAAAAATCGTTCACTGCAACCAACATCCAGACTACCAGACTACTAGACTACTTGTAGCAGAAGGGATATGCACACTGATTATATTTGGAGCTGAAGGAATTCGCCGTTTAACGGCAAATTTCTTCAAAATGCAAATCATTTTACCTCTTTTGCTATATCAAGTATTTAAAATGTTGCAAATAATACGATTTTCTCATTGAAATTAAACCGAAAACTTATATTTTATAGAACAATGAAGCGTTACTACACATTGGGTCAAGCAATGTATTAATGCAGTAAAATTGACTATCTAAGATCTAATATTGCTCTGTTTCTGCTATAGCCTCCAACTCTAGATGAAGGCGTTTCTCTGGCTTTTTCGCCTTGTTTCTTGCCGAGCCATTAGAATTGAAAGGATTAGGAGGTATTTCTAAGTTTTCTCCATCTCCTTCCAAGATTTGAATAACTGTTTTCATCGAAGGTCGATTCACGGGGCTCCATTGAATACACCATAACCCGACAATTGCAAGCTTCTTTGCAATTTTAACATCTCCCTCTTCCCCAATTTCCAACCTTAGATCATCTCCTTCTTCCAACAGATTATATATCCATTCCGGAAAATATATTAGCTCATTAGTTTCCTCTTTTTCGTCAACAATCTTTCTTCCTCCAACCATTTCTAGGACCAACATTCCGAAACTATAAACATCCGACTTCAATGATACATTGCCAAAATTTCTAGAGAACACTTCAGGTGCCATGTACCCGATAGTCCCTTTGGCGGTCGTCATAGATACTATACTTTGATCCTTGTCACACAACTTAGCCAAACCGAAATCAGAAACTTTTGGACTGAAATCATCATCAAGCAATATGTTCTGCGGCTTTATGTCAAAGTGGAGAATTCTTTGATCACACCCTTGATGAAGATATTCAATACCCTTTGCTATTCCAAGAACTACATTTTGAAGTCTTGTCCAACCAAGGAAACACTCCTGTGTGTCAGCTGAGGAGATGAATTTTTGGAGCGAACCATTCGGCAAATACTCGTAAACTAAAGCTCTTCTGAACCCTTCGGCACAAAATCCGATCAGACGAACGACATTGACATGATGAATTCTGCCTATTGTTCCGACTTCATTGACAAACTCCTCACCATTTCCTTTGGAGTTATTGAGTACCTTGACAGCTACAAGAATTTCATCGGATAGTTTTCCTTTATACACAGTTCCATAAGCTCCATGGCCTAATTCATCTTTGAATCCGTTTGTAATCCTCTTAATATGAGCATAAGAAAATCTTGTAGGCTTGAAAGATTTGTAGTCATCTAAGAACTTTTCAAATTTTGACTGATATTCTGTCTCAGATTTGCTGTACCGATACATCCGATGGAGTAGGACTACTACTCCAACAAGAAGAATTGAACCGAATGTTACACCTATTGCTATGAACTTGGTCACTGAGGCTGCAAAATATATAGTATAAATTTATTACATACTGGTTTCATCATAAAAACTATGTAATAATAACACAATATAAAAAAAATTGAATAGTAGTACAAAACCTGGTTTGCCATAGCATTCAATTTGAAAATGTTTGGTGTTACTTTGTAATCTACAATGCTCGCCTTTCGCTTCGCAAGGTCTACAATCAGGGGTGGACCATGTCAAGTTGAGATGTTTATCTGGAGAGAGGAGATAATTTTCAGGAACTGATGTGATGTCATGAATCTTGAGGCAAGAGTATAAAGGCTTGTAATAGACAATGAAGGTGTTTGAGACAAGGGCATATACTTTGGAGTGAAGATTGCTAAGGCAGGGGATCTCGAAGTACGAAGATCGATCTTCTTCTTCTACGGTTTTATTTTCTTTTGGTGATGAGCAATTTAGTAAAGTGTAGCTTCCTTGTGATTCGAAATCAACGAACTGGAACGGAGAAAGAGAGAAATTGAAATGTAGAAGGCTTTTCGGGGTGCAAACTTGGGAATCGAAAGCAGAAATGTGTTGAGAAGCATAGTCAATGCTTTTGATAATGAGGTTATAAGAAGGCGTCAAGTGGAGAATAGTGTCGTTCCGAGAGCAGGATAGCTCGAACCAATGTTGAGGATAGCCGCAATGGTCTGGTTGCTTCCCTTTTATTCGGAACGGGAAACGAACTTGTGGTCCGTTTTCCCCACATTTTGTGGAGTTTTGGCACTGGTCGAAGTTTAGTCCGTTGACATGATTGACAAAATTCAACAACGGGAAGAAGGACAAGAACAAGAACAAAAGCAAGAACTTGGACATACTCAAAGAAAGTAAAGCTTTCAAGTTGAGTATTTTAGCAGCTATATATGTATGCTTAAAAAAACTCACAAGAATGATTCACGCGGTGTTACAAATATCATTACTTATATTGCTAGATATTCGCACTGGGTAGGCTCCTGTAGGTGATATAACTACAGACTAAATTGGGCTGCTCCATACCAGATAAAAAAAACCATTTTAGTTTCACACTTCCCCTCAGTTTTTGTTTATTTTATAAAAAGTGACAGCTACACATGATGTTTCTTAAAATCCAGTGCGTACAGTGAACATTCCACTCAGTTTGTTTGTGAGTTTAGGATAAATTACTAAGAAATTAGTGTGTTGTTTAATACTAATTACATGTGTACTAGTCAAATAGCGGAGGCTGGTACGTATACTATACCATAAATTAATATGGGGACTTGGAGAGTTCCTATGTCCGTTTTATTTTTATAATGGATTCTTTTTTTTGGTTATGGATTCTTAAACGTGATAAATAAATAAATAAACAAGTTACTAAAAATTATGAGTTTATTTTATATTAGTGTTCTCTAATTTTATAATTTTTCAAGATACGTATTTGTGTTTTGTCTTTTAGCAAAGTAAAGACTATTGAATACATAAATTAAGAAAATTGTTAATTTTGTTCCTTGTTAAGAATATTTTTACCTAAAAAGTAGTTCTGTCCTTCGATTCTAACTTAGCTGAGTCAAAGGTCTAAAAGAGTTTGTGCAAAAATGTTCTTATGCACATTAAGAGAAAATAAGAAAAGAAATTCATTTCGCATTTAGTTTAAATTCAATAACAAACAATAAAATATGTTATCACGCGTATTCTTTCATCATTGAATTCCCACTTGCTAACATTCATTTTGAAAATAAATTTGATCGGTTTCCCACTATTTCATAATCATATGTTAGGAGCAAATCTGTATTTTATTTTATTCTTTTTGTCAAAATTATATAAATAAATTTCATTTTTTAAGAGTTACATATTTACTTCCTCTCTCTCTATCCATGGTTGCACAAAAGCTCATCTGCTTCACTTTTTTGCTCCTATTTTGCTTCAGAATCTGCAATGCCGAATATTGTGCTCCATGTTCATGTGGAGATATTCACAACATTTCTTACCCTTTCCGATTAAAATCCGATACAAAAGGCTGCGGAGTCGATACGTATGAGCTATCTTGTGAAAACAACACCTTAGTGTTATACTTTTATGATCAAGTAACAAAACTAAATGTGAAAGCGATCAACTATGACAATTACACGATTCGGGTAGCAGATCCCGGTTTAGATGAACACGATTGTTCCTCGGTTCCTCGTTTTGCAATTTCTACATTTGATAGAGAAGGCTATAGTCTGGAAATCACGGATAAGGGTAGCTGGACACTCCCTATGACAGAGACGATTAGTTTTATAAACTGTCTTAACCTGGTGAATTCTTCGAGTTACGTGGAAATCACGAGTCGATGCATAGATAATGGAGTAGTACTAATTTCGTCTAATTCGACGTCTTCAAGGATGTATAGTTATGCATTTCGCGGGCTGGTTAACGCATATGATGACTTGAGGGAAAATTGCAGCTTAGAAATGACGTCTATGTTACCGGTAAGGGACTCCGATTCGAATTCAATGGAGACGTTCGTTAAAATTCATAGGCAGATGGCGTATGGATTTGAAGTCTCTTGGCACGATTTGTACTGTTCGAGATTACATTGTGAGGGGCGATGCTACTTAGACAGAAGTCAAGCAAATAAAATGGGATGCATCAACTACAAAATCAGTATGTTTTTCTTTTCTTTCTCAATTTCCATAGAGAACTATCTCTCTTTTTTTGTCAAATTCCATGCTCGTGAGCGCTCTAGAATTTTTCACGTTTTGTATAAGCATCTAATTTTAAATGCTTTTTTCCGATGGTGAAGATTTTGGCGACTCCATGACCATTGCAACTATTGCAGTCAAAGGTAACTTCCCTTTTACACTTTCAATAAATTTCATGTTTTAGTCCATATATGAAGGAGTAAATAATGCGTTATTTAAAATTAGAAGGATGGATGAACTTTAGGTGAAGACTATATTCACTTTGTTTTCTCTTTATTTTGTTTCATCCACCATTAGATTTGTTTATAGAATTTTTCTGAACTTTAAAGTATGTGTCGTGTATCTTCTAAAATTGTTAGAATTAAATAATATGTTTCGTCATAATATATTTTACTCTTCAAAAAGTATAGTTAAGCGATATATATGAGATGTGAACTTTTCTAAGCATGACATATCTAACTATTTGCTATTGTATTCTTACAATACATGTCTTTTGCTGCAGATTTGTACAGGAATATCAAGTATGTTTTTGGTAAGACCTATTCTTAAAATTCTACATATAACTTATAAAATTTATATAAATAATGACTGTACATTCACTTGTTACAATTTTTATAATAATGGTATTAGCACACTCAATAATAACAGTAATTCCTGTCCTAATTATTGACTAACAATAAGGATGATATATTAACAGTCGCTATTTGTTTTTAACGAATGGACCGTAACTTTTAACCACAAAGACTTTAACGACGGGTCATGATCTGTAACTCAATAACGACGACATTTAGATTTTTAAGACTGGATTCACTCTCTATTCAAAATAGAGAAACTTAAAGCATGTATTTATTTATTGAAACTCGAAACGTATAAGCCAAACTTACGGTGTAGTACAAGTAAATGTTCTGTAGGAAATGCAAAATGCATGCTTTGTTTTCTCTATGTTTATTACTTAGGGAGTTTGTGTGCTCTAGAATCTCACAATTTAACCAAATTCGTTTAAATTGTATTTTTTACAGCAATTTAGTTACATTGTTGTATTTCGCTTTATGATATACGATTAACAAATTAATTATTGTGTTCTTTTTCTGGATTATTGAAGGTAACCACTTCAATCAAATCAAATGTAAGTCCATTCTCCCTCTAGATCTCCTTATGTTTATTTATTAACTGGAAACTATTTTGATAAATTTACACCCTGAATTACCATGAGTACACCATACAATTATGGAATCTCCATGGTGATTACAAGTTTTATTTTTTGATTTTCCATCCGATATCCTACTAATCCGGATTCGGGGCGAGTCCAAGGAATTAACTTATAGACTTTATGTTTTGTATATTGTTATTTTTAATATATTTAGACCTTTATTTGACACAGGGAATTCCCAAATTCGTAGGTTTCATTGGATATATCAGGCCACATATACATTGATACTTCTCGGTAAGATATTTTGGAGTTGTCAACTGAAGTCGTATCCGTTCTAATAATTTATATAGTCCTTCACATAAGAACTAGGTTACGTTAATAGTTTTTCTGAATATGTTATTTATGGAATTGAACCCTTCCATGAATGTTCATTTGCAGGGGTATTCCTCTTCCTAAGAAATTTATGTTTGGTACCATTGTTGATGACATTTATAGTTTATAGATGGCGAAGAAGGTATCTGTCAGATTACAACACAATCGAAGAATTTCTGCGAAGTCAAAATAATCTTATGCCGGTTAGGTACACTTTCTCGGACATTAAAAAGATGACGGGTGGTTTTAAGGAAAAGTTGGGTAAAGGAGGGTTTGGTTCTGTGTATAAAGGAAAGCTACGTAGTGGTCAATTTGCCGCAGTAAAGATATTAGAAAATTCACGAACTAATGGACAAGATTTTATCAATGAAGTCGCCACCATTGGCAAGATCCATCACGCCAATGTTGTACAGTTGGTTGGTTTTTGTTGTGAGAGATCAAAATTTGCTCTTGTTTACGAATTTATGCCTAACGGATCTCTTGATAAACATATTGTTTCGCGAGAAGCCGAGTCTATGTCTCTAAGTTGGGAAAAATTATACGAAATTTCCATGGGTGTGGCTCGAGGTATTGAATATCTCCATCATGGTTGTGAGATGCAAATCCTTCATTTTGACATCAAGCCTCATAATATCCTCCTAGATGAAAACTATGCTCCAAAAATTTCGGATTTTGGACTTGCTAGACTTTATTCAAGGAAGGGAAATACCGAATCCCTTACAGCAGCACAAGGAACAATTGGATATATGGCGCCAGAGTTATTTTACAAGAACATTGGAAGTGTCTCGTACAAAGCTGATGTCTATAGTTTCGGAATGTTACTTTTGGAAATTGCAGGCAGAAGGAAAAATTTGAACACGTTGTTAGAGAACTCGGGGACAAGTTACTACTCGTATTGGGTTTATGACCAACTCTTTGACGAAAAAATTGCATTAGAAGACACCCGAGAAGAAGAAAATAAAATTGCAAGGAAAATAATCATAGTAGGACTATGGTGCATACAAATGCAACCATCAAATCGGCCTGCAATGAATAAAGTTGTGGAAATGCTTGAAGGAGATTTCGGAAGTCTGAAAGTGCCTCCTAGACCTCTTCAGTATACAATGGATTTACAAACTTCTGGAACAGAATCATCAAGCTGGATGTCACATGATCATACACAGTCAAGCAGCTTGACAGTAAATGAAATTGATTTTGTAGAATCAATCAGCTTAATACATAATCAAGTTAATTAATATTTTATCCGGCATTACATATTTGAATGAATTTAGGATGTTGCAATTAATCTAATTTAACCTCTCTAGTTTTTTACATGCAGTTGGATAGTGCTATAATATTCTCACCATAGAAATTCTCCTTTGTATGTCACAATGACTTAGAATTTAGGAAAATGAAAGCACGTCCTGCAAAGCATGTTATAAGATTGAATAATAGTACAAAACCTGGTTTGCCATAGCATTCGACTTGAGAATGTTTTGTGTTACTTCGTAATCTACAATGCTCGCCTTTTGCTTCGCAAAGTCTAGAATCCGGGGTGGACCATGTCAAGTTGAGATGTTTATCTCGAGAAAAGAGATAATTTTGTGGAACTGATGTGATGTCATGAATCTTGAAGCAAGATAAAGGCTTGTAATAGACAATAAATGTGGTTGAGACAAGAGCATATACTTTAGATTGAAGATTGCTTAGGCAGGAGATCTCAAAGTATGAAGATCCATCTTCTTCTTGTTTTACGGTTTAATTTTCTTTTGTTGACGAGCAATTAAGTAGTGTGTAACTGTTTCGGAATTCGAAATTGACGAACTGGAATGGAGAAAGAGAGAAATTGAAATGTAAAAGGCTTTTCAGGGTGCAAACATGGGAATCGAAAGCAGAAATTTGTTGCGAATGGTAGTCAATGTTTTTTATGACGAACTTATACAAGGGCGACAAGTGTAGGATAGTGTCGTTGTTCTGAGAGCACGATAGTTCAAACCAATGTTGAGGATAGCTGCAATGGTCTGGTTGCTTCCCTTTTATTTGGAAGGGGAAATAGACAGTTGGTCCGTTTTCCCCACATTTTGAGGAGTTTTTGCACTCAGCAAAGTTTAATTAGTCCGTTGACATGATTGACAAAATTCAAGAACGTATAATTACCAAAGAAGAACAAGAACAAGAAAAACTTCAACATACTCAAAGAAAGGAAAGCTTTGAAATCTCAGGATTTCAGCAGCTATATATGCTTAAAACGTACAAGAATGATTAAAATATGGAATGTGTCCTACAAAAATAAAGTTAATCTTGGAAAGAATAAGTTTTGTTTCACTTACTCGGTTTTTCTTCTTTTTTTTATAAAAAAAAAAAAACTGACAGCTCCACATGATGCTTTACATCTAGTGCATACAATGAATATTCCACTAACTTTGTTTTGATAATTTACTAAAAATTTACATGTCTGCTAGTCAAAAAGATGCCAATTTTTATAACAAAAAAAAAAACATTGCCAATTTTTGAGGGCCAAATTGACCATGTATTCCTTATTATAATGTATTGGTTTATATCATATTACTCACCCTTTATTGTTCTATTTGTTTATCACGGGTATAATTAAAGTTAATACTGACGGAGCAGCTTCAGATATCCAGGCAGGTGCAGGCGGCATTTTCAGGAATTGTCTTGGATTTCAGGCGGCAGCTTCAGATATCCGGCATTTTGCAGAATTATTTGCTGCTATTTATGTGATTCAACGAGCTAAGGCGATGAATCGGTTCCCTCTCTGGGTGGAAAGTGATTCAGTTTATGTTGTCCATATGATTCAAACACAATGCTTGGCGATTCATTGGCTCTTTTGACAGATTGGTTGGAACACTAAGATCACGCCACGTGTAATAGTTCATTATGCCAGACATTGCTACACGATAACTCCAAAGGAAATGGCTTCGAATTTATCAATGAAGTTGAAACCGTAGGCAGAATTCAACTTGTCAATGCCATTCTCCTGATCGGATTTTGTGCTGGAGGGTTTAGACTAGCTTTTTTTTTAAAAAAAAAAAAGGGTTTACACGAGCTTTAGTTTACGAGTATTTGCCAAATGGTTCGCTACAAAAATTCATCTCCTCAGCTGACACAAAAGATTGTTTCCTTGGTTGGACAAGACTGCAACACATAGTTCTTGGCTTATATCTTTGATTTAGATTCATGTGATCTTGGCTTATAATTAGAGCCCTCAAAGACTTCAAATACTCAAATTAGAATGACACAGTTAATCTAAATCAAGCAAATTAGTTACGTGATTATAAGCCTATCCGAGGAGTTACGTGATGCACATTCTTCCTCGGACAGACTTCAATATACTCAAATTAGTTCTTGGCTTATATCTTTTCTATAACACAACTATACAACTCCAAGAAAAATACAAGGGTCCTCCAATTCGACTTGAACATCCTATTCTAATTCAAATAGACTAATTAACTTGATTTTGTATTAGGCTAATTGATTCTACAAAATTATATTGAGCACTTTCTGTTAAGTTGCATGGCTCTGTAAAATCATGTGATATCCAGCTTGATGATTCTGTATCAGTATTTTGTAGCGATCCCATTGTATATTGAAGAGGTCTCGGAGGCACTTGTAGACTTTCCAGATCTCCTTCAAGCATCTCCACAACTTTATTCATTGCAGGCCGATTCGATGGTTGCATTTGTATGCACCATAATCCTATTATGATTAGTTTCCTTGCAATTTTACTTTCCTCCTTTGTGGTGTCTTCTAATACAAACTTTTCGTCAAAGAGTTGCTCATTAACCCAACACGAGTAGTAACTTTGGCCTGAGTTCTCTAACAACGAGTTCAAGTTCTTCCTTCTACCTGCAATTTCCAATAGTAACATTCCAAAACTATACACATCAGCTTTGTAAGAGACACTTCCAATGTTCTTGTAAAATAACTCTGGTGCCATATATCCAATTGTTCCTTTTGTTGTAGTAAGAGATTCAACATCGCCCTTTCTTGGATAAAGTTTAGCAAGTCCGAAATCCGAAATTTTTGGAGCAAAGTTTTCATCAAGAAGAATATTGTGAGGCTTAATGTCAAAATGAAGGATTTGCATCTCACATCCATGATGGAGATATTCAATGCCGCGAGCCACTCCTTTAGAAATCTCATATAATATCTCCCAACTTAGAGACATAGATTCAGCTTCTCTGGCAACAATGTGTTTATCAAGAGATCCATTCGGCATGAACTCGTAAACAAGAGCAAACTTTGATCTCTCACAACAAAAACCAACCAATTGTACTACATTTGCATGGTGGATCTTGCCAATAGTAGCAACTTCGTTGATAAAATCTTGTCCATCAGTTTTCGCATTTTCTAATATCTTTACTGCAGCGAGTTGAGCACTACGAAGCTTCCCTTTAAACACGGTACCAAACCCTCCTTTACCCAACTTTTCCTTAAAACTTCTTGTCATTTTCTTAATGTCTGAGAAAGTATACCTTACCGGCATAAAATTATTTTGACGTTGTAGAAATTCTTCAATTGTGTTGTAATCTGACAAATGCCTTCTACGCCATTTATAGGTAAAAAAAGCAATCAACAATGGCGCCACACATAAATTCCTTAGAATGAGGAACACTCCTGAATGGCGATTATAGGATCATGAGAGTAAATTAAATGGTATAGTTTGTTTCGTAATGCCTGATACTAGAGATCCAATATAAATATATTTTCGAATTTCATATTGTTTTAGTAATAGCCGATATCTTACCGAGAAGATTCAATGTGTATATGATCTTATATATTGGATGAAAGATGTCAATTCGTAAATCCCCTGTGTGAAACATGAACACAAAACTCAAGCTTCAGCTCTTTGAAATGAATTCTACCAAGTCAAATAACAGCCTTCATGTATTTTATTATACAGAGTTTTTTTAATAAGAAAATATTGTATATAGTTCGAGTCAATTTTGTTAGAAATAATTATTTTTCGGCTAAATTAATTTATTCAAATTTTGCCAATACTATATTTATGATTGTTCAATTTTATGAGAACATGGTAGAGTCTAGAGTAGAGCTACGTTATATAGGCTTCAAATCCAAAAACAGGTTGCATATGTGTCAAGTACATATGTATCTTGGAATTTTATGCATCAATTCAGGTTTTTAGATAAAAAAAAAAACATATAGTTCCTTGAGAAAATAAAAAATCATAGAATTGTATTTTGGGATATTATTGCATGGTACTTCATAATTATTTAGGTTGGAAAACTATATAATACATAGAGTGAATAGACTTACATTTGATTACATAGAATGCTTCACTTATAGTAAATTGACCATCTTCACTAATCAAGAAAACAATGGCAAACAAAAATAAGACTAGAGTTAGTTGATTAACAATTAATTAATATTGATAGTGCCTCAATAATATTAATAATAATAGATCTTACCAAACAGTCCCCGGATAGTCCTGCAAAAATCTGCAGAAGATGCATCTTTTTGTATAAAAATAACAATGTCACTCTTGCATTAATTGATAAATTATCGAATAAAGGAAAAGTTTTTTGTTAAAGTTAATTACCTTGAAAGGAGAAGACCATCGAGTAGTGAAAACCTGCATGGAAAGTACCACTCCTATTGTTAAAATTTTAAAACTTTCTTTAGTATAACAAAATTATTTGTTCAATTGACAATTATCTTGAAAATTCTAAAACTTTCTTTAGCATAACAAAATTATTCGTTCAAATGTAATTCTAGATTCTATTTTATTTTACGTATGTGCAAATGACGGTCTCACTTGAAAACAATAAGAACATACCGAATTTAGAGTCTGCGCATCCTATTTGATTTCCTTGAGTTCTGTCTATAAAGCATCCGTCGGAACAATTCAATTTTCGGCAGTAGATGTGGTACCATGACACCTCGAATCCAAAAGCCATCTCCCTATGAATTTCGACGAACTTCTCCCTTAAATTCAAATCAAAATCTCTTGCCGGCAACATAGATGTCATCTCTATGCTGCAATTCTCTCTCAAATCACTATACGCATTAACTAGCCCGCGGAATGCATAATTATACATCATTCCAGAAGAATTTACTACGCATGAACCCATGATTTCCATGTACCTCCAAGAACTCACCGGAGTATGACACTTTATGAAACTTATCGTTTCTGTCAACTCGTGATCCTGCCTTTCTCTGTCGCTGGTTGTGAGATGATAGTCTTCTATGTCAAAGATTGTAAAACGCGGCCTGGAGGAACAATCATGTTCATCAACTCCTGGATCTGCCACTCGGATTGTGTAATTGTCGTAGTTGATAGCTTTCACATTTAGTTTTGTGACTCCATCATTTAAATGTAAGACTACCGTGGAATTGTTTTCACAAGAAAGTTCATATGTATCGTGTCCACAGGATTTCGGGTCGGTTTTTAAGCGAAAAGGGTAAGAAATGTTGTGAATGTTTCCACATGAGGAAGGAGGGCAATTTTTGTTTATTTGATCAGCTTGGCTGATCTTGAAGAGTATAACGAGGAAGAAGAAGATGAGGTTATTCTGTACATCCATGGAATTGGAAATGAGAGAGATTTCAGAATCAATGTCTAGCATAATAAGAATCACATTTAATATTTGTATGTGAAACTTGCTTCACTTTTTCATTCTCCGCGTGGTATTTAAATATTTATTTATATTTATGTTGTATTGTTGTACCCGTTATGAGAACTTTTACCATAGACTGAGTGCAATGGATTCGGCCAATGAAATTAGTTTGGTGTAAAGAAAAAGTGTGCAAATTATCACATTTCTATTAGGTGGAACCATTGGACTATGACCATAATATAATTTTCCCGTCTCTGTCTCTGTAAGGAAAAAGAACTAATGACACGATGATTTGTTAATATAATAGCAGCCATGGTTTTAGAAACAGACATTTTGGTTCAACGATGAGCGATCAAGTGATCATGAGTTCGATTTTTGACAATTATATTGTTGTTAAAAATACACGATATGATGGACGTGTGTTGAACATACTTCAAGTTTATGGACATTTACATAACGGGTATGTCAAATAATTTGGCATCTTATATGTCTAGTAAGAACCATGAGAGGCTTCAAGATCATTATCTTTTTGTTGTTAATATAGTGATAGTTGAAACCAACAGCTAGCTTATTAAAATTAATTTCAAAGTTGAGTCAAATTTTGGTGGCCGTATCTTTCCAGATCTTAATTAACTACTCAATTATTAGACAAATATTCTTAAAAGGTTAGGAGTATTTCTAGCTTTTGCTTATATTATTGTTGTTGTTATTCGTATCAACTTGTATGCATTCTTCACTATGAATCTTGTCAATGTACTAGACCATCGATTCACATTTTGGATAAAAGGAACATCAGTGCGGCTATTTGGTATAGAAAGATTTGAAAAACTGATAGTAATTTTTTTATCTAATACCAATGTTTCTTTTAATAATGAAATCAAAAGTCTCGGGTACGAGTAATGAACTTTGGTTTATAAAATATAAATAACAGATTAAGGCTTACTTCTTGATGTGTAGAGTTGTTGTTATGCGTCTATAAAAAAAAAAAAAAAAGTTGTTGTTATGCGGTGGAAGGATAACCAAATCTCAATGTCACAGATCTAGATGACTGACCGTTTGTCCAGGGACTAAAAATGCAGACCTGAGACTCCCGCAAGAGGAGCAGAAACAACTTTGAGTGAAAGGAAAAAATAGTTGCTTGTTTGATTACTTAGGCCCTGTTCTTCTTAGTGTTAGGACTGTGTCCTCCACTACTGCTTCTTATTAATATGATATTGTCCGCTTCTTATTAATATGATATTGTCCGCTTTGAATCAAGTTTGTACAGTTTTGACTTTGAACATCCATCTTCCCAAAAGGCCTCATACTAATTAGTGTGGTGGATACTCTTTATAAACCTTATAAGACTTCTTTACTTTAGCAATGTGAGATTTGAGTTTGCTCCCAACAATCCTCTCCTCAAACACAAGAACCACATCTATTCTCTCCTCCAACGAAAATCTGCTCATCTTGTACCGTCGTTATTACTCAACGAGACTCGCCACCTGAGTGTTGCCTGAGTGTTGCTATCAGGAAGACTTTTGATAAATGAACCACAAATCTCCATTGCGATCGACGTTGCATCGAGTAAGCTTTCTGCGCACATTGCAAACAGTCTACTATTGTCTAGCCTTGCTCTGATGCTTTCCACCACTGCGTCTCATTAGTATAATATTGTCCGTTTTGGGCCAAGCCCGCATGGATTTGTCATTGGGTATCCATTTTCCCAAAAAGCCTCGTACTAATTAGAGCGGTTGATACTTATAAGACTTCTTTGCTTTTAGCAATGTGGAATTTGGGTTTGCCCAATACATAGTAACAAAGTATCTGTGATCGAACCTTGACAACTCCATTTTTTGGTGAATTAAAAATCACATAGTGCACTGAACATGTGTTTTGCACGTTTCAAGTTAAAAGGCATTCGCAAAAGCAGTTGTGTCATAAATTAATATAAAAAATTGTTGTTAGACTTAATCCTCATCTCCAGCTTTCGGTTCATTAGTTTTTTCTATTTGATATTACTTTCAGTTCATTAGGCAATTCTTTTAAAACCTGCAGAGAAACATTTTATATTTCATTTTATTTATTTTTATTCCGTGTATTTATCTGTTCTAAATCACCTACACGTGGAAGCATTACATGGTATTAGGCCCACCCAAACGCCTCATCATTCAAAAAAGACAAGCGCGTGTACTCCACCCTAGAAACTGGATAATTACGCAACAAACAACTGAAAAGAAACCACCAAGCGCGTTTATCCACTCCCGCTCAATCAGTTAACCTTACTGAAATACCCAAACAACCCCTCTTCAAATCCCTGGCCAATATTCTCCCATAAGCGAGTATACTTTAATTTCATACGCTCTAGTAGTTCCAAGCTGTACATCATCTTATCATAAAACGCCACGTGAGGAAAACAACAATGTTTGAAACAACTCGAAGAGAAGAAATAAGAGATGATGATAATTGATAACTCACCCGTCTCTCACTTTTCTGTCAATTTTTAACCCCAAATTTTCGTATAAATGCAATACTGATCACTCAATTTTGATTACTTTAAAACGATCACGTACTTTTAAAATTTTTAATAAAGTTATTAACTTTGAGTTTGGTTTCAATTCGAAACTCATTATTTAAATGATTGAACTAATAGTCCGAGCTGATAATAAAAATTTAACAACATTTTTTATATTAATTTCTGTAGCCGCCATGTCAATGTTAGTCAAGTTTTCGTCGACTTTGAACGTTGCGTGGCAACCACCGAAATGGCTATACAAATTTATGATATGTCAAATCTTGTTGACTGTTATATATGCTAACAATTTAGTCACATCACTTTTTTAGTGTCCAAATTAATTAAATGACCTAATTAAAATTAAATTCAAAATTGAGTGACAAAATCTAAACAAATTGAAATTAATGACCATTTTAAAATAAGGCAAATTTGAGTAACTAACAATATAATTAAACCCAAAATTTTATGCAAAATCTAGAAGATAAGTAGTTTGAAACGGATATAACGAGTAACTAAAAGCACACCTCACTTTCCTATATAGTATCTCGAACATCTCCTTTCTCAGTTTCTCTAAAACTGGTTCCTCAATTCATTTCGTCGCGAAATTATAACGACGAAATTTTACCGACGAAATCTACAATCCATTTCCGTCCGAGAACCTTATAAAAATCAAAATTTTCAGAAGTTTTATCCACTTCCATACAGAAAAAAGCTCTGCTTTGTATATTGAGCTTCGATTTTCATTCCCCACCTACCCCAGCAATTAAAGTTTGTTCCTTTTTCAATTTTACCCTTTCCTTTTCATCTTTTGAACTGTTTTTCTGGTGATCATTGTGGGGTTGTGGGGTTTTTAATGTATTGACTGTTTTATTGGGGGTTTACGTATCGTTTCCCCCTACTGATTAGTCAAGATTGCCATTGATTTTGATTGTGACTCGAAGCGAAAAAGGGAGCTCATTTTTGAATTTGGGAGTGTTAATTTAGAATTTGAATTCTTAGAGCGAGTTAGAGGGGTGATTTTAATGAAGTATTTATAAATTTGAATTGGGGTTTGTGATATTAATCTCAAACTGGGAGTGGTAATCTAGAATTTGAACTCGGATCGCGGAGTTTAGGGTATTTGTTCCAATTGGAGTGAGAATTAAGGTTGAAGGAGGAATTAGAGAGATGACAATCGGGTTTGAGTCGATGCCTGGGAGTTCAGGGTACTTGGATTTGTTCCCGGAAAGAAGAATGTCGTATTTTAGTAATAATTTTGTGTTAAGATTGACCGTTGTTGCTGGCATAGGCGGCTTGCTCTTCGGATACGACACGGGTATGACTGCTATTAATGTTTGGATCATGTTATGAATGTCATTTGGTGATGATGATTCGGGTTTTGATGTGAAGTTTATTCTTTTGCAGGTGTCATTTCGGGTGCCCTTTTGTACATAAAAGATGATTTCGAAGCTGTCAAGAATAGTAGCTTCCTACAGGTAAAAACTAAGCAATCAATTTTAGCATAACTATGATTTGGATTAGAAGAAACTAATATTTCGATATGGCAGGAAACAATTGTAAGTATGGCATTACTAGGTGCAATCATAGGAGCTGCATGGGGAGGTTGGATTAATGATACATATGGACGGAAGAAAGCTACGCTATTGGCTGATGTCATATTTGCTGTTGGAGCAGGGGTCATGGCGGCTGCACCGGATCCTTATGTTCTTATTGTAGGTAGGCTTTTGATTGGACTTGGTGTGGGTTTGGCATCAGTTACTGCTCCTGTTTATATAGCCGAGGCGTCTCCATCTGAAGTACGAGGAGGATTAGTGAGCACCAATGTTCTTATGATCACTGGCGGACAATTTATCTCCTATGTCGTTAATCTTGCATTTACGGAGGTTAGTTTAATCTCTTTTTCTGTTTTTAATGATGTCAGAATAGAATTTGAAGTCCTTATTGTAATAAAATAGAACCGAGCTTAGGGAATTCAGTTGATTGTCTTATAACCTGTAAGAATCATGAAGATATATCCAATTTTTAATAGGTTAGTTTGTCCTTCATTCTATGCAAATACGATTTGTTTGGTAAGTCCAGTACGAGATGCATTTGTATATGGTGTGTTTGATGCTGAAATTATGAGGAAACAATCAATACTCACAGCTTAGTAATTTAGTTCGAGTGATTCCATTCATTTTCTTGTCAAAGATTTAATTTGCAGAAAAGTCAATATTGCAGAAGATTTTATTTGCTTTCATTGCATTTCGTAAAATATGAACACTGAAAAGACACTATTTTAATTGGTTATTGCGATGTTGATTGCATGAATCCATTCTTTGCATTATATTGAGGATTTTGTGCTAATTCTTATCAGTGCAAAGAAAATTTGTGCTATATTCACATATCGTGTTGTGTTTAGTTTTATTATGCAGCTTTGGAGACGCATCAAGATAGGATCTGGCGATTGCCTTTTAACATCTGGCTTTGCTAAATAATGACAGATTCCATTTCTTTCCTGCAAATTTTAGATGATCCATGGTTCCGTGTTGTTAATGGCATGTGACAGAGTCCAACTGGCTTAGAAACATTATGATATAGATTACTCGGTTTTTCCAGCATTTCCTTAAAACTATCAGTTTTTCTCGGTTGATCTATTTTCCTGCTTGGTTTTAGTTTAACAAATGGAGATCCCATTGTGTTCTGATTTTGCAATCTTAATCTTAGCTGATGCTGTTTTTTTGGACGAAGTGATTACTGGAGAATATTTTACGAATGCTTTTTTCTCTTTGGAAGTGCTTTTAAGAGTTTTTATGAACATCTGAATTGACTTTTTCCAAGTTACAAGGTTTACAATGCGATCTACTTGTAAAACAGTGATTGAATTGCTTATCGTTTTGTAATAATTTTAAGACTGCAGTAATTTGATTATTTGACTGTTCAGTTTGATGTCATATTCTCTATGTTTTGGTTGATATCGTATTCTATATGTTTATGTCACTCATTTTGTTCATTATGATGAAGGCATATATAACCATGTGCCAGATGTTTTGGCGTGAACCAAGTGACTTTAAGCCTGTATTAGTAATGCCTTATAGTTAGGTAACAGTATTCGAACTTTCTTGCTGTCTTTTCGTCTTTCTAAACTTTTCTTATCATATTCACCGATGCTAAGAAAAGAAAGCATGTATTGCATTAAGCATAGATCCAGTTTCAGTTTTCTAATCTTATAGCAGAATTTAAAACTATTTCAAAATAATTTGGTCACTTCTGCAAACTTAAAGGATAAGCATATACACAATTACAAAGCATTTTAGGGCATGTGCATTCTTCGATCCGTATTTCCAATTATAGTTGTGCTGTCTGTGGCCTTCTAAATTTACTATTACTACGTTAACAGGTTCCGGGAACATGGCGATGGATGCTTGGTGTTGCAGGTGTACCGGCTGTAATTCAATTCTGTCTCATGTTGTGTATGCCAGAATCTCCCCGATGGCTTTTTATGAAGGTAAAAAACAAGACAAACATTTGGGAGATGAACCAGTTTAAGGTTAGCTCAGCTAATATTTTTTCTGAACATGCAGGATGAGAAAGATGAAGCCGTTATGGTGTTGGCTAAGATATATGATCTTGCTCGTTTAGAGGATGAAGTGGATCACCTTTCTGCTGCAGCAGAGGCAGATCGCCAGAAAAAGAATACCGTTAGATATATAGATGTTTTCAAATCAAAGGAAATGAGACTTGCGTTTCTAGCTGGGGCTGGACTTCAGGTAAAGATTCGACAATATGTGATTTTACGTTTGATTTTCATATGAGGTGTAATTGGTGAGAACCTGCGTTTAATTGAACCTGTTGAAAGCTGAAACTCAACTGTAATTCAACGAAATCTTCGAGTTAATGTTGCTGAATAGCTTCAATAAGTTTTCCATGATTTGAGAATAGTGCCTGCCCTCTTAACAAGAATCACGTTTAACTTGAAACTTTGTGATGTGTTGCAGGCTTTGCAGCAGTTTACTGGCATCAATACCGTCATGTACTACAGCCCAACCATTGTCCAGAAGGCGGGCTTCAGTTCTAACCAATTAGCACTTCTGTTATCCCTCATTGTTGCTGCTATGAACGCTGCTGGAACTATTCTAGGCATTTATCTTATCGACAATTTTGGGCGAACGAAGTTAGCCATCTCAAGCTTGAGTGGTGTAATCGTCTCTCTTTTAATTCTTGCCGGTGCATTCTTTGGACAGTCATATGATCCCACAAGTGAAATTTACGGATGGCTTGCAGTTCTAGGACTGGCTCTCTACATTGCTTTTTTCGCACCCGGTATGGGACCCGTGCCATGGACTGTGAACTCTGAGATATATCCCGAGGCATATCGAGGGATATGCGGTGGAATGTCTGCTACTGTGAATTGGGTTTCTAATCTGATAGTGGCTCAAACCTTCCTCTCAGTTGCCAATGGTATAGGAACAGGTCCAACTTTCTTGATTCTAGCATGCATAGCTATGTTTGCGATTGTTTTTGTGATTGTGTTTGTTCCGGAGACTCAAGGGCTCACGTTTGTTGAGGTGGAGCATATATGGAAGGAGAGAGCTTGGGGAAGTAGTTCTAATACAGAGAGTCTTCTCGAGCACGGAAACGAACAATCTTAACTGTTAAATAATATTTATTGTAGTAATTTGTGTCTAGAATTTGTATATGCAAGAGTGTGTTGGAAGTCAGTTATTTTACCTTAGGGGCTCTTTTTCTGCTGCTCTCAAAGGCAATTTCTCTGTATTATGTATGGGAAGTTGTATTAGTTTCAAGCCTATTTTAGTCATTAAATTCCAAATTGATCTATAATAATGCTACTGTCTTATTATTTTATTCACATGGTATTTAAATAAATGAAGTTGGGGAAATTATTAGTGGGGTTATTATAATCCAGTTTCAAGTTGAATGGATTTGCATTTTGAATCAAAGCCGGCGACAGGACGAAATGAAGCTGGACATTCCAACTAGGTTGACACTTCCATTCAAACAGCCACAAACACGAATGGCTTTGCCTTTAGGAACTAACCAATTAACAAATATAATCCTGCCATAGATCTTCTGGAAAATAGGCATTTGATGGGAGTATGCATATAAAATATGTTCAGTTCATCTTGCTATGAACATAGATGGACTTGGGCTCGAAAAATATATTTTTAAAATTTACAAATCATTATAATCTCTAGAAACAATCCAAATAAACTGTGTGCTTAATACATCCATAAGGGCATGCACATTCCTAAATTCTTTGTTCAACTTTAGATATATGTTGACAGGAGCAGCTCTTGTATCCTTGGATACCTGTAAAAATTGGTACATATGAATCCGCTTTCCTTCTCCAACAAGTTTCAGCTTGAGGAGAATCTTGAAAAAGGCTCATATGTGCTTTTCTGAACGTCAACACCATTACTCGCTTACATTCTGATGGTCATAAACCCAATGATTCAGCAAATAGTGGTGTGAAGAAGTGGTAAGTACATCAATCATTCTGTGTTTTTGGCATGTCAAAGTGTTCCAAAGATGGAGTGTTTTGATTCACAGATAGTATGATAAACTTGTGTTAGCAATCGAGATGGGTTTTCGGTTTTCTGTTTTGTACTCAAACTATTTTAACTATGACACTTTATATTAAAAAATTGCTATGTGTTCTCTGAAAATCAACTTCTTCTTCATCCATTAGGTGGTTTCTTTTTATTCTTTTGCGTTTCTTAAATCGTAGTTCAAAATGTGTCACAATTTGTTATCATATTATAATCGTGTTATTGACTATTAACTCATCTGGATTTGTGCACAAACCGTTAATCAAATGTGTTGTAATGTAATACATTGCATTGATCTAAAATAAAGCTCAATTGAAATATGGATGTTGCCAAAGAGGTTCTACTTTCATTATGCTATCACTCCCGTTACGTCGTTTTGTTGCTCCGTACAAAATCTTTGGAGTTTTCCTGGGAAGTTAGACCATTGTGGTTACTTTGTTTGGATCAAATGTGTTCTATGGATATTGTTGTTACTCATATTTACCGGGAAGGGAATGGGGTTGCTGATTTTATGAGAAAGTATGGGATTCCGCTCCTGAATTTTTGCTCTGCGTTAGTTGGTGATGACATTAATCATGTTGAATGATTTAGATTCGTGTAGCTTTTACTTTTTCTTCCATGTTTATTTCTTTTGATTTTGTATCTGAACTTTTCATTTATTTTTCAATATATTTGGGCTCGGAGATGTTTTGAAAGAGGTACTCGGAGTGACGACCTAGTGGGATGTCGGGACCTTCTAGCCCTCCATGCCCCCTACCCTGCTTTTTATTCCATTGATTTTTAACTTATCTAAAATATTAATCATTGGTCACTAAAATGATAGTATTTGTCTCCTAAACCTCTATAAAATACTAATCATTTACTTTTTCTTTTTTTTACTTATTAACCTATTATTTGATAATATTTACTAACATATAATAAAATTCCAATCCATCTAGACGTTTGGTTTAAATTTCATTCAACAATCCATTAAGAATTTTGTACATCTGATTTATTTATTTTTAATTAAAAGTGTTGGAAATCTGATTCCCATTTTAATAAACTTGTTAGTTGTAAGAAATGTATCAACATCTTTTATGATGAGTGGATCAATCAACCTATTCGATGATTGTTTTCATACTCTCCTAACTATTTTCTAGAAATTTGACTTTTTTTAAGAGTTGAAGTAGTTAACCATAATTAATATTAAATTTGATAATTGCTGGAATTAAATTCTTCACTGAATATCATTAACAAAAATAATTAATACAAAATGTGAGATATTAATATATAAACTATAATTACGCTTTAAATTTTTAGTTCAATTAGTTCTTTGACATTGTTAATGACAAAGTGGATGCAAATGTCTTCCTTTATTAGATGTCATTTTCAAAGTATCGAGCTTTTGCTGTGGAGAATAGTGTCGGAGGTCTCGTCAAACTCCTCCTGAAAAACACTATAATGCTTAAGTTAGATCGGATATATGAGAGAAAAAGTAGCGACAAGAGTTACAGTTAAAAAGAGAGAGAGAGAGAGAGAGAGAGAGAGAGAGAGAGAGAGAGAGAGAAAGTCTGTACTATACAGTAAATACTCTCAAAATATTTATAGAGAACTGGTGGTTCACTTGTCTTCTTGTGATAAGTCCTTGCTTTAATTAATTAATCGGAGCTCGTGCGTCAATAGGATGCTAACTAGTCCTCTACGAGCTATATATTTTTTATTGAAGTCTAAAATGAGCTATTGGAAAGCCTCACTACAATTTACACAACTTGAACCATATCAACAAACGGGCTGATGACACAACTCAAATTCATCATCACATAATATTTGAACCAACTAATTCGATGACAAAACGTCTATTGTTGACGTCATTTGTATACGTTCAAACTTGCAAATTTTACTTCAAATGTGATTCCTAAATGTTGAAGGGAATGTGTTAGTGAGAAAGAAAATGTTCCATTAATTTACAATACTCAAGTTACAATAGTCGTACATTCGGTGTCTGAATAATATCATGAACACTCCAACATCGAATCACAGCCGTTGATTGTTATGATGAAACCACCGAAAAGTAAGATAAGCATGTTGTGATGTAGGAATCTTGTGAAGTGGGACCCATTTGGAAATATTAAGAAATGCTGACTCTTGTTTCCCTCTTCATTATTGGAGCGATAAAGACCAGCCACGTGGGTTGTTGGCCTGTTATTGTCCTTATTCTATAACACCCAATAATACTCTCCCACGTGGCTCCTCGCCATTCACGTTTGGATGACTCATTCATATTCTTTCCATCATGCCATGCCATCTGATACATACATGCATGTTATGTATGTGGTGGATAGGTAGGAATAGCATCATCCAGGTAAAATGCATATTGAGCCTAATGAAGATAGGAAGGGAGGTGTAGTGTGAGAGCCCAGACATCTCAACTCGATTGGCTATTCTAAAAAACAAACACAAAGTTAAATTTGATATATTAAAACAAAAATAAAAAGTTCATACAAGAAGAAGAGAATAGTAAAGAGCATAGCAACGAAAACTAGTAAAATTGAAATTGCTCAACAAAATTAAAATAGTCGCAAATTTATGATCATGGAAGTTTGGAGAAGTATCTCATCAAGTAATCGAAATCAATAAAACCCGATATCTTGCTAAGGAATTGGCTATCCTGATTATCTTCACGAAAAATGTGTATAGCTATAACAGTCATTTGAGATAAAAAAAAAAAAAACAATTAAACACTAACCAACAATATCGAAGAATCCAAAGAACAATGATCGATTTAAATTTAATTAAATGTACCATAAAGGGTGAATCACTCTAGTTAATGTCATCCCTTCTTCCAAATTGTGCAAATGGCATGTATTGTTGCTGCCAATTCCGCAACCAAGCATACACCGATTATACTGAAAAAACAAAACAACTTCACACAAATCTCCAAGTTTCGCTTGAATCACATAATTAGTGAAAAGTTAGTTTTGAATATAAGTGTTAATTGAATCGTTATTTAATTAACTATATAAATTCAAAATTTATACTTGAAACATTTTGAACAAAATCACAATTTAATCTATCATGCGAATATAAGGAAAAATGTGATTTTTATTTGGGAAATATAAAAATGAAATTACTCAAATAGTATTGATAAAAATGTTTAGTCCTAAAGGACCTCTGATGATTTCGTCATTTTTGGGATTAAATCATCAATAGTAACTGGCTAAGCCATTTTCTAATAAAAGAAAGAGGAGTGGACCGCCGTCTAATTAGTAAATTATTTCTTACGGTATTCTATTCTATATAGTTTAGATTTTCATTATCTTTGACCATCACATGATTAGTTGCTTACGGAGCTACTCTTCAGATTTGATTTCAACTATCAAAATAATTCAAAACTAAATCTCTATTAATCCATTATCAACACATAATAACTTATTCTCGGCTAGGTCGGCACCATCAGAGAGATTTTATTAATATTGATCATGAAAATTGATAATGGATAATACAATATATATGATCAGATAAAATCTAAATTATAAAGGTTTAACATATTAGTGTTTTTTTTAGCTCAAAAAGTTAGATTACTTTTTTAAATTTGTTTATAGTGATTCGTTTAGTCATCTGAAATTACTTAAAACTAATTATCTGCTTCTCAAACTCGCTTTAATGATATATTCTCTCCATGAACTTACACCAAGTGATATATACTTTACAATTTGTAGTAATTAACTCGTGTTCTAACATCCTTTCAAAACAAAACTCATGTTCTAACATATGATCATGAAAAGTTAATTATATGACTTTAAACAAGTTTAGAGAAGTGGCAAGATCTTATGTTATTTTAAAGATTCTTACAGTAACGTCATATTAAATCGTATTAAAAATCTACGCATACAAACATTAAAAACAAAAAGAAGCAACATTAAATCGTATTAAAAATCTACGCATACAAACATTAAAAACAAAAAGAAGCAACATGAATGTTGTATCACAATTAAGACAAAAACAAGTATATATTATACACATTGAGATCTGAAAAAGGCTTAATTTTAGGTCTGCAAATCAAAGCAAAGTTTGGTATTTGCTAGATTTAGTATCAGGTGGGAAGAATTAAAATATATAATGATTGGACCTATTGAAATATAAAATAAAAATCACACCAATAATTTGTAAGTATATGTATTAAAAAAAAACAATATGATTAGATCTTTAGATTTAGGTGCCACATAACATTAGGAGGACAAGTTGATGGTGTTTTCGAACATGGTGTGCCTTGAGGTATTATTCCAAAAGATACCGAATCTTTATTCCTTATTAGTTTATTTGAAACAATCATCTCTTAATCTGCAAAATCCCAGGAATATTTAACTTTCTGTTCTATAGTTTAGATATGAATATGTATGTATTGGATGAATAAGAAACACACGTTCAACTAATTTCTTAGGAGCCTCAAAATTTATTGGAAAAGAGATTATATTGCATGTCCATAATAACATTGAGATACATTTATGACCTGAAACCGGACCAAGGCGAGGTTCATATTTGTCCTAAGTCAATAAAGGACGACCCGTCATCAGAGGTTTGTTTACGCTGAAGAGTTACAATTCACATTCAACGGTAAATGGATAAAAAAATTTAGATTGTCACATTCGCGAGAAGAAAACAAAATATAATTAAGATTTTGTTATATATTGTACACCACGTCCAAAGGTAAAAATAATCAAAAATCTCATACAAGGCATCAACTCAAAGAACCTATGAATAGTACCACCTATTATCATCATAAAAGGTAAAATAATAAATACTCCTATTACTTGCCATTTAAGATTACTCTCTACTTCAAGATTTTAGTAATTTGATATCATAGTGTCATCAGACGATTTTAATGTTGATTGCTTTTAATTGATTCAGGGAGGTCAAGTCAATAAGATTTTAAGAGCCAAATTATCAATCTATCATACAATTAACGAGCACGTCGAGTCAATATTTTCTTAAATTATAATTTTTAGAGTATGAGATTCACTTCAAAAGAATGTGCCTTTTTCGATTTATGCCCTTCTAATAATGAATCAAAACAAATACTTTTCTACAACAAATAGGTAAAAAAACATTTTTTTAAAAAATATTGTTTAGTTTACTATTTTTATTTTACTAAAATTTATACTAAAAGTAAGTTTAACTTCACCATAAACCTTGACAAAGGTTTTCAATAATATTTATATAGGTAAAAAAAGTTTATTTTACTGCTTAGAATCAAGGCTTAATACATATATAGCTTTCTGAACTTGTTTCAAAAAAACTGCAATTGTCCTTTTCAACTTTTAAAAGGTATAAATAACTCTCTAAACTTGTCCAAAAAAACAAATAACCTCCTAATTTCAAATTGACGGTATTAAAACGTGAAAATTACGGATGATACATAACATAGGGGTAAACTAATGATATAGGGAGTTGAAAGTTTCAAAAATGATATCATTTATCGTTTTTATATTTGGATACGAGCAATGTTTTATCAAGAGGTTACTCATATCAACTAGACAAAAATAGGAGGTCATTTGTTACTTTCGGATATGAATAAGGGGTCATTTATAATAGTTGGACAAGAATAAGGAATTTCTTGTAACTTTTAGACAAATTTAAGAAGTTATTTGTATCCTTTAAAAGTTCAAAGGTTTAATTGTAGTTTTAAGACAAGTTTAGGAAATTATGTATGTATCAAACTTAGAATTAATATTGATCTTCTACTACTATTTTTCATTTTTTTTTTGGTACAGCTTACTACTATGATATGGTTATACTTAATTGGTCCTTTCTAATTCATATAATAAAAGTTGCAAATATTTTTTGTTTGAAAAATAATAATTAAAAACATTTTATTCCCAGTACAAGAAGATAAGGATTCATGCATCGACTTGGAAGTAAAAGTTAAATATCCTATTAATAATTAATAGAAATTTTTTTGGCTCTTATCCTAAATCGGTAATTAGGGATAGAAATTATTTAGTTTTAGAACATAAAAACGTAATTGGGTCCACAATTAGAGAGATATATTCAATGTATTCAACACAAAATTAAAGTTTTAATATTTGAAAAAACAACAAATAGCAGATTTAGTTTTCTTTTTCTTTTGTCTTTTTGAGAGCATATTCTGATTTAGTGAGAGCATAATATTACAAACAATTACGTAGTTGTTAAGTACAAGGCTATCCAGTATAATGCTTTAAATTGAAAGTTAATTATATGCATTAATTCAATTCTTTTCTTCTTTTTTCTAATAATGCAATGGACGAATATAAAAAAAAAGATTTGAGGTTATATAATTTTAGAAAGAAAAGTTTAAAGTTTCACACATCTAAAAAATAACCGTTAAGAATTTAAAATGCAGTTTTAGAGAAAATAAAATATTATAAACTTAAAATCGTTAAATGGTTGTTTAAGTGTTTTAAATTAACGCTCTAATTTTATGAAATTATATAACCTGTGATTTATTTTATTTTTGAAGTCACAAATATTAAATTGTGAAATTCGTAATTATAATAGTTTTTTTTTTTAACTTCACCCAATAATAAACGAAAATGTTAATTTAGTGTAAAAAAAAGAAAAAAAGAAGACTTTTATAGGCATCTAAACTTTAATTCCTTTTTATTTTATATTGTTGAAATTGTCCAAGTCTTCATGAATTTAACGATATTTATAGATCTTTCTGTAACACTTTTATGAATTTTAGATTCTTTCAGACTATTAGCAATGCAAAAATTTTAAGGAGTCAATGAACTAGAAATTGATAATAAATACATTTTGGTAAATCCCATTTCAATAAAATTGTTAAACTTGGGGTTTAAAATGAGTGAAAAAGAGTGATAAGTTGTGGTACTGCTCATTTTTCATACTACTAGATGTTAAGACCAAGGTGTTTATGCACTTCTCATGTGAAGACAAAGGTGTTTTTATTTATACTTCACCTTACTTATCAACTATAATAATATAATATGTTTTTATTTATGATTAATATTTGCAACTTGTGATATCCAGAAAAAAATCAAGTTGCTTAAAAAAAATAATTCAAAGTTTTTTTTTTCTCTTAGGCCTTTTTATGTTTATATTAATTTTTATTATAATTAAATTGATTATTCAGTTCGAAATAGTAAAACACTATTTAGAGGATGCTTTTCTCGATTAATATTTTCTGTGTATATTAAAAACAAGCTCAGTCAAAAACTCGGGCTCTATAAACAATATTTAGTAGTAACACAAACTTTTGAGGATAAGTATCACTTACAAAAATTTTGACGCTAAATCAGTGTTAAATTGGTCGCATGTTATGGTACATGACGCATTTGAAAGAAATAAGCCATTTTGTCGCGAATGATCAAACATTTTACACGACGCAATTTAATGCTAAATAAGCCATTTTGTCGAGAAATGACATTTTACACGACGGATATTTTTTCAAAATAACACATTTTGACGCGAATGAAATTTAAGACGACGAAATTTATTGCAAAGAAAGGAATTTTGTCACGAAAGACATTTTTATGACGAAAGTATTTCAATTTTGTCGCGAATGACATTTTTCACGACGAAAGTTTTTCAATGTTTGTCGCGAATGAAATTTTGCACGACGAAAGTTTTTCATTTTTGTCGCGAGTTAAAGTTTACACGACGAATATTCAAAATAAGCAGTTTGTCGCGAGTAATATTTTACACGACGAAGATTATAGCAGAATAAACCATTTGGTCGCGAGTGACATTTTACACGACGCAATTTATCGCAGAACAAGCCATTTTGTCGCGAATGACATTTTACACGACGAATTTATTGCAAAATAAGCCATTTTGTCGCGAATGACATTTTACACGACGCAGTTTATTGCAAAATAAGCCATTTATCGCCACTTAAACAATTATGTTCCATTAGCGACGATTTTTCCGTTGCAATAATATATTTTTGTTATTTTCTCAAACATCCACTACAAAATAGAAATGACAATTTTGTAAAAAAATTAAAATCCGATTTGAAAACATTGTAGTAGTTGTGGTTCATCTTTATACTATAAAAATAATTGTATCGATAGTTTATCTAAAATTATTGGAGGCTTTTATAACTTAAGCTAACCTTTTATTTATTTGTTTTATTTTTTTTTGAAATATAGGATTAAACCTTCTCTTAATAAAAAAAAAGAAAACACATGGACCACCTCAATAACAGGTGGCTGCCAACCTATTGGAGTTGGTATGCTTTTGGTATAATTAGTTAGCTAACCATTGACTAAGGAAACAAAAACTTGACATGATTATCGTTCAAAAAAAACAAAAAAACCTTTACATGATTAGAGAACATCTATATGATACCATGTTTGTTTATAATAAATTTTTTACAATATCAAATAATCAAATTAATTTGAAATAATATATTAAACTATTTATTTATTACAAAAAAAATTTAGAAGAAAGAAATATATTAATATTCTTGTTAAATTTAAAATATTATTAAGTTAAAAATTAAATAATTATTACTTTTGTAATTTTATAATTTCAAGTTAAATTAAATTAAAATAAAATAAATCATACCCTATCATTCCGTCAAAAGGAAAACTCTTTAAATGAGATAAAAGTTTTTTCTTAATTATTTGTTTAAAATTATTTACTCAGAAAAAATTATATTCCTACCTGACATATAGATCTAGATATGTTTAAATAAATAATAAGGAATTAAACTACATCATAGATTTAGATATGATTATATGGAAAATGATTTACGTGCATACCATACAATGATAAAATAAAATATAATGAGATAGAATGCTATACAAGAAAACCAAAATTATGCTTTATAAATAATTAAAAAGACCTTTGAAAAAAATAATTAAAAAGAAAGTTTATATACCGAGCAAAAAAAGAAAAGAAAGTTTGTATTTCAAAAGGCATGCATAAATGATTTATCATATTGATTAGAAAATTTTAGGCCCAAAATTCTCAAACTTTTCTATTCAAGTAATTAGTTTTTTTTATTAGAAGATTTTATTTTTCTATTGAATAAAACTTTAATCAATATGAATGTGTGAAATCTGATATTACTAAAACATGGATGTGTGAAGTGATGCACATTTCCCATATGGGGAAATCCAATATGATTACATTATTTTATTTTTAACACGGCTTGGCAAAAGATTGTTGTTGTTCATACATTATATATTCTAACCCATAAAAAGTAAAAGTCTAACATTGATTCAGGTCATCCACATACATACTATATAATACTTCTCACTTTCATTAAATTTTTGTAAAAGATGTTTACGTGTTTTCTAACTAAATAGTAAATAAAAAACAATTATTTGTTATAATCTTCTAGAGTGGTCATATATGAAAATTCAAAATTTACTTGTTTCTATTTTGTTTTTTTCTATAGAGCTAAGCTTGTCTTTAGTAATCCAAAAATAGACAATTATTTCAGAAAGAAAAGTATTGAGCTATTGGTTCTCATATTAAACAGTAAGAAAGAAAGTCCCACAAGGCAAGAAAAGTACTAGTAAAATTTGTAGGTCATTATACAGTGAATTAATAGTTCAATATGATCCCTTCGAGAAAATTTAATTTAATTAAAAAAAATATTGAGCTACTGGTTCTCATGTTCAACAAAAATTGATTTACTACTTTAAAAATCAACTAATTAAGAATTTTAAGAAAAAAAATTCTCTTCAAAAATGAAAAAAAAATCTGAAAATATACATAAGTATCTTGATAACTTCGCATTTTGTCACGTTTTGTTGTGTTTTATGAATAAACGTGATACACTACTTAATACATATTCAATTGATATGGAACAATGTCATTGTATTGCGTTTTATCACATTCTTATGGTTAGCTCTTTGCAAATCCATTAGTATTAAGAAAAATAGGAGTAGTTTTCTTTCCAAAATCAAAATACAAATAGGAATAGTTTTGCCTATCAATTAAAAATTATGGTAACCAATCCAAACATTATTAAAGAAGCAAATTTGAACTCCACATACAAGTGAAGTGTTTCTATTAGATAAAACTATGTTTACACAATTAATGTTTTGTATATAGTGATGGATCTAAATTCACTAGTAATGGGTGATTTCGATACTAAATTTACAATTTGTGTGTATTTTTTTTTTGCACACCAAACCAAATTAAATTTTACATTTTTCAACGATTAATGAGTTGAAAAGCTCCACAAAAGTTACAGAAGTGAAGAAATAAAAAGAACGTATATATTTATTAAAAAATATTAAAAATCAAAGCTATTTGAATTAAAAGAAAATTAACATCAAATTCTTTTATATAAATTTTTAAAGCTGTTTTCTCAAAACATATAATTGTAACTTTTTTTCTTCTTCTAAAAATAGTTCTTTTAGCCCTTTCAAAATGAAAATTTTCATTTATCAAACTTCTCTTTTGGTTTGAAAGAAACTTAGCCTCTAAAAATAAGGTAATGACAAAGAGTCTCAACTCAAATTAATGTTCTTTGGATGAGATAAATATATAAACTCATCTGAAATAATTTCACATTGAAGGGAGATAGTAAGAACAAAAACAAAAATAGTAGGAACAAATTTAGCATATAGAAATATAATTTTTCTAAAAATAAAATGCATAGGAATAATATTTTTGGGCATAACCTTGTTCACATGATCACGTAGAAACAAGAGTATCATATCATATGATATATGATATAATGAAAGGAAGGGCACATGGTAGGGCCTACCTACCCTTAAATATGTGGGTCTGATTTCTCTTATTTCGTCTTTGATTTGTTAACTACGTGTCGTCTTCTGCGTCCTGTCATCATCACCCACTTCAACCCTACTCCACTTCACAGCTGGCTCCTGCCCCATCACCCCACCACTTGTATTTATCTATCTACATATTCCAATTTACGGATTAGATTAGATGTGTCGATGGTTATCTTAAAATAGTTATTACTAAAATTACGTAGTTATCATGTTCGTAAAGGTGAATTCTGATCGCTGAGTTTAAACTACATGTTACAATTATTATCTTGACGTTATATGTTAGCAATTTGTGTTCAATTTTTTGTATATACATTTTTGTGACAAATGGTATTTAGATTGTTGCTTGTTGGTCAAATATAAAGATTAAGATTAACATTTTGTTGATGCGGTAATCACGTCATTTTTCTTGTTTAATACTTTGCTAAGTTGTTGAAGTGAATTACTTGGAACAAATTCACTAGTAATGAGACAAATTTAATTGATTAGCAATTTAAGATAACCACCAAAATTCGATGGATAAATTTAACTTATTTCATTAACATACATCTAACTTGTCAATGAAGTGCGGTCATGCCTATACGATACCCATGATTTCTTGAGCACAACCAACTAAAGAGTTCCATGGAAATTATCTTAATCGTTAAATATCACTAATAAGTAGGAGATTGGTCTAGGCCGACTACTAAAGTGGAGGCAGATATATTCAATTTCATTAACATTTCGATGTTAAACGTGTTTGACAAAAGTGACATTATAATATGTAAATTTTTAAGAATTTATTGATTTTAATTTTTAATTCAATTGATTTATTGACGTGATATCATAATTTTACCATAAAAAATTTACGAATTTGAGTTCTATTAACGCCTTTTATTAATGAGCGATTTTATTGAACAAATGATTAATTTATTATATGTCTAGTATAATTCAATTGATTTCTTAACGTAGTATCGTAACAGTACTAAAAATATATTTATAATTACTTGAGCGCAACCATTAGATGGATGATGGTCATGTACATTGCCCTATTCTTTACTCCATTCCCATGAATATGAATATGATCACATCAAAATTCCAATGTCCACATCTATGAATACCTTCTCTCTTACTTTTCCATTATTATTTTAAGAAGAAAAGCTTCTTTCTTTTAGTTGGGTGCACCTTTATAAGCACCATTTCTCCATTTCTCACCATCACAAATAGAAAGAAACCCCAAAAAGAAATTAAAAAATGGACAGCATTTCTTGCAATCAAGATTCTTGGATTTCAAATTCATCCAATCTATCAGAAACCCATTCAAAAGTTTCAAACTTTGATCAAGAAGAAGGTGTTTTTGATCTAGAAAGAGATGAACTTTGGAAGAAAGTGAATGAAAGTAGCAGAAAAAGCACCACAAACAACAACAGTTTCAGTTTCAATTCAAGCAGCAGATCTAACAGCAGCAGCAAGAAGAAGAAAAATCAGGTTTTGCTTGAAGGGTATGTGGAGAATGAGAATGAAGATGATTTGAAGAAAACAAAAAGCTTGACAGATGATGATCTTGATGAGTTAAAAGGGTGTTTGGATCTTGGGTTTGGTTTTAGTTATGATGAGATTCCTGAGCTTTGTAATACTTTACCTGCTCTTGAGCTTTGTTATTCTATGAGTCAGAAGTTTCTAGATGATCAGGAGAGATCAAGCTCAGGGTCTCCTATGGCTGAACCTGCTTCTGCTGCTGCTACTAGTAGTCCTATTGCTAATTGGAAGATCTCTAGTCCTGGTGAGTTCTTTTTCTATTTTCCATGTTTGTTTAATGTTTCTTGATGCTAATCTGGTTGGGATGTCCGTTCTTTAAGAGTTTCCTAGACTCCGCTCTCAATTAAAAAATGTTTCTTGATTTATTTATGTTGCCTACCCGACTTGACTTGAGCTTCACGGTTCTGTATGATGGTTCATGTTAGCCAACCCCGAATCATTCTGGGATTAAAGCTTTGTTGTTTTTTTTGTTATTGTTGTCGTTGTTGTTGATTTTGAGTTGATTTCTTGTTTGGTTAATGTGTTTGATCTGGTTTTTGTGTTTTACTTTTGGAAGTTTAGATGAAGTTTGAATTTCATTGTAGATGGTTCTAAGGATTGCTGATCTTGATGATAGTTTGTGTTTGCATTTGAAGTGTGTAAATTTTAGGATTTGGATTTCCATCCTTGATCTCTATTAGAGGTGTTCATTCCTAGATTGATAAGCATAACAAGATTTTGACATATAGTTTCAAATTGACACTTCTAATTTTGGATTTGTGAGTTTTTTTTGGGTCATGTTTGATGGTATGTAGAGAAATATGATCTCAAAATGATCTATTAAGTTCAAGAATCTAGAATGTCTAGAGCCATATTTCCAATGTTACTGCGGTTTCGATTTTGGGAATCTGCATTTTAGGTACTTTTACTCTGAACAACCATTTTCTTTCCCCTAAAACAAATATGATCTCATAATCTAAAAGTCCAAGATTTCCATTAGTTATTTGATATTAGAGTGGTCAATGGTTAATAGTATGAGTGAAATTTGGAAGCTTTTATGTCCGATTTTAATGTTTAAGGGCCTTAAAGAAAGTAACCTCAAAATTGAGAGGCCATAAGTCGAGTTTACCCTAGTGAAATACCATTAGTTGTGTACCAGAAGATGCAGTTATAGAATTGTGATCAATGTTCTATATTGTTTGGAGGGACTTTTGCTTATCAAATTGCATTCTTCCTGAAAATTCTTATTAATTACATGAATCCTTGATGGCAAACTAAGACACATTATAGTAATTGAATTGCAAAATTCTTTTCATATGATTCAAGATGATTCTTTGATATCAATTATGTGTTCTAGTAAGTATTTAGTAGATCATCATCCAAATCTATTCGAGTTAACCGTTGCCTGCTTTGGTTATTAAGGGAATTGACGATCTGACTTATAATTCATTTGCTACCAATCTCAGGTGATCATCCAGAAGATGTGAAAGCAAGGCTCAAATATTGGGCACAGGCTGTGGCATGTACTGTTCGGCTATGCAGCTGAAGAATAATATTAAATATTGCTTACTTATTCCATGAAGATGAGAAAGTGTTCACACATTTTTTCGGTTGTCGGGAAACAATTGCTCGGACATCCATGAAGAGCTTGTAATTCATTCTCCGTTCCGGGGGCAACTACTTGCTCGAGTTGAAGTTCGTGCAAGGGACCAGCCTGGCTCGGATTAAAGTAGAGGAAGAAAGAAACAATTCAGGTTTGCTATTAACCGAGTACTGATATGAGTTTTACTTGACACATCAGAGCCAAGGACTATGATTATTGTATCCGGTGCATTAATAATAAATTTAAGAAGTTTCAATAATGAAATGGTTTATTTTATTGCTAATTTGTGGTTGATATGATTATAACCGGTTTTCCGATGCAGTGATGGTACCGATAGCCTCTGATTGAGACTTCACTAACTTCCTCTGCAGACCTCTGCATTTGCTGAGGTAACTAATCTAACTGGATTTCGTGTGTTGTTCTGTTTCGAGTATGTTTGATGTATGAACTGGATGTGTGCTTATTAGTACTAACAATAAGCTAAGCATTCATTATAAGTTCTAACTACTGACTCGTGATAATGCGTCCGATGATAGATTAACTACCCCAACTGCTGATAGTGTGAAGGCAGATCGAAAGAAATGGCGAAGAAGAATCGTGATTTGTAACCTTTACGAACAATTCCCGTGATTTCTTACTCCTATTGTGTTGTTTACAAATAGTTTAGTACATGATTTTTAGTAATGGAAAGCTGAATTTGCAGCTCGAGTGTAGAAATCAGTTAAGAAGTTCAACATTTTTCTGTTAGTTTGAGATTTCAGTAGCCTAATTTGACTTCAATGATTGTGTTAGAAACTTACTAGAATTCAGTAATTCAGAAGTAACATTTTGTATTTTTTTTCCCTTTCAAACGAATCAAGTTTTGATGGTAGTTTGCTCAATACCACGGTCAATACCAAATGGTTATTTTTTCGTTGATGAAGAGATTTGAGGGGTTGAAAAGCGTTAGCTATGGTTTGGCCGAGTGATGGGTGAACTTGGTGGAGGGTGAGGCTGAGACTGTAATCGGATAGTTGAGAAACTGATCAGGGTTTAGGAATAGAAGAATACACAATTTTAACTCCTTGTGATAAAACTCAATATGAGTGTTGTATCAAAATTTCGGATATATAAGGATACCTTTCAAACGCTACTGAAGATCGATGGATCAGAAATTTCCTCTTAACATTGCAGCGAAAATTACAATTTTCGATATACAACTACAATCAAATTCGAAACTTCTTACAGTTTCTTTCGGACCCTACCCTTGAATGATATTTGAATGATTCAATATATAAGAATCTGTTAGAACTTTCAATGCAAAGAGACTTTTTACGGAAGCATCTAAATCATCATCAGTATGGATTTTGTACTAAAACCAGCACTGTTCAATTCCGATCCCACATTCGGATCAAAATAGATATCATCAGGCTTCAAATAATGTTCAATGTTGTCCAGAAGCAACACTATTTGATCATCGTCATCACCAAATTCAAATTTGAAATCAGAGGCCTAAGCACTCTTAACTTATCATCATGATTTCCAGTAACATGAATTATTCAAAGCTTATAACAGATTCAGGCACTCTTAGATGTATCAAGTTGCATATAAAAGTACCCCTACAATCGAAGTTGAACGATATACTTGACCCTTTATCTTTGAGAAATCAATGTAAAAGTATAACTACAAAAAAAAAAACACAGTTAGGCTACGATTTTTTCCATGTAAAATTCAGTTTTCATGGAGGTGGTACTGGTTGGCTTCTTCTACTGACAAGATTTTAACTACAGTTTTCATGGACTTCCTCTCCCTCAATTTCCAACCTTAGATCTTTTCTTTCTTCCAATAGTTTACATATCCATTCCGGAAAATATATCTGCTCATCGGTTCTCAACAATCCTTCTTTCTCCTACCATTTCTAATACCAACATGCCGAAGCTGTAAACATCAGACTTGTAAGAAACATTCCTGAAATTTTTAGAGAAGATTTCGGGTGCCATATGTAGCCAATAGTCACTTTAGCAGTTGTCATAGACACTGCACTTTGATCCTTACTGTGCAATTCAGCCAATCCAAACTCATAAACTTTTGGGTTGAAATGGTCGTCAAGCAAGAAATTTTGTGGTTTGGTATCCGATGAAGATATCTCCCACAAGAAGAACAAAACCAGTTCTGCACCTGTATAAAAAATATGGAAAATTATTCAATGTGGATCATGTAAGGATTTCAGGATGTGATCGAAATTGTTTAAGTTAGCATTTTTGTGAAGTTGCTGTTTAAATTTATAAAAATGTAAGGTAAAGTTCATGAATTTTTACGTCATGGAATAAAATTGAGGAGTCACGTATATGATAGTGCTATGGTTCAATGTGTGGATTTCTGCATAGTGTAGATTACTAAGGCATGAAATGTAGTTGGACTCATTTGCTTGAGAGAAATTGAATAATGCGTATTCGTCTTGTATTCGCCATCAATCTAGAAGGGAGAAATGGATAAATTGAAATTTAAAAGCCTTCTAGCAAGGCAACCATCAGAATCATATGCAGAGATGACTTGAGATATATAGTCGATTGTTTTGATGGAGAGCTTCCGTGAAGGCGTCAACTGGAGAACAGTGTCATTGTTTTCCGAGCAAGAAAATAGAAACCAATGTTGAGGATAGCCACAATGGTGTGGTTGCTTGCCTTGGATTCGGTGGAAACCGGACAAGAGGTCCATTGCTTCCACATGTGGAGGAATGAAGTGGTAATTGCAATAACATCTAATGACAAATGAAGGTTTCAGGAAAACTAACTGATGCCGTGACTAATAGGTGGACTTTGACTATTCCGAGCTTCTTGGACTCGATAATTTAACAAGACATAGACGCTTGTGGTGCTAATGACCTGTGGAATTTATAGGATCAGACAAAGCAAAGCCGTGCTCTAAACGACTCCATTTAATTTTATTTTTCCACAATGATGTTGACAGTGAAGAAGATTCCAAATTTATTTAAAGTTGTATGTATTTATCTGAACAAAATATAACAGTCTCTTATCAGATTTCTCTCATTAAATTTGTGTATCCTCTCCCTCCTAAAATGATTAAGCTCCTGTTTTCGGGTTCTGCACGCTTGGTCGTTTTGCTGCTAATGTTTCGGACTGGCATGACTAAGGATACAGCTCATTGTCCTCCCTCAGCATGTGGAGGAATAAACATCAGTTACCCTTTCAGATTACAGACCGATCCGATCACTTGCGGAGATGACCAATATAATCTGTCTTGTGAAAATAATTTCACAGTCTTGTATCTGTTCGATGGTGGAAAATATTATGTGCAGGCAATCAACTATGACAACTTCAGGATCCGACTGGTGGATTCCGGTGTTGACAAAGATGATTGCTCCTCCCTTCCTAGTTTTACTTTAACAAGTTATAACTTAGGTGTTCATCCATACACCTGGTATAAATACCGAAAGAAGCCACCTCGGATTTTGGCATCTGGGATTCGGTGGTTACATTATAGGGAAAAGTTACCAACAGAGATGATAAATTTCATCAAGTGCAAAAATCCAGTGAACTCATCTGTTTACTGTGACACCAGTCTCTGTATTAACTCTTCTACCAACTCTTCACTCTCTCATCCGGGAATGTATTTGTATGCATACGTTGGCGAAATAACAGCAAAAGATTTGAGGTACGGTTGCAGCTTAGAGATGATGTCACAAATGTTGCCAAAAAGGGTTTCCAAGAAACCAAATTCATCTTTCATTGAGGTTCATAGGCAAATGGCATTCGGGTTTGAGCTTTCCTGGCACAACATCAACTGTAGAAACTGTAGTCCGGGCCAATGCTACCTAAACAGGACTCACCATTTTCAGTGCGCAAGAACAGGTGTGTAACGTCTTTCTGCATTATTATGGAAATCAATTATTCATCTCAACACAGATCCTTTACTTTATTATAAACTAAACCTGCACACATCCAACCCTTCAGTTGATTTTAATCTGTATCCTATGATTCTAAAAAAATCCAAATCTAACGACAACTAAACTACATTCATTTGATGCATGTGAATTCCACTGTGAGTAGGGATATCTAATGTTTTATCCCGCCATTATATACGACCATGCTTGACAAAATTCATATAGTTTACTTTATTCTGTATTATCAATTGTAGAATGTTAAGTTTTACAATATGAAATTCGTAGTGTCTGCAATACAAGTGTGTATCCATTAATTGATTTATTATTTTCTTATGAATTTATGACAGGATATAGCTTGGTGGATGTGATTATCTACCACATCCGATGTAACTTCCCTCTCTCTGTCAGACAAATCTCTGTAATATATGTTTCTTGTAACACTGATTTTCTTTATGTTTGCCTCAGGGGAAGGACTGCCGATATTTACAACTATACTTTGTAAGAACTCCCTTTCCTTTTTAAATTTATATATGAAAGTGAATCTATAATTAGTTGTATCAATTCTAATATCTTGTCCCTAGGCAAACAGAAAAAACTGCAATTTTCTTACTATTCTAACTCAAATATACTAACATATGATTTTATTCTTTCAGACGTGTTGTTTATTGCAAAAGCTTTATGTGGAGCTCCTTGTGTGTCTGCATTTTTAATCTACAAATGGCGAAGGAGACATTTATCAGGATACACCACAATTGAAGAATTCTTACAAGCTCAAAACAACCTCATGCCTATAAGGTATGCTTACTCGGACATCAAGAAGATGACCAGGGGCTTCAAGGAAATATTGGGTAAAGGAGGTTTTGGTTCTGTCTATAAAGGGAAACTCCGTAGCGGTCAGTTTGCTGCTATAAAGATGTTAGTAAACTCTAAAGCCAATGGACAAGATTTTATCACTGAAGTTGCAACCATTGGCAGGATCCACCATGCTAATATTGTGCGATTGATTGGATTTTGTTCTGAGGGATCAAAGCATTGTCTCGTATATGAATTCATGTCTAATGGATCTCTTGACAGTCATATTTTTAGTCCAGAAAGATCAGTATCTTTAAGTTGGGAAAAGTTATATGAGATTTCTCTTGGAGTTGCTCGTGGTATTGAATATCTCCATAGCGGTTGCGACATTCAAATTCTTCATTTTGATATTAAGCCTCACAATATTCTTCTCAATGAAACTTTCACTCCAAAGGTTTCAGATTTTGGGCTTGCCAAATTATATCCAACAAGAGAAAGCATTGCATCTCTTACAGCAGCAAGGGGAACAATAGGATACATGGCACCAGAGTTATTTTACAAGAATATTAGACGTGTCTCGTACAAAGCGGATGTGTATAGTTTTGGAATGTTGCTACTGGAAATGGCAGGTAAAAGGAAGAACTTGAAAGCTCCAGATGCGGATGCACCAGAGGAGAATTTGAGCAAAATATACTATCCATTTTGGGTTTATGATAAACTCTCAGATGGAAAGTTAGAAATTGAAGACGCAACAGAAGAAGAGAACGAAATAGTAAGGAAAATGATTGTGACAGGTATATGGTGTATACAAATGCTCCCTTCAGACCGCCCTCCGATGAACAAAGTTGTAGAGATGCTTGAAGGAGATCTTCAGAACCTCAAATTGCCTCCCAGGCCTGTTTTCTGTCCAGGACAATCAATGGAACATGATGGGGGAGAATCAGCTTCGATACCAACTGAATTTTCAGAATCAAGCAGCCTTATTAAAAATCAAAGTCATATCAGCTGAATTTTCTGAATTTTCGGTATCACCTTACTATGCTTAATGGAGAGAAAGACAGATTCAGTTTATTTTCTTTTTAAATTGTTGAAAACTTGTTAACATGTTGAAAGTTTATGTTATGATTTTCATTTCGTCTTCTGTTTATGTACAAGACACAACCAAATAACTGTGTGCATATCCTTACACGGGACAGCCAGTTTTCATACTTGAATTCATCCGAGTATCTCGATTTGGATTTGCAAACATTTCCAGCTAGCCATTATGCTTATCATCAGAAAATGAAAACTAAAAGAGCAACGAAACAGAACAAGCTTTGCGGTAGCATAATAATAACAATCTTAGTCTATTACATTTTCCACATGACAAGACAATTGATATCCATCAAAAGAGTTCAACAAGGATCATTTGAGGGAGGGAGTAGAATTCAAAACTGGTATTGTATAACTTTCAAGAATCCATCATAAAACTCTAGGGAGCTTTTTGGGATTTTGCTTCGATCGAGGTGAAAACAAATGCTCGTATATGAATGGTGTTGCAATTTTTGTACTTATATGAATATATTCTTTGGCCCTATAGTTTGATACTTTAGCACCGTATACATATTAGACATATTATAGAATGTCAAGAAACCTTAATACACATTATCGAAGCTCTACCAAGGATTGCCAAGCATTTGGTACTAACTTTCCTCCTGGTCTTTGCCCGGCTTTAGTTTAGGCCTTATGAAGCCTTATTTAGCCTAGCTTCTGGTAACTTAGGCTTAGTCTCTAAATAACAAAAACTTCTCCGCCTATTCTTTTCGTTTCACCGAAACACCTTTTTTTCTCCCGAGCCCGGAAGTTTTAGAGGCTGATGAAATGAAGAAGAAAGAGGATGACCGAGCTAAGATGATACCTTAATACACATTATCGATATTAAAATCCTATTTATGATTAGAAAATATTGTTTATTGTAGTAAGCATTCTAAATTTTGATAATGTAAAAACTTAAGTAATCCAAGCATCATGCGACATGTGACAGTATATGTGCAATTACTCTGTTTCTGAAATGATTTCGAGCTCTAGATGAAGGCGTCTTTGTGGCGTTTTTGCATTCTTTCTTGCAGAAACTGCAGAGTTGAAAGGATTAGGAGGTACCGGTAAGTTGTTCCCATCTCCTTCCAAAATCTTGATGACAGTTTTCATAGAAGGGCGGTCCACCGGATTCCATTGAATACACCATAGTCCCACAATTGCAAGCTTCTTTGCTATTTTCGCGTCTTCCTCTTCCTCAATCTCCAACCTCAGATCTTCTCCTCCTTCCAACAGATTATATATCCATTCTGGAAAATATATTTGTTCATCCTTTTCCATTGTTTCTTCAACAATCTTTCTTCCGCCGACCATTTCTAGCACCAACATCCCGAAGCTGTAAACATCAGACTTGTATGAAACATTCCCAAAATTTCTAGAGAACACTTCAGGTGCCATGTATCCAATAGTCCCTTTAGCAGTTGTCATAGACACTGCACTTTGATCCTTACCGCACAACTTAGCCAAGCCAAAGTCAGAAACTTTTGGATTGAAATCATGGTCAAGTAAGATGTTTTGCGGTTTGATATCGAAATGGAGGATCCTTTGATCACATCCCTGATGAAGATAATCAACCCCTTTTGCTATGCCAAGAGTGATATCTTGAAGTCTTGTCCAACCAAGGAAATGGCTTTTGGCATCTGATGATGATATAAACTTGTGCAATGAATCATTGGGCAAGTACTCATAAACAAGAGCTCGATGAAAACCATCAGCGCAGAATCCAAATAAACGGACGACATTCACATGGTGTATTCTGCCTATCGTTCCAACTTCATTCACGAATTCTTCACCATTTCCTTTAGAGTTAGAAAGGACCTTAACAGCTACAAGAATTTCATCAGATAGCTTTCCCCTATACACGGTTCCATAAGCTCCTTGGCCTAATTGATCCTTGAATTGGTTCGTCATTCTTTTAACATCAGCAAAAGAAAATCTTGAAGGCTTGAAAGATTTGTAATCATCCAAGAACTTGTCGATCTTTGTCTGATATTCTCTGTCTATTTTCTTTGAGCTGTACAACCAATGAAGCATAACTAGTGCTGCCACAAGAAAAACAGAACCCAGGGTTGCACCTGTACGCAAAATATTCATTTTGTCATCGAAAACATAAATAGTTTTCTTCACTTCTTTTTATTGCCAACGTGTGAAAGAAACATACATTAAACCACTAACCTGTTACTATTAGTTTCATTGATGAAGCTGTAAAGTACAAACATGTTTAGTTAATGCATAAGCCAAATTAAAGAAGGCAAAAATAATAATGGAAGGAGCTCATGATGTGATCAAAACTGTAAAAGTTAGCATAGAAGAGACACCTGGTTTGAGCATGGCATAGCATTGAGTTTTAGATCCTGAGCTGTTACTTTGTAATCCACAATACTTTCCTTTTCTTTCACAAGATCTACAATTTGGATCCGACCAACTCAACTCCAAATTGTTTTGCTGCTGATATAAGTAACTATACGGGATTCGTGAAATATCATGTATCTTGGTGCAGGACAGCATATTCGGGAGCTCGCCCATAGAGACATCTGAGTGAAGACCATACACTACATACTGCAGACTACTAAGGCAGGGAATTCGGTTGTTATCTTCTGCTGAATAAGAGCAATTGAATAACGAGAATTCATATGTATGACGGTCATTAAACTGGAAGGGAGAAACAGACAGATTGAAATTTAAAAGCCTTCTAGCAAGGCAACCATCAGAATCATACGTAGAGATGACTTGAGATTTATAGTCAATTTTTCTGATAGAGAGTTTCCACGAAGGCGTCAACTGCAGAACAGTATCGTTGTTCTCGGAGCAAGATAGAACAAACCAGTGTCCAGGATAGCCACAGTGGTGTGGTTGCTTGCCTTGGATTCGGAATGGAAACCGGACTAGCGGTCCGTTGCTCCCACATTTCGAGGAATTACACTCGTTCGTATAGAGTCCATCGACAGAATTGTTGAATGAAATGAAGAGTAAGAAGAAAGACAAGTACAATAAAACCATCTCAGTGTATAATATCTTCGTTGTAATGAAGGGATGCAATTTTAACTTCAATTTCGGGAAACTGATGACATTGACTAATGGGTGGACTTTGACTATTCTGAGCTTCTTGGAGTCAATAATTTAAGAAGACATAGACACTTATGGTGCTAATGACTCCATACAATTATTATTTTTCCACAATGATGTTGACAATGAAGAAGATTTTGAAATTAAATATTTTGACATTTTTGTTGGGTTTTTTTTCCAAAACTAGACCAATCTCAATAGGTCGTTTTACATATCTAGACACGTTTGGTATATGTTTACAAATTTGGATACTTTACAGCCTTCCCTTTACTTTACCTTCTTTTTCTACTTAACTCCACCATCAACAAAGACGCTCTCTCTGCCGGCGTCCACTCTGCCATCGACCTGTCCCATCTAGCATGGCAACCTTCACAATCATATACACAGATAGACTTGAGATTTATAGTCATTTGTTTTGTTGGAGTGCTTCTATGAATGTGTCAACTTCAGAACAGTGTCATTGTTTTCCAAACAAGAAACCAATGTTGAGGCTAGCCATAATAGTGTGCTTGCTTGCCTTGTATCCAGAATGGAAACCGTACAATCATCTCAGTATAGAATGGAAGGATAATGGAGGAATGACACATTCTTGTAATACAATCATCTCAGTATATAATGGAGGGATTCAGATGCCATTACTTATGGAAGTCAGTGGAATTTATAGACACTTGTGGTGCTAATGATCTGTGGAAGTCAGTGGAATTTATAGGACCCGACAAAGAAAAACCGTGCTCGAAACAACTCCATATACTTTTATTTTTCTACAAGGATATTATTGACAGTGAAGAAGGTTTCAAATTTATTTTAAGTTGTATGTATGTATCTGAAAAAAAAAAAAGTCTGTCATCAGATTTCTCTCATTAAATTTTTGTGTTCTCTTCCTCCTACAATGATTAAGCTCCCATTTTCGGGTTCTGCACTCTTGTTCATTTTGCTGGTAATGTTTCAGACTTGCATGACTGCCGATACAGTTCATCGTCCTGCCTCAGCATGTGGAGGAACTAATATCAGTTACCCTTTCACACTACTGACTGATCCAATCAGCTGCGGAGACGACCAATATAAGCTATCTTGTGAAAATAATATCACAGTCTTGCATCTAGTCAATGGAGGAAAATATCACGTGCAGGCAATCAACTATGACAACTTCACGATCCGATTGGTGGACGCAAGTGTTGATAAAGATGACTGCTCTTCCATTCCCAGTTTTCCTTTAACAACTACTTATGGCTTTGGTTTTCAAGATCCATACACCTCGTACACATACCAACAAAAGCCAGACGGCCAAGACGTATTTCTCTTTTACTCTGAGCCGGAAGATGAAAGGGAAGATGAAAGGTTGCCAGCAGAGATGATAACTTTCATCAAGTGCCAAAGTCCAGTGAACTCTTCTGTTTACTTGGACACTAGTCCATATATTAAGTCGTTACTCCCTCATTCTTATGTACACGTTGGTGAATTGAAAGGGTATGATTTGAGGGACGGTTGCAGTTTAGAAATGGTGTCACTAATGTTGCCAAGAAGGGATTCCAAGAATAGAAATAATTCATCCTTCATTGAGGTTCATAGGGAGGTGGCATTCGGGTTTGAGCTTTCCTGGCACAACGTATACTGTAGACGTTGTAGTTCTGCCGGATGCTACAGAGACAACAAAGACCATTTTCATTGCATAAGTACAAATCAATTATTCATCTCAGTACAAGTCCTTTAATATATTATACAAAATTTATTAGATCTAAGCCTTTAGTTGATTTTAATTTTCATCATATGATTCAAAGCAAATCCAAAATCAAACTGTAACTGACATAATTCATGTACGGACACCACTGTGAGTTAGGATATCTAATGTTGTTATCTCGTCATTATATGCGATCAGTTATTCATCTTCATGACATTCCTATAATTTATTCTGTTATACCAATTGCAGAATGTTCAATTTTTACAATATGAAATTTGTAGTGTCTGCAATACAAGTGTCTCCATTAACTGATCGATTTAACTTTGTATTATGAATTTATTATTTTCTTATTGACAGGATATAGCGGGTGGATAACTATCGGCGATGGCCTATGTAACTTCCCTCTCTCTGTCCAACAGATCTTTGTAATAAAACTGTAATATATGTTTCTTGTAACACTAATTTTCTTTATGTTTGTCTCAGTGGGACTGCTGATGTATACGTCCGAGTTTTGTAAGAACTTCCATTTCTTCTCAAAATTTATATATGAAAGTGCATTATCAGATATACTAACATATGACATTTTATGCATTCAGGCATTGCAAGAGCTTTATGTGGAGCTCCTTGTGTGTCTGCATTTTTAATCTACAAATGGCGAAGGAGACATTTATCAGGATACACCACAATTGAAGAATTCTTACAAGCTCAAAACAACCTTATGCCTATAAGGTATGCTTACTCGGACATCAAGAAGATGACCGGAGGCTTCAAGGAAATGTTGGGTAAAGGAGGATTTGGTTCTGTCTATAAAGGAAAACTTCGCAGTGGTCAGTATGTTGCAGTAAAGATATTAGAAAAATCTAAATTCAACGGACAAGATTTTATCAATGAAGTTGCAACCATTGGCAGAATCCATCATGCTAATGTTGTGCGATTGATTGGTTTTTGTTTTGAGGGATCAAAGCATGCTCTCGTTTATGACTTTATGTTTAATGGGTCTCTTGACAGTCATATTTTCAATCCTGAGAGATCTATCTCATTAAGTTGGGAAAAAGTATATGAGATATCTCTTGGAATTGCTCGTGGCATCGAATATCTCCATCGAGGATGTGACATGCAAATTCTTCATTTTGATATAAAGCCTCACAATATTCTTCTTGATGAAACTTTCGCTCCAAAAGTTTCAGATTTTGGGCTTGCCAAATTATATCCAGCAAGAGGAAGCATTGCATCTCTTACGGCTGCAAGGGGAACAATAGGATATATGGCGCCAGAGTTATTTTACAAGAATATTGGACGTGTCTCGTATAAAGCAGATGTGTATAGTTACGGAATGTTGCTACTGGAAATGTCTGGGAAGAGGAAGAACTTGGAAGCTAGAGCGGAGGGTACATCGACAAAGAATTTAAGCCAACTTTACTATCCATTTTTAGTTTACGAAAAGCTTTCAAATGGAAATTTAGAAATTGAAGAGAATGATGAAATAGTAAGGAAAATGATAATAACAGGATTGTGGTGCATACAAATGGAGCCATCAAATCGGCCATCAATGAACGAAGTTGTGAAGATGCTCGAAGGAGATTTGGAAAGCCTAGAATTGCCTCCTAAACCACTTCTATGTCCAGATCAAGATATACCGCTTTTAACTACATCTGATTTTGAAGAATCAAGCAGCCAAATGGAAGCTCCAAATTCACCATGAATCGTTTTCATGCATATTTTAAATGGAACCTTGTTTCCTACACATTTTCTATCTTATTATATAAAATTAGTGTTGCCATCATTCATCTTTTTCAGAATATTGAAATGTGTGTTAGGTTATTTTCTGGTGGCTATAGCTTTCACTTTCTGAGATAGTGTGAACAAAGGCTGGACTAACCTTTCGTTGGAATGTGATTCAAGTTATGTTGTTAATCTGTCTCATACTCACCAGACTTTTGTCCCTTGGTAGGTTCGTCAAGACTGGTTAGATCGTCTCTATTGCATTTCGTCTATGCAATTTGCAATAATTCATATTTTTTGGGAAGAAAACAAGGCCGTAAATTTCTTTAGCTAGATTTGGTTTATCTTTATCCGGTTTACAGTGGTGGGATTGCCACCTTAGTTTTTGTAATACTTTTGTTTCGATCGGATGATTTATCCAAGAAGGATCTGTTTCACTTTTGCTAATTTTGTATGACTTTTCTTTTTTAATCTCTTCTTGGGTTAAGGGGCTTTGGGTGATATGTTTTGGTGGTGCCGACTTAGTGGGGATGGTGAGCTTGCCATTTTCCTCTATGCCTCAAAAGAAAACATGATTTAACAGTACAAAATGCACTAAAACAGTGAAACTTCTCGTACCTAATAATTTCTTATAATTCGTTATTTGCTAAGTACAAGTAACACAAGCTCATTTGTAGTGTCCTCGAGCAATCCTCCCTCGCTCTACCGCCAGCGAAGCCATAACAGCGGCTTCGAAGTTCAATACCAAACGGCTCTATAAATGTTACAAAGAACCCTACTGGGCTCTAATGGAGGAGCTAGCTCAAGATCCAGCACTGAGAGTACTGGAAATACGGTCATGTCAGCCCGTTCAAAGAAGGTCATGAACATCTTCATCAGAAATCGGAACAAGGATAAGGTGTACAAGCCTTGTGGCTATGCTTAAAAATATGATATCATGTATCTTCAATTAAGAGTAGCTCTCAGGAAACTGATGGGTGGACTTTGACTATTCTGAGCTTCTTGGAGTCAAAAATTTAGCAAGACATACACACTTGTGGTGCTAATGACTCCATGGAATTTTTAATCTTCCCACAATGATGTTGACAGTGAAGAAGATTTTAAAATTATTTGATCTTTTATGTGTCTGTTAAATAAACTGAAACCCGTAACTGGAGCTCGATGATATATAGCATTCTCAAAGTGAAAGTAGTATATATACTTATATATCGGATGAACAATAAATTACATGATTAAGTGCACATCTTTACATATTAGACACAAGTATAGCTCGAGCATCAAACGAACAAATATCGAATTCTTTTGATAGGACGCCATGATTGACTTTGACTAGTTCGTTGTTGGACTCAAATCTTGTAACAGGATATATGGGTCCTCCAAGTCAATGCCATTCTTTTTTGTCACTTTCTAAACAACTCCTTAGATTTCTCATTATTTTGAGTTTAACTTATCTCTCATTAGATTTCTCTCTATTTTCTTCCTCCTGCAATGATGAAGCACCCGTTTTCAGGTTCTGCATTCTCGTTGGTTTTCCTACTGCTAATGTTTCAGATTGGCATTGCTGAGAATACTAATCATTGTCCTCCCTCAGCATGTGGAGGAACAAATATTAGTTACCCTTTCAGACTACAGAATGATCCAATCAGCTGCGGAGATGATGAATACAAGCTATCTTGTGAAAATAATGTCACAGTCTTGCATCTAATTAGTGGAGGAAAATATCATGTGAAGGCAATCAACTACGACAACTTCACGATCCGACTGGTGGATGCCACTGTTGATCAAAATGACTGCTCCTCCATTCCTAGTATTCCTTTAACGAGTATCTATAGCTCCGTTTTTTCAGAACAGGAGCCATCATACACCATGTATAGATACAAACAGATGTCGACATATTGGCTTCAAATGAAACCGGAAATGTTACCAGCAGAGATGATAAATTTCATCAAGTGCAAAAATGCAGTGAACTCGTCTGTTTACTTGGACACCAGTCCATGTCAAAACTCTTCACTCTCTCATGCTAGAATGTATTCTTATGCATATGTTGGCGAAATAACAGGAAAAGATTTGAGGGACGGTTGCAGCATTGAAATGGTGTCGCTAATGTTGCCAAGAAGGGATTCCAAGAATGGAAATTTATCGTTCATTGAGGTTCATAGCCAAATGGCTTCCGGATTTGACCTTTCCTGGCACAACTTCAATTGTAGATACTGTAGTTCGCGCCAATGCTATCTAAACAACAAAGACGATTTTCATTGCTGGAAAACGGGTATGCAATATTTTGTGAGTTATTATACAGATCAATTATATATCATTTATTGCAGAATGTTAGACTATTATTGCATGAAATTTACAGGTTTCCTTGTCAATTACTTTTGTATGATGATGTTATTGTCTTCTTATGATAGGGATTAGTATTTCCGAGGTGTTTTTCATATTAATTCTGCGTAAGTTTCCACTTCTATGATATTCTAGTCAATTAATTGTAACATATGTATCCTCTAACAGTAATTTTCTTCATGTTTTTGCCTCAGCAAAACTAACCTACACGGTATTGGGTCTTTGTAAGTACACTTTCCCTTCCAGCAGTGATATATGAAATTGCTTGAAAATGTTTGAGATCCGATTACATCATTTTATACATTAGATTTTGTGAATATGAGAACCCTATGAGCTTATGCCTCTTGAACTCTTCACTTAGGCGTGTGGTTTATTGCAAAAGCTTTATGTGGAGCTCCTTGTGTTGCTGCATTTTTAATCTATAAATCGTGAAGGAGACATTTATCAGGATACAACACAATTGAAGAATTCTTACAACCTCAAAACAACCTTATGCCTATAAGGTATGCTTATTCAGAGATTAAGAAAATGACGGGAGGCTTCAAGGAAATGTTGGGTAAAGGGGGATTTGGTTCAGTCTATAAAGGAAAACTTCGTAGTGGTCAGTTTGTTGCAGTAAAGATGTTAGAAAAATCTAAAGCCAACGGCCAAGATTTTATCAATGAAGTCGCAACCATTGGCAGAATCCATCATGCTAATGTTGTGAGATTGATTGGTTTTTGTTTTGAGGGATCAAAGTTTGCTCTCATATATGAATTTATGTTTAATGGATCACTTGACAGTCATATTTTCAATCCGGAGAGATCCAGCTCATTAAGTTGGGAAAAACTATATGAGATATCTCTTGGGATTGCTCGTGGCATCGAATATCTCCATCGAGGCTGTGACATCCAAATTCTTCATTTTGATATTAAGCCTCATAATATTCTTCTCAATGAAAATTTAACTCCAAAAGTTTCAGATTTTGGGCTTGCCAAGTTATATCTAGCAAGAGGAAGCATTGCATCTCTCACGGCTGCAAGGGGAACAATAGGATACATGGCACCAGAGTTATTTTACAAGAATATTGGACGTGTCTCTTACAAAGCAGATGTCTACAGTTTCGGAATGTTGCTACTAGAAATGTCTGGGAAAAGGAAGAACTTGGAAGCGAGAGCAGAGGATACATCAACAAAGTATCTGAGCCAACTTTACTATCCATTTTTAGTTTACGAAAAGCTTTCAGATGGAAATTTCGAAATTGAAGAGAATGATGAAATAGTAAGGAAAATGATAATAACAGGATTGTGGTGCATACAAATGGAACCATCAAATCGGCCATCAATGAACGAAGTTGTGGAGATGCTTGAAGGAGATTTGGAAAGCCTAGAAATGCCTCCTAAACCACTTCTATGTCCAGATCAAGATATACCTCTTTTAACTTCATCTGACTTTGCAGAATATTCAAGCAGCCAAATGGAAACTCCTACTTCATTATAAAATTGTTCTCATGCATACGTTGTAATCGAAAATTTTTTCCAAGACATTTTATATCTTATTATATAAGATTAGTGTTGCCATCATTCATCTTTTTCAGAATATTGAAATTAAGTAATTGTGGTAGTGGTGACAATAGCTTTCACTTTCTGAATATTTGCTTAAATTACCGTTTGCTTAGATGATTTGGTAATTGTGGTAGAGATCAAAATTAACCTTTGATGTTTTTTCGTATTTGAACTGTATATCCACAGTTTTCCAAAAGCGATATGGACAATTCATACCACGTCTCAAAGCTCCTAAATTTGGTTTAAATGATATAATCAACTGTTTAATTTCATAAGAAGTTCTAAAGAGCTGAAATGAATATAAAATTTAATTCGTCTTGGAGATTTAAAATCATGAAATTGCAGTGAGATTAGCAGATATTAGCAGTTAAATAACTTATAATGATTCTCAAACAACAGAGACAATCATCCGAGTTTAAATGCTAACTATCTTAATTCACTATAGCAGTAAGAATAAAGGGTTTTCATTAATAAATCAACAAACTTATTCAACAAATCCACAAACACAAATTACTTGTAACTATGTACTCCAATAACTTATAATTCAAAGTTTATAACCAACTTTCTGCAATTTAGCTTCTTCATCAGGTTCATATTACACAACACATACATCGAATGACTCACGTCTTGATCTCGATTGGTCCTTAAGAAGCTGCCAACAGATTCTGTATGTCTTTCTGCAAAAGAAAATGGAAGGAGCATGAGAACATGCTTCTTCAACAAATCCCAAATTCCTAACTGTACATCAAATGTTCATACCTCGATTTTAAGGGGTGCAGTAGTCGGAGCATATCGCTCCACAACCTTCCCCTCCTTGTTTACCAAAAATTTGGTGAAATTCCACTTGATGGAATCTCCAAGTAATCCACCTTTCTCGGATTTTAGGAACTTGTAAAGGGGTGTTGTGTTCTTCCCGTTTACATCAACCTACATAAATCAATTCAAACATATATAAAACATATTGAATTTATCTCTCGAATTGGAAGTTTGGAATGGAGGAGTAGAATGTACCTTATCGAAGATCGGGAATTCAGCTTTGAACCTCGTGCAGGCTACTTCTTGAATCTCCTCATTGCTTCCTGGCTCTTGACCTAAGAACTGGTTGCAAGGAAAAGCTAAGATCTCAAAACCTGCAACAATAATACGAGTTCGTGATTAACAAACTTCAAAAAACATCATATATAAGCATCATAAAACCGATAATTCAATGAACTTGTGATAAATTAATCATCAACCTTGGCTCTTGTACTTCTCATATAAGACATTCAATTCCTTGTAGTTTGAATCGGTTAAACCACTGCAACAAAGCGAAAAGATAGCCCTGTTTTAGCTTGAAGAATACAAGACACATGTTGTTTAGGATAGGAATACTACTTATCAGCAAGTTGTGAATGGAAAGTTCATAATAATCATCAACACCGGACGGACATATTTGCACAACAAATCCAGAAATTGACTAAACATTGCTCAACAAAAGCACTGGAATACTAAACTATATAACCCTCAATAATATATAGCCCTTGTTCAGTCTTTCTTTCCCAATCCCAGATGATTCTTTCGTATCTATCATTCTCGAACCAAACGAGAATAGCAATTGCCAACACTAATATACAATCAAAAGCTAGATTGTAAGACTATAAATCAACAAACAATTAGTTAAGTAAGATTACCATTTGGAAGCAACATTCACAATCAGAACAACTTTTCCACTGTATTCACTCAGACTCACATCATTCCCGCGGATATCCTGCAATTACATTCATTCTATCTCAATCAATTGGTGATCATGATCAACACGGAGATATAAAAGACTTGAGAAAACACAAAAATTAGTAATTAGCACGAATACTAAATTTATTCAACTTGACCAAATATTTAAGCAAAATAATTTAAAATTGACTGAACTATTTTCTTTGTTGTGGCTGCATTCGATCAGATTCAATCGAAAGACTTGCAAATGTGACCTTTTTCTTATCATATGATTTCTTCTTCTCAACTTATGACATGGTCAACAAATTTTAATTAGACAATGGTTTCTTCTTCTCAACTTATGACATGGTCAACAACTTTTCTTATCTAAAAATATGTAACCAAGGACAATACATAAACAAGATAAAATCACAAACATCAAAATACCAAACTCAGTAAGTGCAGCACAAGCAAAGAACACTAAAACCAGTATCTAAATATGAAATCTCAAGAACCCTTCGGTCACAGAGACTCTGGTACGAGCTGATAGCGAAGGTTAACAACATTTCTTATATTACTCTCTTACAAATTAAGCAAAAAATTTGTGTTCTTGTATAAACACTTGACCAACTAAACACAAAGAAAGACAAAAAAAACTGAAAGAAAAAACATACCTTGACAGTGAAGTCATAGATGGAATTGGGAGTTTGTTGAGCCATTTCAGGTGAAGAATAAAAAGGGTATCTATAAAAGAGGAAGGCAGCAAGAACAAGGAAGAAAGAGGAAGATAAATTTATGAAAGGCATCATCAAAGACTAACCATTTATACAAATGTGAACACATCATCTTCAAAGGAAATTAAAGATTTCATAATCTTGCCAGCTCATCATTGAATTCAACAAATCAAACATGGAAAGATCCCTTTTTTAGTTATTTTTTATTTTTTTAGAAAGGAGATCCCTTCTTTTTATTAAAGAAAATAATAATTTTCAATTTTCTCAAGTTTATTAAAAAGGAGTAGGTGCGGAGTGGGGTTTGTCATCTTGACACGTGAATTTAATGCACAGAAATGGGTAATTAATGAGCTTAATACGTAGCTTTTAAATTTGTCCCTTCAATATTCAAATTTATTTATTTTTGGATAATTAATCTTTCTAACCTCTTAAATGTGACACAATATGTTTCTTATGTCCGATCATCAGTAATGTTCAAGTGGTTCTTGAATGTTTAAATTGAATTTGGACATTGATCCAAAATTTAACAATTTCGATTATATTCACATTAAAAACTAAACTTTAGACACTAAAAACTAAACCCTAGACCCTAAATCATCGACCCTAGATGATGTGATACTCCGGACTAATAATTCGATGACACGTCACATGTTAGTATCTAGGGTTGATGATTTAGGGTCTAGAGTTTAGTTTTTAGTGTCTAGGATCGATGATTTAGGGTCTAGGATTTAGTTTTTAGTGTCTAAGATTTAGTTTTTAATGTGAATATAATCGAAATTGTTAGATCTAATGGTCAATGTCCAAATTCAATTTGAACATTCAAGAACCACTTGAACATTACTGGTCCGATCATTTACGGACATTTGTAGAGAGAAAATATGCATTAGTTTTGTTCGTGTGGTGGAATGGAGGAAAAAGTTGACTAAAAGATTTCATATCATCTCATCATTTCTTGTATTGGACGGTGTGCTAGAATGAGTTGGAGAAGTTAAATATAATGAACATTACTAAGTAGTCTCTTCCCTTATTTCTCTCCTATAATTTTAAATGGCGATTATTTAGTCATTTCCTTCTTTCTTTTTTTTTTCATCTCTATCTCAATTCTAATCTTTTAAACAGATAAGACCCAACTAATAGCTATTACACAATTTCATCTTATCAAATCTCATTTCAACCTTAATTTTCATCTCATTTTCATTTTAACCTGAATTCAAAACAAATGTCTCATTATAATATATGACATTATATCATTATAAAATTATGTTACATTTATCGAGTTGAAGAGACCAAATAAAAAAAAAATCAAATTTCAAATAATTAATAGGTCTCCAAAATCGAAGAGACTAAATATACTAAGCGTAAATTACAAGAATGTTGATGTTGTGGATAATAAAATCACTTTCAAATTTGAGGAGAATAGGGACGGTGATTAGTTATAAAGATTATTTTTTTTACAACAGTTATAAAGATTATTGATACAATATGAAAAGTCTAGAGTTATTTATGCACACAACTAACTGCGATTCTTTCAAAAATAACAAATTGTTATTTTATTTTAGTTTATTAAGCTAATTTTCCCTAACAACTAACTAATTCATACATATGAAACCAGCCAGCCAACTTTGACTAAATCTTTTAGTTCTTGACCGGTGCCACGTGACCATCATAGAATATCTATTTAAAGAGAAAATTTATAGCCACTTAAAAAAATATGATACTGCTTTCAAAAAAAAAGAAAATATGATATTTTTATTTTTTTTTACAAAATTCTATAAATTGATATAAAAACTTTATTTATAACTAAAATTATGATGAGACTCTTAGAAATTGATTTAAGATAGATCATTTTGTGGACGGGAAATGAGCCAAAACGAGCCAATCATTTTTTTTAATTATCGCAAATTGAAATATCATTGAACTTCTTGATTGATCAATTATATATTTAAAAGCTTTTAATTTGTTTTTGATAATACTGAAAAAGCTTTAAATAGATAATCATTTTTAATCTGACCAATTACAGAACTGAAAGCTTTTGAGCCGAACTCAAGAAAGTTCGGTCTTAACTCGTTAGTATTAGAGCCGATCTCGAACTTGTGTCGAGTCATGTCGGACAGAGCTTTGATCGAGTCGAGCTCAAACTGTTTGCAAACTACTCTGGCTCATTAACACCCCTAGTTAAGACCTCTAAAGTACTAACTTTCAACTATCGCTAAAATAATTATTCATATTTTCTTTATATTTAATTTTTGTTTTCTTTTATTCTTTCTGACATAAAACTTATGAAAAATCACAAAGGATAACATACTATATTGATATTATAGAAAAACATTCTAATCATAGGAACAAAATCTACAAATAATAAATATAAATCAAACACTTTTGTTGAATTATTATAATTATATTTTCTATTCTCTAAATACTCGTTTTGTATGAAATCATAAAACTGAAAATTCAATTTCTAAAAATGAAGGAGAGTACTATATATAGTAAAATTAGAGAGTGTTGTGAAGTCTTGTTATATTATAAAGCAAGTTGAGCAGGTAGAGAAAAATGATACTCTTGTTAACTAGTTTGTCTTCCATGTTACTTGTAGTGATTAACCCTTTATCGACTATCACTTGGAACATGAAGATATCAAAAGTGGAGCAAAAGAAGATTTGCTTAGGTATGCAAGATTCTTCATTTTGTTTTTCAATGTCTAAAATCAATTCTGAACATAACCGAACTCGATCTTCATGGTCTTTGTACAGTTTTGTTAAACATAATACATAGTAAAAGTGTGGAGACCTACAATATATGATCAAAACTTTGCCGAAATCAACATATAATTGTTGTATAGATGATTGATGTAGCAAACGGTGACCTTGTGGATTCTATTGAGGCATTCAAAACTGACAATTTTGAAAAAGTAGAATTGATGGTTGGTGCTGCCTATACTAATGGTAGAAGTTGTTTGGACAACTTTAATTGATTATCCCGTACCACCATTGCCAATGGATCCTTCACTTCGAAAAATGAATGAAAATTTTAAGAAGTTATGTCACATGCTTATAAATATTGCTCATGCATCAATAACTTCATTACAAATATTCTCGTTCATGTAAAAAGGAATGGATCGATGTTTATCCTCTTGATTTAAAAAGTGAATAAATAATTATGAACAATAAATTATTTCTCCATTCTTTTTATTATATGTGTTTGCATATACTCTCTTGTAAAAGATACTCCATATCAGTTCTCCATATCCATATTGATTACTAGAGTACTTTCATATCCGTTCTCTTACAAAACGAAACTTCAATTTGCGGTCCTCGGATTGATTTTCATGGTTATGGACATCACCACCACTTGAAATGAGTTTGTTTCAATTAGGAGACATAATTTGTGGTTGGTGGTTCAATTTTAGGAAAGATGGTAGTGGCTAATTAATTTTTTTTTAGTTAAAGATAATTTTGTTCATTAGAATTTCAAGAGGTTGCTGGTGAAAACTATTTGGGTGTAACGATAATTTAGCAGAAACAATTAACGAGCATAAAATTGGTCCAAGTGGTAAGGCACTCCATTTTCTACTTGAAAGGTTTGAGGTTCGAATTCCCGTTTCTTCAAAATTTAGCTCTTATTGATAGACAATCTGTAAACTCCACTGTAAACCCTCATCGAGGTCTATGATTTGCCCTAACCTTGCGAATAGATAGGCCTACTCTTAGCTAAACTTTTTTGTTACCAAAAAATTAACGAGCATAAAATTTTTTGGTATGAATTAAATTAAATTAAATTAATTTGAAATTGCATTACAATAGATCTGATTTAATCAAGTTAGATGAGCTTGTTACTATTGTAGCTTAAACTAATAGTGAATTTCTAAGAATGGAGATTACTTGTTGAAAGTTGGATAAATTTCACCTAAAGGAATTAATCTTCATAAATAGTTGATAGTTGAAATCTTTTGAGATTGAAAGTTGAGACTCTTGAATCCCTAAGCTTGTAGTTGACAGTTTATGCTCTTTGATTCATTTGAAGGGATTTCCATGAAAAAACCAAAACACGCAGCATAAAAAGTACAAAAACAAACGTGCTTTAAGTGATTTTCAAATATAATTCATGTGATTTGAAAATTTACAAACAGGTTCCATGAGCTTTAAACTGTTAGCAAAGTTAGTCTAATTTTCAAACGGTGTTAAAATTTGTCAACGTGGCAAAAAGATTAATATTTCTTAGAGGAGTATTTTTATTCATTCTATGTGATTTTTTATTCGAAAATTTCATATGAAATTGTTCAGAATCTTGTTGACGTACCGAATTTTGTATTCTTGATTCACAAAAAATGTCTAACTTTGAACGATCTTTGAGATAATAGAGGGATGCGAAGAAAAAATATGTAACGTTTTATGAGTTATTTTTTTCGACGGACAAAAATACCCTCCATGAAATATCACTCTTTTCGCCACGACGACAAATTTTAACATTGTTTTAGAAATTAGACTGACTTTGCTAACAGTTCAAACCTCATGGTACATGTTTGCAAATTTTCAAACCATATAAATTATGTTTGCAAATCGCCGAAACCACGAAATCTACTTTTATACATTTTCCTAATAACAACTATGGTGTAGGCTATGGTCACTTTGTTTTTCCCTTACTTTGTCTATACTTTGTCTTTTTCACCATTGGATTAGTTTTTAACTCATGATCCAATGGTTGACAAAACAAAGTAATGGTTACTTTGTGAAAAACAAAATGACTATAGAATATCCCCAAACTATAATGATTTTTCTCAAATCCATGGACCTTGGTTCAATTACTTATAAAGATAACGAAAGATAACGTACTATATTGATATGATAGAGAAACATTCTAATTATAGTAACAAAATCTACAAATAATAAAAATAAATCAAACACTTTTGTTGGATTATTATAATTATTTTTTCTATTATCTAAATACTCTTTTTCTATGAAATCACAAAACTTAAAATCCAATATCTAAAAATCAAGGGGAGTACTATATGTAGTAAAATTAGAGAGTTTTGTGAAGTCTTCAAATCTTTTAAAACAACAGGATAGAGAAAAATGAGACTCTTGTTAATTTGTTTGTTTTCCATGTTACTTGTAGTGATTAACCCTTCATCGGCTATCACTTGGAACATGAAGATATCAAAAGTGGAGCAGAAGAAGATTTGCTTAGGTCTACAAGATTCTTCATTTTGTTTCCAATGTCTAAAATCAATTCCACAGATAACCGAAATCGATCTTCATGGTCTTTGAAGTTTTGTTAAACACAACACATAATAGAAGTGTGGAGACATATGATATGATTAAAGCTTTGCCGAAATCAATATATAATGGTTGTTTATTAGAATTGGATGCAGCAAACGGTGACCTTATGGATGCTTTTGAGGCCTTAAAAATTGGCAATTTTGAAGAAGTAGAATTGAAGGTTGGTGCTGCTTTCACTAATGGTGGAAGTTGTTTGGACGACTTGTGATTATCCTGAATCACAATTGCCAATAAATCCTTCACTCCGAAAAAAGGTTGAAAATTTTAAGAAGCTATGTCACATGGTTATAAATATTGCTCATATATTGCAGTAACTTCAGTACAAATATATTTTTGTTCATGTAAAATGAATGGATTTTTATCCTCTTGATTTAAAAATGAATAAATATTTATGAAAAACAAATCATCTTTCTATTCTTTTTATTGTATCTTCATATGTGTTTGCATTTACTTTCTTGTAAAAGATAACTCGAAAGCTCGTACGGGTCAATTGTTTAATATTTTTTATAATGCGATATATTTTACAATTGAGGTACATTGAAATTTTTACGTCATTATATTAAAATAATAAATTACATTGTGATTTAAAAACAAATTGTGTATATCAAATTGAATAGGAAAATTGTATAAATATAACTAAAGGCAAGGAAATATGATTCACATAGAAGACATGGTTATTAGTGTTACCGTAAAATTGTAACTTGAATCCACGTAAGCTAAGCTTCCTGAAAAATAGCAAACGTTAGCCTAAAGGAGGCCGCTGATCGGCGACCCCTCTCCGATGCTAAAGTCAGTAGTGAACTTGTGACCGGAAAAGTATTTAACTCAGAGAATGAGTCTAGAATCATGTACCTTAGATTGTAGAAAGTCCCATGTATTTATAGTGTTTGATCTTGTACTCGAATCCTAGTGGTATTAGGACATTCCACAAATCATGCCTAATTAGGCTCATAATCATAATCCTAATTAGCTTGTACTATCCTACTCGAACTAGGAGACCGATTTCGCAACATAATCCACGTGGAAGAAGGATTCTTCCAGCCTTGACCATTCAACGCAAGTCCTACGTGGCAACATTAAACATTCCCATTTGCCCACGTGTCATCTTTTAATATTACGTGATAACAGAAGCCCCCCCAAAAAGATAAACGAGCTCCTTTAGGGCTTATGCCTTGAAAATCTTTGAACAATCCTACAATGCTCACGGCCCAGTTGACAGGCCCAAGCAACTAATCAGGACTACAAGCCCGGTTACTTTAATGTTTAAACCCCAACTTTCCAATTCGCACGCTGAGTTCAAATTGCCACACTTGTCATCAAAACGTGGTTTCAAACCCAACTTCCCTCCAAGCATATGAAAGGGTTTTTTGTAATTCAAAACTCAATTTTACTTATAAATATCAATACAAACTTCTCCATTGTTTACGCTTTCAAAAATCGTCAAACCTCTCTGCATTCCGCCTCCCAGAATCCTACTAAACGTAAGTCATTTGTAATATTTCGCTATCTTTTCTTGATTTCGCTCCCTAGGAATGGCTTCGACAACGCAAAACCCTAGGTCCTCGAACGAAAACTCCCAAACCTCAGATCCAGAATTCAACCATAGACGACGTCAAACCATAATGGATTGGTCCGAAGAAGAATTAACCCCACCCAGACCACAAAATCCAAACCCTAGAAACCCTAATCCTCCGATTCAAATGCCTGCACGCGTCCCACATCCAAAACAGGGCAGATGGGAGACAGTTCTTCCTCTTGAAGCGACTAAAATCAATACGACTGAAGCGCTCCGCGATTTGAAATCGAAATTTCCTTGTTTAAAAGATTTCGACTGTGCAATCCCGACCCCTGAAGACAGGATGTTTACAGGGAAAATCCACAAGGTAGCAGTTCTCGAGAGGCACTTGGAATATGGTATGAGGTTTCCCTTCCCGGAAGTGGTGAACGACATCCTCAACGAGTTCAATCTTTGCCCAGCTCAAATCGTTCCCAACTCGTGGGTTGAAATGCTCGCTCTCGTTCGAGTATGCCAAGATCTGGGGGTCTTGCTTACTGGAAACCTCTTTAAATATCTGAGGACTCCTGTCAAGGCTGTGAAACATCCCTGTGTCTCGTTTAAGGAGGTTCACGAGCCTAAAAACTTGGTTGGTGGCAAGCCCTCGTCCCACAGTGGCCATCGTGCACGATGGATCTGGGTCGGTCCCGAGGATGGCAACCTTCGATGGCCCTGGAGAATTAATTTCAATGAGTTTCCAACCGATCCGAGTACGTGGAGGAACCCTTCGAAGACCGTGATCCTCACCGAAGAGGAACAATGCTCCCTTAAGAGACTCCAAAAATATAAACCTCCCAGCCCCATCTCCCTCGATCAATTCCTAACCCGCTATCGGGGGAACATGCCAATTGCTGCGGTCGGGGAAGATGGAACCATATTTTATTTTCCTGCTCCCGAGGTTCATCGGGCTCATCTCGGGGAGCCAATTTCTCTTCCAAAAAACCCTTGTAAGCTTTCTTGAATTTTGACTATGAAATTTGTTATTTGCAGGCATTTTATCATGGCCCCTAAGTTATCTTACATACAACGCCTTGCAGCAGCTCGACTGAAGGTTCTTGATGGTGACAAGCAAGTCCCGTCTGTCCTCGTGCCCCCGAAAGGTCCTCGTGCAACGACCAAGAAGGTCCGCGCTTCGTCGATCGGCAATGTTGCCCCTTTCGAGGCTAGTGAGCCCGAGGTGGCTCCAATGGAGAAAACATATGCTCCCGAGCCTCAAATACAGAACGAAACTCCAGGTAACCTCACCAAGCTCTTCCATTAAATTTTCATACCTCATTATTCTTCCTTAAATCTAATCGTTTTACATTTCCTATGTAGAAATCCAAATCCTTTCTTCTGGACCTGAAGACGATCCCGAGGCCAAAGACCCCGAGGTGCAAACTTCTAACGACCCCATAATCCACACCCTCGAAGACCAAGGGGTCCCGAAGCAAACTCGATCAAAGAGGAAGGCAATGTCTACTTCTACTGATACCGCGATTCCCGAGGGCGAAAATGTCACGGAGACCTTCCATGACGATCCTGAAGGTCCCCATGTCAAACGCGCTCGAGAGATCGAGGGCACGAGCTCGCCCCCTCACCCATCGACTTGGGATCCTAACTGGCACCCCTACTCCAACTGTCCCGAGATGACTAATGCTAAAGGCAGGGTGCCACCAGAAGCCTCGCTAGATGGCTATGAAAGATATAACCTCTACAACGTAAGCTTACTCTGCCTATGTTGTTGAATTTTTAGATGTTTTTAGTGTTTCTAACTTTCGACCTTATACAGTTCTGGAGGGAACGCTTTCCTCGTGTTTCTCTTAGCGTCCCTGTGATTGCTGAGGACATTGCTCAAACCTGCCTCGTTCCCGAGGAGGTTAAGCTTGCAGAGAAGCTAACAGACGAGGAGCTGGCTAAACTTGTACATGTCAGATAAGCCAAAGTAACGATCTCTCTCACAACTAGACATCGTTCTTAAATTTTCTCGACCTGCTTCTCATCTTTGATTTGTCCATTCGTACAGGCTATGGCCGCGACGGAGATCATGTCGTATCGCTTTCTCCAAAAATCTGCGTCTCTTGAAAACTATCGTCACAAATGGGCGGTAGTTTCTGACAAACTCGACGCGGCTGAGGATGCTTTGAGCGCTCAAACGAAAATCCTGAAGTCTGCTCAACATATCGGAAGGGAGAAAACCTTTGAGTGTGAGAGACTTAAAGTCAATTGCATCCAACTGAACAAAGCCCTCGATGCCTCGAAGGGTCAAGTACTAGCCCTCGAGGCTGAGATCCAATCCCAATGGCACGACTCCTGCCTGGCATTGGCATGTCTTCATCATGGGGCTCGAACTCAACTTGCTATGGAGAAAATTGATCAAGCGACTTGGAGAGCTCGAGGGAAGGAAGTAGCACAAAAACTCCGATCTCAACTCGAGGCTTCCGAGAAAGCCAGATTGGAACAAGAAGCTGCTCACGAGGAGACCATCGCAAAAATGGAGGAGAACGAGATTTGGCGTATGTCCAGGTTCAAACCTCGTTTCGTCATGTCCTATCGTGAGAGGTTTCCTGACATCTCCGAGGAAGACCTGAAATTCTTTGTAAACGTGAACCCGCCAGAGGATGACGAAGAAGCTCCTGCTGTCCTCGATGCGACCTTCCCCGAGCCTGATTCTCCCAAGGAAGGGATCCCAGTTGATCTAATATCCGCAGTCGAGCCTATAGAATAGCTTGTAACTTGTAAACAATTTAATCGATGAAATAACAAAACCTATTTTATCTTGCCCTCTATATATATTACGTCTAATATCTTGTGTGCAAGTTGCTTATTATAGTTTGCTTATGCCTTCGTTTTCTAATATCTTGTTACTAAACTCAGTATTTTGAACTTTAATTGTTCGCAGCCCTCGTAGTATCCCCCCCCCCTTATTCTCTGGTCGGGCGAACTCTTGTAGGGTGGATTCTTACCACGACGTTCGTAGATTTGGTTTTAATCGAAGCCTTCTAGCATGCATAAGCTTGATTTTTTGTTCTAACCAAATTGTCCAGTGTTGAATACTTAGAACAAACTTTCAAAATAACTTTTAGTTTTAAATTTTCAACCATGATATCTCTTTGTGGCACGCATTTTTCCAAGCAAATAATTCATAGATGAAAACGATGCCTCGTAGGCCTTTATTTAAAGAATAACTCCTAAATCAAATTCTGAGTTATACGATAACTAAAGGTAATTCTGAAACAGACACTAAAAATAATATTTCCTGAGGGAAATTGCGTTCCAAGTCCTTGGAACCTTAGTCCCATCGAGGTGTTGCAAACGATAAGTATGTGTTCCGACGCATTCTACGATTTGAAATGGTCCTTCCCACTTTATCCCTAATTTGCCTTTTCCTTGCCTCGTGCTCGAAGCTGCCGTACTTCGCAGGACGAAATCTCCTTTAAAAAACTGTCGTGGCTTGACACCTTTATCATATATTCTCTTCGTCCTGGCTTTATATGCCTCGATTCGAGCAAGAGCCATTTCTCTCTTTTCTTCTAAGTCATCCAGGTTATCACGCAAGTTTAGTTCGTTCCATTCTTTGGTGTAATGAAGAACTCTCGTACTTGGTACCTTGATCTCGACCGGAATAAAGGCTTCTGTCCCATAAGTTAACGAAAAAGGGGTTTCTCCGGTAGCCGTCTTTGGTGTTGTTCGATACGACCACAACACATGATACAGCTCTTCGACCCAATTTGTTAACTTCTCGAGGTGCGTTAAACGCTTCTTAATTCCTTCCATGATCGTTCGATTAGTTCTCTCGGTCATTCCATTTGTTTGGGGATGGAAGACCGAACTAAACCTTAGCTTGATCCCTTCTCTTTCACAAAAATGCCTAAACAGAACACTATCAAATTGTTTGCCATTGTCCGTGATTATCGTATTGGGGATCCCAAAACGATATACAATGCTATTCTTGACAAATTTCACAATCTGTTGAGCCGTTATCGATGAAACTGCTTCAGCCTCGACCCACTTTGTAAAGTGATCGACGGCTACGATAACATATTGTCTTTGACTAGTTGACATTGGGAATTGACCAACAATATCGATTCCCCAAGTCGCAAACGGCCAGGCTACTTTGATACCTTCTAATCCCGAGGCCGGGCTTTGCAAAACTGAAGCGTGAGCTTGACACGCGCTACATTTCTTTACAAACTCCGCGGCATCATTATTCATCTGAGGCCAGTAATAGCCTAACAACCTTGCCTTTCGAGCCAAAACATTCCAACCTTCATGAGCCCCACACGACCCTTCATGGATTTCCTCAAGTATCTTAGCTCCTTCCCCGATCCCAACTGCTTTAAGCCATGGCTGGGAATACGACCTTCGGAATAGATTTCCATCAACGACTGTGTATCTACTTGATTTTCTCACAATCTTCGGATGTTGTGATTTATCTTCCGGCAACTTTCCCTCATATAGATATTCAAAAATTGGCCAGTACCATTCGTTGCCCCGATCGAGTGCTAACACCTCTTTGGAATCGATACTTGCACATGGGATAACTTGTATATCACAAGGACACAAATTAAGGTTAGTTGGATCAGAAGCTAATTTTGCTAAGTGATCAGCCTCCATGTTATCCTCCCTCGGGATCTGTACAATCTCAACTCTACACCCCACGAGCTCACATTCCTCAATTGTCCGCTTCACCAACTCGTGATATTTTTTCATCCGTGCATGCTTGGTTTCCCAAGAATTTCTTAACTGATTGGTTGCTAGGCCTGAATCACTTTTGATGATTGCTTTGTCTGCCCTGATGATTTTTACCAAACGCAATCCGAGCAAAATTGCCTCATATTCTGCAGCGTTGTTTGAGGAATCAAAGCCCAAGGTCGCAGCGTGTCTGAACACTAAACCGTCTGGACTTTTGCAAAAAACTCCGATCCCTGACTGACTCTTATTGGCACTCCCATCTACGAAGATTTCCCAGGTATTTAATACCGGCTCAGTTTCTTCTTCAGGTGGGACCTCAATCAAAAAGTCAGCTAGGACTTGAGCCTTTTTCGATGGCCTTGGCTCAAATCTTACATCAAACTCTGTGAGTTTTATGGACCATTCCGTCAGTCTCCCCGAAGCCTCAGGTCGTGAAAGAATTTTCCTGAGCGGGGTATCTGTACGAACGACGATTGTATAACTCAAGAAATAATGTCTCAATTTTTGAGCAGCAATATATACTCCAAAAGCTAGTTTCTCCATTTTAGGGTATCTAGATTCTGCCCCTCGAAGCACTCTGCTTACGTAATAAACTGGATATTGAACCTTTCCCTCATCTTCTTCCCGAATTAGAACCATACCAATGCACTCCTCTCCCACGCTCATATATAAATACAAATCCTCTCCTTTCACAGGCTGACTTAAAAGAGGTGGAGAGGATAAAAACTGCTTGAGATCCTCGAACGAGGTTTGACACTCATTAGTCCACACGAAGTCTTTTACTCCTTTAAGACTTTTGTAAAAGGGCATGCATCGTTTGGCGGAATACGAGATAAAACGACCCAGAGCGTTGATCTTGCCGTTTAAAACTTGTACTTCACGTACATTCTTTGGTGGCTGAAGATCAATGATAGCCTTGATTTTGTCTGGGTTTGCCTCGATGCCTCGCTTAGAGATCATGAAACCCAAAAACTTGCCAGAATTGATCCCAAAGGTGCACTTTTCAGGATTGAGCCTCAAATTATACTCCCTTAGAATCTTGAAAACTATTTCGAGGTCCCTAGCATGCTCCTCCGCCTTCTTGCTTTTCACTATCATGTCGTCAACATAGATCTCGACATTCTTCCCAAGGAGTTCCTTGAACATCTTGTTGACCAGTCTTTGATAAGTTGCTCCAGCATTTTTCAGACCAAAAGGCATTACTTGATAACAATAAGTGCCTTCCGGTGTAATGAAACTAGTTTTTTCCATGTCCTTTTCTGCCAACGGGATTTGATGAAAACCCTCCTTTGCATCGAGGAAAGAATACACCTCGTAACCGGCAGTTGAGTCCACCAGCATGTCAATACAAGGTAACGGATAAAAATCCTTGGGGCAAGCTTTATTCAAATCGGAGAAATCGACACACATTCTCCATTTTCCATTTGCTTTCTTGACTAAAACCACATTTGAAATCCATTGTGGGTAATGAACTTCCTTGATTCTCCCGAACTCAAGCAGCTTTTCCACCTCGTGCTTGATGAACTGCTGCCTTTCCGCCCCTTGGTTTCTCTTCTTCTGTTTCACAGGAGTGTATTCTGGATCAATGTCTAGCGTGTGCTCCATGACCTCACGAGATATTCCTACGATATCTGCTGATGTCCAAGCAAAGACATCTTTATTCTCCTCGAGAGCGGTGATAACAATCTGTTTTGAATTCTCTTGCAACTCGGCGGAAACCTGTACTACCTTTCCTTCTTCTAAGGTTATGGCTTCAATTGTATCAACTGGTTCGCCACGTTCCTTAACTTCCTCTACCAAGACACTTTCTTGAGGAACTGTTTCCAACGAGGTCATATAAGTATGTCTCGCAACTGTCTGACTACCAAGTGCTACTGCCATTCCTTTCTCCGTCGGGATCATCCATGCTAAATAAAAAAGGGATATGGCACCTCGACTGCCTGAAATCAACGGCCTGCCGATTATCAAGTTATAAGCGATTGGTGTGTCAATCACCAGGAAATCGGTAACCGTTCGCCATTTGCTCGTGGCGTTCCCTATTTCGACTTCGAGCTGAGTTCACCCAACAGAAGTACGGGATGTCCACTTATACCAACTAAAGGCGACGAGGAAGGTGTTAGACGCCCACGGTCAAGACCAAGTGCTTCGTAAGCCTTTCTCGTAATGATATTCACTGAACTCCCTGTATCTAACAAGGCTCTTTTAACTGTAAAACCTTCTACATTCATATCAATCACTAAAGCATCATCATGTGGTTCACTCGGACGGCCTTTCAACGATCTGAAATCAAAGACCTTCGAAATCTCCTCGAATCGTCTTTGTTCAACAATGCCCCGTTTCCTTTTAACAGTCCTGTCCACAGGAGGACCTCCCATAATCATATGTATGATCCTACGAGGAGGCTTCTCTCCCTCCTGTTCCGGAAATTGGTCCTTATACTTCTCGAAGAGGCTCTTTAGTTTTCCCTTAGCTGCCAATTTATCCAATTCCTTTGCCAGCTGTTCACACTCTTCCGTATCGTGACCCTGCAACTTGTGAAAAGCGCAGTACTTGCCATTATACTTAGGCTTCATACCTTTGGGCGGATATCGGATTTGCTCCTTTTGTTCCTCAACCCACATGAGGACCTGAGCTCGTGGCGCAGGCAACGGAATTCGGTCCCTTTTATCGAAAGGCTTCCTTGGTACTTCACGAGGCCTTTCCCACCTGTCCGAGCTCCGTCCATTGCTTCGATCGATTCCTCGATCCCTTTCTTGCACTTCAGATTTCACAAATTTTGGTCGCCCCAAGGGTTCCTCTTGGTGTTCATCCCACACCACATAAGATTTTGCTATTGTCATCAAAGCATGAAAATCATCAGGTCGTTCTGTCATAATCTTCATTTGAAGATCTCGATTCCGACAATTTTCTGCCAGTGTTTTTCTTGCCGAGGATACAATCAACGGTTCAACCTTCAGAGCCACATTATTGAATCTATGCAAATATGAGTCTAAAGTTTCGTTTTCTCCTCGGCGTACCCTCATTAGATCATTGACGGTTTTCTTTTCTGGTATTGTCGTGACAAAATGTGATTTAAAAGATTCTGAAAGTTGGTTCCAACTCTTGATCGAACCAGTTGGAAGACAATCATACCATTGCGCTGTCGTTTCCTTCAAAGTTGTTGGAAATAACTTGCACATTAGTGCCTCGTTTACAGGACTTGCAAGAAGTGCCCTTCCAAAACTTTTGACGTGCATCACAGGGTCAGAATCCCCACAATACTTATCAAAATTGGGATACCTAAAACTGGTCGGGTAAGGAGCTGCCAGGATCTTAGCACAGAGTGGACTGTCTTTATCCTGTATAGGTCCTTCTTCGCCCCGAAGAGTTTCATCAGAATAATCTTGAGTTCGAGTTCTTCTTCTACGCTTCTTCCCCTCTCGTGACCCGACTTTCCTAGTTTCCCTTGCGTCATCTCGTTCCTTAAGAGCCTGAGCGACTCCTTCGGCTACACTTTTATCGAATGCTTCGACGAGCCTTTTGTTTTTTCGCTTTAACTCTTCTATTTCGGAACCGCTTCCTCGAGATCGATGATGCTTGGGATCTCTACTTCCCGAGGAACTCCTTGAAGATCTCGAACCATCCGCATAAGTAAGCCTTTTAACTATGGTCGGCGAGGCCCTCCTGGCCTGTGACTTTATTCGCGTTTTATGCCTTGGAGGAGTCAGCGACCGCTCTAAAGATCTCCTTCGCTCTGGAGTCCTCTCAAGATTCTCCCTTCGAGTTCCTCGTGATGAAGAGGACCCTTCGCTTCGGGAACGCTCCGAATTCCTTGAACGTTTTACACCCTGAGTTCCACCTCGTTGTCGTTCCGTGGGAATTCGTTTAGTTAATTCCTCCAATTGATTCTGTAAGCGATCAATGGTTGATCGATCATTCACCCTCTTGAAAGCCACTTCAGCCGCGGCTCTGTCCATCCACTTTCTTTTTTCCGGATCCATGGTCCCTGACCATTCGTACATTTTGTTCAAAGCATCATCCTCATCCACGAGGATAGCTTCCTCGTTACGGATGCCAGCCTGATCGTCCTGAGGCTCTGTACCCGCTGGCTGATCTTCCAATGTCACCATGTTCGTCGCTAGAATCTTTACCAAAAGATTCCACGTTCACCGCACCAATTTGTTACCGTAAAATTGTAACTTGAATCCACGTAAGCTAAGCTTCCTGAAAAATAGCAAACGTTAGCCTAAAGGAGGCCGCTGATCGGCGACCCCTCTCCGATGCTAAAGTCAGTAGTGAACTTGTGACCGGAAAAGTATTTAACTCAGAAAATGAGTCTAGAATCATGTACCTTAGATTGTAGAAAGTCCCATGTATTTATAGTGTTTGATCTTGTACTCGAATCCTAGTGGTATTAGGACATTCCACAAATCATGTCTAATTAGGCTCATAATCATAATCCTAATTAGCTTGTACTATCCTACTCGAACTAGGAGACCGATTTCGCAACATAATCCACGTGGAAGAAGGATTCTTCCAGCCTTGACCATTCAACGTAAGTCCTACGTGGCAACATTAAACATTCCCATTTGCCCACGTGTCATCTTTTAATATTACGTGATAACAATTAGAATACTAGTTCATGAATTTTCTTCTTTAATGTTGAAATTCATAAAATGGTGGATCTTGAAGGGAACCTGATACTACAATTCACAACCTGATACTACAATTCACAACTGTTCAGAAACTAGTTAAGAGGTATTAGAAATAAAAAATTCTCATAACCAAAATATATCTTACTAATATTAAATAATGTTATTTCCTTTTATAATTAATATTTTTTTCTTTTTCTGAAGAGAATAGTTAATTTTTTATTTATTTTATTTTGAAAGGGAAAGAATTTTTATTTTTTTTTATAGAGAAAGGGGAAGAATTAATGATCCACTAACAGATAAAAGTTCAGGTGTAGGCTATGGTTACTTTGTTTTTGCTTTATTTTGTTTGTACTTTGTCCTATTTACCATTAGATTAGGTTTTAACCCATGATCTAATAGTGGACAAAACAAAGTATTGGTTACTTTGTAAAAAATAAAATTTCCTAAAAGATTCAATAAGATATAAGATAAAGCTAATCCGGGATTACCATATAAAATTCTCCTAGAACTAAATTCATTTTTTAAAACATAAATAATAGAAATAGTCCCGCTTTTTATTTCAAAAGAAGGAATAGTTTTTTTTTTTTTGGAAGCAAAAAAAGAAGGAATAGTTAATATATTTTTATTTTTTTTCGAAGACAGAATAGTTAATATTTTTAGCAAGTGATTTTTTGGCATTATTTTTTTATCCTTACTCTTGCTAGTTTTCCGTGTAGTGATCATGAGTCGCCATTACCTCAAAATATAATATTACTTTTTTATACAGGAAATTATAGCTACTGCTTGTAAATATCAAATCAAACGAAACAATCGATCGTATAAATTAACAAGACTGCTATATATATATGAATAAAAGTTATGCACTACATGTGATTACAAATTATAGTAATACTTTAGTATATGGAATATTAATACCAAAACTACGAAGCCATTTCTCTCCATTTATAAATTTAGAAACTGTAAATTTGTTTTCTATGTTCTTGTCCAACCCAGAATGTAAGCCTGACCATTTGACTCGTTTTTCTACAACTGCTCTAGTCCTTGAATTATTAAATTCCTCATAAAACAATGTTTTTTCCGAAGGTTTCATTCCGACATAGCCAACCCATTGGATTTATCACCTCTGTCATGTGAGATCGCATAAATACAGTTGTAGAGTTCACTTTCCATGGCCGACCCAAGTAAGTTACAGTTGGTGATGTTGACTCAATCAAATCCTTGTCACCAGCGATATTACACATATGAATAGAAAATTCACATAATTTTAGTGAATTTTCACAACTGTTGGCGGTTATAGTGTTTGATTGCTTTTCTAGAGCTTGCCGAGCTAATATTCGACAATTCTGTAAAACAACAGGACCTTCTCCAAATATGATATCTACTGTTCTATATATCACAGTCGCGAAAAAATTGCGGATCTATCTTAATATATAAAGAATCTTGGTACCCTTTAATTATGACTTGATAGTATGCAGATTGTACTGAACTTGAAAGAAGTGCCACTGCTTGATGATTTTATGGCCCGGCGCGGTGAGCTCCGTTGCAAAAAAAACCATAACCATAGACCGTAAGAGTAGCAGATTCACTAGTTTAGTTTGTTCCATTACTTCTATTACCGGAAATCACAGTTTGTTGCTTTCCTGCACCAAGAAAAGTAATATTTGTTTTATTTCTCGGAACAACCACATGCGATCCCAATATACACCACGTCTAATATATATAACATAACAATAAAAGCTATGTACTGGAGCGGCTTCTATAGCTTTATTTATTTCAAAATAGTTACATGAATTGTTGCTGCCAACAGTGACATTAATTAGGAGTTAAATTATGTTTGCATCCACTTGGTAGAAAACAAAAAACCGTAAGAAGAAGAAGAAAGATATTCATTTTGAAAGCAACTTGTATGGGTTAATGAAAGAAAAGTTTTCTTTTATGGAAATGAACTCTAATACTACGGGTTGTAGTTCCCTTTATTTATTTCCCACTTGCTCATTTCCATCCCATATTTAACCATGATAAATCTATATACATATACTTTTTTAAGCTTAATATCTATAATATAGAAATGCATTCATGTAAAGTTAAACATATGATGATTAAAAAATAAACGAGCTTGCTCACGAACTTTTGAGCCAAACTCAAGAAAAGTTTAGTCTTGATTCGTTAGTATTCGAGCCGATTTTGAACTCGAGTCGAGCCATGTCGGGCCGAGCTTTGACTGAGTCGAGTTTGAACCGTTTGCAAACTACCCTGACTCATTAATACCCTTAGTCAAGACCTCTAAAGTACTAGCTTCCAAGTATCACTAAAAAAATTATTCATATTTTCTTTATATTTAATTTTTGCTTTCTTTTATTCTTTCTCACATAAAATCTATCAAAAATCACAAAGGATAACATACTATATTGATATAATAGAAAAACATTCTAATCATAGTAACAAAATCTACAAATAATAAATATAAATCAAACACTTTTGTTGGATTATTTATAATTATTTTTTCTATTCTCTAAATACTCCTTTTGTATTAAATCACAAAACTGAAAATTCAATATCTAAAATTTAAGGAGAGTAATTTATATAGTAAAATTAGAGAGTGTTGTGAAGTCTTGTAATCTTATAAAGCAAGTTGAGCAGGGTAGAGAAAAATGAGACTCTTGTTAATTAGTTTGTTTTCCATGTTACTTGTAGTGATTAACCCTTCATCGTCTATCACTTGGAACATGAAGATATCAAAAGTGGAGCAAAAGAAAATTTGCTTAGGTATGCAAGATTCTTCATTTTGTTTTCAATGTCTAAAATCAATTCCCCACATAACCGAAATCGATCTTCATGGTCTTTGTAAAGTTTTGTTAAACACAACACATAGTAGAAGTGTGGAGATATACAATATGATCAAAGCTTTGCCGAAAGAAACATATGATTGTTGCATAGATGATTTTGATGCAGCAAACGGTGACCTAGTGAATGCTATTGAGGCCTTCAAAATTGACAACTTTGAAAAAGTAGAATTGATGGTTAGTGGTGCCTTTATTGATGGTGGAAGTTGTTTGGACAACTTTGATTATCCCGGACCACCATTGCCAATGGATCCTTCACTTCGAAAAAAGATTGAAAATTTTAAGAAGTTATGTCACATGCTTATAAATATTGCTCATGTATTGCAATAACTTCAGAACTCTCGTTCATGTAAAAATGAATGGAGGTTTATCTTCTTTATTTAAAAATGAATAAATAATTATGAAAAATAAATTATCTCTTCATTCTTTTTGTTAAATATTTATATGTGTTTGCATATACTCCCTTGTAAAAGATTCTCCATATCCGTTCTCCATATCCATATCCATATCCGTTACTGGAGTATCTCCATATCCGTTTTCTTACAAAAGGAAACTTCAATTTGCACTCCTAGGATTGATTTTCATGGTTATGGACATCAACACTTGAAGAAAAAACAATTGAAAGGCAATGAAATGAGTTTGTTTGAATCGGGAGACATAATTTGTGGTTGGTGGTTGAATTTAATTAGGAAAGCTGTAGGTTGCTAATTAATATTTTTTATAGTTAGTGATAATTTTGTTCATTAGAATTTCGAGAGGTTGCTGATGAAAACTGTTGGGGGTGTAACGATAATTAAGCAGAAAAACGAGCATAAAAATTATTGTGTAAAGAGAGAAAGATATTGGTATGAATTAAATTAAATTAAACTAATTTGCACTATGCCAAATACCCCTTGAGATGACGGGCAAAACCCGTCATCTGATTGATTTTTTTACTGTCACGGGGCTCAGCGCAGGCTATCGAACCTTCAGACGACGGTCAAAAACTGTCATGTGAATAAATTTCTAATGACAGTCAGCAAATAGTGGAACGTCATTGTACATTGTTTCGCATGACATTTGACACAAAAAAATCCGTTCTCCGAGTACATTTCACATGACAACAATTTTAAGTGTATCCATCAACCAAACCATCCTAAGCTGGAGTATGTAATGTTCAGATGACAGTGTTTTTAATTTATCTGTCATTAGAAAATAAAGAAAATGACAGTTTTCATTTCTTTTCTGTCATTTGATTCTCTCAAGATGACACTTTTTATTTTATAATGTCGTTTAAATTATTCACCCAATAAAATATAATAATTTGGATTGAATGGAGCTCTCATATATAAACTGATGACCTAAATTAAAGTCATAGATAATGCAAGTAGCAATATGAAACAAAATCTCAGAGAGAAACCTGCAGTGGAAATTCAATAAGTTTGCTTCAAAACTATAAAACAAAATCTCTAAAAGCCCACAACTATGCACAACAAATATTGAACAGCTATGAGATCCACAAGCTACAATTAACTGCATCATCGCAAAAAGCAATCAAATATACTGCCAAAAATATGTTCTTGTGTACTACAACTAGGAGTTTTAAGTTGCCTGACTAACAGCCTCATCACTAATTATTAGAGGTGCCAATTAACCCGAGACATTAAGTGTCATTATCGTATCAATCCAATCGTGCCTCTGTTGTTTTCATGTCATGTTCACGAATAATTTACAAGTTAGCAATTCAACCAACCCTTATCTAATCCACAAATTCACATATCAATTTTGCATCAATCTAAAACTGATGCATTATGTGCTTAATTAAACACCAACTCATTGAATTCGTGTGCATCAAATGAAGAAACAGAATACACACCTTTTTACGTTTACCGGTAACCTTAAAACCACTCCGATAAGACTTTCCAACATTAAAATCAACTCTGGTGACTCCCCTTTCATCCTTAAACGCAATGTGAGTAGAAGCCAAACCAATCACACATAACCTTACAACAACAAAAAACAAAAACAAAGTCCTATCAAACATCAAACAAACTCTACTACACATTAAAAATAAGAACATAATTTTCCCAACATTCATGCTACCACAACTCAGTTTTCAGTTAACATACACAACAACTCACAATCAAAAGGGTAAATATACCTTCTTCTTGCAGCAAGAAGTAGCAGCAGTCCCCTCACCTTCCGCCTTCTAATCAACCTTCAAATCCTCTACGATACTCTTACTCTCAAGATCCCAGATCTTGATACTATGCTCAGTAGCCGCACAAAGCCAATACCTGTTTGGACTAAAACATAAAGCATTAATAACCGCACCAACATCAAGACTATAAAGCCTCTTCCGCTCAGCCAAATCACTCCATCTTTCCCTCCGCTCACACACAACGACACATCAGGCGAAACAGCCACAGTATTCACATAATCATTATGCCCAGCCAAAGTACACCGCAGCTTACAATTAGTCAAATGAGTAAGGCTCAACATATTAAGGCTTCCATCAGAGTACCTCGTTTTATAGAAAACAAATAATTCAGATTTCTGCAATATCGAAGTAGATCTAAAGAAAGAAAACTGCAAATTGGAAAAAAGAAAGGAAAGTAGAGTTGCATAAATCACATACATGTAGAAAGAAGCGGAGGAGAGTTGTTAATTCAAGGGTTTGTAGATCGTTAGGTTTTTGGGAATAGAGGCGAAGGAGAGCTGTTAATTTGAGGGTTTGTAGATCATTAACATCTGCTACTGTCCGATTGATTGTTCAATGGACGAAAACATGGCTGCTTACTACCCTCCTCCTCCGCCATCACCGTCGGGACACTACCCTACATACTACTAGCCTCCACCCCCTCCTTCGGCGCCTATCGGTGGCGCCTCAAGCATCATTAACTTAACGTTAATTTTAATTCCATCAATACAAGATCTAGATCCATATAGACGGGAAAGAGATGGAAAACTTACAGGCATGGCTTTTAAGTTGTTGTGGTTTCGTCTCTGGTGGATCAGGTGACGGCGGCGATCGACGGCGATTCGTGATTGGGTTTGTCTATGTGAAATCGACACCGTGAGTTTTGTCTACAATCTGTTACGAGTCTTCCAGAAAAGAGGCGGAGGAGACTGAGAGAATGGTGGAAGTAAAATCTAGGGTTAGGTTTGTTAGGGTTATCTGGAAGGTGAAGAAGGGAATGAGAGAGGGTTAGGTATGCAAAGAAAATAATAGAGAGATGGAAAGAGAAAGAGAAAAATTAGGAGTTTTAATCTTAACCATTGATTCAAACAATTTCATCTCAACCGTTCAAATCGCGCGTGTTTTTTTCAAATAATCTGTGCTCCGCTTGCTTCAAATTTGAAAATTTCATTATCTATTATTAGTTCACATGACAGACGTTATAAAACTGTCGTCTGATTAAAAGTGCGTTTTGACACATTTTGTTCACATGACAGTCAATATTAAAGCGATGTCATGTAAAAGGTATATCAAATTTCATTGCCTGCATCCAGATGACGGTTTTTTAAATGCCCGTCACGAATAAAATACAGATGACGGGGATAAATTTTTCTGTCAAGTATCTAGTGTCGTCTATCAAGGAAAATGGCATAGTGTTGAAACTGGAGTACAATAGATCTTATTTAAGCTTAAGCTAAATAGTGAATTTCTAAGAATGAAGATTAATTGTTCAAAGTTGGATAAATTTCACCAAAAGAAGCAATCTTGAAATCTGAAAGAAGTCGGACCTCAATCAGATGACGTTTGACGTTCTTCACAGGTGATAGTTGAAATTCTTTGAAATTGAAAGTTGAGACTCTTAGATCCCTTGTGGTTGTTGGTTTAGGCTCCTTGATTCCTTTGAAGGGATTTCCATAACACGCAGCAGAACAACAACTATGAAGAAGATAGGGTTGCTGGGTTTCGGTCATTGAAGAAGAAGAAAAGAGAACTCAGAAGGAGTTTGAAGATGGAGAAGAGCTCGATTGTGGAGAAGGAAAAAAGGGAAGAAATGAATGGTTCAACCTAATTAGGGTTTTCTATTTCAATTTTATATGTCTCCGGAATTCAAGGCGGCTTAAAATTTGTGCAATTTTTTTGCTTCGCCGCTTCTAATTTGAAGATTTCATTTTTCTTTTCTTTCATTTCACATGATAGATATTATGATAACTGTCGTCTGATTAAAAGTACATTTTGGCACATTTTCTTCACATGACAGTCCATATTAAAGCGATGTCATGTAAAAGATACATCAAATTTCATAGTCAGCATTCAGATGACGGTTATTTAAAAGCCCGTCACAAAGAATATACATATGACGGGAAATTTTTTGTCTTTCAAGTATCTGGTGTCATCTATCAAGGAAAATGGCGTAGTGAATGATGGGTTCCTAAGGTGTTACACCCCGATTTATACAAATTTGTGAATACCACAATCATCAATCGAAATAAATAGGAAGAAATGGATCTCCAAATTATGTCTTGGTATTACGGTTTATGGTAAATAATTTTAAATTCTCCAAATTTTTATATAACACGATGTTTAGTCTATTTATTACAAATGTACATTATAAGGTCCATATCTTTTGTAATAATTAACTCTATTTAGTAATTGTTGTATATCGAATGAACATGACATAATAAAATTACAAAATCATTTTGTATGGTACTATAAATGTCTTGAAATTTAAAATGTTACATTAAAAATTTTAAAAATAAACAAAAATGATCAAAAAATTAATTATATGCTAGAAGATATAGCCTTAATGTGTTTTTACAAATATGGAGACTAACATTGTAAATTATTTATCCTAAGATTTATCTTATCATTGTTAATGCTCATAGAGTAGTCCAGGGTCAGGTGTGACAGATATGATCTCGACAATATTGGTTAGGACTAGAGGTGCTAAAGAGCCAAACCGGGATTGAACCTATATGAGCTCAGCTCGGCTGAAATTTTTTTGCTAGGTTAGGCTTAGGCTCGAAGCTCAACTCGTACAGGTCAGGTGTAACATATCCAATCTCGACAATATTGGTCAAGACAAAAGGTGCTAATAGGCCAAACCAGGATCAAACTTGTATGAGCTCAGCTTGGCTGGAAAAAGTTTATTAGGCTCGGCTCAAACCCAAAGCTCGTCGAGCCTAATCTTATCAGGCTCTGCTCGAGCTCAATATCTCAACAAGCCTGACATACTTAACCTCGCTAGCTCGGCCCAGAAAATTCATTTCACAGTCCATATGTCAAGGCACTGCCCTTTACGCTTCGCTGCAAAGTGTTGAAATGGTTATAGATAGCTTTGTTTTATAGAAAGGAAATTGCATTCTCATGTGTATTCCTTCGGATGTGAGATTGGTTTTCTGCTCAGTTTTTCCACCCTCCTACTCTTCAATCCTAGCCGTTCCCTTTATTTATTTCCCACTTAGCTCATTTTCATCCCAAATTTAACCATGATAAATCTATATACATGTACTTTATTTAAGTTTAATATCTATAATATAGAAATGCATTTATGTAAAATTAAACTATATGGTCATTAAAAATAAACGAGTTTGCTCACGAGCTTTACGAGCCAAACTCAAGAAAGTTCGGTCTTGACTTGTTACTATTCGAGCCGATCTCAAACTCGAGTCGAGCCATGACAGGCCGAACTTTGACCGAGTCGAGCTCGAACTATTTGTGAACTATCGCGGCTCATTAATGTACACCCCTAAGTCAGGACCTCTAACTAGTTTCCAACTATCACTAAAAAAAACTGATCATGTTTTCTTTATATTTGATTTTTTATTTTCTTTTATTTTAATTTATTTCTGACATAAAATCTATCAGAAATCACCAAGGATAACATACTTATTGATAGAATGAAAAACACTCAAACTATAGTAACAAAATCTACTAGTAATAAAAATAAATCAAACACTTTAATTTGTTGGATTATCATAATTATTTTTTCCTATTCTCTAAATACTCATTTTGTGTGAAATCACAACCGATAACCAAGAAATTCAATATCTGCAAATCAAGGAGAGCACTATATGTATAGTTAAAATTAGGAGTTTTGTGAAGTCTTGTAATCTTATAAAGCAAGTTGAGCAGGATAGAGAAAAATGAGACTCTTGTTAATTAGTTTGTTTTCCATGTTACTTGTAGTGATTAACCCTTCATCGGCTATTACTTGGAACATGAAGATGTCAAAAGTGGAGCAACAGAAGGTTTGCTCAGGTATACAAGATTCTTCATTTTGTTTTCAATGTCTAAAATCAATTCCGCACATAACTGAAATCGATCTTCATGGTCTTTGTAAAGTTTTGTTAAACACAACACATAGTAGAAGTGTGGAGACATATGATATGATTAAAGCTTTGCCGAAATCAATATATGGTGGTTGTTTATTAGAATTTGATGCAGCAAACGGTGATCTTGTGGATGCTATTGAGGCATTCAAAATTAAAAATTTTGAAAAAGTAGAATTGATGGTTAGTGGTGCCTTTACTGATGGTGGAAGTTGTTTGGACGACTTTGATTATCCTGAACCACAATTGCCAATGGATCCTTCACTTCGAAAAAAGATTGAAAATTTTAAAACGTTATGTGACATGCTATTAAATATTGTTCATGTATTGCAATAACTTCAGTACAAATATTCTCGTTCATGTAAAAATGAATGGATGTTTATCTTCTCTATTTAAAAATGAATAAATAATTATGAAAAATAAATTATCTCTTAATTCTTTTCATTAAATATTTATATGTATTTACATATACTCCCTTGTAAAAGATACTCCATATCCATATCCATATCCGTTCTCTTACAAAAGGAAACTTCAATTTGCACTCCTAGGATGACTTGAAGAAAAAAACAATTGAAAGGCAATAAAAAAAGTTTGTTTGAATTGGGAGACATAATATGTGGTTGGTGGTTGAATTTAGGAAAGCTGTAGGTTGCTAATTAACTTTGTTTATAGTTAGTGATAATTTTGTTCATTAGAATTTTGAGAGGTTGCCGATGAAAACTGTTGGGGGTGTAACGATCAGAAAAACGAGCATAAAAATTATTGTGTAAAGAGAGAAAAATATTGGTATGAATTAAATTAAATTAAACTAATATGAAACTGGATTACAATAGATCTGATTTAAGCTTAAACAAAATAGTGAATTTCTAAGAATGAAGATTAATTGTTGAAAGTTGGATAAATTACACCAAAAGAAATCAATCTTGAAATCTGAAAGAAGTCAGACCTCTCAATCAGGTGATAGTTGAAATTCTTTAAAATTGAAAGTTGAGACTATTAGATCCCTTGGTTGTTGGTTTAGTCTCCTTGATTCCTTTGAAGGGATTTCTATAACACGCAGCAGAACAACAACTATGATTTTTCTCAAATCCATATGGACCTTGATTCAATTACCTAAATAAGAGGGGATCTCCTCTATCATGTGCATGGAAGCCTTTAATATTGTAACCGGAGCTATCTGAATGAACAACGGAACATGAAAACTCCTTAATGGGATTCTGCCTAGAGACTTGATAAGCTCGAATTTGACTATGATAAATATTTGTTTATTTATGTATTTAAGGGCTATTTAGACCACAATTGTATATTTCTTTGGTCTAACAATTGTATTCAGTTTTAAAGAGCCTTCAAGGATATTTGCTGAAAAGCAGCATACCTGAGTGAACAATAGATATCACATCAGAGAAAAGGAGGGGTAAAAGTGCCGGCGCAGCTTGGGAGAGAGTCTATGAGTGATTTGCTTTACCAAGAGAAGTGATTTGCAACTGTAATCAAATTAGCTTTATTTTATTGCTAGAACAGTCACCTAGTTGTACTTAAGTAGTATATTAATATTCTCTGACACTTCACACTTCGTTATTCCAGATCGCCAAAAGCAAAATGTCTCCGATAGACTCATAAATTGTCACGACCTGAAACGAGGCCGTGACCGGCGCATAAATTAAGATACTTTAATCTATGCAAGTCTCAAAGTCAAACTAAAGAAGTTCTGAAATCAAATTACCGAATAACGTTCTCAATTCAATTACATCAAAAATTCTCAAATAATTAAATAACATAAGTCTAGACCTCAAAGGGTCCCATCTATCAAAATCCTAAACTTAAGAACTAGTAGTCTTCAGGATATAACGTTAAAATAAAACAAGTAACTAAATCCTTGCAATGCCCAAACTAGAAGGTACCTCGCCAACCTGATTCTAATCTGAAAAGGAATAAACAACGTGGTATGAGATTTTCGTCTATGCGACTGAAAACCTCAGTGAGCAGCAATTATAGCACACAACGGAAGGGAACAGGCAATAAGCTAAATATATACTTCATAACAGATAAACAGATAACGAGATAAACCAGTTTCACCAAATTAGTCAAATATATCAGAAAACGGACTGGAAATTCAGTATATAGTTTCTCAGATAGTATATAGTACTTTTCAAAATATTCATATATAGTATCTCAAACAATAACTGAAACTTGTCAAATCCAAATATCAAATGAGCAGAAATAAATCAGAATTTCAAAATACATGGTACAGTGTAACAGGGTGATGATAGTCCACATCACCAAAGGCCAGACAAAAGGGTAAGCGCGCTACCAATTAGATACAGATAACAGATAATACCTCCACCGATCTATGCATGATCCTAATATTGACTCCGACCAATGACAGAACTGACAACTGACACTCAGACACAGACAATGCAATATCTATTGATATGAAGATCGGTGAGAGGCCAGATACAGATATACTGAGCACTTGTACCAGTTTGAAAACATATACTATATAAGTTTTTATATATAACAAAATCAGAAATCTTAATTTATCAAAACAGATTAAAACAACTTTCAAATCAAACAAATCGTGTAACCAAGTTCAAACAGTTATCATAAAATAGATATAATAATTCACAAAGTATATTTTAACTGAAAGCAAACCAAATCAAATTCAAAGGGCATGTTCCCAGAATATACGCTCTTATTCAAAGGATCATTTAACAATTTCAAGGTTTAAACTAAACAGTTCAGTAAAAGCTTTATAAATCCAAACACAAGCTTTAATAAAACAATTGGGAACTTCAAAACATGTCATGTACCATAATTACCACTCACCTGAAAATCCAAGCAAAGCAAACTCCAGAAAAGCTCGACCTAGTCAACACGAGGAATATCTGACCCTCTTGCAATATGGAGGAGAAAGACAAATTTTTAGCAGCCACCGAACAGAAAGTATAGAGCAAATCAGTTGAAAATTTGGGGTTTGTAAACGATAGGGTAAGAGTGAGGCTGCCGTTTGTTTATAGAGAAAATAATAGGGTTTAAAACCGTATAAGATGTGACTAAGGGTAGACTTGGCCCAATAAATTTGTAAAAGATATAAATAGTCATTATGTGCTTAAAATATTTATTAATCGATTAAAAAAAATAAAAAGAAATGGCGGTTATTTATAAAATACACTAGTTATAATACTGAATATATTTTGACTGAACTCCAAATTTACGGTTATTACATAAATTAGGACCCATAAGTTTTGTGGTGTCGTGAGTACCTACTGTTTCCAAATTGTCACTTCCGATAAGAGGGTGGCTTCGTAACCTCTTAAACAGAGGGCGGCTTGCCTTATGGGATAAGAGGAAACACCTATATGAATCCTTTCATAGAAATGTCAAGTTCACGACATATAAATAAAACACATAAAAGAAGCATATGATAATGATAAATCAAAGATAATAATCTATTTTATATTATTATAGAAATTATGTAAAGATAGAATGTATAATCGAATCTAGCATATAGACGTGTCACTACTAGTTTAGCAAGATTTAGTAGAGAGCTAATTCCCTTTTATCATGCTACAACGAACTCTCGATTGTTGCGTATGGCCTTAGAGATGTATCGCTTTCTAAAGTTTGAAGATGGAAGTAAAAACAAGAACTTTGTATTGATGATAATGAAATTGAATTACAAGCTTTAGAATGAAAATGTGAAGAATTGATGTTTGGATTACATCTTCAACTAAATGGAGATTAGAACACAAATTAAATGAAACTAATACAAGGATGAAGGATGGAGAGGGATGATATATTAACAAATGAGAGATGATAGGTCCCTAAGGTGAATTACACCACGATTTATACAAATTTGTGAATACCACAATCATCAATGGAAATGGATAGGAACAAATGGAATAATTAGTCTCCAAATTATGTCTTGGTATTACGATTTAGGGTAAATAATTTTAAATTCTCCAAATTTTTATATAACACGATATTTAGTCCATTTATTACAAAAGTACATTGATGTTGTATATTATAAAGTCCATATCTTTTGTGATAATTAACTCTTTTCAATCTATTTTGTTTAGATTTGTAATTATTGTATACCAAATGAACATGACATAATAAATTACAAAATCATTTTATATGACCGTATGAATGTCTTGAAATTTAAAATGTTACGTTACATATCTAAAAAATAAACAAAAATGACCAAAAAATTAATTATGCCAAAAGATTCTGATAATGTGTTTTTACAAATATGGACACTAACAATGTAAATTATTTATTCTAAGATTTATTTTATCATTGTCAATGCTCATAGAGTAGTTCAGGGCCAGGTGTAACAGATCCAATCTCGACAATATTAGTCAGGACAAAAGGTGCTAACAGGCCAAACGAGATGGAACTTGTATGAGCTCAGCTTGGCTTAAAAGAGTTTATTAGGCTCGGCTCGAGCACTCCAAGCTCGTCGAGCCTAATCTTTTCAGGCCCAGCTCGAGCTCAATAGCTCAACAAGCCTGACATACTTAACCTAGTTAAGCTCTATATGAACTCAAGCCCGGACCATAAAATTCATTTCAGAGTCCACGTGTATTCCTTCTGACGTGGGATTGGTTTTGCTGTTCAGTTTTTCTACCCTCCTACTCTTCGATCCTAGCCGTTCCCTTTATTTATTTAAGCTTAATATCTATAATGTAGAAATGCATTTATGTAAAATTAAACATATGGTCATTACAAAATAAACGAGTTTGATCACCTGCTTTTCGAGCGAACTCAGGAAAAGTTCGGTCTTGACTTGTTACTATTCGAGCCGATCTCAAACTCAAGTCGAGCCATGACAGGCCGAACTTTGACCGAGTTGAGCTCGAACTATTTGCAAATTATCACGGCTCATTACCACCTCTAAGTCAGGATCTCTAACTAGTTTCCAACTATCACTAAAAAAAATTGTTCATGTTTTCTTTATATTTGATTTTTCTTTTCTTCTATTCTAATTTCTTTCTGACATAAAATCTATCAAAAATCACGAAGAATAACATACTATATTGATAGAATGAAAAACACTCTAACTATAGTAACAAAATCTACAAGTAATAAAAATAAATCAAACACTTTAATTTGTTGGATTATCATAATTATTTTTTCCTATTCTCTAAATACTCATTTTGTGTGAAATCACAACCGATAACCAAGAAATTCAATATCTGCAAATCAAGGAGAGCACTATATATATAGTTAAAATTAGGAGTTTTGTGAAGTCTTGTAATCTTATAAAGCAAGTTGAGCAGGATAGAAAAAATGAGACTCTTGTTAATTAGTTTGTTTTCCGTGTTACTTGTAGTGCTTAACCCATCATGGGCGGCTATTACTTGGAACATGAAGATATCAAAAGTGGAGCAACAGAAGGTTTGCTCAGGTATACAAGATTCTTCATTTTGTTTTCAATGTCTAAAATCAATTCCGCACATAACTCAAATCGATCTTCATGGTCTTTGTAAAGTTTTGTTAAACACAACGCATAGCAAAAGTGTGGAGACATACAATATGATCAAAGCTTTGCCGAAAGCAACATATGATTGTTGCATAGATGATTTTGATGCAGCAAACGGTGACCTTGAGAATGCTATTGAGGCATTCAAAATTGACAATTTTGAAAAACTAGAAATGATGGTTGGTGCTGCCTTTACTAATGGTGGAAGTTGTTTGGACAACTTTGATTATCCTGGACCACCATTGCCAATGGATCCTTCACTTCGAAAAAAGATCGAAAACTTTAAGACGTTATGTGACATGCTATTAAATATTGTTCATGTATTGCAATAACTTCAGTACAAATATTCTCGTTCATGTAAAAATGAATGGATGTTTATCTTCTTTATTTAAAAATGAATAAATAATTATGAAAAATAAATTATCTCTTCATTCTTTTTATTAAATATTTATATGTGTTTGCATATACTCCCTTGTAAAAGATACTCCATATCCGTTCTCCATATCCATATCCATATCCGTTACTGGAGTATCTCCATATCCGTTCTCTTACAAAAGGAAACTTCAATTTGCACTCCTAGGATTGATTTTCATGGTTATGGACATCAACACTTGAAGAAAAAAACAATTGAAATGAAATGAGTTTGTTTGAATTGGGAGACATAATTTGCGGTTGGTGGTTGAATTTAATTAGGAAAGCTGTAGGTTGCTAATTAATTTTTTTTATAGTTAGTGATAATTTTGGTCATTAGAATTTCGAGAGGTTGCTGATGAAAACTGTTGGGGGTGTAACCATAATTAAGCAGAAAAACGAGCATAAAAATTATTTTGTAAATAGAGAAAGATATTGGTATGAATTAAATAAGTTAAATTAAACTAGTTTGAAACTGGATTACAATAGATCTGATTTAAGCTTAAGCTAAATAGTGAATTGCTAAGAATGAAGATTAATTGTTGAAAGTTGGATAAATTACACCAAAAGAAATCAATCTTGAAATCTGAAAGAAGTCAGACCTCTCAATCAGGTGATAGTTGAAATTCTTTAAAATTGAAAGTTGAGACTATTAGATCCCTTGGTTGTTGGTTTAGTCTCCTTGATTCCTTTGAAGGGATTTCCATCTTAGAACAAAGAGAAAGGCAATGAAGCCATTGAGGTCTGATAGCAATAGGGACATCCGAAGAACGGGAAGAGAAAAGTTGGACGACATATATAAGTAGAATTTGACTCTAACCACATCCGATGCCAACCAAAGTCCCAAGCCTTATTGACCGTGAATATTGCTGCGTGAAGCTTAGCGACATAAGCATAAGAGTTAGCAATTGGAAAATCAAAAGCACCCTTAACAAAACCTCTACAAGTACGAAAAACCCTTTAATAACATGTGTAAATTAAGTTTTATTAATTACCAATTGGCCCTAGCTAGATTAATTTAAATTGATCAACCAATATCAGAATCTGAACTTTTTTTTTAAGAGAATAGTTAATATTTTTAACAAATGTTTTCCCATTACTTTTTTTACTATTGCTAACTTTTTGTGTAGTGATCATGAGTCGCCATTATCGCAAAATATAATACTTTTTATACTGGAAATTATAGCTACTACTTCACAAAGAATATAAATATCAAAACCCTAATCAAATCAAATGAAACATCGATCATATAAATTAACAAGACTGCTACATATATGAATAAAAGTTATGCACTACAGGTGATTACAAATTATAGTAATCCTTTAGTATATGGAATGTTAATACCAAAACTATCTAGCCATTTCTCTCCATTTATAAATTCAGAAACTGTAAATTTGTTTGCTATGTTCTTGTCCAACACAGAATGTAAGCCTGGCCATTTGACTCGTTTTTCTACAGCTGCTCCAGTCCCTGAATTATTAAATTCCCCATAAAACAATGTTTTTTCGAAGGTTTCATTCCAACGTAGCCAACCCATTGGATTTATCACCTCTGTCATGTGGGATTGCATAAAGACAGTTGTAGAGTTTACTTTCCATGGCCGACCCAAGTAAGTTACAGTTGGTGATTTTGACCCAAGCAAATCTTTATCACCCGCGATATTACACATATGAACAGAAAATCCACATTTTTTGTGTGGATTTTCACAACCATTGGCGGTTATAGTATTTGATTGATTTTCTAGAGCTTGTCGAGCTAATATTCGACAATTCTGTAAAACAGCGGGGCCTTCTCCAAATATGAAATCTACTGTTCCATATATATCACAGTCATGAAAAAACTGCGGACCTGTCTTAATATATAAAGAATCTTGGTACCCTTTAATTATGACTTGATAATATGCAGATTGTGCTGAACTTGAAAGAAGTGCCACCGCTTGATGATTTTTTGGCCCGGCAATGTTTTCCACGGTGAGCGCAGTTGCAAAAAACCCATCACCATAGACCGTTAACGTAGCGGATTTATCAGTTTTGTAGTTTGTACCATTACTTCTATTGCCGGAAATCACAGTTTGTTGCTTTCCCGCACCAACAAAAGTAATGTTTGTTTTATTTCTCGGAACAACCACATACTCTTTATACAAACCACGTTTAATATATATAACAAAACGATAAATGCTATTTACTGGAGCGGCTTCTATAGCTTTATTTATTTCAGAATAGTTACCTGTATTGTTGCTGCCAACAGTGACATTAGGTGTTAGTTTAAGTGTGCAGCCACTTGGTAGAAAACAAAAAAGGCTAAGGAGAACAAGAAAGATATTCATTTTGAAAGCAGCTTGTATGGGTTAGTGAAAGAAAAGTTTTCTTCTATGGAAATGAACTCTAATACTACGGGTTGTAGTTTCGGTGTGGAAATGTGTTTTGAACTGAGCAATTGAAATGAGAATAATATTGCAAAAGAAAATGAATGTCTTTCAGACTTGTAAATGAAGAACTTGTAAGGAAATGAAAGAGTTTGGAGACTAGAAAATTAGAGAAAGAATGAGGCAATAATATGCTAATGAGTATAATTTATAAGAACTTGTAAGGTGTGTATATGACATTGCATGGCTGTGTAACATTAACTAATATATAAGAATCTTAATGCCTCTGTCAAACAAAAAAGAAAAGATAAATACATTTATAAGAACTTGCCTAAATAAATTAACTTTTGCATTTCTTTTATAGATATCCATCTTTTTGAGTCAAGATGTGTAGTCTACTTGGCTGAAAAAAAAATATCTAACTTGTGAACAACTCATAGTCATTTATTTAAAGAAAAGGGTTTTAAATTTCCATTAGATAAAACATAATGATAAGATCTCAATAGTATTTCTTTTATTAGAATGCATATTTACGAAATGACAAAAAAGATCAAGTTCTTTCTAAAAAACTTCTTAAAAAAAGATTAAGGTCATACAATAATAGGGTAAAGGGTAAAAACTTGATGGATTTGTTTATATCCCAGTAAAAAAATTTACATTAGTTAATGTTAAGAAGATAATTAGATCTCGGTTAAAATTTGTACTCATCCAATAAGGAATGATGAGTTCGAATCAAATTAATGCTTTTCAGATTTGCAGTAGCGAAGACTTGTATAGTGTTCTTAATTCTAATATCTGACAACAAACAAACTGAACTAAAAGGTTAAAAACTAACAACTCTGATATATTAAGTTTAATGTCCTTTCTACTTCTGTTTTATAATTGAACTGCCTCTTGCTTTACCTTGTTTATTTTTTCCTAATTATATTTTCTAAGAGTTACAAGTTAATTACAACATCCAAATAATGCTAATTAAGTATACAAGTTTCTTTGTCAAAAAGAAAAAGGCATACAAATTTTCAACATGAAGTTAATTCATTGTTGGCACCTATTTAAATGGCAGGTGGTCTTTGAGATAACCAGGGGTAGAATAAACACTTGCTCATTATCCTTAAATATTTGCAATCTTTTGCTTGATATCATACTGTTTGAAAATCACAACCTTAATAGTTAAGAGTTCATGTGGAGAAATAAATAATTAGAGACATAATTCTTAAAACCAATGAGCTTCAAGGGCTTTAATAAAAAAGAATACAAATGAAAAACTTGATGGTATTTGAAACGAAATCATAAAGATCATAACCAATATAATTTATGAGAAATAACATATATAAGATACTATTAATTTTCTTAAAGCCCTTATCAATATAAGAGAATAAAAAGACTATTAATTTTCAAGGCCTGGCTTAGAAAAGTCTGATTGTATACAACTTGCTCTTAGTTGTATTTGATGTTAATTTCCATTATTTATTCTTTTTCTAGAACACAAGCATAAGGAACTTTACTTTATTCATAAAAACAACAGTGAGCACATGTAATTCGCAAAGGTTTGCATTGGCATTTTTAATGGGATAGCTACATTGAGTAAATTTACATCTAAATGTAGCTAAACAACCAACAACTCTAAAGAGAATGTCTTGTAAACCAAATTAGGAAAGACAAAGCCTATGATTTAATGGGTGATTAGTTGATTTTTTTTACAACTATACATAATTAATCCATTATTTGCAAGTAGATTAGTGCAATTTTACTTTTACAAGTGATTTAAGTTACAACACTACTTTACTTATGATCATCATTTCAACAAGACAAGTTATCCAAAAACAAATATTTTTTGTGTCAAGTCATCATAGACAATACATCATCAGGAATTTTCTTTTTTTCTTTTTTTTTGCTAACTTAGACTCACATTTCCTTCGATATGATCTATTAAAGGTTGTTACTATTTGTTATATTTTCAGCTTGATAGTTTATACTTATATTATGATGGACATAATGACTGCTTCTGGATAAGTCCTAGCTAGAAGATAAACATTCATCTCACAGTTCTCATAAAACCACAATACTATGGAAATTCACTTCAAAACTAACCTGCCATATTTAGTCCGTTATGAGTACGTTATATACAGTTGGAAAGTTTCCATGGCGTAGGATATGTTTAAGTAATAACATAATTCCAATTATGATCTTATCCCTCGTATATTTAAGCCTCAAAACTTCTTGATAAATGCATGTAAAAGACTAAAAATGACATTTTTACAATGTTTTTCAACAAGTTTTTCTTCCACTGACCAGCTCTTCGGGCTGATTATTTTCCAAAACTAAACAATCAATTTCTCCTTTGAAAAATCTTTGAAAATACTTCACAAATAAACTTGGTTTTTCCCCTCTAATTTATTTATCAACTTCTCTATTTTTCACCTATTTTTTATCCATTTACAGTACGAAATTGAGCGGACATTAATTTATTGAGTCTATATTGAAATGATTCTAAAATGTGCAATTCGGAATTGAATTATTATCGATTCACTAGGCTATTTTATCTGAAGGCGACTGGATTACACAACTGCTTACACAATTCTAAGGCAGTTCCACGAATGTCTTAAAAACAAAGCAACTTATCACGGAACACATCCCATAGTTCGTCACACTAGTATAGATTTGCTTATTAGCATCACCTCTTTAGTTTCGGCCTTGATAAGAATCGACACAAATATTGGAAACCTGAATGCATGCTTCGGCCACTTGTCAAAGACAGAAGCTAATAATCTAAAAATTATCACTTGCCTCGGCCGTATGTAAAAGACCGAAGCAAAAGACTTATCAATTGATTCGGCCCTTAAACAAGGCAGCAAACGTTAATCTTTAATCATTCCTTCTCTATTTCTACTCTTCCTCTTTCTCATATTTTTCGCAAAATTCCGGCGGCACTAGCAACATTGTTCCAAACAAAATGGGCACATTTTACGAATAATTTCTTCACTTGGTATCTCTTTGAGTTTGATGTTCATTTTTTATTCAAATATTTCCCCATTTTTTATAGGTAATAAGCAGATTTACAACTTGTAGCATCTACTTGAGTAGTCGGTGAGTTCAGGGATGTTCAATTGGCCTCAATCATCAGTAGCTCTGCCTTAAATCTTCTATCATACAATTAAATCTTCTATATGACTTTGTATCGCTCAAATACACTTCTTCTGGCGTTAGTGAATTTCAGGTGTTTTCCCTATGCTATTGTTGTTATTATCTCTCGTATTTAATGTGTATTTTCTATTCTATTGCTGTTATTATCTCTCTTTACTCACTCTAGCGATAACGTACCGCTGAGTTTGTGTGTTTGTGTTGTACGGAAAACTAATAGAAAGAGCAGTGGAGCTTCTTGCTTTTCAAAGTGACGGGGTGCTGAAATTACTCCTTGACATTGGTATTGCCCATTTTTCACAAACTGACAGGTTGTGGACTCAATCACCAATGAATAGCTAGGGGAAATGCATCTCAAGTACACCAATTAGTTGGTATGAGAAGATTAATGTCGGATCCACAAGGACAAATGATTGATTTACCCATTCAAAGCAATTTACGCGAAGGACTGTCTTTATACGAAAAGCGATTGATCATTTTCTTCGTTTTACAGGTTGCCGGATTAGAAATTCTGATGCATATTCTCAAGTAATGAATGGATGCCTAAGTCTGCTACAATGAGTTTGGTTTGAAAAGATTTTAGCCGTCTTGCAAATCATTGTGGTTTTTGTTCTAGTGAACAAAATCTCTTTGACCTCTATATAGTAGTGTACTTATTTCGGTTAACAACAGACTCATTATTGAAATTGTAAAGAAGGTTGGTAATTTGATACCTGAATCACCTTATGTTATCTTGATTTGTGATGTTTCTACAATTTATAATATGATTATAGTCTTTTATTTTCACTATGGTTGGTGGATTAGGATTGGCTTTTGGAGTAGTTCAAGATCGTTGACAGATTGGCCCCTTCTTATGTGCTGGTAACTCTTCAAATCTTTTCGTTCTATTTTAATCTGATCAAGTAATTCTGGAGTGCATATGCTCTTCATGTTATTCTGCATTGTAGGTAATAATTGAAAACAAGCGTGTAATATTATTACGTATCATGACTTGTTTTGCAGTCTTACTCTGCCAATATTGTCTCTTGCTGCCTTTCTTGTTGAGAAGTTGGCATATCAAAAACATATATCGGATTCTGGAAGTGTTTCTAGTTTGACTGTTTTTCATTTCATGGCTAAAAAGCTTGTCCACGTGAATTCGTAAACTAGTGAAGTAGAATTACACAATACCTGGAATCATTGCTAAACTGTTCTGCAATTAACTGAGTTCAATTTTGAAGATTGCAATTTTCTGTCATATAATCATCACCTCAGCTGCAGTCTTTTACCCAGTTTATGTAACACTCTGATGCTGAATTTCTCTGTTTTCATGGGAAGAACATGATAGAGGTGTTTGGCCAATTTAGTTCAATGGTGAATCTATGTTGTCCTTTTTCTTATAGTATCATTTGGAGCGCATGGGGAAAACATTAATTCCTATTTGATAATGTGCAATTCTTCTATTATTGTCGTACATTTAGTTAAAGAAGAGGGATTTGTATTCTTGGTATTAATCGGGAATAATATTAGAGCTCCATTCGATCCAAATTTCGTTTAAATAGAAAATAAGCATTTGCTTCGGCTTTTCGTAAGGGCTGAAGCAAGACATTTTGCTTCGGGCTTTGGCTAGGCTCGATGTAAAAAAATGATTATTTGCTTCGGCTTTCTCTTATGCTCGATGCAAAAGCAATGATCATTTGCTTCGGCCTACATGTATAGGTCGAAGCAAGTGAATCTCCTTTTCCCTATACAGGCCGAAGCAAATGAAGTACCTTTTGCTTCGCCCTCAGACAGAAGCAAATGTTTTTGCAAAGCAAAGAGTCCGCCTGAGACCGGAGACAATAGCAATAGTCGCAAAGGGAATGCTGGATCGCTTGATTCATCCTGCCGGACCTAGCTCCATAAGGCGTAACAGGAGATTACCCAGCTGAGAAAATAGATTATAATGATTGAAGCAAAAAAGCTGGACTGAAACGAAAAATGGTGAAACCCATCCTGCTTCTAAATCTAAAGCCACTTCTTCTCGAAGGAGATGAAATTCTACGAAAGTTTTAGAGCAATACAGATGATCAATAAGAAATAAGGTGTTAAAATTTTAATATATCTTTGTGTATTGTTATTTTCATTTTTCCAACTTATACAGGGTTGTCATTCACAGAACATCGATAGCTACAGCAACTTATTTTCATAATTCACCTTCTTTGTGTGGCAGGAGATATAATGATTCCAGAATTCAATTTGCCATGGGCAGAATCTTCACTGACTCAGGATCTCCTATTGTTAGAGAATTCAATTTGCCTTCTCCATGCTGGAATTAAGTTCAAAAAAGGGAAGACACTAACAGTTTTCTGGATATCGATTTCAGTCATGATACAATTCAAATTCCACGTATCGTTACAGATGAGTTAATGATTAGTTTAATACTCAACTGCATAGTATTTGAAAACAGTTATAATTATTGTTCCAAGCATTTCATATTGTATTTTATTTTCATGGGATACCTCATGAATACAACTTCCGTTGTTGGTAACCTGCGAGAAAAAACATTATTGAGAATTTTGCAGGAACAGACCAAGAACTTGTGGATTTCTATAAGAAGATGAAAAAGAACGTTCTTTTTAGTTACCGTGGTGAGACTTATATATGATCTGATGGTTGTGATATAGCAAGTGGAAGTTTACTACACAAATCTGAGACATGTTCAATTGGCAGAATTCAAGAACAGTTGTGGGAGTGTATGGATCGTCTTCTTATCCGGTTCAGTTGCTCTTTTTGTTATCCTTCTTACCTTTCTTCAGACATTTTTTACTGTCTATGCTTACTATAAGCCCACCAGTAATTAGTATTCTTCCATCACCGGCAGCACAAGTAGGACGAGAAGCGGAGGTGATGCCATGAGATAGTTTGGTGAAGTGATTTTGGAGGGAATTTCCATTAGAGAATAATAATTTACTCTACTAACTTATGATAGGCAGAAAAGAAGTTACGGCGTCGTTTACCAATAGTTGAAATTGTTCCTTTTGATTTCTTTAAAAACCCACCAATTTTAATTTTTACAACCAAAATATCAATCTTTAGGCTAAACACATCTGAAAAAGTTCAACTCAGGAGGAAGTTTGAGCTCCATTGACGGAAGCATTTTTTCCTAGCTACCTCGAGTTGAAACTATGATCAATCATGGTTGCAATGACAATGGAACTCTTATAGTGTTGACTTTTGCGTCTCTACGTAAGTCAAGTTTTACCAAAACTTGTTGCTCGGATCAAATACCGACATTTTGGATACCACAAGGCCAAATAGGACTCCAATCCTACTTCTATGTACATGGATGACATTGTTGAGTTTTCAGAACTGCATGTGCTAATTTGAACTCATGTCTTAATAGGTAGGAAGTATTAATAGATACCTGTTCTGTTGCAATTGAGATGCTATTATAGCATTAAGATTTCCTCCCTGCTGTTGTTCAAAGTCATATTAGGTAGCTAAATCGGTCGGTTGTAGTCAATTGAGTGATTAAGTAGAACCTAGGCAGTCTCATTCGCATTTGTATAATAAAGCCTTAGTTTCAATATGATTCGAGGTTGGTTAATATGAAAAGTCGTATGTAACCATGAAAAGAACAATATTATTAGAATCTACCGCTTTGCCAGGTGGACTTAAGATCTAGAGGACACTTTAAGCAAGTAAAAGAACATTCTCGAAATGTTGGAGTACTAGTTGATTTTTCTGATTAATATAACTAAGAAAATATCGGCCTTTTTTTCCAATCTCCTTAAACTTGGCTAAAAAATAGATTGGCCTTCCAAATTTAGAGTATCTCATTTGAAGTGATTTTTTTGCCATTTGAATTTGTTTAGAATAATCCATTATTCTCCTATTTGAACCGATATATTCACTCTTTGAACTTGTATAAAGTGGTATATTATACAAATTCTCAAATTCATTTTTCTTCTGCTAAGTGGACTAATTATAACACTTCAAGCAAGTTAGGAAGCAAACGAATCTATAAGTTTAAGGAGTCAATTTACTTTTCGAGTCAAGTCCAAGGAGCTTAAGATGTATTAAACTTTTTTTTCTGATGGATGCTGATTTTCACATATGATCTGTTTGGACCAACTAGTGTTTTACTTACCGCTTGCTGTCAGTGGTTATTTTACTTCCAAAATAGTTATCAACACTTGTTCTCAATACTAAACAAACACTTCAATTTATATCTATAGTTTGAAGTAAAATAACAGAAATGAGCTACAAAAATAAGAACCAAACCAAGTGACACAAAATCATTAATGAGTAAAGCTAAGTTACTGAGTTGTGTATGATTGCTGTGTCATAATGGTAAGAATATAGAGACTCTAATCCCTGTATTCTTTTTGGGTCCTTCAACTTGGATAACTTAGTTCAAAATGCATGTTGTTTCTAAACATAGTTCAAATTTTTGATTGCGAGGCATGATCTATTGGAGTTATTGGTCCTTAAATGACAAGTTGAAGGACCAATTTTTCTTACAAAGATTTTATAGTACAGCTTTAACAATTTGATTGCTTTCTTCTATATTTAGGGATGGAATTACGCTACAAGAACGCTAATCTATTATTTGTAAATATATAGTCTTTTGATTAATATTTAGAACAATCAGTTTTCTGTAAGTACATAGTCTTATTATTAACATCAAATCCAACTAAGAAATCCATCATTTGCCAACTCCCAAGAACATAATTATCATCATCAGATTCTTCAAAAGCCAGGCAAACCACATCTTCTGCTACTCTTATAAAGCTATTCGAGACTCCCAATTCAATAGTCCGATCCAAGGTCCTATCCCGACCCACGAACGGATCCCACTCACCCCCTGCATTTATTTTAAGCCTTATATTTTTTGGTTTAAATTCTTCTTCTTTATACCTATAACACCAGTTCAATTTCAAACCATGTTCCTGAAACGCGAAAGTCGGATCATACGTTATGTCGTAGCTAACGAACACTGCAAAATTCTTAAATGCAAAATGTGGAATGCGAGTGAACAATGTTTCTGTATCAACTATCATGTTAAAACGGGTATTAGTTGCTTTGGGAAAACCATCGTATTCCGAGATAGGTATATCGTCATTTGCACCAAACCAATGATCGCCTCCAAGATATACTAATGGAACTAAGTATTTCCCCGTCTTCTCATCTTGTTTGAATTTCATAGAGAACACTTCAGAAGAAGCATCGAAATGTAGATCACCGAATGTTATTTTACTCGATTTTTTCGAATTGTATGGAGTTAAACAATAAGAAAACTTGCCGTTTATGAAATTGTTGAGCCTTGATGTTAAGGAAATCGGGCCCTGCCCGAGTCCTGCAATGCCTACTCCACCAAAGTCCTTACCAATGTGGCTCCCGCAGACGAAATGGAAATCGGGAATCAGAAAGGATTGTCCGGTTGAAGAAGTTAATGTGACTGTTTCGATCCCTATTGTCCCTGTCGGACTGTTCCCTTTGGAGTTGTAAAGACAAACATCATTTGACGAATGACAAAAATTAGTGCAAAAGTGTTGTGAACTGCAAGGGACATTCCGGTAAGTCGAGGAAGCCTTGGAATTGTACATTTTTCGGGTGCAAGACGATTGAGATTCTAGGCAGGGAACCCATAGTACATTAGAGGTTGAATCTATGCTGAATAGGAGAGGAGTTGGAGGTGTTCCTACTGCTATTTTCATGACATAATTTCCATCACCCGGGGAAAGGGAAGTTCGAATAACACGATTGGCGGAACGTAGGTAAGTGTTAGACAGGCGGACGAGGCTGGTTTCGGAGGCGTTGTAGAAGGGGGAATTTGGTGAATCTCTGTGGATCAGTTCAGCTGTGAAACTAAAACCGGAAGAAGTGTCAGATTGAGTAAATTCTGCTGCACAAAAGGATAGAAAAAGTAAATATAATGTGAAGGAAGAAAGCGTAAAAAAATAAGCCATATCTATGTGATTCTTGCTAAAGAATCATTAATGGTATTTTATAAAGAAAAACAAACAATTTAAATAGCAGTTTGTGAATTTTGTGTGAAGCAAAAATCCAGAAATTATGGACTAAACATAAAATAGTGACCTTGTCAAATATTTGTTTTCCATTAGATAATACCATAAATTATGCATGAATTCTGAACAGAATGACCTTGTTATCTGCATAAATTCCTGAAACAAACTTGAAATGTCGATGATGCTTGCCGGTACTTGAGAGCCTCCTATATCTGATGGAACAAGTCTAGCAGGGTCATCAATCTTTCGGTTAACTTCATTTTCTATTGGATACTTGTCAGTATCATCGTATCGATTTTACGAAACTTCAAACTCTGTTAAAACTTAGTGAAATGGGTAAAATTCGGTGTCATCTTCATAAAACTCGATCGCTCGGAACGCTATGTTTATCTTAACTAATAAGAGAATGATTAACTAAAGAAGTAGCACAAATTTGTCAAAAACAAAAAAGTAGCACAAAATATGAGAATATGTTGTTAAGATTTCTATTACTTACCATTCATTCACGTTATATTTGGTATGCATTGTTCTTCAACTAAAACCATATACATCATATAGGAATCATATATATGTTCAGTAAGTTAAAATTTACTAATGAGATTTCAAAAAGAAAAAAAAAACATTATATTAGTGAGAGCATAATAAAATAGTAGATGAGAAGGAATGTGACATTGGCTCAAGCCCAACGTACCCCACAGGCCCAATTGTTTTCTGACCAAATCCAAGGCCCACAAACATTTAACCAAAACAACATAACCATAGGCACCATAACTCATCCGACGAGTGCAACTACTTGCCACGTCAACGGCTCAACCGGTGTGAGTCCATCGGGTAACACTAGACATGGGGCACAAGAGATTTTTTCTTCCAGCTAGAATGCTCATAGAAAGTCTAACCTCGTATAAGTCTTGGTACAGACATTATTCTATTTTTTTTCTTTACTTTTATTCTCTTATTCACTTGTATCTTTAACTTGAAACCCGGCGACATTTTCCTAGACAGGAGGAGCTCGATTAACGCACTCACTTGGCCGACGCCTCGAGCAAGGAATTCTAAATTTCCACCTTATCAATTGGGGTGATTATTGGTCAAAATGTGAATTTATTTCTTTTTTGGTGACATTTGATAAAATATTGTTCTTCTTTTGGATTGGATTGGGCTTTGGTGATAAAATGTGAAAAGCTTAGTTTTGATATTTTAGATTTAAAATTTTGTATTTTCAGTCTAGTTGTGTGAGGAGCCCAACATGCAAATGGGGAGGGGCCGGAAATGAGACTGCTCTTCCATCCCCATAGATATCCCTATCCCCGTTTAAAGAATGGATACTCGTATCCGTTTCCGTCTCATCCATATCTCTGGAGATTTTTTATCATCATCCCCACCCCATGGATGAAGTTAACCAAAATCGATTGTCTCCATTGGGGCGGACCCCAATGGAGATGAAGAATTCTCATTCCAATTGTAACTTTACCAACATTGTCCAATAGATTCACTTTGTTTATATAGAAATAAATTATAAATTTAACTTTATTACGGTGTCCATGAAATAGTGTAATTAGATTCTTAATTAATGTTATAGAAAATTGTTAATGTAAACACATACGAAACAATACATCCAATAATTAATGTATCAAGTGCTGTTAGATTAAGACTGTAAAATTATATCATAAATTAGTAAAAAATTGATATTATTTTATACTCAAGTTGGAATATTTCTAATAACTCAAAAGGTTAGTTAGAAATCTAGTCAATTTTAAAATCATTTTACATATCTAAATCACTTCACTCAACATTTACAAAACTACATACTTTTAAATATTTTGAACAAAAATGCCCTTTGTACTATTTATAGAGCTTATCGTGCTTGAATAAAAACTAACACAACGTGCACTACGAGCATGACCGACACAACGAGCACTAAAAAGTAATTGATACTCATATGCAAGAATTTGTAGTGTTATTGGAAATTAGAAAAGAAAATAGAAAATGGACCCATTTTTCATTTCGTCATTTGCATGCAAAAGTCGCTGTTTTAATTTAAGCCCGTGACCGACCACATCTCGTGTTATCCTGTCCTCTTTTGTCATTCTCTTCATTCACGAGCTGCATTTTTGTTTCTTTAATTCCTAATCTACCCCTTTCTTTATCTTGTTCCTATATTTTAACCACACTTTATCATTTTGTTGGATTAAGCACTTATATTTTAATTATTTCAATACTTGATATTCTGGATTTTTATTTTTATTATATTAAATACTATTACTTTGTTTTAGCTTTGTGTCAACAAAATTCAGTTCTAACTCAATCAAATTCAATAAAATTTTCAAGTCAATTTATCTAATTTAAATTAGCAAATTCAGTTCAAATTCAGTTCAGTTCAAATATGAAGAACGGAATCATATTTTGTGGTAGTTATCATTAGATTAGTATCAATATATTGAATTTAATAATATAAAATATAAAGTAATGGTTATTTTATAATTATAAAGTAATTATAGAAAATTATTTAAAGTGCTTGTTTTCATGCATTCAAAATATTAGGAAACTTTATTATATTCTTAGTGTAATGTGTCCATCTATTTTAAAAATGACATAAACATTTATTTTGTAACACCGTTTATATCACATGAAATGGTATTTCATCCCTGATTAGTTTATTTGTTGGATGTTTTACATTTCTACAAAATAAAATTAATCTAAAGATAATGAAGATAGAGATGGGAATTGAGATTGTCATCTTCTATAAATATAAATAATAGAGGTTTAGCTTTAGTTTTAGTTTAACTCCAACTTGGATTTGTTTACCTTATTTTTCAGGCAATTTGGGGTCAATCATTCTTGAGCCACCAACTTAGGAATCTGGCACTAATCCATATTTCTTACACAACAATAATTTAAAAGGGTATTTTAGTCATTTCGCCCCTTCATCTCGTCCAATATATATGAACCTTCTTTTCCATGCATGCAACACAAAAAAAGACACTTAAATTAAATCTTGAAAAGTTTCCTGCATTTTCAAATTGTAGAGTCCAAGCAATGGACTCCATAGCAACTACCACCATGTTCCTCTTATTTTCTCTACTAATTATAACCACAAAAGCTCTTGACCCGTGTGATAATTCGGATCTATCCATCATACCCGTTTATAGCAAATGCTCTCCCTTTGCCTTTACCCGACTCAAGGACGACTCATTAGCCAATACAATCCTCCACTTGGCCTCAAAAGACCCACAACGACTCAACTACTTATCCGCTCAAATGACCACTTCTGTCCCCATCGCCCCGGGTCAACAACTTCTCAACATTGGCAACTATTTGGTCCGGGTCAAGTTGGGTACTCCGGGTCAAATCATGCTCATGGTTTTGGATACTAGTAATGATGCTTCTTGGGTCCCGTGTTCCGGTTGTACCGGGTGCTCCACTACCACTTTTAGTACCAATACTTCTTCGACTTACGGGTCATTGGATTGCTCCATGGCCCAATGTACCCAAGCCCGTGGATTCTCGTGCCCGGCCGCCGGTACATCCCCATCCTCTTGCCTTTTTAACCAATCTTACGGTGGAGATTCCACCTTCTCGGCTTCCCTTGTGCATGATTCGATAACATTAGGCAAGGATGTTTTGGCAAATTTTGCATTTGGATGCATCAACTCTATATCGGGTGGGTCAATCCCTCCTCAAGGGTTATTGGGCTTGGGCCGTGGACCCTTATCGTTACTTTCCCAAACCGGGTCACTCTACTCGGGTGTATTTTCGTACTGTTTACCGAGTTTTCGATCCTATTACTTTTCGGGCTCACTCAAACTTGGGCCTGTGGGCCAACCCAAGTCCATAAGAACCACCCCTCTTCTCCGAAACCCGCACCGACCGTCCCTGTATTACGTGAACCTCACGGGAGTAAGCGTGGGGCGTGTTCCCGTACAAATAGACCCTGCAGTACTATCCTTCGACCCGAACACCGGAGCAGGAACCATAATAGACTCAGGGACGGTAATAACCCGATTCGTTAAGCCCATATATGAAGCAATCAGAGATGAGTTCCGTAAACAAGTGACGGGCCCATTTACGTCACTCGGGGCATTTGACACGTGTTTCGGAGCAACGAAAGAAGCAGTAGCGCCAGCGATAACGTTGCGTTTTACGGGGATGAATATGGTGTTGCCGATGGAGAACAGTTTGATACATAGCAGTGCTGGATCCACAGTATGCTTGGCTATGGCTGCTGTGCCTAGTAATGTGAATTCAGTGTTGAATGTGATTGCAAATTTGCAGCAGCAGAATCATAGATTTTTCTTTGATGTTCCTAATTCTCGATTAGGAATTGCTCGTGAGCTTTGCAACTAGTTTTGCACCTGGTTTATATTAGAAGTTCTTTTAAATGTCTCGTGTTTTTCTAAATTATGTTTTTATTACCTGTAAGTGTAAGATATGGATTGGTTAATCAATGAATAAAGTCTTGTTTATTCTCATGTAAATGGATCATATTGATGTTGTTTGAGCTATTTGTTTTGAGACAGTCCAAAAAAACTAATTATTGTCTAAAACTTTGGATACAAGCACTTATTAATGTTGTTGTCTAAAACTAATTATTGTTAAAAGCACTTAATTTGGATTTAAGCATATAGTTTCAATTAGTAGTTTCTTGAAGCCCATATTATCCAAGAATTATTTTTGATTGTGGCCCAACTAAAGGAAAGAAAAGAAACTTGGGTTAGTTACATAAAACCCATGGATGGAGATAAAATATACACAAACCTCAAAATGATACAATTATTTTTTATGTCTAAGTACTCTAAATCATATCCTTAATTTGTCAAGGAACCGTAAATTCCTTAAAACTAAGAAGTGTGAACTGTTAATAGACTATAGTAAATTGAATTATATTCACCTACCAACAATTCCACTCTCCTTCTCCATCTTAATTCATTCAAATTTTTATTCTTTCAACCGGAGGGTTTTTTCTCCATTGATGAATATGAATAGCCCTTTCACCAAAAGGAACTTACAAATAGGAGATGTCAAGACTCAATCTTGATAGTCGGTAAATAAAATTATGAATTCAACAAATTTTCATATGAATATTTTTACCTATTATTCGGATGTATTATTTTCTAATGATTTTTGAACAACCCATGAATTTCTCACTTTTTTCTTATCCTTTGTTGATTTTAAATTCATACAAAATTTCTATTAAAATTTTAACTTTCAAAACCATCTTTTTTCAACATTAAGAGCAAACCTAATGATCAAACTTTAGGGAACCTCAAGAGCAACTTGTGGTTCTAATAATAATGTGCAGGAAAGGAGGAATAGACCAAAATATAAATATCGTTTAGGAATTAGGAAAAATAAAGGGTGTGGTTATATCCAGCCCACAATTAGTGAGGCAGCCGAGTGGAAAAGACCGGAATGCCCTTATGAGGAAAGAAAAAAATATTATATTTTTTTTTTTTGCAAAAAGTAGGTAGAAACTGGAGCGTTTTCAGTTCCCCACACGGTGACACTCACGATAAATCAGCTTTACCATATGGTGGAACAGATCCGAAACAAGTGCGACCGCGCGGTGGCACTCAAAATGCTCCAGTGCCACCACACAGTGGCACTCAAAATACTCCAGTGCCGCCACACGGTGGCACTCAAAATGCTCCAGTGTGACCGTGTGGTTGCACTTAAATTCGGTGAGTTCGTGTAGACGATTAATTTTTTTTTTTAAGAAAAATAGAAAAATTAATTTAAACAAAAATATAACTCAACCTTTAATAATATAAATAGTGAAATTAATTAACGAGTAATTCCAACGATATAATGTAAACAAATAATAAGAAAAAAATTTTGAAATAACCCAAAACATAAATTTAGTAAATGGATGTACTTAGTTAAAGGTTATATAAAATTAAGAAAGCACAAATACACGAAGAAAATAACTACAATTAAATAAAAAAATGCAAAACATTACACGAATGTATTTCGTAGTAAATTAGCCAATCTATCCATCCTTCCCAAATAAGGCTTTATCAAGTGTTGAGCACTGAAATGACGTCGAAATTCCCACTGTACATCCATTATAAGGACTGAAAAACCGACTTGTAAGTCAATACGAATAAAATGATTTCCAGCAAGACAAAGACAAATTTCATAGTCTAGTGGGTGACCGTCGAAACAAAGCGGAAGCACAGTACAACATCCCAGAAGCCGGTTCGAGAACAAAAATATTGCTGCATTAAAATAGGTAGCAATAGGGTATAAATCCTCCGGCGTACTGCCTCATCATAGGACTCTAGTGTCGGTGCTTCTACTATCACCCGTCATTTGCTATTCTTGAATATCTCACCTTGTTCTTTATCTCCACAAATTTTTCCCACCTCATGTGCAACATCCTTGTTTATGTGCCACCTACATAAAATGTGAGGTGTATTCGGAAAAACCACATGTACCGGTTCCATCAACCCTAACTCCCGGTCAGTCATAATGGCTGTTGGGTTGAGATTGTTCCCCAATAGAACCCTTAGCTTTTGTAACACCCACATATAGCTATCCCTAGTTTCATCCTTCATTATTGCATAAGCAATTAAGAAGTTCTTGTTTGTTGGCGTCATTCCAATAATCTCAAAAAACGACATTTGGTACTTATTTGTCTTATATGTAGAATCCATGCCGATAATCCAAGGGTAGGAGCGATACATGGTCACCATTTTTGGATGTGCCATAAAAAGATGAGTGATGACCTTACTTATCGGTTCTGATTCTGTCTAATGTTGATATCCATATTCAACCACAAGATGATAAAATTCCTCAACCACATTTCTCCCCTCAAAACTCTCTGCTCTAAGTTTACGCAATTCGTTGTACACTTTTGTCTGGCTTGCATTATCATTTGGATTGTGTATCATAAGGGAACACAATATATTACCCGGCTTAGTTTGAGCCTGACTCATGTCTCGAATCATTTGTTTGGAAGCAGGATTTAATTTGCTTATTTGTCGATACCCTTCCTTGTACACTGCCAGTGCATGATTATGCTTCCATTGATCTGGATTTCCGGATATCCGAATCTCCTAACCACCACCCTCATACAGTTGTACCACCCTTATTCGGAATTGACAATTGCAAGATTTAGTTCGCGTTTTCCTAATAGGTTGACCCGAATTTTTCAATTTTTGCTTGTATTTTACACCACGCGCACATCTCAAGTATACATTTCCGGGTCCTTAATGGGAAGCCACGACTATCTCAAATCTTAAGTTAATCGCCGTTTGTTGAGTCCATGTTAAAGCTTCGTGATAATCCCCAAATATTTGGGTAGTTTCAAAGTGAGAATTATAATTAACACCATCGCCATCAAAATCATCTAAGGGAACCTACAAATATAATTGTTGTCATCCTTATTGTTTAGCTAAATATGGGAGTTATAATATTGACACACTCAAGGGTTTTAAGTGGCACCACGTGATAACACTCAAAGGATTTGAGTGCAACCGCACGGCCGCACTCATGCAAACCTAGTGCACCCACGTGGAGGCACTGGAAAAACCTTGAGTGTGCCTACGCGGTAGCACTCAAAACCCATGAGTGTCTCCGTGTGAGGGAACTCAAAACCCTTGAGTGTGGCTTTTTTTTGTTTCTTTTATCTCCCCAAATTTTTGAACGGAATCCATGTCGCCGTCGCCGTCAACCGTCACCATTGCCCGCCGTCGCTCGTCGCCGGAGGAGGAGGAATGGGTGAAGTGCAGGAACTGACGTGAAGTGAAGGAAATGGGAGGGTTAATTGAAGAGTTTGCAGGAGAAAGGAGGGTTAATTGAATAGTTATTGTTTTTATTAATGGGGGGTAGTATTGTCATTTCCAGTCGGCTGCTCTACTAAAAGCCGGCTGGAAATACAACCCCACAAAATAAATTGAGGTGGTATATTTTTAGCATGTGAACATAATTAAGCAAAAAAAAAAAAGTGAAAAATGGAAGAAAAAATAAAGAAAGTGAGCAGAATTGTGCAAGAAGAAAGTGGAATTGCAGTTATCCCATTAGGGGTTGTATTTGACATAAGTAGGATAAAAACATAGATTTCTGATAATATTATGAAATAAAACTATTTTAATGATAAAGTACAAAAATTAGCCTACTTTAATTGTAAAATTTATTTCAAATATGATGTCCTGTGTAATTGATGATGTCCGGGATAGTTACATAAAACTCATGTGTTTTGAAAATAAATATCCATTTCTTAAGGTGTTGAAACCATTTCTTTTAATATCAAAGATAACTAATTCTATCCTGAAAATGTCAAGTAACCATACGTGCACCCATTCTCTGAATATAGGTAATTCTAACTATTAGTGGTTAATACAATTTGCCTCTCCTAATTTTTCTCATACAGAACTGTAAGTTAATGTTTTTTTTTTTTTATTTAGAAAATAAATACATTTACACTACTTATATCCATTAAAACCATCCCTTAAAAAAATCCATTAAAACCTTATTTTTCATTACTTTTCTTTTATCATAACCTTTTTCTCTACTAATTTCCTGAATTTCTAGTAAAATTCAAATATTATTTAAGATATCTCGATGGAATAAACATATTTAACCATTGAAATGAATGATGAGAAATAAATTCATACATTGAATTCTCAGTTTTTTCTCCTCATGAATTTTAAGTTCATCCAATTTTTTTATTATATTTCCAGAATATATTAATATAAATATGCTTGTTCATATTACTAAATTTTATTCCTTTCCGTTATAATCATAAATAAAAAGACAAACCAAACAAGAAAAGGAAGATATGAATAGGGATTATTCAAATGGGAAGGCAAACTTATTCAACTTGGAAATGAAAAAAGAAAAGAGTAAAGAAACTATCAATAGTGGAGTCGTGCTTTTACGAGTGAGTATTTATTTTCTGATTTTTTATATATATAATTCATTAATCAATTCTCATATTAACTGTTAATCTGACAAAACTAGAATAAAATCTTACTTTTTGATGAAACACAAATGGAGAAAATAGTAAACTGTAAATTTAATTCCAAACATGATTTTATATGTAATTTCCTATATAAAATTTGGATCTTGTAAGCCCACAATTACGGGCCTGTTTATGATATGTTAGTATTGTCTAAGATTATGTATAAAATTTGGATCTTGTAGGCCCACAACTTTATAAAGTTTTATCATTGTAAATTTCTTAATAATATTCATAAACTAAATTTTAATTCAAAATTAGTCCTTATTTTGAAGGAGGTTAATGGAATTAGTGTAAACATTTTAACTAATAATTTGTCTTCATTTACCTCTCATTGAATTTTATAAAATCTCAAAGAAAGTTAATTATGTCATGTTACTTTCTATTTTGTTACTCTCATTCACCTTTTTTAACTCTCAAATTCTGACTTAAATTTTTTAGTATCAAAAGTTAAATAATTGAGAAGATTAACTAGATAAAATGCCTTTAAAAGGTTTAATTAGAAATAACAAGAGCTTTTCATAAATCATGCCTAGCGGAATTCAACCCACAACCTAATTGCCTATTCAGCTTATAGCCATGGTCTTTTAACTTATATTCGATTCATTTTTGTTCAGTTCAGTTTAGTTCTATTCAATAAATTTCGCAAAATTTATTAGATATTAAACAATAATTCAATGTAATTCAGTTTAGTTTTAGCTTTTCTTTAGTAAAAAAAAAAACATAGCCTTAGAGGGTTACGAAGTCTTTAGCTATAAATAAATACTCATATTTTGAATTATATTTTAAATAATTCCTATATAAACTCGAGATTGTTCATATTTTGTAGGAGCACCGTACTTCTAAGATAGGGTTGTAAATGAGTCAAGTCGGGTCGAGTTTTGTCCTGCTCAAGCTTAGCTTGTTGGAAATTTCACGAGCTCGAATTCGAATTTAGAATCCTTATTCAGGTTTTGTTCGTTTAATTGCTCGTTTATTCGTTAGTCATTCACGAACCAGCTCATATTACATTTTCACAAACTCCTTGACGAACTTCAAGTATATAAAAATTATAAATATTATCATTTAACAAAATTCATAAATATCATATCGAGATTACATCGAATTTGCTCGCGAGTTTCAAGCCAAACTTTAACTTGTTTAAATTTGGTTTGTTTACGATTCAAGTTTCAAAATTATGTTCACAAACAACTCATTTATTAATCGATAGAATCAATCTAAATTTTTATCCAATCGAAGGTGAGCTTCTCGTTAAAGGCGCCTCGGTTTATTTATAGCCCTATTTACCCCCAAACATTTTTACTAGTGTTTTGGTGACACTTATATGTTAGCGTTTCATTCAGCTGAAGACGTTGAAAACAAAGTGTGAAACTCCTAACGCCTAAACCCTTGTTTCTACTTGCAGCCACCATCATCGTCTTCCCCAAAACTCCCTCAATCCCACCATGGATGAAGTCTGCGAAGGAAAGGACTTCTCTTTTCCAAACCAAGAAGAAAAAATCCTATCTTTATGGGAAAAAATCAAAGCTTTCGAGACCCAATTGTCCCGGACCGAGTCCCTCCCCGAATACATCTTCTACGACGGTCCTCCTTTCGCTACGGGACTTCCCCATTACGGCCACATTCTTGCTGGGACGATCAAGGACATTGTAACTCGATATCAGACCATGAGGGGTCACCATGTTACCCGCAGATTCGGGTGGGATTGCCACGGGTTGCCCGTTGAAGATGAGATCAATAAGAAGTTGGGGACTAAGAGGAGAGACCAGGTGCTCGAAATGGGGATTGGGAAGTATAATGAGGAGTGTAGGAGTATTGTTACTCGGTATGTTGAAGAGTGGGAGAAGGTGATCACGAGGACCGGGAGGTGGATTGATTTTAGGAATGATTATAAGACTATGGATTTGAAGTTTATGGAGAGTGTTTGGTGGGTTTTTGCTCAGCTTTTTGATAAGGGTCTTGTTTATAAGGGTTTCAAGGTTGGTTTGTTGCTTTCTGTTATAGTATCAGTGGTTTCTCGATTTTTATGTTGTTTCGTTTCTTTGTTTGTTCTTGGGGTGTTTGTTAAAGTGTTTTGTAGGAGCATATAGCGGTTTAATCCAAAAGTGCTGATGTATAGGTGTTTGTTGACACTTAAATTCGAAGAATATAGCTGTAGCGTTAAGCTGATGTATAGGTGTTTGTAGTGAAGTTATTGTTGGAAAAATATGCTAAATTAGTTTGAATCGTGTTTGTTTCATCACCAATCCATGGTTTAAATTAGTATATGTAGCTTCTCAATTTTGCTCAATTGTGATCCATGTTAGTAGTAGTTTGTTCACACTTCGGTTGTTTGTTAAAGCATTTCGTAGGAGCATATAGCGGTTTAATCCCAAAGTGCTGGTGTATAAGTGTTTGGTTAAGTTTTTTAAATTACAATGTTTAGAATGAGCGTTTTGGACTTGGAGCAATTGAACTATTTTAGCAGTGGTTAGTTGACACTTAAATTCAAAGAATACTAAAGTGCTGATGTATAGGTGTTTGCAGTGAAGTTATTGTTGGAAAAATATGCTAAATAAGTTTGAATTATGTTTGTTTCCTCACCAATCCATTGTTTGACCAAAAGTTCGTTCTTCTTTAGGTCATGCCATACAGCACTGGTTGCGGGTCTGTGCTATCTAATTTTGAAGCTGGCCAGAGTTATAAGGTTTGTTGTACTTATATTGTTCTTCAACTAAATCTTGTACTTGGTGTTTGCAAATTTTGGTAGTCTCTGAACTCTTTTTGACTTGACACCTCTTGAATACTCAGGACGTGCCTGACCCTGAAATAATGGTGGCCTTTCCAGTTGTGGATGATCCGCATAATGCAGCTTTTGTAGCTTGGACGACAACTCCATGGACTCTCCCTAGTAATCTTGCCCTATGCGTTAATGGAAATTTTGACTATGTCAAGGTCAGTTGGTTTTACCTTTCTGTTAATGTGTATGGTTTATTTGAAAATGACTGTCCACATGTTTAGGAAATTAAATTTTGAAAATTGCCATAGATGTCAGCTCTTTAAAATTTAGCCATATATTGGCTAGAAAAAAGGGTCTTTATGTTTTTCCATATATCTAATATTCAGAGAATTATAATATCAGGTCCGTAACAAGCACACAGGAAAAGTCTACATTGTTGCTGAATGTAGGTTGTCTGGTCTTCCCCACGAAAAACCAAAACAAAGTGCAAATGGACCCTCTGGTGATTCAAAAACATCAAATTCCAAAGCAAAGGGTGGGAAAACAGAAAACTTGATGGATTCATTTGAGTTGTTGGAGAAAGTTAAGGGCAATGAACTAGTAAATAAGAAGTAAGTCTACAATCTTTAATGAACATTTTAATTACTTTAAACTGTTCTGTAGTTTGACTAGATATGTTTACTTATTTCATCTTAGGATGTTCTGGATATTGAAATCCTTTGAAACTTATCACTAGAATTTGGTATAGTTGGATTAAATTTAAATTGGAAGGTTTATTTGAAATGGAAAATTGATCCTTACATAGATTTACGAAATCATAACCATTCTCTTCCCTCTGAAGACTTTAGAGGATATTTCTCTAGTGTGAGAGCAGGCGTTGCCAAAGCTTTTCATATGATTTTTAACTACTTTTATTCATTTTTATGAATTTCTTATACTTTCCCATTTTTTATCATATATATATATTCAAACAGAATACTAGAAGTTTACTTGAATTTAGTTTCCCAGCTTATGAAGTTCTCAGATCTCTTCTAATTGATTCCATCAGCATTTTTATATTAAAGTTTGAAGTTTATATATTTTGTTGAGAGCTTGTCATTGCTTTCTATAGCGATGAGATGCTTGGGTGCAAATATAATTTCTTAGTGTATTTGTGCAGGTATGTACCATTATTTGACTACTTCTCAGATTTCTCTAGCACTGCATTTAGAGTTGTTGCAGACAACTATGTCACTGACGATAGTGGGACTGGAATTGTTCATTGTGCTCCTGCATTTGGTGAAGACGATTATCGCGTTTGCATAGAAAATCAAATAATTAACAAGGTATGTGCTTATATTTGTAAGTTGGTAGCTGACTACATGATTAGGTACTTCAAAAAGTTACGTTATTCAATTTTTCTCTAATCTGAATGCAATATGCATCCCATAATGTCGTTTTTCTGTTCACTTGAAGTGCCATGGTCTATGCCAGTTTCATAGAATGGCCAACATTAATAGGATATGCACTAGCAAACAGATCCATTGTCAATATTTATTTGCTGATTCACATTTTTTCTTATATTTGTATTGTTATTGTGCTTTTCATATGAATTATTATTTTCTTTTCGATGCATCAATGAGTGGTATTCTCTATGGCTGTTTTAATGATAAAATTTGCTCCTTATGCATGGGCTTCAAATGCATAGTCTCGCTTTCTATTTTCTAACGTTACGGGTTGGAATTTTAGATCTCCTTTTGCATGGCATGGGTTTCATATGCATAATCTTGCTTTCTATTTTCTAACGTTACGGGTTGGAATTTTAGATCTCTCTTGCTTGCAATTCTGATATCCATTTTGTTACTTCGTTGTTGTATTCTAATTCTTTTAGGGGTTTGTAGGGAGAGAATCTCGTTGTTGCTGTTGATAATGATGGCTGCTTTATTGAAAGAATTACTGATTTTCGTGGACGTTATGTCAAGGACGCAGATAAGGATATCATTGAAGCAGTGAAGGTATATCTTTCACATTTTCATCTAAACAAACAAAAGTAGCTGACTAATCGGCATATTTAGCTTGTAGTTATTTAAGATTTAATATTATATTTTTGTTAATAATATTTTATTTTAGTTCATACAATACTGAATGTGGTAAATAGTTTAAGAATTTAAAGGTTAAATTACTGTACGAACAAGTTTGCTGTTTTAAGTTTGATCTAATTCAGTTTGACCATTGACTAATAACAATTAGTTGGAATTCTAACTGAGGGACTAAAGAGTTGATGTAGATAGAGCACAGGGACTATATGCTTATTTCTAGGTACACAAGGTTTGACTAGTGTCATATGTAAACATAGGGCTAGGATTCCTTAAAAGATGCCAATAGTAGCTATCTGGGAACTTCTTAGAAGTGATGTTTATATTTGGCTTAGTAATATGATTGCCCAAATTGTACTTTTTTATAAGTTTTTATTTTATTTTTGTTATGTCGTTGAGCTGTTTGCTATGTTATTATTTACTTTTGATTCGCTTTTAAGAATTTGATTTGTTTTATCAATATGCTTGGGAATTGGGATGGCTCAGGCAAAAGGAAGGCTTGTGAAGTCTGGTAGCTGCATGCACTCTTACCCCTTTTGTTATAGATCTGATACTCCTCTTATCTATAGAGCTGTTCCAAGCTGGTAAAGTTTTTTCTTTATTTTACTATCTTTTGAAACTTGGTAAAATGTTGGAATAGTTTGTTGTGGTGCAATGATTAGGAATAATGTTTGTTGGTTGATGAGGCTTTGACATTGTAGACATAATAAGAACTTTGTGGTCTTCATCTTAGAGTTATATTAGAGTAACTTATTTATTTTTAACTTTATATAACTGAAGGCTGTTTGGTCATTGCAAGTTTATTAATGTTAATGAATAGAAGATAGAAGATGGATGTTAGAGTTTAAACAACAGAAGATTATGATGTAGATGATGATATTAAACAATAGAATCAACTTTATATTTAGGTGGCAAGCCTGAGTACCCAAATTATACAATTACAAGATCTAAAAAAAAAATCCTCAACTTGACAATAAAAGAAGTTTGAAATACCAAATATTTGTTATATCTAGAATTCCTTAGCAGGACAAAATGATTCTGCTTCTGTTCATGTGTACTTATCTTGTTAACTTTCTTTGTGCTTTTTACAGTAAATTTTAATCAAGCTACATTCTTTGTCCAGGTTTGTTAGAGTGGAAAATCTGAAATCGCAATTGCTAGAAAACAACAAGCAAACATATTGGGTTCCTGACTATGTAAAGGTTAGAAGTCTTTTTCTTGGAAGCCGACTTGCAGTGTGGATATATCTATGTGGAATATAAGGTTCTCTTACATTTTCATGTTTCTGTTATCGCTTGGTTTTTCATTGTATTAAATATCTCACGTGAAGCCCTTTTCATCTAAGCCAACCCCTTGGTCCATTCAGCTCATACTTTTTTTTCGTTTGAATTTCTCATAAGTTCCAAGATGAACATGGAGCGTATAGTAATGATTAGCTGATAGTGTTTTTACGTCGAACATTGTCTAGTAATATTTTTAAAAATTCAGTTTTTATTTTTTAAATAGTTAATACCTTCAGCATTTACGATACCCAGTCTATATTCACTATGGCAGAGTACTCTGTAACCATATGCGTCTCTCTCTCTCCCTCTCTCTGCTGCGTCTATTTTCTTGACATAAATTAATTAACTTAAAATGAAGCTGAATTCTTCCCCTTAAAAATAGATTTAGAAGAGATTAATAATGTTACTTTATGCTTTAGATGCCATGTATAGTTTATGCCATTTTAGATTATTTTCATGGATTTCTAAGTTGTTCTTTGTTGGTTAATTATAGGAAAAAAGGTTCCACAATTGGCTAGAAAATGCCAGAGACTGGGCAGTGAGTAGAAGTCGATTTTGGGGCACTCCTCTTCCTGTATGGATCAGTGAGGATGGTGAGGAAGTTATTGTCATGGACTCTGTTGCTAAACTTGAAAAGCTTTCTGGTGCTAAGGTATGGTCTTTATTTTCCCTCTTCATTTGTGTATAATTGTGTTAATAAATCTTATATCATACTAGATACTAGCGGGGAATAGGCTAAAACACTGTATAATACTTAATTACCTACAAGGAAGGATTTGGGTTCAATTCTCTAACGTGTGTAGGCCAAAGAAAAGGAATTTAATTAATGCTAGTTTCTCTTTTGAGGTGATGCTGGATTACAAATTAGGATAACCATTATCTATTTCGGAAGAATTTCAGGTGATGTTGCAATTTCTTATAGTTAATTAGGCAGTAGCAACACTACATAATTAGGCTAGCTATTGCCTATGAAAAGCCACAGACCATACTACTAGTTGTATTTGTTACAATTTGCTTATCTACGTTTGTTGAGGAAGTAGCAGTTCATGGTACTTCTTTTTCCTGCTACTATTTGATTTTCCTTAACATTCGGTTCCATCTAAACTTGAATTTTTGTTTCTTTTTAATAATGCTTCAAAACATCTCTTTCTTTGTAATTTGCAGATATTTGATCTACATCGTCACAATATTGATCACATAACTATCCCATCTAGCCGTGGCCCTGAGTTTGGTGTTCTTCGACGTGTCGAGGATGTAAGCTATTAGATCTGGTTTTTTCTCATTCCAAATTTCTGGAGATGCAGAATATAAATATTTATTATATTAAAGGTGCAGTGTATTAACGTTTTCATTAATTTAAGACATTTAGAAGATGCACAGTAATATTTTTAAGTTACATGCTTGAATACAATCCTTGTTGACAAGTTAATGGGCATTGTCAGTTACACAATTTGTTCACCTGCATGATAATTTAGAACCACGTGTCTAAAATAATACACGGAAGAAGCTGAAGACAACTTTTACCTCTGTGTCATCTCCCTAAGTTCTTTTTGATGTGATGAAGAGATATTTTTGGTTTGCAAAAATATTCATTAACCATTAGCATGATACAGTGAAATATGCAGCTTCACATTTTCAATTATGTAGATAGTCTACCAGTTAGAACCATGTCAAATTATTTCTTTTCAATTGAGAAGTGAAATAGAACATGGAGATGACAAGAGTTGAAATAATTTTCCATTTTAGATGCCCAAAATCATATCCTTTGTGCAGAACAATTGAGTGAAGTTGCATTCCTGGTACTTTACCAATATGTTTGCTGAAAGCTTTTGCCATTCCCTTGATGATGCCTTGATCCAAATCATAGACAGGAGGTGGTGCCCTTTATGGAACTTGAAAACATGAACAGTATGATGTACAAATTGAATTTTAAGGTCTTGGATTCTTATTGTATGGTCTTTTCTTTTGATCCGGAGGCGTGCATGCATATAAATAAAAGAGTTATCTCTTTCGTGGCTGATTGCTGGATTCTATGAGTGAAATAGGGCTATCAATAGTGAATAAATCATATTACTTTCTCTATTCATCTGTATTCTCTGAAGCTATTCTGGTTTGTTTGGTTTTGAAACCTAACGTGCTTACTGCATGTTTGGGAATATATTTATATTAATGATGCATTCTCTCTATATTGTCATTGATGTATGATTTCAATGCTTGCAGGTATTCGATTGTTGGTTCGAGAGTGGGTCAATGCCTTATGCTTATATCCATTATCCATTCGAGAATGTTGAACTCTTTGAGAAAAACTTTCCTGGGCAATTTGTCGCTGAAGGAATTGATCAAACCCGTGGATGGTTGGTTCTTTCACCTTGCGTAGTTACTTGAATTGTAGGAGTGGATATGTATGCATCTAAGGTGGTTGTGGCACCTTAAAACTTGAGAAAAGCTTAAAAATTATAAATGTTCAGGATGGTGGCCGAGTCCATCCTGAAAAAACATGTTATATTCACTTCTCCTTACCTGCGTTCTTCACGATTCCTTGGCTAAAAGTTAAATTTAATTGCACCTATGAAAAATGAAATTTTCATATTTGCAGCAGCAACTCAACTTTTCGTTCTTTCACTGAAATCATGCCAAATTTATAGTTCACAAGACATGTCCTTTCCAGAGGTTTCTACAAGGATTTTTATTTGTTTTATTTGTTTTATTTGTTTTTCTTTCATTGCTAATCTGCTAGGTTGGTTTATGCTGCTATTTGCATATTGTTTCTGAATAAGTTAACTACCTATGCATCATGAAGTCTTGTTCCTTGCTTCCCTAATTAGTTGAAGGGCTTTTTTCTTTTGTTTTGTGAATTGAACTACTCATTTTGTGGAATGTTCTTGATTGCAGGTTCTATACTCTTATGGTGTTGTCGACTGCATTATTTGGTAAACCTGCATTTAGGAATCTTGTCTGCAATGGACTTGTTCTAGCAGATGATGGGAAAAAGATGAGTAAAAAATTGAAAAATTATCCTTCACCTATGGAAGTCATCAATGATTATGGAGCTGTAAGTCCTACATGAAATGATGATCTACATTAACTGTATTTTATTTCAATACATGTTTTTCTTACTCTTCGTAATATTTATATCTGCATTTTCATTTCTTTCTTTAATTTAGGATGCACTGCGGTTGTACCTTATAAACTCTCCAGTTGTGCGTGCTGAAAACTTGCGTTTCAGAAAGGATGGTGTCTACAGTGTTGTGAGTATCTTGTATTCAACTGTTTAGCATTAGCTTTTACTTCTAAAGAGTTTCAAGTGGTCTCTCAATGTTACGTGGTTTGAGCTCAATTCTTGCGATGTATTCTTTAATCAGGTTCATCTCCTAATCTAGTTGTTCTTTTTAGGTCAAAGATGTCTTCCTTCCTTGGTATAATGCATATAGATTCCTGGTACAAAATGCGAAGAGGCTTGAGGTTGAAGGGCTTCTACCATTCTCTCCTCTTGATTTTGGAAAACTTCAGAACTCATCTAATGTGTTAGATCAGTGGATCAATTCAGCCACTCAAAGTCTCGTTCACTTTGTCCGGCAGGAAATGGATGCATACCGACTTTACACGGTTATCTTTCCCTAATTGTTATTTTGTGTTGTTATGTTGACCTTCAATTGTGTACAGATTTGAGCAGTTAGTGATTTAGTGTGCACTTCCTTAGATATCGTATTTCTCATTTGTAGTGACTTGTATGCTAATCCTTCATATGTTTTCTTTGTAGGTGGTTCCATATCTCTTGAAGTATCTTGACAATCTTACAAATATATATGTACGATTTAACCGCAAGAGATTAAAAGGTCGCACTGGAGAAGAAGACTGCCAGACTGCTCTCTCGACTCTTTATAGTGTATGTTGAGCAATTTCAGTATCATGAAATGAGATTATGTTGAATGGATACATTGATTTTAAATTGTTCACGCTTTGAAAAATGAAACTGCTGGGGAACTTGTACAAAACGTGGATACATTTCTGTAATTTAAAAAGTTATACGTTCAGAGGTGGACCAATGCTAATCACATCTTTCAAAATTCTAATATTTCTTAGATCATTTTGTACAAGTTCACAAAATGAAAAAAAATAAAATCTCCTTTCACCCTGACCCTCTATTTTGTGACTGCATATAACTTTTTTAAGTATATAAACAAATTAAAATTTATTATGTCCTTATATTTTTGTTGTAAAATGTTTTACCATATTTATGTGTCCTGTATTTTTTAAGATTAGTGTTTCCTTTTTCCATATCAGTAACCCTGCAACATAGATTCAAAGTCTGAGTATGGTAGTTGTGATGGATTTTTATTTACACTCAAATATGCTGGTTGTGCTGCTAATGATGATAGACCTCATTATCAGTAGATTTGAATGACACATTACTTTGTGATGCTTGCAGGTTCTTCTAACTGCGTGTAAGGTGATGTCACCATTCACTCCATTCTTTACTGAAGCTCTTTATCAGAATCTGCGGAAAGTTTCTGTTGGAGCAGAGGAAAGCATTCACTACTGCAGTTTTCCTCAAGAAGAGGGAGAGGTATCATTCATATTTTTAACTTAGGGGAATGTAATGATTTATAAATCAGGAAACATGCATATTTGTGGTAATTTTTTATATTCGGGCCTTACATCCCGAATTCTGGCAGCATTTTCATATGTGCAGCGGGAGAATTTTTACGGTTCTTTAGTAACCGTATATCACGTGTGGCTAAATCTTGTCGTTTGTGAATTGATTTATTAAATTTCAAACCAAGATTTTCAGTTGTCTTTTCCACTTCGGAATTTTGATCAGTTATTTTATTTAGGAATTCGAGTTTTATCTGCATTATTTGCATATTTCTTAATAGTAAAGAGATTTGTGGTACAGTTTTCTTATTGATTACCTTTATTCGTTTATGCCATTCAGAGAGATGAGCGAATTGAACGAAGTGTTTCAAGGATGATGACCATTATTGATCTTGCTCGTAACATTCGCGAGCGACATAACAAGCCTCTAAAATCACCTCTGAGGTATTTTATCGCTTATTTCCTGCTCATTGTTTTGTTTGTTTTGTTAATGTGTATAGTTGGTTTCTTGTTTTTTCTTTTTCAGTTCATTATTTTTACTGTCCTCACGTCATCTGCGAATTGCAGGGAGATGACAGTAGTTCATCCTGATGCCAACTTTCTTGATGACATAGCTGGAAAACTAAAAGAGGTTTGGCTTGCCCCTTTACTGAGTGTGCATTCCGAGTTGTGGAACTATCTTGCCTATCTATGGTCATTTTTTCTATTAATGCTGTTTCTTCATAGTCAGTTTGGTTTATTTCTCTTTTTATAAATGCTGTTCTGAGTGTTCTCCAAATTAATGACTCTTCTGCTGTAAGTCCGCATCAATAAATGATATACGACATTCTTATAAGTTTGATTCAATACATGGATTAGTTGATGCAGCATGTATTGTTTTGCCTTTTGTTTTGGTCTTTGTAATGTTTTCCATTTCCTTTTTTATTGTTTAAATAATTGATGAGATATGTTTAGTTCTACTATGATTCTATGACATTAATTTCAGATTCACAGCTAATAGTTGAATGTATTTGCATGGCAGTTTGTGCTAGAGGAACTTAATGTAAGATCTCTTGTACCATGTAACGATACCTTGAAGTATGCCTCTCTGCGAGCGGAACCTGATTTTAGGTATTGCCAATATATTTTGCCATATAGAAGGCATGTTGCTATTTTGTTATATAGAAGGCATGTTGCTGTTCTACTTAGTTTAATATTGTGATTGGGTATTTTCTTCCAGTGTGCTAGGTAAGCGACTTGGTAAATCAATGGGAGTTGTTGCCAAAGAAGTTAAAGCAATGTCTCAAAAAGATATCTTGGCATTTGAGAAAGCTGGGGAAGTTACTGTTGCTTCACACACTCTAAAACTTGCTGATATCAAGGTGCATTTTTTTTTTGTTGGGGCTGGCCCTTCACATTCTAAAATTCTTACTTCCTGTAAATTATATTAGGTGTTGGCATAGCTCTTGTTTTTTTTAAATCACCAATTCAAGCGAATAACAATGGAATTGATTTTTTTGTAATTAGATATCATGAAATAAACAATCTCTGGATATTTACCCTTGTTGTGAGGCCCATGTTATCTGTGAGTGCATGAACTAAAGTGGTCATCTGCCTGCATATGATGCCTGGATGTAATAGTTTATGTTGCAAGGCTATACTGAAAGAATCAAGAATTAAGATATGGTTAATAGAATAGCAATGCTGATTTGGATGCATCGAAAGGATTTCTTAGCTTTTAAATAGTAATAGATATTGTCAAAAAAATTAAGATATATTATCTTTATTAAACTTGGTGTTTGATTACCAAGCATTTAGTCTATAGTATCAGTGGTAATATTATCATTTAATGATCCTAGATTGTGGGTTAATTGGTCCTCAAAGGGATAAGAACATGATCATCTATCAAATTGCTTTTTCATCTAAGAACAATTAACTCATGCTTTTTCTATAAATCGTCTGGTGATGCTAATTATTGTATGTTCCTGTTTCAATGTGAATCAGGTTGTTCGGGAATTCAAACGCCCAGATGGTCTGACAGAAAAGGAGATAGACGCTGCTGGAGATGGTAGGTGTTACTGTTTACATTTAGTTTATATCACCCATTTTATGATGTGCCTACACATTCCTTAAGCTTTTGTTGTCATTTAGGTGATGTCTTGGTGATTTTGGATCTACGCCCTGATGAATCGTTGTATGAATCTGGTGTTGCTCGTGAGGTATTTTTGGTTTCTGCGCAATCTATGAATAAACAAGAGTATTCTTTGCTTTACTTTCTTCATGTGTTTTAATTCATATTTACTTCATACTGTGTTTTCTATATTAACTCACCACCCACGGAAGTTGTTTTTACTTTTATTTTTGGTAAGAACATGTTTGCTAACTGCAATGGTGTTTCTATTCTATATCATCAAAATCATTTAATTTGGATATATACTTGCATTTTCATGTTATAAATCTCAATGTTTAGCAAAAAGAGCATTCTAATGAAGTGTTGAGCACCATCCTTTCTTTACTGTAGGTTGTTAATCGAATTCAGAAGTTGCGGAAGAAAATCGCCCTTGAACCTAGCGATGTGGTGGATGTTTACTTTGAATCTTTGGATGAAGATAAATCAAAGTTAAAACGAGTGCTGGATTCCCAGGTAACAACATAGCCTCTCTGCTTGTAAATACAAATGTGCCTGTGTGCTCTATGTGTAGTATTTTGTACTTGTTATGGTGGGTTTTCTAAGTTACTTGAAATATATATTTCAAATCGTTGAGGCCGAAGAGATTATTGATCTTGAATACTTACCATTTGACTAGACATTTTGTCTATCTGTCTATCCATAGTGATTCTGAAAGTGATGAAATACGTTTGCAAGAGCTTTTGTGGTTTATTTTTCCTGTTTAGATCTGTTTCATACATGTACGGATGCATTGCATACTCTTAATCTTTTTATCTGGCATTGCTTGGCCTTCTGTATTGGGAAAGCTTGTTTATTTATGGATTGGGTTCTGCCGAACTAAATCCGTGGGTTTTTATGCAGGAAAAATACATCAAAGATGCAATTGGATCTCCATTACTACCTTCTTCTGAGATGCCACCTCATGCTGTAAGTTAATGAGATTAGCCTTGTAGTTTGAGGAATCTTCATATTTCACTCTTCAAATTATCCCTTTAAGAGCGGTATAGTCTGCCTGTGATATATATACATTTATACTGTTCGTGAAGGGACTATTTTTTCCCGTGCCATGTCATGAGCTTGCTGTGATATATATACATATATAATGTTCGTGGCAAGATTTTTTCTGAGTAGGCTAATGTTTTTTGTTCTTTTTTAACCTGTCAAATATGTTTCTGTAGTGTGCTATAGGCGTTTTCTTGGTGGGTTTGCGCGAGTATAGGAGTTATCTTTTGGGGAATTGGTTCCCTATTTTTTTTTTTAAATGTGGCTCAGTAGTTTTCTCAAACATCTTGATATTAGTTTGTACGAATATCAAATATTCGCTACTCAAATGAAAAATTAATACGCAAGGACAATGCGTTTTGTGCATCCATTATCAAGTGTTTGCTTTTTGGTTTAAATTGTGCACGAATGGCAGGTTGTGATTGGCGAGGAGAGTTACCATCAAATTTATGAACTGTCCTTTACCATCTATCTGTCAAGAGCCTCTCTAATGTTCAAATCCGATGCTATTCTTGCATTATATTCCGGTAACATTATACTCCTCCCTCTGGCTTCCGATTTTTTTTACCTTGGTTTCAGGCTTCACCTTGGCCAAAGAAATGGCGGAGTATTTGTTCTATATTAACTCTGATTGTCATGAATTATTATTACAGGGAATACAAAGTTTGCAAAAGGTCTTGAAGCTTACTTACTCTCTAGGGATCATTCTAACTTGAGATCGGAATTTCAGCTCGGAAATGGCAAGGTTTGTTCCTCTTCTCTTTCAAGTATATAAATGAACCCCCCTTTTTTTCGATTACTTGTCTCATGAAACTTTCTCATTGATCTTCAGATAACAGTGAATATCATAGAAAACCAGCCTGCTGTTGATGTGGTATTGGGAGAACATTTGTTTTTGAGTGTCGGCGACCACTTTTTGAGAACCAAAAACGTGTGATTTTCTTCTTTCTATCCATTCATAGTTGTTAATTTTTCTTGGTAGTTTGTTGATGATGTATAAGAATACAAAATTTCAAGTGATTGCATATTCCTGCCAAAAAAGGAGTTGCAGGCAGGCATAATCATTTTTTTCTTATATACATACATTTTTTTTTCTAGGTAGAGTTATATATCCACATAAAATTTGATTTTGTTTGGATCCGTCCATGGGGTTTCATTTTTATATACTGTGGAAGAAACTATTATTAGACTTATGACATATCAAATCTTTCCATGCCTATGAACTATGGTTCAATACACCATTTGAACTATGGTTCAATACAACAGGGCCTTTTTGAACTCGGTACAAAAAGAAAAAGATTGGCTGCCTTAATTTATAGGGTACTCGCTAGTTTCTTGAACTTGTTTAAAGTAGTATAATTTTGTATTTAAGTTCACATGTCGGTACAAGAGTGGATTTTCATGAAATGGTAAGTATATCATTTTGTACAAGTGGAAGGGGGAGAGAATATGTCTGTGCAAGTAAGTTTAGAAGGTGAAGGAGTCATTTTTAATAAATTAAGGTGGTTAATAGATCCTTAAATTCTATGAAGTTAAGGGTGGTCGATGTATTTGGAGTTTCAACTGTTTTTTGCAGGTTGTTGAATCATTTGTTGTTGATGAATACCATTTACAATGAAATATTATGCAATTTGTTAATTGAGGTTTTGCAATTATGTTGAGACCTTTGAGTGATTATGCAATTATGGTCGGTTTAATACCTACTGCCGCCTTTTAAACTCGTCTACTTTTTTCACTTAGCCTCACTAACTGAAGGGGAAACATTGAAATTGCCTCCAAAGTTTTTCAAAATCATATAAACAGCTGCTTCAATGCTGAGACGAGTAGTCTAAGGAGGTGTTTGGTTAAGTAAAATTAAATCATGAAATAAGAATGAAATGAGTTGATTACCTTTGAAAGTGTTTGGTTGTCTAAATAAATATCTATATATGAATGGAAATACCATTCCGGAATGTATGGAACAGTGATTCCCCTCCTCCCACCTAGTAATCATATTTGATTTCCATTCCTTTATTATTTAATAACATTCAATATTGAAACTACCTAAACCCATGTTCTAATCCAAATTCCAGGCTTCCAGCAATATTTTGCTTTTAAATTTTTTCTTATATATTATTTTAATAACATTATATTTATCATGATTATAATTTAATCAAATAAATAAGTAAATATTAAACGTTCTATTTCCATTATGAAATAAACCAAACAAAATTAGCAAATAGTGATTCCGATTCTGATTCCGTATTCTCACACGCATCCATAATGTGTCAATAACTTCTAAAACAACTAATTAAACTCTTTCACTTGTACTTTGACTACACAACAAATATGATTTTATGTGAGAGGGACACAATAAAGAATACAAGAGTGGAGACTATAGAATTTATTCCAACAAACACTATTCATCATTTTCCTCATCTACCTCTCTTCGTTTTACTTCCATCCACTACATCTTTTTCTTTTAAATAATGAAACATTAAATTAAAGGCAACTATGTTTAGTTTTTCACATCTTGTTCTCCAATTAAATTCTAAAATTCAAATCCAAAAGAAATCAGAAAAATGTGAAATTGAAGACCATTATTATGACTGACTAACTGAGTAGAAGATGGAGGAAAAGTAGTACTCAAACTAGAAACCCTAATCGAGCAACACCTTTTTTGAACTAAGCTTAGGTAAACCAAATCTCCATATTGAACTAAGCCGTAGAGTTATATCCATTGTCAGCCCTACAAATGCTTCAATTTCAGCCCTAAAAATGCCATTTCAAGTGATTCTTATTTTATAGAGTAAGCTTACTAGCTAGATTCCAATTTCAACTCTAGTATTAATTCTTTCTCTTAAAAGTAAACAATCCTTTCCTTTGCACACAAATTTAAAGAGTACAAATAAAAGTAAACAATCCTCCACATGCTTTAATTTCAGCATGGCTAGCTGCTTCAACAACACATGTCCATTCACTCAATCCTATTATCATCGTACACATAATTAAACATCCAACAATACTTCTTTTCCATTTTGCTCATTCAACCAGACTCAGCTTTCTTATTATTAATATTTTTATTGTTATTATTATTATTATTATTTATTATTATTATTATGATTAGCATATGAGTTTGAGCTTAAATACTAGCTAATCATACAACCCTTATTTTAGCACTTTGTTCAAGTTCCTAAAATTTGGCATTCTTTAGGTTGATCGATAATGTCAATTGTAATTTTAGTAATTATATGAATGCTGATTGCTTTTATTACCATAATACAATAATAACCATTGGATGAACATATTTGAGTTTGTTAATTAATATTCATTTTGACTTACTAATCTTATGGATGACGGGGCCAATCCTGAGGTTTTGGTGGCCTCAAGGCGAAATGACAAATATAGACCCTTTTTTTGTTATAGTGGAATTCTTCATGAAGATGGATTACCTTTACGCGTTCAACAAATTCATACTAATGCTAGAACTTGTTGCAAGCTATATTTAGATTCAGAAATGTAAGATATCTATCAAAAGCCCTTAATAAACAAGTGAAAGTGTTTACACTTTGCTTCAACGTTATCATTATCATCTAATTATTCCTAGAATCATGACACACTTTGTTGAAAATGGTGGCTCTATATTCATATCAAGTGCAATGAATTTAATAATATTTGTAGAAGATTCAAAACCATTCTCTTGGGAGCAAATGCATTTCTATATATTTATTCACATATAACCTATAATATTTGTATGACTGAGTTTAATGAGTTAATGTGAAAAATCTCAAATTTCATATGTCTAAGTAAAAAACGAAAAGTGTTAAAGGGTACATTAACCTTGATTAACATAAGTGTCAAGTGTAAAAGCTTTATGTAAACATAAGTTTTTTTTTTAAAAGATAAAAATGTGGTTAGTTGACATTAGAGTCTAATAATCATGTTTTTTTTAAGAAAAAACATAACATGTAGCTTTCTTTGCAAATTAGACAAACCACCTAATATATTTAAAAAACAAAAAATCTTTGTGAAAAATTGAAACCAAAAATTTCTGTGAAAAGAATAATTTCGTATAAATTTTGCCAAATATATTAGTGAATTAAGAGGGTAAAGAAATGAAAAATAAAATTATAAATACATAATGAACAATTTAAAAATTCAAATTTGTTAGTTATAAATCTATTGTGTTTCCCTTGTTGTTGTGTTTGGATCTTAATTGGCTCAAAAACTTGATTATGTTCAGTTTGCTTTTCATAACCCATCAATATTGACAGTGTCACGTGCAATATTGAAAATAATTGCTTTTCATTTAAATTAAATTTATTAAAGGAATTAAATCTTTTATGAAATTTATTGATTGTTAATTAATTTCTTATCAATCATTAATGAATAGTAGATATGGTGTTGAAGAATTAAAGTTGACAAAGCTTGATTTTTTCAAAGTATGGAAACAATATCTATGCATTTATGGTGGAAGACTTTTGGATTTTTGAAAAATACCATTTGAAGTGATTATAAAGTTATAGAGTAAGCTTGATTTACTAGCTAGATTTCAATTTGAGGACTAATATTAATTCTTTCTCTGGGTTGGACTCAATCAAAATAGACCTATCTATTTGTTTTTCCAATTCTAGAAAAATACAAATAAAAGTAAACAATCCTTTGCACACAAATTTAAAGAGTTAACAAATCAGTTGAATGCAATGAGAATAGTTTCTAAAACAAAATAAAACATTGAAATTGCCTCCAAAGTTTTTCAAAATGATATAAACAGCTGCTTCAATGCTGAAATTAAATCATGAAATAGGAATGAAATGAGTTGATTACATTTGAAAGTGTTTGGTTGTCTAAATAAATATCTATATATGAATGGAAATACCATTCCGGAATGTATGGAACAGTGATTCCCCTCCTCCCACCTAGTAATCATATTTGATTTCCATTCCTTTATTATTTAATAACATTCAATATTGAAACTACCTAAACCCATGTTCTAATCCAAATTCCAGGCTTCCAGCAATATTTTGCTTTTAAATTTTTTCTTATATATTATTTTATAACATTATATTTATCATGATTATAATTTAATCAAATAAATAAGTAAATATTAAATGCTATATTTCCATTATGAAATAAACCAAACAAAATTAGCAAATAGTGATTTCGATTCTGATTTCGTATTCTCACACGCATCCATGATGTGTCAATAATTTCTAAAACAACTAATTAAACTCTTACATTATACTTTGACTTAACAACAAATAAGATTTTATGTGAGAGGTACACAATAAAGAATACAATAGTGGGGACAATAAAATTTATTCCAACAAACACTATTCATCATTTTCCTCATCTACCTCTCTTCGTTTTACTTCCATCCACTACATCTTTTTCTTTTAAATAATGAAACATTAAATTAAAGGCAAATATGTTTAGTTTTTCACATCTTGTTCTCCTATTAAATTCTAAAATTCAAATCCAAAAGAAATCACAAAAATGTGAAATTGAAGACCATTTTTATGACTGACTAACTGAGTAGAAGATGGAGGAAAAGTATTACTCAAACTAGAAACCCTAATCGAGCAACACCTTTTTTGAACTAAGCTTAGGTAAACCAAATCTCCATATTAAAGTATATGTTACTTAAACATTTCAACCAAAAACTCGAACGAAGTTCCGCATGAGAGTCAGATTGAATGAATAAAGCAATTCCACCATTCAGAACAAAAGATGAAATTATGTAGTCAGTGCTTTGCTTATTGGTAAATCATGTAGTTAACTTGCCACATTTATAATTAGAGAAAGGTAAATAATTTGATAGTATTATATTGTGTTAATTTTATTTCTTTTGCGAATATTGGTTATTTATTTGTCAATCAAATATCATCCATTGATTTTGCTATTAATGATTGAGATGCATTAAACTCTACAATCTCTAGAGGATCTCTACCCATTGTAATCTTATTTTCTAAGTTTTGCCATCTTACAACTTTCGATAAAAGAACTCATTCATTGCTAGCTATCGGATCAATTCAAATTTAACTAGTTCTAATTGGTCTAGATGCAAATTTATAAATCTTAATTTCTGCATTTTTTTCAAATGAAAAAATTTAATACTAAAAATTACAAAATAATTTTACTGTGGTTCCGTAATGAAATTCTCATTCCACTTGTGTAATAATTAATAAATCAAATTTCACCAAAAAAATAATTAATAAATCAAGGGAAGTGTCTAATTAAAGGAAACATAATTAACAACCCCATATAACAAACATCATAGGCTTTTACGAATAGGAATTCGCTCTTTACTTTACGGTTTAGTAAAAAACAACCAACTAAAATATTAAAATTAAGTAGCTTAGATGGATTTTTAAATTTGTTTGGTATTTATCTGAACCCAACCAGAGATAAAACTACTTTCAAAATAAAATTTTGAAATACCAAACTTAGAAAGTATGGTTTATATTGATTTGATTCGACTCAAATCGTTTTATTTATATATTTTGGTTTTCGACTTTCAGTTTGGTTTCACGTACGAACTCCTACATAAAACAAACTTAAATCCTATTAATATGTTAATAAAATGGAAGAAAGAACAATGTTGATGAGATAATATTAAGAATATAAAACTTACTGTCACGACAATCCACAATGCAGGTTTGTGGGCAAGCAAGAGTTATATCCATTGTCAGCCCTACACATGCTTCAATTTCAGCCCTAAAAATGCCATTTCAAGTGATTCTTAATTTATAGAGTAAGCTTACTAGCTAGATTCCAATTTCAACTCTAGTATTAATTCTTTCTCTTAAAAGTAAACAATCCTTTCCTTTGCACACAAATTCAAAGAGTACAAATAAAAGTAAACAATCCTCCACATGCTTTAATTTCAGCATGGCTAGCTGCTTCAACAACACATGTCCATTCACTCAATCCTATTATCATCGTACACATAATTAAACATCCAACAATACTTCTTTTCCATTTTGCTCATTCAACCAGACTCAGCTTTTTTATTATTAATATTTTTATTGTTATTATTATTCTTATTATTATTTATTATTATTATGATTAGCATATGAGTTTGAGCTTAAATACTAGCTAGTCATATAACCCTTATTTTAGCAATTTGTTCAAGATCTTAAAATTTGGCATTCTTTAAATTGATCGATAATGTCAATTGTAGTTTTAGTAATTATATGAATGGTGATTGCTTTTATTACCATAATACGATAATAACCATTGGATGAACATATTTGAGTTTGTTAATTAATATTCATTTTGACTTTCTATAATCTTATGGATGGCGGGGCCGATTCTGAGGTTTTGGTGGTCTGAAGGCGAAATGACAAATATAAACCCTTTCTTGTGTTCATCATCCTTCTTCTTAAAAAAGTAGAGTAAAATAGAAGTAGATGATGAACAAAAAATAGAAATGAAGGGATCCATCATGAGGCTCGAAAGCTTTTGTTTGTTCTTCATATGGATGTATAACCATTGGCAATGAATGATGAAAATTCGTAATACATTGTAGATATATGCATTCACCCTCGACAACACAGATGCTTTCCGATTTTATCTAAACCCTGCACTAATTACGATCCTTGCCTTTTCTGAAGGTGTGTTCATATTTCGTACTAATAAGTTCATAGTCTTGCCTTGGGGGAGGACACCCCACATATTTTCACTAATGTATTTTCATAAAGAACTTTCGATAAAGAACTGATTCATGTCTAGTTAACTGGTTATTAGTTTTGGATTCAAACTAGAATCAGAAAAACAATTCCAATGCGCAATGAAATAAAAATACTCCTAATAACAACTTAAGATTTTAGGTATATATTTATTATGAAATAAACATGCAATTACATTTAATTATAAATAAAAATTGTACTCAGACAGTGAATACAAGAATAAACAATATTCTTTAAGGAATTTATAATAATAATAATAACAATAATAATAATAATAATTGATTAGTTGTTAGTTAGGAATTATCATTTGGATTTGAGCAGATAAAAGAAACTCAATCATACTTATGCAGTACCATACCTATATGGATCTGTAAAACATAGAAAAAAGAAACAAGTTAGTAAATATATTTTTAGATAATTTTATTTTTTTGGTACATTTTTCTTTTTACATTGCTAATATACCCCCAAGTTCGAACCCGAGACCAGACGGAAAAGGTGAAGCATCTCGTCCATGGGGGCTTAATTAATATATTAAGATGGTAATCCATAACTTTATCCATACAATTTTATAGAAATTAAAGACATGTTTATTCTCAAAGTTTCTATTTTGGATCAACACAGTGACAAACAAAGCAAATCATTAATCGTTGGGCTGTGGTACTCCTACTCCTAGATTGCCATATTCTCACCTTTATCCACTTATATTCCAACCGAACCATGGGTGGTTTGAATACAAATATCAAACTATTGGATCAATTCAAATTTAACTAGTTCAAATTGGTCTAGATGCAAATTTGTAAATCTTAATTTCTGCATTTTTTTCAAATGAAAATTTTTAATACTAAAGTTTACAAAATACTTTTATTGTGGTTCCCTAATAAATTTCTCATTTCACTTCTGTATAATAATTAATAAATCAAAGGAAGTGTCTAATTAAAAGAAACATAATTAACAACTCCATATAACAAATATCATAGGCTTTTACTAAGAAAGAAAATCTAGAAAACAAATAGGAATCCGCTGTTTACTTTACGATTTAGTAAAAAACAACCAACTAACATATTAAAATTAAATAGGTTAGATGGTATTTCAAATTTTGTTTGGTATTTATCTGAACCCAACTAGAGATAAAACTACTTTCAAAATAAAATTTTAAAGTACCGAACCTAAAAAGTATGGTTTATATTGATTTGATTCGACTCGAATCGTTTTATTTATTTATTTTGATTTTCGACTTTCAGTTTGGTTTTACGTAAGAACCCCTACATAAGACAAACTTAAATCCTATTAATATGTTATTAATATGTTTATAAAATGGGAGAAAGAACAATGTTGATGAGATAATTTTAAGTATATAACGCTTACCGTCACGACAATCCACAATGCATTTTCTTGGGCAACCATTATACTGATCAGAACCATATTCATAGTCAACCCTACAAATCATTTCACATCTACCTCCACATGCTTCAATTTCAGCCTGGCTAGCTGCTTCAACATATGTCCATTCACTCATTCCTATAATCATCATACAGATAAATAAACATCCAACAATACTTCTCTTTTCCATTTTGCTCATTCAACCAGACTCAGCTTTTTTATTATTAATATTGTTATTGTTGTTATTATTATTATTATTATTATTATTATTATTATGATTAGCATGAGTTTGAGATTAAATACTAGTCATATAATCCTTATTTTAGCAATTTGTTCAAGATCCTAAAATTTGGAATTTTTTAGGTTGATCGATAATGTCAATTGTAATTTTAGTAATTATATGAATGGTGATTGCTTTTATTACCGTAATACAATAATAACCATTGGATGAACATATTTGAGTTTGTTAATTAATATTCATTTTGACTTTCTATAATCTTATGGATGGCGAGGCCAATTCTGAGGTTTTGGTGGCCTGAAGGCGAAATGACAAATATAGACCCTTTCTTGTTATAGTGGAATTCTTCATGAAGATGGATTACCTTTAGGTGGTCAACAAACTCATACTAATGCTAGAACTTGTTGCAAGCTATATTTCGATTCAGAAATGTAAGATATCTATCAAAAGCCCTTAATAAACAAGTGAAAGTGTTTACACTTTGCTTTAACGTTATCATTATCATCTAATTATTTCTAGAATCATGACACACTTTGTTGAAAATGGTGGCTCTATATTCATATAAAGTGCAATGAATTTAACAATATTTGTAAAAGATTCAAAACCATTCTCTTGGGAGTAAATGCATTTCTATATATTTATTCACATATAACCTATAATATTTGTATGACTGAATTTTATATTGTTTATTGTGCTATTGTGAAAAACCTCAAATCTCATGTGTCTAAGTGAAAAAAAAGTGTCAAAGGATACATTAAGCTTGATTAATATAAGTGTCAAGTGTAAAAACTTTATGTAAACATAAGTTTTTTTCTAAAAGATAAAAATGTGGTTAATTGACATTAGATTTTACTAAGTGCCTTAAAATCATGTTTTTTTAAGAAAAAAACATAACATGTAGCTTTCTTTGCAAATTAGACAAACCACCTAATTTATTTAAAAAACAAAAAATCTCTGTGAAAAATTGAAACCAAAAATCTCTGTGAAAAGAATAATTCCGTATAAATTTTGCCAAATATATTAGTGAATTAAGAGGGATAAAAAAATGAAAAATAAAATTATAAATACATAATGAACAATTTACAAATTCAAATTTATTAATTATAATTTTTTTTCTGAGAACTATTAACTATAAATTTATTGCCATTGTTGTTGTGTTTGGATCTTAATTGGCTCAAAAACTTGATTATGTTCAGTTTGCTTTTCAAAACCCATCAATATTAGCAGTGTCACGTGCATGTTGAAATTAATAGCTTTTCGTTTAAATTAAATTTATTAAAGGAATTAAACTTTTAAGAAGTTTATTGATTGTTAGTTAATTTCTTCTCAATCATTAAAGAATAGTAGACATGCTGTTGAAGAATTAAAGTTGACAATGTTTAAATTTTGTCTTGATTTTTCAAAGTATGAGAAGTACTAATATCTATGCATTTATGGTTTTGAAAAATGTCATTTGAAGTGATTCTAAAGTTATAAAGTTAAAGAGTAAGCTTGAGTTTACTAGCTAGATTCCACTTTTAACACTAATATTAATTCTTTCTCTTAATGGGTTGGATTCAATCAAAATGAACCTATCTATTTGTTTTTCCAATTCTAGAAAAATACAAATAAAAATAAACAATCTTTCACACACAAACTCAAAAGGTTAACAAATCAGTTGGAATGCAATGAGAATAGTTTCTAAAACAAAATAAGATATTTAATGATGAACCCTATGTATTTTGATTATGTCCAAATGTTTCAGAAGATGAAAACTTAATACTCTCTTACATATAGTTTATTGTTGACTAATATTTTTTATTTTAGTCTATGTGTAAGTTACTCAGCAGATGCTGAATGAATCAATTTCTGGATTGCCTCAAGGACTCAGAAGCTCTGAATGCTGAAGACAATATCTCAAGAATCAGAAGCTGGATGCTCCGCTCTGAAGCTGTTGAAGACTGTTTAAAGCTCTTCTCTGAAGTTCTCTTGCAATCAGAAGTTCTGTCTACCAATTTGATCAGAAGCTTAGTCACGGATTCTGGACAGCATTTAATGCTCTGACAAGTGCATTTAATGCAAGGCGCCAAAAGTTCAAAAAGCTGTTTTGATGGAGCGCGCTTGTCTGTTGAAGAGAAACCAGAATTTCCTTGTCTACCCTTTGTTGATCTCATTGAGGAATGATTTCCGGTCAACCTTTTTCAAACTCAAATCACTTACCGGATTTGGTTAAAGAACAAGGATAACGGAATCAAAGTGTTTGAAGACCGTTTGAAGATTTGACAAATTAACGGCTACAACAACTGATGTCATCTCTGTTGAAGATCCATACTCTCCAACGGTCATCTTCACTCACTATAAATAGTAGCCAAAAGCTCCAATACATCTCACGGGTGATAATCGAGCAAAAATCTTAACGCACTGTTTGAACAAGAAAACAGAGCACACTCTTTTCCATTCTCGAATCTTTCTTAGCATAGCTTTAGCTTAAGTGAGAGAGTGAAGAAAAACAAGTTCATAATAGGAATCTTGTAAACTGATATCGTTTGTGATATTCAGTTAGATTTTGAGAGAAATCTAGTTGAGATTAGAGTTGGGTGTGAAATCCAGAAAACAGAGTTGTTGTTGTTCTGGTGGAAATCCTTTAACTCTTTTTAGGCTAGTCAGAACTAAGTGAGAAATTAGCTTAAGTTCTGTTGATGTAAAGGAGCTTCTGAACTTGCCATAAAAGTTCTGAATAGTGGATTTATAAAATCTCTGTAGGCTGCGACCTCAGGGGACAAGACGTAGTCACAGGACTTCTGTGGCGAACTTGGATAAATCGAATTGTTCAATCAGGACCTCCTGAATCTCTTTCTCCCTCTTATACTTGCTATTTATTGTCTCTGTGCGCCTGCTCATACTTTAGTGCTGAAACAGATTTTCTCTAAATATCATTGTCTTTGTTCAGAAGACTGTCCAGAAGTTCTTTACTCAGAACTTCTGTTGCTGAAAACAGTTAAACTGTGTTTAGGCAGAATTTCTCTCAGAAGCTACTTCTGTAAGCTTGCTTCTGACTCTGAGGAAATTTGACTCTGAAAATTAAGTTTCCCGAAAAACTTAGAAATTTTCAGTTTTCAACTTTGACACCTATTCACCCCCCTCTAGGTGATTCTGTTCTTGATAGGGCCAACATTTAACCGATCACATTTATACCAAATATCATACATATAAGGTTCAAAATTACTAGGTATATTCAATGGGTCACAAAGATTAAGGCATTCGAGCACTCGACTACTCAAACAAAAGTTCCAAAAGGTTTAACAAAGAAAAACAAAACAAAAGAAGCTACAAATTAAGCGAAATAAAAAAAAAAGAACAAGGATGAGGGTGTTAACCCGTTTCATCATTCTCACACAATTTCATACTAGTTGTACAATGGTTTAGAACAGTGTCGAAAGCGGTAGTTTTCACATTGCTTAGAGAGCTCAAAATGACTTTTTTCATCATCTCTGAAAGAGGAGGAGGAATATTCTTGAAATATATTCATTATCAGTAATTTATTTCAGTTCAATTCAGTTTTCTAATTTTCCTTCAGTAAATACACTTCAATGCACTTTAGTGGACTGGTAACGACTTTTTATCATTTACCAGAAGGTTCAAAATCCAATCTTCACCTCGAAATGGAAAGATCTTCCATAATCAGTGTCCAACAAACGCACCTATAGAGATATTCTTTGGAGTTACATGCATGCTTCGATTTATTGAAAACAAAATAAATCTTTATTCTTTTTAGGAAAACGCTTAAAAATAATGTTCGTGATTTACTATTTTCAAATAAGGGTATATGATTTAAGACTTTGCAAATAAAGGTATGTGGTATGAGTTTTTTTATATATATAGGAGTATGTGTTATGAATATTTTTACAAAAAAAATATCCGAAATCACATTATTGAGTTTTGGTGATATTTTTTTCTTTTAAACATCTTACATCTATATATTTACAAAATATTGATCTCCCAGATCGAATTACAAATTTGAAAAATGGACATAAACATCAATTTAGTCCGTAACCCGTCAAATTATAAAAGAATGTAAAACGTTCATAATATGGTTTATGATTTTGATTCGAGGGTAAGAATTGTCATTAAAAATACGTTTTACCGATATATAAACCTAACTTTTCTTCAAAAATACGAAATGTACTTCTTAAAGTTGTAATTTAAGATACCTTATTTGCAAAAAATTTCATACCACGTACCTTTATTTGCCGGCTGTTAAACCACGAACCTCTATTTACAAATTGAGTAAGCCACAAGTATTATTTTTGTTTTTTTTATTCGTGAAAAGAATAGGCATTTATTTGAAGTTGTTGAAATCATTAAATGAAAAATAGTATTATAAATACACATAGGATGGTAATAAACACTTCACAAATTCAAACTTGTTGTTATTAGTTCTCTCTTAATTTTCCCTTGTGAAATTCCCTCCAAATATAACGCAACCTTTTTCTCACTCTTCATCTTCTTCTTCTCAACAAAGCATGGCAGCATCCGCTATCTTCTATGTCGTCATTGTGTTTGGAGTTCTGATTATGGGGTTGACATCTCAAACCTCCTTGCCATTGTCCCCTGACGAAGGTGCTTAATTTTACTTCCACTCGATCATTCCTTTTCCGGTTTAAACAATGAGCCTCATGCTGTTTCAAATAGTTTTGATTTCCAACTTTGTCGGAAAATCTATATTTTCCTTTTGCGTATCATATATCACTACAAGAAAACAGATGTTTCAAAAAATTTCCCCACTAAATATCATATTTCGCCACTAATAATTTTGTGAGGAAAAATATTTGGACACAACTTGGGCTTCACAGGAAATTAAATGTGATATGTTTTTGTGGCGAGTTTAGATTGCTAACAATAAAAATTCTTTTGTGACGGATATATATATCTCCACTAATCAACAATAGATCCCCACTAACAACTGAAGATGAAATCAAATTTCAAACCGTAACATGCATACATTGCAATGAGGTTGATGAATGTTTCTATATATCTGCTTAACTGGTTAAAAAAAAATATTATTTTCTAACCTTGGATATGTGTGGATTTTTTAAAATGAAAAAATATTGTATACTATAGTTCAGGATTCATAATGGGGGTATGTATGAACTTTAGATTAGAGTTGACAGTGTTTATTACATTATGCTAATTGGGTGGAATTATTTTTTTAACAGTGCAAGTTCTTCAAAAAATATCTACAAAATTAAACATCACGCAGTGGAATGTCAACGGAGCTTCATGCGAAAAGAAAGAGTGGAACAACAGCATTGTCGGGGACAAGATTATCAGTAATGTCACTTGCGGTGACTGTTCTGCCACGTTTTGCCATGTCAAGACCATGTATGCCTACTATTTTTTCATTTCAGTTTTCAAGCTTGAGTATAATTTAGTTGAGATTCGTAAAATGCATTTTCTGTTTTCATTTAGCTATTTATGATATTAAAACATATAAATTCATACATTATTTGATAGCCAACTGAAGGGTTTCAACTTGAGCGGATCAATACCACCTGAGTTTGGAAATCTTTCTCATTTGGTTCAACTGTAAGTCGTGATTCATACACATCTCCTAATTTCTTGTATATATATGTTAATGTAACTGTTCTGTTCTTAAGAGATAAATGTTTCATCAACATCCATACATACAGTGATCTTTCTCGAAACTATCTAAGTGGAACTATTCCGACTATGCTAGCTCAACTCCCTAATCTTCGGATATTGTAAGTTGTCTACAGCCTGCATTTGTATTTTCCGGGCGAAATTTCTATTTTCTTTTTACAGCTATTAATTGATATGACTGCTGATTCGTAATGCCTTAGGATCCTTCTTGGAAACCGCCTCAACGGTTCGATTCCTCCACAAATTGCCAACATAAGTACATTGGAGGTGTTGTAAGTGTCGGAAAACTTGTCTACGTATCAAGTTACACGCTTAATATTGCTTGCTTGCTACAGCTATTAATTATATGATGGTTTCCAGGATCTTGGAAGATAATCTGCTAGGAGGACCCCTTCCTAGAAATCTTGGAAATTTGAGAAACTTGCAAAGAATGTAAAGTTGCCATTTATTTTTATTTTTCCCATATATGCTACCAATTGTGATTCTATGTGTATGACTATGTTGTCTCTTATTTTAATTTTTTTTTTATCAGTAATTAATTATATACTAACCGGTATTTTGCTGGTACAGTCTTCTTTCTGCCAACAATTTTACAGGAACAATACCAGACACATTTGGTAATTTAAAGAAATTAAATGACTTGTAAGTAATGCAATTACAACAATTTTAATATTATTTGTTTATTTATATATATTAGAAATTTATGAACTTGGAACTCTCGGTGCAGTCGGATAGATGGGAGTACACTTTCAGGGAAAATACCTAATTTTATTGGGAACTGGACAAACCTGGCTAGATTGTAAGTATCTGCTGGTTTTCCAGATAAGATCTGAAACTCTCTTCATTTTCTTATCACGAGAAACCGATTCCATTTTGCAGAGATTTGCAAGGAACGTCTATGGAGGGTCCTATCCCTGCTAACATTTCCCTTTTGACAAACTTAGAAGAACTGTGAGCAAAAGTCACTTTTTTTTTTTCGTGTTGTTACAACTTACAATATTCAAAATGTATACAAATTAACCAAAGAATATAAATATCATTTCTTAGGAGGATATCAGATTTGAGTGGAGAAAGTTCAAAAATCCCAAGTCTTCGGGCTATGACGAAGTTGAAATTGTTGTGAGTTCACTTTGACTGCTCAGTTATTATTATTATTATTATTATTATTATTATTATTATTATTATTATTATTATTGTTATTATTATTATTATCATTATCATCGTTTGTTGTTTGTCAATCAGAGTACTCAGGAATTGCTTAATACATGGTTCAATCCCAGAGTATCTGGGAGAATTAACCACATTGAAAACTATGTAAGTCTCAAACTAGCTTGTATCAATTTCTTCAGAAATCAAAACATTTGGTACTTCAAGTTAATATGTTTTTTACAAAAGTTCCGAAATGACACATATTAACAAATGACTCATCGGTTCTAGACATGTACTAATTTTCCTTTAGAGTACAAATCATTTCCAACTATTTGGTTACAGATTATTAAGTTGAAGGAAAAATCGTACTAAACAATAGCATATCGCCACAGGATAAAGTTGAAGGACCAAATTGATTGTTTTACTCGAAATCCTTTCCAAGAGATGCTTTTGCATTTCTATGATGCTATATATTATAAAAAGATAAATGTTTTTGTTTTGTTTATTTGGCTGCAGAGACCTTACCTTCAATAGGTTGACAGGCACAATTCCTAGCAGTCTTCAGAAAGCAAAAAGTCTACAATACATGTATGTCAATGCATAAAATGTGAATTTTTTTTTTAATATTTTGCTTTAGTTGTCATTATTCTTTAGTCACTTGCCTATGCCAACGCAACAGGTTTTTGACCGATAATTCACTCACTGGAGAAGTACCACATTGGATATTGAACGCCGGCAATGGTAACAAGAGATTGTAAGTCTTTATCTGAAGCTATGAATGGTAATCTGTTTTTCTGTCATCTTGCTAAACAGATTCTCTGGTTTTTACAGTTCTTACTTGTTCTTTGGACAAAAGTTCGATTTGGTCTTTCCCTAAGAATAAACTTTTTCGTGTATATAAGTCGAAAATGTGGTAGTAGTTAGTAGTACATTATTTGTTGTTTATAGAAAAATCTAAAATTGTCATTGAAACACTATGTTATTTGGAAGTTGAACAATTTCTCCTTGTTATTCAGTGACTGATATTCGTGACTTGAATTATTTCAGTGATTTATCTTACAACAATTTTACTGGTTCTGTTTCGGGTGGCTGCCAGCATCAGTCTGTGTAAGAACAATTGTTTTGTTTTTTTTCCCTTTTTCCCTCTATTGTATTACTTACTCAACTTTATGTATAACATGTAACAGGAACTTAGTTTCGAGTTTTCCGCCTTCTGCAGGCAATGGGTAAGATTTCTCCTTGTTTTTTTTCCTTCAGATGAAAAAACTTTGAAAACGTTAGATTACTGATGACCAATGTATGCCATCTTGTAGGATCTCTTGGTGCATGAAAAAGGGCCTTACTTGTCCTCGCAATCCTGAATGTAAGTGTGAAGTTAATAATTTGTACACGAACAACACCTTAAAAATCACAATCATCTTATAGGATTCCTCTAAACTGAGTAGGTTGTGAAGATAATAAATTAATTAAATTTGCAGATCATTCGTTATTTATAAATTGTGGAGGTCATACAGTTCCCTTCCAGAATAAAGACTATCAGGAGGATACCACGGAGGGAGGGCCATCCAACTTTCAAGCATTTGGAGAACAATGGGCTTATAGCAGTACAGGACTGTATATGAACAGGGATGGCAAACCTTATGTAGCCAGGAACAATTTTAATCTGAATATAAGTGGCGGAGAAGTTTATAAAACAGCCCGCCTTGCTCCTCTTTCCCTTAAGTACTATGCCCTCTGTTTGCGGCCAGCCGCTAGCTATAAAGTTCACCTTCACTTTGCTGAGATTATGTATACTAGAAATCAGTCTTTTGCTAGCCTTGGAAGACGCATATTTGATGTTTCGATTCAAGTAAGTTGCTCAATCAGATATGCACTTCCATACCAAATTGAATTCTTGGATTGATTTGTGTAAAAGTTTCATTTATGACATATTTTACCCAGGGAAAGGTTGTTCTTAAAGATTATAATATAATGGAGAAAGCTGGAGGAGTTGGTATTGGCATCACTGAGGTGTTTGAAAACGTAACGATTGATAGTAGCACTATAGAGATACATTTATACTGGGCAGGCCAAGGTACTACTGCAATCCCAGATAGAGGTGTCTATGGTCCTCTCATTTCGGGGATCACAATCACACCGAGTAAGCTTATGTGTTTTTCTTTTTCTTATTAAATCAATTAACAGGATTCTGAAAACTCACTTCTATCATTTATGAGTCTAATGACTAATTCCAGCCCTATATATAAAAATATAAATGCTATTTAGTCCCTCAATTGGAAATATGGAATCTATATTTAGCTCTTGAAGTGAGATTACAGAGCCATTTTTACTTCACTTGAAAGTTGAATAAATCTTATTCTCCTTGTAGACTATGAGGTAGATGATGGTAGCGGGGGTTTATCAGTCGGTGGAATAATCGGAATTGTAGCAGCTGCATGTGTTGTTGTTGTCGTTGTTGTGATCAGCCTTATAGCCCTTCGAATGAAAGGTTACTTAGGGGGCAAACAACCTGAGGATAATGGTAAGATTAGTTGCACTTATTCTTCTTTTTGGTTTATCGTTGAATTCATCCGGAATGGTACTAATACATGTCATTTTTGAATCCATTTGACGGGATTGCTAAGTGAAGCACAAACTTTATGTTGAGCTTATTAATTAGTCTTATTAGCTAGCCAATTAGTTGTTTCTTTCCTGCAGTTATTTTCAAGTTTGGTTAATTCTGTTATTTTATGACAGAACTTCGAGGATTAGATCTACAAACCGGCTATTTTACTTTGAGACAAATTAAACGTGCTACAAATAATTTTGATCCTACTTGCAAGATAGGAGAGGGAGGATTTGGGCCGGTGTACAAGGTAATATACAATTATAAAAATGACTGTTTTTGGATATTGACAAAATAATTCTGAAATGGTTCACTTGTTTGTAATTTCAGGGCGTCCTCTCAGATGGGGCAGTAATCGCTGTAAAGCAGCTGTCTTCAAAATCAAGGCAAGGGAATCGAGAATTCGTGAATGAGATCGGAATGATAACTGCTTTGCAACATCCCAATCTTGTCAAACTTTTCGGATGTTGCATTGAAGGAAATCAATTGCTGCTAGTATATGAGTACTTGGAAAACAATAGCTTGGCTCGTGCGCTTTTTGGTAACTAATTTACATTTACTCCCTCAATCTAATATTAATACCTCTCCTCAACTTGTAGCCTTAATCGTAGATGAAGCGTATTGTAAAAAAATCTGTGAGTAGAGCCGCTTAGTGTCCATACTTTTAACCCGTCAAATATAAGAAAAACACAAGTAATGGGTTAAAAACTGAGGAATTGTGTACTAGTCACCGATGTTTTCTTTCATTATATATGATATGGTGAAGTGAATATTGGTTGATGTATTTATTAGGTCCAGAAGAGCACAAAATTGAGTTGGAATGGCAAGGAAGAAAAAAGATAGCACTGGGAATTGCAAAGGGACTAGCATATCTTCACGACGAGTCTCGGTTGAAAATAGTTCACAGAGATATAAAAGCGTCAAATGTGCTTCTTGACAAGGATCTAAATGCCAAGATATCAGACTTTGGTTTAGCCAAACTTGATGAAGAAGGGAACACACATATCAGCACTCGAATTGCTGGAACCATGTAAAATTCTTACATTTTTATTATTTTTCTTTTTTTAAAGAAAAGTGTGTATGTGTGTGTTTGATGATTATTGTTTCGGTTTATGTTGGCAGAGGTTATATGGCTCCAGAATATGCAATGAGAGGATACTTGACTGATAAAGCAGATGTTTATAGCTTTGGAGTTGTGCTTTTGGAGATTGTAAGTGGGAAGAGCAACACAAATTATAGACCAAAGGACGAGTTCGTTTATCTTCTTGATTGGGTAAATATCTTTCGATGCCACGATCTCCTCCCTTTTATCTTAGTCTTGATGAAGACAGAATGTTGTATACATATTCTGAAAATCCTTAAATTTTGTTTTAGGCATATGTGTTGCAAGAAGAAGGGAATCTGTTAGAGCTTGTGGATCCGATCTTGGGATCAAACTACAGAAAAGAAGAGGCAAAGAGGCTACTTACACTAGCTTTGTTATGCACAAACCCGTCGTCCACATTAAGACCATCCATGTCTTCAGTTGTGAAGATGATGGAAGGCAAAATTCCAGTTCAAGCATCCACTATAAAGAGAGCTTCTGTTGACAACGAGGAGCCTCCAAGGTTTAAAGCTCTTGAAATTTTATCAGAGGACACTCACTCTAGTTTCTCTCAGTCCGAGGTTCGTAATAATCCTAGTACGAGCATTCCGTGGATCGATACCTCCCTTTCTCTCCCTAGTAGTAGTAATGCTGAAATTTCAGAGGATGTTTCTGAATCTAGACTCCTCCAAGGATCTCTAGAGAATAATTGAACTCAACAAATTATTTTAGCATTAATTAATTAATTCCTGTGTAAGTTATGGTTCAAGTTATTATCAGTTGCTTTCTCTTATTTATTCTAGTTTTAAGTTATTATTAGTTGATTCCTGTGTAAGTTATGCCTAGTCCTACTTATTGGAATTCAGCTCCTCAGTTTGTCATGAGATCCAGAAAGATTATGTTCAATTTTAATACATTCTCGTTTTTCCCTTTCAAAAAAAAATCGACTAATACAGCGTAAATATTAGGGTGCTACAATCAACTAATTTACCACTAGTTAAGTCGAGGCTTCTTGAAATTATTGCTATTAGGTCGTAAAACTAATACTATAAAATATATCATGTTTCTATTGTCTTCCTCAATTTACAGAGTGTTCTCAAATATTTAAATATATACGTGCCCCTCGTATTCTGTTTAAATTGAATCATTAGGCCGGGATCAAAACCTCGCGAACCATAGTAGAATTTGTCTATATATACATAGAGAGATATCAATTGGAAGTAGTTGAAACACAAAGTTGAATCATCATGGTTTCACTTATGCTCTTCCTTACATTATCTCTCCCAATCATCCTCATAATATTTCTCACCCAAAACCACAAAAACAATAGATCAAACCTTAATCTACCACCAGGACCAAAAGGTCTTCCCATTATAGGCAACTTGCACCAGCTAGACAACTCAACTCTTCCACACCATTTATGGCAACTTTCACAAAAACATGGACCTTTAATGTCCTTAAACCTCGGTTCTCTCAAAGTCCTAGTAGTTTCCTCAGCAAAAACAGCACAACATGTCTTAAAAACACATGACCTCATCTTCTGCAGCAGACCTTCCTTTCTTGGCCAACAAAAACTGTCTTATAATGGTCTCGATTTAGCTTTTGCACCGTATGGTTCTTACTGGAGAGAGATAAGAAAAATCTGTGTTGTTCATCTCTTTAATTCAAATAGAGTCCAAAGTTTTCGCGCCATTCGCGAATTCGAAGTCTCCCATATGATGCAAAAAGTGTTAGATTTGGCGATTTCGTGTGAAGCTGTGAACTTGAGTGAGGCAATGACTTCTCTTACAAGTAGTATAATTTGTAGAGTTGCTTTCGGGAAGAGATATGAAGAAGAAGGGATTGAGAGGAGCCGGTTTCAGGGATTGCTTACGGATGTTCAAGCTTTGTTTATGAGTTTTTTTGTTGGAGATTATTTTCCCGGGTTTGGTTTTATTGATAAATTTACAGGGTTGATAGGTTTCTTGGAGAGGGTTTACCATGATTTTGATGTTTTTTATGATAAGATAATTCAAGAACATCTTGATCCGGATAGAACGAAACCTGAGGAAGAGGATATTCTTGATGTTTTGCTTCAAATCTGGAAGGATCGTTCTTTCAAAGTTGAACTTACATTTGATCACATTAAAGGAGTGCTCATGGTACGTAATTATTTTGTCATTTCATTTTATTTTCTTTTATCAACCTCTTCTTTTTATGTTTAAATACATGTCTATAATTGGTACGTACATCACCCTTTCTGAAAATATTGAGGTAGTTACGGAATTTTAACTTTGTCCTTAAAATAGGAGAGTATATGACATTTTGGTACTGATGGCGTAACGTTGATCAGATTAATCATTCTGATAACATGTAACCCTTCCTTGTAGAAATGGCCAAAATGATATTATGTTACAAGAAATCAATTTGATTTTTAAACCAATTTTTGTTACAAGCAAAAAATGATTAAAATTTTTTATTTACGATGAAGAATGTAACACATCCAATTCCACTCAAAATGTAGTGTTCAAAGAGAAGTTTTTAGTAATGCAGAGTGATTTGTCAAAATATTTTGTTTTTTTATTTCCATTTAATGTACATATAGTTATAGTTTTCTATTGTTGTTTCATTTAAATGTTTTAAGAAATTCGTATATCAATTTTTCTTTAGCATTACTTAAAAAAGATTAATAATAATTCATAATTAATGTTAACTTAATAAATAAAAACGATTTTTTATAAATTAAAAATTAATATTCATTAACCCACATTCCACACGCTAGTCAATTTAATTTTTAAACCAATTTTAATTTATGTTTTTAATTATTATTATTTTGAAATTGTTCATATAGCTTCTTTTTTTTTATAGAATTAGAGGTTTTTTTATCAATATTGAGATTCAAACCCAAGACCTCACGTTCCTTTTAGTAGCGAGAGTAATAAGTAAGTAACCACTAAACTATTGCTTGGTGGAGTTTCTATGTAGATCATTTTGACTTGATTGATAATATGTTATTTGTTTGACTTTAGTTCATCCATATCTTATCAAATATGTTGTTATATTAATAAAATTTATGAACCATAATGTACTTTAAATGAGAATAATGTTTTAAAAAAAAAAGGCAAGGGACGTTATTTGGTCCGTTCAAAAACCGTGCTTTTATTATTTAGTCACTTTTTACTACTTGTTTATCTATTTTGCTTATATTTTATCACTGACCTACCGATCGAATCATAAATATTTTCATTATTTCAAATAACAAACTCATACTAAAACAAAAATATAGCAACTAATACAAATATAAAAATTTAATTAACACAAAAATAGATAAATTAATAGGCAAATGTAATTACTGCAAGTGAACAAAAGTACCCAATCAAAAATCAGCTAACATAAATTTTTAAGTAGATTTGAGTGACGAAATATAACTTTTTGCCAAAAGAACAAAAAGCTTAAACCACCGAAAAGAAAACGACTTTTGTTTTATATATATACTTTCGCTGACTTCTAGGCGTATAAAAATGCTTTTCAATGCCATAATTAAAATCTACTATTATGTCACATATAGAATTTGATTTTCTATATTTAAACGCAACAATATATTTCATCATTCACTTATTGTATTTGATCATCGACTTTTTATTTGATTATGTTTAGTCATTCGCTTTTTATAATTTGGTGAAATTTTATTTTTATTGTGTTAATTATGACATCTTGTATTTGTATTAGTTGACAATTTTAGTTTTAGTATCGTTTTATTATTTGAAATGAATGAATTTTAAAGTTTATCTACTCTTAATTTTGATGGTGAGATTTTACAAAATTTATAAGGAAAGGTCAAATTTGATCAAATTGTAAAATTAAGTGATCAATTGTAACCAAATAAAACATCAGGCCAGTTGCACAAATTTAAATAGATCAATAATGTTTGTAGACACAACCTATAGTATTACTTATTTCGTAGTTTCCTCTAATAAGTGGTTGTTTGGTATGCAAAATTTATAGAGGCAATATAATTTAGGATCCTGTATTATATTTATAACCCACCTTACACCTCCATATATACGGACATGCTACAAGCGAATTATAATTAATCAACTAGTCCTTCATCAATCAAATTGAAAAAAGAAAACCCAGAAGTTGAGTTCATAGCTTTTGAGCGAACAACTTCCACACTTAAAAACTCAGGTCCCATTTATGCATACTATGAAATTGAAACTTCAGAACTTAGTTTAAGGGTCAACCCAATTTTTATTGATAATATTATTAGTTAAGATAGTTCTAACTACCAGTGAAACTCGACAAATAAATACATGTTTTCCCTTTTCAAAAATTAAAATAAAAATACATGTTAAAGATTTCTCAATTTTTCTCTACTTTTTCTTATAATACTTTTCCAGGAAAAAAAATCTGATTTTTTTCACGATAACTGATCCTCATGCTATGTATCTAAATTGATTTTGTTTTTTAAACGGCACGAAAAGATAGAGATTCCATGAATGATCCTTACAAATTTAGTTTAATAAGTTAATTTTACAGGATATATTTACAGGTGGGACGGACACAAGTGCAGCAACAGTAGTTTGGGCCATGACATTTCTAATGAAGAATTCCCAAGCTATGGAAAAAGCTCAGGATGAAGTTAGAAAACTAGTCAGAAACAAAGGGTTTGTAGATGAAGATGACATCCAACAACTACCCTATCTGAAAGCAGTCGTAAAAGAATCGATGAGATTACAACCCCTTGTTCCATTACTAGTTCCAAGAGTAGCATCTGAAAACTGCAAACTAGAAGGATATGATATACCGAAAAAGATGGTAGTATATGTGAATGCATATGCGATCGGAAGAGACCCTCAAGTTTGGAAAAACCCTGAAGAGTTCTATCCTGAAAGATTCATTGGAAGTTGTGTTGACTTCAAAGGTCAGGATTATGAACTAATACCATTTGGAGCCGGAAGAAGAATTTGTCCTGGAATATGTATGGGTATTACTACCGTGGAGTTATCTCTTGCGAATTTACTTTATAAATTTAATTGGGAGATGCCTGTTGGAACTCAAAGCAAAGATTTAGATATGGATACCAATCCAGGCCTTGCTATGCATAAGAAAAATCCTCTCTGCCTCATTCCATCCAAATATATTTAGCTATATATCTTGCAGGAAAAATCCTACTTCAATAATGTTTTCGCATTACGTGCATGTTTAGTTACGTTTCTATCATTTTTCGTGTTGCCTGGTCTTTGTTTCCTGTTGTCGTTCTGTTTTCTTAAGACATATATTCAGACCTATATTTTTAATATATTGTAACTTTTAGTCTTGTAATTTTCTAATTATGTTCTTTGTCAGCCTATAAGTTATTAGTTTTCTTAACGGCAATAACCCCAATTCTCTTTTTGCAATATAAACTCAGAATCATCTATCGCAAATCGGTTACATCGTAGAATTATATTTCAAATTTCTTCAGTATAAATTAATTAACATGAAGAGTTATATTTCCTCTGGTTTGAAATGAAACGGTAAATGCTTCTACAAAAAGCTATACCAACTCCTCTAAATGAATAACACATTTTTAACTGAATTTTGTATTCATAACTAATTAATTTAGCCAGGAAAAACTTAATGTGACAAGATATAATTAGCAACTTAACGTATCCAAATAAAACATCAAGCTCTTAATAATCCAGAAACAAAATGAAATTCAGGGGCCTCAGGATTGCATTTTGCCGAATTCCAATAAAATATATCATCTTGATCAAATATTACTATGATAAAAATGTAAGAATAGTGCAACAGCCTGGATAAAAATACATTACAGGTACTGGACTAGTAATTTCATCTTCAACTAGAGACAGCTTCCTGGATGTTCTCTCCCAAATATTTTATAACATTTATATAAGGTTGACATAACCATAGAAATATATGTCAAAATCTTATTTTAAACATTGGATACTTTGCTGTCAAAAAAAAAAAACATTGGATACTTTCAAATGCAAATGATGCTCGCTTTAAGCTTAGTAAGAGTCTATGTAGGTCAATTCTTTTCGACTAGAGTTTATCCCGAATCAACACTAGGACTCGAACGGGAGATCATTAGCTTAAGTAAGTTGTTGTAAGGCTTTGGAAATGACGGTGTTTGGTAAACATGGTTTTCATTTTTAAATTCAAGCAGATATTATTATGTGAAAATAGTGTTCCTAGACTAAGTTACCTCTTTTATCTCCGGAATTGCCGAATTAGATTCTTTAAAATTTTGCCATTTAATAGAGATATTGATATTTAGGACGTTTTTGGAGAGGCTCTGATAAGGTTTAGATGATTATCAGCCCTTGATTTTTCTGGCCACCATGGCGGGGCGGGGATTGCCTCGCATCTCGATTCTTATGTGGGCATTCTGGACATGATTCCTAAGGTATTGAAGATACAAATAGCTTTTCTTCACTTTCTCTTTCTCTCTTTGTTTTTCTCTTTCTATGGTTCAACATTGGGGAACAAAAAGTTGAAGAAAAGCTATTTGTATTTTCTTATCTTTCAAATCCAAATTTCTTATAATCAGCTACTAATGTATTCAAATAAAACATCGAGCTTTTAATAAACCAAAAATAAAATAAAAACCACAAGCCCCGAGATTGCATTTTGCCTAATTCGAAAGAAACATATCATCTTGATCAAATATTACTATAATAAAATGTAAGACTAGTGCAACAACCCAGATTTAAAGAAAAAAATACATTACATGTACTTGAACTAGTAACTTCACCCTGAACTAGAGACAGCTTGCTGGCAGTTTTCTGTATCGGAAGCTCTCTCTTCATCTGAAAAACTCGGAGCTTTTGGGATCAAACCGAGAACCTTGAACATGAGTTGATCGGCATCATAATCATTGTTAGGAGTAGTCAAGAGCTTCTCACCGGTAAATATAGAATTAGCACCGGCAAGAAAGCAGAGAGCCTGCTCAGCCATTGAGAACCGGACTCGACCAGCTGATAACCTCACCATTGCTTTTGGCATCACTATTCTTGCTGTACCAATCATCCGAATCATCTCCCATATTTCAACCGGCTGAAAAGTAAGTCAGCTGATTAATAACATTTAGCTTGCAAGTTACAAAAAGTAGTAACTATAAAAAGAAGCATAGCAATTAAGTCAGTTCTTAATGAGCTTCGCTCTGTTAAAACTGACCTCAAGAAAGTTCATTGAAACCACAAAAACTTGCTCAGATAGCAAATTATGCTTTTGTACAGTAAAGTGACTCTCAAATCTGAATTATATTAGCAAAAATTGATGTTTCAGTGTCTCGGAACCACCGTAACCTACACCAATGGCCACTCAACTTTGCCTTACTTCCTCTGTGGCTCCTGAACTATAAGAGTCTCTTAAGCTTTGATCAATCTAATATTATGCTTACCTATTGTGGAGCCAATGAAAATTATATTTCTTAACTTTAAGTCTTGCATTGATAGGGCATATCAATGTTGTTTGGTTAGGTGAGAAATTAATTACAGAAATCTGAAAACGAAAATTTGGAAACACGGAAATGTGGTTTCCATGCAAATGTGGTTCTAAATAGCTTTAATTCTTGGACTTGTCCATTTTGGCGTTGTGAGCAGTCATTTTGAGGTATTTCATATAGGATTTCTATGTTAGTAAAGTATAAAGTTCGTGGATTTTTTTTTTTTTTTTGGCCGGTCGTGAAAGTCATGAGACAGAAAAGTTAAATGATCATAGCTGTAATTTTCCCGAAGAACAACTATCCAGAACAAAACTTAAAAAGTGGTAGGTATAATCAAGGAGACAGTTGTAAAATTACACTAAAGCTGCAATGCACCCTTATTGCATTTTCCTTCAGGGTTCAGATAGCAAATATAGTCCGATAAAGTAAATCCAGTTGGTGTTTGCAACTTAACACTATGCATATTCATGATAAAATCCTCTAGCAGCAACAATTCCATCGTGTGTTGTATCAATTTTTAAAAAAATTACCTTCTGATGTTCAAGAGGAGTGCCTTCTACAGCTAACAGCGCATTGATAGGAACACTCTCGGGGTGAGAAGGAAGTGTTGCAAGCGTATGTAGTAGGCCTACCCGGTCTTCCGCGGCTTCTCCAAGCCCTATTATGCCTCCTATTAACACAAAATATATAGGTTTTAATTATATAACATAGAGAAAAGTTCTTATATGACATGTATGACGAAGAAAGCATACAGCTTCAAGGCAATGAAGCACCCTTTAGCGCAAACAAATGTTTCCACAAAAGTTCACTCGGACTTCAGAGCTGCTAAACTTTAAAAGAATCACCTGAGCAGACATTAATTCCTGCTTCTCTAACATGTTCAAGTGTTTTCAGCCGTTCATCATATGATCTAGTAGTAATAACGTTGGGGTAGTATTCTCTTGAGGTATCAAGATTGTGATTATAAGCCGTAAGGCCAGCTTTCTTGAGTTCTTCAGCCTGCTGCTTCTCCAACATGCCCAAGGTGCAGCAAACTTCCATGCCCATTTCCCTGGTATACATGTAGAGTAGCAGTGTCAAAATGGGCTACCATGTCATACTTGTGTTATGAATTATGTATGATATAAATGCAACAAAAATGATAATCGTGTTAACAGGTTTTGCAAGACAGTTGTTTTTGTAATCTTGTCAAAAACTAACAGCCCTATTGTGGAGATGCTTCAATAACAAGACTGAGAATAGTCCTATCCTCCAGCAATCACTTCTTTACGACTAGGTTCTCATAATCTTGGATTCGTGAGATCAACACTTGATAAACAAAATAGAGTAGCAATGAAGAAAAAACACATTGATAGATCAGCGCATGACGTTACAAAGTTGTGCATACATCATGAGGTCAGGAAAACGGTTACACTAGCTCAGCTGTAGAGGACAGCTGTCACAACAAACTTCTACATTCCGATATAGCTAAAGGCAACACAGTAAATATAATAAACTATAAATAGTAAAGAATTAACACACTGACAGAGCTTAACTACCTAACTTACTGGTCCCTGGTAAAGGCCAGTCTTCTTCTTCTTCTTACCCCTAGAGTATGTAACAACATACTACTTTACAGCTAATAATATCACCCATAAAAGCAAAGGAACCATAAAAATTTTATACTGATTGTCAACACAGGGGAAGCTTTTCCTTAAAAACAGAAAAGGATATAAAGAAGATTCTCAGATACAGAATACCAGAACTCTTTTATTGTTTGCAAAATGACAACGCCATTTTAATTGCCTTGGAATCTATCATATATAGCTTATGATGTATTGGATAAACCTTTACAAAGAAAAATGATTGTTTAAATCTAATGGCAACATTTCATAGGAACTATACAGGAAATAAGAATCTATCTCAATTTGTATTTCCTACACTTGGACAATAATTCAACAGATTCTCAACAGAAGTTAAGTCCAATTATATGAGAAGTCCAAATCACTTCCAATCACTAGAAAGACAATCCATTTTCTTCATTCCACCAGGTTTTATCATTTTTCAACAAATTAAGTAAGGTGCAGATGCTAGATTGAAAAGCAGATGATAAATACATAAAATTGATAATGCTGGGGTTTTCTCAATCTTTTTTCATATAGAACTGAACTGAGCACCATAGAACAACTGAACAGATTTATATTTCCAAACACTCGGACATGCTTAAGCTTAATTCCTTATTTCAAGATAATCATCACGGTACGTATTGCATGTATCTGATACGTATCTTACCTTATATCTTTTACATAATCTAGAATCTGGTTAAAGTTGGTCTTTCTTCCTACTGTGTCTCTCCATGCAGCACCCATGCAAAAACGTGTGCTTCCAGCCTCTTTTGCCTGTCATGAAAGGTAGAGCATATCATATACTACTTGGATTCTGAGCGAATCAGTTTCAGAAGAGAATTTGAATCAAATACTTCAGAAGAGATTATAAAAGAGAAACATTCTACCGGTTCACCCAACAGTGCGTGTACTTTGCTAAGTGTCGCAGGGACAAACCGAGGGGCTTTCTCCCTTATACACATACCGCCTAACTCCTAATTCTAAGAGTACAGAAAAACCTAAACCAAACTTGTTCACCATTTCTGAATACCATCTGCCAAGGTTCCCCTTTATATCAAACCTCGACTTCCATAATGGCCCCATAATTCCCATAGGAAGCCTTCCCTATGGAGACATCTGCCTTCATTTCCAAGGCCGGATGCCACCTCCTAGTCCATCAGGGACTAGGATTGATCACTTAAGCAAAGTGCCTATATATTCACAGGACCAGGATGGTGAAGATCCTATAAATCTTGGCGTTAGGAAAGAACAATGACTGAAATGTTCCATTCAACATGACTTGCTCTATCTTCCTTTAAACTGAACTATGCAAGTGCTTGGTGATAGCTTGCCTATGGGTCAACAGAAGACTATATCACTGTGAAGGATATTAACCACCAAAAATGTGAAACTAAATTAACCAATTAGGGCAAATGAACAACAGTCCTTGAAGTGCATTGTGTTTCCGAAAGTCCCCAAAATAATTCAACTTAACCAAAAAGCAGACAATTGCCCCTGGAGAATCAGTTTCTACACTCTTAGAGATTTGATCACAAGAACAAGAAAATTTTACGTAGTTCGGCTATTTTCCATGGCAAAAAGTAGCACCTAATTCATTATAATCAGCAAGGCGGGATAACATGAAGGAAACTTCGTCCTTTACCGAAATTCCTAACAATTAAATAGCATTAGACCCGATTACACCTAAAGTTCATCCATATATATATATATATATATATATATCCTAATAGCACACATTTTTAAAACTCTTGGGGCAGAAGAAAACAAGCAAATTACAACCCTTGCATAGATCTAAAAGTACATTCCTTTTTCCAATTAGAATTCACCTAAAGAGAAAATTTCCAATTTCTTTTCTGATTACTAGTAAACCAAACTAAATAGGATTCTAAACATATCGTAGTAATCCATAACCACTTGTTATTCAGTGTATTGGTCAACAAGAACAAAGCCTTAGTCCCGAAATGATTCGGGGTCGGCTATTCACTGTACTGGTCAAAATCAATATTTTTTCAATAAAAACTGAGAACAAGCACATGACCAAGCCCGAACATCCCAACTAGGTTGGCACCCCCGGGACAAGGCCAGGCACTCGAACCCAAAATCAATATAATTTCAACAGTTGAAAGACAAATTAAAGCACAACAGAAGGATGCAAGAATTAAAGGGGCACATACCCTTTTGGCAGCTTCCATAACATCATCTTTAGTCATAAGTTTCTGAGCTTTAACACCAGTCTTATACCTGGAAGATTGAGGACAATAAGAACAATCCTCACTACACCCACCAGTCTTTATAGACAAAAGTGTACATTGTTGCACTTCCCTGAAATTCTGAGCATGCCTATGAACTTGAGCCTAACATGAAAAAGAACCCTTTAATAAAAAATCCGAACTTTATCCACCATTACTCCAATATTAACTCAAAATAAGAAAATTAAATAAAAAAAATCCAAACTTTATACACCATTACTCTAAAATTACCTCAAAACAAGAAAATTAAACAAAAATAATCCAAAATTTATCCACCATTACTCTAGAATCAACTCAAAACAAGTAAACTTAAACAAAAAAATCCAAACTTCATCCACCATTACTCTAAAATTAACTCAAAACAAGAAAATTAAACAAAAAATCCAAACTTTATGCACCATTACTCGAAAATGAACTGAAAACAAGAAAATTAAACAAAATATAGAAATGGGAAGTACAAGATTGACTCACTCCATGAAAAAGGAGATCAAGAAGTGGAGAATCATAGACATCTTTGATTTCTTGACGGGTCCAGTCGGTTCTTGGACCTTGAGTTATGGTTTTGTCGGCATGGATTGAAGCAGCTGAAGATGAATATGAAGAATGGCATAAGAAATATGAAGAGGGTTTAAGGTGGTGGGGACGAAGGAGTGATCTAATGGGAAACATTTTTCTGGGTTTGTTTGAAAAATGTGGGGTGATTTTAGTTTTTCGTTAAGAACTAGGAGAAGATGGAAGGGAAGAGGACAAGAGGGAGGTTTTAGAGAGTGTTAAAGAACTCAACTAAACTACTCTCAGCTACCTAACTCACTCACTCTCATCTTGCTGTATTATTATTAACTTAGAGTCTCGTTCCTGTTACCAAAAAATTACCGTTTTGATTTTAATCACATGTTTGATTTTAAATTGTACCACTCATCTCATATTAGTTGTTATTTACAATGTATATATCATGAATTTAGGTGTCATGAAATTTAATAGGAAAAATGTATTTACCTTTATTTGTTAAGTTGCAGTAGTTATTTTTTTTAGTTACCAAAAAAAGTTAGTTAAGAGTAGACTTATCCACTTGCAAGCCTAAGGCAAATTACAGATTTCGATGAAAGTTTACAGATTAAGAGTTAATTTTTGACAAAATAGAAACTGAAATGCAAACTTTTCAAGCAGAAGATGAAGTGATTTACCACTTTGATCAATTATATGTGAATATGAAAAATAAAAATTGTAACGAATTAATATAAAACAGAATGAGTGTTATTTGTAGATATTTTACAATTTGAAGTTTGGAGTTATTATTTTTATGTTCATTTTAACATATTTTCTAAAATAAATACACATTAAATTGTTGAGGCAAACGAACTCACTAAATAATAATTTGATAGTTATTACACTTCTAACAAAAAGTGTGAGAGCTATGAGTTCGAGTCTAAAAAAAATCTTGTTGTTCTGAGTTGAGAAAAATGAGCGGGAGCAGCATGAAGTCGGTGTTCTACGCAAAGAGATACCATCCGATACAAGCCGGAAGCATCGACGGCACCGACATCCTCCCTCACGACTGCGGCGTTTACCGTGCTTTTCTTTGCTCCTCCGCCGCCCTCTGTAATCTTTTCTCATCCCTAACCTCCTTTTATTACTCAACAACACTATTTTTCACTCTCCTACTTCATTTTCAGATGATCCCTTCGGCGATCCCAACGTCACTGGAGATCCTTATTGCACTCTTTTCGTCGCCCGCCTCTCTCGTTCCACCTCCGAGACTACTCTTCGTCAGGCCATGAGCAAGTATGGTAAAGTTAAGAACTTGCGGTTGGTTAGGGACATTGGTAATCTTCTCTTTTTTAATTGGGAATCTCATGGTTTCGATGCTGATTTTTTTATTTAAAGACTAATGATTTCTCTCTTTTTGCAGTAACGGGTGCCTCTCGTGGCTATGGTTTTGTGGAATTTGAAACTGATAGAGAGATGCGACGTGCTTACAGGGTTCTTAGACTCTCTGGTTTTTGCTTTCTGCTTTACTATTTTGTTTGATTAGTCCCGTTTGAAAATGAAAATGAAAAGGGTTTTCTATTTCCTGTGAATCCATTTTTGTACACGAGATTATTATGTGTCTGTTAGATAGATATGTTGTTTTGAAGTCCCTGTCATGCCAATAGCAAAATGCAATGGACCTTTTTGCTGCTATCTGCTTATCACATAACATAACTTACAATGTATTGGAGGATATTATGTTGAGACTTCAATACTCCATTTACCCGTACTCCGGGGATAAGTTCTGTTGTTTATGGACCTTCCTGATGTGATTTAGCAAAAAATGAAATCAATTGAAACTATTTTATGCAGTTCAATGTTCTTTGGAACTTTTCTTATTTTCTTTGGTGTTTAACCTATCAAGTGTATTATCCTAGAGTGGATTAGTATGGCAACTGTAATCTAATTTCTTGTCGGTCCATCTTTGTGTAAACTGTTATCATGGTTTATGGTCTATGCTCACTTTAGGTGTCTGTAGGCGTACTCTTGCTAACCTTTATCAATCAAAGAAAGAACACTAAATTGTTCTATCTTCCTTTATACATTTGAAAATGATATGCCTTATGAGCCTCTTTCAGAAATACTTTTCTAATCTGCCCGTGTGGGTCTCTTTCCCTTTCTCTCACCGCGTCCTTTATGCAACATAGCTTTGAAGAGAATAGATTGGGTTGTCCGTAGAGTCAGATTTCATGCATGACTGTTCCTTGAAATTTTTTGAAATGTTTGTTTGAGTGGTAATGTAGATTAAGGACGGGGTAAGTGATTTCTTACTGATGGATCATTGAGGATTATTATCAATTTGGAAGCTTGTTATGGAGCTTAAAGCTGGTAGCAGCCAAGCTAGGGTGCAGTCCTCTTGATCTTTTGAGGATCATCTTTTATTTTAGATGAATTATTTAGTTGATCTTCCTTTGTCGGCCTTTAAATGAACAGAATATTGAGGCTCATTAATGAGAGAAAGTACAACTTGGTTTTTAGTGTTTAAGCAAAAGAACCCCACATGGACATTTTTATGGTCATTGAGTAAGTCCATACATCCGTGTCTCCATGTCTGCACACTCGAAACTACTATGGACATGTTGGAAACTACTATTCAATCCTTCAAATGAAATATTACATTTTGAAATTATGTTGGTTGCTATGTTTATGAAGTTATTAACTAAACTAGGAACGGATTTTTCAGGATGCTCATCATTCCTTCATTGACGACACTGAAATAATAGTTGATTATAACAGGCAGCAATTGATGCCTGGTTGGATCCCAAGAAGGCTAGGTTAGTTCAATCATTCACTTTTTTCACAACTTATACCTGTAAAAATAACATTAAAAAGCTTTCTATGTCCACTAATTGAAACTGGCCAGTACTCGCAAAAGTGCGTCCATGGGTTCTCATGATATTTCTTATCCTGGAGTAACCACAGCTAAATGACATGAATCTTGCAGGAATCATGATTTTATATGTTATTTTTAAAAAGTCTCTCCTTTGGTTTTGTTCTTTTCAAACAGGAGGCGGCCTTGGTGGAAGGAAGGAATCTGGACAGCTTCGGTTTGGCGGGCGAGAACGGCCATTTCGTGCTCCCCTGTATGTGACGTTGATAATTTCATGTCGTATTTGCAACTTTAAATATTGCTGGACTTCATAGTTTCTACCAATGGTTACTATAGACTTTTTCTATTATATAGATTTGTCATTTCTAGTTGTTACAACAATTGGATATAGATGCTAATCTATTTGGTGCATTTTGGATCAAAAAACTGCATCAAGGCTATGTTGTTTCTGTACTTAAATTGGAGTATTGGTGGAATTTTGTTCCTCAGACCTCTGGAAAATTATCATGTACATGTTTCTAGCATTGAGAATCATATGTAGGAGTAGGAAATTAGCTTTGTCTCCCTACTGTTACAAACACATTCTGCAGTTTCATTGAGCATGCTGTATTTCCTGGCAGCAGTGGAATAAAGTTAGTTTAGAAACTGACTTGATCTGTTTTGCTGTACCAGTTGGTTTTCACTTTGAACACTACATGAATCGAATAGTTTGAGCAACCCCTTTTAGGTTCTGGCTGGTTAACCTTAGTCTCGATAGTGTATCAATTTTCTGAATAGGGTTCTTGTATAATACCATTTTGAGGTTTCAGATGCAGATAGTAAATTTTGTTTTTTCATAGACATGGATTGAAAATGGCGTCGTGTTTATGACCTTATTTTGGATTGAAAATGGGGTGATTATGTTGGAAACACTCAATTGTATGTTTTGGTTTTGGTTTTCTGCTTTCGAGCTTTTTAGTGAAGCACCATTGTTGATTACAATAATGCTATTTTTAACTACCGGGATGCACCTCCTGAGTCTTTTAGGCTCTATAAGAAATAAAATGTAAATTTACAAACATTTTGTTTCAATAGGAACGGATTCAGAAACTTGATATGCCTTGATTTTTCTGATTCCATAGATTACATTGTCAGGAAAGAAAGCTATCATATGAAAAAATATTTGGCACAATCTGATGGTAATTTTCTGGTACTGATGGAATATTCCTTTTCACAAGGCAGGCAATCAGTTCCATTTGATGAATTAAAGAGGCTTGGCATTTCTCCACCACCTGAAGGAAGGTACATGACACGATTTCAGGTATTGTTTCCTACTTTTCCGTCTCCACCTAAATATTAAGGTGCATCTCATCTTGTTTCTTAGTTTTCTTTGATTCGTTCTAAGCAGTAAAATGTTGGTAACTTTTCAGTTTATTAGTGGGTATTTGAATTACCAAATGTTCATTTGAAACCATTCAGCTAGTTGTTTATCCATCTCACTTCTATTATTCAGGTTCCATCACCCCCCAGAAGACGTCGAAGCCCTATAGAAGGGGAAGGGATCTCTCCCATTAGGCACTCTGTTGACAGGGGTGGAAACAGCAATAGAAGTATCTCAGTAGAAAGGGAAGAACACTACCAGAAGAGGAGATCCAGGGCCACAGGAGAATACTCTGAAGAAAAAGGAGAGTACCATCAAAGAAGCTCTGTTGATAGGTCAGAGCGTTCCCGTAGGAACTCCATGGAAAGGAAGGACTACCGGCATTCAAGAAGTAGTACAGAAAGGGTGGAATATGATAGGAAAAAGAGTCCTGGAGACATGGAAGGAGTTTCTTACAGAAGGTCGTCGGATGTGGACAAATACCGACATAGAAATTCCAGAGATAGAGAAGAAGACTCGGAGAAATACCGACATAGAAGCTCCAGAGATAGAGAAGAAGACTCGGACAAATACCGACATAGAAATTCCAGAGATAGAGAAGAAGACTCGGACAAATACCGACATAGAAGTTCCAGAGCTAGAGAAGAAGACTCGGAGAGGCGCCATAGATCGGATAGACGTAAAAGGAGAAGATCGTCTTCTCAAGATGCAACTGCTGATTAATAATTCCTTGTGGTTTTTGGGTTGTCTTTCATTTGTCTGTTGAACTGGTTAGATTTTGCTTGTTAATTTTAAATTGCCTTAAGCGGGTGTTTTTGCAAATGTGAAAAGGCTTTCTGACTTGCAAAGGTAGCAAATTGTACTGTCATTCATGAAAGTTTACTAATTGACCCAAGTAAGTAACTTTATTAAAATCTAATAAGACACTCAGCAATTCCATTGAAAGAGCTTCAATATCGTTCGTAATAAAACCTCAAACTTCAAGAGTCTGCCGATGTATTAACACACCAAAGGTTCGATTCAATTCAACATAATTTACAAATGGAGATTTAAATGAGACATTAAAGGCATTTTAGGGTCATGGTATCTGCAGAATCCATGTGCATAATACCCAATTGAAAATGATTAGCTATACAAATTTTTACAATTGATGAAGGTTCAAGTTATCAATTTCTACAGAGGGAATTGAAACATTTTGTAAACTTTTGATAAGCCAAGGGAGTTGAGTCATAAAGGGAATTGCATCTCCAGCATCCTGTTAAAAGTCTCAGTACTAGGACAGCATCTCCGGCGAGACCCCAATGGAGAACGATATAATCCCAGTTTATTTTCCCCAAGAATTGATGTGGAAGACATACAACTTTCATGTATTATCAATATCTAGTTATAATACAAATTGTGGCACTGCACTAGTCGCTTAACATTCTCATATTACTGCAACAATATCGTCGCCCAGGAAAATATACCCTGCCAAGCGAGAATGAAATGGTAGGTGAGAACAAAATTCTAAAAGAAAATTGAACAGATAAACAAGAGGAATGCTACATAATATAGTCTACGAGTCAACAAGTTAGCATTGTAGAGGTAGAGGTGACAATTTTTGACATGATAACACAATTTATAGAGACAACTCGACGGCCACGATATAATTATCATTTTTCTTGCATTTATGTCATACATAATTATATGGAAAATATAACAAAAAACTACTTTGACCTTGTAACCCTAGATTGCCACTCATACTTAGGTGATTATCCTTTGTTCAACAATTTTTTCTTGAGGTAGAGTCTTAACTTGGCTACTAAGACAAAGGGGTGAAGCATAGACAAACACTTCACATAGTTCTTCTGACTAACAACTAAAAAAATCCAGACAACATCAAAGCTAATAGTAAACCGTTCATTAAGGTCAGAAAATTGTTTCCAAACATTATCAGTGTAGATTCCAGAAGGCTTAACATTTGCTTGATATGACTTAAGTAGATCGTAACCATACAGGGAAAGATGTAGAACACATCTTCCTAACTCTATTTATCTGCCAACTCAGTTCAAAGCCAAATCCACATCTAGTAAACAGATTTCAACATATTACAACATCCAAATCACTTAAGATGCTATAGCACATGATCTGAGTTAAAAGTAGCTAAAAACATCACCGCGACTATTTTAACCAACAAAAAATTGGGAGTCTTCCTGCTCGTTGACCACCTCAGTTTGCTATCATACTTCTGGTTTTACCAAAAGTAAAGTTATGCAATTTCTGTTACTATAAAGATTCAGATATGTAATACAAAATTCTTAAGTTGACAAGGTTCGGATGCATTCTACTGCGGGTAAGTGTACAATAAACTTTCTTCTTTCGTATTTGCCGAATTTTGATAGCCATGAAATTTCAAGAAGTGTGGAGTCAAATTAAAAAAAATGCAATTAGACTAATGAACATCACGCCCTTTGAAATCATGCCAGACAATGATTGCGTATAGTATAACAAAAACCTTAAGAAAATGGAGTAAAAAAGAGACGATAATGAAATAAATCCAATGGCAAATTCAACAAAATCAAATTTTTATCACATGATATCATTCCAATCATTTGCTAAGTCTTGATTATGAAAAGAACTAACCTTTTGGTCTTGCAACAATCTATGCTGCCATGATTCCCCATCAATAATTCCACTGTGATCTACCGGCTTAGCTTACATTTACTTCCTTCTTTACACCTTTGGTTCTACTTGCTTTTTTCACAGCTTTTCTTTTGGCTTGAATTTGGCGAACATATTCTGCCACTACGACATGGAACTTAGAACCAAGTTTACTTGATGAAGAAACAGTAAGACCAGCTTTCTTCAAAGCCCGAGTAACATCTTTCTGAGCCTTCTGGAAGTGCATATTGCAGAGAGATGGAGCATTTGATCTCAGTATAGGCCTTCCACATGTTATTGGTCCAGCCTGAGCACTGTAGACATGAGTAGAAATAATCATTACAAAAGTGCCCATGTCCAAGGAAGGCAGGCCACAGGATATCTTTTCATTGTCATTTAGCAAATGCACCAAGGTATTACCTTTGAAGATAATAGTATAATGGCCATAATTAGTTATCAAGTTTTACAGTGACACACAAGCGAGGTTCAAAACTAGGCTTCTGCTTGTACACAAACCTGAATCCTATGAGAGAACTCTCAGGCTTGAGAGGTAATTACACCAAATGAACCATTAGACCAGACTCTTGGGACTTAATTATGAACTTCCTATGGCTATTAGCTCCAATTTCGGAATTTAGCAGTGCAATTTATAAGAAAATATAGTAGAGACCGATACGAAAGAAAAAAGAAGTACAAACACAGAAGGCTGAATACATCAGCCCATGAACTTCACTCAAAAAACCAACTGATCCCTGAACTTCAAGGACATCTCACTAGCCTCTTGAAGTTGATGAACTTGCTTAACATGACATGATTAAACCCATACTGCTTCGTGGTAGATTAAACAGAGATTTAGACAGCTTTAAGTACATATCAATTTAACTAAGTTTAGGAGGCCAATAGCTCACTTTAAGGGAAATAGGTAACTTTAAATGAGCTTAGCACCTAGGGCTATATCGCCAAAAATTAGGGTTCAATTGGGTTTCTAGCCAAGTTTTGGGGCATCTAATGTACTTAGGAAAACAAAAACAAAAAGATTTAGGTACCATTACAACTTAAACTAACTACTACATAATAAAATGAAAATTTTCTACAGAAACAACTTGAATAAAAATCCTCCTGCTTCTGCAGGAATACTGGAATTAGTCTGAGAATGTATGAATTTCAGTTACCAGCAGACCAAACTTCTGCCCAACTAAAGCCATAGTCCCGAAATGTTTTAGGTCGGGCAACACGAACCATCATAACACACCGTGTTCAAATCAAACTAACAAAACACCAAAAATAGATAACCATAAAGACCCAAAGATTCAAAAAATAACCTCTTGATAACGTAACCGCAAGGCTTGTACAACTTCTGCTTAGCATCAGAAAGTATATGCAAATGACAAAAACTAGTCAAAGCCATGGCCTTTAACTTACACCCGACAAACAAACACCGATGATCATTCCTCACATCGAAACCCCCTTTCAAATTCAAACCCACATTACCATTACCATTGTTATTTTCCCCAATTACCTCCATTTCAACATCCCCCACATCTCCCTCTCCCTCTCGTTGCCCCAATTCCCGACAACGCTGTTCGTGATCTTCTTTAAACGGGCTGACACCATATTTCCAATAGTATTCTCTGTACTGGGTCTTCATCTCCTCCATTAGACCCCAGTAATGGTCTCTGTAGCACTTAGAGAGCTGTTTCAGGTTGAAAGACCGGCGCTTTAGAAGCTCGTGGCGCGTGATATGGGTGGCGCGTGAGAGGAATTGGTCCTCCTGGGAGAGGGATGGTGGTGGTGAAGTGGAATTAGGGTTAGGGTTTTGGGAATTGGGAAATGTGGAGGTGTGGGTTGGGTTTAAATTGGGGGTTTTGGGTGGCCGGGAAGATGAGGAGGGATGGAGGTGGAATTTGGAAGCCGCCGTCATGGCGTCGCCGGCGGTGGTCGGAGATAATTTTGGTGGAGGATATAGTTCAGGTGAGAGGTGGAGGAGATGTCAGGAGTTGGGAATTAAGGAATTGGGAGGTGATTACGTATATGCAGTTGTACAGTATTTTGGCGCTTTTTTAACGGTTAGATCATCTTTTGTTTTGATCCAATGGTCTATACGTAAATATGCATTTGGACTTTACACTTACTTCAACTTTACATTTCACTAATAAAATTATCATTTTCGTGGTTAACTAAGTAAAAATAAACAAACAACAATCTCAAAATGAAATACGTAAATGATCTCAAAAAAAAATCTACACATTAATATTTTCAGAACTTTTTCTCTCTAAACAATTATGTTCTCTCTAGAAAAAAAACACGTAAATGATTTCAAAAACAAAAATTTCAAAAATTAAACTTTCTTGTAGTATCACTTTCATGAAAGCTACACAAACAAATTACATAGTATTAAACCGGCCAATTTTACCAATACTAAAAGCGGTCACTATCTTAGTAAAATGTAAAGTTTATGTATCATAATATCAAGTTTTAAAGTTTACGGGTCATCATGTTAGTAAATGTAAAATTTGGAGACCATAAATGTAATTTACCCATGCATTTGGATACAATTGTCCAGGAGTTATGATATTCCAATTATTTAATATTTAGATATCAGTTGATCGGTTGAAAATTTCTGACCGACCTGACCCATTTTTATAAATATAATCTTGGTATGATGTGCAGTTAATGTTGTATAGTTGAACGCAACGTATAGTGGATGAGAAACTAGATTACCTGTTCGTCTATATAAACACTATTTGTATATGAGTCAAGTTCAGGTGAGACACCCCCTTATTGTGTGACAACTGAACAAGTGGCAATTTTGTAAATAATGAATTAGTTAACCTAGATTTTTTGTATGGCTCGAAAAAGTCATTAGCATATGGAACAACAGAAAAGTTCATATGAAACAATAGAATGTTCATATGGAACAATTTCATAATCCATTTGGAACAACACAATATTCTGTTGAACTAATATAGTATATGGAACAATAGAATATGTATTTGGAACAACAAAATATTAATTTGGAACAACAGAGTATTATGTTGAAACAATATAGCATATCGAACAGCAGAATATTTCATTTGGAACAACAAAATATTAATTTGGAACAACAAAGTATTCTGTTGAAACAATATTGCATATGGAACAACAGAGCAACCATAGAAAAATAAAAAAAATAAAAAATCGTTTATAAATAACAACAATTGATCTCAAAATGACCGCCTAATTAATACGAGTTTAGTGGTATAATTTTTTTTCAAAAAATGAGTTCGAGAAGAGCTGAAAAAATGTATTTTAAAGAATATAATTAAAATTATTTTTCTATCCAGTGACATCACCTCCTCTCCCTTCTCTCTATTTCTTTTTCATGCATATGAATATTTTTAATTTATTTACAAGTTTGTCACAATCCTCATATTTAATTACAAAAAAACTCCCACCCCATTCTCTTGTCACACGTTGAGGGACTTGTTTTTTAATAAACTCATTGTCACACTTGACCATCGCATATAATATACTACAGAAAGTGAATACAAACTACCAATGAATAGCTAATAAGGGTGTGTTTTGGAAATAAAATAAATTTTCTGTATCCAAGCCAAGTTAAATGGTCCTAGGCCACGGGTGGGTATGGGAGCCCATGCCCGTGTCCGATATAGTTTGAATCCCGCTCCAACATGTCTGAAGTTCGAACATAACCGTCAGTAACCGTCAAAAAACCTGCTCCTATAACCACTCACCCCTCTAAATTTTCCAATCATCCATAAAAAAAATGCAGTTTCAATCATGGAAACTCTAACTCACATATGCACTCTTTTCTTCCTCATCTCATCTTCCGCATTCGAAATTACACTCTCAGGCACGTTTTTCTCTCTTACTCTATATATTACGAAAATCAGAAAAGCTAACAACTTTTTCCTTCTCTGCAGATAAACCGAAAGTACCCCTTTTCGCCTTTGGTTGGTTAAACGATAATAGTACATTTCAAGCTGGTGATACTGCAGCCATCAAGATTGTAGTGCTCGGGGAGTTTGACAGTAAAGGGAATGCTTCTCTTGGTAGAGAAGCTTTCAAGCCGGTACTTACCGTGAATGACAAGGAAGGGAATAGTTCGTTTGTATCGGGGGTTATTCTTGATACTGCTGGGGATACTAGTACTTGGAAGATTGTTTTTGTTCCGATTAGAGTTGGGGTTTTTAATGTGTTTATCAATGATGATGCTTTCAATGTGTTTGATTCATCCCTCCATTTCAATGTTGTACCAGGTTTACGCCTACTTTCGCTTTCGAATTTTCTTTATGTTCAACATAATGCTTCGGACGTTTTGTTAGCGAAATAGTGTTATAAATTTGCAAGCTTTATGATGATTAATATCCGCTGATTCGTGCTGTTATGTTGGATTGAAGGGAAAATCTATCCATCCGTGTGCATAGCTTCATGGATGGGAGCGTTGAACGAGTTTGGAGCTGGGTCGGAAGCTGTGTTTTTAGTTGTTCCAAGGGATGCATTTGGGAATAATGTTTCTGCAACTGGAGAGGACTTAAGTCCTCATAATTTTACTTTGTCTGCACTTTATGAAAATGGTTCCCTTGCTAGTGTGCCAAATATATCTTATATAGGTTGGAATGGACATGGCTTTATTGCCATCGAGTTCATTGCAGCGACAGCCGGAATCCTGCTTTTGGATGTCAAAGGAGGGAATCAGACGTTGAATGGCTCTCCACTTCCGTTTGAAGTCAATCCAGGTGATGTGCTATATTTTCTATTGTTTGCTCGTCCATGTTTTCGCTCTTTTCGTATTATGTAACTAAAATGATACATTTAGCTGTACATTTTGGTTCCGAACGGTTTCACTAATGACAAAAATTATACTCGCATTTATTTAGGTCCTCTAGATGTTTCCAACTGCCTGGCCATTTGGAAATTTGAGACGAATATTTGGCAGATTTTTTCCAAGATGGAAGTTTCAATACGTCAACAAGATCAATATGGCAACCTTGTTTCTGGATTATACGAATTTGATGCTGATGTTATCGAGAAGAAGACAAATCTCTCTATACCTATTTCAGATTTGCATTTTGAAGAAGTTATGCCAGGGACTCAATTGTTCTCTTTCAGTCTATTGGAACCAGGAAATTTTCTGCTCACAGTATCTGACATGAAGCACAATAGAAGCATCAGTAAAATGCCGTTTGAATATACCGTTTTTATAGGTAAGTGAACTTTAGTTCCCACTGATTGACATGACAAAGGTTGGATTGATCAAACACCAAAAGCATATCTAAGATATTTGATTTCTTGCCTCTTAGATTCTAAAGTTTAAAGTTGTCGAGTAACAATTTATGATTACGCTTCAGTTTCTGACAGTAATTAAATGCTATAACATCTGTCTGAAGTGAATGAATTTCTGATTGGATAGGTTATTGTGATGGATCAAGCAGCATCGTCAATGGTTCTGGTTTGAACGATTCAGTTGCTGGCGAGGTAGCACAGTTTGCAATCTATTTAGTTGACACATTTCAGTACCCTGCTTTCGTGGAAGTCCAAAGCATACAAATACAGATAGGTGACGAAAATGCTACTTATCGTGTACAGCCAAGCATTCAACCACTAATTAACGGTACCTGAAGTTTAACAACTATTGGTTGTTTCTTATTGATGAGAAATATTAGTAGTCGTTAACAAAGATTGATGCATCTCTAATATAGGGAGTGAACCTGCTCAAGAGCTAAGTTTCAATGGAATTAGCGCACCAGAAATATCTCCTGCACCATCTTTTCTACCAAATAATATTGTAAGTTTTCCATTTTTACATGCATCCTTTAGGTTATTGTTCACATTTTAACTGTCTTCGTTTCATCTTCTCTTTCATTTAGTCTGCTGAACGCCCAAAAGTATTGGCAAGCGCTTTTATTGTGAGGTATAAGCCCGAGAGGGTTGGGATATATGAAATATATGTATTTTGTGGAAATGTTTTGCTGGGTGGCGATCGGGCGTTTAGAAAGGAAGTTAAAGCAGGTATATTCAGTTGGTTTGATTGATTTTTCAGTTGGCTTTATGTCTGTTTGGTCCTGATATACTTGTATAGTATCGGTATGTCATCAATTTGTAACCAAGTTTTTTCTCACTTCGCATAGCCAAGGTTGATGTCTCACTCTCAAAAGTTGTGAAGTTTGATCCAAAGGTACCAAAGCTGATAGCAAATGGAATAGTGGTGCAACTGATGGATGCATTTTCTAATCCTGTCCTGTCTCAGAAATCACGGTTGAAACTAGAGATCGCTTCACTTAATAGGTCCGGTTTTTCAATTGGGATGTTTGTAGATAATAATGATGGGTCATATTCTTGTCAATATTTGACTAAGGATGTTGGAACCTATGAGATGTGCGTCTCAGTTGATAACATACATTTGACACCCTGCCCCTTCGGGGTCAACGTTTATAGTGGTAAGTTAAGACGGAAGCATTACATATAATACGCTCTTTTTTTAAGTTAAGACGGAAGCATTACATGTAATACGCTCTTTCTTTACTGCAAACTACCATGTGAACCTATCCTAGCATCCTCCCATAGCATATGAACTTGAGTTATCCTATTATTTAATGACAATATCAGGTATTTTGAGAATGTATTTTGAGAATTTTACTTTTATGTCTTCTAGCTGAATACTTTCCTAAAGCCTATGATGACGAAGTTTCTGTATGGGACGACGAATCTGTTGGTTTCGATGTTTTAGCAAATGACTACTTTGCCGGGAACAATGCAAGTATTGTTGAATCCTCCAAAGTAAGACTTGAAATCTTTTATTTTTTTCAGATTTTTCTCGTGTCCCAAGTAAAAGAATCCCATTACTTCTATGTTTCTAGTGGTTTCTATGTGCATTTAAGAAACGGACACTGTACATCTGTAAATTTCCTAACAAGCAGACTACATCCAAGCAAAAGTTCCCCGAAATTGTTAACGTGTAAATTCTTAAGTAATATTTAGAAGTTTACATCTATACTTTTGAATAGTTTGCATGGAAAGTTTACTTGATGTTTTATATTTTGATTTTTCAGCCAGAGCGAGGTTCCCTTTTACAGAATGGTCGTATCTTTAGATACACACCTTATCAAGATTATTACGGGAATGACTCTTTTACGTATACAATGTTGGATGTAAATGGAAATGCTGCTTCTGCTGCAGTTAAAATTTCTATTCTTAATATCCCTCCCAAGTTTTTTTCATATCCAGATAAATTACAAGCAACTGAGGACATTATAAGCCCCATAAACCGGTAATTACTTTTTAATTACTTAAACATTCATTTATGATCTCGACATTTTGGAGGTTTAATATGGATAACGTTTTCTTGGTGGATTTCTTGCTCTTGAAAGCGGTTCATCCGGATTCAAGATTAAGTATTCTGATCCAGTGGAGAAAATTTTGGTCACCCTGAGTGCTGGTTCTGGGACTCTACTTTTGTCTGCAATGCTAGTGCAATTTCAGCAGCCGGTTTGGGACACATTTTCTGTGAAAAGAGGTGATAATAAAGCTAAGAGTTTGATACTCGAGGGATGTGTAGAAGTTCTCAATGAAGCTATTCAGTCAGTTCAATATCTTGGGTACTGTCTACTTCCCTTTCAGTATAACTAACGGTATATTATGTATAATTTTTAGTCTTTCAGGTATATTCTTGCTTATCTTTGATATGTTTTTCTCTCATGTTATTCAGAAATCAAAATTTCAGCGGTGAAGATACTATTCGGGTTTCTGTCAACAACACGAATGGGAAAAATGACATGGAAGTTCCAGTTTTTGTGGAACCTATCAATGATCCTCCATATATTAATGTACCTAAGTTTATTTTACTGAAGGGAAATGACGAGAAGTCACTGATCTTTGATAAAGATCAAGACAAGTTTGATTTTTATGTTGGAGATCCGGATGTTGCCAACTTTCCTGGTATATATGGAAGCTTAATTTGGTTATTGAAGTCAGTTGGGACTATTTTAGTGCTTGGAATGGTTACTGCCATTGTGTTTCGAGGGAATTAATTGTGCTCGTGGGCTATGTTTCAGGTAGAGAGTCTCACTTCATTGTCACATTTTCCGTGGAAGTTGATGCTGGAATTCTGGAAACCACCTTAAGAGCTGAGCTCATAGAAACTACTGAGATGAAGCTGGCAAACAGTTATCAGTGGCAACCTCTTCAGACATATGTTTCCATCTCGAAACATTTTGCAGTGAGAGCTAATGGGATCAGATTTCGGGGCACAATTGACGACTGCAACCTTGTCATGCAACAACTATTGTACCATGTGAGTAATCTCGTTTACTTCGAAGTTCTGGAACTATATGCATATTGAATTTGACCGTAGATATTTGATGCATGATCTGGTTAACCGCATTACCAATATAGGGCTATATTTTCTTATCATTAGATAAATAAATTCTCTTCATAGTCCGTATCTATCCAATCCAACATAAATTGATTTCCATGTTCTTATCTTTCTTTTTAGAATAAGGAAGGTGAAGATGATGCAGTATTATCAGTGAAAATAAACGATATGGGACACTATGGCTGCTATTCTGAATGTGCTGAGAAGATATCAATGCCTCTGCATGCAGAGGCTGTTGTAAATCTTATACGAAGAACACCAATAAATTCATTAGCAGCTCACACCATCGGGTCAGCTGTGATAATTGAATTTCTAATGGTGCTTTCTCTTGGAGTAATTCTTCTATTCTTCACTTGCAAATGTGCATTTCTTCTTGTGAAGGAGAAAAGAAGTAGAAACGTCCAGAACTCCGAGCAGACCAGTGTGCGGAATATGCTGAAGGAACCTGTAAGTAACCCTCGGTATATATACAGAATTTTTTTTTGTTCATCTACTACTTGTTGATGTTTTCTTAACTTGTTGGAATTGCTTTGCAGTCAACTGACAATTTATATGAGAACAAAACATTCTTCACTGGGAATTGCTTGAGGCTTCTTTCACTCCGCAGTCGATCCTCTAACATAAGAAAGCAGTAGCTTCCATGAAAGCAAATTGTATGTTCATCTTCTGTAAGTATTCTCGTATACTTAGGCTTCACTGCAAAAGCCCTTCTGTAAGGCCAGTGGCGGAACCAGGACCCAAGATCAACTGGGGCTTAAATTATTTTTCGTGTACATTATTTAGTCTAACAGTAAGGGTATTGAATAGAGGAGATCGAGAGTTAGCGAGTGGCACAATACTGTTATTTCTCCGTTTTTAGTCTAACAATCTGTTTCTATAAGTTTGTCTATATTTATACGTTACATTTTGTACATGCTTAATATATCCTTTAACATTCGAAAGGATTTGTTGCTATGAAGCAATAAAATAGAGTCATTTCATTGCGATTTGTAAAAGAAGAAATGAAAATCCTAAGCGAAATATGATAACAAGTTTTCAGCAATTTTAAAAAAGACATTAAAGTGAATATGTAAACTTATGTTGTATCACTTTGATTTTGTATAAGGCTGCTTGATTCTGAAAAGTCAACTGATATTAAATCTGATTCCCCCCCGTCCTTTCCCATCGATTCTCCTGGATAGAAAACGGGCCTAGGAGGCAATTTGAGGTTCTGCAAATCTGCTTCAAGCATTTCTACTACTTTGTTCATTGGAGGGCGATCGGAAGGGTGCATTTGGATACACCATAAACCTGTCATAATCATTTTCCTAGCGATTTCATTCTCTTCTTCCGTTGAATTTTCAATTTCTAGTTTCCCATCTGAGAGTTTATCGTAAACCCAAAATGGATAGTAGATTTGGCTTAAGTTATCTATTGATGCATCCTCATCAAGAACTTTTAAGTTCTTCCTTTTGCCTGCCATTTCCAATAGCAACATTCCAAAACTGTACACGTCTGCTTTGTACGAGACACGTCCAATATTCTTGTAAAACAACTCTGGTGCCATGTATCCTATTGTTCCCCTTGCAGCTGTTAGAGATGCAATGCTTCCTCTTGTTGGATACAATTTGGCGAGCCCAAAATCTGAAACCTTTGGAGTGAAATTTTCATTGAGAAGAATATTGTGAGGCTTAATATCAAAATGAAGAATTTGAATGTCGCAACCTCTATGGAGATATTCAATACCACGAGCAACTCCAAGAGAAATCTCATATAGTTTTGCCCAACTTAAAGAGATGGATCTTTCTGGACTAAAAATATGACTATCAAGAGATCCATTAGACATGAATTCGTATACGAGACAATGGTTTGATCCCTCAGAACAAAAACCAATCAGTCTCACAATATTAGCATGATGGATCCTTCCAATGGTTGCGACTTCATTGATAAAATCTTGTCCATTGGCCTTAGATTTTTCTAACATCTTTACTGCAGCAAATTGTCCACTACGAAGTTTTGCTTTATAGACGGAACCAAAGCCTCCTTTACCCAACATTTCCTTGAAGCCTCCTGTCATCTTCTTGATGTCTGAGTAACCATATCTTATTGGCATAAAGTTGTTTTGAGTTTGTAAGAATTCTTCAATTGTGGTGTATCCTGATAAATGTCTCCTTCGCCATTTATAGATTAAAAATGCAGCAACAAAAGGAGCTCCACATAAAGCTCTTGCAGCAAACAACATGCCTGAATGAAGAGTTTAAAAGGCATAAGGTAAAGTGTATTTTTCACACAAGTGTCTCACGGTGTACAGCTTTTGTAAAAATGTAAGGAAAAGTGTGCTTACAGAGACCAGGCACCACATAAACTAGTATCGCTGAGGAAAACATGAATAAAACTATTGTTACAAGAAATATATATTAGTTATATTATGCTCGACTTGCGACGGAGATGTATGGAACTTACATATTATATAAACTGGAGTCTCTGTGAAACCAGTTTCTATCATAAGAAAAAAAGTACCATCAGAATACAATTAGTTTCATATAAGACATTGATTTTTAATAGAGACACGGATAAGGAAACCTACAAATTTCATACACTGGTAATTTAATATTCTGCAATAGATGTTGCATAGAAAATGAGTTATTGCTTGTAATTTTTTTGTGAAAATGCACAAATACATGACGTACCCGTTTTTAGGCAACGAAAATGGTCTTCGCTGTCTAGGTAGCATTGGCCCGGAGTACAGTTTCTACAGTTGATGTTGTGCCAGGAAAGCTCAAACCCAAATGCCATTCCCCTATGAATTTCAATGAAGGATGATTTAGTTGCGTTCTCCGAATCCCTTATTGGGAAAAGTGACTCCATTTCTAAGCTGCAACCGTCCCTCAAATCATACCCTTTAAGTTCTCCAACATATGCATAAGTATAGATTCCGTAATGAGAGAGTGAAGAGTTGGTCGAAGAGTTAAAACATGGACTAGTGTCCAAGTAAACAGAAGAGTTTACAGGATTTTGGCACTTGATTAAACCGAAAGTTTCTGCTGGTAACTTTTCCCAACTGTATTGCTTTTCTGACTTCTGTTTGTATTCATACAAGGTGTATGGATCTTCAAGACTAAAGCTATACCTTGTCAAAGGAAAACTCGGAATGGAGGAACAATCATCTTCATGAACACCGGCATCCACCAGACGGATCGTGAAGTTGTCATAGTTGATTGCCTGCACGTAATATTTTCCTCCCTCAAATAGATGCAAGACTGTGAAATTATTTTCACAAGATAGCTTATATTTATCGTCTCCACAGCCGATTGGATCAGTTTGTAGTCTGAAAGGGTAACTAACATTTGTTCTTCCACATACTGAGGGAGGACAATGATTTGTACCCATAGCAATGCCATTCTGAAACACTAGCAGGAAAATAAACAAGAACATAGAACCCGAAATGATTTGCTTAAGCATTGCAGGAGGAAGAAAATGGAGAAAATTGATCAGAGACCAGGTCTACATTGTAAGTACAGATACATACAACTTAAAATAATTTTGCTATCTTTATCATACATCACTTGCAAGATAATCTTTTGTTTTTAAAAAATAAAATTCTAAAGAGTTCTCCATGTGATTCCTATATAAAATGCCATTGACTTCCATAATCCAGCAAGATAATCTATTCAATACAGGGGGGACCCTTCCTTCTAATTATTTAATCTAGGCATTCTTCATGAAAAAAATAGTCAAAGTCAACGCATCACGACATCAGTTTCATGAAAGCTTCCTCTAAATTGAAGCTAAAACTGCATTCCTTACATTTTATATGGTGAGATGGTTGTATATTTCTCTTGCTTCATACTTTTTATTGCATTTTGCAGTTCTGTCCATGGACTGTATGTGAACGAGTGTAATTCCTCGACATGTGGGAGTAACGGGCCACTGGTCCGGTTTCCATTCCGGATCCAAGGCAAGCAACCACACCACTGTGGCTATCCTGGACAGTGGTTTGTTCTATCTTGCTCCGAGAAGAATGATACTGTTCTGCAGTTGACTCCTACATGGAAAATCTCCATCAGAAAAATTGACTATATATTTCAAGTCATCTCTGCATATGACTCTGAAGGGTGCCTTCCAAGAAGGCTTTTATATTTCAAGTATGAAACTACGTTATTCAATTGCTCTTCAGCAGATGAAAAACAAATGTACAGAATTCCCTGCCTTAGTAATCGACACTACGCTGTCTATGGTATTACTTCAGAACAATCTATTGGCGGGAACCCGTATCTTCTGTCGTGCACCAAGATTCATGATATTTCACCAATTCCGTATGATTACTTAGTTTACCAGCAAAATAATTTGCAATTGAGTTGGTCACAAAGTAACAGCACAGGATCTAAAACTGAATGCTATGTCATGCTCAAACCAGGTATGTATTTTGTATTTTTGTACTTGATTTCCGACAACTTGATTACTTTCTTTCGGGTAGTTGACTTTTTTGGACAACTAAAAGGGCTAAGGATGTACAAACCTCTATTGCTTCTTATGTAACTAATGACTCTTCTTCTATTGAGAAAAAGCGAACTTTGTCCCGTGCTTGCAGATTATACTATTGTGTCTTTGAACTTGGCTAAAGCATTAACTAAACAAATTTGTAATTTGCAGGGCCACCAACCAAGCTAATAGCAACTGGTTAGTGCATCCATTCTTTTCATATATGGTCAACCAATGGAAGTGAAGAGATGATGAGTTCTGTTTATTTTGTATACAGGTGCAACCTTGGGTTCTATTCTTCTTGTGGCAGCACTAGTTATGCTTCATCGGATGTACAACTCCAACAAAACAGACAGAGAATATCAGTCCAAGATTGACAAGTTCTTGGACGATTACAAATCTTTCAAGCCTTCCAGATTTTCTTTTGCTGATATCAAAAGAATGACAAATCAATTCAAGGATGAATTAGGCCAAGGAGCTTATGGAACCGTGTATAGAGGAAAGCTATCTGATGATATTCTTGTAGCTGTTAAGGTCCTTAGTAACTCCAAAGAAAACGGTGAAGAATTCGTGAATGAAGTTGGCACGATAGGCACAATCCACCATGTGAATGTAGTCCGTTTGTTTGGATTCTGCGCTGATGGTTTTCACCGAGCTCTTGTATACGAGTACTTGCCCAATGATTCCTTGCAAAAGTTTATATCCTCATCAGATACCAAAGCCCATTTCCTTGGTTGGACAAGACTCAAAGATATCTCTCTCGGCATAGCAAAAGGGATTGACTACCTCCATCAAGGATGTGATCAAAGGATCCTCCATTTCGATATCAAACCTCAAAACATCTTGCTTGACCATGATTTCAATCCAAAAGTGTCCGACTTTGGCTTGGCTAAGCTGTGTGGTAAGGATCAAAGTGCAGTGTCCATGACAACTGCGAAAGGAACTATAGGGTACATGGCACCTGAAATATTCTCTAGGAATTTTGGGAATGTTTCATACAAGTCGGATGTGTACAGCTTCGGAATGTTGGTGTTAGAAATGGTTGGAGGAAGAAAGATTGTTGAAGAAACAATGGAAAATGATGAGCAAATATATTATCCAGAATGGATATATAATCTGTTGGAAGAAGGAGAAGATCTAAGGTTGGAGACTGAAGAAGAAGGAGATGCTAAAATAGCAAAGAAACTTGCAATTGTAGGACTATGGTGCATTCAATGGAACCCGGTGGACCGTCCCTCCATGAAAACTGTAGTCAAAGTTTTGGAAGGAGAAGAAGACAACTTGCCAATACCTCCTAATCCTTTCAGCTCTGCCAGAAAGAATGCTAAACTGCCGCAAAGGCGCCTTCATCTAGAGCTGGAAATAATTTCAGAAATAGAGTAGTCATAAACGTATACTGCCATGTTGCTTAATATATATACTTATACATTGTGTTACCAAAAAACATAAAAAATACTTATATATTGTGTATAAAAGACCGCAAAGAAATGGAGGCAGAGTTACCACTCATCACGATCAGACATAAAATGCACTGCTCTAATTCGGACATGAGCCGAGACATTTGTTTACTGATAAAAAAACCTGAAAGAATAACTACCAAAGTCATTTACCATGATTATTTTTGTTACGAGAATTAGACCCTGAATTACAAGATATGCAAATATCACAAGTTGAGAGTCCGGTTCTATGCAGGCCCGTACTTAAGGATGTGCAAGGAGCCCAATTTCACAGGGCCTCATATTTGTAAGGGCCCTTAAATTCCACTTTTTTTTATCTATTCCTAATTTTGAGGTCCACTGTTAATCAAAGGACTTTATCATACTTTTGTTTGTAAGTTGGACTGGCCCAAAATCATTCTCCTTTAGTAGGATGGCAATGGGTACCCGTAAATATCCGGTGCTATCCGTTTCTAATGAAACTACCCATACTTGGTCTAAACGTGATAACGATTCTTGAACTGAACCTAATACCAAAACAAAAAAATGTAACTAATTTTCTAAACTGCATCGAATTGTACTTTTACCAATACAATTCTAAAGATTTTCAAATATACAAATTGTAGATATCTCATACTTTTAGGTTCTCATAATTTTATTTTATTTTTGATATTTTTTAAACAAAACATTTTTATATATTTATGTCTTTTTATATAAATAATAGAAATTTCTTGCACGGGTATAAAGGTAATCTAAGCTAAGCTAAGAAAGAGTTTGCTTGACATATTTTCAACTTCTTTATTTCTCTCTCTTTTTCTTTTTCAGTAGTTAACAGCTTTAAATACCACCTTTTCATCCCAGTAAATTCACTCATTCACCAAAACGGTGTAGTTTCCATCCAAACGGTGTAGTTTCCACCAAATCAAATCAAAAAACAAACTAGAAAAATAATAATTTCCCTTCTCCTTTCTCTTTAGCTCCCACACTTGACCCCCTCCCACATCCTCAACTACTCCACACCCCCATTATCGTTCCGATCTCCGCCGCCGGACACCACCGCCACTCCGCCACCGCCGCTCCCCCCTCCCACGCTCTCTCGATCTCTAATCCAGGTCAGCATGCTCTTCAATTTTGCATTTTTAAATCCCTAGCCCTAATTTTCATTTTAGGTCTCACTTACTTTTGGGTAATTCCCCAAATTGAAAATTCTTAGTGAAAGTTTCAATCTTTGGTCATGGGTTTGCTTGCATTGTTCCAAATTTTGAGAAATTAGAATGATGACTACTTACATTTGCTCTAGATTTGTAGTGTTTTTGATCTTTTTTCCCGATTTATCGATCTTCTTGCAACATTGTACTGTAAAATCTCTGTACAGTAATACACTTGGGACCTGACTATTTTTATAACAATTGGGTGGTTATTACTATATAGAGGTTTTACTGTGAATGTATAGTAAAACCTCTATAGAGCAATACATTTTAAACCAGACTAATTCTATAACAATTGGTTATTACTACGTAGAGGTTGGTACAGCAAAGATTCTCAACACTTGGAACCGGACCGGACTATTTGTATAACAATTGAGAGGTTATTTCTATAGAGAGTATTCCTGTATAGATGTATAGAGGTTCTACTGTCCTTAGTCAAAGTTTCAATCTGCGGTCATGGGTTTGCTTGCATTCTTCCAAATTTCATAAATCAGAATGACTACTACTAACATTTTGCTCTGGATTTATAGTGTTTTCAATCTTTTCCTGATTTATGGATCTTCTTGCAACTTTGTAATATAGAGTATTCCTGTATAAATGTTTTATTGTAATTGTAATTTTTTTTTTCTCACTGCAGATTTGAACTCTGGAAGTTTGATTATCATCGAGTAGAGCTTTAGATTAGATCACTTAATTGAAGTAGAGTTTAGTGTTGGGATGCTCGTAAAAGGAAGAAATTTGCGGGGTGTTATCCGAACGGATTGTTATTATCTTATGTAGTATTTAAAAAAGGGGGGAAGGTTCGAACTTTGAGACGGGGGACAAGCTTCTACTATCTCTTATGGAAGACATTTCCAAGTATATCCACAGTCCTGCCCATGCTGCAGTTGCACGGCGTGATTATGCAACGCTTAGGCGAATTATTTCGGCCATCCCACGGCTTCCCAAGGCTGGTGAAGTTAATTCAGAAGAAGAGTCCATTGCTTCTGAGGAACGTGCTGATGCTGTGTCTGCTGTGATTGATAGGAGAGATGTTCCTGGACGTGAGACTCCTTTGCATCTAGCTGTCAGATTGCGGGACCCAATTTCGGCAGAGATTTTGATGGCAGCTGGTGCTGATTGGAGCCTTCAGAATGAGAATGGTTGGAGTGCTCTTCAAGAAGCAGTTTGCACGAGAGAAGAGCAAATTGCTATGATAATTGCTCGGCATTACCAGCCTCTTGCGTGGGCGAAATGGTGTCGTAGACTTCCACGAATTGTTGCTTCAGCAGCTCGTATTCGAGACTTTTACATGGAGATAACTTTTCACTTTGAGAGTTCAGTTATTCCATTTATTGGCCGAATTGCTCCATCAGATACGTACCGTATTTGGAAGCGGGGCTCTAATCTCCGTGCTGATATGACACTTGCTGGGTTTGATGGTTTTCGCATTCAGAGGTCAGAGCAAACATTTCTATTCTTAGGAGATGGATACATTTCGGAGGATGGTAAAATGTCCTTGCCTCCAGGTTCCTTGATTGTTCTTTCCCACAAGGAAAAAGAAGTTACAAACGCCTTGGAGGGGGCTGGTGCCCAACCAACAGAAGCAGAAGTTGCCCATGAAGTGACTTTAATGTCTCAAACTAATATGTATAGGCCAGGCATTGATGTTACTCAAGCAGAACTTGTTCCTCATTTAAACTGGAGGAGGCAAGAGAGAACAGAGATGGTTGGTGATTGGAAGGCCAAAGTTTATGATATGCTTCATGTAATGGTGAGTGTGAAATCTAGGCGGGTTCCTGGTGCAATGACGGATGAGGAGCTTTTTTCGGTGGATGATGAAGAAAGGTTAGCAAATGGGGGGGACAAAGATGAGTTTGATGATGTATTGACTGCTGAAGAGAGGAAGCAGTTGGATAGTGCACTTCGTATGGGGAACTCGGATGGCCTTGGTGAAGATGAGGACCCTGGCGTTATTGAATACCAAGAAAATGGTTCAGGAGCGCCCTATGAAAATGGGGAATCCAATGGCTCCATTAAAGAAAAAAAGAGTTGGTTTGGTTGGAAGAACAAAGGTTCAAAGAACAATAATGATGATCCAGAAGATTCAAAGATCCTGAAGAAGTTCTCAAAGTTAGCACCTGAAGGTAGGCCTCAGAAACCAGTTGATCAGCAAAAATCATCACCTGAACTTGCTAGGGAGGAGGTGGATTGCAAGAAGGGAAAGGATAAAGGAAGCAAGAAGAAAAAAAAGAAAGGGGTAGTTGCTGAGCCTAAGCACGAGAGTGAGTACAAGAAAGGTTTAAGACCTGTCTTGTGGTTGACACCGGATTTTCCTTTAAGAACTGAAGAGCTCCTGCCTTTACTAGATATATTAGCTAACAAAGTCAAGGCTATTAGGAGACTTAGGGAGCTTTTGACAACTAAGCTACCAACCGGAACGTTTCCTGTCAAGGTAATCTGAGATATATTCTCTTGTGATAGTTCATTGCCATGGTGGCTGCATTTATTTATCAATTTATTTATCTTGGTCTATCACTGTTTTCTTTGTGGGTGCATGTCTATATATATTCTTTATGACATTTAATGTCTATCTATTAAATTCATCAACCAATCAAACAAAAATACATAATAGGATACATAGTAGGCGCTACCAAAAAACAGCTAAGCCTATGCTTTAGATGTGTCATTTATTGGCTTGTTCTACATAGTTATTTTGTTTAATTGGGTGACTTAACATAGGGTTTATTGTTCATATGTGCTGTTATTCGTGAAGATACGGAAGAAAACCTAACATAACCTAGTTTGGCTTGGTATTTGTTATGGCAGCGTATCTTTCCTAATTAGCTTTCCTATTAGTTAGGCGATAGCTTCCATGCTATATTGGCATAAAGACGTTTGATTAATTGTTTAGACAACTTATCGTTGAGCAGAACATTTATATTTACCTAAAAATTACTTTTGTATTGTGTAGGCAACATTTGAGGAAAAGGTAGAATAGTAGTTTTTCCTATGTTGGAACTATTTTCTATTGCAGTAACTTTTATCTTCTATAGGCAGCAGTTTTTCAATAAAAAGCATCGTGGATCTTGAATTAAACAAAAAAAATCAGAATTAGGTAGTTATCTCTCACAAATCACCATTATCGAGTCACGAGGATATGTCCGAAGAATAGGAAAACGAGGGAAATCAAGAGGATTTTCCTGTGAACAAACTTGTTATGAAATCTAATTCGCAGGCCCTAATAGTATTAATGCATCATAGGCTAAATCTCTTATCACCTAGACGTTTGTCTCTTGTAAGATGTAGAAAACTATCTTTATTTCCCACATATTTTAACATATCAATCTTAAAGATATTTTCTTACATGAATCTACCTATAGTTGCATGCGACATGCAGGCTTATATTCTTAATACATCATATGTATGATGGATATAATATTCAAGTAAGCCTTTCTTGTTGACTTATTATCAACAACAAGCTCCGTGAACATGATAATTATTCTCTTCTTTTCGTGCTTGAATGTCAACTGAAACATGTTAATGTAGGTAGAAGATGTGATGTGATGACTTGATATTCCACCTGTTATGTTGTAAAGTAGTGTCATTATAATAAACCACTCTTAAAGGAGATATTGCATGATTTACAAATTGAATCTCATTATAACATCCTTTATAAAATGCAGGTTGCCATCCCCATTGTCCCAACAATTCGAGTTCTTGTCACTTTTACAAAATTCGAAGAGCTTCAACCGGTGGAGGAGTTCTCAACCCCTCTATCTAGCCCAGCACATTTCCAGGATGCCAAGTCCAAGGATTCAGAAGGGTCCTCGTCGTGGATTTCATGGATGAAAGGGAGTCGTGGTGGACAGTCGAGTGATGGTGATAGTCATAGGTACAAAGATGAAGCTGATCCATTCCACATACCATCAGATTATACATGGGTTGATGCGAATGAAAAGAAACGACGAATGAAGGCGAAGAAATCAAAGACCAAGAAACATAGGAAACAGGCAGCAGCTAGAAGTGGTGATGCTACAACAACAAATCATTTGAGTGAAGATGCGGAAGAATAACCGAATTAACTACCCTAAGGTAAAGCCACAATCTTGAAATCCTATTCAAGGCAAGAGATAAGTTAAGTGCATGCATATCTGATCTTTATTCTTTCTTGTATGTGATCCTTTCACGAGGTATGTGTTAGGCAGTGTCCGTCACTTGTTGTGTCTCATTCCGATGTTATATTGTGTATGTGATGTGAAATTGAAGAGGAGCAAAGTTTCCCCTTTTTTTGTGCATTTAGTAAGATTCATTCTTTAGACGTTAATCTTTGTATCAAAATCAGTTTGATTATCAAGCTTACAGTTGGGTGATTGGTATTCTTTTTTCCTCGGTCAGTTCGACCGACCAGCACTGTTGTGGAAATTTGGAATGGAGAAATGATTGCAGTTTTTTTGTTTCTATTTGTTTTTCCTCGTCCATTCCGACCAGCAGCACTGTTTATTTATACATTGTTTTGCATATTTGTTTGTTGTCTTAAAATGTCAACTGATTAACTTGTGCTAATAGAGTTTAAGCCGCAGAAAATTTAGTTAGTTTGGGAGTTTCATGTCACAAAGTGATTTTGTTTTGCGGTGAAGTGAATCTTCCTTTTATTATATGTATGGAAATGAACTGAAATTCAATACTTATTGTCTTGTTAGTTTTTTTGTATATTTTCTCGCTATTCCTCGGCAACACTAGCCCGTATCTTTTAGCTGTTCTAGCCCATCCTTATCAATCCTTAAAACAGGAACTTCTAAGCCTCAGGGGGATTAGTTTTTGTTTTTGTTTCTTTATCGACATACGGTCAGTGATATTTTAAATATGGCGGCAAGATAATTGTTGTAGCGGTCGAAATCGATGAGCAATGGGTTTATGGATAAGATGTGATGAAGACAATTAAGTACACAAAAACAGGTATTTAGCGTTGTGGCTGAGTTGTTCGAATTCTCTGTTCGTTACCGAAAAGTGAGGTTGTCCAAGCCATCAAAAGTACAAAACTTGAATTCAAGAATCTGAAATTAGCAGATACCTCGGCCGGGTCAGATCTAATCGGAACTTGCTATTTGTCCAAGCCTAACAAAGTGAAGGTGGGCTGTGCAGATATTTGGGCCTGCTCTCAAATCTGTAACTTAGCGAAGCTCAATGCAAACATCAAGGCCCACGAGCTAACAGAAATACATTTTTTTATCACTCATATTTTATGTACTATACAAATTTTAATGAGATAACTTTTTATTATGAATACCACCGGGTGTATACTAAAATTTCCCAGTTAGTCATTACTAAGAATAGTATTGTATACCTAAACTTCACTGTTTGACACTCATGATTCACGAAAAAAGTTCATTTCCTCATCAAACACCAAAATCCAACAAAAATATTTGTCTTGGCATAACTAAAGGGATTGATCTATTGTCATTGGGAATGTGATCAAATGATCCTTCATATTGATATCAAACCACAAAAAATCTTGCTCGACCATAATTTCTATCCAAAAGTTTTTCTTGCTAAGTTGTACAGTAAAGATCAAAGTGCATTGTCTATGACAACTGTTAAACTACGGGTTACATGACACCTAAGCTTCTTGAAAATGCTTTTTACAAGTCTGATGTTAAGCTGATAACTTTTTCGTATGTATTTCATAATTAATTAACGTTATATGCTAATGACTATTCTGCAAAACAAATATGCATTTCATAACTAATTCTGATAACTTTTTCATATGTAATTATTCACGAGTTTAATTTTTAAATCAAAACTTCAATTACCAAGTAAAAGCGTTTAATTTATAGAGTTCTATCGTATTAAGTCTTAAAAACCGATTGACTTATTAAACTTTAGAGACATAATAATAAGCTATTAAATATATTCAAAGTGACCAGCCAACTATTTCAACATATAGTATTATAGAAAAAATAAAAATTCAACATATAGTAAAAAATATATATTTTTTTGGTAACTATAGTAAAATGTAAAATCTGCAGAATGAAGGGTTGGAGGGTGAGAGAGTAACAGGTTTGCAAGGGTCTCAAATTTGCAGAATTCAGTTTATAATAAAAAAGCTTTAAATCCTATACATACTCACAGTGAATCATATGTGTTTGATACACATTTTTGTTCTGATCAGAGTTAACTGTGGTTTTTATTTTGTTTATCAATGATGATATTTTCATATAGGGCCAAGTATTCAAGTACAGTTAGAATCTGTTTTACTGCTCCAAATTGTTGCTTAAATTGTGTTTTCGGGGAATTTAACTTGAACTTATGGGCTATGTTTTTCGGTGAAAGTCGATGATGGATTTCAGAAAACTACTTTACAAGTTGAGCTCATACAAACTACTGAGCTGAAGCTAGTTAGTACGTAGTATCGAGTGGCAACGCCTTCAGACATATGTTTCTGTTTCAAAACATTTTGCAATCAAAGCCAAAGGGGCCGGATTTCGGGGCTCAATTAATGACTGCAACCTTGTCATGCAACAAAAACTCTTGTACCATGTGAGTAATTTCTTTCGTGTTGAAGTTTCAGAACTGCATATGAATAGATTTTACCAAGAAACATAGGAAACAGGCAGCAGCTAGAGGTGGTGATGCTACAACAAATCATTTGAGCGAAGATGAGGACGAATAACTGAAATAACTACCTTAAGGTAAAGCAACCATCTTGAAATCTTATTCGAGGGAAGAGATAAGTGCATGCATATCTGATCTTTATTCTTTCTTATTTATGTAATCCTTTCACGAGATATTTGTTAGGCAGTGTCGGTCACTTGTTGTTGTGTCTCATTCTGATGTTATATTGTGTATGTGATGTGAAATTGAAGAGGAGCAAAGTTCCCCAATTTTGTGCATTTAGTATTATGATTCATTCTTTAGACGTTAATCTTTGTATCAAAATCAGTTTGATTATCAAGCTTACAATGGGGTTTTCCCGATCCAAGGGATATGTGTTATACATCCATGCACCGAGATCCGTGATATTTCCTGAATTCTGTATAGTTATAACATAAGTGAGCAGCAAAATAATCCTTGGTACAAATTGTCTATATTGTTTTTCGAAAACTGTGGATATACAATTGACATACGAAATGACGTAAAATAAGATTAATTTTATCTCTATCTAATGAAAAAAATATAAAGCTGTTGGTTTGATAGTTTTTTTGTCTCCGTTATTTAACTAACACATTAGACATTCCAAACAAATTCGTCAATAAACTGAAGCAATTTCATATAATTTGTGCTTGCGGGCTATGTATTTCAGGCAGAATCACTCTTCCTTATCAATTTTCAGTGCAAGTGGATGATGGATTTTTGGAGAATGCTTTAGCAGCCGAGCTCATAGAAATACTGATCTGAAGCTAGTGAATGGTTATGAGTTGCACTTGCAGCCTCTTCAAACATATGTTTCTATCTCGAAACATTTTGCAGTCAGCTAATGGGATCAAATTCCAGGGCACAATTAATGACTTCAACTCTCGTACTACGTGAGTAATCTCTTCTACTTTGAAGTTTCAGAACTACGTACGAATTGAATTTTAGCATATATATTTGATGCATGATTTGACAAAGATGATATCAAAATGATAAGCAAAAGATAATGACAACTTTCGATATGTTAATAAGTTTCAAACGATCTAAAAATACAATAACGATAAATTGCTGAGTGCATCATCATCTGCTAGTAAATTTAAGTTGGATTTTCAATCAGGCTGCTATATTCTGAATCTTCAACTGATGATTGTTCCCAATCCTCTTCCATTGATGCTTCTGGATATATAAGAGGTCTCGGAGGTAGTTGCAGACCTTCCAAATCTCCTTCAAGCATCTCCACAACTTTGTTCATTGGGGGCCGAGTTGACGGTTGCATTTGTATGCACCACAATCCTGTTATGATCATTTTTCTTACCATTTCATTATCTTCATCTCTTGCATCTTCAATTTCTAAGTTCCCTTCTGAGAGCTTATCGTAAACCCAAAATGGATAGTAAAGTTGGCTCAAATTCTCTTCTGATGCATACCCTGCTGGAGCTTTCATGCTTTTCCTTCTACCCGCCATTTCCAATAGCAACATTCCAAAACTATACACATCTGCTTTGTAGGAGACACGTCCAATGTTCTTGTAAAATAACTCTGGAGCCATGTATCCTATTGTTCCCCTTGCTGCTGTAAGAGATGCAATAGTATCCTGTTTTGGATAAAGTTTAGCTAGACCAAAGTCGGAAATTTTTGGAGTGAAAGTTTCATCAAGCAGAATATTGTGAGGTTTAATGTCAAAATGGAGAATTTGTATGTCACAACCTCGATGTAAATATTCGATACCACGAGCAACTCCAAGAGAAATCTCATATAGTTTTTCCCAACTTAAAGAGAGAGACTTCTCTTGAGTAAAAATATGACTATCAAGAGATCCATTGGACATAAATTCATATACGAGAGCATGTTTTGATCCCTCGGAACAAAAACCAATCAATCGCACAACATTAGCATGATGGATCCTACCAATAGTAGCAACTTCACTAATGAAATCTTGTCCGTTAGCTTTTGATTTTTGTAACATCTTTATTGCAGCAAATTGACCGCTACGGAGTTTTCCTTTGTACACAAAACCGAACCCTCCTTTACCTAGGATTTCGCTGAAATTCTTAGTCATCTTCTTAATGTCCGAGTAAGCATACCTTATAGGCATAAGGTTATTTTGACCTTGGAGAAATTCTTCAATTGTGTCGTACATAGATAGATGTCTCCTTCGCCACTTGTAGATTAAAAAGGCGATCATAAAAGGGGTTCCACAAAAGCATCTTACAATAACATACACGACTGAAAAGAATTTATAGATGCATTCAGTTAAAATCATTAATCGGTCCCCACCAAATGGAGGATGGAGAATTAAAAATACAAACTTAATTTTATAATACATGTAAAGAAATGAAAGTGTGTAAAGGAGCTGATCTACGAGATAGCGTGGAATATAAGACATTGGCATTTTTAAGAGAGATTTTAGTATACTCATGTACCACGATGACGTGGTACTCCAAACCAATAAATGGTTGGCATATGTTACATCAACTAATAAAATTTTGACAACGTGTAATTAATTAAATATTTATTTTTAGTTAATAATTTATTAAAATTTTTTGACCCTAAAATAAAAATCCTAGACCCTAAATCATCAACCTTAGATACTAACATATGTAATGTGTCATCGAATTATTAGTTCAGAATAACACGTCATCCGTGCTCCAATAGTATTTTAAATTTTCTCCATTTATAATTAAATGAATGAGCAGAGATTAGACTATTTAGTTGATTAGTGATGACATTCGGATTCGCTTACCAGCTCGAATATGTAGTATAAAAGCTAGAAGTTATGTTGAAGTGGCCTTGAAAGGGTCACGTGATGTTGGCCCATCAAAGGCCCAGAGATCCAAGGCCCATCAAAGACTCATCAAACTAATAATTATTTTCCTACTCAAGGTGAGTGGCGATAATCTAGTCGATAATTGACCAAATTTAATTTAGTCGATCACTATTAGATTAGAATTTAACGGTGGAGATTAAAACCTAATGAAATTACCTATTTTACTTTAATTATAAATAGTGTTTTTTATTTTTTTTATTATACCCTAAATAATTCTGTAGAAACTCGTCGTCTTTAAGCGATTTCATTATATTATAATCATCACAGTTAAATTCTAATTTAATGATAATTGACCAAATTGTATTTAGTCAGTTATTAATTAGATAAACACGAACATAAAGAAAATAACATGAAATTAGGACAACATATTCATACTAACAAGTTGCTCTTACCAAGAAGGCCCGGTATGTGAAGGGGCCAATAATATCTTGGACCCCCGTAGTTTATATCCCCTGTAAAAGGACAAATAAATGGTTTTAGGATCAATTATATATACAAGTCCACGATAAATTGTAAAAATAGACCTAAAGAGTAGACTCAATACATAAAATGACACCTAGTGTAGGCTTAATGTTTATATAATTGTACAATTACAGGTATCGGTAACGTACTTTGACACTCTAGCTTATATTATCAGTCATATTATCTCCACCGGATGATTGTTGAGAGAGAACAAACAAATTATCTCCATCTACTGTATTTATATAACACTTCAAATTTTGTTGCTAAGTAGTAATATTTTGAATTATAATTGATAGTTACCTAAAACTTATGAACAAATTGAACTAGGAGTTGGTGCAATGGTCTCTTTTGACCGCTTTTTAATATGAGTGGTGCTCACCTAGTCGATGATTGACCAAATACAAATTGGTCAATCACCACTAAATTATGATTTAAGGGTGGAGATTCAAACCTAACGAAATCAACATGTTTTACTTTAATTATAAACAGTGTTTTTTTATTTTTTTTATTATACTCTAGATAGTCTCGTATCAACTCATCTTTTCTAGGTGATTGACCAAATTGTATTTGGTCAGTCATTGACTATGTGACCACAATTGTTCTTAATATAAGCTAAATTTCTTGCTCGAGTCATTTTGGAAAGTAAATTTGAGATTTAATACGTTCATAGCTTCCTTAACTTGTTTCAAAATTTTAATTGTCCCTTTAAACTTCAAAAATAACAAATAGTCCCATAGTTTTAAAATTTGATGTTTAAATGTTTTAATCTATTGTTTTCACGGATTCGGTCAATTTTTTAATTAGAGAGTTATTAAAAGTAATCAAACAAAAATTAAAGGGTCATTTATAACATTTTGACAAAATAATATTTACAATATCTGGATAAGAATCAGAGATTATTTGCTAAGTTTTTAGAGAAAGCAAAAATGTTATTTGTAATGTTTAAATATTTAGCTTTGAAGTTGTAAGGTGCTAAATATGAATCAAACATAAATTAGACATAAAGAGTGGAACTAAATACCTCTGATCTGCTCAAGTAACTTTTTCACGTTGAAAGTACCTTCATTATCAGCAACAGAAAACGAAAATCAAAATAAATACTCTTTCTGAATATAAAAAATAATTATTCAATTCCTATATTTTTAGGAAAAATTTAGTTTGTCCACATTTATATCTTTTATTTTGTGTGGCAAACAACTCCGCATGTTTATTTCTTAATGGTAATAATGGACAAAATAACTATAGAAAAACCCTTATCTCTTTAAACATTGCATTTAATTAATGAATAAATGTACATTAAAAAGTTTTATGAATAAATACTTTGATTTTTATATGAATAAAGAACTAACAACATCTCTTAAAAAAAAGACCTAAAAGCATTATTTATATATTTAAATATATGTTTGTAGAATAGAAAAATTAAATGTTTTTATCGTTTTATGCAAACAATTATTAGCGATTAGCTAATTAGCTAAATATTATTAGCACTCTTTACAAATAGTTAGCCAAATCACCAATCGATGGTTGGCGCAATGGTAACATGAAATTCTTCATAGAGAATTTTATATTAAGTTATTAGCTAATTAGCACTCTATATATTGTATCCATGAAATTAATTGAGTTCACATATATAATTTTATATAACAAGAATTTTATATTAGAGAATTGTAAGTTTCTTTTTATATAAAGTAAAGAGAATTTTAAGTTAGATACTATGATTCTTTTTCTTTAGAAAAGAATTGAGAATTTGTCTAATAAATAAATAATTAGTGAATATTTAATATAATTATAATATGCACAAGTATAGATTTCTTAGTGCATAAATGCCTTTTCAAATTTTATAAAATAAATTTGACTACATTTGAGGAAATAAAAAGAAAAGGTTTGATTAAATTTGATTATTTTCATTATCAATCCCTTGATTTTTCATATAAATAATAATGAAATAGGTCTTACGCCTAATTGAATTGATATACCGGCCCAGATCTGCAAGAAAAACAAATAATAGAAAATATAAGATAATAAAACAAATTATTTCTTATCTATTTCACAAACTAAGTGATGTAAAAAAAAAAAAACTTACCAAGAAATGCATCCACCAATTCACCGATAATACCTTCATTGTACAAAACAGAAGAATCTATTAACAATATATAATCATATAGTCATAATTAAATATGCAATAATCTTTTAAAAGGCTTAAGCATTTTTAGCTCTTCTTCTTCGTAAAGCACACTATCTCTCTAAACTTTGCAAGTGTCTCAGCTACTCACTCGACTTGCTCATCTGGTATCTCATATATCCAAAATTATATAATCCAACGATATGGCATGACATATTAATTGTTGTCTGGTGCAGTAGTAACATGACACTGTACTTGGTAGAGAGTTTTGCAAATCAGTTCCCACAATAATAACTGGAAGAGATTTAAATATCATAATTTTTAAACACGCGCGAAATTCAGATTAGTCGGCCTGTCATGGATTTGGAGCCTAAAGGAAACCAAAAAACAACATCACATGGCATGTGAAATACACACCCAATGATGTGGAGAAAGATAACTTCAACGCTGGCCAACCAACCAATAAGATAATTTCATGAATTGCATCACGCGCTACTATTTCAATTGATTTTTAATTGGTTGCCATGTTGTCAATTTGTGCTTATAAGATACAAAACAGGTAAGTTGAGTGAGCTAATTAATGTATAAGAAACTAATAATGTATTAAGCCATTTTTAAAAGAAAGGCCAACTTACTATTCAGCAATCTGATTATCCTTGTAAATGTACCTTCATGGATGTAAATAAAAGTTTAGTTAGACAAAAAAAATAAAAAATTACGATATTATTTACTGTCTGAACTTTTGTTATATGACGACAATTATTAAAACTTTAGTAACATAAATTAACGCATTAGGTGATTGTATCGATAACGATAACCACTTCATACGTACTTAAACGACATACCATGCTTCCATCCTATTCCATGTTGGAACGCATGTAATTTGACTGCCTTCCGCATGGATTAGGGTGGTGAATTTCAAAATAACGTGCCCATGGTAGAAATTTCAGAAACGGAAACAGACACGAAATGCAAAAACACTAGTGAAAAAGGAGTTTTGAGTTAGTTACATACCAACCAAATCTGTGCACACTGGATCTCCTGTTATAGTGTCTACATCGCACTTCCGGGAACTACAAGTAGTAGAACAATAGTAGTTTTGGCAGAAGAGCTCAAATCCAAATGCCATCTGCCTGTGAATTTCGACGAACGGTAACCCCCAAATATAATCTTCGACTGAGTGTTTCAGAGTCTTGGCCTCTATGTTGCAACCTTCCTTGAGATCCTGTCCGTCCATCAATCCCACATATGCATATCGATAGACTACTCCAGAATCCGTGTCCAACCTTTGAATACATGAACTTGCATCGAAGTATGAACTTTCACCGAAGTCTGTTATAGAATTCACTGGCTCAACGCACTTTATGAGTTTCACCGGCATCAGAACGTCCCTCGGCCAGATTCTGAAAGCAACATATATGTTTGAGCCTACTGGTTGACTCAAGTTAAGATATGATAATGGAAAACGAGGCATGGAGGAACAATCATCTTCATCAATTCCGGGATCCACAACCCGGATCGTATGATTGTGGTAGTTGATTGCTTTCACATAGAACTTTGCTTCACTTAGATATAACAAAGTAAAATTGTTTTCACAGGATAGTTCATACATGTACTCCCCACAGCCTTGCGGATCAGATTTCAGCCGGAAAGGGTAACTGATGTTGAGAATATTTCCACATGAAGAAGGACTACAATCTTTCTGGTTTATTTGATCACTGGAACAACACCGAGTATTCAAAAGTACAAGAAAAAGGAAGAGCCTTTTCATATTCATGGCAGGATCATATATCAGAGAACAAGATGATGATACAAATGAACTTCTTTTTTCCGGTTGTTTAATTTGTAAGCAATTTGCTAAGAAGTTCTTGCTTAATTTACATGTAATCACAAGGTAATGAGAGTTTTGAGAATTTTTGGAACGGGAAAAACCATGGGAGAGGAGGAGTATTATTTTTTGAAGCAATTCAGAACAGAGTACAAGAGATTCATGCAACACACAGACTCAATAATAGTCCTAATTCTATAAGCCGGTGTTTATCCAATCTCACAATTACTCTCAGTTAACTGACTAATATTATCAGTTAACAAAACATCTCTCTGCGCTGCCATGCTTTTTGTTCGTTGCTCACCCATATATATAAAACCATAATGCGATATAATACATCCAAATAAATAATTCAATATACATCCAAATAAATAATTCATATTGAATTATTCAGTCTAGCAATTGAATGCTAAGGGACCAAGATGGTGACTTCAATTAAATTCACGCGGCTTCAACAAAGAAATAGTGCAACCAACTTGTATTGATTTTCTGACAATACCATTTTTTATCCATATTGTTTTCTTTTACTTCAACTAAAACTCTTGAATTAATAATTAATATCAACAATATATAAAAGTAACATGCTGTATAGCAATTGATTGTTAAGAAATTAAAGAGATGGTTTTGTATTTTCTGAACTACTTGTTTTTCTTCATTGCAATATTGATTAACGGGAATCAGCTGGTTTTTGGAAGACTGGATCATATTAACGAGTGCAAGTCATCAACATGTGGGAGTAACGGACCACTGATCCGGTTTCCATTCCGAATTGAAGGCAAGCAACCGGATCACTGTGGATATCCTGAACACTGGTTTGTTCTTTCTTGCTCGGAGAACAACGAGACTCTTCTCCACTTGACTCCAACCTGGAAACTCTCTATCCACCACATTAACTATACATTTCAATTCATTTCTGCATATTTTTATGAAGATTGCCTTCCCAAAAGGGTTTTAGATTTCGATATCTCTCTTTCTTCATTCTACTATGTTGACTATCATAGCTTTGGTGATTATACATTATTTAGTAACTGCTCAAGAGAATTTCAGAATCCGTCCCCAATCCCTTGCCTTAGCAATCTTCACAACAATATATACGCCTTTCCTTCAGGATTGGATGATTTCGACAGAGATACCGGGGTAACTATGTCTTGCATCAAGGTGCAGGATGTTTCATCAGTTCCGTATGATTTTTTCTTTTACAAGGTTGACGTTCTTCGGTTGGGATGGTCCGTTCCACATTGTACATCTTGCGAAGAAAAAGGCAAGCTCTGTAGATTACAGAATAGCACCGTAGAATATCAAACTGAATGCTATGGAAGCCTCAAATCAGGTACACAAACTGTTATCTTTTTCATACAGAAAGGCACTTCATATCTTACATACTAATCGAGCCAAATAATTTTGTATATTGCAGAAAATTCAATAGCCAACCGATCTGTACTTATAACAACGGGTTAGTTGTCTACTCTAAACTACATAAAATTATCATGTTGAAAATTAAGTTTGTCTTGACAAAGAAAGTTCTGCATACAGGTTCAGTCCTGGGTTCTATTCTTCTAGTCGGAGCTGTACTTTTACTTTATCGGATTTATGGCTATAACAAGATGGAGAAAGAGTATCAGTCAAAGATCGAACTTTTTTTAGAAGATTACAAATCTTTCAAGCCTACAAGATTTTCTTATGCTCATCTTAAGAGAATGACAAACCAATTTAAGGATGAATTGGATCGAGGAGCTTTCGGAACTGTTTTTAAGGGAAAACTATCTGCTGAAATTCTTGTAGCTGTTAAGTTACTTGACAACTCCAAAGGAAACGGAGAAGAGTTTGTCAATGAAGTTGGAACCATTGGAAGAATTCATCATGTTAATGTTGTTCGTCTGATTGGATATTGTGCGGATGGGTTCAGACGAGCTTTAGTTTATGAGTATATGCCAAATGATTCACTTCAGAAATTCATCTCCTCATCAGCTGATGCCAAGAGGGATCATATTTTACTCGGTTGGACAAGACTTCAAGATATCGCTCTTGGCGTAGCAAAAGGAATTGACTATCTTCATCAAGGGTGTGATCAGAGAATCCTCCACTTCGACATAAAACCGCAAAACATTTTGCTTGACCATGATTTCAATCCAAAAGTTTCCGACTTTGGTTTGGCTAAGTTGTGTGGTAAGGATCAAAGTGCAGTATCCATGACAACTGCGAAAGGGACTGTTGGGTACATGGCACCTGAAATCTTCTCTAGGAATTTTGGGAACGTTTCATACAAGTCCGATGTTTACAGCTTCGGAATGTTGGTGTTAGAAATGGTCGGGGGAAGAAAGATTGTTGAAGAAACAATGAGAAATAGTGAGCAGATATATTTTCCGGAATGGATATATAATCTATTGGAAGAAGGAGAAGATCTAAGATTGGAGATTGAGGAAGAGGAAGATGCTAAAATAGCAAAGAAGCTTGCAGTTGTGGGGTTATGGTGCATTCAATGGAACCCAGTAAATCGTCCGTCCATGAAAACTGTTGTTAGAGTTTTGGAGGAGAAAGGAGAAAATTTGACAGTACCGCCTAATCCTTTCAGCTCCACAGCTTCATCAAGAACAAATACAAAAATACCACAAAGACGCTTTCACCCGGAGATGGATGTAATAGCAGAAATAGAGTAATCAAAAGTGTATGTCGTTAATAGATATTGTCAAAATTTCCTACAAATATCGAATAGATTCTTAGTTACAGTCACTAAATGATTTGTGCTGGTGTTATTCTGTATAAATGAGAAATTAAGAATTCATTCTTAAAAAATTTGGACCACGTAATGCTTATGTTTTCAAGTTCGGGAAAACTTTGATTTTAAAGCATTTAATAGTTCCGAAATGTTTCAGAAACCAAAACCCTTTGGAAACTGTGATTCTAGTTTGTGCTTGCTTGTTTTAGCTATCAACTTTACTTTTTATCTATTCTAGTCACTACATCCATCAATTTCTAGACCAAATCAAAAGCAATGAACAAACCGCGGCCTCAATTCTATCTTGTGATTTGCATTGTGATTATGCTTCAGTTGCTGATACAACCTATTTGGTTGACAAATTTTCCGTACCTTGCTTCATTCGAGTAGAAAGCGTTCAAGTATGTTTCAGGCAGAGAATCTCACTGCATTGTCACTTTTTCGTTGGACATTGATGATGACTTTCTGGAAACTACTTTACAACTTGAGCACATACAAACTACCGAGCTGAAGCTAGTTAATAGTATGGAGTGGCAACCTCTTCAGACATATGTTTCTGTTTCTAAACATTTGGCAATCAAAGCTAATGGGGTCAGATTTCGGGGTTCAATTAATGACTCCAACCTTCTCGTGCACATCAATTCTTGTACCCTGTGAGTAATTTCTTTCGCTTTGAAGCTTCAAAACTGCATATGAATAGATTTTACCATATATATTTTGATGCATGATTTGAGGTAGATGATATGAAAACCATAAGCAGAACTATTTTCAATATGTTAACAAGTTTTGAACTATTTTAAAAAACACGATAAACATAATAATAAGATTATATCATCAACCAAGCTTTTATTAGCAACCAATAAGATCATTAAGTATTCAACAGTTCAAAAACATAAAAGTTATGTTTCTTCCACATCTAGAATTAGAGACTGATTCGATCGTAGCACAAATATCAGATATCCCTGCACTTACCAAAGTTTATGATCATCTGCTACTAATCATTAAGTTGGAATTTCAATTTGAATGCTACTAGATTCTGAAAACTCTGTTGATGATTGTTCCCCGTCCCGTTGCATTGATTCCACTGGATACAAAAGAGGTCTCGGCGGCAGTTGTAGACCTCCCAAATCTCCTTCAAGCATCTCCACAACTTTGTTCATTGGAGGCCGCATTGATGGTTGCATTTGTATGCACCACAATCCTGTTATGATCATTTTCATTACTATTTCATTCTCTTCATCGCTTGCGTCCTCAATTTCCAACTTCCCATCCGAGAGCTTATCGTAAACCCAAAATGGATAGTATATTTGGCTCAGATTCTCTTCTGGTGCATCCGCAGCTGGAGCTTTCAAGTTCTTCCTTCTACCTGCCATTTCCAGTAGCAACATTCCGAAACTATACACATCCGCTTTGTACGAGACACGTCCAATGTTCTTATAAAATAACTCTGGAGCCATGTATCCTATTGTTCCCCTTGCTGCTGTAAGAGATGCAATGTTATCCATCTTTGGACAAAATTTAGCAAGTCCAAAGTCGGAAATTTTTGGAAAGAAATTTTCATCGAGAAGAATATTGTGAGGTTTAATGTCAAAATGGAGAATTTGTATATCACAACCTCGATGGAGATATTCAATACCGCAAGCAACTCCAAGAGAAATCTCATATAGTGTTTGCCAATTTAAAAACACAGGTCTTTCTGGGCTAAAAATATGGCTGTCTAGAGATCCATTAGACATGAATTCATATACGAGAGCATTCTTTGATCCCTCGGAACAAAAACCAATCAATCGCACAACATTAGCATGATGGATCCTACCAATAGTAGCAACTTCGTTGATGAAATCTTGTCCATTAGCTTTTGACTTTTCTAACATTTTTATTGCAGCAAATTGACCGCTACGAAGTTTTCCTTTATAGACAGAACCAAAGCCTCCTTTACCCAACATTTCCTTAAAACTTCCAGTCATCTTCTTAATGTCTGAGTAAGCATACCTTATAGGCATAAGGTTGTTTTGGCCTTGGAGAAATTCTTCAATTGTGTCGTACATAGATAGATGTCTCTTTCGCCACTTGTAGATTAAAAATGCTACTACCAGTGGCATTCCACATAAATTTCTTAGAGTGAGAATTGTACCTGGAAGAAAATTTTCAGAGCATTCAATAGCTAGGAGCAATAATCATTATTGAATTAACGAAGATTTCAATTTTTATACACTATCATCTTGTTAAGCAGCTAGCTCTTACCAAGTAAACTTAATGCATAAATGCCATATGTGAGCCATTTTATTGGGTCAACCCCCCAGTGGTCTCCTGTGTGGAAAATGAAAAACAAATTATGGGTATCAAGTGTTAGGAAATCGAGGATCGAATTCAGTGTAGACTATTGAAGAACTCGACTAAAAACACGAACTAACTTTTATTGATCAAACATAATTTTTACAAACCTCACACAACACTTATACATAGACATAACTCTATATTATATATATTTGCTACATTTAGTAGCACTACAACACTTAATTTTCTTCTCACATTTTTTTTTCTACTCTCTCGCACCATAACTCTCCATCTCAACCATCCTATTTATACTTGTTAATGTTGGTTACTTGATGAATAATAGCCTCAAATTCTATGCAAAAAATCTATGATATTTAATCTAATGAATTCTAGATTTTTCCCTTACTTATTAATCTAATTTTTTCTAGAATTCTCTTCACATTTCTAGACCCAACATTCTTGAGATATTTAATTACTTAACTCTAGATTATTCTACACTATTGTTAAACATTATTTTAATTTATTGTTTTAAATTAATAGTGCTCCAATAAATAAAGGAAGGTTGGTGAGAAAGTGCATCAACAAAGGAAGGTTGATGAGAGAGTGCATCAACAAAGCAGTGTTGGTGAGAAAGTGCATCAACGAAGGAGTCTGGTGAGAAGTGCACCGGAAAGATGTTTACGGAGAGAAAGTGCTCCGAGACGTTGTTTGTGAGGGGAAGTAATATGAAGTTTTAAATTAATAGTTAAGGGGAAGATTGTTAGGAATTAACTATTAATTTAAAACAATAAATTAAAATAATGTTTAGCAATAATGTAGAATAATTTAGAGTTAAGTAATTAAATATCTCAAGAATGTTGAATCTAGAAATGTAAAGATAATTCTAGGAGAATTAGATTAATAAGTAAAAGAAATATGTAGAATTAATACCTAACTATCTAGATATTTTTAGCATGCAATTTGTGGCAAATATTTGCCAAGAGAACCGACATAAATTCTATGGTTCTAATTCATGGACACCACCGGCATTAACAACTATAAATAGGTGATTAGAGTTGTGTTGGAGTAGGCATCAAAATAGATTTGGGTGTGGTGGAGTTGTGAGCTAAATATTTGTAAAAGTTTCTTCTTCATATTAATAAAATCAAGTTTATTAATCAAGTCCAATTTCCTAACATCAAGATATGTTGATATCAACTATAAAAATATTTTCTTAATTAAATTATAAAATTTCAGCATCAAAGTAAATAAAGTTCACAACCTAATAAAAATAATTTCTTGGTACTGAGCTTGCAACAAAATATTGCATGAAATTAAGAGAGCACAAAGGAGGAGCAATGAACATACCTTGTATTTGTTGTACTATGTCTAGATTTAGATGACCACCTTCATTAATTAAGAAATGATTAGTTCATAATTAAATGCAAAAAAAAAAAAAAAACATAAAATTCTACTGAAATTAGAGAAGATATATTTGGTCTATTGAGTATTGAAATAGCTCTTACCACATAGATTCAAAATATACACGCACCAATCTGCAAAACAATATTGTTTTCTACAAGATTACATATAAATCATAACAATTATAAATCTTAATATTTCATAAATGTATATGGCTTTTTTAGAAGAATACTAAAAATATATTTAACAATTACCTTTGATCGCATAGCCTAGAAGGAGGAAAACACCTTCGACATACAATTTCAAAAATATATAGAATTAACATCCACTAAAAGGAAAAATTCAATTAGTTGACTGGTTAAATGATTGAGGAAAGAGAAATTACCTTCGAATACGTCAATTTCAAATTCTTCATTTACTAAAAAAAAATGCAATTGAAGTATAAGCAAACATATTAGTACAATAGGCTACGAGCAAACCGAAATGTAATATTAGCAAAAGGATTTGAAAATGATGGTATAATGACAGGTAAAACATTGCATACCCTTGGTTGTATTTAGGCACTGAAGGTGGTCTTTGTTGTCGAGGTAGCACGAATCAAGCACACAGTGTCTACAGTTGATGGGGTGCCAAGAAAGCTCAAATCCGAAAGCCATTTGCCTATGTACCTCAATGAACGATAAATTTCTGTTCTTGGAATCCGTTGTTGGCAACATTAGCGACACCATTTCTAAACTGCAATCGTCCCTTAAATCACATCCTTTCATTTCGCCCAAGTATGCGTAAGTGTAGACTGTTTCTGAATGAGAGAGTGAAGAGTTAATACAAGGACTAGTGTCCAAATAAACAGAAGAGTTCACTGCATTTTTGCACTTGATGAAATTGATCATCTCTGCTGGTAACCTTTCGCCTTCCGACCATCTTTCTGAGTGTTGTCTGTATTTAAACAACGTGTATGATGGATCTTCAACCTCAAAAAAAAAGCTAAACATATACATTAAAGGAAAATTAGGAAAGTCACTAGGAAGGGAGGAGCAGTCATCTTTATCAACACTCGCATCCACCAGTTGGATTGTGAAATTGTCATAGTCGATTGCCTTCACGTAATATTTTCCTCCCTTAAATAGATGCAAGACTGTGAAATTATTTTCACAAGATAACGTATATTTATCATCTCCACAGCTGATTGGATCAGTTTGTAGTCTGAAAGGGTAACTGATATTAGTTCCTCCACATGATGACGGAGGACAATCATGAGCTGAATCCGATGTCTGAAACATCATTAGCAGCAGGAAAACAAACAGGAATCCAGAACCTGAAAACGGGAGCTTAAGCATTGTGGGAAATAGAGAAATCTAATGGCAGAATTTCGTTAATTATTTTTACGGATACATAATGATCTATGGAGTTATTACTCATTAGGACCCATCTTGTTAAATTATTGAGTCCGAAAGGAATGGTCAAAGTCAATCGTCGGATCGTGGCATCGATTTCCTGAAAGCTTTTTCCAAATTGAAGCTAAAACTGCATCTGCATCACAAGCGTCTATGTTTAAATACCAATATTGAATGCCATCTGCATCAATTATTGGAGCCATCATGTTAAACTTTTGTGTCCAAAAAGGAACTAGTCAAAGTCCATATGGCATTAATTTCCACAAGTCAACATCATTGTGATAATTTTTCTCTAAATGCCATTGAATTCCACTAGTCAACATCACCATTGTGGTAATTTGGCTTTATATGATCCAATAAATTCCATTGAAATTCCACAAGTCATTAGATATAATCTGGTGAGATGGTTGTATTGTACTACTTGTCTTTCTTCTTACTCTTCATTGCACTCCCCACTTCTGTCCATACGAATGAGTGTAAATCCTCAACATGTGGCAGCAACGAACCACTGGTCCGGTTTCCATTCCGAATCCAAGACAAGCAGCCCAACCACTGTGGCTATCCTGGACACTGGTTTCTTCTCTCTTGCTCCGAAAACAATGAGACTCTTCTCCACTTGACGCCTTCATGGAAACTCTCCATCAAAAAAATTGACTATATATCTCAAGTCTTCTCTGCATATGATTCCGATGGTTGCCTTCCGAGGAGGCTTTTAAGTTTTAATTTATCTGTTTTTCCATTCCAGTTTTGTAGTGATGGATTAGGATGCAATTACAATTTCAACTACACGATATTCAATTGCTCTCAAGCAAATAAGAGTGGTTATATTCCCTGCCTCAGTAATCCACACTATTCAGTCTTTGGTACTCGCTCAGATAACTTGATAGGTGGGTATATCCATTCTTGCACCAAGATCCGTGACATTTCACCAATCCCGTATGATTACATATATCAGAAGCAAAATAATTTGGGATTGAGTTGGTCGGATCCAAAGTGTACATACTGTGAAAGAAAAGGAAAGTATTGTGGATTACTAAGTAACAACACAAGATCTAAAACTCAATGTTATGGCAAGCTCAAACCAGGTGCATATTCTATATTTGTATATATTGCTTTGTTATTTTATTATTGCTTTCTATTGCAACTTCTTAGGTGTTCTGGATAATATGTTAGAAAAATGCTACTTCTGAAGTGAAGTTTAATAAAAATTAATTATTTAATTTTTCTAGTGTCTTCCTTTATATATTACACTAGAAAGAATCAAATGCTTACATTTTCAATCATAAAGATAATACAATTGTGTCTTTAAACTTTGCTAAAGCATTAACTAACAAGTATGTAATCTGCAGGGCCACCAACCAAGCTAATAGCAACTGGTTAGTGCTCTATTCTGTTCTTTGTTCATGAAATTGCATCGATTCTTTTCATATATGGTCAACCAATGGAAGTGAAGCGATGACGAGTTCTGTTAATTTTGTATGCAGGTGCAACCTTGGGTTCTATTCTTCTTGTGGTAGCAGTAGTTATGCTTCATTGGTTGCACAGCTCAAAGAAAATAGACAGAGAATATCAGACAAAGATTCACAAGTTCTTGGATGATTACAAATCTTTCAAGCCTTCGAGATTTTCTTTTGCTGATATTAAGAGAATGACAAACCAATTCAAGGATCAATTAGGCCAAGGAGCTTATGGAACCGTGTATAGGGGAAAGCTATCTGATGAAATTCTTGTAGCTGTTAAGGTCCTTAGTAACTCTAAAGGAAATGGTGAAGAATTCGTGAATGAAGTTGGCACGATAGGCACAATCCACCATGTGAATGTAGTTCGTTTGTTCGGATTCTGCGCGGATGGTTTTCATCGAGCTCTTGTGTACGAGTACTTTCCCAATGATTCATTGCAAAAGTTTATATCCTCGTCAGATGCCAAAAGCCATTTCCTTGGTTGGAAAAGACTCAAAGATATCTCTCTCGGCATAGCAAAAGGGATCGATTATCTCCATCAGGGATGTGATCAAAGGATCCTCCATTTTGATATCAAACCGCAAAACATCTTGCTTGATCATGACTTCACTCCAAAAGTGTCAGACTTTGGCTTGGCTAAGTTGTATGGTAAGGATCAAAGTGCAGTGTCCATGACAACTGCTAAAGGGACTGTTGGGTACATGGCACCTGAAATCTTCTCTAGGAATTTTGGGAACGTTTCTTACAAGTCCGATGTTTACAGCTTCGGAATGTTGGTGTTAGAAATGGTTGGAGGAAGAAATATTGTTGAAGAAACAATGGGAAATGATGAGCAGATATATTTTCCAGAATGGATATATAATCTGTTAGAGGAAGGAGAAGATCTGAGGTTGGAGATTGAAGAAGAAGGAGATGCTAAAATAGCAAAGAAGCTTGCAATTGTGGGACTATGGTGTATTCAATGGAATCCAGTGGACCGTCCTTCTATGAAAACTGTTGTCAAAATTTTGGAAGTAGAAGGAGACAACTTGCCGGTACCTCCTAATCCTTTCACCTCTGCAGTTTCAGTGAGAAAGAATGCAAAAAATCCACAAAGACGCCTTCACCTAGAGATGGAAGTCATATCAGAAACAGAGTAATCATAAATGTTGTTAATATATCCTACAAATATCAAATAGATTCTTAGGAAGTCCCTAATTAATGTTTTATGCTGGTTTTATTTTGTATAAATGAGTAATTAAGAGCTGGATCCTATAATAATGTTTTATGCCTGTTTCATGATTCTACCATATATATATTTTTTATTTTATTAAGTGAACAAGAAATTTCATTAATTGGAATCATAAAATAACAGATGAGAAATACAATCTGGAGGGACAGAACCCCACTCCATATGTCCTGGCATAGAATGGGCAGCTCGGGCAAGAGCATGGGCTACGCCATTCGCAGAATGTCCAACATAATTGACAATAATGTCACTAAAAGAAGAAATCAAAACCTTACAATCTTCAATGATAGAACCTAAGTCTTGGCTGCTTAAGATGATCAAAAACATTCATAGCATCTGACTCCACAACAATACCATCCATACCCCTACTTCTGAGCCAGCAAAAGAACAGTTCACGTCTCTCGAACCTAAATTCAAAGAAGAACACTCCCAAACTGCCCGAGCAAAAGAACAGTTCAAGAACATATGCAGAGCCCGAGCCACACAATTTACAAGTCTGAGATATATTGACATACATGCAAATCAGATTCTCTGCAGTAGGAATCACTTCATGACAGGCACGCTATATTAGATTTAAATCTTTGCAGGTAACTTCAATTACCAAAGCTTCTTCCAACCATCTGTCTCAATATGCATAAAGCCATTCACAAGCATTCTATAACAACTCTTCACTGAATACAACCCATGATGCTCATGCAACCGATACCACTCATTCTGCCATATTTCTTAATCTTTTAAAGTTTTGAGGACAATTCATAATGAAATTGAATTTTCCATTAGTTAAACCAAATCTAGCTGAAGAATCAACCGCCTTATTTTCTTTCCGAAAAATATGAGTTACTGCAGATTGCATAGACGAAAAGCAGGAGAGAAAATCTAACCAGTCTTGACAAACCTCCCAAGGAACAGTAGTCAAGCGATCACGAAACAGGATTAGCAATGTAACTTAAATCACAATCCAACCAAAGGTTAGTCCAGCCTTTGACCCGTGCCCTTTTTTACTGCAAAAGATTGCTCTAGGGAGTTCTGCCAGATACACAATAAACTAACATTTGATTCCATTTCCCACACAATATCTCAGCTTCCAATGTTCAGATATTTGCCATTTCCTGTTCATGATTTCTGGATAACAAACATAGTTTTGTTTATGTTCGATTGATATACATCTTTTCAAGAAAATGGAAAATAGTGTAATACACTGTAATTTAAGCAAACATTCAGAAAGTGAAAGCTGTAGCCACCACCACAATTATAACTTCAATATTTTGAAAATGATGAATGAAGGCAACACTAAGTTTATATAATAAGATAGAAAATGTGTAGCAAACAAGTTTCCATAAAAACAAATGCATGAGAACAATTCATAACGAAGTCCGAGCTTCCATTTGGCTGCTTGAATATTCTGCAAAATCAGTTGTAGTTAAAAGAGGTATATCTTGATCTGGACATAGAAGTGGTTTAGGAGGCAATTCTAGGCTTTCCAAATCTCCTTCAAGCATCTTCACAACTTCGTTCATTGATGGCCGATTTGATGGCTCTATTTGTATGCACCACAAACCTGTTATTATCATTTTCCTTACTATTTCATCATTCTCTTCAATTTCTAAATTTCCATTTGAAAGCTTTTCGTAAACTAAAAATGGATAGTAAAGTTGGCTTAGATTCTTTGTGGATGTACCCTCCGCTCTAGCTTGCAAGTTCTTTCTTTTTCCAGACATTTCCAGTAGCAACATTCCGAAACTATACACATCTGCTTTGAACGAGACACGTCCAATATTCTTGTAAAAAAACTCTGGTGCCATATATCCTATTGTTCCCCTTGCAGCTGTGAGAGATGCAATGCTTCCTCTTGTTGGATATAATTTGGCAAGCCCGAAATCTGAAACTTTTGGAGTGAAATTTTCATTGAGAAGAATATTGTGAGGCTTAATATCAAAATGAAGAATTTGAATGTCGCAACCTCTATGAAGATATTCAATACCACGAGCAACTCCAAGAGAAATCTCATATAGTTTTTCCCAACTTAAAGATACTGATCTTTCTGGACTAAAAATGTGGCTGTCAAGAGATCCATTGGACATGAATTCATATACGAGAGCATGTTTTGATCTCTCGGAACAAAAACCAATCAGTCGCACAACATTAGCATGATGAATTCTGCCAATGGTTGCAACTTCATTGATAAAATCTTCTCCGTTGGCTTTAGATTTTTCCAACATCTTTACTGCAACAAACTGACCACTACGAAGTTTTGCTTTATAGACAGAACCAAAGCCTCCTTTACCCAGAATTTCCTGGAAGTTTCCAGTCATCTTCTTTATTTCTGAGTGAGCATACCTAATAGGCATAAAGTTGTTTTGGCCTTGGAGAAATTGTTCAATTGTGTCGTATCCTGATAGATGTCTCCTTCGCCACTTATAAATTAAAAAAGCTACTACCATCGGAAACCCACATAAGTTTCTTAGTGTGAGAATCATTCCTGGAATAAATTTTTCAATGCATTTAATAGCAAGGCATAGTTAATCATAACGAATTAACAAGGTTATGCAGATAGGTCTTACCAGGTAAAGTCAATGTATAAATGGCATATACTAAAGTTGCGGTTGAGGGATTCCGGCCAGAAACCTTGCTATAGTCATAGGAGGAGTGCGTGAATCGCCAGGTTAACTTCACTTCTGTATGGATTATGAAACATAAATAATGAGATTGTCAAGATATGTCTATATCAGGTATAAAACAGAATGTTGTAAAAAACAAAGTGACTTGATTAATATTATTAATCTAACTAATAATTTTCTTTAATCTTCTACCACAATCCTAAAATAGTTCTCTCAGGCATTCAATTTGTTCTCAACTTGTTGGAGTCTATTCTTTAGTGTTTCTCTCAATCGGCTCGTGAAAAGCTCGTTAACATAATAAACGAGCTCATTGTGAGGAACTCGTACTCAAACAAGCTAGCCGAGTTTGGTTCAAAGCTCGCTAATAATTTTTCGAGCTGAGCCTGATAGCAGAGCTAAACTCGTTTACAGGCCTAACCCCATTGAGAACAACTCGTTTAATTACTTAGGCACGGTTCTTTTTGGCTTAATCTCAGCAAAATTCGGTTCATTTTCATTCAGTTCTATTCAGTTCAGCCAAATTCAACAAAATTTCTTCTACATTCAGCCAAATCCAGCAAATTCAGTTCAGCAAAGTTTCATGCAATTTAGTTCAATTCAATTCAGCCATAGAAAATGGAGCCTTAGTCTCTACTCGTCAGTATTAGGTTATAACACTTAGCTCCTCTTTGTCATCATGCATGTTAGGAAAATGCTCTTGCATAGCCAAGGTAGCCACGAGAAGGGAAAACTTCTCATGCATGGCGAGTAAAGCCATGTTCTTTATGTCTATTCAGTAAATTCCGTACAATTCAGTAATTTCAGTAATTTCAATAATTTTCATCTCAATTTGAAAGTGATTCTACATGTATGGTAAATCTGTGTAGGTTCAAATCGACGGAGGTTCCTTGGTTTGTTCCAAAAGATTGGTTGCATTGTTTACAAATGGTGTTCGTCTATGTATGCGGGAAAGAAACAGGGTTACTGAGGCTTTAGCTAATTTTGATCGTGCTAGCTCTATTTTTTGTTGTGGTCCTCCCACCCTGATTTTCGTAGCTTGTTTATTTCAGATAATTTATCTAGTAAGGAAAAATTTAGGGTTTGTTAGCTTTGTTTCGTTGTATCTAATTAAAAAAAAAATTATTTCTTAGATCAGTTATGTTCAATAAATTTCAGCCACAAAGAACATAATTTAAAGCAACCCTCACACATGCTTAGATAAGTTTCTTATTTTATTTATTTATTTGATCTGTCCACACGATATATTTGGCACAATGCTAAATTAATATGCACTTACACTGCAAAGACGTTCTCTCAGTTGTTGGCGTATTCTTTTAGGCTACATCCCGACACTTGATGTTCTTCAGCAGCGACATCTCTTTTACGTCTCTCGATGTGCTCTTTGTAAATCTGAATCGGAGAGTTTTCCTCATCTTTTTCTGCATTGTCCCATTGCTGCCACTCTTTGGCAGAGTATCTCTTTGCTGTTTGGGGAAACTATTAATAGAAGTGGTTCGGTGCTTAATCTTTTCACCTCGGCTTTATCTATCACTATGAGTTCTCAACTTCGAAATTTATGGATCGCTGCAATTGTTAACTGTTTTTGGCTGATTTGGAGGCTTAGGAATAAGGCGGTTTTTGACGATGATCCTCCTCGGATTCATGTTGCCCTTCGAAATCTTTGGCAGAGTTTGCGAGATGCAAACCTTTTGAACACAGGTCGTATGATTAATACGGTTCAAGAGAGAAAGGTTTTTACTGAGCTCAGAATCAATGGTCACCTTCCTCGTGCTCCTCGTATCATCTCGGTTCTTTGGAAGTCTCCAACAGTCGGTTGGATGAAAGCGAATACTGATGGGGCTTTATCAGGATCTCCTAGTCTTGGTGGTGCTGGAGGAATTTTTCGAAACTATAGGGGTTTTCCAAACGGTTGTTTTGCTTTCCCCGTTGGCGAGCAGTTTGCCCATATCGCTGAGTTACGTGCTGCAATTATGGCAATTTATATTGCCCGGGATAAAGGTTGGAATAACCTGTGGTTGGAATGCGACTCTTCTTATGTTGTTTCCCTCTTCAGAGCTCGATCTTGGGACGTCCCGTGGTCAGTTCGATCTGATTGGATTCGTTGTCTCCAGATGCTTTCTTCCATGAATTTTGTGGTTTCTCATATTTTCCGGGAGGGCAATGGTGTGGCGGACGCTCTTTCGAAGTATGGTCAAACGTGCTCTATTTTTGCTTGGTGGCATTCATGTCCTACTTTCTGTGGTACTTTGGTCTCAGATGATTTGTCTGGAAAAGATCACTTTCGCTTTTGTTAATTTGCTCTTGTTTGTTTTGCTGTTTTTTCCTTTCTTTGTGCTCTCTTGAGTCCTGGTGCTCTTTTCTTTTGTTTCGGAGGTGCCAACCTAGTTGGGATGTCCGTTCTTAAGGAATCACCTTGCCTCCGCCTCTTAATAATATATATGTATAAGTATATAATTTCCTTATTTATTTATTTATTTATAACAATTGTTTAATTGGAGTACATAGTAGTATCATAAAAGGTTTTGTTCATAAATATTCAAATAAAAAGCTAGTCACGGTTTAATCCAATTTGTAAACTAATTATTGTGTAGGTGCAAACTCCGAATCATTTTCATTTAAAAGTAAAACAAAAATTGAAAGCTTGTGGTCAATTTAAAAGTTGAGGCAGAATAGAGGGGAGCAAACTAACATACCTTGCATTCTCTTTAATATATCACGGTTTGAATGACCACCTTCATCAATTAGGAAAAGGAATTTGTGAACAAGAAAGTAAATATAATATACTAAAGCATTAGGATCCTATTAAAATGAGTTTGTAAAAATAGGTTTAAAGCATAATATATTATCTCACCTATTCAAAATATTATTATTTGGTGACATTTGTTCTTTAACTTTTGTCATTTTGGCTTCTGTATTATTTGGTCATATTAACTCATAAACATCTAATTCAATTGGTGAAATTTCACCAAATTTGTTTAGAGATTTGACATTACAATTATTCTTTCAAAAAATTATACTATATCCAAACATTATTTGTAATAAATTAGTGATACATCGTATATTTTAATATTTAGAGGTAATAGACCAATGTCTAGGACTTATTATTTTTAAAAAAGTTGGTCTAAAGTTTTTTTTTTTTTAATTAAAAGCGGGTGATGGAAGAAATTCAAACCCAACAAGTACAAAAGAAAGGGAAAAAAAAGAAAAGAAACTGAAAGGAAACTAAAAAGAAAAGAAAATAAAAAGAAAAAATAACCAAATCAAGCTGAGAACCGTATGAAAATCTGAACTTGTGTTTTCGAACCAACCCGAAAGTAAGTACGAGTATTCTGAGCTACGGGTGGCTCTATCTGACTTATTGAATTATATTTATCCTTTTGGTATTTGAGATTTCTATTTTAGAGCAAATATTTTCTATAAATATTCAACTGAAATATATATAATTAATAAATTACATGTGTTAAAGTCTAATTGGTCTAAATATATATAACTAAAAACATATTGCATCCAAGTTTATGTGGAGTGTCCGTCTCAAATTGAGCGAGCATGTAGACTATAGTTACTTTATTTTTAATTTAGTATTCTTGTATTTTGTTTTATTTACCATTAGATCTAACGGTGGATAAAATAAAATAATAGTTATTTTTATAAACAAGTACCATAAAATTTCTGTATAAATCATAAAATATGTTAAATGACCGAAATGCTACCAGATTATCAAAAGCCCAAATGACTATTTCTGGATAGAGCATTTAGCCAAATAATGCTTTAAGCCTCATGAATATTTAAAAGGTGTCATTTACTTAAAAGAATTGGCTCTTTCTGAAATAGATCTTACCGCCGAGCTCATAAATATATGTGCACCAATCTGCAAAACAATAATAGTGTTTTCTTTGTTTACAACCCTGAATTGTCATTATCATTGTAAACGTTTATATATAAATATATGTCCAAAGAACATATTCAATATAGACGGTATGAGTCAAGTTCAAATGAGACAAGGGTTTAGGATGAGACTAGTTTTTATGATGAGACAAGGGATATTTTTGTAATTCAATAGGGGAAGGTGGCAAATTTGTAATTAAATGAACACCCCTCATGCGTGAATTGAAGGGAAGGAAGAGGAGGTGATGTCATCGCTGATGTCACCTCTGGAGAGAGAAATAGTTTTAATTATTTTATTTAAAATGCATTTTTCAGCTCTTTCCGAACTCATTTTCCAAAAAAAAATTATACCAGTGAACTCGTATTAATTAGGTGGTCATTTTGAGATCCATTTTTGTTATTTATAGACGATTTTTATTTTTTTTATTTTTTTTATAATTGTTCCACCGGACTACTCTAATTGTTCCAACGGACTACTCTAATTGTTCCAACGGACTACTCTAATTGTTCCAACAGAATACTACATTTTTTTACACTCCCAGAGTGCATTTAAAAAAAATAATGAAAATATTTTGCTGGAACAATTGGAGTTGTCTGGTGGAACAAATGTAGTATTCTGTTGGAACAACCAAGTATCCGACTTGGAACAAAAATAAAAAAAATAAAAATCGTCTATAAATAACAACAATGGATCTCAAAATGACCGCCTAATTAATACGAGTTCAGTGGTATAATTTTTTTTGAAAAATGAGTTCGAAAAGAGCGGGAAAATGCATTTTAAATAAAATAATAAAAAAAATTTCTCTCTCCAGATGTGACATCAGCGATGACATCACCTCAATAATGCCCCTCCATGTTTTTAAAATTTCAAAATTGCCACCACTTTTTAATTCTCTCACACTAAAAAAAGTCTCTCCATAATGACTTTGGCTCTGTTTGGTGTTGCGGTTGCTGTTAGCTGTTGCGGTTAGATGTTGCGGTTAGCTGTTGCTGTTAGCTGTTGCGGTTAGCTGTTGCTGTTTGTTGTTGCTGTTTGCTAATAGTTGTTGGATAATTAGTGTTTGCAAGAATTATAAAAACAGTTGCTGTTGACATGTGAAAAGACTTATACGGGTATACTATTTACCAATATAAATTAATAATAATATAAATTAAAAAAATAAGTTGGGGTAGTTTTGTCAAAGTCTACTTGTGGTTTAAAATACAAACTAGCGTTTCACGAAAAGCTCCAAATTGGAGCTTTTCACGAAACGCTCCGTTTTGGTTCCAAAACTCTAAATGTTGTAGTTCCAAAAATATAACCAAACACCTATTTGTGAGCATATTGGAACAAAAATGCAATATGCTCCTACGAAACGCTATATGCTCCCACGAAACGCTTTACCAAACGAGGCCTTTGTCTCACATGAACCTATCTCTAGACGGTATTTATTAATCAAAACGGTATTTATAGGTCATGATTACTTCTTTTTTAAAATTACTTTATTTTTAACATCATTTAATACAGGTAAATTTAATACTGAAAACTAACAAAATAATAGAAAGTGCCTATAAAATAACCTTTAGCAGACACATATGTATTTGCTAAAAAAAAAAAAAAACACAAACATATATATGAATTTAAATTACCATGGACTGCAAAGCCTATTGTGTTGACAACACCTACAAAATATAACTGGAAATTATATACAATGAATTTTTCACTCAAAAATATAGAAACGATTAACTGGTAATTAATGTATAGTTTATATGATATCTAAAAGGAAAGCTAAGTTACCTGGCATAAAGTACATATACTTTGAGTCAACCTGACCTAAAAAAAAAGATGCATACAATACAATTAAAGTCATCAAATACAATAAATAAGATTGGTTTCTATAGTGTGAATTTGAACCACTCTTGCAAATATATTAAATCAGAATCCGATGTGCTATTTATTTCATCACTAACAAAAGATAGAGAATTGATTAACAGAATAATACAGTGAAGAAAAATTATCACTTTTAACATTTTCTGTATAAGTTTTCAAAAGAGTCCGAACTTAATATGATCACAATTCTCAAGATATAGTTGATATGATAATGAACTACGCCTTGTTCTTTTTTTACTTAAATTCATTCTTTCTAGGAGAAATAGCGGGGCATCCTAACTAGGTCGGCACTCCCTGACAAGGCCCCAAGAAAGATCCGAACCCGATTTATTAAAGAAAATAAAAGTGCATACAATGAAAAAAAAAAGAACTAATAAAAACGAAACTGCACAATGAAGCTAAAATCATCAAAAATAAACGATCTACAAAACTCTGGTAAAGTATTCCAGCACTGAAAAGAATCTGTAGAAGCACCAAATCGAGCCAGAGAGTAGGCAACGCGATTTCCTTCACGATAAATATGATAGATCACCACATTCATCATCGACATAAAGTTAAGACAAGCTAACCAACGTTGTTTTAATATCCAAGGAACATGGGTGGAACGACTCTTCAATAAATTCATTAAAATTAAGTTTAGTTCGGTTTATTTCATTTCAGTAAATTCAACAAAATTCATTTATTAAGTACCATGTAGATAATTCAGTTAAATTCAAATTTCTTTCACATGTATTGAGCCTAAATAGTAAGGTAAAAAGATCACATAGTCCCCTAACGTTCCAATTTCGTTGTATTGAATCCCCATGATATTTCTTTTTACGCGTTAAAATTAGTTTAATGTTATAAGACATAAGTTTTGATAAAAGAGACATATTGCAATCCAATTTACATAAATGAAATATAGGAATGCTCACAAAATGATCTTATAGTGAAGGATGAAAACAACACATACCCGTCTTTGGACCATATGGGCATTGAATATGGTCATTGATGTCTTGATAGCATATATCCATGCTACAATTTCTACAGTTGATTTGGTGCCAGGAAAGCTCGAATCCGAAAGCCATTTGGCTATGAACCTCAATGAAGGACGAATTTATACTCTTGGAATCCGTTGTTGGCAACATTAGTGACACCATTTCTAAACTGCAACCGTCCCTCAAATCATATCCTGTGATTTCACCAACGTATGCATAAGTGTAGACTGTTTCTGAATGAGAGAGTGAAGAGTTAATGCAAGGACTAGTGTCCAAGTAACCAGAAGAGTTCACTGCATTTTCACACTTGATGAAACTGATCATCTCTTTTGGTAACATTTCCCATTCCAGCCAAGTTTCTGAGTTCTGTTTGTATTTATACAAGACGTACGGTCCTTGTAAAAAAAAGTCATCATAACTTGTTAAAGGAAAACTAGGAATGGAGGAGCAATTATCTTTATCAACACTTGCATCCACCAATCGGATCGTGAAGTTGTCATAGCTGATTGCCTGCACATGATATTTTCCTCCACTGATTAGATGCAAGACTGTGATATTATTTTCACAAGATAGATTATATTGGTCATCTCCGCAGGTGACCGGATCATTCTGTAGTCTGAAAGGGTAACTGATAATTGTTCCGCCACATTCTGAGGGAGGACAACGATTAGTATCCTCAGCAAAGCCAATCTGAAACATTAGCAGTAGAAAAAGAAACAAGAATCCAGAACCTGAAAAGGTAAGCCTAAGCATTGTAGGAGGAAGAAAATGGAGAAAGTTAATGAAAGACTGGGTCTATATTGTACAGATACAACTTGAAATAAGTTTTGGAGTCTGATTACCGACATACTGTATTCAATAGTAAAAGTCCATGCGTGCTTCTAAATTATTCAATCAAAGTCTTGAAAAATGATGTTGAAATGTTATTGGTTGTCAACATCTTTGTGGAAAAAATGATGTTGAAATATTATTGGCTGTCAACATCTTTGTGGAAAGAATAATATTTCATACTTTCCTTATGTCTTTTTAAATTAAATTGTTGAGTCAAAGTCCATCCATTATCATGGTATCAGTTTCCTGGAACGTTCCCCTATATTGAAGCAAAAAATGCACCAGAAATCTGCCGATCAGTGACGGAATATTGGGACGAAATTAGGCATTTAGTAACAGAATCAACATGGTCGTATCATACTACTTGTCTTTTTTTTTACTCTTCATTTCATTCCCCACTTCTGTCCATACTAATGAGTGTAAATCCTCCAGATGTGGCAGCAACGGACCACTAGTCCGATTTCCATTCCGCATCCAAGGGAAGCAACCCCACCACTGTGGCTATCCTGGACATTGGTTTGTTCTGTCTTGCTTGGAAAACAATGATACTGTTCTGCAGTTGACTCCTTCATGGAAACTCTCTATCAGAAAAATTTACTACAAATCTCAAGTCTTCTCTGCATATGATTCTGATGGTTGCCTTGCTAGAAGGCTTTTGAATTTCAATCTGTCTGTTTCTCCCTTCCAGTTTAATGATCCTACGTATGAATTCTCTTTATTCAATTGCTCTTATTCAGCAGAAGATAACAACCGAGTTCCCTGCCTTAGTAATCTGCAGTATGTAGTGTATGGTCTTTACTCATATGTCTCTTTGGGCAAGTTCCTGAATATGCTGTCCTGCACCAAGATACATGATATTTCACCAATCCCGTATAGTTACTTGTATCAGCAGCAAAACAATTTGGAGTTGAGTTGGTCGGATCCAAATTGTAGATCTTGTGAAAGAAAAGGAAAGTATTGTAGATTACAAAGTAACAGCTCGCGATCTAAAACTCAATGCTATGACCTGCTTAAACCAGGTGAGTCTTCTCTTCTTCCGACTTGTGTTTTTTGAGTACATCCTGAACTCACAGCATTATCCAAATTGTTGAATTTCTAAATTATTGTTGCTTTCTCGAATTTGGCTAATGCATGTTCGTATTACGCAGGACCATCAATGGAGCTAATAGTAACAGGTTAGTGGTTTTATGTTTACTTTGTTCATTAAAAATAAGTGACAAAAACTTATGTTCTCGATATGACAAAACGAATATTTTGTGTACAGGTGCAACCTTGGGTTCAATTTTTCTTGTGGCAGCAATAGTTATGCTTCATTGGATGTACACCTCAAAAAAAACAAAAAGAGAAAATCAGTCCAAGATTGACAAGTTCTTAGATGATTACAAATCTTCCAAGCCTTCCAGATTTTCTTTTGCTGATATTAAAAGAATGACGAATCAATTCAAAGATGAATTAGGCAAAGGAGCTTATGGAACTGTGTATAGGGGAAAGCTATCGGATGATATTCTTGTAGCTGTCAAGGTCCTTATTAACAACTCTAAAGGAAATGGTGAAGAATTCGTAAATGAAGTTGGAATGATAGGCACAATCCACCATGTGAATGTAGTTCGTTTATTTGGATTCTGTGCTGATAGGTTTCGTCGAGCTCTCGTTTATGAGTACTTGCCCAATGATTCACTACAGAAGTTCATATCCTCGTCACATACCAAAAGCCATTTTCTTGGTTGGAAAAGACTCAAAGATATCTCTCTTGGCATAGCAAAAGGGATGGATTATCTCCATCAGGGATGTGATCAAAGGATCCTCCATTTTGATATCAAACCGCAAAACATATTGCTTGATCATGATTTCAATCCAAAAGTGTCCGACTTTGGCTTGGCTAAGTTGTGTGGTAAGGATCAAAGTGCAGTGTCTATGACAACTGCTAAAGGGACTGTTGGGTACATGGCACCTGAAATCTTCTCTAGGAATTTCGGAAATGTTTCATACAAGTCCGATGTTTATAGCTTCGGAATGTTGGTTTTAGAAATGGTTGGAGGAAGAAAGATTGTTGAAGAAACAATGGGAAACGATGAGGAGATATATTTTCCAGAATGGATATATAATCTGTTAGAGGAAGGAGAAGATCTGAGGTTGGAGATTGAAGAAGAAGGAGATGCTAAAATAGCAAAGAAACTTGCAATTGTGGGACTATGGTGTATTCAATGGAATCCGGTGGACCGTCCTTCGATGAAAACTGTTGTCAAAATTTTGGAAGTAGAAGAAGAAAACTTACCGGTACCTCCTTATCCTTTCAGCTCTGCAGTTTCTGCAAGAAAGAACGCAAAAATGCCACAAAGACGCCTTCGTCTAGAGATGGATGCCATAGCAGAAACAGAGTAATCATAATTGTTATGTTGTTTACAAGAATGTGTTCTTAATGTTTGATTTTCTATAAATGAGTAATTAAGACCTCGATATTAAAGAGCTGAATCCTATAATTATTTCTATGTCCTATACTTCTGAACCTCCTGAGTTCGTAACTTTTGTGTTTATGATTTTGTCCTGTTTCTTGATCTTTTGAATTTTTGAGCATGATTCATTGTTGATGAAATTTAAAGTGGTGTATATGATATTCCATTATGTATTTCAGTTTGCATTGTCAAGTATCTTAAGTCACTACAGATGTTAGATAAGAAAATTTGTGGAACGACACAACGTTCAGAAAATAGGAGGCCGGCTAAACTCCACGACAACGACCTCTAGTGAACGACAATTTTATCAAATGGAACCACAAAACCTGTAATTTACCGAGTATATTGATAGTTTCATAAACCTGTCTAAAATGAATATCTGAATTTATTGTTTTTCATCATAAATTTGGAAGGTTAATCATGTCATTTTAAATAAGCTTTGAATGAACAATAAAATCTATTCTGGTAGACCAATTGAAGTTTTTGTTGGATATATATTTCTTAGAAAAAGAATTCCTTGTATATTAAGCCACTAATACTGGTAATTGAAATCAAATAAAGTTAGGATTATGATAAATAATATTAATGTGGAATTTACAATAATAAATTAATCTGAATCGGATAAGAATAATTTGGATAAGAATTATTATATGATTGAAACGCAAGAAAATAAGAATTATAGTCCTATTCTAACTGCAGCACCATACTTGTCTAACAATTCATAAACTCGTAAATCCATAAATTAATCAAATTTATCCTAATCCAACTCAGATTAAATATAATCCACCCAACACTATAAATAATAGCCATTACAACGCCACAATTTATTTACATTCATTACTTGTTACACATTGTGAAAGTTAATATGGCTCCTCCTGTTCTCTCTAGTGTCTCTGGCACCCGCAATTCTGACGACTATGTCGGAAAGCTTAATTGGTATGTCGCGCTTACATGCATCGTTGGAGCGATGGGCGGTTTGATCTTTGGATATGATATCGGTATCTCTGGTATATATGCTATGCTTTGTTTTTACATCTTCTATACTTACTTGTTACATAAACATGCTATAGTTTTCTGTCACGTTCGCGTTTTAAGGAATGGATGAATTTTGCAGGTGGAGTTACTTCGATGCCTTCGTTTTTGCATAAGTTTTTCCCGTCTGTTTATCGGAGGGAAGTATTGGACACATCCACAAATCAGTATTGCTCATTCAATGATGCAAAGCTGACCATGTTCACATCCTCGTTATACTTGGCCGCTCTGGTTTCATCTCTGTTTGCTTCCTGGATAACCAAGAAACTTGGTCGGAATGGGTCAATGTTTCTTGGAGGTTTCGTATTTTTGGTTGGAGCTCTTTTGAATGGTGTTGCTCAAGCTACTTGGTATCTTATTGTCGGCCGTATTTTGTTAGGAGTCGGGGTTGGATTCTCTGTTCAGGTAGCTAATTGACTCTTATCCTAGTAACTAGTTTGACATATTGTTATTAGTTTAATTGTTCATTGATATGTTGACATTTCCTTGAATATTTTGACATCATTAATCTAGTGATGTATTTTCCATCAGTGATTACTAAACACAAGTATTTGGTTACTTTTTCGGAACTAATTACTTTGTTTCGTATGTGCAGTCCGTTCCGCTGTATCTATCAGAGATGGCTCCTTACCAATGGAGAGGCTCGCTCAACATATTGTTTCAGTTGCTAATAACAGTTGGTATCTTATGGGCTAATCTGATAAATTATTTTATGCCTAAAGCTCATGGAAGTCAAGGTTGGCGTTATAGTCTTGGAATTGCGATGGCTCCTGCTCTTGTCATAGTTGTTTCGGCATTCTTCCTCCCAAACACACCCAATTCGATCCTCGAAAAAGCCACACAAGCCTCAAAAGAAGAAAAAGATAAAGCCGCACAAAAAGCCAGACGTGTTCTGATGCGTATTCGTGGGGCTTCTAATGAGGAAATAGAGACTGAATTTCAGGACATAGTTGCTGCAAGTGAAGAAGCTAACAAGGTGGAAAATCCATGGCGAAATATCATCAAGAGGAAATACAGGCCTCAACTTGTTATGGCTATATTAATCCCAGCTCTCCAACAACTTACCGGAATCAATGTAGTCATGTTTTATGCTCCCGTCCTTTTCAAAATTCTTGGTTTCAAAGATAGTGCTTCGCTTCTCTCTGCTGTGATCACTGGTCTTGTCAATCTAGTAGCAACTTTTGTTTCCATGTGGTCCAGCGATAGATATGGGAGAAGATTTCTGTTTCTTGAAGGAGGAGTGCAGATGTTCATCTTCCATGGACTGGTGGCCGCTTTAATTGGAGCTAAATTCGGATTGTCCGGAGTCGCTGTGAATCTATCAACAGGGTATGCAATTGGTATAGTGATCTGTATCTGCTGCTTCGTAGCAGGATTTGCATGGTCATGGGGACCCTTGGGCTGGTTAGTCCCAAGTGAGATTTTCCCCTTGGAGATAAGGTCGGCCGCTCAGAGTATTGTTTCGGCTACCAATATGCTCTTCACCTTCTTAATTGCTCAATTGTTCCTTTTCTTGCTCTGCAAATTGAAGTTTGGACTATTCATCTTGTTTGCTTTCTTCATTGCTGTGATGACTGCTTTTATCTACTGGTTCTTGCCTGAGACTAAGGGAATTCCTATTGAAGAGATGTCCCAAATCTGGAGCAGACATTGGTACTGGAAGAGATTCGTCGATGAAGATGATCATGATGCCAAGAAAGTTCAAGAGATGACATAACTCATTAATTTCTGTTTGAGGACTTTCAATTTTTGTTTGTTTTCTTATTTTACTTGCTTATTTTAGAACCTGGTATTATGTTCATACATGTTTATTTAGTAGATTATTTCAAGTATTCTGTTATAGTGATTCAAATTCAATAATATTTCAAGTTGGTTCAAAAATTCAACAAGGGAGATTACATTTTATGACTTACATAAGCTAATATCAGTGATATGAGTTGCGAAATCCAGAAGTATATTTCACGGACTTGCAACTGAGCATGAATTTTCAATTAAACAACTTGATTCTGTACAAGTATCCGAAATAGATGACAGTTTTAACTCCATCTGTATTTCATCCGGATACAGCATAGGCTTAGGAGGCAATTCTATACTTTCCAGATCTGCTTCAAGCATCTCGATGACTTTGTTCATTGGAGGGCGATCACAAGGTTTCATTTGTATGCACCATAATCCCACAATGGTCATCTGCTTTGCCAGTTTATTTTCCTCTGCATTCTTATCTGTGTTTGTTGCTGCATCCCCGTTGCAGACTTCATCATAAACCCACAGAGGAAAGTAACACGATTCACTTGAATTTTCCTCCAACTTCTTCCGTTTTCCTGACATTTCTAGAAGCAACATTCCATAACTGTAGATATCGGCTTTGTAAGAGACATTCCCGATATTTCTATAGAATAGCTCTGGTGCCATGTACCCTATAGTTCCCCTTGCTGCTGTAAGAGACTTGATGCTATTATTCGTTGCATATAATTTGGCAAGCCCAAAGTCGGATATCTTCGGAGCGAAATTTTCGTCAAGAAGAATATTGTGAGGCTTGATATCGAAATGCAGGATCTGCATATCACAACCTTTGTGTAGATAATCAATGCCACGAGCAACTCCGAGAGATATTTCATGCAATTGCTTCCAACTTAACAAGGTGGGATCTTGCTTAGAAGATACATACTTATCAAGAGATCCATTAGGCATAAACTCGTAGACAAGAGCACGTTTTGATCTCTCGACGCAGAACCCAATTAGTTGAACTACATTGGTATGATAAATCCTTCCGATGGTAGCAACTTCATTAATAAAATCTTGTCCATCAGTTTTAGATTTACCCAAAATCTTTATCGCTGCGACTTGACGACTACGAAGTTTTCCCTTATACACAGAGCCGAAACCTCCCTCGCCGAGCTTGTCCTTGAAACCTTGAGTCATTTTCCTAATCTCAGAATAAGTATATCTTATTGGCATTAGATTGTTGTGATTTTCCAGGAACTCTTCAATTCTGCTATATCCTGATAAATGTCTTCGTCGCCATTTGTAGATAAGAAATCCAAAGACAAAAGGTGAACCCAAAATTCTGATGACACAATGGAACATCACTGTTCAAGCATAAACACGGAAAATAGAATATTAAGTTTATCTAAGGTAGTAACAATCTAGAGTTTCTCATGTAAACAGGAAAACTAATGTTAGAAAGATTCATGATTTGAAAAACAACATTGAATTCTTACCAAGGAGTACGAGTACAGCTGGAGTTGATACTACATAAAATGCAAAGAATCAATAAAACTATGCATAAAAAAATTTCGCCGGAGAGAACTTTTAAGATTGAGAGGAGAGAAGCTCACTTATAATCTGGAAAAGCATCCGATATGCAGTGGAAGTGCCTAAATCGAGCATGTAAACAAGAGATTTGATTAGCATAATTCTGAGCAGCTATTCACTAAGTCTATATCTAATACAATAAAGTAGTATAGTATTCTAGGATAATGTCTAAATTTACACTTAATACAGAGGCAAGGCACAAGATGCCGATACCCCCTGGTTGTCGGAAACCATCATTATAGGAGTAGTTTCGCCTCTATCCATATAATTTTTTTAGCATAGGGTTGGCTACATCAAGTTGGATTCGTTAAGAACTAAACCTAAGTATTTCCTATGTTAATGTATACAATATACATGTACTTCCCTGAAAGCGTTAGGGGCAGTTGTATCTTATCTCTGGTATTCAAAAGAGCACGTCAAAACAAAGCACGTGAAATGAATATGGTCTCTTAACCGAGTTTTATGTTAAAGCTGACTTTTTTTAGTTAATAAATACTTGATGTGTAAAATAAAAACTGATAGTTTGATTTACAATTACATACCGATTAAGTAGGCGCATTGAATGCTATAGAGGAGATAGCAAACCCTTTCAGAAGAATCTAAACAATCAACACAATGAGAAAACCGATTAAACAAACATTAGTACTAACCAAAAAAAAATTCTTTTTTTAATCATATACTCACCACATTCAATGTTATTTATATCTTCAAAGTAGCATTCCCTGCATTTTCCACAGTAAACATAATGCCATGAAATCTCAAATCCAAATTCCAAATCTCTATGAACTTCAATGTAAGACTTGTTCGTATAATCCTTTTCCGGAATCATACTCATCATGTCTAAGCTGCAGCCATTCATCAAATCTGAGGCTTCAATTCGACCAACATCCACGTAAGAATACTTCTTGTGATCATCAGGATTCAAGCAAGGAGAAGAGTCGACATAGAGAGGAGAATTTGCAGGGGTGTTACAGGTCATGAAAGTTATAGTCCTTGTTAATATTGGGGAACTCAACGGATTTGTATTGAAGAAATTGTAGGTAAAGGGGTCTTGTGAAGAGAAGTTGCGCATAGACAAAGGAAACTCAGGTACGGAAGAGCAGTCATCGAAGGTAACTCCCATATCGACTAATCGGATGGTGAAATTACTATAATTGATGGATTGGACGTAGTAGTTACCGGAATAGAGATTGAGAAAAAGTGTGGAATTATTGTGACAGAAGAGAGTGTAACGATGGTCACCGCAGTGTTTCGGATCGGTGTTTAACCGGAACGGGAAAGAGATGTTGCGGATGCTGCCGCATGAAGAAGGCGGACAAACAGCAACGTTGCCAATGCCATTACAAGTTAAGGATAAGAGGAAGAGTAAAAGAAATGCTGTGAAGAGTTGAATATCCATTCCTCTGATCATGATTCAGATTGACATTCTGCTAACACGTAAAGCAAAATATATTATCAGTATTAAAAACAAAAAAGGAAAGGCTGTAGGGCAATTGTTATAGTCGAGCTGTCGAGGTTCTTTAAAGACTAATCGAAGATATGTCCTAGTCGATTCATATTGGATGCTTAATTTTGAGCATCTAAACAGCCGGACGGTCTTCATTTACAACAATATCCATGATCCTACGTACCTCGTGATTCTGGTAACGCGTAAAGCAAAACATATTTAGGAGGAAGAACAAAAAAGGAAAGACTTGTGTACAGAGACTTCATGCATCATTAGTCCTTTACACTTATTAAAAAAAAAGTTGATTGGCCTTTAACTTAGAATAGAATCTCAATTGCCATTAAAATTTCCTTAAATTGGCATGACTAGGACCCTACATCTATAAATGATCCACAAAGTTATAAAAAATAACACTACAACATTAATTCCTATGATCATGATTCAGAGTGAGATTCTGCTAATGCATAAAGAAAAAGATATTCTTAGGAGGAAGAACAAAAAAGGAAAGACTTGATGCATCATTAATCCTTTAACCTTATTAAAAAAAGTTGATTAACTTTTAACTTAGAATAGCGTCTCAATTGCTTAAAATCTCCTTAATTTGGCATGCCTAGCCCCCCTAGTATAAATTATCCACAAAGACTAAAAAGACAAAGTTTAATTTCTTTTTATTTTTTTTTTAATATTGAAGAGGGTATGATTTGAGCCATCCGTGGTTAAAAACTATACCAATTGTGATTGGTGGTTTTCAATATTTGTAAATAAAGTTTTTGTGTTAAGAAAGACAAATTAAATTAGTATTTTTTTATTTTTTTGCCTTTTATTTAATGAAATGAGTGTCTAACTTTTTGTTTGTACCTAACAAAACTTTGCTTATAAATTAAAAAAAATGTAATCATGTTACGAATACAAAAACAGTTTTAAAACGGTTGAAAATTTTTGAAATTTGAATACATATAAAATGATTTAAGAGCTCTCACTAACCAGATTTTATGTTTAAAAATAACAAATAGGAAATGATAGTTTAATATTTTAGTTTTGACTGCAACATCATCTTTTTTTAACACTATTAGTATTTTGAGACTTTGTTTGCAAATTGTAGAAACCATAAACTCTCACTTGTACAACTTTTAATTACACTACAATATTTGCAATGTGGCAAACTACATAGTCCTTTTTATACTTTAGAGTTTAGCCTATTGAAAACCACCAGTTAAATTTTTATTTATATATACTTTATAAAATTGATGGAACCTGGTTCAAAAAAAAATTAATGGAACCAACAACTATTTTATTATGAACTGGTGATACGTAAATAATTGCATTGACTTATTTGGAACCTGATGATGACACATTGACTCAGTCTACTACTTACTTAATATTAATTGAATTTCTGCCATATAGAATTCAGAAACTCATATCAGAAATGCAAACTTTAATTAATGGTGATCAAATACTTCCTCATCTTCTCCTTAATCATTACAATCTTTCTCTCAGACTCCATATCATGTCTAAACAAGGACACCTGCAAAGAATCAACATGCGGACATCACGGTCCCGCCATCCGATTCCCTTTCAGAATCATAGGCCGGCAACCTGACCACTGTGGCTTTCCCGACGTCCGATTCCATCTATCTTGCTCAGACAAGAAAGAAACCATTCTCGAGCTCCAAAACTCCGTCAAACTGTTAGTTACAGCAATCAATTACAAGTCTCAACTCATTTCTACAACTGATCCACAAGGTTGTCTCCCGAAACAACTTCGCCATGTCAACTTATCAGATTCTCCGTTCAGATATCCCAGTCGAGGTTTGCCTAGAGTGTTGTTCAACTGTACAAGGAGAAGAGAAGATTATGAACATTTTCAGATAGGTTGCTCTTCGAATCCGACTGATTATCAGGTTTACAGCGCGGATTCAGGAGATTCGATTGGTAACCCGAGCTTGTTGTATTGTACTAAGATGTTTGATGTTGATCCGTATCCGAGTGGCTTACGCGGTGGGAGTCATGTTCTTGGATTGAGATGGTCGAATCCGAGCTGTGGATCTTGTGCTGCAAGGAACCGGTTTTGCAGGTTGAAGCCAAATAACGTTACAAAACTTCCACATACTGAATGCTATGGCAATGTCAATCACTTCAATTGTATGTTGATTTCCTATTCGTTTTTGCCTGTTATAATCGTTTTATACATGATTTAACAGCAACTAGTATGATAACTGTGTCAAACAGGTCGTGTCATCCGAGTAAGTACTTATTGTCCTTGTCAGAAATTATCTGTCCTACATGAGAGAAGACTTTGATGAACCCTAAGTGTTTTGGTTATGTCCAAACGTTTCAGAAGATGAAAATGAAAATTAACTTGTATACTTTTCGATGTTGACTAACAATTTTCGTTAAGTTATTATGAGTTTTTCTCAGCAGATGCTGAATGAAGAATTCCTGCTTGCCTATTTTAACTCTCAAGATTAAAAAGCTGGAGACTGAAGCACTTTCTCAGAAGCTGGATGGACCGCTCTGAAGTGTTGATTGTCTGCCTAAAGCTTTTATCAGAAGTTCTCTTTTGCAAACAGAAGACTAAGGTTGTTTTAGTTCAGAAGCGCTAAGAAGAAAAACGAACATCAGAAGTTCGTTATCACGGGTTTGGTTAAGCATTTAATGCTTTGTCAGTTGCATTTAATGCAAGGCGCCAAAAGTTCAAAAAGCTGTTTGAAGGACGCGCCTGTTCACAACAAACAAAACCTGCTCTCTTACCGTTTCCCTCTAAATCAATCTTCAAGATCAGTCAACTCCATCACCTTTATCTTAATCCCATACCGGATTAGGTTAAAGTACAAAGTTGACAGAGTTGAGTGTTTTGAGACCGTTTGAAGAAGTTGACAAGATTAACGGCTACTTTCATCCTTGTCATCCTTGTAGATTCAAATATCCTCAACGGTTATCTACTCAACACTATAAATAGTAGCAAAGCTCCACTGCATCAACTGTGTGTGTGATCATAGAGCAAAAATCTCAACGCACTGTTATTCAAGAAAACAGAGCACACTTTCCATTCTCAATCTTTTCTTAGCTTAGCCTTTGTAATTGTGAGAGAGTGAAGAAAAACAAGTTCATAATAGAAATCTTGTAAACTGAGATCGGTTGTGATCTTCAGTTAGATTTAAAAGAGAGAAATCTAGTTGAGATTTGAGTTGGGTGAGAAATCCAGAAAACAGAGTATTGTTGTTCTGGTGAAAATCCTTTAACTCATTTTAGGCTAGTCAGAACTAAGTGAGAAATTAGCTTAAGTTCTGTTGATGTAAAGGAGCTTCTGAACTTGCCATAAAAGTTCTGAATAGTGGATTTATAAAATCTCTGGAGGCTGCGACCTCAGAGGACAAGACGTAGTCACAGGAATTCTGTGGCGAACTTGGATAAATTGAACTGTTCATCAGGACCTCCTGAATCTCTTTCTCCCTTCTTTATACTTGTTAATTGCTTCTGTGAACTTGTATTATATTTAGTGCTGAAACAGATTTTCTCTTAAAAATCACAAGTCTGTGTTCAGAAGACTGTCCAGAAGTTCTTTACTCAGAACTTCTGTAGCTGAAAAGACAGAACCTGTCTTAAAGCAGATTATCCCTCAGAGGCTACTTCAATAAGCTTGCCTCTGACTCTGAGGATTATTGACTCTGAAAATTGAGTTTTCATTAAATCCTTGAAAATATCAGTTTTCGTTTGAAACACCTATTCACCCCCCTCTAGGTGATTCTGATCTTGTTAGGGCCAACAAGTGGTATCAGAGCGAAGGTCACTTCGTATATTTACTAAAGATCTAACAATCTAAGTGTAAGATCCTATCAGAATCGATAGAGATGGCTAGTAGACACCAGCCTGAGAATTCTTCTCACTTCATTGTCCCAGAGGGATCCTCTACAACTAGACCTCCATTATTCAATGGTGACAATTACTCCTACTGGAAAAAGAGAATGATGTACTTCATTCAAGCTCAGAACATGAGTGCTTGGTTTGTCATCACAGATGGAGATTTCATTCCTACCAGAATGGAACCAGGTCTAGGGAATGTTATTATCCCTCAGAAAGAATATTCAGATGAAATTCTGAAAAAGCTCCAAACAAATGCTTCAGCAATAAATATGTTGCATTGTGCACTTACAGCCACTGAATATAACAAAGTTTCCTCTTGTGAAACTGCACAGGATATATGGAACAAGCTGGAAGTCACATATGAAGGAACAGGAAAAGTGAAGCAGTCCAAAGTCAACCAACTCATGAGAGAATATGAGTTATTTGAAATGCTTGACAAAGAATCTATTTCAGAAATGAATTCTAGATTCACCAAGATAGTCAATGACTTAAAGAGTTTGGGCAGAGACATTGAAGAGTCTGAAAGAGTAAAGAAGATTGTCAGAAGCTTACCAAGGTCTTGGCAAGCCAAGAAGACTGCCATTGAAGAAGTTCAGGACTTGAGCTTTTACCTGTATGATGAACTCATTGGGTCCCTAATCACCCATGAGATGTCACTAAAAAATCATGACCTAAGAGAAAGGTCAGAAGGAAAGAGACAAGTAGTCCTGAAGGCAGAGTCTTCTGAAGAATCATCAGAAGATGAAGAATTGGCCATGCTGACCAGGAAGTTCAAAAGAGCCTTTAGAAAAGGCAAAGGTGGAAACTACAAAAAGCCATTCAGAAGTTTTGAAAAGAAAACTCCTGATTCTGGTGAAAAGTTCAAGAGAGATCCAAACAAGCCCATTGTGTGCTATGGATGTCAGCAACCTGGGCACATTAAGCCTAACTGCCCAGAGCTGAAGAAAGATAAGAAAAAGTTCAAGAAAGCTATGCTGGCTGCTTGGTCAGACTCTGAGACCAGCAGTGATCCTGAAGAGAAGGAAGAGCAAGCCCAGATATGTTTCATGGCTATTGATGAGCCATCCTCTGAAGATGTCACAGGAGAAACTTCCGCACCTCCTGAAGCAAACTATGACTCCGAGGTAAACATATCCTCTGAACAAAATATCTTTGATTCTCTTGAAGAATTGTACAGCATGTTCAAGTACCTAAAAAGGAAGTTGGACAAAAGCGAGGCTGACAAATTTCTTAGGTTTACTCAAGTTTATGCTGATATGAAAATATTGGAAGATAAACTAAGTAAACAATTCAGTTCTTCCTCCAATGACTCAAAAGTCAAAGGTAAAGAAAAACTGCCTCTGAGGAATGATAAACCTCAGAAGAAGAAATCTGTCACTCCCTCTCTTCTGAAAGAGATCTCTTCTCCTCCTGAAGTGGGAACCTCTAAGAGTGCTAATGCCTCTGAAGAAGTAGTACCTTCCCAGAAGAAGAAGAATGCTCCTAAGAAGCAAAGGGAAAGATCCAAGAATCCTCCTTCTTGCAAGTTGTGTAAGAAAGATGGACATTGGTTGAAAGATTGCAAGTATCACATTAAGAACCTCTTGCAATCTGAAATATCAGAAAAACCTGTAGAAGCTAAATCTAACTCTGAAGGACCCAATAAGGATTGGGTACCTGTCACTAATTGATTGTGTTGCAGGTTGCTCTGAGTGCTCCATCAATGTCAAAGCTGTGGTACATTGACAGTGGGTGCTCAAGGCATATGACAGGTGATGAAAAGGCATTCATCACATTTGTACCTAAAAGAGGTGGTAAAGTCAGCTTTGGAGATGCTCAGAAAGGAAGAATTCTTGGTTCTGGATCCATTGGAACCAATCCTCCGATCGAAGATGTCTCCCTAGTCAGAGGTCTGAAGTTCAATCTCCTGAGTGTTGCACAACTGTGTGATAAAGGTAGAGATGTTGTCTTCAGCTCCTCTGGATGTAAAATCTTGGACAGTAAGTCAAGGGAAGTTATTCTAACTGCTCCTAGAGTTGAAAATGTTTTCATGCTGAATCTTGAGAATCTTTGCAAAAATATATGCTTGATGTCCAAAGAGGATACCTCCTGGCTCTGGCATAGAAGACTTGCTCATGTTAGCATGGATCTTCTGGCCAAAGTAGCTAGATATCAATTGGTTGAGGGTCTGCCTGAAATTAGTTTTAAAAAAGACCATTTATGCAATGCTTGCCAAGCTGGTAAACAATCTAGAAGCTCTTTTAAAACTAAGAAAGTCATTTCAACTAAAAGACCTTTGGAATTACTTCATATGGACCTTTTTGGTCCTGTTCAACCAATGAGCATGGGTGGAAAGAAGTATGCCTTTGTCATTGTAGATGACTATTCAAGATTCACTTGGGTCATCTTGCTGTCTAGCAAAGATGAGTCACTTGGATGTTTCTCAGTTCTGATTAAGAAACTTGAGAATGAAAGGAATGAAAAGGTAGTCCATATCAGAAGTGATAATGGTGGAGAATTCAAAAACTTTATGTTTGAAGAATTCTGTGAAATCAAGGGAATTGATCATAACTTTTCTGCTCCCAGAACTCCTCAACAAAATGGGGTAGTTGAAAGGAAGAATAGAACTCTGGTTGAGATAGCCAGAACTATGATCAATGAAAGAAGGCTTCCAAAGTATTTTTGGGGAGAAGCTGTGAACACAGCTTGCTATGTTCTGAATAGAGTGCTAATCAGAAGCATTCTGAACAAGACTCCTTATGAACTCTGGAAAGGTCGAAAGCCTAAAATAGGTTACTTCAGAACCTTTGGTTGTAAGTGTTATGTTTTGAATACAAAAGAATATCTTTCAAAGTTTGATTCAAAGGCAGATGAAGCTATTTTTCTTGGCTACTCAACACATAGTAAAGCATATAGGGTTTTTAATAAGAGGACTCAAACTTTAGATGAATCCATTCATGTAAAGTTTGATGAGACTAACCCTGCAGATAGTAAAGTCTCTGAAGAAGATGAAGTTCAAGCTTCTGAAATATCATCTCCTCCTGTTGAAGATGTTATTCCTAAAGCTGCTGAAGTTGGTTCTCCTGTTGAACATGTTCCAGAAGAACATCCAACTACAGAAGTTAACTCTCTTCCAGAAGATACTCCTATATATGATTCAACAAATGATGAACAGATTTCAGAAGACTCATTGGATCTACCAAGAGAAGTTAGAGCTCATAGGAATCATTCCTTAGAGAACATCATTGACTCTGTTCACAATCCTGTCATGACCAGAGCTCAGCTCAGAAGATATATGGGGAATGTGGCTTTTGTGTCACTACTGGAACCCAAGGACTTCTATGAAGCAGCTGATGATGACTCCTGGTTAATGGCAATGCAAGAAGAACTTGACCAGTTCAAAAGGTCAGAAGTTTGGATTTTAGTTCCCAGACCTAACAACAAGAAGGTTGTTGGTACAAGATGGGTTCTGAAAAACAAGCTTGATGAATTTGGAAATGTTGTGAGGAACAAGGCTAGACTTGTTGCTCAAGGTTACAGTCAGCAAGAAGGCATAGATTATGGTGAAACTTTTGCTCCTGTTGCAAGATTAGAAGCCATTAGAATCTTATGTGCTTTTGCATCATACAAAGGTTTCAAGCTCTTTCAAATGGATGTGAAAAGTGCATTCCTGAATGGTTACATTGATGAGGAAGTCTATGTGTCTCAACCTCCTGGTTTTGAAGATCCTAAGTTTCCTGATCATGTGTACAAGCTAAAGAAAGCCTTGTATGGACTGAAACAAGCTCCCAGAGCTTGGTATGAGAGACTGACAAAGTTCCTTCTGTCTAAAGGATTTGTCAGAGGCTGTGTTGATACAACTCTGTTCACTCTGAAGAAGAACAAGGATATCCTTATAGCTCAGGTATATGTTGATGATATTATATTTGGTGCTACTAATGAATCTTTGTGCAGAGAGTTCAGTGACCACATGAAGGCTGAGTTTGAGATGTCTATGATGGGAGAATTAACCTTCTTCTTAGGACTTCAGATCAAGCAAAGTAATGATGGTGTGTTTATCAATCAAGCCAAGTACACTAGAGAAGTGCTGAAGAAATTTGGCATGATGGACTCTAATGCTGTTGATATTCCAATGGATGTCAGCAAAGACATTGATGATGAAGAAAAAGCTGGTAAACCTGTAGATATAAAAACCTACAGAGGTATGATTGGTTCTCTTTTATACCTAACCGCCAGCAGGCCAGATATACATTTTGCTGTGTGTTTTTGTGCTAGATATCAATCAAAGCCAAGAGAAATTCATGATGTTGCTGTCAAAAGAATTCTTAGATATCTTAAAGGCACACCAGAAGCTGGTTTGTGGTATCCCTGTAGTTCTGATTTCACTCCTATAGGATACACAGACTCTGACTATGGTAGAGATAAATTGAAAAGGGTCAGCACTTCTGGTGGTTGTCATTTTCTGGGGGAGTGCCTAGTCTCCTGGCATAGCAAGAAGCAAACCTCTGTGGCCCTCTCAACTGCTGAAGCTGAGTATGTTGCTGCTGGAAGTTGTGTTTCTCAGATGCTCTGGATAAAGCAACAAATTGCTGACTATGGAGTCATCCCTGGAACAATTACAATCTACTGTGATAACAAGAGTGCCATTGATCTTTCAAAGAATCCTATTCAGCACAGCAGGATGAAGCATGTTCATATTAGACATCACTTTCTGAGAGATCATGTTCTGAAGAAGGATATTATCATTACTCATGTTTCCTCTGAAGAAAACCTTGCTGACATGTTTACTAAGCCTCTGACTGGTATGGCTTTCAGCAACTTACGAGAAGGCATTGGTATGACTTATCCTCTTCAATAACTTAGAATTATTGTCTCTGAGTATCTTAAGTGTTTGATTGTTTAAGATAATTTAGTTATAATAAATTCTAATCATGATTTGACTTGAAAGCATGCGTTATTTACTGCTTATTACGGCGCTGTTCTGTGGTTAACGGTTATCTGTTCCCTTTTAAACGGTGTGAAGTTACTTTTTGAATTGGAACGGTTTCTGTGTTTGGGTATAAATAAGGGATTTCCATACTTAGAACCCTTTACTCTCATTATCTTTGCCATTAGAATTTTCATAGTTTTTTCTGTGATATCATCTCTCTTAGACATCTTAACCTAATTTCTCATTTCCTCAAATGGCTCAAGAAATCACTGTCACTCACATCTTTTCCGATGATTCACGAAAGAAAGTTAGTCAATCTAGGGTTTTTACCTCTAGATTTTTAGATGACGAAGTCAAATCAACTGAACCTATTTCTCTTTGGCTTAGTGCTCAAAACTGGAATTCTTTCGTCTCTCTCGAAGAATTCATCTACCCTAACTTAGTTACAGAATTTTATAAGAACCTCCATTTCTTTTCTAATGAGGAGGATGTGCTTCATTCTGTGGTCGGGGATGTTGAAATCGAAGTCAGCAGGGCTTCCATTTCTCAAGTGATAGGAATTGATGATGAAGGAATCATCATTGGAGATGATGGTTCAGCAGAAGGTTTTTCAGAAGCCAACTGGGCTAGGCCAGATCTAAGTGCCAAGGAAACTTATGCCACCTGGTTGAGTCAGCACCAGAGGTGGGCACATTATTTGACTACGAATGTCTTTCTTCCGAAGGCTGGAGGAGTCAACTGTGTTTCCAACAGAGAAAGGGTTTTTATGTGGCATCTGGTCAACCAGAAGAAGATAAATTTGCCTGCCATGCTGATAAGGCAGATGAAGAATGTAACTGCTGTGAGTGCATTAGCTTATGGCTCACTCCTGACAAGGTTGTTTGAGGCAGCCTCTGTTGTTATGTCAGGAGAAGGTGTTACTAGTAGGAGTACGGTTCTGAAGATGCATACCTTCAGAAACCTCAGTTTTGATGTTACTCCAAAGAAGAATGAGAAGGGCTCCTCTGTGAGTATTGCTCAGAAGGAGATTATGGATGCAACGGTTCAGAAAGGAAAGAATGCTGCCAAGAAGGGCAAGGGAAAGAAAGGATCAAGCAAGTTGGTCCTGAATGTTGAGAAGGTTGCTGTCTCAGAACCTCTTCCCACGTTGGTTCAAACAAAAATCAATGTTGAACCTTCTGGCAAGATTGTTGCTGAGAAGCCAAAGGATGTCCTTGAGAAAGAAGCTCAGGATGCTGAGGAAGCACGCCTTGCTGAGAAAGAGAAGGCTGCTGAAGCTGAAAAAGTTGCAAGAGTTGTGGCTCTTGCTGAAGAGAAAAGGAAGAAGAAAGAAGCTGAAGATAAGTTAGCTGCTGAGCGTGAAATCGCTGCAAAGGCTAAGGCCGATGCCAAACTTTTAGAAAGTGCTGCTAATCTGGAGGGTGCTGAGTTCTCCAAGGTAGGTGAGACTTCAGAGGAAGAGGATAATGTTGCTCTATCCTCTCGAATTTCTGAGACTGTCACTCTCACTACCAGAATTGGGAAGAAGGTTGTGGCAAAACGAAGGGTTCTGAGAAAGAAGGACTTCGTTATTGCTCCGAGTGCTGAATTGGAGGAACCTGCTGCTCAGGAACCAGAAACTGCTGATAAAGAGCTGTCAGAGATTTCTGATAAAGAGGATGTTGAAGCTCCTCTGATTGAAGAGCTATCTGAGGTTAGTGAACCAGAAGATGAAGAGGTTCTTGAAGAAGGTAAACAATTTGTTGAGAATGTTGACAATGAGAACTTCATTGACAATGTTCTTCTGAATCAAGGAAGAAACCCTGGTGAAAGGGATGCCTCAGAAACGCTGTTCAGGATGGCTCATTTATATGCTGAGCCAATCTCATCTTTTGATCCAAATGCCTCTGAACAGGTTATCTCATCTCCTGTTTTTACTCCTCATCCATCTCCTTCACTCCCTTCTGTCACAGAAGTAAGTGAATCTCAGAATTCCATTCCTCTGACAACTTCAACATCTGAGGTTGTCCCTCCTCCATCTACTCTTCCTTCTGGATCCTATTCAGAAGTGAATCTGTCCTCTGGACCAATTTTCACAGACTCCATTTCTACTTCCACTACTTCTTCTTTATCTTCTTTTGCTGTTTTTCCATCAATTGGAATTACTGCTCCTTCTCCTTCCATACCTTTGTCTATACCTTTTTCAATTCCTTCAACTTTACCTTCCTGTACAAATTCCTTTTCCTCCTCCTCTTCACAAATTTTCTCCTCTCCTCAAACTTCTGTCCCTCCTCTTTCAACCTCTGGACATACACCTCCTGTGTGTGATCCCTTAACTACCTCCTCCACTCCTTCAGGTTTTGCTGGATTGTCATCCAATTATGACTTTCTACGCAAACACCTGAATCGTGAAAATCTGGATAACAGATTTGGAAGTTTTGGCTTCATGGGCAGAGCTTCTGGTATTTCCGAAGCTGGAGGTGCCCCAAATGTTGAAGAGTTGAGAAAAATGGGTCAGAGTGGCTCAGATGACCTGCTGAATAGGTTTGCTGGTATAGGACAAAGAAGTTCTGCTGCTGACATGTATGCTCAGGGCATTGTGCTGCAAGAATTACATTCTCTGAAAGCTCAGAACCTGCAGCTCATGACCATGCTCCAAATGCAGGATCCTTCTGTGTATATACGCAACCTTTCTTCTCTTCATCTAGCCACTTATGATGAGCTGTATAAATTGAGGGAATTAGCTCTGACCCTTCCCTCTCTGGATAATATTGCTCTTGCTTCTTCTCTGAAGGTCAATGAAAATTTGGAAATATTGACAGAAGAAGTCAAGGAAGCAAACGAGCATTATGAGGCTCATGAGAAGATGCTTCCTAGTAAGATTGAAGACCTGCAAAGTACTGCAAATCACATTCTGAGAGAAGTGAAATCTTCTGCTCAAGGTTCTTCATCTTCAGGAGCTGCCAAGATTGTATATGACATCACTCCTGATCTCAACAACCGACTCTCCAACATTGAGTCTGCTGTATCTGCTCAGAATGCACAGATTGCTGAGCTCACTGAACTCCTGAAAGTTATGCATAATCAAGCTCGTGAACAAGAGAAGACTCTTCACAATTGTTATAGGTTTGTCCGAGGACAGACTTATCTTCAGAATGAGCATCTCACGGCTGCTGTGTATGCTAACAACAGGCTGATCAAGCTCCTTCTGGAAGATGTTCAGAAACAGAGACCTATGTCTGGTCAGACCTTTGATCATATGAAGACCATTGATGATGACTTCAGAAGACGAATGGATTTGATCAATTCTGTGCGACCAACTCCTGTGCAATATCAAACTGCTCTGAATGTTCAACAAAAATTGAAGTCTCAGGGAGCTCTTGGTGTTGCTATTGGTTCTGGTCAAACGGGGGAGAAGTCTGGTCAGAAGAGATCAAGTGCTGCTGGAGGTTCCAGTGTTGTTCCTCCTCCTCAGAAGAAATCTAGGAACCTGTAATCATTTAGGACTTAAGCTTCTTAGCTAGGTTCTGGGTTGGGTAGTCTATGTCTTAGGACTTTTTCTGTTCCTCTGATTATTCTGTTTCCTATGTTATCTTCTGAATGATCATATATACACTGAATCTTTTCTATACTGTCTTGCATATCTGACTTCTTAAATGTTTGCTTATGTCTCTTTTTATCTCAGTAAATTACACTTCATTATATCTAACAACTTGATCTTAAGTCTTATTAAGTTTATACAGATTGCTGAAGTTCACCATTTATACTAAAATGGGGGAGTTAATTTACTCAGAAGTAATGAAATATTTGCATCAGGAAGTCACTCTCTAACCCTCATGTTTTTCTTTTACCTTCTGACCACGGTTTGTCCATAACCAAAATGGGGGAGAATGATGAACCCTAAGTGTTTTGGTTATGTCCAAACGTTTCAGAAGATGAAAATGAAAATTAACTTGTATACTTTTCGATGTTGACTAACAATTTTCGTTAAGTTATTATGAGTTTTTCTCAGCAGATGCTGAATGAAGAATTCCTGCTTGCCTATTTTAACTCTCAAGATTAAAAAGCTGGAGACTGAAGCACTTTCTCAGAAGCTGGATGGACCGCTCTGAAGTGTTGATTGTCTGCCTAAAGCTTTTATCAGAAGTTCTCTTTTGCAAACAGAAGACTAAGGTTGTTTTAGTTCAGAAGCGCTAAGAAGAAAAACGAACATCAGAAGTTCGTTATCACGGGTTTGGTTAAGCATTTAATGCTTTGTCAGTTGCATTTAATGCAAGGCGCCAAAAGTTCAAAAAGCTGTTTGAAGGACGCGCCTGTTCACAACAAACAAAACCTGCTCTCTTACCGTTTCCCTCTAAATCAATCTTCAAGATCAGTCAACTCCATCACCTTTATCTTAATCCCATACCGGATTAGGTTAAAGTACAAAGTTGACAGAGTTGAGTGTTTTGAGACCGTTTGAAGAAGTTGACAAGATTAACGGCTACTTTCATCCTTGTCATCCTTGTAGATTCAAATATCCTCAACGGTTATCTACTCAACACTATAAATAGTAGCAAAGCTCCACTGCATCAACTGTGTGTGTGATCATAGAGCAAAAATCTCAACGCACTGTTATTCAAGAAAACAGAGCACACTTTCCATTCTCAATCTTTTCTTAGCTTAGCCTTTGTAATTGTGAGAGAGTGAAGAAAAACAAGTTCATAATAGAAATCTTGTAAACTGAGATCGGTTGTGATCTTCAGTTAGATTTAAAAGAGAGAAATCTAGTTGAGATTTGAGTTGGGTGAGAAATCCAGAAAACAGAGTATTGTTGTTCTGGTGAAAATCCTTTAACTCATTTTAGGCTAGTCAGAACTAAGTGAGAAATTAGCTTAAGTTCTGTTGATGTAAAGGAGCTTCTGAACTTGCCATAAAAGTTCTGAATAGTGGATTTATAAAATCTCTGGAGGCTGCGACCTCAGAGGACAAGACGTAGTCACAGGAATTCTGTGGCGAACTTGGATAAATTGAACTGTTCATCAGGACCTCCTGAATCTCTTTCTCCCTTCTTTATACTTGTTAATTGCTTCTGTGAACTTGTATCATATTTAGTGCTGAAACAGATTTTCTCTTAAAAATCACAAGTCTGTGTTCAGAAGACTGTCCAGAAGTTCTTTACTCAGAACTTCTGTAGCTGAAAAGACAGAACCTGTCTTAAAGCAGATTATCCCTCAGAGGCTACTTCAATAAGCTTGCCTCTGACTCTGAGGATTATTGACTCTGAAAATTGAGTTTTCATTAAATCCTTGAAAATATCAGTTTTCGTTTGAAACACCTATTCACCCCCCTCTAGGTGATTCTGATCTTGTTAGGGCCAACAGACTTGTCCTATATCTTGATGGTTGATAGAAGTCATAATTAAGCCTAAAATAGTTTTTGTTTCAGATTTGGATTCATTCATGAGAACAGGGGTGGTAATTCGTGTTTGCCTGTTATCATTTTATACATGATACAAAAGCAACAAGTATGATAACCGTGTCATCCGAGTAAATATCGATTGTCCTTGTCAGAAATTGTTTCTCCAACATGAAAGAACATTTGTCCTATATATATTGATGATCGATCAAAGTCATAATTAGCCTAAATTAGTTTTTGCATAATTTATCCTAAACTAGTTTTTGTTTCAAATTTGAATTCAAGCGTAAGAGTAGAGGTGGTAGTTCGTGTTGGCCTGTTATAATCGTTTTTATACATGATATAAAAGCAACAAGTATGTGTCGTGTAAATATGTATTGTCCTAGTCAGCAGCCCTGGTTCGGCCTCTGCTGTCAGAAATTGTCACTCCTACATGAGAGAACTTATTCTATATATTGACCTGCGTACAACGCTTTGACCACCCATGAGGCGGGTTTCATTTATGTTTCTTGGGACAGATCCAGAAAGGGTCAGGGGGCTTAAGCATCCATTGGTTGTCAATAAAAGCCGAAAAACATTGAAATTGTTTTACGGAGATTTAATTTTCTAATAGTAACATGTCCTACACTATAAAATCTATTCTTCTTTCAGACCTGCGGAAATTGTCGGAAATTGATTTCTGGAGATTTAATTTTTTAATTGTAACATGTCAGAAATTGTCACTCCTACCAGAAAATGTATGTGTTAAGGTTAGTTTTTGTAATTTGTTTGGTTTGGTACAACAAACCCATCCTTAACCCTTCGATTCAATCAAAGTCTAGTAATCTCTTCTCTTAATAGTCGAAACTTTTCTGAGTATATATCCTATTTTGGGTTGAATGCACTGTTATTATGATCAGTGTGATTTATTTGTATGGTGATTTTTAGCTGTTAATAGTTCTGGAAATGACTTCCTGATACGTATCAATTTTATTGCAGGGAAATCCCCGAAGTTTTTGGTACCCAGTAAGTTTTCTATCTTCTGCATCAAAGTCGAGTTCTTCGTTTCATGAATAATGACTGAGAAAGTTTCCTTTTGCAGTTATAATCATAGGCCTGCTCCTTCTTGCTGTAATGGTGTTTCTGTTGTATCGTGTTTATAGTATCGATAGAATTGAGAGGGAATATCAGTCCAAGATTGAGAAATTTCTGGATGATTACAAAGCTTTCAAGCCTACCAGATATTCTTATGCTGATATCAAAAGGATGACAAATCAATTTAAAGAGGAGTTGGGTCAAGGAGCTTATGGAACTGTCTATAAAGGGAAGCTCTCTGGTGATATCCTTGTAGCTGTCAAAGTCCTCAACAATTCCAAAGGAGACGGGGAGGAATTTGTAAACGAAGTCGGAACTATAGGAAAAATTCATCATGTCAATGTGGTTCGTTTCATCGGCTTTTGTGCTGATGGATTCAGACGTGCTTTAGTCTATGAGTACTTATCGAACGACTCACTGGAGAAATTCATATGTGCACCAGATGCAAAAGATAAATTTTTGGGTTGGAAACGGCTGCAAGATATAGCTGTTGGTGTAGCTAAAGGGATTGAGTATCTTCATCAAGGATGTGAGCAAAGAATACTGCATTTTGATATTAAACCACATAATATACTGCTTGACCAAGATTTCAATCCCAAAGTATCGGATTTCGGTCTAGCAAAGTTGTGCGCGAAGGATCAAAGTGCAGTGTCCATGACAACAGCTAGAGGGACCATAGGCTACATTGCTCCTGAAGTGTTCTCAAGGAACTTTGGTAGTGTTTCATACAAGTCTGATGTTTACAGTTTCGGGATGTTGCTGTTAGAAATGGTTGCAGGAAGGAAGACTGTTGATGTTAAGGAAGGAAAAGACGAGCAAATATACTTTCCGGAATGGATTTATAATTTGTTGGAGGAAGGAGAAGATTTGAGGTTAGAGATTCAACAAGAGGAAGATGAGAAAATCGCAAAGAAACTCGCAAATGTAGGATTGTCATGCATTCAATGGAACCCAGTACATCGGCCATCCATGAAAATCGTCATTCAAATGTTGGAAGGTGAAGGAGAGAATTTACCGATACCTCCTAATCCATTTGGCTCAACTAGGAATCCTGGAAGAATGCTGCGAGAACTTCATCGCGACTTGGAAGTCATCTCAGAAACAGAATAATCTCCATTCTCCAATTGAATGCTATGTATATCTATATGATGTTAAAGGATTGTCAATTTAATTATATCAGGTATAAAGTTTACTTAATCAAAAAGTTCAATTTTAGTTGTGACATATTTATTTCGGATCTCGGTGTCCAACCGTTAAATGCTACCAACTTCCCCCAAATAGAGTTCATTTTGCTTCTCTTGTGTATCCTTTTATTTACCTTTCTTCTTCTGATATATGTTTCTGGACATTAATAATAATAGAAACAGAAGATACAATATTTTCTACTGGATTAGAACTGAGCAAACACACTGGCTCCTACGTCAAGCATTTTGATTCCGTCACGACAAACATTATCATATGTCTACTATCTATAAAGGCATCCATAAGTTTGCATTACATTATAGTATTTCTAACAATCACACTTACCTCTCGTTTTCAGTTCCTATAAACTACTTGATTCTAAAAATTTAGCAGATAAAGATGGAACTTCATTTCCCATATCCTTCACCAGAGTTTCTTCTAGTTGTAGAACTGATCTTGGAGGCAATTGAAGGCTTTCCGAATCTCCCTCGAGCATTTGTATGACTTTGTTCATCGCGGGCCACTTGCTTGGTTTCATTTGAATGCACAACAATCCTACCACAACCATCTTCTGGTTATTTCATTTGAATTCTTTGTTGATTCCCCAGCTGCTACAAACTTTCCCCCTACTTCATCATGAACCCAAAATGGAAAGCAAGCTTCGCTTGAATTTTCCCTTAATCCATTCATATTTGTCCTTTTACCTGCCATTTCTAGTAACAACATTTCAAAACTATAAACGTCTGCTTTGTGTGAGACACGTCCGATATTCTTGTAGAACAACTCTGGAGCCATGTACCCTATTGTTCCCCTTACTGCTGTGAGAGTTGCAATGCTTCCTCTTGTTGATAGAACTTTAGCAAGCCCAAAATCAGAAATTTTTGGAGTAAAACTTTCATCAAGAAAGATATTGTGTGGCTTGATATCGAAATGTAGGATTTGCATGTTACACCCTTGATGTAAATATTGGATGCCATGAGCCACTCCTAGAGAAATTTCATATAACTTTTCCCAACTTAAGGGTGGAGATTCTTCATGACGAGACATATAGCGATTAAGAGATCCTTTCGCCATAAACTCGTACATAAGAGCATGTTTTGATCCTTCTACACAAAAACCAATTAAATTGACTGTATTAGTATGGTGGATCCTCCCAATGGTAGCAACTTCACTGATAAAATCTTGTCCACGAGTTTTGGACTTGTAGAGTATTTTGATTGCAGCAAACTGACCACTGCAAAGTTTTCCTTTAAAGACAGTACCGAATCCTTCGCCTAACTTTTCCTTGAAACCTCCCGTCATTTTCTTGATGTCTGAGTAAGTGTACCTTATAGGCACCAAATTGTTTTGCGTTTGTAAGAAATTCTCAATTACCTCATATCCTGATAAATGTCTCCTCCTCTTTTTACAGATCAGTAATGAATTACTAACGGAGTCCCGTATAATGTTTTTGCAGCACAAAGAAGTCCTGGTTTGGCAATATATAATATTAGAGACGAAAATATTTTCGTCTGAAGTAAATTTCAAGATTTATGATTATCAGAAACATACCAAAGTAGAGAACTAGAGGTGGGAGTGATGCTGCATGAATCAAAATAGAAAACTACTGTTGACTTTGCATAGATATTCGCACAATATTGTAATCAATCAGATGGAGATAAACAGAATCTCTCACCTGCAATTTGATAGAATATGTCTGCTACGCTCAGACTATCTTCATTCCCCATGTAAACAATTACAGTTATTAGTATCAATATTTTCATTGACATATAATTGTAGAATAACAGAATGTTCACGTGAAAATAAATGAAGATAAATTAACAAAATGTTCATATAAAACTGTGAAATAAAGAAAATTACATACCATAACTGAAGCACCCGATTCCGAAATATGCAAGGGAACAAAGCTCTTTGATAGAACCTGCAACAAGAAATAATTTGTGAATGATAGATTCAGATTGAACTCAATACCACACAAGTGCATAATCCATAATCATACACAACGTTATGAAATAAATAATTGCTACATACCTATGCAACGAACTGTAATGCTGTCATGAAAGCATGATCTGCAGGATCCGCAGTTTATATTATGCCATGAAAGTTCAAATCCATGTGCAAGTTCTCTATAAATTTCAACAAAAGTCCTGTTCTTATAATCCTTAACTGCAGGGAACATAGTCACCATCTCAATGCTGCACGTGTTCATCAAATTCAAAGCTTCCATGCCCCCGATATTCACATAAGTATGTGGTTTCAGGTTACCAGTATCCACATAAGGAGGAGAGTTTACAGGGTATACACAGTTGATAAAACAATCAATTTCGACAAGCTAGGTTCGGGATCCAAGTCTGTCCATTTGTATTTGTACCATAAATATGGATCTTCTATACTAAAGTTATATATGGTCAAAGGGAATTTATTGACACCGGAATCTACTACTCGGATTGTGAAGTTGACATAGTTGATTTCCTGGACATAGTATTTTCCCGAATACAGATACAATACTGTAGAGGTATTCTCACAGGACAATATATATCTTTGATCTCCACATTCTTTAGGATCAGTTCGGAGTCGGAACGGATAGCTAATGTTTCGAAGACTACCGCATGAAGAAGGGGAACATTCCTTGCCGTTGCAAGTTGTGAGGAATAGCAAGAAAAGAAAGGTTGTATGGCCTGCAAAGAGGAGTCTTCTTATGATCATGACAGACTGCATAAACAATAACAAATATTTTTCTATCTTTTGATCTTTATCAAACCAAACCCATTCCATCTAGCTCTGTTAATAATTATATGCTATTCCTGATTACAAACTTCCTTACAAAATACAAGAGGAAAACACATACAAAAACAGCCAAAAAGATGTCCTTTTCTACATTGTTTGTAAGAGAGTAATATAGCCTAATTACATTACAAAAAACCTGTAAAACTATGTAGTATTTCTTCTTATTTATGTACAGAAAGTTATATAAACCTCCTTGCAAGAACCCCACGGCAACTAAGGAATACGATACCATGCCATTACAGCTGTGTCCCTTCAATATTAAATATATTCATATAGACTATTAATCCTATATGGTATCCCATGAATTCATGTGTATTACAAGGTCTGTTGCAATTGTCAAGCGTAAACCGTTACCGCAAAATTCTTCTTGCACAGTGAAACTTTTGAACTGATCCGTTAGATTAGTATACTGATTAATTAAGGAGAATGAGTTTTCCCCAAGTCAGTAAAAAAAGACTTATGCACTGCACATGTTAGCAGTAGCTCCTAAATCTACAATCCATGCATGATTTGTACAAGACGAATGTTGAAAATTAGAGAAGGTCCGGAAAATGTTGTCAAATGTGTACTAGTTTTTTTTATGGAACTGTACTAGTTTGTTGTATGTTTTTGTCTTTGAAAATAGCGGTGCAACTCTAGTTGTATCATTTGCATATCAGTGTTAGTGACATATAAATAATCAAGCCACATCAGCATCCTTTGTGAGCAGTCCAATGTTTGTATTATATTATAGTAGCACACTTTACAGTTCCCTCTCCATTTCGGTTAACAAACTACAAGATTCTGAACAACTAGCTGATAAAGATGAAAGTTCCTTTCCAATATCCTTTTGTGGATACAGAACTGGTCTTGGAGGCAATTCAAGACTTTCCAAATCTCCCTCTAGCATCTGTATAACTATGTTCATCGCAGGACGATCGCTTGGTTTCAGTTGTATGCACTTCAGTCCTACCACAACCATCTTCTTGGCTATCTCATCCGAATTCTCTGTCGAATCCCCAGCTGCTACGAAATTCTCCCCTGTAACTTCATCGTAAACCCAAAACGGGAAGTAGGCTTCACTTGAATTCTCCCCTAATGCATTCACATTTGTCCTTTTACCTGCCATTTCTAGTAACAACATTCCAAAACTATAAACATCTGCTTTGTGCGAGACACGTCCAATATTCTTGTAGAATAACTCCGGCGCCATGTATCCTATTGTTCCTCTTATGGCTGTGAGAGATGCAATGCTTCCTCTTATTGGATAGAACTTAGCAAGCCCGAAATCAGAAATTTTTGGAGTGAAATTTTCGTCAAGAAGGATATTGTGTGGCTTGATATCAAAATGTAGGATTTGCATGTTACACCCTTGATGTAAATACTGAATCCCACGAGCCACCCCGAGAGAAATTTCAAATAACTTTTCCCAACTTAAGGATGGAGATTCTTCGCGATGAGAAATATAGCGATTAAGTGATCCATTAGCCATAAACTCATATATAAGAGCATGCTTTGATCCTTCCACACAAAAACCAATTAAATTGACTATATTAGTATGGTGAATCCTCCCAATGGTAGCAACTTCACTAATAAAATCTTGTCCACGAGTTTTGGACTTGTCGAGCATTTTGATTGCTGCAAACTGACCACTGCGGAGTTTTCCTTTAAAGACAGTACCGAACCCTCCTTCGCCTAACTTTTCCTTGAAGCCTCCAGTGATTTTCTTGATGTCTGAATAAGTGTACCTAATAGGCATCAAATTGTTTTGTGTTTGCAAGAAATTCTCAATTGTGTCGTATCCTGATAAATGTCGTCTCCTCCATTTATAGATCAGTAATGCAATTACTAATGGTGTCCCACATACTGTTTTGGCAGCACAAAACGTTCCTGCTTGAGCAATATCAGTTAAAAAGCTGGAATCTTCCTTTCTGAAGTAAATTTCAAGATTCGTAATCTGAAGAAACTTACCAACATACGTAAGTACTACAACTACAAGAGATACTGCAAGAACCAAAACAAGAAAATTACTAACTCCGCGTTAACATCCCCGAAATATTGTAATCAATAAGATGGAGATAACAAGATCTCTCACCTATAATATGAGTGAACACATCCATCATGCTTGGATTATCTTCATGTCCCATGTAAACATTTACAGTCAGTATCAAGAATTCAGTTATAAAAAGTACTTTTCAAGTGAAGATTTAAGAAAGTTCCAATATTCTGATAAAAATTAAATCCCGGACTTTTTAGTTCCATAAAATATTAATCGGAAGAAAGAAAATTACAAACCGTTGGTGCGGTAGCAATGAATGCTGAAATACCGAAGGTAGCAAAGCTTTCTGCCACCTGTAACAATAAATCAATATGTTCATCATAGTTTCATAATGAATAATTTTTATCATAATCACAGGGAAAAAGACAACACACTTCTTGTGCATTCGACACGATTTGTGTTTCCATCGAGGAAGCACGATAAGCAAGATCCACAGTTTATGTAATGCCAGGAAATCTCGAACCCGAATGCAAGTTCTCTGTGAATTTCAACAAAAGTCATGTTCGTATAATTCTTATTTGCAGGCAACATAGCCATCATGTCAATGCTGCACATGTTCATCAAATCCGAAGCTTCCATGCCCCCGATATTCGCATAAGTATGCCGTTTCGGATTACCAGTATCCACATAAAGGGAAGAGGTTACAGGGTGTACACAGTTGATGAACATAATCAAATTTGACAATCTGGATTCGTAGTCGGAGCCTATCCATATGTACTTGTAGCATGAATAAGGATCTTCCATACTGAAGTTATTTTCGGTCAAAGGGTACCGAGGAAAAGTAAAGAGATCATGTTTATCAACACCAGCATCGACTAGTCGGATTGTGAAGTTGACATAGTTGATTTCTTGAACATAGTATTTTCCTGAATACAGGTACAATACCGTAGAGTTGTTCTCACAGGACAGACTATATTTTTTATTCCCACATTCTTTGGGGTCGGTTCGGAGTCAGAAACGGGTAGCTAATGTTGTGAAGATTACCACATGAAGAAGGGGTACAAAGATGATCAATGCCATAGCAAGTTCTGAGGAATAGCAAGAAAAGAAAGGTTATTCTGATCATGATGTGAGGCATAAACAAGGTTAGAGCTTAGACTTTGAGCAAATATTTTTCTGTTTTTGTGTCTTTATCATGAGATGATATTTACTATATATATCATAACATGTTCAGGTACTAGAAAATTTTCCAAATGTCAATGGAGAAATACAGAACAGCCAAAGATATAACCTTTTTCTACATTGGAGAAAAGTAAAAGACAAATAGATATATCCCAAACTTGGTTTTGCCAATATTAAACAACAAAATAGTAAATTGGTAGTCAATTCAATGATATAAGATATAGGTTCTATTTCATTTAAAAAAAAATTCTATTTAGCTGTCCAAAATATTTTATGTTCGTGGATCCCAAAGATATAAGGATATAGAATATAAGAGTATAATTGCGTAAACTAATTACAAATATGTCACCAATAACACCGACTCTGATGGCACTTTAACACTACTCTTGAGATATATAGCCTCAACAAATAAATGTTTACATTGAAAAAAAAAATAATCTGTATCTCTTCGAGCAATAAAATTTTAATACTCTATAATTATTTAATACTATAATATCATTTTTAGTTATATTTATATAAAATTTTGGATTCCAAAATCAAATCCTGGAGCCTGTGACCAGGGCCACAGATGGGGGAGCAAGGCCGCTTGCTGGACCAAAAATTTTAGGCCCAAAAGTTTAAGTGTTCAGTGATAGATTGAAATTTTTTAACGAACAAATATAGTTTCTTTTGATGTTTTATTTTCTACTTGATATGTGTGTTTTGATTAGATGAGCTCCTAAATAAAAATGAAAATAAGTATGGTGAATACTAAGTCTTTGAAAAACATACAAAGAGTTTCTAAAAGTTTGTTTAAGAAGTAAGTCACTTTATCTCTTACTATTAGCTAAATTTTTCGTTAAAAAAAGAAGGTCACCAAAAGAAAAGACATATACGCCTATAACGGAATAGACCGGGTGTATTATAAAATTAACTTTCCACAGTCGGTTTACCCCTTTAACTTAAGAGAATTTCCGTTTACCCTTATACCAAAAAAATAGACCCAAATAGGTGGCGTGAAATTGCAGTTTTCCATTAATGTCCTCCCTCCTCCATCCATCCATCCTTGCGTACGTCTCTGATATCCAAATCAGTTGACTTTATGGTCTTTAGTGTAATCATTCAATGACACCTCAATTCAATCTTCTTGGTGATGATATATTTTTTCTGATTTGTGTGCTGCAACTTTCAGTTTGAAAAAAGAAGGTCTTTTGAATTTTTGAAGAAGATGGATTAGGTATTTCTGCTTCTTTCTTATTCATTTTCAAATTTACCTTCTTTTTTGTTTTTCAAGGTTGAATTTTTAAGACATCACTGATATTGTTAGCTTTAACTATCAGCTCGAGATTTTAGTTCAATTGCTTAAGGAACAAATGTAGCTATATTTCTACTGTTTGCTTTCACCAAATTTTGAGCTTATGGGGAGGTTTTGATTCAATTTGTACTCTCTAGTTTCTAAAGGAAGAATCTTTAGCTTAGGTATACATTTCAAGGGAGAGTTTCATTTGCAGGAATCTTAGTACTGGGTGTCTTTGGATAGAAAGTATGTAACTTTATCTACTAAGTTGCATTGTATTTGAAATTTAGGCCTCAATGAACCATGGAATGGGTGTAAGGCTAAATGGAAACAAACACCCTATTTGCAAACTGATTCCTTTACTGAAGGATGCAACTATTGATCATACAATTAAAGAACCAAATGTTGCAAACATCAATAAGGTAGGATAACACACCAGACGTCGACCTTCTTAAGCATCATCCATGTAATTATGTTAAATTTGGACCCAATTACTTGAAGTGACAGTAGTTAATCACCTTTTATAATCCATGATGATATATAAGAGTGAGCCGTGTATGTTTACTTTGCTGTGTTGGCGCTTATTTGCATTAGTAAGTTCTTTTTTCGTAGAGTAATAATTTTCACAAAGTTAAACAAAACTTGTGAATTTGGAGTTGTTTTGTCTTTCAACCTTCAACGTGTTTAAGATATCATTTGTTTAAAATTCAATTGTAATGAATGGATATCTTTTATGCAGATGGTATTGACGAGTGTGCTTTGATATTTCTGCTGTTGTTGTAACTTAATTAACTATTATGGCGGGTTTGGAGGAATTAAGAAAAAAGCTTGCTCCATTATTTGATGCTGAGAAGGGTTTCTCAGCTGGGTTAACCTTGGACCCTAGTGATTCTTATATGGTAAGTGTCCCTTGCAAAGACAATATTGGATAATGAGGTAGCGGGAAGTTATATTGCTGATATGTTATTGGGCATGTGAAGCTGTCAGATGGTGGAACTGTTAATTTATTAAGCAGATCATATGGAATGTACAATATTAATGAGCTGGGATTGCAAAAATGTACAACTTCACCAGTAGATGAAACAGACCAAAGTGAGAAAACGTATCGATGTGCCTCCCATGAGATGAGACTTTTTGGAGCCATTGGCAGTGGTGCTAGCAGTGTTGTTCGTAGAGCTATACATATTCCTGCTCATAGAATTCTTGCCCTCAAAAAGATTAATATTTTTGAAAAGGTAAGCAGCAGTGACCCTTCTTAACTGTTATTTTGAGTTCTACCACATGATATCTATTTTGATCGAGTCTTTGCTTACCTGTAATTTTGACCATGCATTCAAAAGCAATTGAAATTCTTTCTTGACAAGCATGAGAAATGATTCTGCATTTAGTCTATTGTAATTAAAATTCTATGAGTTGTACTTTTCCATGAATATTGGTCATTATAGCTTAATCTAACTTTACTATATGTGTAAAGAAGTAAACTTAGCATTATTGCTTGTCTTTGAAATGACAGTTTAATTGTAGCTTGTAGGGCTATCACCTCCCCTCAATTGCATGCAGTGTAATGCCAAGCAAATTTTCTTGAAGTTGTTTCATTTGTGTGATTGATTTTTTCTATTTATTAGGAGAAACGACAACAGCTTTTGACTGAAATACGGACTTTATGTGAGGCACCCTGTTACGAGGGTCTTGTGGAATTCCATGGAGCGTTTTACACTCCTGATTCTGGGCAAATAAGCATAGCTTTAGAATACATGGATGGAGGGTCATTGGCAGATATCTTGAGATTGCGGAGAAGGATACCAGAACCTGTGCTTTCGCATATGTTTCAAAAGCTTCTGCGTGTAAGAAAACCATGTCCTCTTATAATTGTATGACTTGTTTCAATAGCTTGAATATGACTGCTACATGCTTCAATCCTTTTCGGCTATGTTAATGACTAAAGTTTTCTTAATCCGTTTTTCCATCTTCAAGGGACTCAGCTATTTGCATGGAGTTAGATATTTAGTTCATAGGGACATAAAACCAGCAAATCTGCTTGTGAATCTCAAGGGAGAGCCAAAAATTACAGATTTTGGAATTAGTGCTGGGTTAGAGAATTCAATGGCAATGGTTTGTGATACATGCTACTTCATTTGTTTATCTTCTTCTTTTTTTTTCCATTTCTTTCTGCTATTTCTTCTGATGCTAATTTCAATTTGGGTTTGTGTTCTTCCTTTTCATGTTAGTGTGCAACTTTTGTCGGTACTGTCACATACATGTCACCTGAACGAATTCGAAACGACAGTTATTCTTATCCTGCTGATATTTGGAGCCTCGGGCTTGCTCTCTTTGAGTGTGGCACAGGGGAGTTTCCATACACTGCTAATGAAGGACCTGTCAATCTTATGTTGCAGGTAGAGTTTAACATTGATACGTTTATGTCAGTGCAGATGTGTGTTTGACTGGAAGTTAACAAGGCATCAATTTTTACAGCTAAATGCAACTAAGTTGCTGTTTCTTTTTTCCAACAGATCTTGGAAGACCCATCACCATCACCGTCAAAACACAAGTTTTCTTCAGAGTTCTGCTCGTTTATTGACGCTTGCCTCCAAAAGGAGCCAGATGCAAGACCAACAGCGGAGCAGGTAAACTGCTTCATCTAAAATGTTTTTATATGCTCTCATCCTTTTCTCTGTTCAATGCAACCATTACAATAGTAGAAGTTTATTCTAGGGTAGAGTGTCTTTTCCTACTCCTACTTCTACTGTTCAAATTCAGCAAAGAATGAACATTCCTTTTTTCTCAGTGTATTGAGTTGTTTGATCAGGACAGGAACTTATTTGAATAACAAGGAACTGAGTTCGATAAGGACGTCTTCAAATGCCATTTTCTTATGGTGTTTTCTCTTTGCAGCTTCTCTCGCACGAGTTCATCACAAAGTATGCAGATGATGAAGTTGACCTTGCAACCTTCGTCCAAAATGTTTTTGATCCGACTCAAAAGATGAAGGATTTGGCAGATGTAAGTACGTTAAACCTGAATGTATAATTGGATGAGGTTACTCAACCAATCAACCAAATAAGGATACAGGAATATTGGCATATGCTCTTTCTGTCCATCAAATGTTTGTCATATTTTGTCTATATTCTACTTATGAGTGTTGCATGTTTGATTTGATCTTTAGATGGATCCATGAGCTTTTTCATTATATTATTTGCTTCCTGTTTATCTTTTTGCATCTTTTCGTCTCAGATGCATTGTTCATGTTACTTTTGTTAAACTACTCCATTTTTGTACTTGGCCAGATGTTGACAATACACTATTACTTACTTTTTGATGGACCTGATGAGCTCTGGCAACACGTGAAATCATTCTATAATGAAGACTCAACTCTTAGGTACTCTTATTCTCGTATTTTTCATTTTTTAACTTTAATTTTCAATGTGCTATGCTAAGAGTCTCTTGAATCCAGTAATCCCTAACTGACCAATATTCTCAACTCCTTCAACCATAGTAAATATGCGGAATTGAATTTGTGTTAGATCTCTTAATGAATGAGGCTAGATATCTTTTTCATAACATTTAACAATGTTTATAATGTTCCAAGTACTCCTTATGACAAGTGAATCCTAAGGAAGCTACAATCCAAAAAAAATTTAGTCGAAAACTACATTTATGAAAGGATGTCAAGGCCGTGGTAATATGTTGAGAAACCAATCATATATGGATAGGCAATTATTAGAAAGCTCTATAGTGACTGATGACAAACTTCGTCTAATGGCAAATAAATTTCTGTAGCTAAGATGTAAAAACATTTGGATTTGTAAGAGAAGGATAAAGTGCAAATGACAGTCTTCTTAGTTTACAATTATTGAAATGTCTACTATGTTTTGGGAAACTTGTTTCCTTTTCGGCCGAGTTGTAGAAGAAGATGGATTAGGTACTTCCGCTCCTCAAATCAGGGAAAAAGTTGATTATAATCTGATAAACAAAACTATTTCCATTGTCCAAACTGTATTCTTGTTAGAAAACACAGAACCTTCATCTTTGTTTGGTTTAGAGTTCGAAAATGCTTGTCAAATGTGTCCTTAAATGCTAGGCTGACATAATTTTCTTTTCTTTTCTAGCTTTAATGGAAAACAGTTTATCGGTGCGAAAGATATTTTTGCGACCTTGACAAACATCCGGAGTACATTGGCTGGTGATTGGCCTCCTGAAAGACTTGTCCACGTTGTCGAAAAGCTGCAATGTCGGGCACACGGTCAAGGTGGAGTGGCGATACGTGTAACTGGATCCTTTATTGTTGGGAACCAGTTCTTAATATGTGGGGATGGTTTACAAGTAGAAGGATTGCCAAATTTCAAAGATCTTTCAATTGATATTCCGAGTATGCGCATGGGCACATTCCAGGAACAGTTTATAATGGAACCCGGAACCGGAATAGGATGCTATTCTATAGCAAAACAGGATCTCTCTATCATGCAATAGAATAACCTTAATTTAGTATGTTTAATTAACAGTGGTTTGCAATAATGGATATAATAATTTCATTGCCTGCTTTTGCTTTTGTTCTGTTTGATTTTATGCAGGAATTTTACTCGGTTTGTCAAATGTATCCTGTTACTGAAACTATTACAGTTTCGAATCTCATTACTATTGCAATTTTTAACCAACAGATCACATAAACAACGGGTAGAAACCCCTTCTTTCATACAGAATCAGAAGATGAAGACACCAAGAGGTTTACTATATAATGACGACCTATTGAAATTGGAGAATTTCTACAACAAATTGATGTTTCTCAACAGATATACTCTGCATTATAAATAACATATACACTCGCAAACAGAAGTATAAATATAGAGGAAGAGAAAGGGGGGATTAAGGAGCAAAATCATCAAAATAATCCTTTAAAACAATGTGCTCCCTCAGCGACTTCATTGCTCGTTTTCTTTGTATACCAATTATCACTGTCTTACGTATTGTTATTGTTCTTATGTACTCCGTCGCACTTCTATCTAAATGATTATTGCAATTCTCGAGTTAAATCCATAAACAATGAAATAAAGCTGCTTGCTGGACATTATTTACTGTCATTGTTGTTGCCGCCATATTGGGTTGAATTCCCATTCCAGAAAGCATTTCTATCACGGAACTGGCTATCATCTTCATCGTGTTTCAGGGTGTGAATATTGCTTCCGAAACCAGAAGTCCGTTGCCTGCTTCTGTTGTCACTCCTGCTAGGTGAAGAAGAGCTTTGATTTGGTGAGTTGCTGGGATAGGGCCTCTCAGAGCTTGCAGTGTTTCGTGCTGCTGAATTTGGACCTGTAACATCAAAGACAGGAGAAGTGAGACTTTTTTCCCAAGATGGCAAGTCCTGATTTCCATGTGAAACAATATCCCACAACAGATTTTGGGAATGCATGATAAAAAATAATCCTATTGATAACGCAACATAAGCGAAACAAATGGAGGCCTATGAATAATGGAAAAGATTTAGGAAGTAATAATAAGCAGAACTCAGAATATTCCAGTTGTCTACCTATAAAAGCTATGTGTAGGTAGCAAGAAAACATTTTCAAAGCCCCCACTCAACCCTTAAACCACCGACCCTTTTCTCTCTCTACAAACCATATGCAGAAAATACGGTAGAGAGAGAGAGAGAGACAATCAGAAGAAACCGTGGTGTATATGCGTCTCTTTAAAGTCTTCCTTTTTATATTTATTTTGGACACTAAATGTGTCTAATCCAACAATGGACATGAAAACCCTGAAGTCCTAATAAGAAACCCCTGAAAAGATCCCTGTGAGATATAGGTGTGCTTCTTATAACCACAGCCAGGCGCACAAAGGCATGCCTTGCTATCGCGTATCGCCTTGGCGACAAAGTGTGCCTTCGAGGTGGTAAGATGCTTAGCGAAGTTGACTTGTGGGCCTAGAGCTTAAGGCGTGTTGTAACAATTATGTGGTTGAAAATTGAAGAAAGCTAGCTATATCTGTTATCATACTTGAATGTGGATGAAACAACCTCATTAGAAAGTGAGGTTGCTGTCAGACATGAAAATAATTATGACATGGTAGAGCATGCTACTTACCATACTCCCACATTCCACTTTGAGCTTGTCCAGAAGATGATGAGCTTGAATTACCACCAAGATATGAAAGAGGATTGAAGTAAGACAACGTCCTTCTGATAGAAGCGAAATATCCTCCATTATTCACAACTGAGGAATCATCATAACTTGTAGTTGTTCGGTTTGAAGAAGAAATTCCTTTGTCGTAACTTGATGCTCTTTGACGAGGAACTACTATCAATGCTTGTCTATTGTCCAGACCCAACTCTGACAATGATTTGCCCAACTCTGCAAATATTTACAGAAAATTTTACAAAATAGCAAGCACTTCATACTTGACCAAAAATCTAGACATTTAGAAAACACAAAATTAAAAATAAAAAAAAAATAAAAAAAAGAGGTTTAAACATGACTCCAAAAGAGATATATAGAAGGGAAAAAAAAAAGAAAAAAAAAATGTTAATAAATGGATACAAAACCAACCATTCCCAAAAGTAAAGTTCGGTTGGGCTAGTTTTTAGTAAACAAAGCATTAGTTGTTTTAAGGTCAGGCTGGGTGAGTTATAACTGCAACCCCATTGGATCGAGCCATGTATAGCCCTACCATGAATTCACATCAACACTCATATATCCACATGTTAAGTCGATCCCACAAAATTTCCAGAATGGCCTCTCAGGACAATCTAAATACCATTTTACTCAATATAAACATATCATGTAGATGGACAGTAGAATTACAATGTCAGCATCAACCATTTTCTCCAGTGACACTTGAAGCCACAAGTTACTGTTCTAATTCCATCAGACACGAGGAACACGCACCATGTTACCGACTAGATGCAAACTTGCATATGGAAAATCCATGGGAAGTAACCTACTCCAAATCCATATCATTTCAGATAATCATAGAAAAATATGCAACAAATTTACTAGAAACAAATTCTCAGGCATCCAACAAAACCAAAATTCAGGAAAAAACATCAAAAAGCCTGTGCTAAAGCAGCTATTAATTTATGAAATTGATTGTGCAGGTAATATCCATACCTTCATTGCTGAATACCTTGCGAGGATAAGGAATAGCAAGATCATATGAGCCAATGCTACTATCTTGGTTTCCGTCCACATAGTCTTTTACCATTCTTAAAGTGCTTGTTAGGGGGAATTTTTCTTGTAAGCTAACACCATTAGGTAACCGAATATTTAAATGGGCATCACTAATGGTCTTAATCCGCTTACTGTTGTCTACAATGTCAGAGCGACTTTCATCCAAATTTCCATCCCTTTCATCTAGTGCAGCTTCTTTTCTTTCAGATGTAACTAATTGAGAATCCTCTTTAGGAAAATCCAAGTTTCGCTTAATTTTCGTTTCTTGGGCCAGAATCCCATCTTCTTTAATGCCAAATGACACACCATCAGCTAACGATTTGTCAGGTTCAACTGTCAAAGTACTCTTTATGACATCGACTTCTTTGGTAGGAGGTATTGATTGCTCAGCATCATCACTTGACAACTTATGATTTGACGATTTTGAAGCTGACCTGTCAACATCCTGTTCAAACCAGCAGAGTATATAAGCTCTGTAAAAATTTCCAAGGAACCTAAAACGTATAATAGGTATTGTTTGCTTTGGTAAAAAAGTTCAAAGTATTCTTTATTACATGGACTTCTGTGGTAGGAGGTATTGATTGCTCAGCATCATCACTTGACAACTTATCAATCGATGATTTTGAAGCTGACCTGACATCATTCTGTTCAAACCAGCAAAGTGTATAATATCTCTGTAAAAAATTCCAAAGAAACTAAAAGGTAAAATAGGACTACCTCAACATTTTCATCATCTATTATCTCGGAAGCAACAGGTATCCTAGCATCTGAAGGTTGTGTATGTTCATCAGCCAAAGCTGATGGAACAACTGCACCTGAAGAACTCCCACGCTGAGACAAGCCACTATCACCTGATTGTTCTAGTTTCTTTGAAGCTAGTGCAGCAGACAGGACGGTAGCAGTATGTTCCTGCAATTAGTATCAAATTCCAATAAATGAGGCCATATATATTAGAGATACTAGAAGAGAATGTCCTGCTTCTTAATGTCAGCAAAATAAAAGTCAACATTTTTCTTACTTCTTGTCACGATTATGACATACTTAAACACAGTTAAAGTGCAGGTGATAATAATCTGATTCACAATGAACTATACACAAGCCATGAGAAATTTTCTATATTTCAATTCTAACTTAGATATTTCACTAAAGTTTTTCATTTTAACTTTTCTTCCACAACCATAAGCATTCATTGTCTTGTTCTTTGGTGCACTCACTAAGGAAGTATTAATAAAGAGAAACCAGCACAAGCATACCTGCACTTGAAGACTCAGCCATGCTTTCTCTAAACTCGAGGAAAGAGCTTCAGCACTGACAAATCCTCCTGAAGAATTGTGTAAAATAAAATACTAATTAGACTCTATACTTGTCATTCTTCACATCCAATGCTTTTCCAGAAATAGATTATAAAAAGAATATCATACCACTTTGCCAAAGTTGAAGCCCATTGTGCCCAATAGCTGCTATAGAAGGGACACTTTTCTGTGGATCTTAAGTGTCGATGCAAGGAGAACTTTACAACTTACAAAAGATAGAGCAAGCTATTCTCTACACAATTAGAAAATAAACTTTAAAGAGGGAACCTAGATAACAAATCAATTAAATGTATGCCTAGAAAGATGGTTTATAAATATTACCCCAGAACTACTGGATAAGAGTAAAAAGAAAATATCAGAGGCGATAAAAAAATTCAAAAAGTTTTTTTTCCATATGAATCTTGCCTTAGTCAATTTTTCTCCCTTACGAGGAATGTCTTTGTCTGTAATAGATAAACCATATTACTTAACTCTATGGCGCATGCTACAGAATTCAAACATATATGAAAAAGGCAGGCTGCGTTGTCTTTGTTGCATAGAAAAAACTTGAATTTCACCTAGGAAAGGGATTACCATCCGATCATATTATGAGCATCCATAAGTTACAAATTGTCATCGAGGCATAGTAATCTATTACCATATAATATAGTAAAACCTCTATATAGTAATACATTTGGGATTAGACTATTTGTATAACAATTGGAAGGTTATTCCTATATAGAGTTCGGTACAACAAAGATTCTCAACACTTGGGACGGACTATTTGTATAACAATTGAGAGGTTATTCTTATATAGACATTTTACTGAAAACTAGAATCAAGGAAAAGTTAACCAAGGGATTCAAAACGTGATCAATGTAGCAAAGGATACATATGGCAGAAAAATTTGCAGCATCGGTGCTTCCTTCTCGAATATGCAATAAAATGCAGTACTTCGATAGTAAATCCGCCACCTAAATAAAACAAATGAACATAAGAACCAACCGGAAAGTATGCATCAACGAAATTTACAAATTACAACAAGTTGAGATTAAAAAAACTATACTTTGGAATCACTCCATGTGGATTTCTCCAATTCTGCTGAATCTGAATCTTCCCCTGTAATTCAAAACAAGAACTGAAAAACAGTTTCTAACCCCAAAAACGATTGAAATTAAACATCGAGGTGAAAGAGGGTTTACCAGAAATATAGACAACAAAGAGCTTCTTCTGCTTCTTGGATTCAAGAATTGCTTCCGGGATAGAACCTTTGTATGCAAGCTCAGATAAAGAAGTGTCCATCTGTTTAAAACCCTAGAAATGAAAATTCCAAAGAAATAGAAATAAATACCCGTAAATTTCAAAACCCTAACCCTAATGAAATTCAGACCTGAAGAAATTGAAATCGGGATCTGAATTAACGGATATCAAATGCACGAGACGAAAATTTGATGATGATGAATGATGATGATGATGATGATGGAGTAAGAACAGTGTTAACAGTTTAAACTGTCTGTGAACTGTAAGTAATCTGAAACTGATTTAGCCCAAGCCCATCAAAAGCCCAACCCAAACGAATTCTTATATTCTTATATTTATCACCGGATGGACTATAGTCTTTCTTCTGAAATGACTTTATCAATTTTCAATGAATCAGATCACGCGATGGATCCTAAAACCTTTTTGTCTTTCCATTTTAACTAAAAAAATAGCACTCATAAATGGATAAAACTCTTGCATATAAACCAAAAAAAAAAAAACGACCACTTAGAACGTATGGACGGTCCAAGTCATTGGGACGTGACCGATTCGAATCAACTCATTTATTAGTTATAAACAGAAAAACACTTAAAAGGAGATATACCATTTCAATCTCATAGAAAAGATACGTTTTTTTTGTGTTCTTTTTGTGAATGAAACACATGAATCCAATTTGATTTTGAAGATTTGTTTTTCGTATTTTCTCTATGAATCGAAGATTTGCTTAAAAATATACAAAAGATATTTATGTTGTGAAACTAATTTTTACAGTTCGTCAATTACATTGATATGATTATATTATTTGATTAATATTAAGGATTTATAATATGATTAACTAGGTGTTAATTATTATTTAATCCTTCAAAGACAAATATTTTGTGGCAAGGATAAATAAATAAAATTAAATAAAAGAAAATGAATTTTATCTATAACGAGAAAGATGTTTATTATTTCAGAAAAGAAAAAAAGCTTATATGAATATCTTAAACGTGTTTATTTAATATCTATGTTGTTTGATGACATCATTTAGCTAAGTTAAGAAATTTTTTTACTATGGTTGAATAATCAGCTACACATTAAATTCAGAATTTATTCTTAGTAATTTAACAAACAATTGCATGAAGTTGAAATCCAAAGTTAATTATAGAATTAATTAGATTAATGTATGTATTATTTTTATTCAACTAAAAGTATCAAGTTGAAGATATAAAAAGGAAAAATAGTTGGAGACGTAACTAACGTAGTTAGCACAATTGATTGATGACTTTTGACCTATTAGCAATGTGTGACTCAGATTTTGTACTAATGGATATTAATGTACTAAGGAATTTTTGTCACCTTTGGACCTGCATGACTCTCATTTGTGTTTATCACTCCACTCTACTTCATTAATAAGATATTCTTTACATTATCAACAAAAATAAAATAAGATACGATTATGCCCACCTACGGTGCATTAGTACATTAGCTCCTTATATTTTTGCATTTAGGTCCACATCCGCGTTTAATCAAAGCGATCAGATACTTTTAATAATTAATTACAAATTTCATTGAGATAAGTCGAATTTTGAGTGTCTAAATGGATTTAGATGGTTTGATCAAATTAGATTGAATTCTCAATTTTAAGTATCTAGGCAAGATCTAGTAGACCATGCAATCTTAATTTACAATAGTGATACGTAATTCAAAAAAAGTTTATTGTTGTACTTTCAAATATTTTATTTTGTAAAAAAATTACTTATATAAAATATATTTTAGTTACATGCTTTATTGTTATTTTAAGGGTCAAATGTTAGCTTATGTTACTCTTTCGAGATAAAAAAAAAAGTGTTCAAATTGGAAAAAAAACCAAATACGTCATTCACATACCTTTATAAATAAGCGCGTGTTTTTTTTAGAAAGCTTCACTTCTTTTTTCACAAATAAAGTCTTTTATCTTATTTGTTTTAGATAAAAATAAAATAAAATTGTGAAATGAATGATTTGTATAATTGAAAAAATAGTAAATTTTGTTAATATGAACAAAGACATTTGGTTCCACAAATTTAACCAACTAGATCAGTGTTTAGTATAAAAAGCATAAATATTATTTTTTGGCAAGACTTCCCCTTATACACTTCAACATAATTGACAATTTCCCCAATTCTACAAACAATAAATTTTATAATCTATTTTTTTACTAAAAACAAACAACAAAAACTTATTTGTAAAAATCAAAACCTCACACTTATATAAATTAACCCTCACAAAATTTAATTTACGTATCAATAGGATATATACTTTATCACAACTATCCTATAATAATGTATATAGTAGGTAACCCATCCATATTTTTGCTAAGTTGACATTTGTGAACAAAATAAGTGTACAAATTCATTTTATAGAGTTGCAATTTGAACCCATAGACACAAACAGGTCATGCAAAAAAAAATAAATACATGTTCTAACGTGTGGTTGTCGGTCAAAATGTTGCTCCCTTCATTTTTAAATGTTAATCGCTTTTGTAAAAGTGTGAGAATTTAAGATATTATAGCATATAAAATATTGATTTATCTTCTTTTTAATTTCTATTGTGTTATGTGTTTCCTTAAAACTCTATAAACTATAAAACACAAACCCTTATTATCATAAATGACAAAAAATGACAAACATTTATGGAAAAATTCACTTTCCAAAAACGAGAATTATTTAAAAACGTAGAGAGAATATCTTAAGCTAATTACATAAAAGTACTTTTGAAAGGGTCTATTTACATTTTAGGTCCTTTCTCACTATTAATATGGCTACCCACATACTTACTTTCCATTATATCCTTAGTTTGAGAAAATGAAAAAAAGCATGAAACTTGCAAAAAACTGCCAAAAAATGTGAACATAAAATCGAATGAATTTGATCAATCTCGATCGGATTTGAGCGATGGAATGAAATTCCTACAAAAGAGATTGTATGAGATTCTTTTTCTTATGGTTTTCAGAATTTTGGGAGAAAACTCAATTCTCGATTTTGTTTTTCTAACGAATTTGACTAAAGTTGAAACGGATTTGAGCAACATATCGAGATTATCAACTGAATTTGAGAAACATATCGAGATTATCGAATAAATTTGAGGGAAAATTCAGTTCTCAAAATCACTCAACCTGTAAGAATTTATTCATGATTCGAATCATTAACTAATAGTCGATCATTTGCAAGTTTTTCCAGTTGAAAATTACCGAATCGGCTTTCATTGAGAAAGATGAAGAATTTATTGGAATGCGATTGAAAAAGGGTCTTAAAACGTAAATTAGCCTTTTCAAATGAATTTTTGTAACTTACCCTATGTTTTATAAATTTTTGAATGCATGACAAAAAGAAAAATACAATAATAGTCTAAAAAACCAAAAATGCAATGATAAAGATAGTGATGTACTAACTAATCACTATATAAAAACCTTGTCTTCCTCATAATTCTAGGGTTTATCCAGAGCTCCTTCAATGGCTTCCATCTCCACAGCTCCTCCCAAATTCTCAATCCCTCAAATTACATCAAAGCCCTCATCTTTTTCTCCTTCCCTCTTCAATTTCACTCCCAGAAGATGTAATTTCCCTTCTAACCCTTCCATTTCCATTTCCCCCAATTCTCAAATCAAAACCACCATCTTTTGCTCCCAATCACCACCCTCCCCTAACCCTAATCGCTCCCGCCCCGAATACATCCCCAACCGCATTTCTGACCCGAACTATGTCCGGGTATTCGATACCACTCTCCGTGATGGTGAACAGTCCCCCGGTGCCACTATGACTGCCAAGGAGAAGGTTGACATTGCTCGCCAGCTGGCGAAGCTCGGGGTTGATATCATTGAGGCGGGGTTTCCTGCTGCTTCGAATGAGGATTTTGAAGCGGTTAAGACCATTGCTATGGAAGTAGGGAATAATGTGGATGAGGAGGGTTATGTGCCGGTGATTTGTGGGTTGTCTAGGTGTAATGAGAAGGATATTAGGACTGCGTGGGAGAGTGTGAAGTATGCAAGGAGACCAAGGATTCATACGTTTATTGCTACTAGTGAGATTCATTTGAAGTATAAGTTGAGGAAGAGTAAGGAGGAGGTGGTGGAGATTGCGCGGAATATGGTTAAGTTTGCGAGGAGTTTGGGGTGTGAGGATGTCGAGTTTAGCCCCGAGGATGCTGGCAGGTATGGATTTTGAAGTGTTGATTTTGTTGAAGTAGTTTTATTCTTAGTGGAAATGGAAAATAGAATAAGAATCTGAGTTCCTTTTATAGTATCTCGCCTTTTGCTTTTTAAAGACTGGACCTTTTCCACTAGTAAGACGACTATGGCTGTATTATGGAATGATTATAGATTAGAAAAGGAGAAAGGAGAATCCAATTTGATCATATTATGTTCTGAATTCTGATGCTTTTAAAAACTGGACCTTTTCCACTAGTTCTGAATACTGATGCTTTTGTTGGACTGGCCACAGAAATTTATAATGAAATACTCATTAAAATCCTATCTAAAATAATGAAGTAAAGCGAGGAGAATCTTTTGCATCTCTAACTTTAGGGAATAAGCTTTGGGTCTCACCAGATAAGTTATAGATGAAATCTATTTGCAGGTCGTGTTAGCTCAATGTATATATTAACTAGAGTTCAGATAAGGGCTATTATGCCTGTTTGAGCCAGATGGTAATGGAGAACTTGCTGGCTGATACTGGAAATGATGATTCAAGATGGATATTTGGGGATGATAGTGTCTTAGCATGAAATGGTGATATTAGGGAAATACAGTTGCGGAGCACATAGATAATTGGGGATTATAGCATCTCGGCATCTAATGGTGCATTTGTCTCAATATAAAAATGAGACAAATGCACCATTATTATAAATTATTCCCTAGGCTTTTCTGCTAGGAATTTAGTTTTCTCGTCATCTATTATTTAGTTATTTTTACTCATAACTTTATTTAATTATTTTTACTCATAACTGGGGCAATTAACAATATATGTTATACATCATGTATTTTTAAAAATGAGTTTGGTAGTGAAATTTTGATTGTAATTTGTGAAGTAAGTTTGATTTTATTTTTTATTTACGTTTGTATTGCTAGTAAAAAAAGGTAACCTTTCAATCTTTCTTTTTATCTTAAATTATGATTAGAAAACAATTTCTAATGATATTCTTTGGCACTTGGAATAATTTCTTAGTTAGGTAAGTTCATTTGAAATTTTGAAGGATAGTTCTAAATTCTAATGATTTGATTCTGTATTATAACTCATTTGATTCCTTTTCAATGGGACTGTGGCTGGGACCATGAGTATACCATTGTGTATATACTTGATGCTAACTCATCCATCCTAGACGAGAAAAGTATCTTTAGTTAGACATATCAACTGGGCAGGCAGGAGGGTTCAGTGTATGCTCAGTTGAGTTGATTCTTATACCTCTTCTCATGCATGGTTTGCCTGGAGCACTAATCTAACATGTTGGCCAAGCTTCTGGCCAGATACATAAGCATATATAGTCTTGTAAAATATTTATGGATTGGGCTGGGTTGGTTTGGGCATAAGAATCATACAGTTGACAGGCTTGGTTCATGTTAACGTCGGACTAGATGGGGCTTTGGTGAGATTTATTTTGCCGAACCCCATTGTTTTGGTACCTGTGCATCACTGCGGCGGAAGTCTGTTGTCGGGTCTTTCTTCGCGTAAAATGGCTAGAGGATCGATAATAGTCACTCCAAATGTTTGTCAGTTGGTCCTTGATGTGTTTCATATTGATTCTTTAGATAGTGATGCTACCTTTTGCTTGACCTCATCAGCGAATTATTAGTCACTAGGAAGTATTTGTATCTTTATTTCCATGCAATTGATGTCAATCTTGGGTTGAACTCAGAACTATAGTCATCTATTAACTAGTCATCCATAAGGAAGGAGGTGGCAGAAGGAAATAGATCTGTGTCGTTAATTGTTTGATATCAGTTTTGAAACAAATATTTTAAAAAGTGACATATATTGGTGCCTTTTTACACGTTCCAATTTTAGATGTTGACACGTTTCTTTTTACTGTTTTAACCCAAAACGCTAAATTGAATACCGAAATTGATTCCTAAAGCTTACTTTCGGCAAATTGATCCTACATGCCAAGTTTGGGGGCCACTTTTATCCTTTGTAATATATGGTTCTGTCATAGTAGTACTTAGCTTCATTTTTAAAGGTGACTCATATGTCAATTTCATTGTTGTATACTATGCTCCCATGCTGCAAAGTCTTTCTGAAGTGCTGGATACTATGGTTATTTGCTTGTTTGTGATTTTATGATTGTTTTCTCTAAATTTATCAGATCCGAGAGAGAGTTTTTGTATCATATCTTGGCTGAAGTTATAAAGGCCGGTGCAACGACTCTGAACATACCGGATACTGTTGGTATTACACTGCCTAGTGAATTTGGACAGTTGATTGCTGATATAAAGGCCAATACTCCCGGAATTGAAAATGTCATCATTTCAACTCACTGCCAAAATGATCTTGGACTTTCTACAGCCAACACTTTAGCAGTATGTGATTGCTTGTTCTACTTTAATTAGTGCATGTTGACTTGCAAGGCAAGTGCTCACGTCTATACTTGTATTAAATTCAGGGAGCATATGAGGGTGCAAGACAAGTGGAAGTAACAATCAATGGCATTGGTGAAAGAGCTGGAAATGCCTCACTAGAGGAGGTGGGTCTTCTGTGCAAAACATGTCAATTGTTTTTTCTCTTAATTTTTAAAATCAAGCTTCCAAGTCAGTCCCCATAACGCACCATGAAGTAGATTTATCAACTTTCTGAAGTTATAAAGTCAGCTAGAATCACAATTTGTTCTAGTGACCTTCTAAAGAAAAAAAGAATCTAATGCTAAGCTATTCATGGGAATACTAACTTTTTTTTAGTTATAGGCATTTGTCTAGTCTCACTATGCATCCCACTCCTTTCAAAACAAACCAGCTAAAGTCTACCCTAAGATGTCGTGAAATGCACTTCAGACTAAACTTTGGATAGGTAATTTTATACTCCTGTTCTGATACTATACGATAAACATTGAGATACTAATAATGCCATTTGGCTGGCAATGACAGAGTATAGTCTCATCTCAGTTAGTCTTCCCCCAATTTATCCCCTCTGACTAACTCTCATTAATTGTTGAAAAATAAATCCAACAGTTGAAAATAACAAATAATAGAAGAAAGAATAAGCTGAGATAGAGGAAAGACGAAGGAAGCTTTGTTGATTGTATACATGCTTAGAAACTGACAATAGCACAAAGATGAGCAAACTAGATAAAGGGGAAGTTGCCTCTCTAAAAGCTGTAATTTGTAAGCAATGACTGAAAATGCCATCCTCTACACCCACACCCCTGCCAAAGCCATGCAATGTAACCAACTTCCTAAAATTTCTCCCACAACAAGACCTCTGTCAGCTTACTTCTCTTTTCCCCCAATGCCATTGGACCTTCTAGAGTAGACACGCCATATATTTGGCCCGCGAGCTAAATGAGCAGACTGGCCTATTATGCGGAGACTCTTCCTTCTTTACAAGTTGTCCTCAAGAATATTCTCAGGGTAAATTTTGAATAGAAAGAGCATCTTCCCAATCACCCTCATCACTGAATGATCTTTCCGTCGAATTAACCATTTAGATGATGCACCACGCATGGAAATGAAGCAAATAACCTATATTGCTTGAAGAACGAAGCTAGATGAAGTCTCCATCTCTATCTTCTTAGACAGAGAGTTCTCTACCAAGTTGAAAGCACTGCTTTCTTGAATATGGAAACACGAAAAAGGTAAGACATTAAGAACCTTTCAAGGAGTCAGCTGCAACTTACAAGTTCCATGAGCAATTTTGTCCATAATTAAGTGATACAAACACATTGTTTGTCTGCCATGCAGACTCGTAATTTCTGCTTTATGTTGGTGATTATTTTATTGCTGTTGCAGTGCGCGTTTTTCCCCTTTCTCATGATCTTTGCATTGGATGATTGAACTTGTGCACACACAAAAATTTGTGCATCTGGTGTTGTGTCGTAAATGCTAGGTTATCTGGACTTGGGTTCCTTGGTAGTTGTTGAAACAATTTTTCACTCCATTGTTTTTAATATCTCATCATCTATAATTGTTGGTCATATCTTGTTTATGTATTTATTCTAATTATAAAAATTTGTAGGTTGTGATGGCCATAAAATGTCGAGGGGACCATGTTTTGGGAGGCCTTTATACTGGTATCAACCATAGACATATTACTATGGCAAGCAAGATGGTAACTCCTGATCAACCTTTTGCATGTTCAGATAGTCTTCTCTTATCTAATTGAATGCGCTTTTCGTCATGTTGCTTGGTTCAAATTGATTCTTATAGGTAGAAGAGTACACTGGATTGCAGTTGCAGCCACACAAGGCCATTGTTGGAGCTAACGCTTTTGCTCATGAAAGTGGCATACATCAGGTTGGTACTAGTAAACTCCGGAAATCAGATTGACAAGTTCTGCAATTTCTTCATGGCATTATAATTTACCATATCGTTGGTTGAGATCTTAACTTCCATTTATTTAGTTATGATTTCATGACTATACTTGTTATATTAGTTTTTGAAGGTTTCATAGTTATATTAATTGCAATTCTGATTTAGTGGAGTTAGATTGTACTTGACACTCGTCATGTCACTACTTGCACTTGTTGTAATTGCTTAGATTTATATGTGGTATCAATTACCAATGCTGTATTATTGTAAACGAAAAGTATATCTTAACTAATACTTGTTTAATTAAATAACTTTCACTATGTTCATTCTGCTCTCTAGGACGGAATGCTAAAACACAAAGGTACATACGAGATTATTTGCCCAGAAGATATTGGGCTGGAGCGTGCCAATAGTGCTGGGATAGTCCTCGGGAAACTGAGGTATACTTCTTTGTTGCCATTATGATTGATCAATCTATTTCTAGAAGAACATATTATATCGTGATTCGTGACCATCTATGATCATCTTGAAAGCTGATAGACTTTCACAAGACCGGATTAGATGTAGAAATTATATTTTGGGGGAAGCCAACATTAAATGTTACTCCCACGAATATAGGCTCAAATTGTTACACATGTTTAAAAAATTGTAAATCTTGCTTTTTTTCTAATATATCCCTTTCATCAATGAAGTGATGAATTGGGGTCTTAACTGCTAAATTTAGTAATTTCTAGTCATTGTAAATGAGGTTTTGTTAGGAACTTAAATGTGATAGAAAAGTAGTTTTTTGCCTATTTCACAGGACATAAAAAACTCAGTTTGTGTCTATACTCATGGACAAAGGAGCAGTAGAAAGGATATGAATGAAAATATCATGAGAAAGAATGGTGTCTTTATGCATGTGTATTCTGTAGTGTAGATTAGGCAGTAGGCCTTTATTTTCTATAGTTTATATTTATGGATTATCATAAAATCTAGTTTTGTGGGATTTAATTATTCTATGCGTCTAGTGTATACTATTTTCTCTTTTTCATTTTCTGTAAAAATAACATGTGTAAGGATTTTATTATTTGTTTTATTTTGGTTTAGAACTTTAGAACTAGTAACTGAGTAATAGTATATTTTGTTTTTCTTTAGAACTAGTAAAACTCGTGGTATTAGGTAAATTCATGAGTTATTATAAAGTTTCTGATTTAATTCGTATTTTATGAATTTTTATAACTTTTGTCGCCTCCCCCGCCTCTCCCCTTGAGGCGAGGCGTTATCGCCTCGGTTCTCTCTTCCCCTTTCAAAACCATGATGGTATTACTGACATATGTTAGCATTCCCACATGCTTTATACTATCTTTAGAGAGATCTTGTTCATAAAAAGATCTTGATTTTTTTCCTCCTTTCGATTTTTTTGGTGAAGTGGGCGACACGCTTTGAAAGATCGACTTAAAGAGGTAAAACATGAGCTTGTACAAGTTGGAAATGATTAATAGCCTCCTCTCTGCCATTCTGTGTCATTCATTTGCTCTTCACTGCTTTCAGCTGGGTTATGAGTTGAATGATGAGCAACTTGGGACTATCTTTTGGCATTTCAAGGCAGTAGCTGAACAAAAAAAGGTGAAAATGAATAGCTTACATTTTTTCCCATACATGTGCAAATTTTCACTGCATTTATATATGATGGAATATGATTCCCACTTTTGGCTTAACCTGGTCAGATGGAAGGTCCGATCTGGTTGGATAACCATGGTTTTGAGGATTATAAAACTATATGATAACGTTGTATTAAGCATATCAAACTTGTGCATGCTTGATCTCTGATTTCTTGGGTTACCCCATATGCATGTTTGTGAAAATGATTATTTTTTCTTGAGTTTGTGGAGTATGACTGCCCTCTCTATCTGAAATGAAGTTGAACTAATTTAACCAAATCCAGCTAATTATCAACTGTATCACACGGTTAACTATTTGGCTGGGTTTGAGTTCAGTATAAGAGCCTAAACCAAGATACTATAAACTGTAATCATAAACGTTTTGAAATACCATATTTATGAATATTGGGATAAAGTCTAGAAGGCAATACAAATTTTGGGGTGGATTTGGTAAAGTTTTTTGGTTTAAGACTTAAAGCATGAGTTGAAGACCTTTTCTGGTGAACTTATTTTGTTTTTCCTCTTATTTTTATTGAGGTTTATAATGATGACTCATTCTTAAATTGCACATGCTGCAGAGGGTTACTGATGCAGACTTAATAGCACTGGTATCCGATGAAGTTTTTCAGCCAGAAGCTTTATGGAAGCTATCAGATCTGCAGGTAAATTTGTAAACTGTTTTGAATTGTGTAATTAAATTTTGTTTCTCCATGTCCTATTAATTGACTTATAAACACAGGTTACTTGCGGAACACTCAGTCTTTCTACTGCAACGGTGAAACTCGTTGATGCTAAAGGTGAAGAGCATGTTGCTTGTTCCGTTGGAACTGGGCCTGTTGATGCAGCATACAGGGCTGTTGATCTCATTGTAAAGGTAAACAACGAGGATGATGATCTCTCATAAATCACCATCGAGCATACGATATGAGCAAAGGGTTTCGTCTATGAGATCTAATATCAATAAATTAGCTGCTATTTTTCTATCAAAATGCTGTAATCCAGTGTATATCTTTCTTGTTTTGTTAATATTCATATGAAACTATTGAAAAGGTAATGGAGTCTGTTGTTACTGTAAAATGGTGTTGGTGATGTTCTTTTTTTCTCTCTTTTCTGTAGTCTGGTTAAATAGGGTTTCATATTTTCAGCCCGGTTCGGACAAGTGTTTGCTAGACATCTATGGATAAGCATGCTCATTAGACTGTCTTTGGGAATGTGAACAGTCATGTTTTAAGAAGCTAATATAATACTTGCCCCATTTGAGAGTTGGGTCGGGGTGATTTAATGTGCACGGTGTTGAGGAGGTTGCAGTTTTTCATAGGAATTTGTAATTTTTATTCTGGCTTGAACTTTGATCAGCCAGTTAGACCAATTTTTTTGTTAATCTATAAGAAATAGGACTTAATTGGTTATAAGTTTAAAGTTGGACTTGGTTGCTGAATTTTGAGGATCGTTGGCCTTCAATCTCTGTTTCTGATGCATTTTTCCATATTTGCAGGAGCAAGTTGAACTCCTTGAATACTCCATGATTGCTGTTACTGAAGGTATTGATGCTATAGCCACGACACGTGTTTTAATTCGTGGAGAGAACAATCACACAGCTACTCATTCATTAACGGGTGAACAAGTCCAACGTACATTTAGGTACAGCAATTACATAACCTTGCCTTGTATTTACTCTCTGGACTCCCATTTTCAGATAACAAGTTCATATTACTTATTTATTTTTATTTTTTCTCGATTGCTAGTGGGTCTGGTGCTTCAATGGATATCGTTGTTTCAAGTGTGAAGGCATATACTGGTGCAATAAACAAAATGTTAGGATTTAAGCAGCAGGTACCAGCAAATAATGTTTCCGCAAATAGAACCCCTGTATCAGCATAAGCTTTTAGAATATAAGCTCATTAGCAGTCAAGTTTCCTATTTAATGTAAATGAGAAGAATGTTTCCTGTGTTTCTTGCAAGAAAGTGTTGGAAAAAAATAGCCTGCACTCCCGACTTGTTTGGTTGGAAATTGCATTTGAAATGGAGCTTTTTGGAGAACTTTGTTGACTTGAGAACATGTTAGTTTGATTTTTTTAATCCAAGTGTGGTTTTGAGCCTTGGATGCTGGATAAGAAGTTCAAGCTCTCAATCAATAATTTGAGCAGGAACTTTTTATCTTTTTAAGAATGATGTACAGACCGTGTTGTCGCTATTTCAGTGCCCCTGCTAACACGAAGGTGTAAAGGCTCTTGTGTCAAAACTTCAGTTATGTTGTCACGGGAACAGAGTCTCACGCCGAGGTTTTGCCTTTGCGGCACCTCGACTCTTCCAAATGAGCTCGAGGTCAGTCTTATTCGTTTCCAATGCGCACTGATTTTCGCGCTTTCTTGGACTCATCAGGGAAGTGAAATTAGCTCCCGAACCAATGTAGTGCGTAGTGGTTCCATCCAACGTAATCACGCCTCCGAGGGCCGACTCAAGATTGGGACGCCAAATAAATCGCAATTAATGTTAATCCCGTTCCGACTTTGAGACCTTTTCTGTTTGAAAGAATATTGAGACTGGAATAAGATTGCAATTATAGTGATATGTTCTCTTATAAAATTGGTTCAGACCATTCTGATTTGTAGCATTTAGTCAGTCGTTATTCCATTCCGTCAATTCAGTTGCTCTCTTATATTAAGACGGTGAGCTTATTGCCAGACACAAAATGTGGACTACTTTGTTGCAAAACAGTATCGTACTTTTTTAATTTTAAATCTAACAAACCTTGCAAAACAACTTCAATGAAAAGGGTTTTTTAAGTGCTACACTAATTTGGGAGATCTTTTCGTGTAAAAGGAACCATTTCTCCAGTATGATTTGATTTTGTTAGAAATAAAAATAAAATATATACATGTTTGCCCTCAGGTCTTGTTCAGAAAGTGTGGTACATAGATCTTTCAACTCTGTTCTACATGTATAATACTATAATTTGGAATGAAATGGTAGAATGAACACACTTCGGCAAATGGTAATATCTCAGTCCAGTTGAGTTGCTCAAACCAAAAACTTCTCGTGCCAGTTAAATTGCTCAAATCAAAACTGGCGCTGAATACTTTGAGTGAAAAATTGACTGCATCGTAAAATTATGTTAGTTTTCATTCCATAGCATGAAACGATAGGAAATACACAAGTTGATAAAGCCTGTGACCTTAAAGTGTCGGGAGAAAGCATAATTAGGAAGTAGATGTAGCTCTAATCCATACAGAATAAATGCTATGATCTTTTACTCTGTTACACGGAAGATAAAAAGATCAGTAAAGATGGCTAGGCACATAATTACATAATTTCAAATATTTTTGATGTTGGTCCCATGATCGGTGATAAACTTGTTGGAACAGTAATTAGCTACCAAACATGATAAAGATGAACGAGTCATGAGGGGAAAACATTTGAGTCAGCTCTAACATGAGTCATGACCCAAGAATCTGGGAAATCTAATGCAGCAGGAATAGGTACATGGCACACTGGCATAAGTTAATTTTGGTAGTTAGTTATGCAGTAGGACTCGGGTCAGCTAAAGAGTAGAGAGGTGTGTCTGACAATTTTCTTGTCTCCACCAGAGTTTCCACATACTTGCTTCTCTGTTCAGTCGGTCTCTCTATCACCATCAAATTGAGCTTTTATTGTTTCACAGAAGCTGCAACATGATTTTTAGTTCTTGAACTTAATTTCGTGATATTTACAAGAAGCTTGGAGATTAGGCCAAAAGATGGTCCTCACTATTACAACAAGGCTGTTTGAAGCAGAACTCAAAATACAAAGCAAACACGTAGAGAAATATGAACTGAAGTTGATAGCTGTAGCATATAATTAACAGGAGTCCATTACTTACGAGTGAATATCATCAAAATCAATCTCAGGGAAGATGTTGACATAAAAGCGAAAGCCATCAACGCTAATATCCCTGCAGAGTATACCTGGCAACAATTTTGAAGGATGAAATAAATACCAACAAAAGATGCCACTAGTAATTCAAGAAGAAACTACTGAGAAATGTACCTTTGCTCTCAGCATTAAGGAGATGCTCCTTAGCCATAGCTGGCGCAATACCCAAAGTCATTGCAGCATCACTAGCAGTTATTCCAGCTTGGAGGGCATCAGGCTTTGTGACTAGGGTTTTGATTCGAGCAAAAACCTAAGACAAATCATGTAATTTAATTATAGTGTTTTTCTGTGATACATGTCTCAAAGTGGATGAATCAAAATAACTGATAGAAGCCACGACTTGTTTCCCTATAAACAACTACTATCTACATTCTCTGCATATCTCTACACATACAGCAAAAAAACACGACTTATAAGTTATAGATTCTCATCTTGCCATAAACAATATCCCCACAAGGCAAAAGCAAATTAATGAGCACTGCTGGTCATGCTGCAGCAGGTTCTTATTCGAGGTCTAGATATGGATAACAAATTTTTTTATCCAAAAGAGATCTCTAGTAAAAATAAAATTTCTCAGAATATTACTATACTACTAAATAAATTTATTCTCAAACTGTATTTTTCAATATAGACAAATGTTGCATTTAAATTTCTGTGCAAATTGTTCTGTTACTTCTTTTGCTCTATCCAATTTTATAACTTTTTGAGCTATTTGTTATCCTTACACAGTACACAGAATCAATTGGAAATTTGCCATTCGCTCGCCTGTCTGTTATCTTACAATTGGCTATGCAGTATGCACAAAGTCTATAATAAGCTAACTCAACTTTTCCCCAACCCACATTTCCAAGAAACATTGGAACGAGCAGCTGGCAAAGTAGTAAGCCAAAAGTTCATCTCACTAATGCTCTTAAAACAGAAATGGTAGATTTTCTTTCAAATGCAATGCTATAATATAACTGCTTCTGTATAAAATTAAAGAAATCACCTCCTCGTCACTATGGGACTTGTTCTGGATGACCATGACTCCGCTATCGAATTTGCGAAGCATGACTGGTCTGTCAAAAAAAGGGTAATCATTATCAAATGGCTGAGAAACCACATGCACATTCACATATATACAAAATAGCCAAATGTGCCAAATAGCCAAATGTGCCATAAGTTGAAAGATAGTAACCCACGTACACATCAAATTTCGCCCACAGGGTACATGCTTGCAACAAATCATCAGGCGAGATCAACTCTGTGTAATTAATACAAAGTAGAAAGTTAGGTTTTCTAACATATGCAACCTGAAACAAAATTTAACAAACTTCAACTATTTCCAGAGAAAATAGAATACAAAAGTACCAAATAATACCTGTGCCCCGAGCACGATTGAATAAACAATAGACATCTATAAGATTCATCATTCCTCCATGTTTCTCTAATGGTTTTCTGACAAAATCTGCTAACTGAGTGTTAATGAAAATATATTTAACATTAGTTTTTTGTATGAGAGAAAACTGAATTGAAGGAAAGAGATTCCCCATAACATGAATTTATTACAAAAGTAAGAAAGATACATATGATATAATGTAACATCTAAAACAATAAATTTAGAATCATTGACATCCATTGGCAGCAAGATTTAGAAAAAATTTGCACTTGGATGCTACCTAGACAACTTCATAGAAAAATTCCTCATTCGCCCTTGGAAGACAGGTCTAACTACCAAGAATTGCCTCAATAATAGAACAACAAAAGGCCGAAATGCAACACTCGACATGAAACTAACGAAGCAAACAACCAGATTACCAACCCAACTTTTATATGCAAATGAAATCCTGTTTCAATTATTGATGCATTGTTCCTTTTAAGAATGCATTATTCCATATGACATTTATTGTTGCCACATTAATAACAGCAATAACCATTGAATCATTGATCTTGGGCAGACTAAAAGATTCATCATGCTGGTTTCCTAATATCACTTCAGATCATTCCTATCAATGCAAAGAACAAACTCAAACATCTCATTTATAATCCAGAGAACCACACGATGTATTTGTGTCATCGACATATAATTGTTTTACTAGTTTCTTTCACACCAATTTAATGTTGGTAATGGACACAAATAGTTACTGGAACATTTGGCTATATATCTGCAAATCAGTGCGGTGGCATGTTGAATAGAAACTAGACACTACCAGCAAAAATGGTTCTTTAGACCACCAAACAAAGACAAGTTGCAACTACAAAATCGGCACATGAATTGCATCTCAGTTCATAAGACAGTAAGAGTAAACCCGTTCACAAGTTCACATTGTCATACTGTCACCAACAGGAGCTAGTGAATCACGAGGAAGAAGTTTGCAAACAATTATCTAGCATCAGAAGTTCAAAAAACATAGCTTTGTATTAAAACCAAAAAACCGAAATGACAACAAAGTGTTTCAGCAGAAAGAAGGAAACCTGTCGACACAATTGCTGGTGATACAGTGCCCCAGCAGTCTCTTTCGTCACAGGAGATATGATACCAACACTCAACAACAAATCCTGCATCTCATCTTTGGAACCAATTTCCTCATCTGCACCCGCACCACCTTGAGAATTGGCACCTGATAAGAGCTTCTGCCTCATTTTCTCTGCTAGCATTACCATATCTTTAGCCTTGGTCTGAAATTAATTTCAATACACTTATGCAACATAAACCAGCTAAACCAGAAAAGATAAAAACTTTATAACAAGTAGTACAGTAAAACCTCTATACAGGAAACACTTGGGACCGGACTATTTGTATAACAATTGGGAGGTTATTACAAAGTAGAGGTTGGTACTAACAAAGATTCTCAACATTTGAGGCCGTACTATTCGTATAACAATTGACAGATTAATCATGTATATAGTATTCTTATATAGAGGTTTTACTGCATCATAGGTAACAAAACAAATTTTACCATAAGGGCACTCAAGTCTTGGAAAGCATCCTGCAAGCTCTTATATATAACAAAAACCAGCTAAACCAGAAAAAGATAAAAACTTTATAACCTCCCAATTGTTATACAAATAGTCGGGTCCCAAGTGTTGAGAATCCATGTTATATCAACCTCTGTTTAGTAATAATCTCCCAAATATTATACAAATAGTCCGCTCCAAGTGTATTTTTACTGTAAACAAAACAAAAGTTACATACCATAAGGGCACTCAAGTCTTGAAAAGCATCCTGCAAGCTCTTATCAGTAGTCTCCCACAACTCTTGCTCCTTCCTAAGAATCCCCGACACGCCCACCATCCTCACATTCCCGTCACTGGAATACAACCCACCACCCGAACCACTACTCCCAGGTACCAAAGCAACCACCTTTCCCCCACTGCTGGAGTCCCCAACATCACCCTCCCAAGCCCTCCCTCTCCAGCTCTCCCAAAACTTAGCTACAAACCCATCTGAATCCCCTTTCCCTCTAACCACAACAGTGACCACAACACTCTTGGAGTTGAGGGAGGCCTGGAACCGAATCCGGGGCGAATGGAAAATCGATTTGAGGGATTTTTTGGGGGAGAAAATGTGGGTTATGGAGGAGAGGGGGATGGCAATTGGGGTTGAATTGGAGGTTGATGGGAGCCATAGGAGGCGGTGAGTGGTGAGGATGAGGAGGCCGGATTTGAGGGGAGGGTAATTTGGGGAATTGGGGATTTGGGTGTCTTCGAATTCAAGGTCTATGGATGGGAGTAGCTGGGATTCCACTTCGGAAGGGAGGAGGACCGGTCGGCCGGCGGTGGTTAGGGTTGCTGGCGGGAAGAAATTGACGTTGCCGGCGGCCATTGATGATGATGAAGAAGAAGAAGGATGATTGAATAGGGTGGATGTTTAAACTGAAGGCATTGCAGCTCTACTCTAAGCTCAAATTCGTCAGCAGATCGGAAAGACACAGGGAATGACTACTTTTTTTTACAGGGATGAAATTAAAAAGTCAAATTTTTAGCCATGTAGTATTATGGAATAACGTTTTAGTCTTGGAATAAAAATGTTATATGCTCTTACGAAATGATTTATGCTTCCACAAAAAGCTTTATCAATCAGACCCGTAATATCAATGCATAAGTCTCAATTGCCTCTTTTCGAAGCTATATTGTTGTAAAGAAGTTTTGCATTTACAAAACAATGGGCTTTTGACTGGAAAAGCAATACCAAACTGACACTTCATGGATGTTACGTTGGATAAATGAGGCTAATTTTGTAATTAGATAGAAAAACCAAGTTGATGAAACAAAAGAATAGCAAAGGGTTTTAACAGAAGAAGCTCTAAAACCCTACTTGTCCACTGCAAAAAAATGCAACCTCGTTTCAATGCTCCCTCTTCTCAATACCCTAACCGCAACCAATCAAACAGCACCAATCCCCCTTTTCAATCTCCGGTACTTCTCTTTCCTTCTCCCTGATTTATGCAATGTATTTGAATTTCAATTTGAATTTTGTTTTTGCTCAATTTGTAGGGTTTTCCAGCAAACCCTCCTCTCCCTGATTTATGCAATGTATTACAAAACCCCATGTCATTACAACCTCAATTGGGTCCTTTCAACCCCCAATTTCCACTCCCTTTTAACAACCCCGGCTTCTCGATACCCAATATGGCTGCTTTGATATCCCAACAGCCTGCTTTGATGAACCAATTAGGTATTGCCTTGCAAAATCATGCTAATAGTATGAGTGCTGCTCCCATGTTTATGAATCAACCGAACCCGTTTCAACTTCAACCTCAAGCTCAAACCTTTCCGGTTAATTTCCCTAATTTCCCTCAGCAGCAGTTCAATCAGAATGTGGCTCTTGCTAATTTGATGCATAATCTTAACCCCGTTATGCCTCAATTGCAAAACCCTTCTCAATTTGTTGGTCCGCACCCTCAAAATCCTAACTTTTTCGCGAATGGGCCGTTTGTTGGTGGAGGGCAACAAGGGAATATGAATCAGCAGAATGGTGTTGCTGGGGGACAACAAGGTAATATGAATCAGCAGAACGTTGCGGAGGAAAAGAGAGTCAATCAGATGCCACAAACTCAGAACTCTCGACAGTCTGTTCCATTTGGAAGACAGGTAACCACGTTTAAATTTTGAACAGAATGCTGATAAACCCCTACTAGAGCTACCATAATTGTCGATATTTGCTGTATAAATAGATATATGGACAGATGAGTATTTTGGACTTTGTTTTGTTGTTGCATTATTCTTTATTGGGTTTGTACATAATGTCTCACTACACAAGTTAGCTGTTATACCAGAATGGTATTTGTTCCAATGTATATGTGTGCTGCTGCTAACTATCTGCAATAGAATCACTCAGCTACTGGGTTGGATTTCATCTATCTCCGGACATGTTCTAAGTTTACAACCTTGAGCTTTTTCTCCAGTTTCCTTTATTTAGAATCTTTAGTTTTCTGTGCAACTGCAGGTGAAATTTTATGAGGCCTGTCCATGCATGTGCCTTCGTGAATATCCCTTTAATGACTGTTTTAAGCTAGACTATCGACCCAGATATTTTCACATATAAATGTTCTGTGTATTCATATACAGCAAAAATGATGAGGAAATGCTTTTCGTGAGGTCAGGCAAGATTACAATAAACCTCTTTTTGCATCACATAGCATCAAAATGAGTTGTTTACCACTTTGTTTAGCTTTTAACCTCTTGCATTTTCTGGCATATTTATTAGTTTATGGAGGTCTGCTATATTATTCAGAGTGTTTCTTATATTTTCATTTATGTTATGGTTATTATTTTAGGCGTATTACTCATTGTTCTCTAACAACATCAATCAGTTTTTGACTTTTACATTTCTTGCAGGGTACACCTGTTAATAATGTCCAGAATGGCAGTTCAACTTCCAACACAAACAATTTTCCAAGAAAAGATTTCAGAAACAACATGAAGTAAGAACATCAATTTTGGGTGCATATGTTGTCGTGCTTTTAGAGTTCTATCATACTAATAGATGACTATAATTGTGCTTTCAACTTCTGCAGACATCAGAAGTCTCAGTTTCCGCATAAAAATAATGGAAAGAGAAAGTTTGGAAATACTAATGAACACAAGGGGACAGGTGTGTGTTTGAACCTGATAGAAAATGTCATTTTATGTTTATAATGAAAACAGGATGCAAGGAAGAATGTTATTGCATGTTAGTAACCATTTCGAATGCATGTAAATGTGCAATGAATGTGGATATTCTGTATTTACAACCTTGAGCTAGTACATTGTGTTGATAGCTGCATAGACTTGTAAACTATGTAACTATGTAATTTAACATGTCTAATGGATCAAAATATGGCGTTTGATACCATGAATCAGTAAGCTTGTTCTCATCACTGAAAGGCTCGTCCAATTTCTGTTATATCCTTATCACTTGTAAAGTTGAGACGGAGCACTGTCCTAGTATTATAGGTTTCATATCTCAGCTATTGAATTAGAGTTTTAAAAAATTGTTCTGACTGTACTCTTTTGTATGAGTGGTGAGTGGTGACGTTATTTTACTTCCTCTCATATATACGGTTATATGTATATATATTAAGAACCACGAAGACAGAAGAAGCACAAGGAAAAGTTAATATATTTTGTAAATTTTTGTTGTGAAACCCTGAAAGCTGCTGTAGAATGACTTTCTAATCACTGTGTTTGTTTTTTCCTTGAAATTTCCGTTAAAAAATAGTAGGGTTTGGCCATGAGAGGGCAGCTAAATCAGGTCACACTGATTCTATAGAGCAAGCTGGGGAAAGGAAAAGGTAATTTCTGCATTATTGATCTCAACAATATTGAAGAAGCATTCAAGCTCAGTTGATCTTTATTCTTTCATAGTTAGTCTTAGCTTTATTAAAAAAAAGCTTTTTTTCAAGTATAGAGAGATAAAGAAAGGGCATTTTTTAGGACCTAATGAATTTGGTAAGCTGTTTGATTGGAATTTGTATGTAATTTCCTTAGATGGTCCTGAAAATAGATATAAGACTCGGTTTTTATTTCATTCCCTTATTAACTCTTCAATCAAGTATTCTTGTAGCAACTGGAGCAAGGTTATCTTGTCTCTATGCAGATTCAGAATTTTTCAAAATGCCTGACCTAAGCTTTTGGGCGTTCTTCAATTCCTAATTTGTTATTAACCAAGATAAAGAGCTTGGTTATGAATTTTTTCTTTGCCTGAGTTAAATATGGTTGAGTACTTGCCCCTGATATGGAGAGGAAAACTAATGGCCTAGAATAAAAGAGTCCAGAATTGTCACATTAGTTCCTAGGAAAAGTTGAAATTGAAGTTTTTAGCTCTTACATTACATGTTTCCTCTTCATGTTCAAGGATATATGAGATATTTAAGTTTCTTATTTTACTTTCTGAGTTGGTCGGTTTATGCTTGTGATTACATTGCAGCTAAGCTATGATTATTTAGAAATTTAGCACCTCCTTTTTGTTGCTTGATTGTTACTGAAATTCTGAAACTGTTTTCTTCAAGGAATGTCAATTTTTTGTATGTTTTTCGACATTTAATCATTCATTTTTCATTAAACATGAGAAGGTCTTTAACCTACTCGGAACAAGAAATTAAATTATGGCGCGAGGAACGTAAGAAGAACCACCCATCAAATGGCATCAAGAAGGTCTGTGTTCCCTACTACATGTGTTTTCCGTTCTTTAAGTCAAATGTGTGTCCTAATACTAACCTTACCTCTCTCAGAAGCATAGTGAAACAATAGCGAATTCTGAGGTCGTCAATGAAGAGGCCAAACTCCGTCGAGAGGTATTTAACATTTAAATGCATATACTTCCCTTACTATTTGTAATGTGATTGATGCATTAACTTGAAGGCAATGCATTTCTTGCAAGCTTTCAGGAATAGCATATTTTGTCTTGGTTCTTTTTTCCATTATATATGGATGCTCTACAGTTTCAAAAAGTAACATAGTTGCAGCTCAAGGTCTGAGGGGTATCTGATTTATAATCTTCTTGCATTCAGTATGTGCATGCCAGTGAGCTGCAATATCTGGTTGTAGCTATGCAATATCAATGATTTAAAGTAATTACGTCTATGTGATTTAAAAGCTGTCAATAAATGTTGGCTTGCTTTACGCTGAATATTTATGATGAAAATGGTAGGAAGTCAGGTAAGAATGTTGTTGAAACATGCTTTATGCTTAGGTTCTTGGAACATTGGCGTCTGGTGGGACTTTGTTATTTAAAAATGATGCCACAGTTGGAATAATTAATACATGTTTAAAGTCGTGGAACTGGCTGTTAATTGTCATCTCCGAAGTGGTAATTTCTTTTTCCCTATATGGGCAAAGGAAGGCATATTGCAGAATGCTTCTTATTATCTATTATTGAGAGAATATGCTTTGATGTATATTTAGACTGGAAGTTTGATTGAAATAGTGAATGAACTGTGACACATTGATTACTGCAATTATCTTTGTAAACTCCTAAGCATATTCCAACTGTCCAATAATTTTCTGGGAATCATACACGCAGCAACTCAAGGAAATCTTGGCAAAGCAGGCCGAGTTAGGAGTTGAGGTTGCCGAAATACCATCTCATTACTTTTCAGATTCAGAGAAACAAGTGAATCTCCGGGCAGTTAATGGAAACACTTCCAGTAAGAGGGGGAAATCCTGGAACAAGCATGGTAAAAGAGGGAGACATAACAGAAGAGATCGATCATCGAAGATATCCCCCTTTAACAGAAAGGAGCAGACACTTCTGCAGAAGCTTCTAAGTGCAGATGCAAGAAGAGATAAGTTCCACTTGTTGCAGGCCTTTAGGTTTATGGTGGCGAACAAGTTCTTCCATGACTTCCCGGAGAAGACCTTGGAATTTCCTCAAATAATAGTCAAGGAAGAAGAGGCGAGAAATGGGGCAGAATCAGGGAAATCCGAACATTCTGGAAAGGATAATCCAAAAACCAGCAACAAGAGAACAGTTGAAAATGCCCGTGTGATGAGTGATGCTGAAATGGAAATAGAGGCATGTTATGGTGAGGAAATTAACAGAGTTGTACAAGAAGAAGAAGAGGGAGAAATCATTAACTGATATTGCCTCTTGTTTGTATGTATAATAGAAACTATTTGTGTAGTGTAGTGTCGGGACTTTCTCAGTTTATCGACCAGTTAATAGACACTGATGAAATTGTTTCCGTTAAGTAATAGCTTGATGATTACAACTCTAAAAAATAAGATTGTTGGTTCAATTCTGAAAAATGAATATAGTAAAAAAGTATTACTGTTTTTTTTGAGAAGATGAGATGGAGACTTGAGAGGAAGTGGAAACAAACAGTAATAAGTAGTTGGATTCTTTTCACCTTTCCAGCTTGTTTTCTCATTATTAAGGGTCGGTTGGTGCCATTATAATAACAGTAAAATTAACGGTTACACTTTTTCTTTTTATAATGCAAATTTAAGGGTAAAGTATAAACATAAATTTTGTAGTTTGTGTTACAAGGAAGATCTATATTCTATAAAGCATAAATGAGGGTATGTATGTGGTACTGGCTATTAGTAAACAAGGTTTACAACTGTTTAGAGTGTTAAAACAATGACATGATAGGGTTTTGTCGTTTCACTTTCAGAATCATATTGTCTATTATGTCGAAAACCACCCAATGCATTGTCGAGATCAGAATTGGGGACATTAACAAATTTGAACATCTTGTTTACGATCTTCCGAATCATTGTCTAGGAGACAACCTTTGATTTGAACATATGCTTACAATCTTTCAAGCAATTATACCTTCACTTCTTTAATTTTAAACATTTTCTTTGACAAATTACAGCTTTGTATTTCCAATAGAGCTATTTTGTTTATCAAAATTGTTAATAACTGGTATTGATCCTTATTAATTCGTAGAAAGATGGGCCGAACCGAGCACAATAGGAATATGACCACGAACACGAACACTACTATTGACCCATGGAATGATACGGGAACGAGCCTCTTGCTTGTCCAAACCATTCCAAAACAAACACACCCCTCCATAAGCACTATTGTTATTATAGAGGTGCAACTTGTTAAGGTGAGAAAAAGCAGCCCGCGGAGGACGGATATTGTCCACGATACTACCACAATTCCATGGAACACCACATAGTTAAGTCCTTAGGCTAGTTTTAACATTCCAAAACAATGCACACATTCATAAAAACTGTTTGTGACTATAGTGATAAAACTTGAAAATGTAAATCTGTAAAGGAATGACATATCAACGAAAACTACCACAGTACGACAGTAGATGAGTTCCAAAACTAGTCTCAACAGTCAAGGAATAATACACATTATCATAAAAATTACCCTTGATCATATTAATAGCATAATTTAATTTAACTTTAGCCAAAATTAAATTGTGAGTACATGTGAACAATTTATAAATTTGAAGTGTTTTATTTTCCTTCTAAACTGAATTAGCAAAAAGAACTCCTTGTAGCTTTGACTTTGTTATATTTAAATACAAATGCAAACTTTTCTTATAAATATGTGATTCCTACTTTTAGATCATTCCCTCTTTAAGCAAAATATTTGTTGTACGTGTCACGCTATAGTCTTAATTTCCAAAAATATTAGTCCAATAACGTAGCAGCAATGGAACTCTGATAAATAAATAGAGGCTAAAATTATGTAAGCACAGTTATACAAGATGCTAGAGTAAACATACATCGAGATTTATATGCGAGCTTTTGGATACGGGAAAAATGACATATATAGAATTGTCTATATAAGAGATAAAAAGACACGAGGTTTTGAAAAAGTTAGACGTGTAAAAGGTGTGAATCAAATAATCCTAGTTGGATATAAATATATCAAGAAACAATGAAAATTTTATTTTGTTGACCTATTTAATGAAGATAGAGAATAAGATGTTTCCCTCATGATATGTATAAGATAAATTTTGTTAGAGCACTTAAAAGTTCGATAAAAGCTCGGTTCGGTCGAAGTTCGGTCGAAACTCGGCTAAGTAGTGCTCGACTCAAAATTCTAATAAACCAATATCAAGCTAATCTAGGTTCAATAATGGTTCAGCTCGTTGACACTCCTTGGCTACATTGTTTTTCTTTTAGAATTTCATTTTTTTGATCTTGAAATTCGAACTCAATACTTCATGCTTCTCAAGAAATATCTAATGTGGAGAGAACCTACACTGTTAAATAGAAAAAAAAAACATAATGTTTAATGTCTTAACATATAAATGAATTAGTTACCTTGTATATTAGCAATACCAACCTTTTATTTTAATTCTTGTTTTTTGGAAAAACAAAAACATATTATAATAAGTGAAAAATATCTTTTTGATTGGAGTCATAATTGAAGTAAAAATATCGATAAAAACTTTAAAAAAACAGAACACGCCGAAAACAATAACGTTGGCCATCTCACCACATTGATTTATACCCTGTCTCGCCGTCCCCACCTCGATATTCCCCTCCATTTCCTTTTTTTCAAAATATTAGTTAGCGCAGAAAATGATTAATTTCAAATAAGTGTTCGTTGTGATTTGTAGAAAAAGTTGTTGCAATTTTGTAAAAGGAATATTGTGATTTGCATTTGAATAAATAAAGAATTGTGATTTAATATTTTTTGTAAAGTTAAAGAAAGATTGATTTTGCTGTTGTCCAAAAATATCAATTGTTCTTTAAAACTTTTACACGTTATAAAAACTTATATACATGTTTAAACGTAATAAATCACCTTTTACAAACAACCTCTTATCCTTGTTAATAGCTATAAATGACTTTTTGATCTCGTCCAATTACTTTCAGTAACCTCCTAATTCAAAATTAATTGCATCAAAAATGTAAAAATTATCAATAATATCATTTAAAAGATCTATGATTCCATGTATTATAAGTTTGCACCTATAGTATGTATTAATTGATGACGATATTAAGATTTTAGGTCCAAGCCTACATAAGCCCATAATTATTAAAACCCACCGCCGAACCTCGTGTACCTCGCAATATGCACCATGGGCGCGACATCCAACCCAACCAATGCACGTACTCCTTACCGCAGGTAATACACCTTTATCACACGTCATCCATAAGAACTCAAGAGTGTCAAACACCTGATCCGATTGCGTCTGAGAAATTTTTATCATTACCATGATGTGGCATTTAAGAGAACTATATGTATCCCTCTCATCTTAAATGCAAGGTACACTAGTGAATTATGTCTCTAGACTTAATTTACTTACCATTTCACTCTCTAAAATATATACCAACTTGATCATTGGAGCTTTTCCATGGCTCTAGCCCACTATTTTACAGGAAGAGCCCGTGTCTCAGATATATTACACTAGCCAACGTCGACTAAGTAGTTCACTTCAATTCAATTTGTCATCGCGAACAAAAATATATATATGTATTAAATTTTTTATTTTTATTCTTTATAAAGTTTAGTCTATTGTATATTTTTAGTTATTGCAAAAAGAAAATTGCAATGTTTAGAGAGAGAGAGAAAGAGAAAAGGGGAAAGGAAGAAGATAGAATAAGAAAACAATACAGTTATTCCCAAAATTCATTCTCTTCTTTCCGCGTTGCTTATCTGTCTTTCTTTCTTTCCCCATCTTCTTCTTCATCATCTTCTTCTTGTTTCTAAACCATCAATCTAATCTAATCTCTCTTATTATATGGTTTGTTTGTAATTTTGGACCCTTCCTTATTCCAGAGAGGCTCGGCAGGTATTTCTCTCCCTTTTCCTGTTTCTTCGGTTACCATCTTCTTCTTTTTTCCACCATTCCTTTTATATTTAGACTTCCCTTTTCCCCTTTTCTTCTTTGGGCTTCATTTCTCTGTGCTTTCATTTCCTATTGTTTCTTTCCATTTCTTTTTAGGGTTTCCTTCTGGGTATTTCTATTTCTTTCTATTTCCTTTTTAATCTAAATCTTGTCTTTTTCTTTCCCCGGTCTTTAATGGGTGACAATTATCATCAGCGCAATTTTGGGGTGAGCCCCTTTTGAATTTTTTAGATACCCTTTGGAATTTTGATGATGATTCTTTGATTTGGTCAATTTCAATCTATGTATGCTTTTATGGACACCCTTTTGTTTGTTCTTTGATTCGGGTTATTGGGTTAATAGAACCAATGTAGCTGACCTCAAATAGCTGGGATTTGGACTTGTTTTTTTGAGAAAGATTGCATTTTTAATTGTGTTTTTGATTCATTGATTGGTCAATTTATTGGTTAATTTCTATCTATGTATGCTTTTTTGGATACCCTCTTGCTTGATATGCGGGTTCTGTAATTCCATTCGGGTTATTGGTTATCCGGGTTATTCTGTATTGGGTAAAGATTGCATTTTGTTGATTGCATAATTGTGTTTTTGATATAAGTGCATTCCGTTCGGGTTATTGGGTTAATAGAACCAATGTAGCTGACCTCAAATAGCTGGGATTTGGACTTGTTCTTCATGTAATTGCTTAATTGACGGGGTTTGACAACAGAAAGATTGCATTTTTAATTGTGTTTTTTATATGGTCAATCTGTTCGTTAAATTATAGATGCTGTATATGCTTTTTGGCATACCCTCTGATTTTGGGGTTCTGTAATTCCATTTGGGTTATTGGGTTGATAGAACCAATGTAGCTGACCTCAAATACCTGGGATTAGGACTTGTTCTTGTTGTTCTTCAAGTAATTGCTTAATTGATGGGATTTGACAGCAGAAAGATTGCATTTTTAATTGTGTTTTTGATATAAGTGTATTGTTTGTTATTAGGTTTTGATGTTGAATGACTCGGGTGTTTTGTGTTCGTGATATAGGCACATGCGACTCCCCCTGGTTATTACGCCCTTGATAAACCTACTGCTGTAGACGATATATCTTTGAGAAAGAGAGACAAGATGCGTAAGTGGCTCTGTTGCACCTGCCAAGTGGAAGAAACATACCCTACACGAGAGAATGAACACCTAAGAAGCCCAAAACATTATACAGATGGTACATTTTCTTTCATTATTCTATTTATTTGTGATTGTGGCGTTGGTATCCGAGACTTACTATCACATTCCCTATCAATTTGAGATTGTCAATTTCAATGATAAGATAGAATTGATATTTAATTGCAGGGACCTTATGCAATTGTGAAAGTTTTGCTTGATTGTGGTCAAATTTTTTGGTTGTTAGTAAGCAATTTGGATTAAGCATATGCAGTTTCTAGATAATCACGGCCTTCATAACATTTATCATGCAGTTAGAGAATACGAAAAATGTGAATTTTATCTCTTGGTAGCCTTTTGATAAATGATTACTGAGAGATGAGGGGCATTATACTGTGTTTTGAATGTTAAATTACATTTGATTTCACCTCATTTTTTTGTACAGAGGTTCAGTATTTCCTATATTTTCTTATGTTCGCAAGGATGGTTTTCTGATGATTATCAATTTTGACTTCTTTTTTTCTGTAATAGCAGGAAACCCTACAAAGAGCTCAAAGTTTCAGGCTCCAGTTAGAACTGAAGTGCAGAAGGAAGCCCCTCCAATCGAAGTCGCCGCATTGTCAGTGGAAGAACTAAAAGAGAAGACCGACAATTTTGGTTCAAAGGCATTGATTGGTGAAGGGTCCTATGGGAGAGTATATTATGCCAACTTAGACAATGGAAGAGCTGTAGCAGTAAAAAAACTTGATGTTGCATCCGAGCCAGAAACAAATGTTGAATTTTTGACTCAGGTTTGTGCTCAATTTTGGAAGAAACAGATATCTTGCTGTTCATTTCTTCATGATTTTGTTATGGTCTTTCCTTAACCTGAGGACACTGTACTTCGACCGCAGGTTTCTATGGTTTCAAGGTTGAAGAATGAAAACGTTGTCGAATTGCTTGGTTACTGTGTTGAAGGAAATCTTCGAGTGCTTGCATATGAATTTGCAACTATGGGGTCTCTTCATGATATCTTGCATGGTGTGCTTACTAATTTTATTAGTCAATTATGTAAATTTGTATGACTGAATGGAAAATGTCCTAGAATGAGCGATTCATTTTCCTTACTTTGCAATGACAGGGAGAAAAGGAGTTCAAGGTGCACAGCCAGGGCCTACACTTGATTGGATGCAGCGCGTTAGAATCGCTGTAGATGCAGCAAGAGGGTTGGAATACTTGCACGAGAAGGTACAACCGGCTATAATACACAGAGATATCAGATCAAGCAATGTGCTTCTATTTGAAGAGTTCAAAGCTAAGGTTGCAGATTTCAACCTTTCAAATCAGGCTCCTGATATGGCTGCTCGGCTTCACTCAACTCGTGTTTTGGGAACTTTTGGTTATCATGCTCCAGAGTAATGTTTCTTAACACCTTTTCTTTTTTGGTATGATTACTTCTATCACTTTTATGTGCATACAACTGCTGGTTCTGATTACATGGCTCCGATAGTTCACACTGAGAAAACCTTGAAAGTTAGATGTTGAGGCAAGTTTGGACATGGAAACCACCCAGAGTTCTGGACGCAGTTTCCATAACGTTTTATCTTTGACTTTGCATTGGCTATACTTGACATGTCTTTGTATGTTAAATATGACTTTTTCTGAAGCAGTATAATTATGTTTGAATCGTCGACTTGGTCTATAGGTATGCAATGACTGGGCAATTAACACAAAAGAGTGATGTATATAGTTTTGGGGTTGTTCTTCTGGAACTTCTGACAGGCAGGAAACCTGTCGATCACACCATGCCTAGGGGACAGCAGAGTCTCGTTACATGGGTGAGTCCTGATGTTTGTGGCAGAGCTTTGCTCCTTCAGTTTACAGATGGTATATGCTTCCTTTCAAGCATTTTCTCATGCTCGTTTCTTTTTTTTCCTGAAATTAGGCTACTCCGAGACTAAGTGAAGACAAAGTTAAACAATGTGTGGATCCAAAGTTGAAGGGAGAGTATCCTCCTAAAGGAGTGGCCAAGGTATTTTCTTTATTTTGCATAATTTGTTGGAATGTTGGGGAGCCTGTTGATGTACACTCTTCACATGTTGATGTTTCAATTGTGGTGTTTTTTTCAGCTAGCAGCAGTGGCAGCATTGTGTGTGCAATATGAAGCTGAATTCCGGCCAAACATGAGCATTGTTGTGAAGGCACTTCAACCACTATTGAAGCCCCCATCTAATGCAGCAGCAGCAGCTGCTGCTTCAGAGACCTAAGCGAATGAACGAACAAATGAAAATGGGTTGATGGAGTTGGGAATTATAGAAGTTGTGCACAGTTTGATTACTTTACAGTTTAAAAATGCGGATTTATTGAGTTATATATTTTTTGATTGTTAGCAAGTATATGGGATCAGATCTTCTATAGGCTGGCTGAGATTGTGCGTATTTAACGTCACGGATATCGTGTCTGTTGGCTTGCTTTGATTCTTTTCTTTGGTTTTTTCAAGTCGGAAAAAAGATAAGACGGTTGAGATTGGGGAAGGATAATGTGGCGGATTGCAGTTGTATTCTCTGTTGTCAATGAATCTCTTTGTGCTCATTACTAGTGTTGTTATTACTTGTCTTAAATTATGAATTGCCTAATCAATGATTCAAAACTAATGCTTGTTGACGACTTAAAATGCATTTTGATAAGGGTGTCTTATAATAGATATCTTATAATAGGTTTAATGCAAATCATTTTTTTTTTATGATCAAATGAAGTTAGTGATTTTTTTTTTGAAAGGAAAGGGTAAATGAAGTTTGTTTTGTTTGTATGATTAATTAGAAAAAAAATCAAGGTATAACACATCTCATTATTGCTGTCAGAAAAACACATCTCATTATCTTCACAGTAATGAAATTTATGAATATATTAATGTTAAATTTGATCATAAACCATCATTTTCTTTTGATACAATAGCATTCCTTTTTTATATTAATCAATAATATGCTTCTTATTTAAAATAAATCAATATTATGCTTCCAGTTGGAAATATTTTATATTAGTACTTGCATAATCATTTACAATATACTTATTAAAAATCATTTACAATATACTTATTAAAAAATACAATAAAAAAACAAAATTGGAAAGAAAATAAACTAATTGTTTTAAATAAAATTTAGAAAATTCTGTTAAGTATTATTCTTATAAATGAAAATTTAAAATATTTTATATTCCTTTATAATTTACGAGGAGTGAGTTAGAGTAGATTAGAGCTCGGCTCGGGTAGACTCGATTTTATTTTCTTTAATAAAAGTAGAATAAGTTGAATAGATTTGTCTATATATATGTAAAACCCCCTCGCTCTCATAAACCCCATAGCAAGTTGAACTGAAACTCGAATCGCTTTATTTTGTCTCTAATAATTTCTTCTGAAATCTGTAGTGTTGATGATGGCTGAGCTTATGGATTTCGTCACCGGAGTTGGCTCCAAACGGAGAATTACTGAGCTAGCACAAGAAACCCTTCTGCTGCAACAGCCGGAACTCTCTGATTCAAGCTTCAAGAGCTCATCTTTGGTTGCTTCATCTCCTCAAGAAGCCCAAGAAACCATTCAAGATATCCCCAGCCCCAAGAAGGTTAAGTCCGGTGAAGAAAAGGCCGGTTCGTGTGATTTAGCTTCTGGGTTGGAAGATTCTGTGAAAAAGATTGCAGATTTTGGTGACAAGTTGCAAGAAACTGAAGATTTGCCTTCTGGGTATTCTGATTCTGGAAGAAAGATTGGAGATTTCGGTGACAAGTTGCAAGAAACTGAAGATTTGGCTTCTGGGTCTTTTGTTTCTGAAGAGAATATGGAAGATTGTGGAAAAAAGGTTGGGACTTTTGCTGAGAAGTTACAAGAAACTGAAGATTCTGTGATGGGTTTTGTCTCTGGTAGTGAACTGAATAAGAAGGATGTTCTCGGAGAGGCTGACAGTGTTTTGGAAGCGAAAAAGAAGCTATTGTTGGCTAAATTTGATCTGGGTTTTGATGAATCTGTTAGACCTTCTCTGAAGGTGGAAGTAATTGATGATACAGTACTGATTGACACGGTTCCGGTCCTCAAAAATGGCAACGGTTGTGTGAAGAATGCACAGAGGAATGGAAAGAAGAATGAGAAACAAGAAGCTGATGGAAAGAAAGCCAAACGTCCACGAAGGAAGGGAAAAGATGGGAGAAAAGATTTGGGGAGTAGTGATGTGGTCAAGAAAATGCCCTTTGTTGGCAATGGTTTCAATGGAAGGAACGGAAATGGCGAAAAGAATTGGAGTGATAAAAGAAAGTATACAAGGGAGGAGATGGAAGCGTTGCGGTTTGTCAACATTGTGGAACAGAGGAATTTGTGGAGTGCTGTGTATGCTGGTCTTGGAGATGTTGTTATGAAGGAGTATAAAGACTTGGCTTGCTCAAGGAATCAGAAGAACTTTCAATTGAACTGTGATCCATCTCAGCGCTTTGGGAAGAAGGCAAATATCCATGGGATTCACAGTAAGTATCTATTTCTTAAGCACAAATTTCTTGTTAATTTGATGCAATTCTGGGTTGTTGTTTTGTAATTTTTGAAACATTTGATTCTTGCATGTCATGCAGACTCTTGCTTAGGATTCATTAAGTACAGATCTTAAGCAAAGGGATTCATTAAGTATATATGTTAAGCACATAATTCTGGGTTGTGCTTTTACTTCTGAGAACATTTGATTTATGCATGTTTATTCTTTGTATGTATGCTAGGATAAAATGTTAAGAACTCATTGAAATGGATTGATTTGTTGCTGTTGTGAATAAGTTTGTATTTTATTTGCTGTGAATTCCGTGAAATTATTTAGTTTGGCATCAGTGATATTTGGACATGAGAAAGAGTAATTATAGAAGAAAAGTTGCAATTGTTTATTTAAAAACATAAAGGAAGATAAGCGGATCAAGGCCACAAACAGGCTCTAGTCATCTTGGTAGGTGCTGTGGAAACTAGATTTGAGATGTTGGATATCTATTCTTTTCTGCAGAAACCTTTGAAAAATCTTTGCTTTTTTTGTCAGAACTAGTCTGACTAGTGGGAGGCACAACAAGAGGAGACTGAGTTATTCATCAAGCTCTGGCTTGAATCTTATTGTTCGGATGTTGCCTTGACAAGTGGCATATTGTTTATTGATGTAGATTACTGAAAGAAATAAGTGGCTGTTGATAAATTCCCTCCTCCTTAGGCTAAGTAATTTTAAATAACTTGACCTCTTCCTAGAAGAAACTTGTTTTGCATTTTTATTGAGGTCCGTATCGCTTACTGTTCAGCATATCATTTGGGATAAACGCAAGGCTCTGTAGGCTGAATAAAAAATAACATTAGGCCCTGTATATCAAGGATTTTCAAGCCTTGATCAACTTGCTATGCTGAATTTTGCTAACTTTACCAAAGATTTTTGTTGTATATTTCACTATATGGTTTGTTTTAGCAAAACCACGTAGTCCAACTGTTTTCTTTTTTATCGGGTTAAAATTTACGAATTGAATTTTTAGTGACTGATTCTTCAGTTACATTTTACTTGTTTTGAGTTCCAAAGTTTGTTACTATATGGTTTGTTTTAGCAAAACCACGTAATCTCACAGCTTTCATTCTCCTTATTTCCTTTCTTCTTTCCGTTTGTGTGCTACATAAAATCTTATAATTGCAGAAGATCTCTATGCTTGTATGTTCTTTATTTTCATCTTCAACGTTGTTCACTGGAAAAGCATTCTTGGGTTTTGGCTGTCACCAGTTTTTACTCCCAATTTTTCTTACTCCTAGTTTGTTTTTCCTTGGTGCAATCTTGCTTTCTTTCCTTCCCCCAACCTTTAGCTATTATAATCCTTTCTTTTCAAAAGCAAAGCTCGTGTTTTGTTTCTTAAAATCTTTCGAAGCCCCTCAGTTTTTCTGGATGCTTATTTTTTCTCCCTTTCTTCCCTTCTGGGTTTGCCTCTGATTTTGACAATTGGATTGCTTTATTTTCTGTGTGGACAGGTGCGGTTGCAGCTAGAGGAAGATGGAATCAAGTGAATATTTTTGTTCGTTGAAGAATGGCCTAGAGAAATCTGCAAAATCCTTACACTCAACATTTTCCGCTTGTAGTTCGTGAACTGTATATCAACCCATATGATTGTTGTAACCTTTTTCACCATAGAAATTCTGTACAGCCTTGTACACGGGAGTAGTTTTTGACCAATAGAATTTGGGTTTTACATTTTTGAGACAGTGTATCATTTGTTTGTGATAGAAGACTAATAAAGTGAAGCTTTTGCTCTTGTTTTGTGCTTGAATAAAATACACTTGCTATTTTTTTGTGCTCGAATACTTGCTACTTTTTGTGCTTTGAATATCTGCTCAGTGATACTTGCATATGTTACTCTCGTGTTGGCTGCAATTATTTCCTATAGAAATTTGAAGAGAACCCTCAAATTTTTTTGCTTAATTTCAGGCAAAGCAGGTTCTGGAAATAGTGATGAAGAATTAGAAACGGGAGACGAACATAAGGTAGAAAATATGAAACTCTCGGATTCCAGTTCTTGTTTGGGTACGGGGGGCGAAGATGGCAACTCATTTGTTGAAGAAGACTGCAATGATGAATATGACAGTGACGAAGAGTATGCTAGTATCCACCGACCCGCATTTCATGTTGAAGGAGAACCGAACTTTGATTCTGGACCTCCAGAAGATGGTTTAGAATTTCTTCGGCGAGTCAGGTACTATTCTATATCATAGTTTATTTTTTCTTAATTTAGTGATAGTGCTTGTATTAACCATCAATTTTGCAACTTCCAAACTTATGCTACGTGTGACTCGAGATGTCTTATTGTTCTATTATAAGTTAATATTTTAGGGTGCACTAAGAGAGTACTATGCATGATATAATAAACTATTGAGTGCGACTATCATGCTAATCCTACGTTTTCTCTCTGGTTGGAATAAAGTCTACTGTAGTTTTAATATGATAGATGCCTTTCCTTTGAAAAGACATTGGAATTTGATGATTAAAATCACTTGGAAAATACTACCTTTTGCCAAACTGTGTATACATAAGTAGGGCCAAGACGGTGATTCTACTTTCAATCATCCGCATTCAGATTGGGAATTTTGCTTAGAAAATTCCCCTGCACTTTATTTTAGATGACACCTACCTAGTAGTTTGTACAGTTAATAATTTTTACCATCACTTGCTTAAAGCCTTCTTTATCCTATCCAATAATGTTTTATGCAAAGTGTATGCGTGAAGTGGCATTGCTAACGTTGCCAATAGCATGACCATTCCAAGTGTGCTGAGTAGCTATAATATCGTAATCTGTTAATTACTTACTTTTTTCATTTAGTTAAAGATATTGATGTTATATGAAATTTCATTGGATGCATCTACAATTTAGGCTTTCATTACGAAACAAATTTTGGTTTCGATCTATTAGATTATTTAACTGATTCAGGTGTACTACATGATTTGTTCTTAGAGCATAAATAAATAGGAATAGGATATATTTTGTAAAGACCGACTCAACACTTCTCCTTTTGTCTTGCACTTTTTGTAATATCCATTGGCCGAGTTCCATTTTGTAATTGTCTTCTACTGTAAGATACTAAGATATTTGCCGGACCCCTTGGTCATTCTTCCACCCAAACGGCTTTGCCATATAGTTAAGAAGTTCGCTATTCACCTATTCACAGCAGGTGTGCGGTCCACAAATTAACAAGTAAAGTTGAACTTAGGAGCAGTAGTAAAGGAATGTCATATTTGTACGTTTTTTTTGGGTGTGTTTTTCATATACCTATGCATTTACCAAGAAAACTGAAGTGTATGTCAAAATGAGTTTAGAGCGTACAAGCAGAAAGGGCAAGAAAAAGCCAGCTCATTGTAACACTCCAAATATTTTCATTGATTATCAGCTCTTCATGAATGCCTCTAGAATATTTTCATGAAGCTGATATTCTATTCGATAAGTAGAGTTCATGGGAAAACCCTTATTCACAATCCAAGTAAAAAAGTCTTGTTCCACATATCACATGCCGTAGAGTAAAGCTCAAGATGTATGCTATTCAGATTTGCGACAAACACATATTTTGACAAATATATTACGATATAAGGCTTTAGGTTCCCATTGACTCCAGAAAAACCTTTTGTGTGAACTCACTAATTATGGCTTCGGCTTCCTAAGTGGAGCAAACTCCTTAAGTGATCATTTAATGTATATTCCTGATCGTTGCAAGGGTTGACTAATCCATTTTTTAAGAAGAATATGTTATTTCTTTCTAAATAAAGGCTTCATTGCAACATATAATCCCAATGACCTGTTCAATGTATATTCACGACTCACTAGAGGAAATTATCTGTTAGGGACTATGTCTAAGGATGAAAAGAAAGAAAGATAGATGAGTATTCGTTGGCATATGCAAATATAATTTGTGAGAAAGGTGACGAGTGTTCATTGGCATATGCAAATGTAATCTGTGAGAAAGGACACTGTAACTCCATTGTATCTTTTTGACATAGGTAGAGTTGTCCCATTTTCGAATGCGAAAGCTAATGTTAACTTGCACAAAAAAATTAAGGACGAATAGAAAGCAAACATAGGATAGCCGAAATGGTCATGTCATGAGTTCCCCATTGTTGATACATTTGACGCCTATCCAGAAAAAGAACACAATCATAAACTACTTCAGAGATTGCCTGATCGAACTGCCACCTCCAAGCAAATGCATTTTTAGCACATATGTCTGCTTGAATTGCCGCCTCTTTTGGCTTTTGAGTAGTGTTGCAGCTGAGTTTCTTCCAAGTATATCGCTTAACCAACTTGTATAAAACTGAATGCATATTGAATAATTGAACAGAAGCATAATAAACATGCTGCTGTCGTCTTTGTTAGGTTAGTTTCTTTTGAATGTTACTCAAAATCAAACATATGTATGCACGGTTTTAGAAACAAGTCGATTACTGTGAATAATTTTGAGTGCTGTAATATCATGAAGCTCTTGCACTGCATCCATGTGCTAGTTAAGATTGAATTACTCACCTGTGTAACTTGATTATTTCGAATTTATTTATTGTTGTCTGCATTAGCTATAGTCCGGTCAAGAGGAAATCGTAGCCGGAGCTTGTGGTGTGATATTGGAGTCAAACTGAATTTCTTATTTCTTTATTTTAGGTGGGAGCTTGTGGTGTGATATTGGAGTCAAACTGAATTTCCTATTTCTTTATTTTAGGTGGGAAGCTACCCGCGAACCAAAATTTACACTGGCTAAACTTGATAAGAATAAATTGAAGGAACAAAGCAATTATATGCCTCAGTTTTCTGAAATGGACGAGTGTCCAGAACATTTATTGCCGCTAAAGCAGTGGGAGGATGCGTTTCTTGCTGATTTTTCAGAGCTACGGAAGGTATGATTCTGCTCTTATCTTACTTTTTTCTCAATTTCACTTAACAGTTCATGGTGTTTATTTGTCTTGAAAATTTCTTCTCAACCAGTAATAAAAAACAATCACTTGTCTTAAATAATGCAACAGTTGCATGCTTATATTTTTTCTCACAACTTTATTACTTTTATTCCAGAACAGATTTATTTTAGTTGCAAACTATAGGAATTTGGTAGACTTAGAACCCTTAAAATGATGTTTCTTTTACCACAAGAACTTGCTTACCACTGCCATGAGAAATTGCACTATAGTTGTGTCCAGAATATTGTGCAAAACTACTCACTTTCTTCTGCATTTTTTCTCAGCTTCTAGCATACGAGGATTCCAGCTTCGAAATCTCCTCCAAAATGCAATCGTTTAGTATTTCTCATGAGCAGAGGAATGAGAGTATAATACTCGAAAAGTTCAATAACCTTGGGACTAATGAAGTCCGTTCTGATGAACTTGTTGATAGTTCCGGCCCTAACAACACTTGTGATCAACTTGCAAATGCCGAAGCCAGTAACACACGTCCTAGTTCAGCCGATGGTTCTTCATCCAACTATCCTAGATTTTCTGCTATTTTAGCGATGGAACCTGTTGCACGAGTATCAATGCTTCGAAAACGTATAAGCTTGGCAGAAACTGCAAGCAGACTGATGAAAGATGATTGCCTGTGGCTTTTTGCTTTGTGTGCAGCAGTGGATATTCCAGTAGATGCGGACACTTGTGCTGCTCTCCGGAGCCTGCTTCGCAAATGCACTAGCTTGCGAGCTGCCAAGTCTGAAGTGGATGATGAAGTTATAATGCTGAATATTCTCGTCACAATCTCAGCGAAGTATTTTAAACAATCAACCTGGACAGAGTTAGTATGATACATTGTTAATCTTAAGTTGAAACTTAGGAGTTTCTTTCATATTTATATACCTGTTGAAGTTTTGTTTGATTTCCTGTAACAATGAAACGAAATTTGCCGAGTGTCCAAGTTTTCGGGAGCTGTTTGCTGTTGCGGGTTAATGTTAATCGATTTTCATTCCAAGCATAGCTATAGTTTCTAAATTTTACTTAACCAAGAAATGAAAGATTAGGGACCTTAGAATGTGTTCTGCCTTTAGTATTCGTCTACTTAAAACGAATGGCTTTGGAAGAGTTCTCTATGTTGGATCGAGAAAGTTTAAAGATTTCAATCGAAAGCAAAGAAAATCTATTGACCCGAATTATTTATTTCTTTATCCATTTCTTTTTCAATCTGTGATATGCAACATGCCCAAATAATCTTTTAACTCTATAACCTATTAACATTAGTTAACTTTAACTCGTAACTTTTTATTTTAATAATAAACATATTAAGTATGATAAACATGTCATGTATTATATATCAACTACAAGTTAATTAATGATAAAGAAATGAGAGACAAATTTTCTTTTTATAGAAACTACTTTTCAGTGGGAGTAGAAAACTGTCGAGATAGTAATAATAAACGTTTTAACTATCACTTTAAATTTTCCGTAAAAATACATTATAAGTTTTTAATTCAAATTGTTCGTTGATATGTTATTTAAACATATTATGTCAAACAATTAATATTATTACTTTTCAATCTTAACTCTCCATACAAATCATTATCGTTTGTCCGCCTCAAAATCGAAGGTATGTATACGCTAGTGAAGACAAGTGTCCGTTTTACATAGGTCTTCCATTCCAGCAGCTAACTTAACTTGTATTTCAAACAGAGATTCTTCCCGCCAAAAGAGAGAAAATGGCGGGGAGGACTCCAGGGAGCAGCACCCGAAATCGGAACCCGGGTTCAGAGCAGAATCTGATATCTCCTGTGTCTTCCTTATCCGTCAAATCTGTCAGTAACCAACCTCTTTCCTCTTGTTCCATGCTCTAATCAAACCCTAATCTTTGTTGTTTTTGCAGGTTTTATTGCACAATTGGTGGCTTGTTAAGGAACCCAATAACCAGATTTCTGTTTCAGGCCGTGCTTCCGGAGAGTATGTTTTCTTTTAATCATCCCACTTTTAGCAAATGACATGCCTTTTTCCCCCATTTTTAGCAAATTAAGCCTGATTTTATCGCTTTTCAGGAATCGATTTTGGGTTTCAGTTTCATTTCGTTTTGCATCCTTGCCGTGTTTTCTAGAGGCGAAAAGCATTATAAGTCCTGTGATCATTTTCAGCTTTGGTCCATTGTGGTTATTATCATAGTTCTTTTATGACCTCAAGCCCATACTTATTGAACTGGTTGGATGCATGGTTTTAAAAGGCGACGCCTTTTCTCGCCTCAGGCGAGATGCGACCCAGGCTAAGCCACCACCGCTTTCTTATCTGGGCGGGTCGTCTTTTGACTTCCACTTGAAGTCCAGGCATTTTAAGTCTGCCACACTGATCTCTCTGCTTTCAACCTCTCCTCTCCACTAATTCTAGGGATGAAAATGTGAAAGATTTGATGACGGTTGGAGGGATCTGTTATCTGCTATTTTCTGTGTTTTTTGAACTTTCTTCTTTCTTTTACCTTATCAACTTGACTCGCCTTTTTCCTTTTACAACTATGCATTATAAGGCCTGTGACCATTTTCCGTGTTGGTAGATTGTGGTCATTATCTTTTATTGAGTTTGAAATAAGGTTTTTACAGTCTCTATAGTCCTATTACATGTGATAAAACTGCTCTTGAGCTATTAAAGATTCCAAATTTGGACACAGACAAAATGAGTAACGTTTTGTTAATGTTTATAGCTGAATTTTCTAGTCATTGGAAGCTTAATCTGACGAAAAATGAATAAAAGATCGGTGTCTCAATCTACCAAAGTCAGAATGATCAGGGGTCTCAAGATGTTTTTTTGACTATATAACCTCAACTCGGTAACATCATTTGAATAATTTGCAAGCTTCTAAATGTTTTGTGGCGTCAATCTTCAAAATAGTAGATAAGTAAAACCTGTTGTTTTCTAATTGTTCTTTCGCTTGCACAGGAGTTTGGGAGAAAGGTTCTTTGTCTCTGCTCCAATATCCAGGAGAATCGACACCACGACTCTTGAAACCGTTGATAGAGTCATAGTTACAATTAGTGGCTTCATAAATAGATCTAAAATGCATGAAAATGGTTTCCCATTCTTGGTATGTTATCTTTCTTATGTGTGATATCTTCACCCTTGTTACTTACTTTTGTTTCAGTAGTATCTTTCTTAGGGATGGGACTTCAAGATTCCTCCTAGGTGAAGTGATTGGCCGTGAGTTTTTGGTTTAGTACATGTTGCATAAAACCGGAGGTTTATGTAGTCAGGGAATGGTTATGTTAGGATAATGATTAATGCGTATGTCTTTTTTTAAGCTGAAATTGTTTAAATGATATGAAACATTCTTTACATAGAGAGAAGCAACATTTAGGACAAGATACATGCTTAATATTGATGTCCTTTGAATAAGAACTACAGAAGTGGTACGTGGATAGATAATATACAAGTTTGTAACTAGTGTCTCGTAGCCTTTCAAGTTCTGTGGTTGATAGGTACAGTATTCTATCTGCGCATGCTAAGCCCCGTCTTTTTTCTTTATCATCTTTTGTTGAGCATGGATACAATCATTGGTCTTGACAGGTTTGCAGCGAGTTTGATCTTGGGTTTCCATACAACTGGAAGGAGTGTATTACTCAATGTAATGTTGAAGAATTTTCTAAAAGATGCTTCTCAGCTGAACAATCCAGCAATTCTAACTTCTCTTCGTTCCTGCCATTGTTCGATAACCTCCCAGCAACAAAGGTACGCGAGCTTGTTATGCATTTATCTGCATGTTCTGATAGCTCTTGTGAACATATCATGGGGAAAGTTGCAAGCAACGAATCTCAACATTCTCAAGAGGCAGCCAAATTTGACGCGGATGAAACCATGAGGAGTCACAAAAGGGCGAAGGCTGATCAGATATACAACGACAGCAACAACAACAATGATGATGATGACGAAGATGACGATGATGATGAAGATGACGAAGGAGGTGATGATGATGATGATGATTATGATGCAGGCAACTTGGATGCAAAATATACGGAAAGAGAAGTAGCAAACCAAGGTAGAGACATTATAACTCGAAGTAGCCAAAGCTCATCAAAGAATCATAGAAGCAAGGAAGAAAATGTGTCATCAAAATCTCCAGGGAAGTCCAAAAGTTTAAGCAACAAACCAGGAAAAGAACTATCAGGTGATTTTGATGCTCAGCTATCAACACTAAAAGCCGATACGAACATCTCTCCAGAACTTGTTTCTGCACTAAAAGTCTCTAGTAAAAAGGACAAGGAGATTACAGAAGCAACTGATCTATCTTCATCAAGAAGGTCTGGGAGGCTTAAAATTCGGAAGAGTTATCTTGGAATGTTATAGAAGTGGCCTAGCAATAGATAGGAATGTTCTGGAAAGGGGTGATGATGAGCTTAAAGCCTCTAATGATGTGTATGGACTATGAATCATGTAAAACTTGGCATTTCAATTCTCATTTGTCATTTTAATTTTGCTAGACCAGTCTTTGATCTCTCTAACTTGCAGTCATTAATATGATTGATTGGAACTGTTGGGATCTTCATTTCTGGCACACCTGTATTATATTAATGATGATCTGAAGCTTAGGCCAGAGGGGGGACTTGAAATGTCTGAAACACCCATCTTTTCTTGCTGATACATTCGCGGCTTTTGCGCCCACTTATTGCTCAAGATTTAGAATTTATCTATATTTTGCTTGAAAACATGTGTGCTATTTGTTTTATTTAGAAATCAAATGTTTCATGATGCTTGCTAAATTATGCTGCTCCAGACATTTATACATTTATATTTCTTAGGCTTATCAATACTCCATTCTATTTCTAGTGTTACTTCTAGTTTTCAAGAATAAGAATTTTATCTTACATCAAATAATTACATTCAAAAGATGCAGAATACTGGAGAAGAGCGACTAAACAACTTTCAAGCTAGAGTCAATTCAATCCTTTTTATTATCTACATTACGAAATCACAAAATAATAGAAACAATCAAAGAATTGAAAGAGGGATGAAGTGAAACCATTTTGTTTCTTTCTTTTTTCTAATATCGACAAAGCTCCACAGCAAATACTAGAAAATTTATCATTTTTTCTTTTTCTTTTTACAAGTGGACCTACCCTGAGCTCAGTTGCACTTCTCTTCAACCTAGAATTGTGAAGCCACCCATCGGCTAGACCTGAAATCGTTGCATTTAGGTTTGGAACCTGACCACATATTTCAGCACGTGCTATTCAAACATTACTTGCAGCACTTGATTCTGGAATTTAGACGGGAACTCTTCTGCCCCTGTAACGATCCATGAACTGCACAATTTCAATGAGTACCTATGTCAGTTTCAGCCTTGAATCGACGTGCGAGAATTTAGACATGGAAATAAATGAAATATTGCGTTTTTTACATCAAAGATGCTGCAGTTTACTCACAACAGCAATTAAGCAAGCCTCTTGTTTCCGTCCCAAATTTTAATACTCTCCCCGAATACACATGCACGTACCAATTTTAGAGATATGCTCAACATATACTAGTAAATTGATGGGACAGACTCCAATGTCAAGCATGTACCAATTTCATGACTAGGAAAGATCATGCATACAGCATACTACAATCTAATGTACTTACATGACCAGCAACATGCATATAAACAAAACCTTCCAGAAAAGCAGACATTTCATTAAATCAATCCAGTCATGCTATAATACTACTCTAACATAATCTAAAAATTGCTGACTGGAAGGTTTGAACATAATCAAGAAATATTATTACTGAAGCACCATGTGATATCTCAACAAACTGACCCTCTTTTGCTGTTGCTGCACTCCAAAGAATGGGTTAGTCCAGCAAGGCTGGATAGCAGCATAACAACTTCCCAAACAACCCCTATCTTTCAACATAAGCAGTTGAAACACCTCTCTGCTGAATATGCTGTGTTATCTCTTTACAGTTCCTTCTTTTATGCGACATTTCGGACTAAACCAAGTTATTATTCACCCATTTTGATAAGGCACATGTGGAACTCAACATCTATAGTATGATGAGCATAGTCTGTTATTGTCTAATTATTTAGTTGGGGATGTACTACAATGGTAGGACTTATAATTGCCTAGATATGTTATCATGCTGTTACTTCACATTTTGTTTATAAGGGAAGATATGTTCCCCTATTTTATCCCTAAATTTTGTTCTCTAAATTGATCCACCATTAAACAGCAATATTTTCAGTTGCAAAGTTAACATACCGATCTGACGAACGGTTGTTGAAATACCCAGCCAAAAATTGGTATCCTCTGCATAAAGACTGACAAAGTTGGCCAGAACCCACTGCACATAAATAATATCAGCATCTTTAACAGTGAGAAGTATATTGATCATTATGGAATTGTTTAAACGAGAGTGCTATGGACCTGAAGAGAACAATGAACCCATATGATTCCAAAATCATGCCAATAACTGGCCATCCAATGACAACGAAGAAGAAGCCAATACCAAATGATATAGTTCCCTGTGTCACCAGAAAATATTGTCAGGAAGGTATGAAATGCTTGCAAATTACTGCAGAATTCACTATATAAACCTAAAGATTTTAGTTTTATAAAAAGAGCAAGACAGGATAACAAAAATGCACCTTGAAATTTTGGGGTTTCATGAAGAACTGCATAGTAGACTTTGGTCCAATAGTTAGACTCACTCCCGAGATGAAGAGGATCTGAAAATACCACAGGGAAAAATAGAAAAGACAAGCATCAAATGAAATATCACACAGAAAGCGTGTAAATAATACTTAGGATTTCCTAAGCGGCTAAGCAGAATACTTACGTTCCCCATGGCAAGTAATCCCTTGTCAAAGAAGAAAACAATTCCTAGGAATGAGAAAAATACGCCAAATCCTGTCAACCCGAGCCCAATCTCTGTTTTATTTCACAAAAGGAAAAAAAATTAGAAACTAAAGACAAATAAAATAGAGCCAACAACCTAAATGCAGTTTTTCCTGTTCATAAGCAAGATGTGTCACCAATAACAAGAGTTCACCACAAGAAATAACCCAGAACTCAAGAGCATCAAAGGCCAGAAAAAATAATATACGCGAAAAAAGCCACACTATAGGGTAAAATAGCATCACAGAAGAGTATAGGAGTTGTAAGCAGGTGGAGGTTAAAAAAACAACCTAAATCTTCTGGAACGTAGGAAAATGCAAATTAGAAAATTGATGCATGCAGGACAACTACTAAAGCACAACGAAGGAGATGGATGGCAAGGTTTATCCGTGTGCTGCCCTGGAAAACTCAACAATCAAGGTAAAGTTGCAATGAAAATGCCAAGCCCCTCTAACCTAATGGCCCTTAGCCCTCAGGGTGAAATTAGAAACTCGAGTAGTATGTTAATTCTAATAGAGGAACTACACAGTAAAAGGTGTATATAGGAATAACCTCCGAATTGTTATAGAAATAGTCGGGGTCGGGTCTCAAGTGTTGAGAATTTTTGTTATAGCAACATCTATATAGTAAGTAAGTAATAGAATATTGATCCTGGTTATTCAGAAAAAGAAAGATATAGAAATGTTTGTTGTGTTGGGACTTACTCTTGCGATCATTCATTTCAAAGGAAACCATGATGTCTATGCTACCTGAGTTAATTATCACTAATCAGGTTTACTGCTGCTGCAGAAAAACAAACAAGAAGAAATTAAAATGAAAAACGAAAGCATCAAGTTAGGTTTAGAACATAAAAAAATAATAAGAATTAGATGTTATGTTAGGAGGATGACGAATTATTAAACCTTACCTTATGTGTGTGTTTTGAGGAATCGTTGATCGGAGAAGGACCAACTGTAATTTTTCGATTGCTTGTTGATGAATGCAAATGAAGATGATGATTTTGGGTTTCTTAAATAGGAAGATGATGATGCAACTCACTAAACACGCGCTTCTGATGGAATTCCTCCAATAGGAGCTCGACTTTGGGAGGTTAATTTGCTTTTCTTCTTTAATTAACTCCCTCACTTTCACAAACCCTTCTTATATTTTTCTACTATTAAATCAACATTCCTTTTGGTTTTTCATTCCGTTTCCAAATCCACACTGAGCCGACTAATCCGAATTTAAGACTAGATCCAAAAGTAATGGTATTTAGAAACCTCTTAATTATCAATATGTAAATTTTCCTACCATGCACAACTACATACTACCATTGCACCAATAATTTGATATAATAATAGCTCGCAAATTTAAGGCGAGCATCACTTTTTATATGGTACTTAGATTGAGCAAAACAATAACTCTATTTCCTTTATTGAGAGTGTTACGAATGACAAATGTATATATTTTTGTTTGAAGTCTTTTTTAACCATGTTACACGGAGTTAGGGACATAGTCACCATGTATAAAATTATTTAAAGGCAGCCTCAAAGAAATAAAAATATAAAATAATTTACTTAATTATTATTTGTAACATTTAGAAATTTACTTTTATTCTCTAAAGAAAAAAAAAAGAAATTTACTTTTATCATATTGTTTAGCAAAACTACTAAAAGAAAAAAGTAAATCTACATCAAAAACATAACATTAAAACATACTGCATTTCGCTCTTATTTTCTTTAGAAAAGATAAGAAACACAGTAGATACCTGAATTATTGGTTATTTGCTAATTAATCTATGAATCTATAATCTCACTTCTTACACTGCATCATCAACTACATGTCTAATAACATAAAGAAAGGTGAAAGAATGTAGTCATTGACTTCCAGTAATCTTGCTATCCTCTTGCTCACCAAGACCTCTCGGTAAGGGCATCTACAATGAAAAGCAGAGTTGGAAGGTTAGCAAGTTGCTTGATAGAAGTTTAACAATCAAGAACAGGGTAAATTTTATCCGTCTTTGGATTATACCACTCCTAATCTTATTACAGTTCATTTCTTGACATAGAACCTTGAACTTTACACTATTGTAGCACTAAAGTCCATGCCATCAAAAATCCGTTCGAACTTGATAAAATGATGAGGTAAAATAGAATTTAACCATAACTTAAGATGGTGTGAATAAACAAAGAGTCAATGGTGTGGTTATTAAACTTATCCAATTCATCATTTTGTAAATTTTAACGGATTAGAATCAGTATAGTTCTTTACATCCATCATTTGGACATATGACAAGCCCTCATTTTCATATCTAAAAACAAGGGGCGCTGACATGAAGCAAATGTTTAAGTCAAAGCATTCGATTGGAAATAAATGCAGCGAAAGGATGAAAATAGACGAACCAAACCAAGAGCGTCTGCAGCACTTCTATGACTGTCTTCACTGCAAACTGAAAGAAACATATTCATTAAGAGTTCCCTCTGCTCCACTTTCAAGTTTTTTCCAAGGCCCCGAGCAACCATCTCCATTTCAGGCTGCCAAACACAAAACATGAACCTCGTCAGCTCGAATCATGAACAACTGAAGAAAATTCTCTGCAATTCCTGAGTTACCAATCCAAAATTTTAACATTCCACAGTGCTCAGACCTCAAAGGGCAAGGGAATTTTCATGAAAATATATTAACAAATTGAGTCCATATCAAGCATAAAATAACACGGAAATGCCACTAGTAAAACTGGTATCTAGAAAAACATGATTTTGGCTCTAGTTTTTGTGTTTTGGATCTTTTGACGTTGAAGCAGTTTTCCTTTACCCAGATGTTATACAGTAGGTATGGTCAACCAATATCATATAGACTACAAGTTAAAAAATTACTACTGCTGTCCTTCCAAGACCAATCCCTAATAGGAATCTGGTCTGGAGGTGTCATCGCATCTTTTGTTTTACAAGGGTTTAGCCATCATTAAAATCCCCACAAAACTGAATGTGCTGCTGTTTATGAATAATATAGACGAAATCATTTTAAAAGGATAAATGAATAAAAGGGCTCAGAAAACTGAATAACTTACTGATGATTCTTCAGGAGGAAATGCTCGGAGGACAAGGCATATCTTTGATAGTTCTTGCTCTGCTTCAGAATGTTTACCTTGGACTTCCAAAGCCTACAACCAACAGAGAGCTGTTAAACATCAACTTCAGAATTTCATTGCTTTTCCACTCTTCAGAAGGTTGCAGATGTTTGGGAAGACACTATAGTGAGACAGACAAAATAAATTTAGAAAAAAAAAAACTTTATTTTGTTTTATAAATTTCATTTGCCATCTTGTCCCAGTTCATAGAATTGGAGTTACATTTAGCTGTATTCGCATAACTAACCCAAAAAGGAAAGGTCTAGAGTGTGCTCAAAATGGAGTAGACATCCATGCAACATCAGGGGAAAAAGAAAAACTCAAAACTGGAGTTGGTGTAGCACAGTAGAACAAGTGTCAATTGCTTACTGACATCAGTAAGTACTATCACTATTTATCCACAAGGTAGTTTAAATTTTATATATGAATATGAGTAAGATTGTGAAATAGAAAGAAGCACTACCCATGCTTGTAAGAAACTTGAACGTGTTCGGGCAGCAACTGCTGCAGACACCATTCTTGCAGCACGAACATTATCAAGCTCAATATTTTCAGCTAGCCCAGCAACAAACCGTTGAGGATCTTCACCATCAATCTGAACGGAAGTGGAGTAACTAGGGGCACTGCAGGCTTGCAAAGAAAGATACAATGGTAAGAAGAAACTATCACTTGTAAATTATAGAATCGCCAACTGATAAAAGCTATCTTAATTAATTCAAAAGCACAGACCTGCTGCACGATCTTAAAACATGGTCAACAGATGCACGGTAGAAAGCATCCCGAGTATTCGTGGTGTCAAATGAGACCTGCACTCCAGATGTCCTGCATATTCGACGCAACTGCTCACCAATAGAGAAAAATTGAAGTCCATTGCATTTTGAGAATTAGCTAATAAATTGTCATAACTCCATATAAGAACGACTAAGTTTAAACAAATTCTAAAAATTCATCATGGAATATCCCGTAGCTTAATGTTACACCTTACTTTCATGCATTTTCTTCAATGTTAGAAGTTCCTTTTTCAGGAATTAATGAATAAGCATCCCAGGTAATAAACGGAGCAAATGTAATAATATGCAGGAAAAAAAAGATATGTTAGACCACTAGAAGAAGAGCTATTCCTCCAGCATATTCTAGATTTCTATTCAATCAACAAAATCTAAACTCAGATCAAGACATAGTACACAAAAAAGTTGTCAAAGTCTGGACTCTGGGTATGAAAATCTACCCAAATGTTGCTTAGACTAATATCATTCTCAAATCAGGAAGGTCTTAAATAAACTTAAAGACCAAATATGCTAGCAAATTAGGAAGTAAACAAGGTTTTCACAGCTGATATATGCTTGGAACATGAACATTCAAAGAAGTGCAAAAACATAAAGGTAATGTAATGCGCCATATACTTAATGAAATCAAAGACTTCATCTTTTTATAGTGTTCGGAGAGGGAAAATGTAAATAGCAATAAACATGCAGCTAGATGAAGAATGTAGTGATCTGAATAAGTTGTCAGTCATGATTTTGCAAAAATATACATCACTGTGACAGTGAAAAGGGTCAAACAGCACTGACTTGAATTATGTCATACTCCGTAATATCCTTTCCGCTTGTTCTATAGTCCGTGATTTCTGGAAATGAAGTAGATAAGTTGTAGATAGCATGAAAATGATAAATAAGTCATTGAAACTTTAGACATGTGCATCCTTACCTACAATAATGAAAAATTCCAGCAATCAGATACAAGAATAACCACCTGAGACGCATGACTACAAGGCTTAGGACAAAATCACATGAAACTAAACTTACATAGCAATACCTATGGACAAAATTACATCCATTCAAAACAACTGCATTACAATGTATATACTCCATGCCAATATCAAATGAAATAAACAAGCCTGTAAGGAAACCTACTCAAGAATGAGTATATATCACCCAATATAATACAAAACCGATAATCAAAGAAAAACATGTCAAGTTAATCCATGCCATATGGCCCGCCGTGTTGATAAAATTTCAAAGCTGATCTTGCCATAAAATGAATGGATAAAAGTTGACAAATTTGGACAAAATAACCCCAATCATTTTTACATAGCAAAACTCCAGCTAAAACTTGGCACTCTTGGATATGGAAACCCTTTAACTCACAGGTATATTACATTTCTATAACAGAGGCACTATCAACAAAGATGTCAACATAAGAAATTAAAAAAAAATGCTTCTCAGACTAACTAAATTTAATGTTTTGTGAATTTTCTCTCGTGAAAAGGTTGCTGCTTTTAATTTTGAGAACGGTTTGATGCTAATGTCTCGTGGAAAAATGTGATACATCACGAACCCAGGCGATATTTGTCTAGTATGTCAACTTTAAGGTAAAATGTGGATACCATTGTCTAAGTGTGGGGTGAAGTTTTTCCCAAAAATATGATTTTTAGGGCTCCTTGCTCAAGCGTAAGGCATTTGGGATGAAATTTTGACTTTATCCTTATAATGAATGTAAAGTAAACTCTTAGCTCCGAAAATCTAGCCGACTTTCTTTTCACTAGCATTGTGTCATAGAAATTCATGAATCCAAACAAAGCTTAATATTTTCAATAGCAGTAAATCTAGATGTTCTATTCAAAATGGGGATAAAAAATTTTCATAAACCTCAATCATTAAAATAAGAATGCCAAAAGGCAAAAGCATTATCAGCTCAATCATTAACAGTAGGAAAAGCACAGGGACTAAAACACACCAACCTCGAATCAATCTGTTAGCCTCCCTCTGGTACACTTCTTTATCCGTCAGCAACAAATTTATATCCACAGGTACCGGAACCGGCCACCATTTTGGCAATTTCGACCCACTCCTCACCCGATAACCACTCCAATCATCTTTCCCCAACCCAGACCCGAGCGCCCACCCGGGAGTCGACAACGGATTCTCCACAGACCTCCCACTTTTCCTCCTCACATCATCCTCCACTGCCCTCGCCACGACAACCTCCTTCCCTCCAAGACTCCGGTCTCTCCGAACCACAACCTGCTGATCCCCACCTCTAAACCCAAACCCACTCCTAACCCTAACCCACAAACTAACCAAAACCCTAATAGCAGAAATCAACACAAACCCACCAAGCAACACAGCCCCAGAGAACTCCAAAGTCGATTTCCGACACGAAAATACGAGACGATTATTCTCATCAACTCTAATTAGGGTTTTCAAATCATAATAAGCATCTTCAGCTAAAGAAATGATCCGATTGAACTTAGAAGATGTAAGGGATGATATCTGGTTAACATCGAGGACTAATTTAAGACTATTGTTATCACTATCAATATCGGCAGCTAATAATCGCTTCGTGGGGTTGAGGTCCGTTACCTTGGCCGTTCTGCTTCTCCGGGAGCCGCGAGAACGGCGGCGTTTTACCGGGAAGGAGTTCTGTGGCGGGAGGTAGTTGGTGAAGTGGAAGTAGTGGGTGGAAGTGGAAGAGGATGGAGGAGAGTATGGAAGTGTGTTGACGGAGGTCATTGATTAACATTACCGACGGAAATTTTCGTCGGAAATTTGAGCTGCTTGTTGACTCCGGGGATATGACGAGATGAAAGTTTTGGAGGAGGAGGAGGAGTGGAGTGGCCCCTAATTTATTTATTTCATAACGGACAATTCTATAATTATTACAAATTTATCCCAAACTTTGTAATTCTAACAATTGTATCCTTATCTCGTGTGATAAATTTATCCCAAACTTTTTTTTTTCTTCTTGTTAGATTTACCATAAAGGAATTGTTTTTTAATCTCCTTGATGTTTCTTAAACGCAAAGGTAGCAAAGACATGTGCAAGGGGTGGTTTAAAGAGAGGGCGATATGAGTAGAAATGAATTGAATTCCACATTGAAAAAAATGACAAAATTTTTTATGTGAAAGGTTGATCTAATAAATATACGACCGGATGAATTTAAGTACAACTGGACAATATTTGGATAATATTAGGCCGAATGTTGCATTAAGCTCTTTAATTAGTTGAAAGCAGCAGAGATTCAACAAATTCTTACCAGAAGCTAATACAGGACCATGGCTTCAACCACATGTGAGTTACTAGTGGCGTAGCCAGGATTTAAACTTGGGGGACTTATGGAGGGCTTCCATGTACAGCAGCCACCAACAATGGGAGGGCTTATTTCTGGCCACTCCTATTCCGGTGGGCCTCTAGCCTACCCAAGCACTGGACTGGCTACGCCCCTGTGAGTTACAATGATCCTTTTATCTTCTCAAGAATTTTCAAATTCAACATCAACACCCTACACTCCTTTTTTTTGTGACAATATTTCAACTATACCCATAGCCAAAAAGCCATTTTTTGCATGAAAGAACAAAACATGTCAAAATTGACTGTCACTATGTTCGAGAGAAAATTCAAGCTAAGACGGTTCACTTATTACTTGTTCGATTAGAGGATCAATTATTAGACTGCTTCACTAAGCCTCCTCATTATTCTCCAGCTTTCAACTCATTTCTCAAGAGACTTGGACTTCATAATTCAAAAGATTGTTAGCTTACAGGTGGTGTTAGCACTACAACTTTTACTCTTTTTTTTGACAGACACTAAAACTTTACTTATAGTTATTAGTTAGCAGTTAGTTATTAGTTTAAAAAATAAAAAGGAAGCTAATGTAATTTAGGGCCCAATTTTTATATTTCCAACATGGCCCAAACACATTTGATATGGGCCTGCTAACCACTAAAGTAAACTCACTTTCCACTTATATAGGTGACAAGTACAAATATTCAAAAATTGATCATACATTTTTGTGTGAAATGAAATTCATTCCACTCTAAAACAGATATTCGATATATTAATATGAGAATATTTTTTTCATATAGTAAAAACTAAAAACCATCAATGTCCGAAATTTAATATAACTCAGGGTACAAAGTGATTGATCATATCATAGTTACATAAGCCTTCTTAGCAAAACATTTTTTGAGCTACAAATTTAATATTTAATTCGGGCAAAATCAGAGGTGGTGGAAAGTGTGGTTGTTCGGGTGGTGGAGAGGTGGAGCGGCCGCGGTGGTCAATGGAGGAGCGGGAATGACTTGCGGCGGACATTGGAAGCATTTACTGAAGAGTCCAAATGTATCAATTTGGTGTACGAAATTTATCATGCTAGCCCACCCACCAAATCCAAACCCAACAATTAGGACCCATACTACTATAAATACATTTATCATGAAACTTCCAAGCCATCTTCCTACAAACTTTGGGGGCTGCTCCACCGCATTCTGCATTCATCAACAATTGTTATGTTAGAATCATGCTGAAATATATGGAGACTCGAAAAAAGTTCTTACTATGGTATCGGTTCAATGCACCCGAGTACTTGTCAATTGTAGACATTTTTTTTACACCAATCATTTCCCATTGAGATGACATGTTTCTCTAATTTCATTAATCACGTGTATTGCATCCAATCTATAGTAGAAGTTTTCGAAAGGCTCAAATGAGCCCATACTATAGGAAGCATATCAAATAAAAGGCTATATGGTACCATAAAATACTCTGCATTTCATTGTACAAAGAATCTCTTGCCTTTTTTAATATAGCTAAGGGTATCCGAACTTAATATATTTCTCTACATAATTACAAAGAAAAATAAAATGTAAACTTCATTGGTAACACGTTTAATAGACATGGTAATCATCCGAATTTAGTTAAAAACGCATATTGACTCTCTTTCGTCGTTTAAGCTATATGGTACATATTTTAATTTGTCTAAATTCAGTTTTATTCTCTCAACTAGCTTTAAAGGATAGATTTTTAAAAGAAAAACTATGTGGTTACACTATTTCTTCAAAAGTAGAATACACAGCATTTGTCAGGTAGACTGTGACCAAACTCTATCATTTTCTTGCTTTTTACACTATTTCTTTCTCTATTTTAATTGGGTAATTTCAAGTCATATTTGGTCAAACTTATAATGACTGACATTAACAGATGGAATGTAAGTAGCAATGGGGAATAGTAGTATGCATGAAGGAGTAGAGTAATAGTATGGATACCTCTCTGGCAGCAGCAGATTTAAAGGTGAAGATGTGGGCCAAAGCAGGGATGATATAGACAGTGAAACTAACAAGAAGTGATCCAACGGTGGAATTGATGGGTCCAAAGAATGGAAAGATGATTGCCAAAAACCAAATAGGAACGACCACAGGTAATCTTGCTGCTGCTCTTTTACATAAGCTTTTGCAGTCATGCATTCCTATTGCTTTCTCCCATACAAAGTACAATGGCGTGCATGCGAACCCAAATGTTATGAACTGCACCCCTAATTACCACACTTGTTAGATTGCAAACCAATCGTATAAAACGGATAAACGACATAACATGTTCTTAATATGGAAACACGAGAAACAAGAATGTTATAACGGTAGTTAAGAATGTGTCAACATGATATGATCCTACTTATATGAAGTATGCAATTTATATACGGGTATAAAAATAACCATTCGTTCTTTTCAAAAATCATTAAACTACAAATATATTTCGTGTCGTGTTTGTGTTTTTCATATTGACACAAACACGACATGGAAATTAGTGTGTTATTTCGTATTGACTCGAAAATCATGTTACCTATTATGCTTAACACAACACGAAAAAGTCTGTGTTGTGTTGTCATGTTCCGTGTGATAGTTTGAAGGCAATGAGGAGTAGGTAATTATATGGAATGATTAGATTAATAATGCATGGTAAGAAGGTAAAAGTGAAAAGGAAAAGAGGAAGAAGGGGATGCATGCCTGGTGAATAAGCATTAAAATGACAGCCATGTCCCTGAAGGGTGATTTGGGAAGAAGAGCAAAAGCATTGGAGTGATCAAGAAGCCTGTCTCCAAATGCCCAATACACTGCTGTTGCTGATGGCAGTGTCAGTGTCAGTACATATGCTGTTGCCAGCAAATATATTGCCTTGAACTTTTGTGGCTTCCACATTGCATGCATTATTTCCCTGTTTCATCATTCATCTCTATTTGTTAACACTCTAAATTTACTTTCTTGTTTTCATAAATAACCAAAATGACCCCGTTTCGATGGTCCGTTTACGTTTTTAATCCATTTCTACACATGTTACTAAAGAGGTTTTTTGTGTGGTGGATTGTCAAAAATAGTACACCATTGACATAAAGGGGATCTGCGAAGGTGCTTTTAGCAATCTTTTACGTGAAATGCCTGTTAGATGATAACTTGTATGAAAATGGGTCTAAAAATGTAAACGGACATCTTCATACGGTTGTAATTAATTAACTTGGGTGTATAAGATCCATGATTAAAAGCAAGAATGAAAAGGCAAAGTAGATTTTGTTTTGCCCCCCACGCCTCACATAAGGCCAACTATTGTATTAAACTATAAGGTCACACAATGTCTAACAAAAGTCAAGTACAGTCCTCCATATGGAGGGGTTTGTAATGTAAACAACATAAAAGACAGAAAAATAATAAGCATAAATAAAAAAGAAGAGGGTTAATGTGGTAATTACACAGTGACAGCATGTCCACCAAAGGTATAGAGAATGTTTGTGGCCCCTGTGAAATATAACACCATCTCCTTTGGTCCTGAATGCTTCACCCCTTCCTCCTACAATATTATATTATATTGGGTCATACTTACTTATAAAACGACAACCATAGCTGCGTTTTGTTTGTCATTTCATTCCCATTTTATAGACATGACAGCAGAAAATGACAACATTGATTTTGTTTACACAAAGCATGCCAACATGTGATTTCAGGGACAGAATCTCTTTTAGATAAGACTATTTGTCCCATTGCATTTTCAATATTATAAATACCAAATGAAGTACTAATTTTCTTTAAACAAGAAAGACCGCTCGACATTCTAACTATAAAACAATGTCGTACTAGAAAACAACCCACCTATCGAGGACTAGTTAATGAATGAATGAAGACGTAATTTTAAGTACCTGGCCGTGGAGAATAGAGGCAATGGTGAGATACCAAGCAGTGTAAGTGGTCATAACCAAGCCAAGAAATGACCATATTCGGTAGTTATGAAACGATGGAATAAACACCGTGGTTGCACAACATGCCCCGAATATGTATGTCCATGTCCGTTTGTCTAGATTGTCATTTATGTAATATATGTTGCTGCAACGAGCCAACATCATTCTTGTTAAATTGATCAATAATCAAATATGATATAATATAATATAATAGGTGCATCGCGATGTAACGTACCTTGCACAAGCGATGAGCTGAATGACAGATCCGAATAAAAGAAAAGTGCAGTTAAATCCTAAACCAACATTCCTCCAATGTTTTCCCAAGAGTCCATCAAGAACTTCAAACCACTATTAAAACCATGTTAATTAGTTAAATATTGTATTAAAAAATTTTGTTTAAACAAATAAAAAGAGAGATAAAATTAATTACCTGAATAACATGGTTCCTAAAATCAACTTTTTCCCTTTCTTTCCTAGTTCTATATTCTACATAAAGTATACTAATAAGATAAGCAGTCCAGCTACCCAATACTCCATAAAACAGCTGAAACAATATTCCTGATACCATTCCCAGCTGTGAAAATGAGTATGGTAATGTAAGCAAAACTTGAGCCACCTGCAAAACAACGCGTTTAAACTAAAAAGTTAAGCTGATAGTTAAAATGCAACTAACATTTTTTATATTAATCTCTAACAACACGTACCTGATTAGAAGCACAACTAAACCAAGCATCATAGACAGAACCTCCATGCCATAAAAACTGAGAGACCTTAGTTTTGATAGACGACGAGCCGGGTTGCCCTTCTTTCTCCATTTCTACATAGCTTCCTACTATAACTGTCTCCACAACCTTATCACCACCTTCCATATTCTCTACCCTATTTCTCAAGTGTAACTAGTTAAATAATGCTTAGAATAAAATGAAAGACTAGAATGGATTAATGAAGACAAGGATGAGATGTATATATAGATATAAGATGTAAAAATAGAAAATGTGATTGAAAGGTATTTTACATAAGCCTGTTTTGGGAATAGAGTAGAAAGAATACACTTTTTGTTTCAAAAGAGGGGGAGATAATAATAATATTCTGCTCCTTTTTTGGCAAATCAAAACTTTTGTTTTTTACTTCATTATTATTTTATACATTTTATTCCTTACATTTAAAGCTTTACTATAGCTAGTTAAATAATCAGTTGATTAGAGTGTGAGAAATTCTACTGTACTTGTAATCACTATGGTGTGCTTATAAGGAGCATGAGATGAAAAGCAAAGTAAGGTAGTATACTATACATTGTAATACATCTGTAGATGAAGAAGGTAAATAGCAATGAGAATGAATAATAAAAGGGTAAATTAAAAGAAAAGAAAAGAAAAAGTGGTTTTAACTATTTGTAAATAAGGTCTTATTATTTAAAAGGGAAAAGTACAAATAAAATCCTTGTGGTTTCACACTTTTGCAAATAGAGGAATGTGGTTTCTTTTTTTGCAAATAGAGGAACGTGGTTTCAAAAGTTAACAAAATCGCGGAATTTCTTAACACCGTTAAATAATAATGACGTGGCAAGGGTACCATCGTCTTTTTACTTAAAAAAATAATAAAAAAACTATGTGGTTTCAATTTTTGCAAATAAAAGAATGTGGTTTGTATTTCTTTGCAAATCTAGGAATGTGGCTTTAGAATTTTTACAAATAAAGGAATGTGATTTCAAATGTTTGCAAATTAAATAATGAATTGAAGAAATTTTAGATAAAAGGTTTCGATAGACAAAAAGTAATAATATTGTAGCTGGTGGTTAATAATCATTGAAATTTCTTTCACTGAAAGTTTAAGTAAACTCTCCTAGCCGACATCCAACTAAAACGTTATACTTCCCGAACCAACAACAAAATATTTGATTGAAAGAAATTTCAATGATTATTAACCACCAGCTACAATATTATTACTTTTTGTCTATCGAAACATTTTATCTAAAATTTCTTCAATTCATTATTTAATTTGCAAACATTTTAAATCACATTCCTTTATTTGTAAAAATTCTAAAACCACATTCCTAGATTTGCAAAGAAAAACAAACCACATTCATTTATTTGCAAAAATTGAAACCACATAGTTTTTTTATTATTTTTTTAAGTAAAAATACGATGGTACCCTTGCCACGTCATCATTATTTAACGGTGTTAAAGAATTCCGCGATTTTGTTAACTTTTGAAACCACGCTCCTCTATTTGCAAAAAAAGAAACCACATTCCTCTATTTGCAAAAGTGTGAAACCACAGGGGTTTTATTTGTACTTTTCCCTATTTAAAACAGTATAAATGAGGGTATGCGATCTATTGATACCGGCTATTAGCAAACAAGGTCTCAAAAGATTAAAGAAGTAAAAGAGAAGGAATAAAATGAGTCACTACTTTTTTATTTGACCACAACAAACCTCGAATTACAAGTTAAAAATCTTAAAATAGAAAAATGTTTTTCAACAATTACGATCTTTAGTTTTGAATATATATAAAATTGAGTTACGAGTTTTATGTTTAAAGTTATAGATGGAAAATGTTCATTCTTACAATAATTAATTTCTTAAGTAAAATGTTCATTCTTACTATAGTGGTGTAATTAACTTTTCTAAGTAAGAGTAAAATATACAACTTCTATAAGTTTTGTGGACGCATATATCAGTTCTACACAAAGCTAATTGATCATATTATACAAATACAAATACAAATAGATCTTTTCCTGCTAGCTTAATTAAAGAGCCAACGAGACAATTTTATAAATTTAAACCAATCTATTTTTTTTAAGTAAATTCAATGAGCTTTGACATACTTCATGAAATGGAATTTTTTTTTTCTTGAATATACTGAATGAATTAAGGCAAGTGAAATGAAATAATAAGAAAGTAGACCATATGATTGCAGCCAAACATGCCTGGTCGCTTTACAAGAAGATGAAAGCTGCTTTTATCACATGCCTAAAGCTAATTCATCCTTCACATGTATTTATACATTTTATTATGATCATATGCACATTTTTGTATTCATGTAAGACAAATATATGGTCCATCTTCAATTAATAAAGCAAAAATCAATTCTTTTTTAACATCATTTCCCCTAGAAAAGGGCATCTCCTTTTTTAATTTTTTTTATTAATTACATTATACTCTTTCTTAGGGTTCTCTTTTTTGCTGTCTTATATGAATGATGCATAAATTTGATTTTGAATTTGAAATTATTGCACCAAAATACTAATACATAATTTGATTATCCTAGCTAATTTCAGATATGATGATAACTAATGAGCATAATGATTTTGTCTTTGTATAAACAAGAAATGGGTGAAGTGAATTATTAACAAAAGGTAAATTACAAAGACACTGATATGATTAAAGAGATTCTGGAAAAAAAAATCATATGTTATTCTGTTCAAAATTGATCTTTATAGTTACACAGCTTTTCAAAATAAGAACCTCATAAAAATGAAAGTTAACGCCTTTAAAACAAAATTTTCTAACAATTTAAGCTGTTTAGTTTCACATTTATTGAGAGAAAACGCTTTCGATTATTCAAAATCATCATCATTTGAGAGCTTTATCTCTCTCTATATATCAATTTTCTCTCATCTCACTAAATAACAACAAAATTTTAAAAGAATTAAAGTTGTCTAAAACTTAGAACTTTCTATTTTGTAGGTCATCACCGATATTTTGATAATTAACTAAAAATAATATTATCATTTTGAGAAGCTGTGTAAACAACATGTATTAATTTTAAAAAAGAAATCAGAGACTTTTTTGTTAAAATCCATATAATCCCAGGGTTATTTTAATTTGAGAAAATCATATAAATGTTAAGGTACAGAAGAAACATATTGATAGGTAATGTTGGTTGGGTATCAAATAACTAGTCTTTGTTAGGGACCAGAGACATTCCTCTTTTAATTGTGTCTCCTTTTGACTGCATGCTTCTACATTTATTTTCTTTTCTTTTCTTTTATTAATTAAAACATGACACTTGCTTACAGGATAAATTGCATCTATCATATTTCATCTTTAACCTCATTCATATACTTTCATACTCAAATTTCATTTTTTCACATAAAATTACCTCAACTTTTAATGACTGAACCATTTAGTCCATTTGTCCGATTTGTGATCGGTCGTAATCACACACCTTCACCACGTGGCAGTTGGTTATCTGGAAAGAGAATTGTATTGAAGAGAAGTATAACCAAGTCAAAGCTCGGCTCAAAAGTTTGTGTGTAAGTTCATAAACAAAATTTATTTTTGTTAGTTTACAAATCAAAACTAAGTTGTTTCGTAGTTAGGGGTATGCTTGTTACTGCGGCCCGATTATATAGTTTATCTAAGAAAAAATGCGTAGAGAAGGCATATTATATTCGAAATGAGACCTATGTTGTTTAATAGGACAGACTACAAAATCGTGGTTGTGATTGGCCTGTTAAAAAAAGAAGCCGAGCCAAGCTTTTATCGAGCCAACCGACGACATACCTAACAAAGAAGAAAACATATGGCTGACCTCCATGGCGCACCAAGGTGTAGGGAGAATGATTCCAGCATGCCTATTAAACTTGGGCTCAAAGAGGCGGATTTATTGGCTGAGTCTGGGAATGGTTGGTCGTCAACATTGTTAGCTAATGTGTTTGAACAAGCTGATATTGATAATATATTTGCGCCTTCCCACTGGGCATAGATGATGTTTAAATTTGGCACTATGAGAAGCGGAGTTGTTACTTGATGAGATCAGGTAATCGCGTTGCTTTCAAGAAGTGGATGAATTTGCCGGGAGGAAATGGATAGCGAGAAATGGACTAAGATTTGGGGACTTCGGATTCCTCCCCGAATTAGAAGTTTCATGTGGAAAGCATGCTCAAACTATTTACCCAACTGTGAGGATCTTTTCCTTTCTGATGTGTTGAACTCTCATTGATTTTTAATGAATTTTCTTTTTCCCTCGAATAACAAACGTATAGAAACCTTTAAAAAATATCACTATGCTGTATAAGTAATAATAGCATATTCATTACATGTATGAAGAAAAAAAAGGGCATTTCTCACTTTTCCATTGTAGCCTCTCACATTTAAACCCTCAACCTATAGAGGAACAAAAATAATCATATCTCCAAGAACAAAAACAAAAAATATCACCGTTGTAAAAGATTTAAGAATGTGCGTAAACTAGTAAAAGCAAATCAGTATACTGGAAGGCAGGTCATGAACCAAAACCTGGATATCCAATTACCCATTTCGCTAATCTCTCTATCTCTGTCGTCTCTAGGGGAGGAGACAGCCCAGATGACTCTGTATGTGATGGAAAGGTTGAATTACGCTACAAACTAGGGAGAGCACTGAAGAAGCAGGACATGGATCTCAACTGTGTAAAATAATTCTTAGAATTTGCATTTTTATTCGTCATTCTGACAACCGACTTATCTGCTGTTCCAACTGCAAGTCATGTCAAAAGAATTGTTTCAAGAAAGTTCCTGAAGCAATTTAGAGAGAAATGCATTCAGTATCTAGAAGGTAATAATTAGAAAAACAAGCTTAATGATTTTCCATATTCACCTTCCTAATGTAGCATGCATATACTTGATTCCAGTCTAGGTGGGAAGTAATGGCTGCCTCTCGTCTTGTACTCGATGACTAGTCTGGAGAGGAAACGAAACCCAAAAAAACATTCGATCAGATTTGAGCAACACAGTTTAAACTGGACTGGGGCCATGGTTTATAGCAATCAAATTACCTCTTCATTTGCTCCAGCCGCCATATTTATAAACGAGTCTTTTGACCTGAACAGAAAACAATATAGTAAACACCTACTTCAATAGAGATTACAGTGGTCAACAATTCTCTCCATTGTTTTCCCTCGGCAACTACGTTATTCAACACAACTTAAAGAATGATGATAAGATTAAAGGAAAAACGATATACCTGTGGCTATCGGTAACTTCGACAATCCCATTTTGCGGTTCATCTTTAACTTTTGAAAGGGATGAGAAGAACTGAAAGGAGAAACAAAAACAGACAGAAATTTAATTCTTCCCGCAGAAGTCTGAATGATTTGCAAATTAATGAACATCTAGAAGGTTTGGTCACCTGGTGCATTGAGATGAATACAATAGAAATTCCCAACAGAAAGTTCATAGTCAAAACATGACCAAACAGAGCTGCAGATGCAATGCCTGTGAAGATTGTAGCAACTGTCGAAGAGTATTTCTTCAAGATTGTATCTGAAAAATACAAATGTCACCAATTCATTATGATATAATTCATAAAAGAGTACATGATTAAAATTTTCGGGTACTTTTTAGCCCAAGAAATGAAAAAGAAATCAAATGTATCAGATGCAAAGAACGGGATTGAATGATGGAAGTGGACCTGCATATTTGAAGAAAAAAGAGGACAATATCCCCTGGGCAGCGTTGTTACATATCAGAAGCATGGTAGCTCTAGAGTGACCTTGCAGAATGTCAAAGCTACTGGGACCTACAACATTCAGCACTTAAGTTCAATTCAACCAGCATACAAAAACAAAAGCCAAAAAAATTACTAGAGCTCTACTGGTTTCCAAGTCGTCAAATTTTAATGTCAGAAGTGAACAAAGATTTCAAGAGTCAGGTCAATGTGGAGTTCTGACAGCAACTAGAATTACAACCAAATTAGTAGCACTGTGATAAATTACTTCAACATTTTCTGTTTCGGGAGAAGCGTGTAGTTATATAGTTTAGAAAGAAACAACAATTAGCAACTTGGATTTCCTAAAAAAAAGAAACAAAAAAGGAAATGCAATTCCCTGGATACATTTTTCTCAGCTGAAGTTTACCAACACAAGCACCCTCTATATTTTTCTTTTCAACCATATGGATTACAGATATTAATTGAATTGAAAAGTTTAATTCCATATAGGACATAAGAATCATGGATATTCATTGAAGTTTAATGCATTCAATGAAGAATGGAAGAAAAATAAGTTTTCAGTAGTAAGTGTGTTTGTTTAAGGGCAATAGGGAGGGAAAGGAAGGAAACAGATACGTATCAAACTCACGTGTCTGAGATGTCCCTATTTTGCATCCTTTCCCTTCCTCTTCCCTTCAAAATGGCTCTCAGGCAATAGAATTTTTCATGAAGTGTATATCAATACTCGCAGGTAAATGAGGTTAAGCACAAAGCTGTATCAAATGTATAAGTTGCACTAAGCGACAACAAACTCTCATGACAAGCAATTTGATGCGGTTGCAGCATATGAAAGAAGGGGAAAAAATAATAATGCAGAACCATGCTCGTACCTTTAAAAATGGCAATTGCCACAATTCCTAGAAAATTGAAGAAAGCACCATATCCATAGAGAAACAGATTCTGAAACCCAGACAAAGTCAAAATTAGGATCTTACTAAAGTCAATCATCACCACATAAATTTGTTACTGCAGTCAGTATTTCAAGGCAGAATGTGATATCCCGACTAGATTTCTCCAAAAGCATGGTGGGACTTGGACTTCAATATCAAAAACCAAAGCGCAAAGATGGCTTGTGACTTTACTATGATTAAAGAGAAATTCAAATTTTGAAACCAAACCTGTCAATCACCCAGTATGAAGCAATTTTAAAATGTTCTATATTTAAAAATTCTTTTTCCAAAATTATTCATGGGTAAGGATCTGAAAAGTATAAAGACAAGAACATGAATAAAATAAAGCCAATTGTCAACAAGCCTTTCACATAACATATTACCTGAAGATAAATGCTTGTATCATATTGACTCTTCAGAGCATACTCGTTGTAGACTGAGGCCAAAGATGGAACAGTCACCTATAAAACTCCAAATTAAGCCTCTCGCATACACAAAACTGCTTTAAAAACAATCTTATGAACATGCTACTTTGGACCCAAAGACATTTCACAGCTAGATGTGCATAGGGTGAAATGAACAAATATTACTTTCAAAAATGAAATAAATTACTTACAAATATCAATGTATAAACGTATGCAATTCCTGCAAGTGGAATGGCAGTTGCAGAAGCATCTGCAGGCAAGGAACGGAGCTGATTTACACTAATTCCGATGAGCAATAAAGCGAGAGCCTCCCACTGTTACAAAACCACAGTTAGTTATCTTCTTACAAAGAGTTGGAATAATATTGACAATTATAAACTCAATCGGGCCCATCAACAAGAAAATTTCTCTGATAATGAGCAGTCCAATTAGGATTCAGAACTAACCTGTAGCACAGAAAACCGGCGCCTCATTATTACCTTTAGCAAAACAGCTATGACCAAAACCTGCACAAAAATCACAAGCATTTCTTTAAACAACAACAACTAAACAATGAATCCATTAAGAGCATATTTCTGTGAAGGAACATCAACAAGAAAATCTAAGAAAAGCCGCCAGTATAAGGCGTCAAAACAACATTCTAGCCTCTAGCGTATCTGCATACATGCAGAGTACACTCATCTACACATCCAGCTAATTGCATTCAAGAATATTGGACTATCACAGATGAAACATACCTTTTCTGTATCCAAAAGATTTTACTACCTTGTATATCTAAAGCAAGTTCGGGCACAAATTTTCCATTTATAACATTAGCATTCACACTCAGCTCAAGCCTGGTAGAGCGATCGACTTTTGGCATCTAAGTAACATTTAAGGTGGACTCCCAAACAAACCAATTATACAATGCAGCATCATGAAATTACTACTTTAGTAGAAAACGACACAAGAAATTTGGAACAATCATTATATGGGACATGCAACCAAAGATTAGAAGCCCGTCAGAGATTCAAGAACCAATCTTATAAGGTCAAACCAATCCAGAGTCATGCAACCAGAACACTTAAAAAATTAAAATGATGTAAGTACTTCACCAATATTAATACCATAAATAACAACATACCTTCAAATTGCTCAGCATCTTCACTGTTGCAGGATTAAAGTACAGCTACAAAGAAAAATAAAAATTAATTAGTGTAACCATAAGTGGTGTTAGTAGAGCTTCTGAGCCATCAATTCTGTTAAAATGAAACTATACACAAAGGCTGAAACCAAAATTTGGACAAGAAAATGAAAACAAAACAATGTTGCATAAGCTCAGATGTCTTTGGAAAAAACGCATGGTTTCTTTCACCTGAACCAATGACCAACGAAAATAACCGCGTGAATTTATCAAAAGTTATTAAAAGCCTAAACCAATAAAAGATTTCAAAAGTCAAACTCCAACATGGACAGCGTCAGTTACATATCACCTAGATATGGGGTTGGTGCATATCCAGTAGAACAGTCAAAGGTGCAAATATGGGGACAACAATGGTGTTTTTCCGGAAGAACTATACCTGCATGGTGAACTTTAGATAGTTATTGATTGCATATAGAAAAGCTGGAACCGCAAGAAGAACATTGTTACGAGCTGCCTGCAACAAAAAAACCACAGCTCATTGCTTGATCAAGGATTCACAAAATGCCAGGCTGTCACCAAAACTAACATAATCTCAAACATCATCAGTGAAGTTGTACCAAGCCAGCATTATGTTGTCAGTCCATTAAAATTACAAACTCTAGAATCAAAACTTTTAGACATCTAGGGCTACCAGTCCCATTCAGAACAAAATGCACATGTTTTTCTTGACTTAGCAGCACAATATGCACGCACTAACAACCATATGAGAGAAGGGAAATAACCCACTTTACAAATGTAAGTCACACTTCCCGTAAACAAAAGGAGCCATTATTTCTTATGATCAAATTAATATAGTAATGCCAAAATGAGATGGAATAGTGCATAACTTCCTCATGAATAGAGAACTGGGTTATTTCAAAAAAAGTCAAACAGAAAGATGACAATGCATGCAGTCGCCGCAGAAAAGAATGTCTACTAAAAGTTTTGTGGCAACTACGTATCACCCCACTTAATCTAATCATAATTCAAGATCTCTAAGCACTACACAAAGACAAGTACCTGTACAAATGTAGAAACTGAGAGAAGAGGCTTCTCTCCAACTTTTTGGCGCCTTGCCTGTTGCATGAAAAACAATATTATTTGAGTAATTCAACACACCAATTTTCATGGGTAATGAGTCATTTTTACGCAATTACCATTACTTCACTTAGCAATGGCACATTCCATTCAAGCAAGATTGAATTATGAAACAAAATAAAGAAAACATCAGATGATTTGGAAATAATTGAAATACCTGGATTATGAGCATAACAACTGCAAATACAACTTTTGCAGCCTCTGTCAAGAAGTTGACACTAACTGGGCTAAACTTGAACTTCCCATCCACTTTGGACATGTACACCAAAATAGGCTGGCAGAAACAGTAAATTTAACATGTGAGATAATCTTGAATGGAAAAGAAAATTAAGTTCCAAAAGGTATTATTCTGATCCCAAGGCCAGTCCAAACAAAAATGGAATCATATCTAAAAAGCAAGAACAATTAGAAAGTAAGAATATGTCCCTCATTTGACAAATTTGACATCCGAGTCAAAATCATTCTCCCAATTTACATGTGAAGATCCGTAAATAAGGTAATACAGCGTTCCACCCGACAAACAAAGAGTTCACATAGCCTTCCAGTTCCACAAATAGATCTAGTCCAGCATTGAAGTGAAGCAACATACAATACAACAACAACAACAACAAAGTCTTATTCCCGAAATGATTCGGGATGACTAATATGAACCATCATAAAGAACCGTAAAGCAAACAACATACGATGCAATTGAAAATAAATTGAATACCTGTAAACCAACTAGGATGCAATCACCAACCACCAACAGAACATTGAGAGCTCGCTGCTTAGACGTTAACCTGCTCTTATGTTGATCATACGCTCTTGAAACAGCTTTCGAACTAGGGGAAACCAATTTCGAATGGCAGACACTGCATTCTATCATCCCGGTTTTCATTGGTTTACCCCCTCCCTCCTACTAGCAGAGTCTTTCAAACACTGAATCTCCCAACTGAAATGAAAAAACAAACCCATAACTCAAATCAAGAACCCGATTTCAACCCGAAAAACAACCCCATTTCCCAAATAACTATACACGAAAATTCAATATTATCCAAATCCCCACTGACCCACTTCATAATATACTACACAATGAACAAAATAAAAAACCCACCACTACCCAGATCCCAAAATCAGATCTTGATGCATACCCAAAAAAAACCCAAATGAAATTAAAATACAGACAATAAAAGAATTCAATAGAAACCCAAATCAAATCAGAAAAAAAAACCCAACAAAAACCTACAATTTCTTAATCAAGCATTGACGAAAATAACCTCGCCGGAAGTGAAATCAGCAACCAGATCCACCGGAATTGAACTTCCTCCGACTCCCAGACTCAACCTAGGGTTGTAGCTGAGTCAAATTCCCCAAATCAAGTATTTTTTAGGGCACAATCAAGAAATTGAATTTAATTAAATTTTTTTAATTTTGATTGCTTTGAATTCACATCACAGCCATGGCTGGAGATGGAAGGAAGGAAGGCGAGCTTTAATGGGTTTTTTCTAGTTAACGGAAAACGACTCTCGTTTTGGCGGAGGTGACGGTCCAATAGGGTGCCAGATTAGTGTGGAAAATTACTGAGGTCAAGGACTGTCAGCCAATCATATTTTGGGTGTAGGTTTTAGTGATGGACGCGGTTGTAGGTGATTGGAGAATTTTATTTTTCTTTTTCGAATATCGGTCGGGTGTTTCTTTCAGTTGAAATTGAAAATGTAGTTGTACTCAAAATGAAAAAAGGAAAATTAATTACTCTTTTTTTAGATTGTGTTTTTGTCATATTTTTTAGCTTTTCGTAATTTATGCTAATCATGTAATTTCATCAAAAGCTTTAGTACGGATATAGTAGTATGGTTTTTCAAATAAAATGAAATCTGATTTTTATTTTATTTGTCATGATAAACATTGTGAGTGTTAGAATACCAAATCTATAATTTCAATTGAAATTTCTTTCTAATTAAAGATTGCTGGAAGATATCTTCTTACCATTAGTGATATTATTTTGGTCAGGTGCAATGCATTCAACTAATATTTGTAGCTTGAAAAATAGTTATCGTTTGATATTTGTCAAGAGCCATATTATTGTAACTCTTGACATGAAAGATAGTGTTTACATAGTAATAAAATTTGGTGAAAATGATATATTATTGAAATGGATGATCCAAGAAATAATTTGGAGGCACTTTACATGCATCTTTTGCATATAGAGAGCTTTCATATTAAAAATAAGAAAATTCATTTTGCTCAACACAAAAAGAGGCACGTGCCTTCCTTTGGATTCGCCCTTGAACGAAACTATTATAATTGGTATTGAAACCAATCTCTATATATGATATGTTGATTCAAAAAGGAAGAACGTGAGAGTTGGTAGATATCAATTTAATCATAAAATCTATAGCGGTATTATGATGAAAAATGAACCATCTACGTGTCAAGAAATTAAAAGTAAATAACAATTATACATTAAATAGGATTGTACGATTGTCTAAATAAGGTTCATTTTTGGTATAAAATTCTAATTATATTATTTCTTACAAGGTACAAAGAAACTTTGCCATATGTATATGTTTGATATGCGAGTAAATAAATATGTTCTAAAATATAGAACCAAAATGAACTGCAAAATATAAATTGAATTTCCAGAAAAGCACTAAAATCTAAAATTACTTTTCAAACTACGAAAATCTAATTAATTAGTCTCAAGCAAAAAATATTAAGTGGAGTATAACAATTTAATACCCCTCTTAGAAGAACTTGAATATTGCGGTCATGAAATCTAAAATTCTAACTATTTGCCACCTATTATATTCCATACATATAAACTGCAATAAATTAAGACACATTTTTGACATGATATTAATGCCATTAAATTTTCGTATAGTGCACATTTAAGGCGAAACCAAATATATGGGGTTTACTTTTACTTAAAAGAGAGATAACAATACAGATTTTTCTTTAGTGAAGTGTTTTTTTTTTTTAAGTTATAGTCTAGTTTTGTTCTTTGTTCTATAAAAGCTAATTCATATGTTAAAATAATCATTATTTTATTTCTGTTTTTTTCAAAGTAAAATAGAAATAAAATTATATCACAAAACTGATGATCGAGATCATAAGGAACGTCCATGACCAACCAGCATGTTCCCTAAGCATAGGGCATTATCAAAACGGTTGTGACAACGACGCGCATCACAATCACGCCTTGTACTTGAATAATCTAAGCTAAGAGATACTAATTAGCTTAATGGATGTGTAAAATTTGGTTCTAACTCAACTTAAGATACTTCAAACTCATTGGTATGGCCATCATTAGATATTCAAAAACACAATAGCAAAATCAGAAACAATTTATCGTTTTTGTTGCTTCAAACACTGGATGTTCTAATATCCTCTACGAATAATTCTTCTCCAGAAGTTGATTTGACCAACAAGTTTTGTGGTTTCGTATTCCAACTTATTTCAGAAGTATACGCCTTTCAAGTTGTAGTTGAAGGGTTGAGAATTGCTTTTAGTGATGTTGGTCGGTTACCATTGCCAAGCACAAGGAAGCTTGACAAGGCTATAACTGAGTTTTCAAAGCTTCTAGTTGGAGACAAGTCAAGCGCACTCATTGCTCACGCCCTTCAAAGTCAGACAAGGCAGTTCAAGACCGTAGTGTCTTTAGTAGATAGTAGCGGCTTAGTTGGTCTAAGGAAACACTGGGACACAGTGGCGAAACCAGAATCGTGGAGGATGGGAGACCAAAAAACTTGACCGCCAAAATTTTAAAAGCGTATATTTTTTTAGAATTATACAACCGATAACATCAGTTTGACATTACATGTTGACACTTGTTCTTGAAGAAGTAACATGCGATAATTGAATCATACACATGCTACGCTTGTATAATCATACATATGCCTAAGTTATGCTGCCAAACTCAAATTTCCACAAACTAATAATGCGATGAAATATAAAGCGCTCAAAGGGGTTAACCTTGTTGACTAAGATGGCACCATGGGAAGTGGTGATTTACAGCGATTCTAAACTCATGGTGAACCAAGTGAATGAGAAGTATGATGTTAAAGACGCGACTCTAAGTCCTCACATTGGGGAAATCGGGTTAATATCCGCCCATCTGGTTGCAAAGGAAGTCAAATGGGATATAGTCCATGTGCCATGGTTCTCTAATACAAAGGCGACTGAATACCCTTGAGAAGGGGGGTTACATCTACCTCTATGGCAAATGAGGCAATGATAGGCTCAGTGAGTTGCCAAACATAAGCAGTCTTGTCCATCCATAAACTGTATTCTGAGACGCCAATACACTATATTGAGTGTCTTTTTTCATATATTTCATTCAATTTTTGACACGTGACACATTAATCATACTTTAACCACAATTAATTAAGTTTAATCATAGTTAATGGTAATAAATTAGAATAAATGGAACACGTGTCAAAAATTGAATGAAAGCATATGAAAGGGACTCTAATTTGAGACAACATATTTTATTCTTTATTCTATAAATTTAATGGTATGTGTTAAAATGCTATTGGTTGGATACCATCCCAGGTGATGCACCCAACCCATTCTAAAATTTTCAAATCACAACATCTCATTTATATCATTTTGAATCCGAAAACCTTAGCTGCAAATAATGAAAACCACATAATCAACTTTTATAATTTACCATATTTTTTTAATTTTTTTATGTAAAGAAAGAAGGAAATAAGTAAACTAAACTAACTTAGATGTTCTCTAAAAAAAAATAAAAATACAATTTACATGTTCTTTGACTATAGCAACTACTGCAAAACGACGACGTTTTAGTCTGTAGAACAGGGAAAAAAAAAGAAAGGCCATAGATATAAAACTTGATCTTCTTCTCTTGAAGTAAATTCATCCGGTATGAATCTTCTCTGGAAACAAAGGTACATCGCCTAATTTTTGTTCATGTTTAAGATTATTTTATAGTTAATTAGTTGAATCACCCAGACAATGATATTAGGGTTTTGAATTGGGGTTTAGGGTTAGGGTTATGAATGCTTGAGACTCTTGTAAATGGCATTTATCTACTACAGCCTTCAAAATATATGGCCTTTATCATTTTTCAAGTATGATGATCTCAGGGCATCTGATCACTTAGTTAGCAAACTATCTATACCCGAAAATACAAAGAGATTCGTCTACGCTGTTCGTGATCCCCAATCCCAATCAGTCATTTACATACTTTGTGTTCAGAATTTGTCCGAGCGGTCGGCTATAGATGCCGAGTTTCTTATTAGGGAGATTCAACCGGAAGCTGTTGTGGTTCAAGTGTCTCCTACCGGGTTGAGTGAAATTCAATCGGAAGAGCAGGATTTGGGAGACGATGTTGGTGACCCGTTTCCTACTTCGTCGTTTCAAGTGCTTAGAAGATGTTTTACGGATAAGATTGGTAAGGATAGATATGAAAATGTGGCGGGGAACTTGGTTTTGAAGGAAGTGTTTGGGACTGGTTTTTATGGGCATGTCATGGCTGCTAGGAGGGCGGCTCAGGAGGTTGGTTCGTCGTTTTTGTTGCTTGAAACACCGCATGTTCGAACATCGTCTAGGGATAATTATTCTCCTGATGTTGATGTGAGCAGCAAGTTTCGTGGTTTTGTTAGTAATTTGATTCCACGTAATGTAGGTTCGGTTGTTTCGTCAAGTTCGAGGAAATTTTGTGTTACTGATGACGTTCAGTTGCGGATGGTGAAGGCGTTGTCGTCCTATATGGATGTATCTCTGCAGAAGTTAGGTACTTCAAGTTCTGTATCAGAAGCAAGACCAAAAGGTATTGACCCGGGAAGCCCTTATGATGTGCCGCCCTTTGCCCAATCTTTTTTCCCCTTACTCGTGGATTTGCATAACATATTTGTTGATCTTCCGTCAATGGGAAAGGCACTAGCTTCTTCACAGGAGATGCTTTATCGGGTAAGTAGAGGGGAAGATGTGGATTCCCAAGTTATTTCAGAAGTATACACCTTCCGAGTTGCAGTTGAGGGATTGAGAATTGCTCTTAACAATGCTGGACGGTTACCATTGCCAAGCACAAGGAAGCTTGACAAGGCTAAGACTGTGTTTTCAGAGCTTCCAGATGGAGACAAGTCAAGTGCACTCATTGCTCACGCCCTTCAAAGTCAGACTAGGCCGTTCAAGAACGTAGTAGCTTTAGTAGATAGTAGTAGCTTAGCTGGTTTAAGGAAACACTGGGACACTCCTATCCCTCCAGAAGTTGAGGAACTAGTTGGCCAGCTCGTCACTTGTTACGAGACCGATGGGGATAATCAATCAGGAAAGAAGTCATTATTTTCTAAGAAACCTATGATGGCAGTTGGAGCTGGAGCAACAGCAGTTTTAGGAGTTTCATCTCTATCTAAGGTAGTTCCCACATCATCATTATTCAAGGTTTTAACATTTAAATTGCCGTCTGCTCTTAATTTTGTGCTAAGCCAAACTCATAGAGCAGTTGCTATGTCCCTAAGCAAGAGTTTGGCGTCATCAAAAGTGATGGCCCCAGCATTGGCAAAGTCCGGGATTAATACTACATCTATTCTTAAAGCAACAGCATCTGCTGAGAAAATCCGAGTAGTCATACATGGTGTTATAGCCTCTGCTGAGAAGACTAGTTTGTCAGCTATGAGAACGGCATTCTACGAGATAATGAGAAAACGGAAGGTACAACCTGTGGGTTTCCTACCATGGGCAACATTTGGCTGCAGCGTTGCCACTTGCTCAGGGTTACTTATGCACGGGCAGGGAATTGAATGTGCAGTCGAATCCCTTCCTGAAGCCACATCTATTGCGAGTTTGGGTCGTGGTATTCAAAATTTGCATCGAGCATCTCAAGACATGGAACGGACAGATGGCACAAGAGTACAAAAGGCTATAGAATCACTCATGTACAGGTTGAGGAAAGCAAAGATTCAATAGGGTATAACTCTTCTCTACTTTAGATAGTAGTTTATGGTTTTCAGAGCGACTTCTTCCCCTGAATATGAAGTATACTTCTGTAGATAAAGAAAGATTAAGGGGCTTTTTTTAATAATCATACATGATCATATTTTGATTCTTTTCTGGAAGTTGGAACTGTTTTATACAATCAATTGATCAAGTGAATTAATAACAGTTCCTGTATTTTGATTCTTCTGCTATTTTGTTTCTTCAATGGAAAGAAATTCACCTTTTCTAGGACATCTTTGGGACATGAGGTTCATTTAAACCGAGTTGCGTTTTCATTCCGTCTGGCTTTGTCTCAAACAAATTCCTTTTAAGTAGTAGCATTTGGTGTTGTGACAATAGATATTATGCTGGAGATGGTTTTTGTCTGGTGTGAATCTCCTTCACTGTTTGTGTATAAATTGACTAGTAACTATGGAATTTTTCAAGGATAGGAAACACTATTTGTTTCTCCTTTTAGGAGCAAATAGAGATGTCTGTAAATTTTTACAGAGATGTCGGGTCATGGACTGTTAGTTGCGTTCAATTTTTGCGACCTGTCCATACTGTATTTGGCTTGGTATATGATTGACCCTATTTGGAGATGTTTCATTAGCTTATCAACATGTTTAAAATGACAAGTAATTCTTCATGTCTTACATGGCAAAGCAAAGTGGAAGTTTATACGAGGTGAAGTGTATATTTCCTATAGTTTAAAACGGTGTCGCTCTTAAGTAAATTGAAGGAGCCAATAATCACTTTTCATAACGAAGTTCAGTGGTCAGCAGTTTGCTTTGAATGAGGTCATAGAGCTAATGAAGTAGACAGTCGGATTATGGCTTATACTGGAGCTAACGAGTCCACACGTCCCTTTTGAGATGGATTCAAATTTTATTGTGTAGTTTTTACATTCTCAATGGTATTATGCTCTATATCCAATTTTACTCAAATCTCATTACTATGTAATCTTTTAAGGTTATCAAATTTGGACCGGACTGGTTGGGTTGACCTGGTTCAGTTGCACCCAGGAACTATACTAGACCAGAAACATTCAGTGTTTAGAGGGATTAACCAGCCAAAAACCGGTGACCCGTGACCATTCAAGATATTAACTTTGTAATAATAGAATGGTAGATTTGATGAACAAATGTGAAAGAGGAAAGGCAGATCTGAAGAATTTTACGGAGAGAATGAGGAAAGGAACAAGAAAATGATATTAAGACGGTGAGAAACTAACAATAGAGTGACGAAAGAATAATAATGGAAAAATGAAAAATTGTTTGAAACAACTTACATAGTTGCATGTCTCTACATTGAGATACTATGGTGTAACTTAAAAGTTTAGAGGTAATATTGTTACAAAGTGTAAAATCGAATTAATTTAATTTTAAATTTTAATGGTCACAACAAGCATTGCAAGTCTCCCAAGCTATTTTATGCCTAAAGTATATTCCTTCAAGATTTGCGTATCCGCATGATATATGATCCGATCAATTAATACAAAAGCGATAAAATTGCCGGACTCGTAATATTAAACATTCTACTTTGCCAAAACATAAGTATTTCCAAAACAACAATCTCATCTAGTTACCTCCCTTGAAAAAAGCCAATGGCTCATGGTACAATTACATAGTAGAGTAAATTCATAGTAGTTTTGAAGACTTCATTTCTACTCACAATGGCTACATAAACATAAATATTAAATAGTCACACTCTCAATGTTAATAATTCATTCCCCTGCTAATAGAACATCGCATAACTAGACAACACCGACTACACACTAGCCATCATATTCAGACTGATAAAACTTTGCCTCCTGGTAAAACACTGCCACGACTTGATTCCCGCCAAACTTTCTCCCGTTCATCCCCATTCGAGCTTTTGAAGCACCCTCTATGTCCTCATACTCCAAGAATACCTGAACACAAGTACATAAGTCAGTGAATTCCAGAAAAAGGAAGGCTGGGCCAGGAAAAAACAAAACAAAAACCAAACTCACCTTCCCAACTCCTGCAGAAGCTACACCATCTGGACTTGGGCGAGGGATAACAACATTCACCAATGTACCTGCATTAATTGTGTGAAAATATGCAAACAACAAATGTCCAAAATTTTTATTACTATCGTTTTTCATTTAGGAGAAGTATCTCAAGTAAAGATAAAAAAAAGGGATCATGAATCTTGTCTGTGTTAGCCCTGATTCTTTATAGCAGAATGTGGCACTACAAAAAGCTGTAAAACAGACATATAACAAAACAAAAAACAAATAAAGAAAATCAATTACTATATAACAAGCTGTAGAATAGACAAGGGTAAATACAAAAATGAACTGAAAAGTAATGGTCAGCTCAAAGATTTTACCAAACTTCTGGCCTTCCATTCTCATGTCTTCCAAAATATCTTCATATTCCTCGTTATCATTAAGCTCATCTGGGTTGACCACTTCAGTCAGGCAAACAACTTTAGTAGGAACAGGTTGTAACATGAGTCTCTGCTCGGAAGAAGCATAAAACGAAGCTTCAGTGAACAACTACAAATAATAATTGGTAGGTACTTGTTCAAACAACGAAAAGAAACCAAAAGAACCTAAGAATTTAGGTAAGACAAACCAAAAACATGATGATTGTATGAAAAAAATGAAATGACAACAAGAAAATGGAATATAGTTTCACCTGTATTGCAACTTGCTGCTGCGCGTGCAATAATACATTCTCTTGTTCGGGCTTTGGTTGTGTTGAACCCTGGTTGGCACGCCTAACGGTGAGAGTTTTATCACCCATTTTTATTCCATTCAGAGCAGCACAAGCTATGTCTGTAACTGAAAGGTCTTGATACACACAAAACGCGTAGCCTTTTGAGTTCCCAGTCTCCCTATCTTTAACAAGATCAAAACCTCTGAGTGGTCCGAAAGACTCCAACAGCTCTCTAACTTGTGCCTCAGTGAAGTAATAAGGGAGGCCACCAACAAAGATGCGATCTGGACCCTCCAGCCCACCACTGGCAGAGCCTGGATTCAAGCCAACCGCAGCCAGGTTAAGATTGGGATTAGGCTGGCTTGGACCAAGTGTTGCAGCAAGGGATGGGTTATAGTCACTAGGTCTCCTCACCTTGACGGGAGCTCCCTGGTAGCAATTATTTATCCAAAAGAAAAATCCAAATTAGTTCCCTACTAAGAGACATTAAAGAAAGTGTTCCTAGCCTAAGATGATCCAACTCAAAGATTCAATTACCTCAAAGATGATCCCATCTAAAGCCATTGCATTGCTGGCCTCCTCAACAGATCTCATCTCCACAAATGCAAACTTCTTTTCATGGTTTATATAGACATTTACAACGGCATCACCTTAAGTTAACAAGCAGCAAAAATTTTTTAGGAATTTCAAAATAATGTAGGACGCTTAGTTATCACTGAATGAAAAAATATATTGTACCTGGGCCAGCAGTGTTTCCTCCTATTGCAGCCATCACCTGACTGAAAAATGTTGCTACAGACTGCAGCCAAAACAGAGGGTTAATAAGTATGAGAATATGTCATGACTTGACATAATATATTAATTGACCATGGAATAATGTATAAAGTGCAAAACCTGCTCATTCGCTGTGGGTAGGAGACCTCCAACATATACGCGCCGAGCATGTCTAGTAGCCTGTAACAGAAAAGAAAATATATCTAACATATGAAGTGAAGTTACAAGAAATAAAATAAAATAAAATACACAGCATAGCCTTTTTCAAAAGAAAATGTCTTTTATTGGCCAACCTGTTGTGTCATCGCATGAACTGGCATAGCAGCAAGAGCACCAAACTTTTCAAAGTAAAAGAATAAAAGAAATTTAGAAACTGAATGTCTCAATTCTACATGAAATATATAATTAAAATGTGGGAAAAAAATACCTGACCGGCCCCTAACATCATGTTTGGAAACATTCCAGGGATTGGAGGATTCATCCCAGGATTTGGACCTGCAAAGATAATAAACTTTCAATTTAGTAGAGATACCAAATTGACTCCTGAATTGTTTAGCAGAATTTCTTAATTCCTAGCCCTCACGAACACCTTATGTAAACGGGATGATATCGATACATCATTTATTCAACATTTAAATGTTTATTTTTTTGTGGACTATGAAAGCAGGCAATAGTTTCCAGTTGAAAACGAACAAGAACCATTACCCGTGCATTTGATCCTCCTTGAACATAAAAGCTACAGAAGTCTGCTCACACCCAGTGTATATCTCAGCACAGAGGGGCAAATAACCCAACATTGCCTTCTTACATCAAAAGACAAGACACAAAACAAAACAAACAAACACCAAACAGATGAAAAAATCGTAATATCTCTCAGTCCCAGAATTATTCACCAAGTAAGCAATAATAACAATAAAAGAGCCCATTCAGAGACCATAGCTTGTAAATTAACCACATGCAAAATATTAAGAGCACAAGATACATCTTATAAAAATGAAATCATGTAATATGGACATGAATTTTCCAGAGTAGATTATACAGGAAAAAAAAGTACGGAAAAATACCTCCAAGTCCCAGAATAAGAAAAAGAAAACGTTAACTACCTCAGTCCCAGAATTGTTCAAGCAATAATAATAATAAGAGAGCCCATCAAGAACCCATGTGTACAAAGTAACAGATGAGATGCTGCATTACTGGTACCAAAATGGCATAATGTAATTTGACATGCACTTTCCACATTAGATCATACAGGGAGAGAAAAGAGAAAAAAGAAAACACTAGAACCACATCTCGATAGAAGGTACATGTACCTGCAGCTACAGTTGCTGGACTAAACAATGATGTAGATGGTTGAGGAGCCATATCAAAACCACTGATCCTTTTGCTGTAAGTAGATTCAGTTACAAGACAAAACAAAAGGTGCATAAGTAAGCATACTGATAAATATAAAGTGCACATAGTTGGTATTCAATCACAACATATACGAGTATAAGTACCACGGACAACATACCTCGTAGACCGGGATCGCGAGGGGGAACGTGACTTTGATTTATGCTCAGATCTACTCCTTCCAGGAGATCGTGAACGACGCCTGTGCCTGTCTTCCCTGTCCCCATCATAATCTCTGTGTCTGTTAAAATTAACATCATTTAACAAGACGATTATGATCATGTTAATACTAAAGTAAGAAAAATCAAATACTATAGTCTAATACAGTTTCCAGTAGGCTGATCAAGTATAATACCTATCACTATGTCGGCTTCGATAACCATCATCATCACCTCTACCTCTGCCATGTTCCCTCCTCCCACCACGATCACCGCGATCTCTGTTGCGGTCACGGTCACGGTCGCGATGTCTATCACTACCCTTGTCACGGTCCCTTTCCCTTTCTCTATCCCTGTTTCTCTCCCTATCCTTATCCCTATCACCACGGTCCCGGTCCCTTTCCCTATCTTTGTCTCTGTCCCTTTCACGATCTCGATCCCTCTCCTTATCACGCCCCTTTTCTCTTTCCCTTTCCCTACTTTTTGAGGGTTCCTTTGCTTCACCACGCTGGAATGAACAAATAAAAATTTCTTATATCAGAAAATAAACATAAGTAACAAACAAACAGACAGACAACAAAGATTTAGCAAAGCTAAATCACATCAAGACCTATATGAAACTGACAGTAAATTTAATCAATAGATTAATCTCAAACCAACACGACCGACACATCAAACATTCAAAATAGTTATTGATATCGACATAACCATATGACCGAAGTCACGAGGAAAGCACATGACACAACCCATCATATCCACTCTGTACGTGGCGTCATCACAAGGGTTACATCACTAACCGCCTTAAAAGAGGACACACATCACCATCACACATGGGGAAATGTGTCTGGCACGTGAACCCTCCCTTCTAGATAAACCAACTCCTCTCCAGAAACCAATGGACAGAAGACACGTGTCTAGGGCAACCAAAACCCACTATCTATGATACATGGACACTTCTCCTTAATAGTGTACCCATATCCGACACGTGTCGGACACCATTTTTAGGCTATTTTATGAAGGTAAATAACGTTTCCTGTGTGCGTATACATGTCCGACACCGTATCTGTACCCATGTCCGGGCAACTAGCCCACTACATAAGGTAAGGCAGCCTCTCCTAAATGATTATGTTCTCTATTCTATTTTCTATTCATTCAATAGCCGCCTTTATTTCTTCTCTCTAATTGACTTGAGAATCGGAGCGGGTTTGCCAGCCCGTCTCCCACTGTTCTATTGATCTCAGGTAATCACTAGAGCAAGAAGAGCCATGAAAGATGTACACTAATAGCAGTTATAACAGAATAATTCAGTGCAGTTAAACAACCACAACACAAGATAGCTGGTCATACCAAAACAAGATCTCAACCAGTACCTTGGAGAACTTAAGCCCTAAATCTCCTAAACCGGGCACATACAACATAAAAACAACAAAACCCTAAATTCACCAAAAATATCTATAAATCTGGCAATTTCCAAAGATGTAGACTATTATAGCTAGTCACAACAAACAAGACCTCAAACACAGCCTATATAAGTCCTAAATCCCCTAAAACTACCGTAAGGTTGGACACGAATGCTAAATGTAACAATATAAAAACAAAATAACATAACGAAACCCTAAATTGACCAAAAATAATTAGAAATCTATGAATTTCGAATCAGCAACAATAGAAAGCTGAATCAACACTAAAAAATGTATAGTAGGGAATGTAATAGGTTGAATTATAGAAATCAGACCTGAGATTTGGAGAGGGAAAGATCGTCGGAAACAGCGGTGGCGCGGTGGTTGTCGGTTTCGGAATCGACGCCGTTAGCTTCGTAATCACTCATAGCTACTGATTCAAGACAGCTGCGGAAATTCAACCGCCGACCTCGCCGTTGCTAATTACATTCGCACCTTATATATAACAACTCAATATTTGGTGGGCTGCTCAATTCGGGTCGGGTCGGGCCAGAGGAAAAATTAGATGGGTCTATGGGCTTTAACATGTAGTAATTAGGAGAGATACAATTATCGAGTATGCCTTGTTCGTTATTGTTGAACTCAATTAAACTGAATGCAATTGTTTGCTAAACTGAATTGGCTCAATTTGACTGGATGAAAGAAAATTTTTGCTGAATTTTGCAACATCGATATAACTAAAGTAATACATAAATGACCTAAAAAATGAAGTTTATGAGTTAAAGTTATTTAGTGGCATTGGGTGTAAATTACCAAGAATTTTACTTACATTTTATGTATTGCTATATTACAAAGGCTAATAGGGGTTGTTTTTGAAAGGGTTATAAATTGAATTCAATGAGTTTTTTTCCTGCATTTCTTGTGTGTATGCTAATGATATCAATAAAAAATTTCATTGTAAACCAAGTTTGGCATATATCATCTATTTGTCTTTTACCTATCTCCAACATAGAAAAGGTCATATTCTTGGTTGTTATGTATTTTTCCATTGACATTTGGAAAAATTTCTAGTCCTAAAGTAGGAATAATATATATAATGAATTAGATGCTCATCTTATGATAAAGACCAAAAAATTAAAACTCTACAGCATTGTACCTGTATTCAGGAAAATTCTATGTCCAAGAAATCAACTATGTCAACTTCACAATCCGAATAGTCGATGCTGGTGTTGATAAACATCATCTCTTTACCTTTCCTCGGTACCCTTTGACCGAAAATAACTTCAGTATGGAAGACCCTTATTCATGCTACAAGTACATATGGATAGGCTCCGATTACGAATCTAGATTGTCAAATTTGATTATGTTCATCGACTGTGTACAACCTGTAAACTCTTCCCTTTATGTGGATACTGGTAATACGAAACGGCATACTTATGCAAATATCGGGGGCATGGAAGCTTCAGATTTGATGCACATGTGCAGCATTGACATGATGGCTATGTTGCCTGCATCTAAGAATTATACGAACATGACTTTTGTTGAAATTCACAGAAAACTTGCATTCACGTTCGAGATTTCTTGGCATTACATAAACTGTGGATCTTGCTTATCGTGCTTCATCGATGGAAACACAAATCGTGTCGAATGCACAAGAAGTGTGTTGTCTTTTTCCCTGTGATTATGATAAAAATTATTCATTATGAAACTATGATGAACATATTGATTTATTTTTACAGGTGGGAGAAAGCTTTGCTACCTTCGGTATTTCAGCATTCGTTGCTACCGCACCAACGGTTTGTAATTTTCTTTCTTCGGATTAATATTGTATGGAACTGAAAAGGCCCGGGATATAATTTTTATCATAATATTGGAACTTTCTTTAATCTTCACTTGAAAAGTACTTTTTATGACCGAATTCTTGATACTGACTTTAAATGTTTACATGGGAAATGAAGATAATCCAAGCATGATGGACATTTTCACTCATATTATAGGTCAGAGAGATCTTGTTATCTCCATCTTATTGGTTACAATATTTCGGGATGTTAACGTGGATTTAGTAATTTTCCTGTTTTGGTTCTTGCAGTATCTCTCGTAGTTGTAGTACTTACATATGTTGGTAAGTTTCTTCTGATTATGAATCTTGAAATTTACTTCAGAAAGGAAGATTCCAGCTTTTTAACTGATATTGCTCAAGCTGGAACATTTTGTGCTGCAAAAACATTATGCGGGACTCCGTTAGTAATTGGATTGCTGATCTACAAATGGAGGAGGAGACATTTATCAGGATACGACACAATTGAGAATTTCTTGCAGACACAAAACAATTTGATGCCTATTAGGTACACTTACTCAGACATCAAGAAAATGACGTGAGGCTTCAAGGAAAAGTTAGGCGAAGGAGGGTTTGGTACTGTCTTTAAAGGGAAACTCCGCAGTGGTCAGTTTGCAGCAATAAAAATGCTCGACAAGTCCAAAACTTGTGGACAAGATTTTATCAGTGAAGTTGCTACCATTGGGAGGATTCACCATACAAATATAGTCAATTTAATTGGTTTTTGTGTGGAAGGATCAAGGCATGCGCTCATATACGAGTTTATGACGAATGGATCTCTTAATCGCTATATGTCTCGTCGTGAAGAATCTCCATCCTTAAGTTCGGAAAAGTTATTTGAAATATCTCTTGGGGTGGCTCGGGGGATTCAGTATTTACATCAAGGGTGTAACATGCAAATCCTACATTTTGATATCAAGCCACATAATGTCCTTCTTGATGAAAGTTTCACACCAAAAATTTCTGATTTCGGGCTTGCTAAGTTCTATCCAATAAGAGGAAGCATTGCCTCTCTCACAGCCATAAGAGGAACAATAGGATACATGGCGCCGGAGTTATTCTACAAGAATATTGGACGTGTCTCGCACAAAGCAGATGTTTATAGTTTTGGTATGTTGTTACTAGAAATGGCAGGTAAAAGGACAAATGTGAATGCATTAGGGGAGAATTTAAGTGAAGCCTACTTCCCGTTTTGGGTTTACGATGAAGTTACAGGGGAGAATTTCGTAGCATGCTGGGGATTCGACAGAGAATTCGGATGAGATAGCCAAGAAGATGGTTGTGGTAGGACTGAAGTGCATACAACTGAAACCAAACGATCCTCCTGCGATGAACATAGTTACACAGATGCTAGAGGGAGATCTGGAGAGCCATGAATTGCCTCCAAGACCAGTTCTGTATCCACAAAAGGATATTGGAAAAGAACTTTCATCTTTATCAGCTAGTTGTTCAGAATCTTTTAGTTTGTTAACCAAATAGGAGAGCTAAGTGTAAAGTGTGCTTGTTAGAAATACTCTGATGTAATACAAATATTGGACAGTCCACCAAAGATGCTGAAGTTGCTTGATTATTAATATGTCATTAATACTAGTTAGTTAAGCTTAAAACAAAGATTTGGCAAAAATGATCGAGTTCTGCATTTTCACTTCAACAGAAGCTAGTTTTATCAACTCTTCAGCTATGGAACTAGTTGACACGTTCATGTGCACGCATAGAGCAAGGAGATTACCAAAATGAAACAAAGATTAGAATGATGGAGTTCTGTATGTTCACTTAAAATAAGAAGCTAGTGGTATAACGTAAAGTTCTCAGCTCATATCAGAATATTTTAACAAGCTTAAAAAGATCTGGAATGAGATGGCTACAGTTACCCCTTTGCCAACCTGTGATTCCGGTGGAGGAGCCTGAATAGTAGAACAAAAGTTATTTGAAGTCTCTATCATTCCTCTTTGGTACAGGAGCAATTATAAACATGTCGAAAATGAACTTATGCTCATGGATCCTTATGCTTCATTAAACAGCGGTTATTATATGCTTTTTTTAGTAAAAATCAGGTAAGATGAAAGATCAATGGCCGCTTGATGGTTATTATATGCTTCAACATGTTGCAGATTCATTTATTTTATTCCTATATATCAAGAGGTCTAAGTTGTATGGAAATGGACGGACATGGTAAACGTTATTTCTAAAACATAACCTTCATAAAATAGTCTTCTAAAACATCATTCGGTTCTGCTGGCCCCAGTCCTGATGTTTGATCAAATACCAAGTAACATATTTTCGTTCGGTCCCGTTACAGCTCATTCAATCAGTTTTGAGAGTTTTTCCCCATGAAATGAACCACAAATAAATACAAAATGATACTAATTACAATGTGGAAAAGGTCATCTTTCGGCTGTTTCATTTGTTTTTTCCTCATGAATCTCTCAGTGGAAGTTTGTAATGATGAATGTTATATAATTTTTAACATAACTTAGATGGAAATGGGAATGATAAATATGGGTTAAGAAATCAAACCTCTTTCTCATTGTTCCATGGAAACCATGTATAGTATGCAGATTGTGACCTCAAAAAGCAGAAGCACCTTCTCTAGTACATCCATTTGCAAAACTTGTCATATCAAGGTTTGTTACTTTGAATAATCTGTTCTCAGCTGATTACGCCTGCTCCGAGAATGTTTACTTTTCAGATACTATTCATAATTCTTCAGAAGACTGAAACGCTATCAGCATAATATAGGCATGCATTGCTCTAGAATTTGATCATCTCAGCCATCTTCCCAGGATATGCAATCACAGAAAGCTTAGGGGTGGAGGCATTATCAAAGTCAGCGTAAACCCTATAACTTGACCTGATGTGTGGCATCTTCTGAATGGTTATGTCGAGAAGCAAGAATGATTATTCCTTGAGGTCTTATATCATATTGCTCGATATCATATAGTTGAGTCACTCCATCCATTTTTTTGTTTTTATATTGTTAAATACAGAGTAAAATATGTGGGTATCCTTACTTGGTAGTCATAAACTTGTACCTTTTACTTTTGTTATTTGTTTAAAAGAAACATACTTTCCTTTGTGCATTTCTACTGATGATGTCCTCAATGTAATTGTCATAAAAAGATAAAATAGCTCAAAAAAAATGGTTGCAGTGGAATCGTGGTTCATACAAAAATCCGTGATTAATTCAATTGTTTGGAGTGCTCTAGGATGCTATCATTTGATATTTATTTTTTTAGTGTTTCCACACAAAATATTAAATCTCCGTGTATGATTTCAATGTTTTTCAGCTTTTTTCGACAAACAATGGATGCTTAAGCCCCCCTGACGCTATCTGGATCCGTCTCTGGAAGCACAAATGAAACTTGCCAAGCATCTGATGCATTGGGACGAACCGAAACACTGAAAGACAATGATTTGTATGTAGATGATGATGTTATAGAATTGAGCAATTAGCTTGAAATTCATGATTAGTGATCGTGCTGAGGAAAAGATTATATCTTCATATTTCTATTGATGTCCAAAAACATATATCAGAAGAAGAAAGGTAAATATAAGGATACACAAGAGAAGGAAAATGAACTCTATTGGGGGGAAGTTGGTAGCATTTAACGATTGGACACCGAGATCTGAAATAAATATGTTACAACTAAAATTGAACTTTATTGATTAAGTAAACTTTATACCTGATAAATTAAGTTCACAATCCTTTAACATCATGTAGATATATATAGCATTCAATTGGAGAATGGAGATTATTCTGTTTCTGGGATGACTTCCAAGTCGCGATGAAGTTCTCGCAGCATTCTTCCAGGATTACCAGTTGAACCAAATGGATTAGGAGGTATCGGTAAATTCTCTCCTTCACCTTCCAACATTTGAACGACAATTTTCATGGATGGCCGATGTACTGGGTTCCATTGAATGCATGACAATCCCACAATTGCGAGTTTCTTTGCGATTTTCTCATCTTCCTCTTGTTGAATCTCTAACCTCAAATCTTCTCCTTCCTCCAAGAGATTATAAATCCATTCCGGAAAGTATATTTGCTCGTCTTTTCCTTCCTTAACATCAACAATCTTCCTTCCTCCAACCATTTCTAACAGCAACATCCCGAAACTGTAAACATCAGACTTGTATGAAACACTACCAAAGTTCCTTGAGAACACTTCAGGAGCAATGTAGCCTATGGTCCCTCTAGCTGTTGTCATGTAATTAGGCTATATTACTCTCTTACATAGTTTTACAGGTTTTTTGTAATGTAATTAGGCTATATTACTCTCTTACAAACAATGTAGAAAAGGACATCTTTTTGGCTGTTTTTGTATGTGTTTTCCTCTTGTATTTTGTAAGGAAGTTTGTAATCAGGAATAGCATATAATTATTAACAGAGCTAGATGGAATGGGTTTGGTTTGATAAAGATCAAAAGATAGAAAAATATTTGTTATTGTTTATGCAGTCTGTCATGATCATAAGAAGACTCCTCTTTGCAGGCCATACAACCTTTCTTTTCTTGCTATTCCTCACAACTTGCAACGGCAAGGAATGTTCCCCTTCTTCATGCGGTAGTCTTCGAAACATTAGCTATCCGTTCCGACTCCGAACTGATCCTAAAGAATGTGGAGATCAAAGATATATATTGTCCTGTGAGAATACCTCTACAGTATTGTATCTGTATTCGGGAAAATACTATGTCCAGGAAATCAACTATGTCAACTTCACAATCCGAGTAGTAGATTCCGGTGTCAATAAATTCCCTTTGACCATATATAACTTTAGTATAGAAGATCCATATTTATGGTACAAATACAAATGGACAGACTTGGATCCCGAACCTAGCTTGTCGAAATTGATTGTTTTATCAACTGTGTATACCCTGTAAACTCTCCTCCTTATGTGGATACTGGTAACCTGAAACCACATACTTATGTGAATATCGGGGGCATGGAAGCTTTGAATTTGATGAACACGTGCAGCATTGAGATGGTGACTATGTTCCCTGCAGTTAAGGATTATAAGAACAGGACTTTTGTTGAAATTTATAGAGAACTTGCACATGGATTTGAACTTTCATGGCATAATATAAACTGCGGATCCTGCAGATCATGCTTTCATGACAGCATTACAGTTCGTTGCATAGGTATGTAGCAATTATTTATTTCATAACGTTGTGTATGATTATGGATTATGCACTTGTGTGGTATTGAGTTCAATCTGAATCTATCATTCACAAATTATTTCTTGTTGCAGGTTCTATCAAAGAGCTTTGTTCCCTTGCATATTTCGGAATCGGGTGCTTCAGTTATGGTATGTAATTTTCTTTATTTCACAGTTTTATATGAACATTTTGTTAATTTATCTTCATTTATTTTCACGTGAACATTCTGTTATTCTACAATTATATGTCAATGAAAATATTGATACTAATAACTGTAATTGTTTACATGGGGAATGAAGATAGTCTGAGCGTAGCAGACATATTCTATCAAATTGCAGGTGAGAGATTCTGTTTATCTCCATCTGATTGATTACAATATTGTGCGAATATCTATGCAAAGTCAACAGTAGTTTTCTATTTTGATTCATGCAGCATCACTCCCACCTCTAGTTCTCTACTTTGGTATGTTTCTGATAATCATAAATCTTGAAATTTACTTCAGACGAAAATATTTTCGTCTCTAATATTATATATTGCCAAACCAGGACTTCTTTGTGCTGCAAAAACATTATACGGGACTCCGTTAGTAATTCATTACTGATCTGTAAAAAGAGGAGGAGACATTTATCAGGATATGAGGTAATTGAGAATTTCTTACAAACGCAAAACAATTTGGTGCCTATAAGGTACACTTACTCAGACATCAAGAAAATGACGGGAGGTTTCAAGGAAAAGTTAGGCGAAGGATTCGGTACTGTCTTTAAAGGAAAACTTTGCAGTGGTCAGTTTGCTGCAATCAAAATACTCTACAAGTCCAAAACTCGTGGACAAGATTTTATCAGTGAAGTTGCTACCATTGGGAGGATCCACCATACTAATACAGTCAATTTAATTGGTTTTTGTGTAGAAGGATCAAAACATGCTCTTATGTACGAGTTTATGGCGAAAGGATCTCTTAATCGCTATATGTCTCGTCATGAAGAATCTCCACCCTTAAGTTGGGAAAAGTTATATGAAATTTCTCTAGGAGTGGCTCATGGCATCCAATATTTACATCAAGGGTGTAACATGCAAATCCTACATTTCGATATCAAGCCACACAATATCTTTCTTGATGAAAGTTTTACTCCAAAAATTTCTGATTTTGGGCTTGCTAAAGTTCTATCAACAAGAGGAAGCATTGCAACTCTCACAGCAGTAAGGGGAACAATAGGGTACATGGCTCCAGAGTTGTTCTACAAGAATATCGGACGTGTCTCACACAAAGCAGACGTTTATAGTTTTGAAATGTTGTTACTAGAAATGGCAGGTAAAAGGACAAATATGAATGGATTAAGGGAAAATTCAAGCGAAGCTTGCTTTCCATTTTGGGTTCATGATGAAGTAGGGGGAAAGTTTGTAGCAGCTGGGGAATCAACAAAGAATTCAAATGAAATAACCAGAAGATGGTTGTGGTAGGATTGTTGTGCATTCAAATGAAACCAAGCAAGTGGCCCGCGATGAACAAAGTCATACAAATGCTCGAGGGAGATTCGGAAAGCCTTCAATTGCCTCCAAGATCAGTTCTACAACTAGAAGAAACTCTGGTGAAGGATATGGGAAATGAAGTTCCATCTTTATCTGCTAAATTTTTAGAATCAAGTAGTTTATAGGAACTGAAAACGAGAGGTAAGTGTGATTGTTAGAAATACTATAATGTAATGCAAACTTATGGATGCCTTTATAGATAGTAGACATATGATAATGTTTGTCGTGACGGAATCAAAATGCTTGACGTAGGAGCCAGTGTGTTTGCTCAGTTCTAATCCAGTAGAAAATATTGTATCTTCTGTTTCTATTATTATTAATGTCCAGAAACATATATCAGAAGAAGAAAGGTAAATAAAAGGATACACAAGAGAAGCAAAATGAACTCTATTTGGGGGAAGTTGGTAGCATTTAACGGTTGGACACCGAGATCCGAAATAAATATGTCACAACTAAAATTGAACTTTTTGATTAAGTAAACTTTATACCTGATATAATTAAATTGACAATCCTTTAACATCATATAGATATACATAGCATTCAATTGGAGAATGGAGATTATTCTGTTTCTGAGATGACTTCCAAGTCGCGATGAAGTTCTCGCAGCATTCTTCCAGGATTCCTAGTTGAGCCAAATGGATTAGGAGGTATCGGTAAATTCTCTCCTTCACCTTCCAACATTTGAATGACGATTTTCATGGATGGCCGATGTACTGGGTTCCATTGAATGCATGACAATCCTACATTTGCGAGTTTCTTTGCGATTTTCTCATCTTCCTCTTGTTGAATCTCTAACCTCAAATCTTCTCCTTCCTCCAAGAGATTATAAATCCATTCCGGAAAGTATATTTGCTCGTCTTTTCCTTCCTTAACATCAACAATCTTCCTTCCTCCAACCATTTCTAACAGCAACATCCCGAAACTGTAAACATCAGACTTGTACGAAACGCTACCAAAGTTTCGTGAGAACACTTCAGGAGCAATGTAGCCTATAGTCCCTCTAGCTGTTGTCATGGACACTGCACTTTGATCCTTCGCGCATAGCTTTGCTAGACCAAAATCTGATACTTTGGGATTGAAATCATGGTCAAGCAGTATATTATGTGGTTTAATATCGAAATGTAGTATTCTTTGCTCACATCCTTGATGAAGATACTCAATCCCTTTAGCTACTCCAACAGCTATATCTTGCAACTGTCTCCACCCCAAAAATTTATCTCTTGCATCTGGAGCACATATGAATCTCTCCAGTGAGTCGTTCGGTAAATACTCATAGACTAAAGCACGTCTGAATCCATCAGCACAAAAGCCAATGAAACGAACCACATTGACATGGTGAATTTTTCCTATAGTTCCGACTTCATTTACAAATTCCTCTCCGTCTCCTTTAGAATCTTTGAGGACTTTGACCGCTACAAGGATATCATTAGAGAGCTTTCCTTTGTAAACAGTTCCATAAGCTCCTTGGCCCAACTCCTGTTTAAATTGATTTGTCATCCTTTTGATATCGGCATAAGAATATCTGGTAGGCTTGAAAGCTTTGTAATCATCCAAAAATTTCTCAATCTTGGACCGATATTCCCTCTCAATTTTATCGATATTATAGAAGCGATACAACGCAAACACCATTACAGCAAGAAGGAGCAGGCCTATGATTATAACTGCAAAAGGGACTTTTCTAAGTCAAATAAAGTTCATATAATAATTATTGTCTAAGCTAAACATTATTTGATGAAAGAAAGAAATTAAGTTTGATGCAGAAGATAGCAAGACTAACCAGGTGCCACAAAGTTTGGAGATTTCCCTGCAATAAATTTGATATTTATTAGGCTTTCATTTCCAAAATATTAATGATTGAATCCAAATTTGAAACAGAAACCAATTAGCCTACTCTACATGAAAAACAGCAATTAGGGACTGAAAATTCAGTCACCAACAGGGTTTACTGACCAAAATATGTGAGTTATGGACCATATCCATTACAGTCTCTAACTAGTTGGTTCATAACAGTTTACTTGTCGCCAATTTTACTACCAACTTTAGTTGGTGGTTAAAATACAGTAAGTTAACATTCAGTTGTAAACCTTTAAAATTTCAGTCGGTGATATATTAGTCCTTAGCGAAGCTTTTTCTTGTAGTGCTAAATTAACATACAATTTGAGCAGATAAGCTAATAAAGAAACGAAACGGTGAAGTTTACGAAAAGTATGAAATGGAAATCGACATACAATCGAAGCGGTTGACATTGCCATAGCATTCAGTATCTGCAGATTGAGTGATGTTGACAAGCTTTAACCTGCAAAATTGATTCCTTGCAGCACAAGATCCACAGCTTGGATAGGACCAATTCAAACGAAGAACACCACTCCGAACGTATAAATCTCTTGGATATTGATCAACTTCAAACATCTTTGTACAATACAAGAAGATAGGATCATCAATGCAGTCTGAGGAATGAGCACTGTAAATTTGAAAGTTAGGAGGAGAAGGGCAGCCTATCTGCGCAAGGCCATACTTATGTAGTCTTCTCCTTGTACAATTGAAGAACACTTCAGGCCAAGCTTCGCCGGGATATCTGAACGGAGAATCTGATAAGTTGACGTGGCGAAGTCGTTTGGGAAGGCAACCTTGTGGATCCTTTGTAGAAATGAGTTGAGACTTGTAATCAATTTTGGTAACTAACAGTTTGACGGAGTTTGGAAGCTTGAGAACGGTGTCCTTCTTCTCTGAGCAAGATAGATGGAATCGGAAATCGGGAAAGCCGCAGTGGTCGGGTTGCCTTCCTTTGATTCAGAAAGGGAATCGAATAGCAGGACCACGACGTCCGCATCTTGATTCTTTGCAGGCGTTCTCGTTTAGACATAATATGGAGTCTGAAAGAAGAAAGAATGTAATCAAGAAGAACAAGAAAATGCCTTTGATCGCCATTAACGAAAGAATGGATTCTTTCTGAAGAAATTTAATGAACTATACTCATTGACTCAGTCAATGCAATTAATACAAAGTAGTTAAACTGTCTAATTTTGCACCAAGCGATAGAGTTTAGAGCATAACCACATGAATTATTTGTTGATTAACAAGAAGTTTCTCTATAATAGCGACGTGGGATGGCGAGTTGTTTCTCTTTCTCTTAAACTCGTAGCAATTACTAGTCTTTGAACTTTAATTTCTCATTCATCATTTGTCCGTTTTGATCGTATAATATACTGTTGAAAAGTTCACGTGTCATACTATATACTTACGCAAAAACATCATTATAATGATAAATTTTACCGCTTGTGTATTATGCCTCAAAAATGACATAAAACAATGTATAATAACACCGATATTTTACATTTTATTCTTCCAACAGATTGGTATAAAAGTAAGTGGTGTACAAAATTCTGAGTTGACTAGTTTGTCTTTGAAGTTTCAACAATGGCCCTTTCCATGACCTCCTTCACCAGAAACTTCCCTGGAAATCAACCCTTTACATCCATTCCTTTTTTTCTTTTTCCTCCTAAGAATATATTTTGCCTTTACGGGTTAGAAGAATGTCATTCTTAATCATGACCAGAGGAATGAAAATTCAACTCTACACAGCCTTTCTTTTACTCCTCCTCCTCCCCGGAACTTGTAATGGCAAAGATAACAGTGTTTGTCCGCCTTCTTCATGCGGCAGCATCCATAACATCTCTTTCCCGTTCCGGTTAAACACTGATCCCAAACACTGCGGTGACTATCGTTACACTCTCTTCTGTCAGAATAATTCCACGCTTCTTCTCAATCTCTATTCTGGGAAGTACTATGTTCAATCCATCAATTACAGTAATTTCACCATCAGACTAGTCGATATCGGAGTTATCTCCGGTGACTGTTCTTCCGTACCTCTGTCTCCTTTGACTCTGTACAATTTCTCTTCATACGACTTATTCGCCAACCAACAAGACCCATTTTCCCCCTATTTCTTCAATAGTAGTTGGTTGCAAACCCCAATATTAACAAGGACTATAACTTTCATGACCTGTAACATCCCTGCAAATTCTCCTCTCTATGTCGACTCTTCTCCTTGCTTGAATCCTGATGATCAGAACAAGTATTCTTACGTGGCTGTTGGTCTAGTCTTAGCCAGGGATTTGATGAATGAATGCAGCATAGACATGATGACTATGATCCCGAGAAAGGATTATCCGGACAAGTCTTATGACTATGTTGAACTTCATAGAGATATGGAATTTGGATTTGAGATTTCATGGCATTATGTTTACTGTGGAAAATGCAGGGGCAGTCGCAGCTGCTATTTTAACGATATAAATAACGTTACATGCGATTACATGTGTGAGTATAGGATTGAATACACTTTTTCTTTTATTAACATTGTTGTTTGTTTGATCCGTTTCCTCAGATATAATCTTGTGTTGATTGTTCAGGGTCTTCTAAAACGGTTTGCTATCTCAACTTTGGGATTCATTGCTTCGGCTTATCCGGTACGTAATTGGGATTCATTGCACCAACTTTAGGATTCATCTATATTGTATGGAGAGTTTACTACTTAAAGTTTCCAATGTGATGTAGTCGACCTTTGACTGTTTGGGGGACTAAAATATACTCGGCCTATACTTATAAATATTATTAGGGCAGAGGCGAAATCACTCCTATAATGACGGTTTTGGATAACCAGGGGTATATCGTGTCTTGTTCACTGCCTTCACTGCTGAGTCCAAATTAGATTATCATTTTACTGTTTGTGTTGTATGGATCTAGATTGCTTCAATGAAATTTTGTTGTCATTTCTCATGCTAGGAGTATGCCTACATTTTCCGAAAAAATTAAGTGTAAATTTAGACCTTATCCTAGAATACTATACTATTAAATTATTGTACTAGATATAGTGAATTGCTGCTTGGATTTATGCTAACTCATGTCTTGATTACATGCTCAATTTAGGCAAGTCCACTGCATACCAGATACTTTACCGGATTATAAGTGAGCTTCTCTCCTCTCAATCTCTAAAGCTGTCTCCGGCGAAGAATTTTATGCATAGCTTTACTGATTTTTTGCATTTAATGTAGGATCAACTCCAACTGTACTCGCTCTCCTTGGTAAGAGCTAAATGCTGTTTTTCAGATCATGAATTTTTTAACTTTAGTTTTTCTGTTTACATGAGAAACTCGAGAAATGTTACTACCCTTAGATGAACTTCATATTCTATTTTCTGTGTTTTTGCTTCAACAGGACTCAGGGCTTTATTCATTTCACCATTCATTCTCGCATTTCTTTTCAACAAATGGCGACGAAGACATTTATCAGGATATAGCAAAATTGAAGAGTTCCTGGAAAATCACAACAATCTAATGCCAATAAGATATTCTTATTCTGAGATTAGAAAAACGACTCAAGGTTTCAAGGACAAGCTCGGCCAGGGAGGTTTCGGATCTGTGTATAAGGGAAAACTTCGTAGTCGTCAAGTCGCAGCGATAAAGATTTTGGATAAATCTAAAACTGATGGTCAAGATTTTATTAATGAAGTTGCTACCATTGGAAGGATTTATCATACCAATGTAGTTCAACTCATTGGGTTTTGCGTCGAGGGATCAAAACGTGCTCTTGTATACGAGTTCATGCCTAATGGATCTCTTGATAAGTATGTATCTTCTAAGCAAGATTCCACCTTGTTAAGTTGGAAGCAATTGCATGAAATATCTCTCGGAGTTGCTCGTGGCATTGATTATCTACACAAAGGTTGTGACATGCAGATCCTGCATTTTGACATCAAGCCTCACAATATACTTCTTGATGAAAATTTCACTCCGAAGGTATCCGACTTTGGGCTTGCTAAATTGTCTGCAACAAATAATAGCATCAAGTCTCTTACAGCAGCAAGGGGAACTATAGGGTACATGGCACCAGAGTTATTCTATAGAAATATCGGGAATGTCTCTTACAAAGCCGATATCTATAGTTATGGAATGTTACTACTAGAAATGTCAGGCAAACGGAAGAAGTTGGAGGAAAATTCAAGCGAATCGTGTTACTTTCCTCAATGGGTTTATGATGAAGTCTGCAACGGGGATGCAGCAACAAACACAGATAATAATGCAGAGGAAAATAAACTGGCCAAGCAGATGACTATGGTGGGATTATGGTGCATACAAATGAAACCTTGTGATCGCCCTCCGATGAACAAAGTCATCGAGATGCTTGAAGCAGATTTGGAAAGTGTAGAATTGCCTCCTAAGCCTATACTGTATCCGGATGAAATACAGATGGAGTTAGAACTGTCATCTGTTTCGGATACCTGTACAGAATCGAGTACCTTAATTGAAAATTCATGTTCAGTTGCAACTCTGTGAAATATACTCCCGGATTTCGCAACTCATATCACTGATATTAACTTATGTAAGTCATAAAATGTTATCTCCTGGACGAGCTTAAATAATTTACAACGAACAACTTTTTGCTCTGTGTTCTGAATTTGATTGTTAAGCTCAATCTATAACATTGTTTATATTTATCCATGAAGATAGTCAATAAAAATAAATTATGAAACTTGAAAATTATGACTAAAACAGCTTAAACCAACTTGAAATTTAATTGAATTTGAATCACTATAACAGAATACTTGAAAGAAACTAAACAAACCTATGAACTTATTACCGGGTTCTAAAATAAGCACGAAAAAACACACAAACAACAAACAAAATTTGAAAGTCCTCAAACAGAAAAATAATGAGTTATGTCATCTCTTGAACTTTCTTGGCATCATGATCATCTTCATCGACGAATCTCTTCCAGTACCAATGTTTGCTCCAGATTTGGGACATCTCTTCAATAGGAATTCCCTTAGTCTCGGGCAAGAACCAGTAGATAAAAGCAGTCATCACAGCAACGAAGAAAGCAAACAAGATGAATAGTCCAAACTTCAATTTGCAGAGCAAGAAAAGGAATAACTGAGCAATTAAGAAGGTGAAGAGCATATTGGTAGCCGAAACAATACTCTGAGCGGCCGACCTTATCTCCAAGGGGAAAATCTCACTTGGGACTAACCATCCCAAGGGTCCCCATGACCACGCAAATCCTGCTACGAAGCAGCAGATACAGATCACTATACCAATTGCATACCCAGTTGATAGATTCACAGCGACTCCAGACAATCCGAATTTAGCTCCAATTAAAGCGGCCACCAGTCCATGGAAGATAAACATCTGCACTCCTCCTTCAAGAAACAGAACTCTTCTCCCATATCTATCGCTAGACCACATGGAAACGAAAGTTGCTACTAGATTGACAAGACCGGTAATCACAGCAGAGAGAAGCGAAGCACTATCTTTGAAACCAAGAACTTTGAAAAGGACGGGAGCATAAAACATGACTACATTGATTCCGGTAAGTTGTTGGAGAGCTGGGATTAGTATAGCCATAACAAGTTGAGGTCTGTATTTCCTCTTGATGATATTTCTCCATGGATTTTCCCCCTTGTTAGCTTCTTCACTTGCAGCAACTATGTCCTGAAATTCAGTCTCTATTTCCTCATTAGAAGCCCCACGAATACGCATCAGAACACGTCTGGCTTTTTGTGCGGCTTGATCTTTTTCTTCTTTTGAGGCTTGTGTGGCTTTTTCGAGGATCGAATTGGGTGTGTTTGGGAGGAAGAATGCCGCCGAAACAACTATGACAAGAGCAGGAGCCATTGCGATTCCAAGACTATAACGCCAACCTTGACTTCCATGAGCTTTAGGCATAAAATAATTTATCAGATTAGCCCATAAGATACCAACTGTTATTAGCAACTGAAACAATATGTTGAGTAAGCCTCTCCATTGGTACGGAGCCATCTCTGATAGATACAGCGGAACGGACTGCACATACGAAACAAAGTAATTAGTTCCGAAAAAATAACCAAATACTTGTGTTTAGTAATCACTGATGGAAAATACATCACTAGATTAATGATGTCAAAATATTCAAGGAAACGCATATCAATGAACAATTAAACTAATAATAAGTTTCAAACTAGTTACTAGTTATAATAAGATTTGATTAGCTACCTGCACAGAGAATCCAACCCCGACACCTAACAAAATACGGCCGACAATAAGATACCAAGTAGCTTGAGCAATTCCATTCAAAAGAGCTCCTATGAAAAAGATTAAACCTCCAAGAATCATGGAACACCTCCGACCAAGTTTCTTGGTTATCCAGGAAGCAAACAGAGATGAAACCAGAGCGGCCAAGTATAACGAGGATGTGAACATGGTCAGCTTTGCATCATTGAATGAGCAATACTGATTTGTGGATGTGTCCAATACTTCCCTCCGATAAACAGCCGGGAAAAACTTATGCAAAAACGAAGGCATCGAAGTAACTCCACCTGCAAAATTCATCCATTCCTTAAAACGCGAACGTGACAGAAAATTATATATAGCATGCTTGTGTAAAAAATAACAAGAGAAGGTTTTAAAAGAAAGCATAGCATACCAGAGATACCGATATCGTATCCAAAGATCAAACCGCCCATCGCTCCAACGATGCACATTAAAGCGACATACCAATTAAGTTTTCCGACATAGTTGTCAGAATTGCTGCGGGAGACAGTAGAGAGAACAGGAGGAGCCATATTGCAAAGTAAAAGAAATCGAAGTAAGTAAAATTGCAAGTAAAAGGTGGTAATGTGGTGCCAATTTATAGTGTTTGGATAAACTATTTCTATTCAGACTAGTATTAGGAGTATTGTATTTAATTTGGATAAATCGGACAAGTATATTATTGATCTATCAATTTCACAATTATCTATTTTTATGTTCTACTCATAATAGGACTAGAATTCTTTATGTGCAAGGTTTATAATTACTACTACGATCTCAATCCAATTTTACATTCTGATTCTGATTCTGATTAGTATAGTATAATATTTTTGGCTAAACATTAAACATATACTCGTCAACTTCGATGTTTCAAAAATTGATGTCTTGATAATTTATTTTTGCTTGAATTTTATTTTTTTTGCGAACCCAGTTGGGATGTCAGTTTCTCGGCTCCTCTATCATCCCTGTTTTTATTAAAAATAAAAAAGAAGAAGTATTGAGCCACTTACTAATAAGTAAAAGTTATGAAATTCCTTCTTAAAAAAAAAATTTTGAAATTCCAAAAGCTTATAATAGAATTTGCCAATAACAATAATAATTAAAGATAGTGCATGGTTGCCTTTCGAAAAAAAATAGTGCATGGTTTGACTATAATCAATTCAGAGTAAATTCTAAAAACAAAAAATAGTTGTGCGTGCTTTGTTTGTTTTTGGTTTTGCAAAAATAAAAAACAAAAAGAGCATATTTTATTTGGACTCTGTTAAAAGAACTGTAAATAATCTTAAAATGAAAACTTTGAAAAAATTTAAATTGTTTAGAACATCATTTGCTGTAAAACTATATTTTATATTTTTGTAAATCAACATTTTTCAAAATTTCTTTCTATAATCATTCACTTTCTCTTTTTTCACTAAACAACACATAAATGACCTTAAAATTAATAATTAAAATAATTAAAATTGCTTACAACAATTATCAATTGTTGAATTATTTTATTTTAATCAACTAGTAGGATTAATTAATTTAATCAACAATGAATTAATAAAAGCATGACTATACATAAAGGAATATTATCAACAATGAATCATGCTCAAAAATTCAAAAGATCAAGAAACAGGACAAAATCATAATCACGAAAACTACAAACTCAGGAGGTTTCAGAAGTATAGGACATAACAAAATCATTATACCATTCGGCTCTTTAAGATCGAGCTCATAATTACTCATTTATAGAAAATAAAACATTAAGAACACACACTTATAAACAACTTAACACTTATGATTACTCTGTTTCTGCTATGGCATCCATCTCTAGACGAACGCGTCTTTGTGGCATTTTTGCGCTCTTTCTTGCAGAGACTGCAGAGCTAAAAGGATTAGGAGGTACCGGTAAGTTCTCTTCTTCTACTTCCAAAATTTTGACAACAGTTTTCATAGAAGGACGGTCCACCGGGTTCCATTGGATACACCATAGTCCCAAAATTGCAAGCTTCTTTGCTATTTTAGTATCTCCTTCTTCCTCAATCTCCAACCTCAGATCTTCTCCTTCTTCCAACAGATTGTATATCCATTCTGGAAAATATATCTGCTCATCATTTCCCCTTGTTTCTTCAACAATCTTTCTTCCCCCAACCATTTCTAACACTAACATTCCAAAGCTATAAACATCGCACTTGTAAGAAACGTTCCCAAAATTCCTTGAGAAGATTTCAGGTGCCATGTACCCAATAGTCCCTTTCGCAGTTGTCATGGACACTGCACTTTGATCCTTCCCACACAACTTAGCCAATCCAAAGTCAGACACTTTTGGATTGAAATCATGGTCAAGTAAGATGTTTTGCGGTTTGATATCAAAATGGAGGATCCTTTGATCACATCCCTGATGGAGATAATCAATCCCTTTTGCTACGCCAAGAGAGATATCTTTGAGTCTTTTCCAACCAAGGAAATGGCTTTTGGCATCTGATGAGGATATAAACTTCTGCAATGAATCATTGGGCAGGTACTCGTATACAAGAGCTCGATCAAACCCATCCGCGCAGTATCCAAACAAACGAACTACATTCACATGGTGGATTGTGCCTATCGTTCCAACTTCATTCACGAATTCTTCGCCATTTCCATTAGAATTACTAAGGACTTTAACAGCTACAAGAATATCATCTGATAGCTTTCCACTATACACGGTTCCATAAGCTCCTTGGCCTAATTTATCCTTGAATTTGTTTGTCATTCTCTTAATATCTGCAAAAGAAAATCTCGTGGGCTTGAAAGATTTGTAATCATCCAAGAACTTGTTAATCTTGGACTGATATTCTCTGTCTATTTTATTGGAGCTGTACATCTCATAAAGTTGAAGTAGTATAGTCACAAGCAAAAAAGAAACGAAGGTTGCACCTGTATGAAAAGTAACATAATTCCATCAACTCAATGGAGACAATGTCACGAACAAAGTAAATACTAGAGCACTAACCTAATGCTATTTCCCCGATTGATAAACCTGCAAATTACAAATTTGTTTAGTTAACGCTTTTGCAAAGTTCAAACTTCAAAGACATAATTTATTATCTTTATGCAAGGGGTGAATTTTATGATTGCAAATGTAAACATATGATTTTGCAATTGTAATGTAGAATTTATTTTTATGAATGACTTCACTTCAGAAGCAACAATCTTCTAACATAATGTACTGATATTATCCAGAGCACATAAGAAGTTGCAATAGAAAACAAAAATGAAATAACAAAGCAATATATAGAAATACAGAATATGCACCTGGTTTGAGCCTGGCATAGCATTCAGTTTTAGAACCTGTGTTGTTACTATGTAATCCACAATACTGGCCGTTTATTTCACAAGATTGACATATTGGATCCGACCAACTCAGTTCCAAATTATTTTGCTGGTGATATAAGTAATCATCGGGGATTGATGAAATATCATGTATCTTGGTGCAAGAATGCATAAACAAACCAATGGAGCTATTTGAAGGAGTACCACAAACTGAATAGTGTAGATTACTAAGGCATGAAATTTGTATATTAGTGTAGTTATTTCCTGAAGAGCAATTGAATATCGTGTATCTGTAATTGTCTCGTGTAGCACTATAAAACTCGAAGGGAGAATCAGACAGATTGAAATTTAAAAGCCTTCTAGCAAGGCAACCATCAGAATCATATGCAGAGATGACTTGAGATTTATAGTCAATTTTTCTGATAGAGAGTTTCCATGAGGGCGTCAACTGCAGAACAGTATCGTTGTTCTCAGAGCATGACAGAACATACCAATGTTGAGGATAGCCACAATGGTTTGGTTGCTTGCCCTGGATTCTGAATGGAAACCGGACCAGCGGTCCATGGCTGCCACATGTTGAGGAATGACACTCTTTCGTATCTGCCAAAGTTGGGAATGCAAGGAAGAGTAAGAAAAAAGAGTAGTATGGTACAACAACCATCTCACCCGATAATCTCTAACGACTTTTTTTGGTAACACGGGAAGACTAAACACCATAATTTCTAATGACTGATTGAAGGTTGTAGATGTAGTTTTAGCTACAACTTGGAAGAAGCTTTCAGGAAACTAACTGATGAGTGTACTTTTTGACCATGGTTGGGTTTTTGAAATGTGCTTTTTAGTTTTTCCACACTAGCCATTTTTTGTACAGCAATTTTCTCTTTTCTTTTCATTTCCACAATGATGCTTTTTGTATGGACACAAAATGATGACTAACTGTTCCTTTTTGGACACACAAATTTGACACGATGGGTCCTCCTAATCTATGGCTTTCAATATTCGTATTTAGATGTTTCCGTCTAAAAAAGACATACACACTAGCAGTCCCGTTCACATGCACATTAATGTGCATACACATTCACCCTAGTATTAATTTAATGGTCCAAAATTTATCTAATAAAATTTAAAATAAAAACTCTAAACACTAAAAACTAAACCCTAGACCCTAAATCATCGACCCTAGATACTAACATATGTGACGTGTCATCGAATTATTAGTTGAAGTAATTTCGTGTTTGGATGCTGGATTTAGGTCAATTCCACTTTTAATTGGTTTCAAATTGGGAAATTTCAAGTTTAAATGTCGGGTTTAGGTCAATTGCAGAGCTGGGTTTGAAGGATTTGAAGTTATGTAAATTTGGTTTCAAGTATACTTTTTTGTATGAGAATTGGTTTCAAGTATACTAATTTGGTTGAAAGTGACCGGGCTGGTCTCAAATTTTCTTTTGTAATTCTAGGAAGTGAAAAACTCATTTGGGAGAGCGCAAGCCGATGTAATTCACGTAATATAATTGTTGAACTATGTCCGTTAAATTATAATCGTTAGAATATAATTGTTGCAATTATTATATTTTAAGCCAAATGTTGTAATTTTTATTAATAAAATAGTAGAATAGAGATTGAGATAAAAAGTGTGATTGGAGCATGTGCGGAAATCGAGACTGTTAAATTTAAAGAGGTATTGATTGAAGGTTGTAGATGCAGTTTTAGCTACAACTTGGAAGAAGCTTTCAGGAAACTCTATGAGTGGACTTTTTGACCATGGTTGGGTTTTTGAAATGTGCATTTTAATTTGTGATGTAATTCTCCTTTTGACTCTTTGGTATATATTTTCTTTTTTTTTAATATATTAGGCCTAGTTTTGATTCGAGGTTTCGAGGTTTCAGGGATAGCAACCTTATTAGAATGTCCGTATTTTGTTCCTTCTAGCCTCCCACTTTTTATTTTTAAAAAATGTGCGTTTTAAGTTTTTCCACACTAGCCATTTTTTGTAAGGCAAATTTCTTTTTGCTTCTCATTACCACAATGATGCTAATGATGCTTTTTTGTGGAAATTAATGCCATATATGGACACAAAAATAATGACTTCCTGTTCCTTTTTGGACACAAAAATTTGACAGGATGGGTCCTCCTAATCTATGTCTTTCAATATTCGTATTTACTACTCCTTCCGTTTTTTATTATATGACGTTTTGGACTTTTACATTTGTTTTTTTTTATATGACGTTTTACATTTCCAATGCACTTTTTACAATGTTTTTCATAATTTGCCTATATTAATTGTAGGAGAGAGGATTAATATTTAATGTAATTATAGCTAAAAACTTAAGAAAGAGAAAATTGCATAGAAAATAGAGAGGGTAAATAGTCATTTTACAAGTCTAATTAATGTTTCCTTGGTCTTGGTGAACAACCTTAAAAGTCATATAATAACAAACGGAGGGAGTATTTAGACATACACACTTGATATTTTGGTCAAATAAAAGACCCACACACTAGATGCACTTTTAGCTTCAATTTGGAAGGTGCTTTCGAAAAATTGGGAATCAAATTTGGTATTAATTATATAATGTGTGAAAAAGAAACCGACTAACTCAAAACATAATAAAATTTACAGAAATATGTTACATAGGAAAGTCCAAAAAAATTAGGGAAAAACCACAAAGAAGAAATAACTTCATTATTAGAGTTGAAAAAAATACACAAAAAATTATGAAACGCTTCTACATCGCTACACACATTAACTCTCAATAATCTCTTTTAAGTAATTTTCCCTTAATCTCTCTACATTTTCGCAGTTCTCTCTCAATCATTTCCCACTTTTAGCTACAGCTTAAATAGGCCACAAATGAAGCTCAATTATTCAACAACACGTCTTCTGCCTCCATTGTTGACTATTTCTTTTCTTTCATTTCTATTTCTTTTTCTATTTTCTTCATTTTCCTCAGGTTTTTTTTCATAATAATAATAGCAATAGAAATAACAATATTTTGTCATTACATTTCTCTATTTCCTGCAATATGCTTAAGCTACAATTTTCAGGTTCCGGATTCCTGTTTGTTTTCGTTCTGCTAATGTTTCAGAAAACGGCTACAGCTCATGATTGTCCTCCCTCATCATGTGGAGGAACAAATATCAGCTACCCTTTCAGACTACAAACTGATCCGATCAGTTGCGGAGATGACCAATATATGCTATCTTGTGAAAATAATTTCACAGTCTTGCGTCAAACTAATGGAGGAAAGTATTACGTGAAGGCAATCGACTATGACAACTTCACGATCCGACTGGTGGATGTCGGTGTTGACAAAGATGACTGCTCCTCCCTTCCTAGTTTTCCTTTTCCTTTTGATGAAAAAGATCCATCATACACCTTGTCTAGATACAAACAGAACTCAGAAAGTGGCTCGAAATGGGAAAAGTTACGAGCAGAGACGATCAATCTCATCAAGTGCGAAAATGCAGTTAACTCTTCAGGTTACTTGGACACTAGTCCTTGTATTAACTCTTCACTCTCACATTCAGAAACAGTCTACACTTATGCATACTTTGGCCTAATGAAAGCATATGATTTGAGAGACGGTTGCAGTTCAGAAATTGTGTCACTAATGTTGCCAATAAGCTCGGATTCCAATAATAGCAATTTATCGTTCATTGAGGTTCATAGGCAAATGGCTTTCGGATTTGAGCTTTCCTGGCACCCCATCAACTGTAGACATTGTGAATTCAACTCGTGCTACCTCGACAGCAAAGACCAACTTCAGTGTAATACAACCACGGGTATGCAATGCTTTACCCCTCATTAGTTATACAATCATTTTCCGATCAATTTGTTCGAGAATTTCTACTATTGCACTCAGTTACACAATTTAATATGTTTGATTGTAATATATGTTAGTTGCATTTCTTTTTCTTAATTAAAGGACACCGGGCGTTCTATACAATCTGGAAATCATATATCGAAGGTGTTTTCCAAGGCTATACGTTCGAAGGTAATTGTTAAATATACCTTTTAGTATTCTTCTAAATGTAACACATATGTTTATGAAATATTAAGGTTTATAATTGTCATGATATATGGGTTCTTAAGGGGGCTTTGGGTGCCAACCTAGTTGGATGTCGATCGGTCCTCTTATAGCTTTCACGGACCCTGCTTTTACTTAAAAATTGTTATGATATATATATTTAATCTTTTATGAAACTATATTGTTTTGCAGATTACGGTTATATTTTGTATCAATGCGGTAAGAACCATTTCAATACTTGAAGGTAGATCAAATTTTCATTTCAATACTTTTTAGTTTTTTGTTTTTGGATTCCTTTTCATCCCCCGTTTTTAATTAAAAATAAATAAATCTAAATTAAGTATATTTACAAAAGTATAATTCTGAATCAAGAGAGTATTTATACACAAATACTTTTCACTTTAAATTCTACTATATATCTAATTGTTACCGGACTATAATTTACAATGTCAAAGGGACTGATGAGGAGGTTTTGTGATGTCACATCGTCTTGCATGACTTAATCAAAGAGCCATACATGTCACGTCATCCGAGTTGAACAGTCAAAACATCTAGGAAATTCTCTCTTCCACGTGTATAGTATTTCTGACTTAATCTCCTATTCTAAATAGAAAAATGTTGACTAAACAAGATTACCTCCATGACTGACGTCACAAGAACTCCTAAACAGTCCTACTTCCATTAGAGCTAGGATTCTAATGTATTTTTCAAACCTAGAGGCACGTTCACAACACTCAATCGTTGGCGTTATTCATCATCGGTCACTAAATTCATCTACTAACTTAAGCATCTGAGTGGGGTCGTCGCTCAACGGTCACTCCTTAGCTTACGTTTATAATTTTGTAGGAATTACAAGCTTATACGAGTCAAGAATAGTTTATGCTACAATACTAATACTGATTTAGAGGGCACTTTTGTAATATGCTTATACACTTCACAGTTAGTGTAATTGAGATAACACCACATTATTTATTTGTCATATCCCACACAATTAATTAAAAGCGGGGTTGTTAAAAAAACATCAAACCCAAGGAATACAAAAAAAAAAAACAACTAAAAAGAAACTATAAAAAAAAAGAGAGAAAAAAGAAAAAACAAATCAAGTGACAAATATCTAGGAATCCGGACTTGTCTTTTGAAACCAAACCGAGAGTACGTATTGAGTATTTTGTCATATTCCACACAAGAAATCATTGGCTAGTTGCCCCAATCAAATGATAACGCATAAAAATTGAAATCCCTTTTAATTCATTAGGATTATTATTACTCCTAATGCTTTGTCAAAATTTCTTCAGGATGGTTTCTCATTATAAGAGATTTTTGGGGGTTTCTATTTGTAGCAACATTTTTATTCTTCAAGTGGGAAAGGAGACACCTATCGGGGTACGACACAATTGAAGAATTTCTCCAAGGCCAAAACAATCTTATGCCTGTAAGGTATCCTTTCTCAAACATCCAAGATATGACTGGAAATTTCAAGGAAATGTTGGGTAAAGGAGGCTATGGTTCTGTCTATAAAGCAAAACTCCGTAGCGGTCAATTTGCTGCAATAAAGATATTAGAGAAATCAAAAGCTGGACAAGATTTCATCAGTGAAGTTGCTACTCTTGGTAGGATCCATCATGCTAACATTGTGCGACTGATTGGTTATTCTTCCAAGGGATCAAAACATGCTCTCGTATATGATTTCATGTCTAATGGATCTCTTGACCGTCACATTTTTAGTCCAGAAAGATCCATATCTTTAAGTTGGGAAAAACTATATGAGATATCTCTTGGAATTGCTCGTGGTATTGAATATCTCCATGGAGGTTGCGACATTCAAATTCTTCATTTTGATATCAAGCCTCACAATATTCTTCTTGATGAAAATTTCACTCCAAAAATTTCAGATTTTGGGCTTGCCAAATTATATCCAACAAGAGGAACCATTGCATCTCTCACGGCTGTAAGGGGAACAATAGGATATATGGCACCAGAGATTTTTTACAAGGATATTGGGCATGTCTCTCACAAAGCAGATGTGTACAGTTTCGGAAAGTTGCTACTGGAAATGTCTGGCAAGAGGAAGAACTTGGAAGCTAGAGCGGATGATACATCCACAAAGAATTTGAGCCAACTTTACTATCCGTTTTTAGTTTACGAAAAGCTTTCAAATGGAAATTTAGAAATTGAAGAGAATGATGAAATAGTAAGGAAAATGATCATAACAGGATTGTGGTGCATACAAATGAATCCTTCAAATCGGCCATCAATGAACGAAGTTGTGAAGATGCTTGAAGGAGATTTGGAAAGTTTAGAAATGCCTCCTAAACCACTTTTATGTCCAAATCAAGATATACCTCTTTTAACTACAGCTGATTTTCCAGAATGTTCAAGCAGTCAAATGGAAACTCCAACTTCATTATGAATTGTTCGCATGCATACGTTCTAAGAGAAACTTGTTGCCTACACGTTTTCTATCTTATTATATAAAACTATGTAGTGTTGCCTTCAGTCATATTTTCAAAATATTGAAATTAATTAGTTGTGGTGTGGTTGCTATGGTTTTCACGTTCTGAATATTTGCTTAAATTACTATGTATTACATTATTTTCCGTTTGCTTGAAAAGATGTATATCAATTGAACATTAACAAAACTACTGGATACGGGGCTTATATTCTCCTCAGTTTCTCGTAATTGATCTGCATATTAAGAATAGTAATGTTTACAACAGCAGAAGCAGCATTTCCTTTCCCAGTCTCTGTTCATTCTTTTTCCTTATATCATTCTCGAAGAAATCAAAATACCAATTGTGAACAACTAATATAAGCATAAATCTAGATATCTGACAACATATAGGTTCGAATTCCTCGATTGATAAGGTATTTCATTAACTAAACGAATTCTCGATAATGCAAACTGAAATACATAAAGGAATATAACCACTTGAAGCTTTATCAACAATGAATCATCCTGAAAAATTCAGAAGAGTATGAAACATGATAGAATCATTAACAGGAAACCTACAAACTTAGGAGGTTTAGAACCATTGGAAATAGAAATAATTATACGATCCAGCTCTTAATTACTCATTTATACGAAACATTAATTAGTGGCAATACCTAATGATCTATTAGATATTTGTGGGAAATGTTCACAACATTTATAAACAACACAACACTTATTATGATTACTCTGTTTCTGCTATGACATCCATTTCCAGACGAAGGCGTCTTTGTGGCATTTTAGCATTCTTTCTTGCAGAAACTGCAGAGCTGAAAGGATTAGGAGGTACCGGTAAGTTTTCTTCTTCTACTTCCAAAATTTTGACAACAGGTTTCATAGAAGGACGATCCACTGGATTCCATTGGATACACCATAGTCCAACAATTGCAAGCTTCTTTGCTATTTTAGCATCTCCTTCTTCTTCAATCTCCAACCTCAGATCTTCTCCTTCTTCCAACAGATTGTATATCCATTCTGGAAAATATATTTGCTCATCTTTCCCATTGTTTCTTCAACAATCTTTCTTCCTCCAACCATTTCTAACACCAACATTCCGAAGCTATACACATCGGACTTGTAAGAAACGTTCCCAAAATTTCTAGAGAAGATTTCAGGTGCCATGTACCCAACAGTCCCTTTAGCAGTTGTCATAGACACTGCACTTTGATCCTTACCACACAACTTAGCCAAGCCAAAGTCAGACACTTTTGGATTGAAATCATGATCAAGCAAGATGTTTTGCGGTTTGATATCAAAATGGAGAATCCTTTGATGACATCCCTGATGGAGATAATCAATCCCTTTTGCTACGCCAAGAGAGATATCTTTGAGTCTTTTCCAACCAAGGAAATGGCTTTCGGCATCGGATGAGGAAATAAACTTTTGCAATGAATCATTGGGCAAGTACTCATATACAAGAGCTCGATGAAACCCATCTGCGCAGAATCCAAACAAACGAACAGCATTCACATGGTGGATTGTGCCTATCGTTCCAACTTCATTCACGAATTCTTCACCATTTCCTTTAGAGTTATTAATAAGGACTTAACTGCTACAAGAATTTCATCAGATAGCTTTCCTCTATACACGGTTCCATAAGCTCCTTTGCCTAATTCATACTTGAATTGGTTTGTCATTTTTTTAATATCAGCAAGAGAAAACCGTGAAGGCTTGAAAGATTTGTAATCATCCAAGAACTTGTCGATCTTTGTCTGATATTCTCTGTCTATTTTCTTTGAGCTGTACAACCAATGAAGCGTAACTAGAGCTGCCACAAGAAAAATAGAACCCAGGGTTGCACCTGTATAAAAAGTAAACAGAATTCCTTCAATTCACTTCTTTTTCTTGACCATATATTAAAACAATGGAGACATTGTCATGAGTAAAGTAGAGATTAGAGCACTAACCTGTTGCTATTAGCTTGATTGATGATCCTGCAAAATCACAAATTTGTTTGGTTAACGCTTTAGCCAAGTTCAAAGACACAGTGGTTTTATATTTATGCAAGGGGTAAAGTTTATTATTGCAAATGTGAACATATGATTTTTGCAATTGAAATGTAAAAAGAAAGATACAAGAAAAAAGAAAGAATTTATTTTTATTAATGAATTCACTTCAGAAGCAGCATTTTTCTAATATCGTGTACTGATATTATCCAGAACACATAAGAAGTTGCAATAGAAAGCAATAATAAAATACCGAAAATGCACCTGGTTTGAGCTTGGCATAACATTGAGTTTTGGATGTCGTGCTGTTACTTTGTAATTTACAATACTTTCCTTTTTTTTCACAAGATCTGCAATGTGGTTCTGACCACTCAGCTCCAAATTATTTTGCTTTTTACGTAAGTAAACAAATGGAATTGGTGAAATATCACGGATCTTGGTGCAAGAACTCATATGCCAACCAATGGAGTCATCTGAGGGAGTACCATAGACTGAATAGTGGGAATTGCTAAGGCAGGGAATTTTGCAAGAACAGTACTCATTTCCAGAGCAATTGAGTATTGTGGATTCGTAATTGTCTTGTCCAGCTCTATAAAACTGGAAGGGAGAAACAGATAGATTGAAACTTAGAAGCCTCCTCGGAAGGCAACCATCAGAATCATATGCAGAGATGACTTGAGATATATAGTCAATTTTCCTGATAGAGAGTTTCCACGAAGGCGTCAACTGCAGAACAGTATCATTGTTTACAGAGCAAGAGAGAAGAAACCAGTGTCCAGGATAGCCGCAGTGGCGGGGTTGCTTGGCTTGGATTCGGAATGGAAACCGGACCAGTGGTCCATTTGTACCGCATATTGAGGATTTACACTCGTTAGTATGGACAAAAGTGGGGAATGCAATGAAGAGTAAGAAGAAAGACAAGTAGTATGATACAACCACCATCTCACCAGATAATATCTAATGACTAATGGAGGCTTGTAGATGCAGTTTTAGCACAAGAAGCTTTTAGGAAACTAGTTGATGCATAATTACCACAATGATACTAATGACTTGTGGAAATTATTGCCATATTGACTTTGACTAGTTCCTAGTCAATGGCATTCCATATAGGTAATACAACCATCTCACGCACCAGATAATATCTAATGAGCTATCGAGTGATGCAGACGCAGTTTCAGCTTCAATTTAGAAGAAGCTTTCAGGAAATTGATGCCATTAGATGATCCAAGGACTGACTTTGACTAACAAGACATAGTGACTTGTGGTCTAAAAAATAACTCCATAGATCATTATGTATCTGTGAAAAATAACAAAATTTTGCCATTAGATTTGTCTATTTCCTGCAATGATTAAGCTCCTGTTTTCGGGTTATGCACTCTTGTTTGTTATACTATTGCTGATGTTTCAGACAACGGATACAGCTCCTGATTGTCGTCCTTCATCATGTGGAGGAACTAATATCAGTTACCCTTTCAGATTAAAGACTGATCCGGTCACATGTGGAGATAAAGAATATGAGCTGTCTTGTGAAAATAATGTCACAGTCTTGCATCCAGTTGATGGAGCAAAATATTACGTGAAGGCAATCAACTATGAGAATTTCACAATCCGACTGGTGGATGCCGGTGTTGATAAAGATAATTGCTCCTCCCTTCCTAGTGACTACTTTCCTCATTTTGTAGAATATAATCGACCATACACCTTGTATAAATACAAACAGAAGTCGGAATGGGAAACCTTACCAACAGAGGAGATGAGTTTCGTCAAGTGCGAAAATGCAGTGAACTCTTCAGGTTATTTGGACACTAGTCCTTGTATTAATGCTTCACTCTAACATTCAGAAACAGTCTACAGTTATGCATACGTCGGCAAAATGAAAGGATAAGATTTGAGGGAGGGATGCAGTTTAGAAATGGTGTCACTAACGTTGCCAAGAAGGGATACCGAGACTAGAAATATATCGTTCATTGAGGTTCATAGGCAAATGGCTTTTGGATTTGAGCTTTCATGGCACCCCATCAACTGTAGATACTGTAAATACCAAATGTGCTACCTCGACACCAAAGACCACCTTCAGTGCCTATATAATACCAGTGGTATGCAATGTTTTAACCGTCATTTTGTTACTATTAATTACATTTTGGTTACTATTTAATATGTTTGATTGTATTTTAATTGCTTTTTTTTTTTTTTTTTTTTTATGGACATTAGCATTCTATGTATTCACAGGTAATTTCTCTTTCTATCAATTAACTAGTCAATTATTTATTATTTCATAAACGGTTTTATGATATTTTAATTAGTGAGATCAGTAAACCCAAAACCCTAATGTAGCCGCCATACTCCTCTCTTCTCCTCTCCTCTTTTCTTTCATAATTTTTATTGCTTTCATCATCCGATCTTTGCGCCGATGTTATTTTTGATTACGTCTTAATGTTAAGCACGTCAATCAAGTTTTATGAGTTGTTTTTTGTTGTGTAAGAATGTCTCCCGTATGAAGAGTTAGGGTTATTGTTTCTTAAGTCATTTTTACCATGTTCGATCGGTTTCTTTGTGTGATTTCATTGATGTGTTTGTTGATATTGATCTGATTTGTTGCTACTGTTGTGATGGGAGCAACAAATGATATTTTAGATCCGGTGTTCACCATCTGCTTCCCCCTCCATGGGTGTGTGTTTGGTTCAGACCCGAATTTGATTGAAGCAGTTTCCGTCCGGGAAGCCCTTAGCTGGATAAAAAACTGTATAAAAAACTGTAATCGGAAGGGGTCAACAAGTTTTCTGTTCAAGAAGCTCTTAGTTGGATCAAGTATAATATTTGGAGTAATGTTGCAGTCGACTCCGATTTCTTGATAGTTCTGCAATTGATGGCCCGCTCGTTAGAGGTTTCTTTACCTTTTAACGACATAGTCAAAGATTGTAGGTTGTTGCTTAACGAGCTTTCTAATTGCTCTATTGCGTTTGTTAAACGCTCCACTAATATTGTCGCTTATTTATTTGCAAGTAGTTTTTTCATTCCTGTTTATCGGGTTGAGTGGTTATCTGTACCTCCCGACTTTAATTACTTGTTGTTTTTGTATTTTTCATATTAATGAAGCTTCTTTGGTTGTCAAAAAAAACTAGTCAATTATTTGAATGTTTCTTTTTAATGAAAATTAAATCTACATATTTTTTTTTAAAGAGTATGTCGGAAGTCTTTTCATCTTTCTCGGCGAAGCGATCAAAGGTAATTGTAAAATATAATTTCAGTATTCTTCCAGAAAAACATATACATTTGTGAAATATTAAGATTTAGATCTAATTTCAAAGAGTATTTTATGGTTTCGCGTTTTTACAAATAAATGACTATGGTTTGACTTCGAACAAATAAAAGATTGTGGTTTGCTTTGTTTGCAGAATTAAGAAAATGATCGATTTTGTTAACGTAAACGAAGACAATTTTTGCTCAAATATCTTTTCAAACCTTTCACCGGTTATGTAAGAGTTAAGCTCAAAGGTCAGAAAACGTTTTTGGGCAAAAAATATCCTCGCTTACGTCAACAAAATCGATCATTTCCTTAATTCTGCAAACAAAGCAAACCACAGTCTTTTATTTGCAAAAATGCGAAACCACAGTGCATTTATTTGAAATTAACCCTAAGATTTATAATTGTTATGCGAATAAGAGTCGATCTAAGTGATAAACTACTCTTCTGCTTGAAATATTTGAGATTTCAATTTAAAATTTAACTCTTATTAATAGACAATTTTTAAATTTTACTATAAACCTCTATTAAGATCTGTGGCTGTGGTTTACTTTGATGTTGCAAGGTCTATCTTAACTAAACTTTTTATTAAAGAAAATAAAATTTATAATTGTTATATGATATATATTTAACTTGTGGAAAACAATATTTTTTCTGCAGGCTGGTGTGTTTATATTACGAATCTATGTGGCAAGAACCATAGATGGATTGTTATATGCAGCTCATTTTTGACAATTTTTTCTTTTCAATATTTTTATTCCTTTAAACCAAAATTTTATTTTCCCTCAACTAAAAGAATACTTTTCATGATTCTTAATCAAAAAGTTGGAAGGAAAAAAAAATTAACCACTTAAGAATGTGCTGCAAATAACAAAACTCTTAATATATTGTTTCTAACTCAATTATTATTTTCTACGTGAGAAAATTTTAACTTAAATGACTAAAGATACTTATCACTCAAGCCAACATTAATTAATAGACTAAATATATTCTCTAGTGTAAAAAAAAAAAAGAGTGTGTAAAAACATGATGCTAATGGACAAGATTTCATCAATGAAGTTGCTACTATTGGTAGGATTCATCATGCTAATGTTGTCAGACTGATTGGTTTTTGTTCTGAGAGATCAAAGCATGCTCTCGTATATGAATTCATGTCTAATGGTTCTCTAGACAACCATATTTTTAGCCTAGAAAGACCTATCTCGTTAACTTGGGCTAAACTATACGAGATTTCTCTTGGAGTTGCTCGCGGTATTGAATATCTCCATCGAGGTTGTGATATACAAATTCTTCATTTCGATATTAAACCTCACAACATTCTCCTTGATGAAAATTTCTCTCCAAAAATTTCCTGACTTTGGTCTTGCTAAATTTTGTCCAAAGATGGATAACATTGCATCTCTTACAGCAGCAAGAGGAACAATAGGATACATGGCTCCAGAGTTATTTTACAAGAACATTGGACGAGTCTCCTACAAAGCGGATGTTTATAGTTTTGGAATGTTGCTATTGGAAATGGCAGGTAAAAGGAAGAACTTGAAAGCTCCAGCTGCGGATGCACCAGAAGAGAATTTGAGCCAAATATACTATCCATTTTGGGTTTACGATAAGCTCTCGGATGGAAAGTTGGAAATTGAGGATGCAAGCGATGAAGAGAATGAAATAGTGAGGAAAATGATCATGACGGGATTGTGGTGCATACAGATGCAACCATCAACGCGTCCTCCAATGAACGAAGTCGTGGAGATGCTTGAAGGAGATTTGGAAGGTCTGCAAATGCCTCCGAGACCTCTTTTGTATCCAGTGGAATCAATGCAGAAGGATGGGGAACAATCATCAGTTGAAGTTTCAGAATCTAATAGCAGTCAAGTTGAAATTGCAGCTTAAAAATCTTATTGGTTGCTAATAAAAGCTTGGTTGAAGATATAATCTTATTATTATGCTTATTGTTTTTGCTCAGTATTCTAAAGTTGATTGTTAAGCTGAATCTACAACATTGTTTAAATTTATCCATGAAGATAGTCAATCAAAATAAATTGGATTTAAATTCTGAGAATGTGGCAATAAATTAGGTAAAGGCTTAAACCAACTTGAAACTTTATTGAATTTGAATCACTATAACAGAATACTTGAAAGAAACTAAACAAACCTATGAACTTACTACCGGGTTCTAAAATAAGCACGAAAAAACAAACAAACAACAAACCAAAATTGAAAGTCCTCAAACAGAAAAATAATGAGTTATGTCATCTCTTGAACTTTCTTGGCATCATGATCATCTTCATCGACGAATCTCTTCCAGTACCAATGTTTGCTCCAGATTTGGGACATCTCTTCAATAGGAATTCCCTTAGTCTCGGGCAAGAACCAGTAGATAAAAGCAGTCATCACAGCAACGAAGAAAGCAAACAAGATGAATAGTCCAAACTTCAATTTGCAGAGCAAGAAAAGGAACAATTGAGCAATTAAGAAGGTGAAGAGCATATTGGTAGCCGAAACAATACTCTGAGCAGCCGACCTTATCTCCAAGGGGAAAATCTCACTCGGGACTAACCATCCCAAGGGTCCCCATGACCATGCAAATCCTGCTACGAAGCAGCAGATACAGATCACTATACCAATTGCATACCCTGTTGATAGATTCACAGCGACTCCGGACAATCCGAATTTAGCTCCAATTAAAGCGGCCACCAGTCCATGGAAGATAAACATCTGCACTCCTCCTTCAAGAAACAGAACTCTTCTCCCATATCTATCGCTGGACCACATGGAAACGAAAGTTGCTACTAGATTGACAAGACCGGTGATCACAGCAGAGAGAAGCGAAGCACTATCTTTGAAACCAAGAACTTTGAAAAGGACAGGAGCATAAAACATGACTACATTGATTCCGGTAAGTTGTTGGAGAGCTGGGATTAATATAGCCATAACAAGTTGAGGCCTGTATTTCCTCTTGATGATATTTCTCCATGGATTTTCCCCCTTGTTAGCTTCTTCACTTGCAGCAACTATGTCCTGAAATTCAGTCTCTATTTCCTCATTAGAAGCCCCACGAATCCGCATCAGAACACGTCTGGCTTTTTGTGCGGCTTTATCTTTTTCTTCTTTTGAGGCTTGTGTGGCTTTTTCGAGGATCGAATTGGGTGTGTTTGGGAGGAAGAATGCCGCCGAAACAACTATGACAAGAGCAGGAGCCATCGCGATTCCAAGACTATAACGCCAACCTTGACTTCCATGAGCTTTAGGCATAAAATAATTTATCAGATTAGCCCATAAGATACCAACTGTTATTAGCAACTGAAACAATATGTTGAGTAAGCCTCTCCATTGGTACGGAGCCATCTCTGATAGATACAGCGGAACGGACTGCACATACGAAACAAAGTAATTAGTTCCGAAAAAATAACCAAATACTTGTGTTTAGTAATCACTGATGGAAAATACATCGCTAGATTAATGATGTCAAAATATTCAAGGAAACGTCAACATATCAATGAACAATTAAACTAATAATAAGTTTCAAACTAGTTACTAGTTATAATAAGATTTGATTAGCTACCTGCACAGAGAATCCAACCCCGACACCTAACAAAATACGGCCGACAATAAGATACCAAGTAGCTTGAGCAATTCCATTCAAAAGAGCTCCTATGAAAAAGATTAAACCTCCAAGAATCATGGAACACCTCCGACCAAGTTTCTTGGTTATCCAGGAAGCAAACAGAGATGAAACCAGAGCGGCCAAGTATAACGAGGATGTGAACATGGTCAGCTTTGCATCATTGAATGAGCAATACTGATTTGTGGATGTGTCCAATACTTCCCTCCGATAAACAGCCGGGAAAAACTTATGCAAAAACGAAGGCATCGAAGTAACTCCACCTGCAAAATTCATCCATTCCTTAAAACGCAAACGTGACAGAAAATTATATATAGCATGCTTGTGTAAAAAATAACAAGAGAAGGTTTTAAAAGAAAGCATAGCATACCAGAGATACCGATATCGTATCCAAAGATCAAACCGCCCATCGCTCCAACGATGCACGTTAAAGCGACATACCAATTAAGTTTTCCGACATAGTTGTCAGAATTGCTGCCGGAGACAGTAGAGAGAACAGGAGGAGCCATATTGCAATGTAAAAGAAATCGATGCAAGTAAAATTGTAAGTAAAAGGTGGTAATGTGGTGCCAATTTATAGTGTTTGGATAAACTATTTCTATTCAGACTTGTATTTGGATTATTGTATTTGGATAAATCGGACAACTATATTATTGATCTATTAATTTCACAATTATCTATTTTTATGTTCTACTCATAATAGGACTAGAATTATTATTGGACATGATTACAATTACCACTATCATTCCAATCCAATTTTACATTATGATTCCGAGTAATGTAATGTAAATATAATGCAATTATGAGAAGTATAGTAGATTGTTGGATAAAGACATTAAAACATACTAGATTGGAATCCATGCAATGCACGGAGTACGCTTTGAGCAGTCATGCTTGATATGATGTCTGCTTCCACGAGCTTCGACACTAATTTATATCTATACTCTATGTAACCACACGAGAATGTTTTACTGTGATAGGTTATACCCCCTTAGAACTGATAGAATTGAAGTCTGATGTACTACAGTGTGGTCATTGTGAAATAAGTATGAAGACAACTACGTTTGCATAATAGAAACCCCGATTGTTTCAACTTCACGGAGAACTTCTCCCTGACACAATTTTATACATATTTTATACATCATTTCAATTTTATACTTCACGGAGAACTTCTCCTTGACACAATTTCATATGTATATATGTATGCCTCCATAAATTTCAATAGTCCACACCATTCCACTTATCAGACTTTTCCAAGTAGATTTTGATGTTTGTCTGAATTAACCTGCATAGATAGTTATAGTTATAGTTAGTACATCTATATTCCTAAAACATTTGTATAACTATTTATATATTTTTATTTATTTTTCATCAACGGTTATAAATGCAATATTATTAACTAGCATGAATCTATAAATAAATAAAAGCTGAGCAATGTTGTTGTTTAAAATGTTGCCATGTGAGCAAATTTGGTGAGGTGTCACTAGAATATGCCTCATTTCTATCAAAATATTTCTCCCCTTTCTATTAGGTTCCATATTTCTCATGTTCTTTTAATTTCCTACATCCATCGATTTATCTTATGTATTAATTCAAGTTGTAACATTTTTCATCTCAGACCTTTGGAGTTCTTTGATAACGGCATCTCCATTAAATAACTCCTCCATGGAAACTGTTCTAATGCCATCTCCATTAATTTCTTCCATGAGGATCAAAGATTTCATCTCTTCTTATATTGATTGATATAACAGTTGTAAAGGAGATATAGAAAGTGAGGAGGTATTTTCCCTAATCTTTGAACAATGATTTGTAAAATTAGTGTTTTAGATTACAAAATTAAAAAGATAAATGGATTTATTCGTGGATTAGTGGGGTTTTTGATTTCAATTAATTTCTACCTCTTGAATTGGTTACATTTGTGCAAAACTAATTTTATTCATTTTGTGTTTTCCTCTTAGATTGATAACGTTTGTTGTTTTTTTTCTTTTTCAGATTATTGCTCTCCATTCGAATAAGATGATTCTTATAGCAGTGCAAACTCAAAGGTTTCAAAGTAAGTTTATCTCATTAGATGCTTTAGTCATATTTCGAACTTTTTTATACATATCAATCATTGATTCCAATCTGAAGTAACTTATTTTTCCTTCCGTTGCAGTGTTGATTTGTCTTTCTCAACTGTTTTACTCTCTTATATCTGCTGCTGGAACTATTGCTATTTGTGTTTTGGCATGCATTGGTTGACCGTACGTATACATTCTTTATCGTATTTTTCTCAAGTAAGTTAATTGATTTGCTTTTTGACTTATGTTCCAGATTCACTTGATTGTTACTTCTTTTGCTACACATTTGGAGAATGGTTACTATTCACTTATCTTTTGCAGTTGTGATCACTTCTGTAATTTTCTGCTTTAACCACATTTGGAAATATTCTCAATTTTGTAATGGTTCTATTTTCCCTCTATTCTCATTGTATATATGCCAAGAATCTCAATGATTAATTAATGGCATGAATTTCCTTTGTGCTAACCCTTCCTGATTCTCTTCTCCATAGTACTATTGACTGGATGTAGAGGTTATGTAGTGACTTTTCTTTTACATTTATGGTTTTTGTACCTAATAAATCTTGATTTCTCTAAAGGTTTATTACGTTACCTATGAATTCGGTTTTCAATTTCAAATCAATTGGAGTTTATTAAGCGTTTATATTTTATTTTTCTGCTAAAGAAAATATGATCGAGTTAATCTGCAGACAATATTATGAAGAGACTCAACAAATTTGAGTTACTAATGTGTACAATTATGTGTTGCAGGCCAAAGCTCTACAGCAAGATGCTAATTGGAAGAGTTACTTTTTTCATACATGTTGGTGTGCATATTACGACATAATTGCTCTAATGTTTGAGCTTTTGGGACTATTTGCTATATGTAGGCGCATTTGGTTCTTTTTGGTTTTTGATTTCATTTTAAGTTGCTCGGAGTAAGACCCTGCTCTTTTTAACTTATATTCAGCATATTTCAGTTCAGTTCAACAAATTCAGCAAAACTCATTAGACAATATTCGGTCAATAATTCAGTACAGTTCAAAGCCTAATATACTTTCTTTGAGATAGTTTATTTATTCTTCTTGACATCATTTTCCTAGATAAAGTTTGTTGCTACACTATAAATCGAAGGGTAATTTCCGAAAAAAACTCCTGTGTTTGCCGATTTTGTTCAAAAAGGCGAAAAAATTATTAACGGTGTTAAATGTGATGATGCGGCAATGAATTTTTTGTCTTTATTTATCAATAAATTTCTTAAACATTCATGTGTTTACAACTTTAAAGTGTGAGAAATGAGTTTTTCATATCTTAACCCATAAATTAAAACCAAAATACCCTTTGTCACGTCATCACATTTAACACCGTTAATGATTTTTTGAGATAAACACAATCCTCTTTTTGTCAAAAAAATAAACACAAACACTTTTTTGACAAAATTGATAAACACTGCGATTTTTGTCGGAAATTACCCTAAATCGAAATATTGATATCTCACTTAAAACAATTTGAAGTTTTTGTGAAACTATTATTTACCGTTGCCAATAAATAACTCTGTTTTTCTCCTAAATAACAATAATTTTGAAATTATTAATAAAAATATAAAAACACAAAGATTGCCATAAAATGTATGAGCTGAACTATTTTTGAAACGAGTTGAACTATTAATAAAAATGTAAAACATAAGTGAATGTAACAAAATTTGGTTTGGACGAAAAACTAAACAATAAGTAAATCCCGCGCGATGCGCGGGTAACCGTAATACGAATTCCTAGTGACCAATTGAAATGATAATGACACAAAATGTATAAATAATGTACTTTCATATCACTTATCTTTAAACACTATGTATGTATGTATGTATGTATGTATGTATGCCATTTACTTCAATTTTGATTCAAAGTTTTCAAAATCTACACTTGGTCTCTGATTACCAAACTACTTGTTATTATTGCTGTATTGCTTTGATCTTTGCAATAATGAATATAATATGCTCTGGAATTCAGGCTGGAAAGTTCTGACTTTTAACTTTAATATTGTTTGTCAAGTTCAATTGTTAAAAGCTTGTGAATTGTGGATGAAGCAGACATAGAAGTGAAATTAAGTGCATTTAAATGATGCTTAACATAAAAAAAGAACCCTTCAAACCTCAAGGGTACCATACTCTAATATAACCCTTTGTAGTTCTTTCCATCTAGAAACAGATGCTCAAGCTAAAGTGATATTCAACCTTGTGCCTTGCCTGCAGTCTTCAGCTTATGATCACCCCAAATTCGAGATATAACGGCTCCTATTGGTGGAATCCTAGTTGAATACATCCTTCCGTGATGATATCACTGCTAACACCACCTGTTTTGAAGCCGTTATGGAAGAAAGTCTTCCACTATTCTCTCACTTTAGTAGCATGAGGTTCAGCTCAAAGTTATGGCTCATGTTTTACCCGATAAACAAGAGGTTCAAAGCTATTCAAATAACATTTATACAGTTAAGTTGTTGAAAGCTGTGATGTTCTTTTTTTGTTTATAGATTCAATTGTACAGTCAAGTTATAAATTCTGGTGAATCTCAGTGATTGTGAGAGCTTCTTGGTTTGATGTCCTATTTGATAACTAGAGCAACCGTATAAGATCCAATTGAATTACTTACCTTTACCTGATCAAGTCAGGAGTATTATCTTGGGCTCTCCCTTAGGATTAGTATACAAAATCAACAGCTTTCTCTTTTTTCTTTTGTCATTCAAAAAGGAAGGCGGCGCGTTATAATTTATAACATATTCAACACATTATTCGCCTCATCAACTTGTAAAAAAATGCAATCAACATATCAGTTTGGCAGTACACTGTCCGAAGGAACTATACATGTCCATCCTGAGACCATGAAAACCCGGACGAAATCAGTTGATGGTTCCTGCAAAGGATTTTTCAGCAGTAAGTCCCCAAAAGGTTTAGTTTAGATCATTATAAAGCCTATTAAGAGGACTTTGTTGAACGAAAAACTATAGTCAATTACGTTCGCATCAGGGATACTATATGGCAACTTATCAGCAGTATTATGCAAACCAGAGATACACGTACAAACGAGTAACGTCCACATTACCTAGATTTTCAGAGATTGCAGAAACCATGATGCTTCTACTAATCAGAGAAATATTCACCATAAAATCAATGCTCACTCTTAATTCATCAGCACACAGCTTCAGAAATCACACATGCATCCAACATTTCTTTAGCATTTGCCTTAACAATTTTAACCATTTATGGAATTTTGTACTCTTAATAATATGTCTGCTTGAGTTTCAGCAGTGTCATAACCCTTCGTAAAATCAACTTTTGCTGCACAATTATTGCAGTGGACTCCCTTTGATAACTCCTGAACAATTCATAAGCAAGGAGTATACCGTCAAGAATCCTGATGCTAGACGCAAAAGCATATTGATTGAGACTAGTACGTACATTGTACAAAACCGTGCGACAAGAAATGGATCCGAATCCCTGCACTTAGTATCATCTAACTTGTCCTCATTAACAATCCACGAGGCAATTTATTTCTGCGAAGTCACCTTTAATCTACCCTGACCAATCATAACCCGTTTCTTCCTTTTTTTTCATTTTTGTACAGTACAAGTTAACGTGTGTAAGGATGACAACCTATTGATTTAGCATTTGCATTTGTTGCTACACATGCCTCCGTTTTTTCGCAAAGCCAACTCCTTAAACTCATTTATATGGCATTTTCTCTTTTGTAATAGCTTAGGCAGGACCATGATTCATGGCTCCTAATATATGTCATCATTATGAAGGGTGCACGTGTTTCCGAGCATTTTAACTGAGACTAATACTCGTATACATGATAGGATTCAGAACATAGTTTTTAATTTTGATTCCTTGGTTTCGATAAATGTGCATTTTAAGTTTCATAATCTTTATAGTTGGGATCAATGATGCATTTTCCATCGTGCACTGTTTACGTAAGGCGAGCGTTTTCATATTTGATGATTGGGCAAGCAGAACTTGCATTAAGAGATGCAATGCAGGCTCAGGTATGCTTGCCTGAGTGGCCTACTGCTTTCTACAGAAGTCAAAAACTGATCATGAATCGTCCACTGTCGGTTCCACAAGAAGGAACAGAATGTCTGATATTGGTGAAAACTGTCAACAAAAGGGTAGATCATATCAGGATAACTACGCAAACAAGAGATACACGTACAAACGAATGACGTCTGATGCTCTTTGATTTCAGAACAACAACTGGGCGAAGACTTTGGATCTCTTGCAAACTTATTTTATATTTCGAGTTACCTCGGTTTGCAGAGATTGCAGAACCATGATGCTTCCGCTAATCATAGAAATATTCACCATAAAATCAATGCTCACTCTTCATTCATCAGCACACAGCTTCAGAAACCACACACCCATCCAGCGCTTCCATAGCATTTGAAAGCACAACTAACTCTCTCTTTATTAGAACCCGCACCAGCAGAAGTCAAAGTCGCATGCATCATATGATGCAGCTTGGATATTTTCTCCGTGTCACCACATTTAATATATTTCCCAACTAACTAGAAAACTTGCTCTGGATTCGATCTGCAAATAACAGCATCATTTCATCCCCTTGTCTACAAAAACCATTAATCAACGAAGAGTAGATGATGATGGAAGGAGAGATCCCTTCCGTCAACATCTTGTTTCCCGAATCTAAAGCTTCTGCATTTGCTACCAGATCTATAATATACATCAATCAGTATATTATACGAAATAGCATCCCTTCATGTCAAGTTTATTAAAAAGCCTCCAGGCTCGATCTAGATTTCCTGATTTGCAGAGGCCATTCATCAGAGCATTATATGTTATTATGTTTGGAATAACACCATTTTTCATCATCTCATCTCGTAAGTTGAAAGCATCATTCACAAAACCAGCAGCACAGTATCCCTGAATGAGGGTGCAGTATGTGAAAATATCTGACTTAAAGCCATTAAGTAAACTCACAATATTCGGTGTAATCCCATTCTTAAGCATCTCATTCCCAATGCTACGATATTCATCCATGAGCATACAATAACTATAAGAATCCGGACTCAACTACTCCAGTACATGAATACCCGTGACAACAAGGGACAATTATCCATCAAATCGTAAATTGAGCATATATTTCCAGGCAACCAACATGACGGTATAAACAAGACAATTATCCGTCAAATTGTAAATTGAGCATGTATTTCCAGGCAACCAACGGGAGTATAAACGTGATAATTATCCGTCAAATCATAAATTGAGGATGTATTTCCAGGCAACCAACGGTACAGTATAAACGGGACAATTATCCGTCAAATCATAAATTGAAAATATATTTCCAGGCAACCAACGGGACAATATAAACGCGACAATTATCCGTCAAATCGTAAATTGTGCATATATTTCCAGGCAACCGACGGGACAGTAAACGGTACAATTATCCGTCAATCGTAAATTGAGCATATATTTCCAGGCAACCAGCGGGACAGTATAAACGGGACAATTATCCGTCAAATTGTAAATTGATCATATATTTCAGACAACAACCGCGACAGTATAAACGGGACAATTATCCGTCAAATCGTAAATTGATCATAGGATAAAGCAGAGGGACATAGGATAAAACAGGGACATAAGGGACCAATGTCACAATATATATAATAACGAGTGACATGGAATCAAGCTCAGAACATGTAATAATCAGTTTGCTCGATAGTCAGGAACCACAGACAAAACTCCGTGAAAAAAATTCCATCAATAAATTAAACAAAACTTGCAATTTGCAGAAAAAAAGACCATCATACCAGCTGGATACTATATACTGAGTTAGGGACGACTGTTTATATAAAGTTACAAACAGTTCATGCATGGGCCACATATGTATCTGTGTACATGAAATAAAGACGGACTATGTAATGTAGTATGTAGGGAGGGACTCTTTTTAAGTTCCAATTGAAGTTAAATCGACATGATCTTTGATGACTGATAATTGACGACATTCAAAAATTCCATTGTAGCTTTTGTAACTACTTTAGAAGACATCAAGCTCTTTTTCAGTCCCTGTTATATAGACATGGTATAAAAGAAAGCTCAATAAAAAATATCATAAAGAAGGGCCTAAGTGTTGAAAAAGCAACGTATAAACTATCTCCTCCTGTTTTTGAGCAGATACAACTAATCTGGAAAAGCAACCTCATTAAGCATATTCTGGATTTGCTCGATGACCCCCTTGGCCTCCATTACAGCTTTACCGAGAAACTGCCAAGAAAAAAACAGTCATTTCATTCACTCTGTGACTGCAGTAAAAAGAATTAGGCATATATATGCTCTAGATCAGAGGAAACTGCGCATTGCATTGGCAACATCCTTCAACGCTACTATCCCTGAGGTATATGTCTCAGAAATTCTATCAATACTCAATTCCAATGAGACAAGACTGAATCAATTTACAGACATAGTTTCTTCATATACACCATTAATCAAATTCGGCATAATTTGATCCCAGAGAGAAACCAAAATAGAGAAAGACAAACAGAACCTTGAGCTTAGCTCTCTCACGAATAAGAGTAAGAGAAGCATCAACTCTACAATCAAATTCACAGTCATTCATGATCCTGAGACCAACCTCATCGGAAATCATTCCACGTAAACAAAAGAAGCCGCAAGTTGCAGGAGCATCTCGGTCAAGTTTGAATAGCAAGTTCCCAATACCGTGACAGCAAACAAAAACACCAGCAAACACAAAAAGAAGGTGCTAAAAAACAATAAAACACAATTCTGACATTTTTTACATACAACTCCTTTGATATTGAACCTGAAACCAGTTGAACGAGCATTATCATCGAGTAGAGCCTTGGCCAGCTGTGGTATATAATGTCCTATGAAACAATGCTCTGACGACAGTATAAACGGGACAACTATCCGACAAATCGTAAATAGATCATAGTATAAAGCAAGGACATAAGGGACATAGGATAAAGCAGGGACATAGGATGAAACAGGGACATAAGCGACCGATGTCACAAAATATATATATATATATATATATATATATATATATATATATATAATAACGAGTGACAACCAATGCTACTGTATAAAGGGGACAATTATCTGTCCAATCGTAAATTGGTCATAGTACAAAGCAGCGACATAGGATAAAGCAGGGACATAAGAGACATAGGATGAAGCAGGGACATAAGGGACATAGGATGAAACAGGGACATAAGCAACTGATGTCACAATATATATATAACAACGAGTGACAACCAACGCGACAGTATAAAGGACAATTATCTGACAAGTCGTAAATTGATCATATATATCCAGGCAACCAACCCGACAGTATAAACGGGACAATTATCCGTCAAATCGTAAATTGATCATAGTATAAAGCAGCGACATAAGGGACATATGATAAAGCAGGGACATAAGGGAAATAGGATGAAGCAGGGACATGAGGGACATAGGATTAAACAGGGACATAAGCGACCGATGTCACAACATATGTATAATAACGATAGACAACTAACGCAACAGTATAAACGGGACAATTATCCGTCAAATCGTAAATTGATCATATATATCCAGGCAACCAACACGACAGTATAAACGGGACAATTATCCGTCAAATTGTAAATTGATCATAGTATAAAGCAGGGACATAGGATGAAGCAGGGACATAAGGGACATAGGATGAAGCAGGGACATAGGATGAAGCAGGGCCATAAGGGACATAGGATGAAGCAGGGACATAAGGGACATAGGATGAAGCAGGGACATAGGATGAAGCAGGGACATAAGGGACATAGGATGAAGCAGGGACATAAGGGACATAGGATGAAGCAGGGACATAAGGGACATAGGAACAAACAGGGACATAAGCGACCGATGTCGCAATATATTATATAATAACGATAGACAACCAAGGAAACAATATAAACGGGACAATTACCCGTCAAATCGTAAATTGGTCATATATATCCAGGCAACCGACGCGATAGTATAAACAGGACAATTATCCGTCAAATCGTAAATTGATCATAGTATAAAGCAGGGACATAAAGGACATAGGATAAAGCAGGGACATAAGGAACATAGGATAAAGCAGGGACATAAGGGACATAAGCAACCAATGTCACAATACATATATAATAACGAGTGACAACCAAGGCGACAGTATAAACGGGACAACCATCCATCAAATCATAACATATATCCAGGCAACCAACACGACAGTATAAATGGGACAATTATCCGTCAAATTGTAAATTGATCATAGGATAAAGCAAGGACATAAGGGACCAATGTCACAATATATATCACGATTGACATGTAATCAAGCTCAGAACATGTAATAATCAGTTTGCTAAATAGAACAGAACTTGCAATTCGCAGAGAAAAGACCATTATATTTTGACGGGACAGTTCAACATGAAATGACCATTAAGAGAAGTAAATAAAATCGGACAAAACCCAACAGACGACAATAATTTCGCAAACCCTAAACAGAACAGAACAGACATTAGGGTTCGTTCGACACCACAATAGTATAAGACAAGTAAATACGCACCACAAAATCAATCGGATTGTTGCAGAATCTTGAATTCAACCACAAATCAATCGTAAACCCTAAATCGCATTGCAGCATCTGGAATTCACCCGCAAGATTTAGAATTTTGTAACCCTAAATCGCATCTCGAATTCATCACATAGCCAACAAATAAAGCGTTGGAATGAAGTCAGTCTATTTTGTATTTATAGAGGCCAAATAAAGCGTTGGAATGAAGTCGGTTTATTTTATGTCGGTCAAATACAAATAAAACATTAATCAAACTTTTATTTATTAAAATTAATTAAATAAAAATAGCATTATATGATAGAATATATTCATAACTACAAGAAAACATTAAAAATGTACAAAGCCAGGTTATCAAAAAAAAAAATGTACAAAGCTATCAAATAGGTGAGTAAAAAAAATTTAGTTGTTAAATTCTGAAAAAAAAGTGTTATTTGGTTTGATATTTATCACATATATTTATAAATATTTATAAATAACAGTGATTTACTATTAACAATGATTAGATTCAGATATCTTAATAAAAATTTATATAATTTAAAGTATAAAACAAATCAAGGCCTTGAAAATATAATATACATTATAGATAAATAAAATAAAAATAAGTACTTTCTACACGGTACAATAATTAATAAAGTTTAAGTTTATTTAATATACTATACTGATTGAAATGAAAAAAATTAGACAAATAATTGTATAATTTTCTATCTTATTATATAAAACTATGTAGTGTTGCCTTCATTCATCATTTTGAAAATATTGAAATTAATTAGTTGTGGTGTGGTTGCTATGGTTTTCACTTTCTGAATATTTGCTTAAATTACTATGTATTACATTATTTTCCGTTTGCTTGAAAATACGTATATCAATTGAACATTAACAAAACTACTGGATATTAAGAATAGTAATGTTTACAACAGCAGAAGCTGCATTTCCTTTCCCAGAAGAGTATGAAACATGATAGAATCATTAACAGGATACCTACAATCTTAGGAGGTTCAGAACCATTGAACATAGAAATTATTATACGATCCATCTCTTAGTTACTCATTTATACAAAACATTAATTAGGAGGTTCAGAATCTATTTGATATTTGTAGGAAATATTGAGAACATTTATTAACAACACAACACTAATTATGATTACTCTGTTTCTGCTATGACATCCATCTCCGGACGAAGGCGTCTTTGTGGCATTTTTGCATTCTTTCTTGCAGAAACTGCAGAGCTGAAAGGATTAGGAGGTACCGGTAAGTTCTCTTCTTCTACTTCCAAAATTTTGACAACAGTTTTCATAGAAGGACGGTCCACTGGATTCCATTGGATACACCATAGTCCCACAATTGCAAGCTTCTTTGCTATTTTAGCATCTCCTTCTTCTTCAATCTCCAACCTCAGATCTTCTCCTTCTTCCAACAGATTGTATATCCATTCTGGAAAATATATTTGCTCATCGTTTCCCATTGTTTCTTCAACAATCTTTCTTCCTCCAACCATTTCTAAAACCAACATTCCGAAGCTATAAACATCGGACTTGTAAGAAACGTTCGCAAAATTTCTAGAGAAGATTTCAGGTGCCATGTACCCAACAGTCCCTTTAGCAGTTGTCATAGACACTGCACTTTGATCCTTACCACACAACTTAGCCAATCCAAAGTCGGACACTTTTGGATTGAAATCATGATCAAGCAAGATGTTTTGCGGTTTGACATCAAAATGGAGAATCCTTTGATGACATCCCTGATGGAGATAATCGATCCCTTTTGCTACGCCAAGAGAGATATCTTTGAGTCTTTTCCAACCAAAGAAATGGCTTTTGGCATCTGATGAGGATATAAACTTCTGCAATGAATCATTGGGCAAGTACTCGTATACAAGAGCTCGATGAAACCCATCTGCGCAAAATCCAAACAAACGAACTACATTCACGTGGTGTATTGTGCCTATCGTTCCAACTTCATTCACGAATTCTTCACCATTTCCTTTAGAGTTATTAATAAGGACCTTAACAGCTACAAGCATTTCATCAGATAGCTTTCCTCTATACACAGTTCCATAAGCTCCTTTGCCTAATTGATCCTTGAATTGGTTTGTCATTCTTTTAATATCAGCAAAAGAAAACCGTGAAGGCTTGAAAGATTTGTAATCATCTAAGAACTTGTCGATCTTGGACTGATATTCTCTGTCTGTTTTGTTTGAGCTGTAGAACCAATGAAGCATAACTACTGCTGCCATAAGAAAAATAGAACCCAAGGTTGCACCTGTATAAAAAGTAAATGGAATTCTTTCGATTCACTTCTTTTTCTTGACCATATATTAAAACAATGTCATGAACAAAGTAGAGATTAGAGCACTAACCTGTTGCTATTAGCTTGATTGATGATCCTGCAAAATCACAAATTTTTTTGGTTAACGCTTTAGCCAAGTTCAAAGACACAATGGTTTTATCTTTATGCAAGGGGTAAAGTTTACTATTGCAGATGTGAACATATGATTTTTGCAATTGAAATGTATAAAGAAAGATACTAGAAAAACGAAAGAATTTATTTTTATTAATGACTTCACTTCAGAAGCAGCATTTTTCTAATATCGTGTACTGATATTATCCAGAACACATAAGAAGTTGCAATAGAAAGCAATAATTAAATACCGAATATGCACCTGGTTTGAGCTTGTCATAACATTGAGTCTTGGATGTTGTGCTGTTACTTCGTAATTTACAATACTTTCCTTTTTTTTCACAAGATCTACAATTTGGTTCTGACCAACTCAGCTCCAAATTATTTTGCTTTTTAACTAAGTAATCAAATGGAATTGGTGAAATATCACGGATCTTGGTGCAAGAATGCATAGACGAATCAATGTAGTCATCTGAGGGAGTACCACAGACTGAATAGTGGGAATTGCTAAGGCAGGCAATTTGGTACGAATTGCTAAAGCAGGGAATTTTGCAAGAACAGTACTCATTTCCAGAGCAATTGAGTATTGTGGATTCGTAATTGTCTTGTCCAGCTCTATAAAACTGGAAGGGAGAAACAGATAGATTGAAACTTAGAAGCCTCCTCGGAAGGCAACCATCAGAATCATATGCAGAGATGACTTGAGATATATAGTCAATTTTCCTGATAGAGAGTTTCCACGAAGGCGTCAACTGCAGAACAGTATCATTGTTTACAGAGCAAGAGAGAAGAAACCAGTGTCCAGGATAGCCGCAGTGGCGGGGTTGCTTGGCTTGGATTCGGAATGGAAACCGGACCAGTGGTCCATTTGTACCGCATATTGAGGATTTACACTCGTTAGTATGGACAAAAGTGGGGAATGCAATGAAGAGTAAGAAGAAAGACAAGTAGTATGATACAACCACCATCTCACCAGATAATATCTAATGACTAATGGAGGCTTGTAGATGCAGTTTTAGCACAAGAAGCTTTTAGGAAACTAGTTGATGCATAATTACCACAATGATACTAATGACTTGTGGAAATTATTGCCATATTGACTTTGACTAGTTCCTAGTCAATGGCATTCCATATAGGTAATACAACCATCTCACGCACCAGATAATATCTAATGAGCTATCGAGTGATGCAGACGCAGTTTCAGCTTCAATTTAGAAGAAGCTTTCAGGAAATTGATGCCATTAGATGATCCAAGGACTGACTTTGACTAACAAGACATAGTCACTTGTGGTCTAAAAAAACTCCATAGATCATTCTGTATCTGTGAAAAATAACAAAATTTTGCCATTAGATTTGTCTATTTCCTGCAATGATTAAGCTCCTGTTTTCGGGTTATGCACTCTTGTTTGTTATACTATTGCTGATGTTTCAGACAACGGATACAGCTCCTGATTGCCGGCCCTCATCATGTGGAGGAACTAATATCAGTTACCCTTTCAGACTACAAACTGATCCGGTCACTTGCGGAGCTGTAGAACATGAGCTGTCTTGTGAAAATAATGTCACAGTCTTGTATCCAGTTGATGGAGGAAAATATTACGTGAAGGCAATCAACTATGACAATTTCACAATCCGACTGGTGGATCGCGGTGTTGATAAAGATAATTGCTCCTCCCTTCCTAGTTTCTTTCCTTTTGGATCATATTATGGACCATACACCTTTTATAAATACAAGCAGAAGTCAGAAAGTGAGTCGGAATGGGAAAAGTTACGAGCAGAGACGATCAATTTCATCAAGTGCGAAAATGCAGTTAACTCATCAGGTTACTTGGACACTAGTCCTTGTATTAACTCTTCACTCTCACATTCAGAAACAGTCTACACTTATGCATACTTTGGCAAAATTAAAGGATATGATTTGAGGGAGGGTTGCGCTTTAGAAATGGCGTCACTAACGTCGCCAAGAAGGGATTCCGAGACTAGAAATATATCGTTCATCGAGGTTCATAGGCAAATGGCTTTTGGATTTGAGGTTTCATGGAACCTCATCAACTGTAGACACTGTAAATACCAAATGTGCTACCTCGACACCAAAGACCACCTTCAGTGCCTAGTTAATAATAGCACGGGTATGCAATGTTTTAACCGTCATTTTGTTACTATTAGATAGTTTGGATTAAGGACCAACTAGCAAATTATGAAAATATGTTGATAACCAATTCACCTAGACAACATAAAAAACAACCAACCCAAATGAATGGGTGTCTCATTTGGGTGGGTGTTTTTTTGAGTGTTTTGTGGGCTCCATACATTTACTTTAACTAATATATTATTTATAATTAATATATTTTGAGTTTTTCATTCGGTTTTCGAACCACATTGGACCGACTAATCCGGATTCGAGGCGGGTCCAAAGATTATGGTATTTAAACCCCTCTCAATCTCGGTTGTGGAGATCGATCCGCAGACCTCCCTACCAAGCGCAATCTCATGCTACCACTGCGTCAACTATATATTAGTATATGAAAGATGGATGGATATAAATTAATATAATAGAATTTTGTACGATGTATGGAACCAATAAATAAGAGAACCACTAGAGTGAATTTTGTTGTTATTATATTTTGAAATGGAAAATGATTTAGAATAGTGTTATTTGATGATGTGAATGAGTAAATTGGTTGAAAATATATAACCCCACTAGGGATGCTCTTAATTACATTTTGGTTATTGATTATATTTTAATTGCACTAGATGATGTAGATACAGCCTTTCATGTATTCACAGGTAATTTCTCTTTTCTCTATCAATTAACAAGTCAATTATTTGAATGTTTCTTTCTAATGAAAATTAATTCTACATATTTTTTTAAAGAGTATGTCCGAAGCATTTTCATCTTTATCGGCGAAGCGATCAAAGGTAATTGTAAAATATATTTTCAGTATTCTTCCAGAAATACATATACATTTGTGAAATATTAAGATTTTGGGTTAATTTCAAAGAGTATTACGTGGTTTCGCGTTTTGTAAATAAAAAACGGTGGTTTGACTTTGAGTAAATAAAGGATCATGGTTTACTTTGTTTGGAGAATTAAGAAAATAATCGATTTTGTTAATGTAAACGAAAACAGTTTTTGCTCAAATATATTTTCTTTAATTCTGCAAACAAAGCAAACCACAGTCTTTTATTTAAGAAATCGCGAAACCGTAGTGTACTTATTTAAAATTAACTCTAAAAATTTTAATTGTTATGCGAATAAGAGTTGATCTCAGTGATAAACTACTCAATCTTCTACTTGAAATGTTTGAGATTTCAATTCTCACTTTGTTAAAATTTAACTCTTATTGATAAGCGATTTGTAAATTTTAACCTTTGTTAAAATTTGTGATTTACTTTAATATTGGAAGTGAATAGATCTACCTTTAACTAAAACTTTTAATAAAAAAAGGTAAAATTTATAATTGTTATATGATATATATTTAACTTGTGAAAAACAATATTGTTTTGCAGATTGGTGTGTTTATATTCCGTATCTGTGGGGTAAGAACCATTTCAATATTTAATATATGTAGATTGTTATATACCCTTACTTTTTGACAATTTTGTCCTTTTAATATTTTTATCCCTTTAAACTAAATTTCTTTTCCTCAAGAGTGTGCTACAAATAACAAAACTCTTAATATATTGTTTCTAACTCAATTATTATTTTCTACCTCACGATATCTTAGCTTAAATGACTAGAGATCCTTATCACTCAAACCAACATTAATTAATAGACTAAATATATACAGTCCGGCTATGATGATGGACTCTCTCACTTACTATTTTAAGGGAGTTTTAGTTTTAATCTAATCTAGTTACCAAACAAAATAACCATCTAATTTAAAAGAACAAAAATCTATTATTAATTCTCTAATTTCTTCACTCAATCTCCTAAACCTTTAACTTTATAAATCCTAAACTCTAACAATCATAAACCCGTAGTCCTTAATTTTTTAAACCCTAACAACCCTAAATTCAAATAATTCTAAACTCCTAGACCCTAACTTTATAAACCCTAGACCCTAACAATCATAAACCCGTAGTCCTTAATTTTATAAACTCTAACAATCCTAAATTCAAATAATTCTAAACTCCTAGACCCGAACTTTATAAACCCTAAACCCTAACAATCATAAACCCGTAATCCCAACTTTATAAACCCTAGACCCTAACAACTTTAAACCCATAAACCCTAAATCCTAACTTTATAAACCCTAAACTCTAACATTAAAATAATTTATGTTAAATTTACACATAAAAGATTGAAACCTAGATAATCTATTAGAATTATAAATTAATGTTGAAATAGAGTTTGATTTAAGTAGGATACTAATTAGAAGTGTTGTAAACAAAATAAATTAGGATTTTATTAATTTAAATTCATTAAATTAATTAGGTGGGTGTATTTTGTTTGGTAACTAGATTAAAGTTAAAAATCCCTTGGAATAGTAAGTGAGGGACTCCCTCACCATAGCCTAGCTGTATAACATATACTCTAGTAAAAAAAAAAGAGTGTGTATATAACACACTTTTTGCTTTAAATTTTACTAAAATAATTTCAAACAAAAAAGATTACTGTTATTATGAACTAATTTTAATACGAGCCTATTCCTTATTTTAATAAATGAAGGTGGTCATCAAACTCAAATTCAAAATATATTACAACGAATACAAGATACGTCCTGGAACATATGGGTTGCCATCGATTTTAGCATTTATTTCTTAGCTTTAGCAGGTAAGACCTACTAGCTGCATAAAAATAAAAGTATCCCTGGAGGGTTAATTCATTATGACCATTACTTCTAATGCTTTGAAAAATTTCTTCCAGGAATGATACTCACTCTAAGAAACTTATGTGGGTTTCCTCTAGTAGTAGCATTTTTAATCTATAAGTGGCGAAGGAGACATCTATCCGGATACGACACAATTGAACAATTTCTCCAAGGCCAAAACAACCTTATGCCTATAAGGTATGCTTACTCGGACATTAAGAAGATGACCGGAAGTTTCAAGGAAATGTTGGGTAAAGGAGGCTTTGGTTCTGTCTATAAAGCAAAACTTCGTAGCGGTCAATTTGCTGCAGTAAAGATGTTGGAAAAATCAAAAGCTAATGGACAAGATTTCATCAATGAAGTTGCTACTATTGGTAGGATTCATCATGCTAATGTTGTCAGACTGATTGGTTTTTGTTCCGAGAGATCAAAGCATGCTCTCGTATATGAATTCATGTCTAATGGATCTCTGGACAACCATATTTTTAGCCTAGAAAGACCTATCTCTTTAACTTGGGCTAAACTATACGAGATTTCTCTTGGAGTTGCTCGCGGTATTGAATATCTCCATCGAGGTTGTGATATACAAATTCTTCATTTTGATATTAAACCTCACAACATTCTCCTTGATGAAAATTTCTCTCCAAAAATTTCCGACTTTGGTCTTGCTAAATTTTGTCCAAAGATGGATAACATTGCATCTCTTACAGCAGCAAGAGGAACAATAGGATACATGGCTCCAGAGTTATTTTACAAGAACATTGGACGAGTCTCCTACAAAGCGGATGTTTATAGTTTTGGAATGTTGCTATTGGAAATGGCAGGTAAAAGGAAGAACTTGAAAGCTCCAGCTGCGGATGCACCAGAAGAGAATTTGAGCCAAATATACTATCCATTTTGGGTTTACGATAAGCTCTCGGATGGAAAGTTGGAAATTGAGGATGCAAGCGATGAAGAGAATGACATAGTGAGGAAAATGATCATGACGGGATTGTGGTGCATACAGATGCAACCATCAACGCGTCCTCCAATGAACGAAGTCGTGGAGATGCTTGAAGGAGATTTGGAAGGTCTGCAAATGCCTCCGAGACCTCTTTTGTATCCAGTGGAATCAATGCAGAAGGATGGGGAACAATCATCAGTTGAAGTTTCAGAATCTAATAGCAGTCAAGTTGAAATTGCAGCTTAAAAATCTTATTGGTTGCTAATAAAAGCTTGGTTGAAGATATAATCTTATTATTATGCTCATTGTTTTTGCTCAGTGTTCTAAAGTTGATTGTTAAGCTGAATCTACAACATTGTTTAAATTTATCCATGAAGATAGTCAATCAAAATGAATTGGAGTTAAATTCTGAGAATGTGGCAATAAATTAGGCAAAAGCTTAAACCAACTTGAAATTTTATTAAATTTGAATCACTATAACAGAATACTTGAAAGAAACTAAACAAACCTATGAACTTATTACCGGGTTCTAAAATAAGCACGAAAAAACAAACAAACAACAAACAAAAATTGAAAGTCCTCAAACAGAAAAATAATGAGTTATGTCATCTCTTGAACTTTCTTGGCATCATGATCATCTTCATCGACGAATCTCTTCCAGTACCAATGTTTGCTCCAGATTTGGGACATCTCTTCAATAGGAATTCCCTTAGTCTCGGGCAAAAACCAGTAGATAAAAGCAGTCATCACAGCAACGAAGAAAGCAAACAAGATGAATAGTCCAAACTTCAATTTGCAGAGCAAGAAAAGGAATAACTGAGCAATTAAGAAGGTGAAGAGCATATTGGTAGCCGAAACAATACTCTGAGCGGCCGACCTTATCTCCAAGGGGAAAATCTCACTCGGGACTAACCATCCCAAGGGTCCCCATGACCACGCAAATCCTGCTACGAAGCAGCAGATACATATCACTATACCAATTGCATACCCGGTTGATAGATTCACAGCGACTCCGGACAATCCGAATTTAGCTCCAATTAAAGCGGCCACCAGTCCATGGAAGATAAACATCTGCACTCCTCCTTCAAGAAACAGAACTCTTCTCCCATATCTATCGCTGGACCACATGGAAACGAAAGTTGCTACTAGATTGACAAGACCGGTGATCACAGCAGAGAGAAGCGAAGCACTATCTTTGAAACCAAGAACTTTGAAAAGGACGGGAGCATAAAACATGACTACATTGATTCCGGTAAGTTGTTGGAGAGCTGGGATTAATATAGCCATAACAAGTTGAGGTCTGTATTTCCTCTTTATGATATTTCTCCATGGATTTTCCCCCTTGTTAGCTTCTTCACTTGCAGCAACTATGTCCTGAAATTCAGTCTCTATTTCCTCATTAGAAGCCCCACGAATACGCATCAGAACACGTCTGGCTTTTTGTGCGGCTTTATCTTTTTCTTCTTTTGAGGCTTGTGTGGCTTTTTCGAGGATCGAATTGGGTGTGTTTGGGAGGAAGAATGCCGCCGAAACAACTATGACAATAGCAGGAGCCATCGCGATTCCAAGACTATAACGCCAACCTTGACTTCCATGAGCTTTAGGCATAAAATAATTTATCAGATTAGCCCATAAGATACCAACTGTTATTAGCAACTGAAACAATATGTTGAGTAAGCCTCTCCATTGGTATGGAGCCATCTCTGATAGATACAGCGGAACGGACTGCACATAGGAAACAAAGTAATTAGTTCCGAAAAAATAACCAATACTTGTGTTTAGTAATCACTGATTGAAAATACATCGCTAGATTAATGATGTCAAAATATTCAAGGAAACGTCAACATATCAACGAACAATTAAACTAATAATAAGTTTCAAACTAGTTACTAGTATTTGATTAGCTACCTGTACAGAGAATCCAACCCCGACACCTAACAAAATACGGCCGACAATAAGATACCAAGTAGCTTGAGCAATTCCATTCAAAAGAGCTCCTATGAAAAAGATTAAACCTCCAAGAACCATGGAACACCTCCGACCAAGTTTCTTGGTTATCCAGGAAGCAAACAGAGATGAAACCAGAGCGGCCAAGTATAACGAGGATGTGAACATGGTCAGCTTTGCATCATTGAATGAGCAATACTGATTTGTGGATGTGTCCAATACTTCCCTCCGATAAACAGCTGGGAAAAACTTATGCAAAAACGAAGGCATCGAAGTAACTCCACCTGCAAAATTCATCCATTCCTTAAAACGCGAACGTGACAGAAAATTATATATAGCATGCTTGTGTAAAAAATAACAAGAGAAGGTTTTAAAAGAAAGCATAGCATACCAGAGATACCGATATCGTATCCAAAGATCAAACCGCCCATCGCTCCAACGATGCACGTTAAAGCGACATACCAATTAAGTTTTCCGACATAGTTGTCAGAATTGCTGCCGGAGACAGTAGAGAGAACAGGAGGAGCCATATTGCAATGTAAAAGAAATCGAAGTAAGTAAAATTGTAAGTAAAAGGTGGTAATGTGGTGCCAATTTATAGTGTTTGGATAAACTATTTCTATTCAGACTTGCATTTGGATTATTGTATTTGGATAAATCGGACAACTATATTATTCATCTAGGAATTTCATAATTATCTATTTTTATGTTCTAGTCATAATAGGATTAGAATTATTATTGGACATGATTACAATTACCACTATCATTCCAATCCAATTTTACATTATGATTCCGAGTTATGTAAATAATAATGCAATTATGAGAATTATAGTAGATTTTTCGCTAAAGACATTAAAACATACTAGATTGGAACCCGTGCAATGCACGGAGTATGTATAATAATTTTTCTTAATAAATTAATAATAATAATAATAATAATAACTTATGAAATTGCTATTTAACTGTTTAGTTGCATTTTTTTAAAATTTAATGTATATTTAAGATTCTAAAATATGAGAAATTAACACAACATTTTGTTTTCATATTAAATTATACATATAGATTGGATATCAGAGAGGTTTAGAGCGCTTTCAAATATGGTACTCTCTTAGTTATAATTAGAATTTTATATTTTTTTATTATACCCTAAATAGCTCTGTATCAACCTGTCGTGTTTTATATTGTTATTATGTTTTTTATTATTGTACCCTAAATAGACTCGTATCAACTCGTCGTGCTTTATATTGTTATTATGTTTTTATTATACCCTAAAAAGTCTCGTATCAACCCGTCATGCTTTATATTTTAAAGGGAGTACCATACTCTGGTACCGCTCTAGAACTTTTTCTAATATATTTAGACGGCTCAAAAAAAAAAAGACAAAGTGAATGATTGATATGTTTGTAAATAGATAACATATCTATTACAACTTTTTATCATGTAAACTAACAACATATTTACCATGTAATCTAATAATGTCTCCAGATTTTAATACAAGTATAGATACTCCTCAATTTTTATATTTTAAAAAACTGAGCACTTGGTAATTTATTTTTGCAGAATAAGTAATTAAAATTTTAATTTTTACATATGTTGCATCACTCATTGTTAAACCTTCCGCATGTTAAATAGTTAACATAAGGATCGATGTGTATGAAAATTAAAGACTAGCGAGTAAATCAATTAAAGCTACAAAAACGAAAAGCTTTATAGAATTTGCCTATGATAATATTCAGTGGCGGAGCCAGGAATTGAAGACTGGGGGGGCTAATTTTAACCTTGGCGCAAATTTTTTTTATCCTTGTATCTTTACATGAAAATAAAATTAAACTATGTACAAATTTTAGCTTTCTTTAACGATGTTAACATATATATTACTTCAACGATAATACTGTAAGTTTTTTTTTTTATAACGTATTAATTGCTAACAATATGGAATTTACTGATAGGAGATCTCGTATATTAGAAATGTCACATAATAATCTAATAAAAAAGTGAAAGTGAATCATATTAATAGTAATGAATGAAAAAATTAAATTTGATAATAATGATAACAAAATTTTTAGAATTTAATAGTAACACTTATCGGGAAAATAACTAATATTAGATAATAAAATTAATTAAAGTTAAAAAATATAATTAACTAAAAAATTAATTAATAGAAAATAAAAAGAAAAAAAAGGTTGAAAATTTTCGAAATGAATAAAATAAAATGGAGGAAAGAATTAAAGAATGAGAGAGTGGGGCATGGTTTATAAAAAGAAATGGTGTAAATTAAAAAATGGAGATACTAGGGCTCGAACCCACATCATCAAATACTAGAGCATGTTTCTACCAACTGTACCAGGATATTACTTTGTCTTTCTTTACATCTAAACTTATAAGTAATAAGAGAAAACTTAGGGGGGCTGGTCGGAAAAACATAACCCGTACCTAAGGGAGTCGCCGGAGACCGGGGGGGGCGCCGGCCCCCCCGGGCTCTGGGCTGTCTCCGCCCCTGATAATATTAATAACTCATATGTGAATACGTAGACAAGTGCAAATTATGTTCTAGCTAGGATAGAACTAGAATTATTGATCAATTTATATGATTGCTAATCCGATTAAGATTATACTTGATTCTTTCCGGTAACATTCATCATCTCATCTGTTTAATTGGAGAAAAGTTTTTTCTAAAAAAAGGATTAAAGCCTATTAGAATTTTATAACCCTCCGTGATGTACCGTTTCAAAAAAAAAAAAAAAAAAAAAACTTCCCATGATGTATCATTTTGTAACATCATTATGATCCCTAAATACTTCTATAGAATTAAAAGACAAGATAAGCACAATGTTTACTCCAATTTTATTATCGGATGGCTGTAATATTAGATAAAATAATCAAATGTATAACCTTAATTTAACCGATATAACTTTTTTGGCAGTTCAATATACTATATGCAACTTGTAACATTCGCAAAATTGTTAGTAAAACCGCTAGCAAACTTAGACCAGACGTTGATGAACAAAATCATCAAATTAAAAACTCTTGACAAAGTAAATGGGTCAATGTCAAAATATGTTGTTTATCAAAAATTAAAAGAAAAATAAGTCTAAAACATTGAAAGAGCGACAAAACTTCAAATACTAGTGCAAAACTGTCTAAAGACAACATAGATAAATTTATTATGCAACTAAGCCTTATCAGCTTTAGCAGCAGTGGCAGCAGCTTGTCCCCGAAGACGACCAGTTCTCCTTGCAGCAATGAGACCAACCTTTTGTCCAGGAGGTGCATCACGACGAACAGTACTAGCATGACCAATATGCTGGTGATTACCACCACCATGAGGATGCTCCACGGGATTCATAGCAACACCACGAACCTTGGGCCAGCAGTTCCTCTTCACTCTGTATTTGTGATACGCGTTTCCTGCCTTCAACATAGGCTTCTCTGTTCTGCCTCCACCTGCTACTTGACCAACCATAGCCCTGCAGCCACTCGGTACAATCTTCTTTGCTCCAGACGGAAGCTTGATTCTGAGTAACACAACAAATAATTAGCAAAGGAACTGCAAATTCTTGGACTCGAGGTATCAAATTTAGACGTGATAAGTATTTGAGAAATGAAGCAGAAACTAGGCAGAAAAATACATATACATGCAGCCCTTTTGAACAAGGAAGCTTAAAAATTTAGATACATTGTCATCAGCCTAATAACTTACTACAGAACCAACTTTGTGATTTTGCCATTGATGGAGTTAGTTTTCCAATAATTCAATTACTTGAGAAAAAGCTTGAGAAAAATATAAAGTTAATGCAGTCGAAAATATTTTCCAATTGGGCAGGAAGAAGAAACAAAAACAAGGTTCTTCTGAAACTATAACAAGATTTAAGATGCAACCCAACTGACACAACAGGATTGCCATGATTCTTATTCTACTCACATTTATACCATAGGGAGTCTACATAAAACAAAACATACTATGGCACATAACCCAAAACAGGCAACCTTGGTACAAACTAACCAAGATAACAATAACTTAAACATACTTAAAGATCAATACATAATAGTTTCTGGAACAGCAGGCAGGAAATGGAAGTTTTAGACAAGTATCTCTTACCGAGATGGGATGCTAAGAACCATATCCAACGATTACACAATTTTCCCACATCCAGCAAATAAATATTCTCAAATATCAACAATAAGCATCAGCAATACAAAAATCCAAATGAATTATACTCAAGATCACCAAGTTGCTACTTACGTATCCAAATTAAATCCTACAGGGTATTCACTAAGCAACCGAAGCAACGATTTTTCTAATTCACCAGCAATATCTTTGCAATTTATTCATCCCCCAAATCTAGAACACTGAATCAAGATTTCCATGGCAAATAATCTATATCCCACTTAACTTAATTCTTCATATTTAACTAGCAGTTCATTCATTTGATAGAAAATTAATATATATAGTCATATGGAACATATAGACAATGTAACAAGAGTTGGACACAATAACTCGGAATAGCCACCACCAGTACAAATGATTCAAAATAACAATAACCAATACATACATAAACAACAATATATAGTTCAAGTAAACAGCATCCAAAGGAAGTTCCCATATCAGAATGCAATGAAATAAAGTATCATCTGTAACCACCGAGATTGAATACTTAGAACTACATTCATCAGTCACAATTCACAATAGATATCCACATAAACTAAACCCTACATAACGCACAATCAAAAACTAGTATTCCTTAACAACACAAGTAACCCAACATGGCAAATAATCAACTTTTTGTTCTACATCTTCTAACCTTATCCAACAGTTCATTAATTTAACATATAATCACAAAACCACCTTCCACAATTCAACATTAAACCCTCAAACAACAACGAAAAACCGAAAACAATACCTGCTAGTTCCATTATCAGGATTATGACTAACAACAATAGCATAATCCCCGGAGCAGCGAGCAAAAGACCCTCTATCCCCAACATGGTGTTCCACATTACAAACAACAGCTCCCTCGGGTATCGAACGCAACGGCAAAACATTCCCAACCATCAAATTAGCCTTCTTTCCACAATACACAAACTGCCCAGTATACATCCCTTCAGCAGCAATGAAGAGCTCCTTCTGGTGCTTGTAGCGGAACGGGTGGCGAAAAGTGACACGGGCCAACGGAGCACCACGACCGGGATCGTGGATGATCTCGGTGATCACGCCCTTGAGGTATCCGTTACGCTCGCCGAAGTCGAGTGAACGGAATCGGGCGGGACCTTTCCGGTGGTGGGTGTGGGATTTGAAGACGGAGCCGGCACCCTTACGCTGGGCGCGGATGACTCTTCCCATTTCGGAAAATTAGGGTTAGGGTTTGGGGATGATTTGAGGATGTAGAGAGGGGCTTTTATAGTGAAGGTTTTCTGGAGAAGATGAAGATAAAGTACTTTTTGGGCCTTTTTGGGCTTCGTTGTGATGTAATTGGTCACTTAATGGGCTTATACCTTGATTTCGTGGGGAATGAAAAAGGGGGGAAATCATCCATAAAAAAAAAAAAAAATGAAAATCATTATGAGACAAAATCATTATGGGCTTATAACATTGATTTTGTGTGCTTATACATTTGATTCATTATAAGGAGGAAATACTAATCAAGCGGAAGTCCAAATTGTTGTCAAATGCCGAGATGGTGGGCCTATGTGCAAGGCACACACTAATGTAAGTTCGGCTATAATGGCTGCAGTAAGGCATCTCTCCGTTCATTAGAAAATGACGAAGGCGCAGAGCGAACTCGCAACCCTGTCCGTAGGTGCTTATATGGAAGGAAGCGCTTACCACTATACCAAACTCGTGCGGATACTTTGTTATTTACTCCGAATTGGTGAAATGGTGGAATTTATAAAAAATATGTAATAGTCTGTCGAAGGAATTCCGGGTGGGTTCTATCAGAATTTTGAAACCCGACGTTTTGATCGAGTGAAGGATCTGGAATGAGACAATTTCGAATATGGATTCATGAGTAAAAAAGCTTCACCTACTTTTGAATCATTGAAATAAAAATAGGTCTGACGTTTTTATAAAAGTATTAAAATGAGCCAAACATATAAAATGGTATTAATTTAGACTCAACGTTTGGAAAATGACATCAATCAATGTATACAAAAAGGTGCCAATTTAGCTTCGATAACAAAATTCGACATGTCATACATACACATTTAATGAAGATGATTGATGTGTTTAGTAAGTATACATTGGGAGTGATATAACTAACTATGTCAAATTTCATTATCGAGTTCTAAATTGATATCGTTTCTAAACGTTGAGCGAAAATTGATAACATTTTATATGTCATGTCTATTTTAATATTTATAAATTTATTAATTACGTTTCAACACGATTAAAGATACCAAAAATTAGGACAATGCACATAATTCGTGTTATGTACATTGCTTGAAATGGAATGGTAACAAAACAATTCACGACTTTCAAAGTTGTCACCTGCATATTGCCATATATATTCTTACTAATTTCACGTGTCTCTTCCAACCAAAAAGTGACAAATGATGAATAACGATATGCATATGTTTACGTGTCGGCACCAATCAAAAGATGCCATGTGTCACCGTAATGCACATAAAATTTCTATAAATAAGAATTCTGTTGGAGTCACTAAACACAACAGTTCCATCCCATCCACAGTACTTTCATTCCTTGCTCGTCTTAATTTAACCTATCATGGGTTGGGGTGTATTATCTTACTTGACATTTTCTGTTTTGTGAGTGAAATTAATTAAATGAACGATTTACCAGACATTTAAGTTCTTGTGAAATGCAATTGTGCAATTTTAAAGTCTTAAGCATTTCTAATAATTTGAACATATACAGAAGTAAACATAAAAGGTTGGATCTTCTCACTACATCCATGCAACATCTATGTTACACAAATTTCATCAGTATCATCATCTATCTCGAGTTAGAATACATACAGATCTCTTATCCGGTTACTCGTTTCTAACCATTAGTTGATTCGCCATGCTCTACTGCTACATATCTAAACTGTTGGATTCACTTAGAACTTGTCTGATGTTTACAGAATGTTCTAACTAGAATTGTCTATCAACAATATCTTCTCTGGATGATAAGGTCCGTTTTCGCTGTGTAAAACCCTCCCGTGCCATCTCATCCTATCTGTGATGCCTTTCAATTTCACAATGATATCAACATGGTCTCGTATTATCACACCCCCTTCCGGTCGAAGAATCCGCTGAATTTCGAGGAGGATATCAACAATGTCGCACCTGCATCGAACATTATAAATGAAACCGTCCAAATGAAAGCGGAAGAAGGAACAAAATGGAACTGAACTAAACTTACTTGTCCTTATACATGCTGAATACCCCGTGTGCATGTATCAAATCATACGTCCTCGGGTAAGTATCGAACGCTTCACACCTGCAAGTCAATAGAGGTAAACCGGAAGTAAGATCAAAAGAAAGCAGTGCTATAATGTGAAATGAAGTCTTTGAATCTTATCTTACCAATCTGTGTAAGTTCCAAGAAGGCCACGGTCATATACAATGCTAAGATTGTTCGGGCTTGCATCGAAAGGTACGACATTCATTACCCAAACCGGATACTTAACTAGTGCTGCAGCAAAACCACCAATGCCAGCATTCATATCCATTACATTTCTGTAACTACCTTGTACGAGAGGTTTGAGTATCTTCTCATAATACCCGACACGTCTTTTCCATAGTCGATTCTCGTCATAGTAGGCTCTAACCGAAATTCCTTCACTTTTAATTCTAGGTGGAGGAATATTCAATCTTTTTTGCCATTTCGCAAGAGGACCCCCGGGTACATAGTTGAGTTCTTTCACATTCGGAATAGGAGTAATACACGCTTCCATCTTCCTATACCTGTTGAAAGAACACGAAAGAAGCATAAACTACTATGGACTGGGCTAATTTTTCATAAGCGAAACAGTGTGAACAGAACTAACTCACCATCCAGCATCAGCATCATTGCTAACACAAAAAGGCGGAGACCTCAAAGTTCTCGACTTTTTGATGCAGTGTTCTTGATTTATGGGTTTCCTCCAAACAGCAACAGCTCCTCTCTCTGCTATTTTCTTCCAGCAGAGTCGCCTAGCAAGATCTTCCAATACGTTCTGCTCCTGTTCTAACTCGTGTGCTTTCCTCTCCCAACCAATGTAGGAGGTTTTCCAACTTATTGGCGGACCAGATAGTACCCAGTAGCCACCAGGACGCAACAGTCTGTCAATCTCCATCAGATACAGTCCACCTAGCCATTTCAATTTCAAAGAACACATCAAAAAAAGAACAAACATTATCGACATTCTATGTCTAACAAACACCATTTGAATTCAATTGAGAGTACCATAAGCAGTCCATGGAACCAAGCATCTTGCACAATGAGCCATATCGAACGATCTGGACGGGAATGGCAACCGGTGGGTGCTAAGTATACCGAGCATAGCTGGAACACCCCTTTCCAGAGCAAATTGTACTTGAGCCTCATGTATGTCTCTTGGTGCAATTGACATTGTCAATATTTTATAGTTCATTAGAAATGCCCCAAAGCTTGCTACCTGAGATTTTGTTAGCACATTATAAGCAATGTCAAAGATTCCATAATAAAACAAATAGGCATAACGGGAGGAAATTTCTGACACGCTAACACGATTTCTAGAAAGAACTCGACTGAAAACAACACACGTTTACGTAATTTTGACACGGTAACCCGAAATTGCCACCTCATTAATAAACAAGGGAGAATCACATACAGCAGATATAATTCAGAATATGCTAAATGCATCAAGATTAACAGGACCATTCAATATTCATATTCATATAACGAAACACAACTATAACACGAAAACCCGAATTACCATCAAAATCACATTCCGAAAATCACTTACCCCGCAACCAACATCAAGAACAGTCCTTATCCCAGATTTCAAAGGCACTAACTTCCCAATCTCCTCAACATAACCCTTCACCCCATTCTTAAACGACGTCCCACCCCCCGGGAAAACAAGCAATTCACCCTCCAATCTAACCCAATTCTGAGATTTCTTGAACTCACTCAGCTTCTTAAAAGGCACATTCTTGAACCAAGCAACCCCCCTACTCTTAGGCCAAGAAAACGGCTTTCTATACCCATCTGGAACAGGAATCAAACACTTCAACTTCTCCCTATCTCCAGCACAATGCCTCTCTCTATGATAGAACCTTTCAGTAGAAAACAACACCTCCTTTAACGGGTCATGACACGGGCAAAAAAAGGTGTAATTTTCGGGGCAAAACTCGAAAAAGATACGATCTTGAAGGGATTCTTGGGGGAGAGGAAGAGTGTGGTGAGATTGGAAGCTTAAAAGAGGCAATGAGAGGTTATAATCAGAGCAATTGAGGAAGTCTGGCTGAGTTGTAGGAGGAGTTGAGTTGAGATTGAGAAGGTTTGTTTGAAATCCAAGAATGTAAAAGAAAGAAAATAAGATGATGAAAATGAGGATTTTGAGTGGAGGGTTGTTCAGATTCTTGAGCTCTGTTGCCATTGAGGTTCTGAGATTCTGTGTAAAGTTCCAAAATGAGAGGAAGATCAAGAAGATCTTTTTGTTTTGTGAAATGTAAAACGTCAAGATTACTTTTTGTTTTGTGTCTTGGTAATAGATATTTTCTGTTATTTAATGGTAGTTATCAAGGGTTTGGTTAAACCAGTAAAGTAGTTGAGGTTATGGGGTTTTTTTACTGTGTGGTGTTCCTATAGTTACTTTTGTGAAGCCTTTTTCCTCAGCTGCACAGTGTTGTCATAGTTTACAGGGAGCTGGTTGAAATCCCATAGTGAGTAGAGTTATAGCATAGTTATTAAATCGAGAGTGACTCAATATCTTCATTTGTGAATCGAGATTCGTCAATCAAAAAGGAAGTATATCAAGTTACTCACTTGGGATAACTCTTTCAGAAAAAAAGGTACTTACGTTAACGCACAATGAAATTAAATATCGAGTCTGATTTTGTTTAAGCATGGATTATATACTTGCGAATTTGGATGAAATTCAAGTGAAATAAAATTTATTTTTATCTTATTTTGTAAAGAGCCTGATTATGTTGATGATTTTGTTGATAGCATGAAACTTTTTTTTTTTTTTTTAAGAAGATAGCATGAAACTTGTTTTTGTTTATTAAGTTTTCATGTACATAAAAAAATGTAAGTTGGACGAAACATGGTTTCTGAATTGCCATAACTCAGAGGACTCTGCCAAGTCAGATGAATCACCAACGAGTCAGGCGGTTCACAATTGAGCCACAAACCTTTCCAATTCAACCATAGCAGTTATCTCAAAATCTTCAATTTTTGACTCGACTTTTACGAGTCTAATAACAATAGCTAGAACCACATGCAGCTCTCTTGTTCCAATGATCCGTTTCCCATGTTTCTCCGCCTCAACAAGAAGAAGTTCATTTAGATTCATTGTCGAAATGATTAGGAAAAATTAGAACTTTATGAACTAAGAAGTTGTAGTTTTCGGATTATAAATTTGGTTCCATGAACTATAATCTGCAACAAGGATAAAAATATCTTCCAAGGTTTTATGTCATTCCAGCACCGGAAGATCATTCTGCAATATTGTTTTGTACCATATTTCAATTCGACCATTTTTACCAATGATAAGAAATCATCGCAAGCAGCACATAAGCCTCTGAAGAAATTGCAAGACATTTGCATTAACTGCAAAATTTCAGCATTTGAGGTCTAATTTTTTAAGTACTGACAACACGAGGTACAGAACAAGTCACTAGACAACTCGTTTAACACATAATAACCATTTTGACACCAGTAATCAAAGTGCCCTTCAATTAAACACTAGAAAACAATCTCCAAGAAGATTGTCTTGCTCATTTTCTGAAGCAAAAGGCATCTGCAACAACCGGTTTCGATAAAACCCTGCTGCAAGAAGACATATAATCCCATGAATTAACAAAGTCTATGAACTGAAAATAGGATAGCATAATGGATCTAAATCACAAATAATAAGAACAAAACAAATTATTGAAATAAAGGAGTCCATCAAATTTAAGCCACTCAAACATCCTGAAACCAGTTTAAAAACAGAAATCATAAACAGTTCAACAATTAACTAAGACATTTATTAAAGCAACACCATGGAACATGTAACCATGGAGCAACTGACACAATAACCAGACACTTCATATAAAACATCATAGCTCAGAATCCACCACGGAGGCGAAGCACCAAATGGAGGGTGGACTCCTTCTGAATGTTGTAGTCCGCCAGAGTACGCCCATCCTCAAGCTGCTTCCCAGCAAAGATAAGCCTTTGCTGATCAGGTGGAATCCCCTCTTTGTCTTGGATTTTGGCCTTGACGTTATCAATAGTGTCCGAGCTCTCCACCTCCAGGGTAATAGTCTTTCCAGTCAAAGTCTTGACAAAGATTTGCATCCCACCACGAAGACGGAGCACCAAATGGAGGGTTGATTCCTTCTGGATGTTGTAGTCAGCAAGGGTGCGACCATCCTCAAGCTGCTTGCCTGCAAATATGAGCCTTTGTTGGTCCGGAGGAATGCCCTCCTTATCCTGGATCTTAGCTTTGACATTATCGATTGTGTCTGAGCTCTCTACTTCCAATGTGATCGTCTTGCCAGTAAGGGTCTTCACAAAAATCTGCATACCACCTCTGAGTCGGAGCACCAGGTGGAGGGTGGATTCCTTTTGGATATTATAATCAGCAAGAGTACGGCCATCCTCAAGCTGTTTTCCAGCAAAGATCAGCCTCTGTTGGTCCGGAGGGATACCTTCCTTATCCTGGATCTTAGCTTTCACATTGTCAATCGTGTCTGAGCTCTCTACTTCCAATGTGATTGTCTTGCCAGTGAGGGTCTTCACAAAGATTTGCATACCACCTCTGAGACGGAGAACCAAGTGAAGGGTAGACTCCTTTTGGATGTTATAGTCGGCAAGAGTGCGACCATCCTCAAGCTGTTTGCCAGCAAAGATCAGCCTCTGCTGGTCTGGGGGAATGCCCTCCTTATCCTGGATTTTGGCCTTAACATTATCAATCGTGTCAGAGCTCTCAACTTCCAAGGTGATTGTCTTGCCAGTAAGTGTCTTCACAAAAATCTGCATACCACCTCTGAGACGAAGAACAAGGTGGAGAGTAGACTCCTTCTGAATGTTATAGTCGGCAAGTGTGCGACCATCCTCAAGTTGTTTTCCAGCAAAAATCAACCTCTGCTGGTCCGGTGGAATACCTTCCTTGTCCTGGATCTTAGCTTTGACATTGTCAATGGTGTCTGAGCTTTCCACCTCAAGGGTGATGGTCTTTCCAGTGAGTGTTTTCACAAAGATTTGCATCTGATATTAAACATAAAACACATAAATCATATAAATTTCAGTTCAGCAAATAACACATCAGAACCAATTCATGACCATCTTCCACAATCATATATGCCAAATAATGAACAATCAACCAAGGTAAAAACTTCCAGAGTGGAGCTCAAAATCCAATTAAAACAATTAAAATTCAAAGTACTAACAAGAAGAGCATGAGAATGTGAAATCATAAAAGAGAATCAAACAGTAAGTAAAAATAACAAATTAACCAATCAAAAAATCTAAGCAATAAGCCTCCTCGGGCTGTTTCAACAATCAAAAAACTCTCTTATCTAGCTATTCCAGCTCTTCAAGTCTGTTCTTATATGCTTTTTCATACATTCATAGTAAAAAACCGTAATTACAACAAAACCACAAATTGGAGCCACCCCATAGAGTCCAACTAGAATCGCCTTCTCCCATCCCTCCAACACCATCCAATCCGCCTCCTCCACAGAAGCATCCCTAACCACCATCAATCCTTCCATTCTCAACCCAATTACAGCTGTTACAACCACCATTACAGCACACAAGAGCCACCCACATATCCTTCTACCTTCTATCAAACGCCACCCAACTAGAATTGCATCCCACCCAGATCTCATCTCCATTATAGAAACCACCAGACTCAATCCTAAAACTGCAATAAGGTACAATTCTACACTGACTACAGCAACCCATATTACAAGTCTCAACCAAGGACTGGAGCCCCAAACCACATCCAATAGCATGTATGGTATGCTTGAATACAATACCAGAATTACATAGATGTAGAAGGAAGTAAGCAATGGTCTCAACCAAGTGAGTTTGACAGTGGAGAAAACAAATTTAAGGGTTATGGGTGTCTTATTATAAGCAGATGCAGTGGAGACGGTGACTGTTACAGCAGTGACGAGGGAAAGAAAATAAGAGGGTACGAAATAGAAGAGTTTTAAATAAAAGAGCGAGAGAGCAATCTCACGCGACTCTTCCCGCACTTGGCGAGACTCAAAGTGGGTGGAAGCCTGGGTGGCAAGATATTCCAAATGAAGAATTCGGATTTTGATGGGATAAGAGGAGAGGGATAAAGAAAAATGGAGTGTAGAGAGGGGCAGAGTGAGGAACATAAAGATTAAAAAGTAAATATGCCTGTTTTTAGGGAAAATCTTGAGCGACTCTATGAGAATTTTGGGACAGCCAAAAAGGAAAGGTTGTTTATTGAGGGAAACAACAATGCTGGAGGAGACTCTATCAGACATTTTTGTTACGAGAGGATTAGGATATTCAATAGATGGAGGACTTAATCTTGTAATAATACTAATACTTGAGATTGTTATTTAGAATTCATAGAAATACTCGACACTGCTTTTTGGGAACATATCTAATATTATTCTTATGTTCTTTAATATATTAATTGCAACAGCCCAAGTGGTTTGCTCATTAAACCCTCAAAGGGGCCAGATTGTCCAAAATCGAGAAGATCCAAGGCTTAATTGGAAGAAATAGGAGGGAAGGGCGACCTAATTGAATATAAAGGTAATGGTTAGGGAATGGACCAGCTTTTTTCCTTGTATATAAAACACCAGAACAATGTAAATAATATCAGCTTAACATGAACAAGCAGCATGTCAGAACCTACACGCCATGTAGATCTACATATTGTATCAAAAAGACCCAAACCATCGATGTAATTCCACAGCATCAAAACATTTATCATGGCATTCTATTAAGATTTCAGCAATCAAAACCAAAGAACTCATACACCAAATCTAAACACATTATGGAAAAAACACATAACTCAATCAGAACAGAACTCCTTATATCAATACTTATTAACACTATCGTTGTATTGCATTGACGATCATTGCGACCCCTAGTAAATAATCTAAAACCTAGATTAAAAGTTCAAAAATTAACCACAGAACCAACGATCTGATCGAATAATTCTCTTTCCTATCCATCCTAACACAAGAAGCCCTGAAGAACATGGACAAGTAGCATTTCAGAACCTATGGACCATATAGATCAACATATTGCATCAAAAAGCCCCAAAGAATCAATCCGATTCCACTAATATCAACATTTATCATGGCATTGTATTAAGATCTCAGCAATCAAAAACACAGATCTCATATACCAAATCCAAATACATTACGTAAAAAAATGAGAAAACCTCACCAAAATCATACTCCGGGCAATCTCATCAATCAGCTCTAAAAACACATAATTCAACCAGAATAGAACACCTTTAATCAATACTACAAACCCTAAATTATAAGGTTGATGCACCATATTAATCAACATATTATATCAAAAAGCCCGAAGAATCGGTATGATTCCACAATATCAACATTTATCACGGCATTCTATTAAGATTTCAGCAATCAAAAACACGATCTCATATACCGAATCCAAATACATTACAGAAAAAAAAATTGTTGAACACCTAAAAGAATCATACTAATTAAATATGAACGTAATGTTTAGGGGATGGACCAGCTTTTAGCATGTCAGAACCTACGGGACATATAGATCAAAATATTGCATAAAAAAGCCCCAAAAAATCAATCCAATTCCACAATATCAACATTTATCATGGCGTTGTATTAAGATTTCAGCAATCAAAAACAAAGTTCTCATATAGCAAATCAAAATACATGAAACACGAGAAGCACCTCAACAAAATCATACAATCAGCTCAACAAACACACATAATTCAATCAGAATAGAACTCCTTTGATGAGTACAACAAACCCTAGATTATAAGGTTACAGAACGATCTGATCAAACCAATTCTCTAATCTATCCGTCCGATAACTAATCAAAATCGACAATTTCCCCGAATAGGACTCATCCGAAACCAGAAAACCCTAAATTCAAAGGATTCATTACAATTCTGAAAACAGCGAATCATAAGCTCATAATTCATCAAATCAAACAGCAAACGGCAATCAGAACAACTCAAGAAGCGATTAGATTACCGAAATTTAGAAGCTAACAAGAGAAAATCATACCTTGAGAGATAGAATTACAAAAGCAAAAAGGATTTGATATTTTTCTAATTGATAAAAGTCTAAGGATTTGATATGATTTCAATTTCCTTTACGAGGGTATTTATAGCGCGCACCGCCTGACTGTAATGACGTTATTACCCCCACAACAGATAGAAAAGGTCCGCGAGTTTGTGGAAACGCGCTTATCTGATTGGTCCAGGTAAGCAAGCAAATTCTTTCTGGTGATTTTTTCTAGATTATTCGTACGTGTAAGACTAATCTTTCTTTAATAAATAGTAGTTTTTTTGTAACAATAAAATATGGAAAAATAGAAATAAGCCACCCATAAAATAATGCTAAGATTAGTACAAAATCCAGAAAAATCTGAACAAATAAATACATTTTGAATGGAGTAATCTTTAAACCTAAAAAATTGGAAAAACAAACAAACTAAATTACTAGTTATACTTTAAATTACCAAGTAATAATTTAGTGACTATCATGTTAAAAAAATTCATGAGTTTTCAAATTTGAATTTAAAGATTGTGCTTATAACAAAATATTGTTGTACCTATCAATTAATATAAATTTTCTTGTAATTTGTTATGTTAATAGGCATGCAAACTTGATTGTTTGTTAGCATTGCAAAGGCGGACAAAATGTTAGCCTTACCGTCTGGTTTGAGGATCCTACTTTTTTATAGAGACCTCTTTTAAATTGTAATCGTTTTCTCATAAATATTATTCAATTAGTATTGTTTTTCCTTTCCCATCTCAGGTAACAATTTTTTTTTTACGAGGCTAACTTTTTTTGAAAAGGAAAATACATTATGTGCCATTGTTTATCATACTATATATAAGGTCGGATTTGGAATCTACATGGAAGGCCATGCCCCTTAAGTTAACCAAGTTAGATGGGCCTTTAATCTGCATGGCTCAGTCTGAGATATAAACTACAAGCCCAAAGAATAATTAGATCCACAAACAGGTCTAATTTCTTCTTACTGTTAGTATTAATATTTTAATTAATTAATCACGTAGTTATGCTTATGCCTCACTTCACAACACAAAAACTCCCATAGTAATAATAAAATATATGAAGCAATCGATGGTTGGCATAGTGGTAGCATGAAGTTGCGCTTGGTAGGAAGGTTTGCGGATCGATCCTCCACAACCGCAACTGGGAGGGGCTTAAATACCATAATCCTTGGACCCGTCCCGAATCCGAATTAGTCAGCCCAATGTGGTTCGAAAACCGGATGAAAAACCAAAATAAAAAAATAAAACATATGAAACAATAAGAATAATAACAAGGGAATATATACTTATGATTCACAACTTTCACAGGCTACCGCCCAAAAAACAACTTTACCCTTAAAAGCTTATTAATTTATGAAAAAAAAAAAAAAACACAAATTCTATCAAAATTTGATAGTTTGTCCAAGTGATATGGGGTGTGTCTCGTATGAAAAATTGTTAGAAAAATGTGATATTAAGTAAATGGCATACAAGTGCTTTTTTGGGTGTCTCCTAGTAAAATTGGGATGTTAAGTAGTTCAAATAGAAGAGATTTTAAATGAAGAGAAAATAAACTTTAACACACGAAACTCAGATAATTAAATTAAAAAGTATGACACACCCTCTTGTTGACACATACGAATTGTTCATGTCCATCAGTATCGTAATGGTGGCCCTTTGCTTGACTAAAAGCAACAGTGTACCGTATTAGCTGTACTAAATGGACTCTAAGACTCGAAACTACATAAGCGACTTATAACTCTTAATCAACAGATAAATTGATTTCTTCCCATATTAGTTCAACATAGAAAGGAGAAAACAGTTTCAGTTTTTAGATATACCTCAACAACTAGCACCTCAATCAATATGCTATCTGCCACCATGTCTTACGAAGAGTATGCAGTTTCCTTTTCATGTTTGGTTCAACATATATATTAAATCCCTATTAATCCCCCAACAAAACTACTTCCTAATTAGAAAGTGACTCAAGAAATGGGATCTAGAAGGAACAAGATCAGAACTGAGTAAGAGAAAGATAACCACTAGGAATCACATTAAAGCACTTGTGCATAATTTAGGAATGTCAACTTCAGCTGATTGAGTTTCAGTATATACAGCACGCATCACTGTTACAAATCTATTGAAATACAAAGAAAAGGACAAATAGTACACATTCAATATAGAACATGTATATACTTGGAGAATCAATTTGGCAACAGTAGCATACCGATTTCCCGGCCTAAAGATCTTCTCAACTTGAAAACTACAATAATAAATTATTGTATAACCATAAGGTATTGCAGACTTTCTTGTGAACCCAATTTCCATGATAAATGTTTTATTTTCTATAAGCAAAACTACAAATACAATCCAAGTACATGATGGTTGTTCGCATGAAACACATAAGCTGAAAGCATGGTTTTCTTAGCTAAATTTGAATATGACCAAACACAATCCAGCTGAAACACATAAGCTCAACCAAAATTAATCTGAGCAAAAACAGAGAACACAAATGCAAGTTCAATTTGAGCAAAAGAAAGCAAACCGATATAGAATGACGCCTAAAATTCTAAAAGCGAGATGAAGGAGCCAAGGGTAACTTCATTCACACAGTACTCAGCTATGAACTAGTGGTAATATCATTTGGAGGGACTAATTAACACCTTCGGTTCTAAATGTCAAAACATCCAAAGAAAACAAAAACGAGAGAGCATTACTTCCTCAACGGAACTATGAAGAAGAATAAGACCAAGTTTATAAATTCAGAAAACAATTGGAAGTTTTTAGTCTATTCTTTAAACATTAATGTAGTTACAACCGGGATTAAAGAAGGACAATAAGGCTTTTACCTTTAATTTTATCTGCATTGAGGCTAATTGATACAATAACTGTAGTTGAATTTGTGCTGCTTTCACGCTGATCTAAGAAAAACCAAACTCGTAAACAAATGCTTCAAGAAAAGAACCACAACATTCCATAATACATTTAGCATCAACATACCTTCCCTCCCAGCAACAAAACGGTTAAGGCGAGAATAAAAAACGCCATCAGCATAAGAGATAACCGGGGAGCCAGAATCCGGGGTAAGCAGAACAGGTGAAGCATCTGATACACAACACAAATTAGATAACCTGCAACAGATACAAACTAATCAGAATTTCAAAGCAGCATATATAATAACAAAATCTCGAAAACCTAATGAATCAATGATTGTTTATAAAGCTGTTGATCCTTGTAATTAGCAAAGATGACAATATCTTCCGACGGAGAAGTCTTTAGGAGTGATATCTATTGGCGGCTCCTCTGGTTTTTCAGCTCTTTAACCAGAAAATCGTCTAATCAAAATCAACAAGACTTGATTTGAAAAGTCTATAAAAGGCAACAGATGATGGTAAAAGTTACAAATTTAAATAATGTAAGAGAGCATACCGGGCTTGAGTAAGACAATATTCGAGCAAGAAAAGGCGGACATGGGAGTCAATGGAAGTACCTTGGAGTCTTTTGGAGGTTCCAGAGACTATATCGGTGGTGACGAGGGACTTCCAAGAACCGTAAGGAGCAGTGAGCTTCGGTTCGTCAGGGGTAGCCATGGATTTAGAGCTCCATTCAATCCAAAACTGTTTAATTTTTCTTAAATAAAAAACAAAGCATGTGTTTCGGCTCTAAAGGAGAGCCGAATCATTTGTATATTTGCTTCGGGCTTTTCAAGAAACCGATGCTAAAACTGTGAATATTTGCTTCAGACTTTACAACGGCCGAAGCAAATGATTAAGTTTTTGCTTCGGCTTGAACCGAAGCAAAATATCCCCTTCTGCTTCGGTTTTTAATAAACAGTCGACCCAAATGATGAAACAATTTCTATTTGCTTCGAGCTTAGTGTTGAACCGAAGTACATGAGTCCATTACAAAAAATAAAAACGCTCTTCTCCTTTTTTCGTTCATCTCTCCAATCTCCTTCCAACCCTCCATCTGTATACTCCGGCCACCACTCCTCTCTTCTCTTCACACGTTATATGGTAATTATCTCATCGTACTTTTGCTTTTTTCTTTTTCGTCGTTCTTGGAATTGCCGCAGCTCACTTGAGTCTTGAGTGGCTCGTGAATTTCAATACTATTCCTGATACAGGTTTGTTTGATTCTTAAAGCTAAATTTGTTCGTTTGGATCGATATTGAGTTATGAGGATCAGTAAAAATGAGTTTAAATTTGATGTGAGATAGCACAAATATTAGCAGAATACCGAATAGAGCCACATGAATATGAGCCTGTACTAGTTAATGGTCTCAGGAACATGTTCTTCTCACTAATTACTACTTATTTGCTTCTTGATTATGGAAATCTACAGCAAGCATCTTGGGGAAGATGCCATCGGGGTGCACTTGGAAAGGATGGTCTCCGTAACGGCTCAATTTTAATGGTGAATAGAAAGTACAAAAACCAGCAAGTAATGTTTCTTTTTCTCTTTTTCCACATAAACATATATAGATCTTCGGTCTTGAAAAATCGTTTGAGTATCAAATCAAACCTGATTGGATATTTTATTTTGTTTGAGGTTCTAGGTCAAAGTCGAACCAGTATCCAAACACCTAGTTGATTTAGATTGAGGGAGTGAACACGAAGGGTTTTCTGGTAAAATCAGAAGTCGTATCATACGGATTATGTTATCGTATCTATACACATGCTCACTTTTCAAAGTTGGTTCTGTTTTTATATAGCACTTGTACTAACTAAAATTGAAGCTTTACAGCAAGACCTTGTTATAATATTTTAGTAGAGCCTGTTGTTTTCTGATTATTTGGTGCAAGAGAAGGTTAAGTTTAGAAGTGCAATAATAGGTCTAGCTTAAGTTCTGAATATCCGTAGTAGTGTGTTTTTTTCTAGAATTCGTATACTTGAAGTAAATTTACTGGTTGTTGTGTTGTTCATCTTCCGTATGTTCCAGAGATGGATTGGAAACTCAGACTGGCTTGTTATCAGATTTTTTCTTGATGCTGGTATGAATACTATTCTATTTTATTAGTGGTTAACATTCCTAAACTCAGACTGCCTTTCTCTTAATGCATATATTATATTTTGTATTTTTCCACTCCCTCTGCTATATTCTGTATCTTTATCTGTGTTCATATCTCTTATGTTGAGAACTTCAGATTTCGATTGAGGCATCTAATATATTGAGCCGTCCCACATGTTCGAGTTTGAACCCTAGTAGATCACCAAGTGAGCCTCTTTTTTGGTTTGTGATCGGTGATTTGAGTTAAAATCTCAAATGCTTGTGTTAATGATGGAGTGATTTAGTAGTCGTTTCCTTTATTATTAGGGCATCCAGGGTTAAGAGAAGTTGCTAATAATATTAAAACTAAGTTGGAAATGATGAAGGAGAGAGGTGGATCATAGCCTATATATATGGATTTGGCTTAAAAACTTTGCCAATTGATTTAAAACTCAAATTCTTATCAAAGAAACACAACCGAAAATGCAAATTTAGCTCAATACACATATACACAAAATGCGTAAATATATACATGAATTTGGCTCAAAAACTTCGCCAATTGATTTAACACTCAAATTCTTACCACACAAACACTGCCAAAAAGGCAAATTCAGCTCAATACACATGTACGCAAAATTTGTACATATATACACACATAAACACAAAATCCATACATATATATACACATATACACCAAATGCGTACATCTATATGCCCATACAGTCCTGTTCACCTACACATTAATGTGCATACATATATACATGGATTTGGTCAAAAACTTCGTCTATTGATTTAAAAATTAAATTTTTACCACAAAAACACTACCGAAAAGGCAAATTCAACTCAAACTTCGCCAATTGGTTCAAAACTCAAGTTCTATTGTGACATGATAACAAAAGCCAACTGCTTCAAGTGAGTCAATCAACTAATACCTTAGGTAAATAGCGACCTATACATAATTTTTAAAAGTATACATCCCTTGCTCGTCCAAAAATTATAGCCCTGAAATTCAGTGTATTAAAATGAGGCAAGTACTAGTAGGATTAATAGGATTTTCAGCACCTGAGCAGCATGAATTTAGCGGTCAAAACTTCCTTGATTTAAAACAGTGTGGAAAACATGTATCAGTTTTTTAGTTTTACATTTTGACAACTAGTTAGCCGCTAATAGTTAATTAAGCAAAGTAGAGCATTGTTAGCCCTGAAATCTCAGTTTGTACAAAATCCAAGAAAATCTGAAAAAATAAATACATTTTGAATGGAGTAATAATCTCGTTTAAACCTTTAAACCTAAAAAAATTGTAAAAATAAATAAACTAAATTACGTTAAAATAGAGTAATAATTGAGTGACTATTGTTAAAAAAGCATGAGTTTGCAAATTTGAATTTTAGGATTGTGCTTATAACAACTATCAATTGCTATAAATTTTATTGTAATTTGTTATCTTAATAGGCATGCAAACTTGATTGCTCGTAGCATTACAAACGCGGCCAAAATGCTAGCCTTATTGCCTGGTTTGAGGATCCTACTTTTTTATAGGGACCTCTTTTAAATTGTAATCGTTTTTCTCATAAATATTATTCAATTAGTATTGTTTTTCCTTTCCTATCTCAGGCAATAATTTTTTTAACGAGGCTAGCTTTTTTTTGAAAAGAAAAATACATTATGTGCCATTGTTTATCATGGATTTGGAATCTACATGGAAGCCCATGCCCCTTAAGTTAGCCAAGTTCTGCATGGCTCAGTCTGAGATATAAACTACAAGCCCAAAGAATAATTAGATCCACAAACAGGTCTAATCACTTGTTACTGTTATTATTAATATTTTAATTAATTAATCAAGTAGGTATGCTTATGCCTCACTTCACAACACAAAAATTTCCATAGTAATAATAAAATAAAATAAAACAATAAGAATATTAACAAGGCAATATATACTTATGACTCGCAACTTTCACAGGCTAAAAACATCTTTACCCTTGCAAGCTTATTAGTTTATGAAAAAAATAAAAAATTATATTAAAATTTGATAGTTTGTCCAAGTGATGGGGTGTGTCTCATATGAAAAATTGTTAGAAAAATGTGATATTAAGTAAATGGCATACAAGTGCTTTTTTGGGTGTCCCCTAGAAAAATTGAAATGTATTTATCAATTCACATTTTTTAAGTTAAATTATTTAAAGCATTTTTAGCGGTTAATTAATATCTACTCTTCAATAGTGAAACGATAAGAAATATCATCGGAGAAACTAATAATCTATTGTTCTTAAGAACCAAAGTTTTCAAGCTAGAGAACATATTGTAGTAGTTTAAAGAGAAGAGATTTTAAATGAAGAGAAAATAAACTTTAACACACGAACGATTCAGATAATTAAATTAAAATGTACTATAATACACCCTCTTGTTAACACATACGAGTTGTCCATGTTCATCAGTATTGTAATGGTGGCCCTTTGCTTGACTAAAAGCAATAACATACTCCCTCCGGTCCATATTATTTGTCACATTTGAAGAAAAAGTCTTGTTCCATATTATTTGTCATGTTATGTTTCCAATGTAAACTTTTCCCACTTTACCCATATTATTTGTATGTTAGCTTTCCAATGTAAATTTTTCCCTCTTAATTAATAAGGGTATTCTAGTCCAATTTACATATATTTAATGCAAACCAATCATTTCCTTAATACTCGTGATTTAGTCAAATGCGACAAATAATATGGACCGGAGGGAGTACCATATTAGTTGTACTAAATGGACCCTAAGACTCAAAACTACATAAGTGACTTATAACTCTTAATCAAGAAAGAAATTGATTCATTAATGGAGTTTACGGGTAATATACATAAATGGGAAGCATTTCCCATAAAATGAGGTAACAATTAAAAAATACTCCACCTTAGACGGCGGGAGTTGTTGCACTACGCGGCGGCGAGCGGCACCACTTTGGAGTTTGGACTTTAAAATTAAAGGTGCATAAAATTCCCACTATAGAATAGAATGTGGATATTTGAACTCTTCTTCTTTTCTTCAACAATAATGCTAATGATAATAAATGTTAGTCAAACCTCTTTAATGGAATCTTTGTATTAAAATATTTTATTCATTTAAACTTTAAAGTTATGCATTTATACATGAAATTGACACACACACACACAAAAAAGTGTCATAAGTACGTGGATGGTTGCCATTTTACATGAATGCAACTTTAAGTTTTTATTAATAATTCTAAGTGTCTTTCACATTTTTGCAAATAATAGATTGTAATTTGCTTTTGAATAATAAAAGAGAGTAAGTCACTTTATTTGCATAACTAAACAAATGATTGATTTTATTGACGTAAAAGAGGACAATTTTGTCCATGTAAAAATTAAGTTCAAATGTTAAGAAATTTATACTGAACTAAAAATGTCTTATTTCACATTAACAAAATCGATTAATTTCTTTAATTTTACAAAAATCAAAAGAACATGACTTTATTTACTTTAGAATATTACAATTCTTTATTTACAAAAAGACAAGAAAGAGTAAACAATCTTTTTTTATATACTATATAGTTCTCTTGTTAATCTCAATCAATCAACAGCCGGAAGAGAATATAATTAATTATATTCCTTGAATTTGATTGGCAAACCATCTCAAATTCTGAGTCTTCCGCCTGATTTTCTCAACAGAAAATATCAAAATATCAATAGTTTCCTACCAGAAAAAAACTCTTGCTTTCACATCAACACCTACCCTTTTGCTCATCATCATCATCACTGTTAATCTCAAGTGGGTATCTCCTTATATGGACTAATTCAGTCCTAGTCAATCTCTAAATCACCTTATAAGAATAAAGTTATTATCTTTGAGCTTATTCTTCAACTGGGTTCATCTCAATTTTTCAGCTTGGGTTTGTTTGGATTGAAGAGGTGGGAAAGATGGTGGATTTTAAGAAATTTTGGACTAAGAAGACATTGATTGGTCTTGGGTTGGGGCAGTTTCTGTCTTTGCTTATCACTTCTACTGGTTTTACTACTAATGAACTCGTTAAAAGAGGTAATTCTATCTTTCTTGTTATTTATAGGTGAAGTATTTTATGTGTTTTTTTTTTATTTCTGAGAATTCTATTTCTGTAACTGATGTTATATTGGTGAAGTTAGCTTCTTTGATGTATGATAATGATGGTTGCTAATGTAATGACCGTCCGGGGAGGGTGAAGCCGGGGTGGGAAGCCCTGTCGCTACGAGGGCGTGAATGGACTGAATCCCACGTTGGAAATAGAGAATAGAGGAGAGAGGAGAGAGGGGGAGATCTGGGTTATATGTTGGATGTCGATACAATATATGTATGACGCGTTTTAAAAGTGGTGTGTCCTAATGGTGATGGATTTAGACAGAGCGGACAATATGTAGATGGTATTGGGTACGACCGTATGGGTGTTACAGTACAGCTGTTTCTTGTGGATGCATAATAGTCTGATGAACTTTAGTTTCTCGTTTCGATTGATTGGAATTTATTGCTGGATTTTCATATAAGTTCATCACTTTGGGATTTTCTTTTTGTTATATTGCTAAATTTGGGTAATTGATAATGCCTCCTCTCAATTTTGGTTTACTTTCTTAATGTTCAATGAACTTTGACTTTTACTAGCATAGAATAGAAGTCCGTTGACCCTTTATAACAGGTGACCTCCATTATTGTAGAGCCGACGGAAATGATATTTTAAGCTAAATTTGATTAATGAACCTTTTGGTTTCGAGGTTTTTAGATATCGTTAGAAGTGATTGTTTAGATGGAGAAAGCTCTGAAAATGGTGATTTGAATGCAGGAATTAATGCACCAACTTCTCAGTCTCTTCTTAACTACATGCTCTTGGGCATTGTTTATGGAAGTATTATGCTTTACCGGTGGAAAGCACTTAAGGTATGTCATTCTTTTCTAATGTGACTGTGCTTTTCTTTTAGCTACTTGTATTTTCATAGTATCTGACTTTACCGTTACTAACATTACAACCACTTAACTTCAAAATTCAACATAAAAGTCACAAACTTTGCGTTTTACTGGCATAAAAGTCACTCAATCTTGACTACTCTAATAGCAGGTGGCTATCGATTACAGGGCTGATGTAAATGATATCTAAGCAACTTTATTGTTTGAACGCTTTGGATTTCAAGTCATTTTCATGTTGCTTGGTTAGGAGAAAGAGAAAGTGACTGTTTAGATAAAAGAAGTTCCGAAAATTGTGATTTGGAACATCGAAAACATGGTTCAAAGGTTAAATGTCGTTCTAAAGAATTTTGACTCTTGAACTTTTCCACTTTGAAATTGTCAAACGGTCATTCGAAGCCGTTAAGTTCTAGTTGGATGTCCATAATGTTAGCATCATCAAATTTGAGTGACCATGTGTGTAACTTTCGCATTTCATGTGAAGATATTTTTTCCATATGAACAATGGTTCTGATCATGTGATGTTAATTAGCCTGAATTTTAACTTTCTTTTCTTAATCTTTTTTCAAGTAATACATACTCCCTTTCTGGAACTTTTGCAGGCAAAATGGTACTACTATGTAATTCTTGCATTAGTAGATGTAGAGGCAAATTTTCTGGGTAAGTGTCTCATGGTCATCTTCTTCCCGAGCTGTATTTTTGGATGTATAGACCACCTGATTCTTACTCTATTGTTTTCGCCTTTAGCTACACAATAAATTTCTTTTTATGCTTATTATCCTTGAATGCAGACAATTCTGATTTTTAAAATAGTTCGAGTTCTACGCTAACAAATTATATTCATTCCATTGCAGTGGTGAAGGCTTATCAGTATACATCTCTAACAAGTGTGATGCTGCTGGACTGTTGGTCAATTCCATGTGTCCTGTTTCTTACATGGCTATTCTTGCACACCAAGTATAGATTTAAGAAGATCGCTGGAGTAGCTATTTGTCTTGCTGGACTCGTTATGGTTGTTTTTTCAGATGTCCATTCATCTGATCGAGCAGGTAACATTATTTTGTTGAAGCGTGTTCTGTAAATTGTTTCTTTGCTAATAGAGCACAGAAATAGTAATTGAATTGGAAAGAGAATGCAATGTGTTTGGAACTTTTCTTAATTGGAATTCGAAGTTTGGGAAGGCTGTTGAGTACTTTGTTTATGATGTAATGTTGGTTATGTTAATGGTGTTTTTCCTTGCAGCAAGTGGGAGCAATCCACTTAAAGGAGATATTCTTGTTATCGCTGGTGCAACGCTATATGCTGTTAGTAACGTCAGTGAGGTAATCTAATTCGCATAGAAATTTCGTGCCATGTTGGTCTTCCTTTATCTTGGCAGGCTGCTGCTCTTCTCTTTATTGGGAAGGGTTTCTTCTTCTTCCTAAACTCGGGTGTACCGCTTCCTGACATGATAACAAGATTTACAGAGACAACCCGCTTGACATTATCATCGTGCAGGAGTTTCTTGTGAAGAATGCAGATCGAGTTGAACTTATGGCGCTGCTGGGCCTTTTTGGAGCAATCATTAGTGGGATTCAAATGTATCCTTTTCACAGCATTTAATTGCTAATAATCATCAGCTCTTCGAGTAAGGAAAATAGCTTTCTTCTTATTCTACGAATGGTGATCCATTCTTGTACCAGTGAGGGGTTGAAATATTGTTGTTTCGTATTACATTATTGTGCCCCTTAATAATATCTTCACAGAGCCATTCTTGAACGCGGTGAGCTTAAATCTATTCAGTGGTCAGCTGGAGCAGTAAGTTCCTTTTTTCATTGTACTTTTCTAAATGCTTATTGTAGGAGTAAAATTTGAAGATTTATATCGTGATCATACTTACTTTTTCAGGCACTTCCATTTGTTGGATTTGCAGTGGCAATGTTTCTGTTTTACTCAACTGTCCCTGTATTGCTTAAGGTATGGATTTAAGTTACCGAAAGCTGAGTCGAATAGATTTTATAACAAACATTTGTTGTGAGTTTCTCATTGAAGTATTTCAACTCTTCTGTTTGCAGCTTAGTGGTTCAACCATGCTCAACCTGTCACTGCTAACATCGGACATGTGGTCCGTCTTAATTCGCATCTTTGCTTACCATGAAAAGGTCTGTTAACTAACTCTATACTTAATGCAATATTTAAAGTACGTACCATTTTGATAACTGGAATTTCCTTCTTTCGATATTCTTTTTCAGGTTGATTGGATGTACTATGTAGCATTTGCTGGTGTTGTTGTTGGTCTGATCATTTATTCAGTGTACGTAATTTAGCAGAGTTCTTAGTGGTTTGCCTTGTTTCTTGAAATTAGAATGATCTTAACTGTTCACGGTGTTTGCTTTGACTTACAGGGGTGATAAGGAAGAGGGTCGGCGTGAAGGTGATGAAGAGGCTGATGAGAAGTGCAAACATATTGATGAGGAGGGGGCTGTTTCTGCAAACAACAGCTATAGAACTTTAGCTGGGACCCCGAAACCAGGGGATAATAAGAAGCAAGACCCCGCTAAAGCTAGCACAAGTATTTCAGAGAGCCAAGAGAATGAAAACACAAACTTGGAAAGAAATGAACAAGTCCAAAATTCATGATACATAATCTGCAATGGAGAGCATTCATTTGTTTGCTGCTACTGCAAAATTGGCGGAGCAGCAGCTCGTATACAATGTCAAATTGCACAGAAAAAGAAAAAAATAATCAGAAAAATAAGATCATAGAGCAGATTTTAGGATTATTAATTTCGATCAATAGGGCATAACTTTGATGTTGTTTTGAATGTTTGGTAAACTTTAGGGTTTAGTTAATGAGAACTTTGTTTCTAATTGCATATCACTTTAGATAAGTTTGCAGAGCTAATGACATAGTCAAGGAGCCGATCGCCTAGTACCGTACTCCGAGTTTAAAAAGATTACATAATAGTAAAATCCGATTGAAAAGGACCAAACTCTACCAATAGATGAAAATCATTGAACATTTACAAATAGCATGGATCTTTGTTTTCTGCAATTCTGAGTTCTTCATAGCCATTTGAATCTCTTTGGCTGTGGCTCCTCATCATGTTCTGCAAACTTGTCTCGGTTCCGCTTAGAAGAAGTTTCAGTTTCTTCTACTGGTTTATCAAAACCAAGTAAACCATCAACATCTTGTGCATACACCAGGCGAGCCGCACACTTCTTTACTTGCACATTCCAACTAGATGACCAATGAGTACTGAACGAAAATTTAATATGATTCTGCACATTCCGGAAATTGGTCCTGCGAAAAGCATGGCTTGGCATATACACAATCCATAGATGATCTGATCCTACTTGTGTCGAGTTTCGGGCTAAGTTGCATAACTGACCTTCATTTTCTGCAAATGAGCATTTCATACTGCAAGTTATGAATGGAAGACCTTCCAGTCTTTTGATCGGGTTAGGACATGGATGGTGATTAAGTACTGCACAAACTGCAAATCCCAAGAATGTGTTATCATACCAATCTGGAGATAAATCTATTCCAACTGTACTTCCTTCGTTTTCGTGGCTGAACCATTTTGGAATTCGGTTTCCAGGAATCCGAACATCGAACTTTTCGCTGGATTTCGGAACTCCTTGAAGGTATGCTTTGAGCCAGGACATTACCAATCTGCTGCAATCATGATTCTTCGCCAATCTGTAGCAGTTAAAGAGAGTGAATATCGAACATTTTGAAGCGCATTGCTTCACTGGATTCGGGAAAACTTGGAGTTCGACACAGTCTTCTGCTTCTACTGATAGCAAACTTGGTGGAAGCTGAGGCAAAGATTGAAGCTTTTTGCAGCACATCAAGTAAAGGTGTTCAAGATTCGAGAGTTGGGTTATGCTTTCGGGAAGACTCACAAATCCATTGCCACTTAAATCTAACCTTTTTAAAGAAGATAAAGAACCAATGTCTCCGGGAACTGCTCCATCCAACAGATTACAGTTGCTGAGATTTAGTTTTGTTAAGGAACATAAACTTGACAAAGAAGGGAGAGACAAACAAAGAGCATTTGAACTTTTCCTCGGAAAAAGAAAGTAAACTAATGAACTCCAAGGTTTCGTTGATTGCTCTTCTTCGAATCCACGAGCACAGTCTTGAAAAGATAATGTTTTGAGATTCTTTAACAAGACAATGGAAGACGGAGGATTGGTTACTGCAGTTCCACTGAGATCAAGAATCTCCAATCTTTCCACATTTCCTAACTTTTCTGGCAGCTTTTCAAGCTTTAGGCATCCATGGAGGTCGAGCGTGTTAAGTGATGTGAATCCACAAATGCAATCAGGAATACTTGTTAGATTTTTGCAGTCATTCAAGCTCAGAATGGTGAGACGGGTAAGGTATTGAATAGACAATGGAAGTTGCTCGATAGCTGTCCCATCTAAGACCAGTTCAGACAAGTTTCTCATGGTTTCCTTAACCTCTGGAAAGTTGTTGAGCTTTGTACAGCCAGAAAGATTAAGGATCTGGAGATTTTCCATGTCGATGCTTCTTGGAAACCCGGAAAGACGTTCACAGCCTTTCAAGTTGATGACTTTTAGCCCCTTGAAATGCCAGATTGATGGATGAACTTCCACTAGATTTATACAACCTTCAAGATTAAGTTCCTCAAGATTCGGAGTTAGCCTAAAATCTGGGCTTTTGATCAGGTTTTCGGAATGGCTGAGATTGATAAATCTTAACCTGTTAAAAGTCTGTAATCCGGTGAACGGAAAAAGATTACATCTTTCAGAAATTGAATTTCGTTTAAAGACTGAAAAATGAAATGAAAGTCAATAAAATGTCGGTCTTACTCGATTATTGTTCCATAGTTGTTTTAGGTGACTCCAACTCAAGTCAAGTGCTACAATGTTATCCAGTTTGAAGCCTAATGGCAACGACTTCAACGGGTACTTATGCCATTCGAGGACTCGTAACTCGCTCGATAGAAATTCGAGACCTTCTGGAAGCTGAAGATTTGAGATCTTAAGCATTCTCAACTTGTTCATCTTCAAGAATGCTTTAGCACTCAAAGTGACCTCCTTTTGTTCCCTTGATTTGCAAGCTATCACTTCAATTGCTTCTGTTCCCTGAAAATGAAACGTAAATTCGATCAATAGTTCGAGATTTATCAAACATCATTTAAATATGCTGCACACAATAGAAATCAAACTCGAAACAGAACTTCCACTTACCATATCAGTAGCTAAGACATGATAAACATCTTTATCAAGCCATAGTCTGCTGTGTTTTCCGGGTTCATCAAGGGCTTCTTTTCGGACAATGTTTTCGGCCATTTCTTGCAACAAATCATGCATCCAAATTATGTTTTTGTTCCCTACTGTTATAAGAGATTTTTCAATTAGTACACTAATCCCAATAGTGGGATGAAAACCACAACTATCTAGTACTTTTACCACATAATCTCTCTTCATCCCTTTCAAGAAACAAGCAATATCAAGAAAGATTTTCTTCTCGGTTTGCTTCAACCCATCATAACTTATCTCGAGCCGATCAAGAATCTCCTTTTCGGAGTCTTCTTTCAGTCTTTCTATCGCGCTTTTCCACTCCTCAACGCTTCTTCCAAACAGAAAACTCCCAAGAACTTCAAGAGCTAATGGAAGGCCAGTAGCATACAACACAACCATCTTTGCTAACTCGAAATACTCGTCTTTCGGATGAACATTCTTGAACGCTTTCAAGCTAAAAAGGCGAAAAGCATCCACTAAATTCAACCCTTCCATCTTATACATACTATCAACTTCATGTCTAACAAGCAAATGAACATCTCTTGTAGTTATAATGATTCTACTCCCCAAACCAAACCATTCCCGCTCGCCTATAAGACAGTCTAATTGGTTTGACTTATCAGCATCATCGAGAACGATAAGGACTTTCTTTCGACGTAATCTATTGCTTATCATGTTGATTCCTTTATAAATATCCCAAATTTTTATGTTAGTTTCTAGCAATGTTTCATTGAGAAGTTGTTCTTGGAGAGTGATTACACCTTTCGTTTCGGAAACTTCTCTAACATTTGCAAGAAAGCAACTAGTGTGAAATTCGTGCGAAATCTTGTTAAAAATTACTCTAGCTATGGTTGTTTTTCCTATTCCTCCCATTCCATGGATTCCTAAAATGTGAATCTTTTTATCTGATTTTAGATCTAAGTGTAGATTCAGATTCTCTATGTGAGAATCTATTCCAACAAGATTCTTTGGAGAAGTTGAGGATGTAGTGTTTGTTCTAGTGAATATCTCTTGAACTATCTCTTGTATCAATTCTGCTTCATGCCTGCAAAGTATGATCAAGAATTAGTTAGTTTTTCCATTAAGTTTCTCGAATATGGATAGGACTGCAAATGGGACGGACGGGGATGCGAAATCCCCATCTCCGAGGGGATTCTCATTCTCCGTTTTTAAAATGCTAACTGTATTACGACGGAAAAGTCATACTTTCATTTTCGGTTATTGACACAAAAAATATTTCATGTTAGTTTCATATCAATTCAAGAAGCTTAAAGCACTTTAATCCCTAGCGTACAGGAAAATGTTCGTGATTGCCTCTAACATGTTATTTTGTAACATTTACACCCTAAAAAAACGTTGGTCTTTGTCCCATGATCTAACACTTTTTGACATTGACCTCGTAATGTATAACAATTTAGTCAATTTTAGACAGAAATTAGCACGTACATTAATTAAAAGATTTATTAAATAAATGTTTGAGTTTGATGATTACTAAGTGGACACTATTTATTATAAAGTTTCATCGATGTTTCTAATTCTCCTCGTTTTTATATAATATTACACACACAATATCATATATTTCCCTCAATATTAGTAAAAAGATTTAAAGATAGACAAATTTATTACCTATCTTGTAAATCCCATCCAGATAAATTTGCAACTTCTTTCAAAGCAGTCCTCCAATTCTTCACTCTTTCTGAATCCACCCCATAATCTTTCTCATGTTTATCAAAATCATCCTGAAAGTTCCCTCTCAATTTTCTAACATCAGAAGGATTCACATGATAGAACACAGGAAAAACTTGAACTCCAAGATTGTTCATCATGCAATCAAGAATCTTGACAAGTTCATCTAAACACCAAGAAGAAGAAGCATAGTTTCTTGAAATAACAACAACTGCAAATCTTGATTCTTCAATGGCTTCCAAAAGTTGTGGAGATATGAATTCTCCTCTAGCAAGAGTTGTTTCGTCTCGGAAAGCAATTATACCTTTCTGATCTAAAGCTGCATAGAGATGATCTGTGAAACTTTTTCGGGTGTCTTCGCCTCGAAAACTTATGAAAACATCATATTTCCGTGGAAAGGTTGAAGAAGATGAAGATGAAGAAGAAGCCATAGAATTTTTTTATTTTTTTTTATCTTGTTGTTTGATTCTTGAACATGATCAAGTGTTGTTTATAATTTTGTATGTCTTGGAAGCAAACAAAACTGCCTTGGATGAAGCTTCGTATGTATTAGGATCGAGAATCTAGCTAATGTATATAAGTTAGATGTAGCTATCAGTCCAAAATGGATGTCGCCTCGATAAGAAGACATGAGCAAAGAGTAATCCTAATATCGGTAAATTATGAATCTAATATTTTAAAGCCATGAGGCACATTGTTTTAAAGCCATGAGCCCAACATGTTGAAATTGGGCCACGGCGAAACAATTATGAAACGAAATGTTGTTTTCGAATCTCATTCGAAACTGGTAGGGAATATATTTAAGCTAGGAGTCTTGATATAAAAGTATCATGTTCTTCTTAAAAATCATGAACTTTACTCGATCCAAAATGTTCGACAAAATAATGGACTTTGATAAGTTCAATTTGTTTGACAACAAGCTAACAACGTGACTCATGTTTTTTCTCATTTAGCTCGCTCTCATTGTTGTCCTACGCTTCATTTGTGCATCGTCTTGAGGCTCATTAATAAAACTCTTTTTTCTTCTAAAGAAAATAAAATATACATGTAGGTCAAATCAGTTCTTTGTAAATTAAATGTTTGTCATTGCAAGTAATTACATTGGAAACTGTATTGCCATAAAATTAATTTATATTAATATCGAGTCGAGACAAATGCATACAACAATTTAAATTAAACTTTATCCCTTTAGTGAAATTATTATCACATTTCCACATGATTGATAATTCACATTATTGTATAACTTGCTAAACTCCTAACTATTTCTCATAATCTAACCTTGGATAATAATTAAACTTTACATTATTCTAAATATAATAAATGAACTCAGAATATTATTACCTATAAGAAAACATATCATCAGTTACATCAGAAATAGAAAAAAAAAAAAACAAAAAAATTAATTAACCAAGCTGATCCTTAATCAGGGCAGTTAATTTCCTTATTGATATTGTTACAGCTACAGTATTAGAAGGACTTGGAGGACTCCCTGAGGTTATCACCATCATCACTTCTGAATTTCTTTCGTCGAGATCGCGGAAACAATAGCTGGTTAATCTGTTTTTCTGCTGCACCCTCGGACGTAGCCTGCATGAACATAAACATACATGTTTTCTTATCGGAGATAGATATAGTAGATAGATAAATGAAGTTTTGGAGCTTATTTCGAAAGAGAACTAAACTAGGACTTTGTTGTCCATATCAGAAAATCAATTGCTTGTTAAGGAAATATTTCGAGCATACCCGGGTTTTGAAGGGAAAGCGATGAGTTCGTACTTCCACTCCGGTGGAGATTCTGACATCTATGCCAAGGCTATCGACGCCTATCAGATTAGCTGCCTGCAAGGATTCGGAAAGTAGCTTATCAAATATGCAAACATTTTACTCTATGAGAACTTTGTGATTTGAACTTCCTTTCCAGTGAACTTCCTAATCGACCTCGAATGGAACTTTTGAGTGTCCTGAAACTTATCCGCGCAAATTCCCACACTTTCCTTTGATGTCTTCTAGTACATTTTCGAGCTCTTTTGTGTATCTAACACAAAGTGGTTTGATCTGAAATAAATTCCCGGTTTCAAATATTTCCAATTGACTTAGAATTTTGAGTCTTTCTCAACAGATGAGAACATCATGCGTACGAGATGTGTTTTCTTGCTTTCATGTCAAACCATATCAACCAGTAAAATAATTTGCCTACATAAACAAGTTAAGGATTGAAAATAAAAACACGAAACAGAATTATGAATGATGAACTATTACCTCAGCATAGAGACCCTTTTTCTTACAAAGAGCTTTTAGTGCCGCGTTGCACCTGATTCCTTTCTCGCTAAAGTGCTTAAGAATTGCACGAGTAGAGTGTACAAGGAAATCAGGCTCAGCATCTTGAAAATCTTTCAAACCAATTGCAGTCTATAGAGCACAAACAAATGCAGAATCACAACCAATAATAACTCGTTTTTAATTATAAGGATAAATGAATTTCATGATGGTGACAAAATAATTGCGATTATTAGAACTCAGAATAACATAATAAACATGCCTGAATGCCATAAACTGAGAATAGCTCTATCCTCATGACCTCCAACCTGTAAAGTGTTGAGCTTGGGTTGCTTCCATAACTTTTCGAGCCAAAGTCCAACATTTCATCGTCTAAACAAGTAAAAATTAAATGTCAAACAGTGAAGATAGCATTTGCACTAATCCGACTAGAACGACTTGGTTAACTAAGTTCACTAAAATCTTTCAAAAGCACAAGCATAATCAGATACACACCTTTCCAGTCTGAACTGTAGCCCACACCACTGTCTTCAATCTGAAATAATCGTCTCAAGTATGATTCCTCATCGGCAAAAGCAGGTCTTAAGCAACCTACAATAGAAACACCATTTGACGGATGGTTCATCTTTTCATTATATTCCATCTCAATTGCCTACAAGAGCAAGACTTCAACACATTAAAAATAATAAATGACAAGAAGGAAGAGAAATTTGCACATTATCCAAGGGAAACCGATACATTGATTGAGCAGCACATTGAACAGAAATCAAAGCAACGACTTTATGAAGATCGAACCTCCAATTAATGATGGGGTAGATAGTTATTCAAATTAAGAATGCACAACTTCCACAACATGATAGAATCTTCTATAAAGTCCAAATGACCATTTAACAGTGTAAATACTGATTGACCATGAAATTTGCAGGTAAATCACAATCCTCTGTTTAGAAGCCAATGCCATCATGCTAGCAACACCAAATTTGAAGGATCGTGAGCACAATTATCCATGTGATTTACTGGAAATTCACGTGGTCAAACGGTATTTACACTGGCCAACAATCATTTAGAGTTTTATGTTAATATATGTCAAAGTTCAGGGCTTTTATGTTCGGTTTTGAAGTTCAGGTGTCCTTAATGCTAAAGTTTAAGGGGGAGCATAGGTGTATTTTACACAAATATCCATATTAGTTAATTATCTAAAACACTCGAATGGAAACAAAGATCACCTTTGTCAAGCACTTGGAAAAATAAATAGGATGAAGCCAACTGGAACTATCAGGCATTCCCCAATCAACCGGAATATCAGGTGCTTCAGATTCCATTACCTAGTGACAAGTTACACAGAATTATTATGCAAATTTAGTAAAATGAATATAAAGTACAGTTCAGAAATGATCAGAAATAGTTACGGACCTCAAAATAGTCATCATCGAAAGGAAAGTCATCGATACCACCAATGTCGAAAACGTTATACTCATCGGCTACCCTTTTATTCTGATACATTGGAATATCCATCGCAATCAATGCATTCTGAAAGGCGTCATGATAATTAGAAGGGCACCTCTTGTTCAAGCAACTCAAAGCTAAAAGAGGGACAACGCCAAATGGTATACATATCCAATATCAGAGTAACGAAATTATGAGAAGTCAATTCGTAACCTAACAAAATAAGACCTAAATGAAATCAAAACTAAAAAGTTCAAGATTTAAAGTTGCTTAAATATCAATTCGTTCAGCTCTACAATAGAGTGTTACTTGCTAGTAGGAGTGGTCAAAGGTTAAAGGACTTCAATGTTAGTAGCAGGCAAAGTTGAGTGACTTTTATATCTGGTTTTGTAGTTAGAGTGGCCACAAGTAGCCGTGTGTATAATTTACCCTAAAAAATTAAGTTGTTAATGAAGCTAATGACATATAGAAACTAGAAACACCAGAGAAAACTAGAGAAGGATACCAAAAAATGAAACTACCATCTAGCATCACTATTGAACTTTTACTTTTATTATTACATGAACCATCTGCCTTCTGAACTTCTAAAAGTTAGGGTTTTCTGACATAAAAATCTCCGAAACATGCAGTCCTGCAACTTGCACAACCATGGTGCCAAGATGTATCATTTCAGGCACTGATAAACATTTGAGAAGAAAATATGTTCGTACCACAGGGTTACTTGCTCCAGGATCTTCTAACAAGTTTTTATCCTCAAAAATCTCAAAAAATATATCTGAAAGGACAAAAGAAAATCAAATAATCAAGTCAAGTCAAAGTTAATATCACTAAACATCATCCTGCATACACATTACAGCTTGAACAGACCTCCATAATCATCAATAACATACTGAAACTCTGCCCATGAAATTTGTTCGTGTGGTTCGCAGTGCACCGACCCGGGAAACACCAGCAAAGCGCTGTTATTAGCCTAAGACAACACAAAGTACACGACCAGGCAAAAAAAAAATCATATTATTGCTTCTAAAGTATGTCAGAAAATTTCAGTTTTATGAACATCAATATATTGGCGAAGTACTCACCTCGAGAGCTGTCCTTGCTATTTCAGCAGAAGTGAGCTGAGTTTCTCGAACATTTCTGTTGACTTTAACTTCCTCAAGAGGATGATATTGGTGTCTAGAATAACTAGATGAATCTGGAACAGAATCAGAATAATCAGCAGCCACTGAGACTTTCCACAAGGAGTGATCATGTCCCACAGATGACCAATGAAATTGTGTTGATCCAAAATAAGGATTTTTGTACCTGAAGTTAAAATATTAGACAATCCACTTCCTATCAGTAGCAAGCAATTCTGAAAATAGAATGTACCTTATGGAATTATCAGGAGTTTTGCGATTATCGATAGGAGATTTGAACCAGGAACTTGTGGCTCCATTAGATTCTGAGCAACAAAGCACATCGGTGTAGCAGGATTGACAAATATGACCTGAAAACAAGTTTGTGAGAATTGGTTAGACAAAAAGATAAGACATTTGGAATTAAGTGTTCCTATATAAGGAGGAGAAGATGCACTTAGTAGATAACGAACGGTTAGGCTACGCCAAGTTCACACATCAACCATCATGCATAATTGCGTGAATTTGCTGTTATACTTGAGAAAAGTATAACAACAATATGATAACGGTCCTCTGAAACACAAAATTGAAACTCACACTTGGAAAATTTCACAGAGATAACACTGCTGAGTCTCCTTCCACCATTCAATTCCAGAAAAAGTGAACTTAAATTCAAAGGCAAAAACTGATTTCATGGGCACAGCTTCAAACAAAATCACTTAAAGAAAATCAATTCATTTGAGCTATTATATGATTTACAATTCTAGCGAATTAGCTTGTTTTACGAAGAAAGTGATCGAATTCTTCCCTCTCTTTTTCCTTTCTAACAATAAATTTTTGAGAATAGTATCCAATTCCTTCAAAATCCATTTAAATGAGGGTTTCCAAACAGCATTTATTCAGAATTCCACCATAAAGTGTCAACTATTCCTTGGTTTGATATAGCAACCTGGATTTCAATCAATGCCTTTCAAAGCTAATAAAATACTAACAAGTCGAAAATCCAATTAACGAGCTCCTAACCGTATTATGAAATCGTGGGGCTCTTTCTTAACGAGCTCAAGGAAGACTAATAAGCATTCTTTCCTAGAAGATTTTAAGCTACAAGGTCCCATAACTAGATCCCAAACCGGTGTCACGACAAAGGTTCCTGATCGTGGAGTTCTCTCTTAACGAGAACCTAACTGTATTACGAGACCATAGGTAACGGAAGGAAGACTAATAAGCATTCTTTCCTAAGAAGTTTTAAAGCTAAAATGTCCCATAGACAGATCCCGAACCCGTGTTCATAACAAGGTTCCTCTCAAACATGCAATTGGTTTCCCCAATCAAACTTCATTCTATAATTAAATAATTCATGCCTAAACAAAAAGAATCAGACAATCCCATTAAAATGGAAAAGAAGTTATGAGCAATAACTACAAATTCCTATTTCTAACATCAACAATTTCAACCAAATCTCCCAATTTAAGCATGAAAGTCGATCCCTTTTCTCATCAACCAGTAAGAAACCACACAAATCACCAAAAGGGTACCCTCCAATAGCAACAAGAACAAAAGGGTATTCAAATATCAACAAAATCTCCCAACTTAAGCATCAAAGTCGATCCCTTTCTCATCAACCACTAAGAAATCACACAAATCACCAAAAGGGCATCCTCCAATAGCAACAAAAACAAAAGGTTATTGAACAAATGCTCGAAAAACAACACAAAGCATGATTTTGAAGGGAGAAATTACCAATGGAGAGTGAAGCAGCAAGCGCGATCACCATGAGAGAAAGATTGAATTTTTACAAAATTGGGTATGGAAAAAGGAAGAAGAGAGATGCGGAGAATATTTTATATGATAGTGATGGTGATTGTGATTGTGTGCGAGTGTTTGTTTGTGAAATTGGGCCACCAAAAAAAATCTGTGTCAGAAAACACAGAAGAGAAGTGAGATGAGCTCAGAAGTGTTTGTTTTGTTTAACTGAAACTCAAATCTTATGTTGCTTTTACTTCTGATTTTTGGAACCACTAAATTTATTTTCTTTTGTCTTTTTCCTTTTTTAAGAAAAATAAAATTAGTTTTATATATTTTGTAATTTGTAGCCACAATTGAAAAGCATTTTTTTATGCCTTGATTCCATTTATATTCTTTGTTTGTGAGTTAGGAGAATCACAATGGGTTGGTTTTAGATATTTGATGAAAGGAAAAGAAAATTAAGGTATTTTTGGTTGATTTTGTTTTGGAAAAAAAAAATTGTAATTGTTAATGATTTCAGTAGAAATACATAAACTATTGCATTTTTATTTCACCAATTAGTCTAAATATAGTCTTTTTTTTATAGAACCTATTAGTCTAAATATTAATCAATTAAGATTGATTTTAATTGTTAAAGACTCCAAATCGTTTAAACTATATATCAAGTTTTAGCTTATACAAATAAAAATTAACTAGAGATGATCTACTTAAATAATGTCTAACAAATCTCGAACTAAAGAGTAAAATATTATTTTAAAAAATCTATATATATGTATAAGAAATTGTTTACATCACTATTATTTTGTCATGATAAGTTTATTTTAATTTGGTAATTTGTTGTTGTTGCTCATAATATCCATCGTATCCAACGAATCGGACTTTAATATAAGAAAAATGTCATTAACCTCGAGTTGTGTAAAGTCAACGAAAAAGCCAAAACTTAATATTTATATATATTTGCAAGTGAGTTGTTAACTTTTATCATCAAAATATATATGCTTTGAAGTAGGTTTTAGAAGATTAATGTGTTATACCTCCTATATGCATGCAATAAGGGATCATTTGCTTGATAATATTTATGGATTAGTCCAAGCAGACCTAGTTTCTTTTCTTTTATTTTTTTTGCTTTTCGTGTCTTCCAGGCTTTTTAATAGACTTATTATTTTTCAAATTGGAGCCAAGCTTGCTTGAATTGATAGTAGAATGTGTTTTGTATTTTCTTATGTAAGCTCATTAGATTCAGCCCAATCTCGGCCACTTACATGATTAGTTATTATTATATATTTTTTTCTCTCCCAAAATGACTAACAACTTATATCTATCAAAAAAACTTATATTTATCAATTCCAACCAAAAACTCAATCAACATAAACCATGTATAACACTTGTCATATATTTATTACACATATTGTCATATATTTATTACACATATTGCAAGTTTACATTCATATGAACCCTTAGATTATTGTACAATTAAAAAAAATAGATCTATCAATTCCACTCCACACAAATGGCTTAAAAACAAAAAAAACTAACTTCAAGATGAAAACTGTATATTACACAAAGGTCCTTATATTTATATGTATGAAAAAAAAAATGAATCAAGCAAATGAGCATTCAGGAGGGAATCCTTGGGGGAATCTTTTGGAATCTGTACAAATGTAATTTTTTTGAACCCATTTGATTCTAGCTTGGCCTGTGGTGTCCAAAGATTGAGTGAACCATGTATTTGAATTTGAATTGGAAGAAGAACATGAGGATGATGAAGAAGAGGATGACCAAACACAGGCTTGGGCCTTGTAATTAGTATAGGAGGCTGTGAAAGGGGCCTGGGCCCAATCAGTCTTGACAAGCCCACCTCTTGTGGCCCAATCATCTGCATTCCATAGGCTTGAGTATAGCCACATCCCTTGTTTCTTTGGAAATGCTATTCCATTTGATTCTAGATTCTTGAACTCTCTTATTGGTGTCCCATCCACATAGAAACTGAAATAAATGAAAATAATTGATTTATATTAAGTAAAAGAAGTGTAGAGTCTTTGATTCGAATCTCAAAATCGACAAAAGTGTACAATGATAAATAAATATTTATAAGGTGAAAGAGCACATACATGATGGTTTGAGGATTCCATAAAAAGGAGTAGGTATGAAAATCCTTAGTAGGATCAAACCATAGATAAAACTGCTGCTCTCTGTTTCCTTTGCCTTGAGTGAACACATTTGTATGCATGATATATGGCTGCCCACTTACATTTCCTAGAAATTCAAAGTCTATTTCATCATGCCCTGCTCCAATTGAAGATAGCTGCATCAATATCATTCATCAAATTTAACCCAATTAATTATACATTTCTTATTGAATTTTTATGGACGCTAAGCACTAGTTGGGCTGTCGAGAACTTTTGAAGACTAGTTCGGGGATAAATTGAGAAACTAGTAGAGACAGGTTGCAAGGGCGTATCTAGGGAAGCCTAGGGGCCCAACCTCCGGAACAATTCTTACTATGAGTGGTTTTTGAAATGACACTTATAATGAGTGTTTTCGGCTCCAGCTTAAGAAATTTACTGGTAGAAACTGATTTCCTATAATAAAAATTCGTCAGAAATCAATAATACAGTGTCTCAATATGTTAAGTTTTGTCGGATATCTAAAAACAATCGTCAAAAATTTACAATAATTTCATTTCTTTTTCCTCTTTTCGACAGTATGCGTGTGCTATAATGGAAATTTTTACTCAGAAACAAGAAAAATCTTGTGAGAGTTTCTTTTTTTATATATGCCCAGGTGTAAAACCGGCTCCCCGACATTCCAACACTGGATTCGTCACTGACAGTTGGATACAAAATTAAAAACTCACATAGTAAGCAGTGACAGTTCCAGCAGAATTTCCAGGCACCAATTTGAGCTGCATATCAATTTTCCCAAACAAGAATTGGCTCTTTGATTTAAAACCAGAGCCTGAGGTTTTATCAAGAGAAAGAGTGAGAGTTTGAGCATTGTTGAGGATTTTAGCTCTGCCATCTCCAAATGTTATCTCAAAATCTTTGTTGAAGTTTGCACAATTTGCCACTAATAAATTATAACCCACAAGAAATATTATTATTTTTGTTGTGAAATTCATCCTCATATTTTCTTGGAGAAGAAGAAAATTGATTGTTTTAGAGAAAAAAAAAAGGAGTAGTTGTGAGTTTTATGCATGGGGATGGGCTGTTTATATACTGATCAAGTTATAATATTTAATTTTTATTATCTATAGAGATTAGTCATTACTTTTGATCTTAATTAATTATTAATTCTTATCTAGCATATCTATCCTCTTTTTGAGATAACTATCAATTATGTTCCAAGTTAATTTACGTATGTTTGGTTTGGGGGGATAATTTGATGTCTCCAAGCATATATATCTTAACAAAAAAATTTGTTTATTTAAAATAATATATTATGTGTGAAGGACTTGCATATGAAAATAGTGATATTTTAGAGGGACATGATATTGGACAACAAATTATCTTTCGTTTCGTGTTATTCATATTCAAATGTTTGTTGTTGATGTTAAAAGTTATTAAATTTTCCTTCTTAAGTAGTTATAGACCATTGCTTCTCTATTTAATCAAATATCTATATTCTACATGGAAAGAAAAGTAGGTATCTAAAAAAAAAAAAAAACTAGCGATAATCACGTTTAATTTTTATTTTATTTTTTCACCGTGTAAAAAGAAAGATAAATTCAAAACTTATTACTAAGTTTAAGTTAGAGCAACAAACAAGAGTTTTAAGTTGCTTACACTAGATTGAAATGTTTATTTCACTTTATTGTTGTTGTGTATTGTGAACTGTTTATTGTTATTAGCAACTCATACGACACAATTAGTGTTTTCTTTTCTGAATTCTAACTAAAGGTTTCTTTAGTCTCTAAGGATGATTAATGAACATGTATCTATGCTATAGACTTGCATCTTATAGTGTAAATCCGTATGATAACTTGATACCCAGAAAAATAAATTGAAAAATGAATGAGAAAAGCAAATATGGAAAAAGAAAATCTTAATCATAATTATGAAGAAAAGACTTAAAGATTAGGAAAGGTGTTAGAATTAGTTGGGAAAAAATAGAATGCGTCTGGAAAACAAATTTGAGTTTTTGAGTTGTGATTTTTGTGGTTAATTACAACAGGGGACCTCACCTCACATCAAATCTTGATTTATTATTATTGAGTTTAAGATTAGCTTTAGGTCTTTTCCAATTGTTAATTTGCTGGAGTTTTTAAATGTCTAATTGATTAATCTTCATCAACAGCTGTCTAATGGTTGTTTTCCAATTTTATGTTTCACAATTTTATTAATTCCACTAACCATCTCCTAATTCCTATCTTTTGCAACTTGTTAATCAGGAAAAGTTTCATCATAATAATGTTCAAAATTATTTAACTTTATTCTAAATTTTAATTATTTCTTTTGGGCAGATAGATTCTAAATTCAAAAGTATTAGTAACTCAAAACCAATCACAACAAAGAAGAAATTAATACTTCTAATTCATAATATATACTAATCATAGTTCAAATATTATTGAAGCATGAAGCACGAAGCATGTGTTTGAGCTTGTCTTTAAAAAAAGAAACATATTTGTGTAACATTTGTCTCAACTTAATAAATTCCAACATAATCAAATATTTGTGGTTAAGATTTTAACTTTCTGGTTAAAAACTTTACATATGAAAGAAAGTATAAATATACTTTTAATAGCAAGTGTTTAATTCAATTGTTACACTTATATCTCTTGTCTTTTGTCTCTGTACAAATTGTACTCTAGTAATCTACAGAGTAGAATTATGGCTGAAAATAATAAATAAGCGTTGATAGGGGTAAAATCCAATGATGTATTCAAACTTTACCTTTATTCTTCTTTTAATACCTAAACGACATTTTTTCTTAAAAAGCGTGTAAGATGAATGGACAATATGATACATTATACCTTATGCAACCGGTAAAAAGACGAGTAAATGTGTCCTATAATACATTAACTTTGTCATGTTTTACATTCTCAATTTCTCGATCTCTCTTTTGTTTTTCTCATATTCTTTCTCTAACAAAAACTTTGTGAATCAGGAGCAATTAAAAAAAAAATCTAAATGTTACTATTTCCACTGTCAATTGTAATTCTCGCATTGAATTTTACCGTGTATTAATTGTATTATTGTCGAATTCTTTCCTTTTTTATTTCATCATTCACATGAAGTGAAATTCAAATATCTTATTGAGACACAATCAAGTTTAGGTATCAAAGTGTGCACGCGCGTAATCTTTTTTTAACAGAGCTATTTTGAAAATAAAATAAGCTACCATACTACTATTGATTGCTGGTGGAAAAAACACTTACCGATAAACAACAACAACAATTAAAGAAGTCCTTAATTTTCTTATTCTCAAATGATAAATTAAATTGTTAAGAAATTAATTTAAAATATATATGACATGATAATGAAGCATCATATGGTAATATATATGATTATACAATTGAGAATATATATACATAGGTATGTAAAAATAGCAACTTGTTAGCAAACTTTTCATTCCTTTGTTTTCTGTTATCCATTATTCTCAAAGCTAATTTATTGTTTGTAGTTTAGTCTTTAGATTTGCTTCTACAAGTAGGTGATTTAATTTCATCCATATGCATAACTATAATTTTATTTTATATGAAAATAAAATATAGAATTCAACTTATTAAAAAAGATCTGTTAACTTTTTTATATTATTAGTCTTTTAAAGTTATTACAAACGATTTCTTAACTTTTTCAATTTATTTAAAATGACTTGTTATCTTTCGCTAAACAAACAGTCTCTTAATTTGCTTAAAGAGACATCCTCTCAATGTTGTGTAGTTCTCTTTATGCTTTACCATGTAAAACTTATGAGGTTAATCATATTTCTTGAAACAAGTTCAAGGACTAATGAGATATCTCCAAAATCTAAGGCGTAAATTGAATTTCGGTCAAGGCCTAATAATATAGTAAGCCTACAAAGTATGAACAATCAAACTAAAAGGAAAAAAATATTAAACTTGAAGAAAGTGAACATTCACGAGGGTATCCTTGAGAGAATCTTTGGGAATCAGTACAAATTTTTTTCAACCCATTCAATTCTAGCTTGCCTGTGGTGTCCAAAGATTGAGTGAACCATGAACTTGAATTTGAACTATTAGAAGAAGAGCAATATGGTGATGGTGAAGAAGAAGAGGACCAAATGTGGAAGTATTTTTACAGTTGAAGTTTTATTTTTTTTAATGTGATTTGCTCATATAGGAATTGAGGAACCTCATCATTCTTACTACATAGACAGTTAGTATCCTTGCTTGGAGAATATGTTTCCTGTCTTCTAGTTTTATGCCTGATTTGAGTTGCCAGAGAGATGGATGAAACCTTCTATACCTGGATGAGTAATCTTGATCATCATCAATCAAAGACTTGAGTGCCGATTTGGTTCTCATTTTTTCCGCTCGTTTTTGCATTCCAAGCAATAGAATATAAGTGTTTACTTAGAATTGAGAGACAGCGGTGAATTGTTGTTCAGCAAGAAAAAGCAGCTATAATATCTACAAGTTGCAAGAAACTGAAACATACAAGCCAGAGAAGCTATAATTAAGTTAGCAGATATTGACTTGCAATTGTAGGGTGCTTCCAAAGTTTCTAGTCTAATGCAACAAACAAGAATGAACAATGCAAGTTTAGATAGACTTGACAATTTCTAGCATGATAACATGATTTACAGGACAATTCAACCAACACAACAAAATTGACACGGTTATCATTTCCTCAGCATTTATATCATATATGTAATCATGTCGTACATAAGACAACTTTGACACGATAATCCAAATTGCCACCCCGTATCATAGGTATAAAATCAGTAGAAAGATAATCTTACCCATCTAGTAACCAGATCAGACAGCCTCATCAGAATATCCAGTTAAATCCTCTAGTATCTTCCTGTTTGCAGTAAGAAACACTGCTAGTTCTTAGATAAAGCTGTTCTGACTCCAGATAGGGACTCACCGAAATACTAGAAGGATTGAATGAACTAGTTGCTGCTATAAAAATCACATTGGTATTATTGCATTTAAAAGCTTATGAAGGATTCAAAAACCAGTATCTTGTTCAACACCGTATCTACTCAACTCGAGTACTCATCATTTGAACTAAAAGGACAAAGTAGAGAAACAACTAGCAACAAATCACATGTTTACACACACATCAAAACCAAATGATTATTTCCCAGGAATCCGTGTGCCTATGCATGTCTATAATTGTTGAAGTGTGTCTCTGTGTGTGCTATATGTGACATCTACAGGACATCAAATTGTAGGCTGAAGTGCCAACTTCCAAGTGAGGAAGGAAGCTGTTCAAGTGCATTCTTGCCGACACACAACGAAACCAACAAACTTTTATGTAGTTGACTCTATTTCATTTATAGAAATGTTGAGCTAGCCCTAAAGATAACATTTTTTATGCGGGATATAGTGAAAAGCTAATGAAAATGGAAAAAAAAAATGGAAGCACAAGTAGTATAAAAGAGATCCATAGCTGAGATATGAAACCTCTCTCTTGCTTCCTAGAACTGCAAACTAACTAACAAAATCCTGCAAAAGAAAAAACATTTTGCAGAGTTCGAGTTTGATGATCCCACCTCATTATACCATACCATTCATCTGACATTTTCTTGTAACTAGACTGGCACCTCGTTGAGGAATTAACAGCACGATAAGAGTGAAAAGATTGGTGCAATATTCCTTACCGCTGTCAAGTAGAAAACAGAACAGCCATATAAATATCATCTGAATTATGCATATTGAATCCTTGAAAACACATTTGTTCTCAAAGTTCCAAATGTTATACCAATCTAAATTGACTCACCAATGCACACAGTTATACCACATAAACAGGAAACGTCACATGATTTTAATGAAAAATTCATCCACAAGATGATAATATTTCCAGACATCATAACGATATAGTACCATAATATAAGAGCTGACAGTTTGTTTGAAACTTCATATTCTCCGAAATGGCACAAATCAAACCATCTATATTAAAAAGCCTAAAATGGCAAAAGAACCACCTTCTCAATAAGGAGTTTACCACATTAATTCTAAAAGAACCCACAAAATACTTGTTCCTTTTTATCTCTACATCATAAATAAAATGCAAAACTCAATTCTTTGGGAGTTGGTCTGTATCTTGATGCACAATATTTCATAAAGCAAAGAACCGAGGGACACATTATACAAATAAGTACGAGCAATTAAAATCGTATTCCTACAAGCAATGCATCAAGTCGATGTGAGCTTTCTAAAAGCATCAACAGGATAAAAGGAGATATCAAATCATGATGACCTTAATCATATAGCAATGGCTTCACATGATGAACTGCTAACAACCATTAGAAATAATAAGAACATTAACGTAAGTATGTAACACAAACAATCAGCATTAGAAGTCCATACGTTTATCATGAGTGAAAAATCACCTCATAAATCCAGCACAAAATAGCAGAGGAGGATGGCCTGAAATGATTCCAAAGGAAAAAAATGGAGTACAAGGAATAAAGATTCATGTAATCAAGCCAACCTGTTTCAAACTAAAAGGTTAATTAAGTGCACAAATTTAGTCTGAATATAATAGAAGAAAACATATATGAAATATTTACACCAGTTTACTCAGAAAATCACTGAAATGTGCATTAAGCTCGTCGTTTGCTGAGGCGCCACGAATTGGGCTCATTATATCTATCATAAAGAGGTTCAATTCGTTCTTGAAGTTTTCTCTTGCTTATTTTCGTTGGATCTACTGCTTTGAAGAACCTTGGTGCCAATTCAGCAAGCCATTTAGGGTCTATGACGGTTACATCATGCATATACTCCTTCGTAGTCATCACTACCTCATTGTAGATGACCCAATCTGGTTGTACATGGTAAAGGGAACTACTTGGATGCACATAAGCAATCTGGTTGCTAACTAGAGTCCGATACCCGCCTTGTGGATCCTTTCTAGCCGCATGGGAAAAGAACCCTGCTGTAATTGCTTTCCTTATCTTCACAGAATTATTTCCACCACTCTTGACATCCAGCTTATACTTTTGCATTAAGGTCAGAAGTTGTTTCCTGACATCCTGAGCCCTCTTCAAAGATCGAAACTGAATAAAATTCTCAAAACACCAAGGTCCTGAAAAACCTTTTGCTTTCCAGGCCTCATACAGGGCAAGTAGAGTTAAATGGTCACCTTCCGATTGGAAAAATTTAGCCTTCTTTTGATCTGCTTGAGCTTGTTTTTCTCTGGGACGGTAAAATATGTTGCCACTTTGGATCATGGCGATAATAGTTAAAATTTCATCACTACACCCAAGTTCTACACTTGCCAACAGCATTTTAGACAATGGTGGTTCAAGAGGAAACTCTGCCATTAGCCTCCCCGTTTTGGTCAAGAGCCCCTCTTCATCCAAAGACCCTAAACCATACAGCTGTCCAATAGCAGCCATTAGAGCTTGGGATGATGGCGGATCCATAAAATCAAAAGAGAAGAGGTCTCTTATTCCCATGGCCATCAAAGTTAGCACCGGATACGCAAGGTTAATCCTTTGAATTTCTGGAGTTGTAGTCGGGGCCATCTCATTGCGAAACGCACTCTCAGTGTATAGACGGTAACACTCACCAGGACCGGTACGTCCAGCACGCCCAGCTCGTTGCTTTGCTGATGCTTGTGAAATAGGGGTTATAAGCAGAGAATCAACCCCCATCTTTGGATTGTAAACATTTTGTTTCACAAACCCAGGATCAATAACATAAAAAATCCCATCAACTGTCAAAGAGGTCTCAGCAATATTTGTTGCCAAAATCACTTTCCGCTTTCCCGGTGGGGCTGGCTCAAATATCCTTGATTGCATTTCACCAGGAAGTGCACCATAAACTGGCAAGATAATCAACTCTGGAACATGTTTCCCTAGTTCTTTCATCCTCATATCTAGAAGCTCGCACGCACTATCAATTTCTTCCTGGCCTGTTAAAAAGAGAAGAATGTCGCCTTCAGGTTTTGTCAAGTGGATGTCCAGGACTGTTATAAGAGCTGCATCAAGGTAATCGCTTTCTGGCTGTTTGGCATATAGTACCTCCACAGGAAAAGTTCTTCCCGGAATACTGAAAATATTGCAGTTAAAGAAATAACCGGAAAACCTTTCCGCATCAAGTGTGGCAGATGTGACAATCAACCGGAGACTGGGTCTTCTTTTCAAAAGCTGTTTCAGAAGGGCGAAAAGAACATCAGTGTAAATTGATCTCTCATGAGCCTCATCAAGCATTATCACTGAGTACTGAGACAGATTCATGTCAGTTAAAAGTTCCCTAAGAAGTAAACCCTCTGTCATGTACTTGATCACTGTATCAGGTCCAGAGCAATCCTCAAAACGAATAGAATAACCAACTTCCTCTCCTAAATGACAACCAAACTCTTCAGCAACCCTCTTCGCAACAGAAACCGCAGCAACCCTACGGGGTTGAGTGCATGCTATCCTTCCTTTCGCTGTGTAACCAGCCTCTGCAAGATATTGGGTTATTTGGGTAGTCTTCCCTGAACCAGTCTCCCCAATCACTACAAGAGCCTGATTATCAAGCACCGCGCCAAGTAATTCCTTCTTTAATTGATAAATAGGCAAGCTCTGTTTTTGTTCCTGGATGGACATAGATCTCTTCACAGAAGTAAGTGACTCACAATAAGCATCTTTCTTCCATTCTGGAATGCTATATGCAGATACACCAGCACCCCTAAGCTCATGTGCCAGGCGCCTCTCTCCAGTTTCCGGTATTGGGTCTTCCCAAGAACGATTAAGATCCTTGGGTACCCAATCGAACATTTTCTTCAGCTCCTCTCCCCGCATTTCTTTCCGTTCCTTTGCAAGTGCAGACTGTACTGCAGCCGCACGAATCATTGACCCTTCAGGATTCTTGAAGATCTTCACCGGCGACAAATCAATATCACCATTAAATCCGGTTTTCCCTCTCAAAAACGCTGGTTCATCCTCATTCAACTCTATCTCAACCCCTTCCTCAGCATCATCATCATCATACTCCTCAGGGTCGTAGACTGGATAATCTCTCACACGCAAAACACCCGAAGCAATCAACTGACTCATCTCATATTTCTCAAGAGGATCCATTCCCACCCTCTTTACCTTCGACCCTTTAACCTCTTCTTCACCAGCCACATCCCCGGTCCTATTCCCTTCATAAAGGTTACTCCTTTGATCATCAGTATCAATCTTCACCGTCTTTTTCAACAGCCCCAAATCCTCACCAGTACTCTGATCAACACCCTTCATGGAAAGCCTCAACCTTTTTCGTCCAGGCGAGGTAGAAACCATCTTAACATAAACCTCCTCCCCACGACTAACATTCTTCTCAAAATCCGACGAATGAACCAAACCCTCTTTCCCATCAAACCCATCCAACTCAACAAAACAACCTTTATCCATCACTCTACACACCCTGCCCTTATACACATCATCCTTAACCCTAACCACAGTCGTCAAATCCTCACCCGATTTTACCCCTAAAATGGAGTGAATGGCGGTGAGGAAAGAACTAACCAAGTAATGTGGCAATTCAGCACCATTATCCTTCAGTTTAGAATCAAATTGATCAACAGACATAGACGTACGACCCAATTCGATAATGAATTCAGCTAATACTTTGTCAGCAAACCCTATATGGGTTTCGAGATCGGAACATAGTTTTGATACGAGAGAGAAGTATTCTAATTTGAGCAAATCAGTAGTAGACATTAGGGTTATGGATGAAGAAGACGATGAAAGATTAATATTTAGAGCATAGGGTATGGAAATTACCTGATTGGGATGTGTTTCAAGAATGGGATTTTTCTCCGATGGCTTCTGGTTGATGATGGAAGTTATGATTTGGTTCAGAATAATATCTTTTTATATGTGATGGAAGATGGTGGCGGTTATTTTCTTGTCGGTCAAGCTATGATGTAAATTCGGATATCATATCAGATGAAAAGTAATAAAAAAGAAACCTCGACGACATTGCCAAATGAGACGGTTTTGGTTAATGTAATTTTGTGTTTGACTTGGTTCGGTTTAGACCTGAGAGAACCCAATAATTATTCATTGGATTTAGAATTTATTACAAAAGCTCGTATTAACTCAGCTAGACCCGTGACACATATATAATAACTTAATTCTTACAAGAATATCTGATTATTTAATCATTTTCATAGCTGAAATTCTGTCCCAATGCTTTTATTAAAATTTACTTACAACAAGACGCAATTTGATGCTAAATAAGCAATTTTGTCGCGAACTGACGTTTTATACGACGAAATTCAAAATAACCCATTTTGACGCGAATGAAATTTAAGACGGCGAAATTTATTGCAAAGAAAAGCATTTTGTCACGAAAGACATTTTACGACGAATGTTTACAAAATTTGTCGCTAAAGAAATTTTACACGACGAAAGTTTTCCAGTTTTTGTCGCGAATGATATTTTACACGACGAACCTTTTCATTTTTGTCGCGAATTAAATGTTACACGACGAATTTTCAAAATAAGCAATTTGTCGCGAATGATTTTTCACACGACGAATGTTATTGCAAAATTAACCATTTTGACGCGAATGAAATTTAAGACGACGAAATTTATTGCAAACAAAGGCATTTTGTCACGAAAGACTCTTTAACGACGAAAGTTTTTAAAGTTTGTCGCTAATGACATTTTAAACGACGAAGTTTTCAGTTTTTGTCGCGAATGATATTTTACACGACGAAAGTTTTTCATTTTTGTCGCGAATTAAAGTTTACACGACGAATTTTCAAATTAAGCAATTTGTCGCGGATGATATTTCACACGACGAATGTTATTGCAAAATAAACCATTTTGTCGCGAATGACATTATACACGGCGCATTTTATTGCATAACAGGCCATTTTGTCGCGAATGACATTTTACACGACGAATTTATTGCAAAATAAGCCATTTTGTCGCGCATGACATTTTCCACGACGCAGTTTATTGCAAAATAAGCCATTTTATAGAGCAGCCAAGAAGTCATGACATGTTTGATTGTTTAAAAAATGGCCCAATTTATAAAGCCCAAATTGAAAAATTAATTTGCAGCCCTAATTAACTTTTTTCTCCGTTGAAACATCTGCAAACTGCAAAAGAAAACTACACAGGGCGGCAGCGGCAGATATTTCGGGGGGCTCTTCAGACATCTCAAGGTATACTTGCTAGGGATTTCGCCGGAGCCCCCCAAGCTCCGGGCTGTATCCGCCCGTGTACGTGAATACTCCGTTCTGCTGCAAGTTTATACTTATTTCATTTTGATGGATTTACATGTGCACTGACATTAAATAGAGAAGCAGAAGTCCATTCATTTAATATCATTGTTGTGATATTCAAAATTGAACTTATAAGGCTGCTGTTCTTTTAAATTACTATATTCGGGCACTTTCACAGGTTGAACTAAGTTTACTCTTTTGATGTTTGAAATATTAGGCCTTCCTCATTTATCTCATGTCTTAGCTACCATCGATTAAATGTGATTTGGAGCATGCTTATGTCTAAGTTGATTGTGAAACGAATACAAGTCCTCTTTTACTACTGGACTATCTTCTGGTTTATTGGTTGATGCATTTTGGTTGGTTCCTGCAAGTATAGAATACTATATGGTGAAACTAGGGAATGTTCTGTGATTCATTACCATCATAGTTAAGGGACATGGTTTTGCTATCATTGTTAAGTAGAGAACGAGGCTCCAGTTTTCTTTGTGGTTGCCGAAAAGGATATAATTACCAGCAGAAGTTCACCCTGGTGAATGTCAAATTGAAATGGGTGAAAGATAGGGCTTTGGATTCTGTTGTAGCTGGGCAAGGAGAACTTAGGGCAACTTGCAATCTTATTTCCATCATCTCTTCAGGTCCTCATACCTGCCTTCCTATTTATCGCCTCACTCCACATCGTGGACAGCTTGGTCTTCCTTTTGATCTTAAGCTCTCTACATTTATTAGGAGATATCCTACTATTTTCTACGAGTCTCATATCCTTGATAGTGGAGGCACACGTGTACCTTGCTTCCATTTGACTCCGGAAGTCCTGAATATTCACCGAGAAGAACTTTGTATCATTCAACAGAATCAAACAGACCTCATAGAAAGACTCTGCAAACTGCTGATGCTCACAAGGGATAGGATTCTCCCGTTACAAACTATTGACCAGCTAAAATGGGACTTTGGCTTACCATATCATTATTCCGATACTTTGGTTGCTCAGAACCCTGATTTATTTTCTTCGGTTTGCCTTCCTGGTGATCGTACTGGATTAAAACTCCAAGTTTGGAATAATTCCCTTGCTGTTTCCCAGTTCCAAAAGAATTCCGGGATTCAACGAATAGATGGAGAAAATAACTGCTTAGCCTTTCCAATTCGGTTCACAAGGGGATTTGGGTTGAAGCGGAAGTGCATGAAATGGTTAGAGGAGTGGCAGAGGCTCCCTTATACTTCACCATACTCTAATGCATCTCATTTAGATCCACGTACAGATGTAGCTGAGAAGAGGATTGTAGGGGTATTTCATGAACTCCTTCACCTTACATTACAGAAAAAGACTGAGCGTAAGAATGTGAGCAATCTCCGAACACCTTTATCATTACCTCAGAAATTTACTAAAGTATTCGAGCGCCACCCAGGGATCTTTTACATCTCGAAGAAGTGCGACACTCAGACTGTGGTTCTCCGAGAAGCATATGAAGGCCAGAAACTCTTGCAAAAGCATCCTCTTGTTGGAATCAGGGAAAAATATGCAAGCTTGATGGAAAGAGGATTTCTAGATAGAAGTAGAGGCTTATACAAGGAAGACAAAGCAGTTAGTCCGGAGGACTTATCAGATGATGTTCATGGCAATGAATCTGATGGTTGTGGGTCTAGTTCAGAAGAAGAGCTGTGTTCTAAGGTGCATTCTGAACGAGATATGAATGACAAAATTTGTGATCCTTTATAGCAATAAGTTGGTTTTTGATTATGGAGAAAAGTACACTTTTTCAAAGAATCAAGTAGCCAATCTTTTTATGCATCGAGATATGAATGACCACACCTGAGCCCTGCTTGCTTTAGACCCTTAGCACCACAGTGGTGGAGAAAGTCGGATTTCATTACTGCTTCACAAGTGGTAGCTGTTTCAGTTTGTTCTTGTGATTCATGCTTAAATTTTCTTAATTTGATGAGAAAAGAGATGGGTTGTGCTTCTGGGGATTGTAGCATGTGTGCTATTCTTGTTTTAAGCGATAAGGTCCAAATCTGTCAAGATGATGATTACTGGCTAATTATGTATATTTATTATTTTCTAGGCGAGTGAAAAATGGCTCGAAGATGATGAAATAATAATCTCAAGTACTACTCTGAACTCGAAAACAGGCTTGTCTAAACGCAAACTAGTTCGTGTTTCGAAACACAGATAAACATGGTTTTATTAGTCTCATATAGTCTGCTACCTTTATTAACTATTCTTTCATTCTTCTCTGTTTTTCTCATGTTTAACATTTTCCTTGGTACTTTTTCATCCATTATAGTCTAACCCTTTAAAATTTTAGTACAAGATAATTGTCATTTGTCCCAAAGTTACAGCTTTGATTCATTATTTTTCGAGGATAACTTCTCTATTTCAACCAAAAGAAAGAGAAAGAAAAACTATTACATAAGCTCATCTTCTCAAAATCTCAAAATCGCATTTACAGTTGAACATTAACACCATCAGTAACCAAATACTGGGAAGCAAAATAACTTTTTGAATGAAAATATAAAACCAGATTTACAACAATCCAAGATACAATAAAAGATTGCTCTGTTGTGATTTGTTACATATGACAATTTAAAGATATCCCCAGCAAGAAGATCTTTAAATTCCGGGAAAACATCATCATCTTCGAAATCAGGTGCAATCCCTTGAGCTCGATCGAATACTCGACTTACGAGCTTGACATCCTCTCCTCTTCCTCCTCTTGTTCTTCCTCCCCCTGCAGGGTTAAATTGGATAAATTAAGGGACTACTGATTGCATACAAACAGTAAGTAATCGGTGTTCCAATGAAAACATACAGGCTAAGAAGACATATTTAAACAAATGAGATTGAAATTTGTTTATGCATTTACTTACATCCTTGTCTTTGAGGAAATCATCAGAATAAGTAAACTGCTCGCTGTCTCTCCTGTTGTCTCGGTATTGCTTACCACCATCTGAATTTCAATACAACAGGCAAAACCATGACTAATGGTAAAATCATGCAAAAGTAAGCCTGCCACATATAACTTACAAGCCATATTCTATACGTGAAACCAGTGACCAATACATGTATGTGTAACAAAGAGAACGGCTGAAAAATCATCAAAATCTTATTGAACATAAGTTAGTGAAACAATTACCTGACAGGTTGGTTGATGCTGGGGAATTTTTAACGTTGCATGCTTAACTGCATAGGCGCAATAGAAGCAGCAACCAAGAAGCCTAACCGGACTATCATGTAGGAATTGTTGATAGCAGAGTCTCATGTATTTTCTCCTAATCCTCACAGAATTGGGGATAAAGATCCCCCAATCCCTGTCCCAATTTATGGGGGTAAAAAATCTCCCATCCTTGTCAGTCAGAAACTTTTTCGAGGATTCTCCGTCCCCATCAGGGAGGATTGCTTAAGACAGGGAACAAGAAAACAAGAAGATCCAAACAGGTGAATAAATACTCGATGCTCCAAGGGAAGTATCTTGTTCCTCGGGAACTGCGCTTGTTCTCTTCAGAGAGCAATTTTAGTCACACTCTTTGCAGTACCCTGCAAAACTAACCTCTTTCATTTAACAATATTCAATGATACGTGATTTTTGGTTATGCCATAATAATGCTAATAATGATATAAAATGAATATACTTCAATTCTATACAAGAAAGTATTATGCTGAAACTCAAATTGGAGAAACTGAAAAAATTGCACATTTGTACAGGACCTAACCAGTGAATCTTAAGATGCATACCACTTCATTAGGAAGTGATTGGTGTAAAAAATAAAGTTGCAGATTTATCGTATTTTCGCTGATAAGGTCCATTGAATCAGGACCGCAGTTGAATTTCTTAGGTAGAGCACACCAAACGTTTAGCAACCGATGCATATATTCGGAAGGAACAAGCTCAGATAAGGTCATGGAGAATACAACTTTTAGCTCCCCCAGATATTTTGTGAATGCAATGAGTTAAAACTATAAGAGTAAAAACCAAGGAGTTGGTGTTACCATCAATCAATGTACAGGCAGGGTTCTAATAGCCAATCTCTGAACTGATATCAGATTGCAGCTTCATTCACCAGAAATTACCACAAGAGCATGTCCCATCACGAAAATGATGGAATCTCGAGTTATCTCTCACAACAATCTCCCTCCCAGTTATTTGAGAGGCACCACACATAACCAAGTGGCAATCTTCACAAATTCTCAAGTTCTTCATTATCCTTATGGGGCTACCAGGATTCATACTGATTAACCCGAATGCTAAAGCTAACTTCTCACTATGAGTCGAAAGTATACGTCTCTTTTCTTCATCAGCCACATCATAAGGCACGGAACTGAGGTAGGGCTGGTATCCATTAGCCTCCAAACTATCAAGAAGATCCCTTAGAACTCGCTTAATCTCATTGGATATTGGATGGGTCAGATCCCCTGAAAAAAACTCGTGAACTACTCCTTTTCTTGCTTCAATCCAGCTGCATCCAGGATTCTTCTTTAGACCTTGCTTTCTCATCAGTTCCCTTACCTCCGAGACATCATGCAACCTTCCAGCTGATGCATATATGTTAGAAAGTATGATATAGTTTCCAACGCCATCAGGTTCGAGCTGAAATAAATTGGTAGCAGCAATTCTAGCAATATCAGGATTCCTATGGACACGACAAGCTCCCAGAAGTGCTCCCCAAACACTAGCAGTAGGTTGAATTGGCATTGTTTTCACAAGTTCAAGAGCTTCATTCAAGCGCCCAGCTCGTCCAAGCACATCCACAATGCAAGTATAATGATCAGCTCTTGGTTTAACTCCATAATCTTTCTCCATCATTTCAAATATACGTAGAGCTTCATCCACCAAACCAGAATGAACACACGCAGTGAGAACCCCGATAAATGTAACATCATTCGGTCTTATGCCTGTTTTCACCATTTCATCAAACAATTTCATTGCAGATTCAGCCTGACCATGCACAGCATACCCCATTATCATTGAACTATAAGAAAACACATTCCTATCCTTCATTCTAGAAAAAACTTTATAAGCCATCTCAATATTGGCACACTTCGAATACATATCAATCAACGCAGATCCCAAAACAACATCATGACAACCACTACCATCCCCACCAAATTTATCAGCAATACCTCCAATCCAATCCGCATATTCAGCCGCACCCAATTGAGCAGAAGCCGAAACAACCCCAACTAAAGTAACCTCATCAACCCGAACACCGGACTCCACCATTCTCTCAAAACACTGAATCGCCTCTCGTGGCTGAGCATTTTGAGCAAAACCCGTAACCATCGCAGTCCAAGCCACCATATCCTTCCCCGGAAAATCCTCAAACAACCGACTCGCCGTTTCCATATCCCCAATTCTCACATACGCAACTATAATCTCCGTCCACGAAATCAAATCCTTCTGCGGCATTTCATCAAACACCTTCCGCCCACACTCCAAGAACCCACATTTAACATACATATCAATCAACGTATTCATCACAAACAAATCACAACACCACCCACCAATTAAAACACTCTGGGTATGCATCTGCATTCCCAATCTCACATCCAACGACGCTCCACACGCCTTCAGAATCGCAGAAAACGTAAACGAAACGGGCCCAACACCTCGAAATCTCATAAAGGTGTAAACTTTGAGAGCTTCCTTCAAAGGGCCTTGAATGCAGTAACCCCTAATGACTGCAGAGTAGAGAAAAGGGTTTGGGGAATCGACGTGGTGGAAGATGGCATGCGGGTAAGGTTCCATGGGGACGTTGAGATTGGTGAGGGAGCGGATGAGTTTGGTGATGAGATAGCTGCATTGGTGGAGACCGTTGACGAGAATGTGGGAGTGGACTTGTTTGATTTGGGAGAAGATGATGCATCCGTCGAGGATCGAGATAATGTGGGATTCGAGGAGACGTCGTTGGTGTTGAAGCTGAGAAAAGGGTTTGAAAATTGGGGTATGGGGAGGGAGAGATTGAGGTTGAGATGGTTGTTTGGTTGGATAGTAAGAGACCAAACATGGTCTAGTTGAGAAGAATTTGCGAGTGATGGAAGTCATTTTGGCGCCATTGATGTTGATACTTGAATTCATCATCTGTCATAAACCCTGGCGGGGGCTGTGTTTCTTGATTCTTGAATAAATATGGTGGAATGGGATTTCGAATTGTCACACAAACTGGGCCTAAACCAAACAAAGCATACTCCATCAAACCAGCCATACAAATGCAACCATCGACTCGGCCTCCGATGAACAGACCAGGGATGTCTGCAAATGCCTCCTAGACCTCTGTTGTATCGGGTGAAATCAATGCAAAAAGATGGGGAACAGGCATCAGTTGAGTTTTCAGGATCTAGTAGCAGCCAAATTGAAATTGCAACTTCATGATTAGTAGCAGATGATCATAAACTTTGGCAAGTGTAGGCATATCTGATATTTGTGCTACATCGAATCAGTCTCTCGTGCTAGATGCGGAAGAAATATCACCTTTGTCATCCATCTATATGGTCAAATCCTATATTTTGTTACATTGAGTTTCAAAAACTATATCAAAATCTTTTCTGCAACTGATAAGATTAATTATCGTGTCCAAACTACAGCTTTGATTCCTGATTTTTATTTTTTTCTGAGATTAACTCATCTGTTTCAACCAAAAGAAAGAGAAAAAGAAAAGTAACCATTCCCATAAGTTTACCTTCTCAAATCGATAAATGTGTTTACAGTCGAACGTTAACTTACTAACACTGGGAAGCAAAATAACTTTTTAAATAAAATTATAAAAACAGATTTACAACAATCCAAGAAAAGAAATACAATAGAAGATTGCTCTCTTAGCTCCTATTAAATCCTATAAATCTCCATAAATCTAACCAAAACTTTCTACGACTTTCGTAGGAGAAAGAAATCATAATTAAAAAGAAAAAGAAAAAAAAAATCCAAACTTATCCGTATGATCTAATCATTTAACAAAATTTGATCATGTTACAACAATAAGAGAGAATCTCAGAAAGTTCTTCCCTTTTTGTGTTTGTGCTTATTGTCACCGTCTTTTCCTTGTCTACCACCTTTTTTTGGAGCCTGAGACACAATTAGAGCATATAAAATTAAGCAAATTATCAACCTCTATTAACAAACAAAATATGAAATTTGAGTTTCAGAGAATCAACAATACCCCATCTGAGAAAGACTTAAGAGGGTCTTTATTTCTCCTAGATTTCCTCTTATTAGATCCCTGATTCCGACGACTATTGTTACTATTAGTATTCCCCATTGCAGCTCTAGCAAGCTTAATCATTTTACTTGCTTCTTTTGTTGACGCATCCACTAGATAATCGGGAACGTCTCGGAGATGCGAAGCAGAAGGGGTCTTGCTTAAAACCTTGTCATGCTTCAATAGAGCTGTTACAATACAAGTTCAAGCCTCAATAAATTTGAACATGCTTAACAGGATAGTGCAAACAAATTTCATATGTAACAAATCACATCACCTAAGTCCTTCGGATTTGCTTGGAAATGAGCCTTCAACCTTCAAAAACGGAAGCAAAACACAGGGAAAGACAATCAGTAATTAAGGTAGACATGTGAACACACCATTAGGGTTGTAGCGTGTGGCAAATGGTTCACCCTTCCACGTCTCCAAATATTTCAGGGAATCTCATTTCCCTCCCAATATATATAAATCAGGGAAAATCTCTCCCACCCCACCTTGTTATTTTTTTGTTTTTTACTTTGATTATAAAATATCTACAATTATTTCTACATTTTAATTAAATACAAATACATATAGATTTCATGATTAGATCTAGCAAGTATAAAAATTAACATTAATGTTTAGAAAATATATATACAATTTCAGAAATCCTAACAGAATTGCGGATAAAGATCCCCCCGGCCCTGTCCCCAATTTTTGGAGATACCAAAGTTTTACCATCCCTGCCTATCAGGGCGGACTGCTTGAGACAGGGAATAAGAAAATAAGATCCAAACAAGCGAATAAACAATACTCACTTCTCAGAGTTAAGTATCTCGTTCCTCAGGTCCTGGGCTCGTGCTTCTCTGACAGCAATTTTAGTCACACTCTTTGCAGTATCCTACAAAACCAACACTCTTTCACTTAACAATATTTCGAAGATGGATGATTTAAAATGCATACTTCATTTCTATGCAAGAAAATATTATTCTGAAACTCGAATTGGAGAAACTGAAAAAATTGGATAAAATTTAATTGAAACTGAAGCCCAAATCAACTGTGGATGGCAAAAGTTGTTTAACCAATTTTCCCTGCCTCGTCTACAAATTTATTGCAGCGGATGAACAAAATAAGAAAACAAGATCACACATAATGACATGTCTTAAAGGGAAGGAAATAGCACGACAAGTTAGCTACAAGAATATGCTACTTGAGCTTGTAAGTACACCTAGGGACCAGAACAACAAAAAGAACAATCAAATTTCGAATTTTCTTATCTAAGCAAATATTTTGCTTTCATGTATTTTTCAGCTATATGGAAATATAAACATAATTTATGCAATTAAATACAAGAATCAAAGTATACCTCAGCTCTGTATCGTAAAGACTCCACAGCATTCTTCGTAAGCAAAGTGAAAGGAGAAATAAAATTTGAATCCTTGTTCTCATTGTTCCCTAAAAGCTTCTTTACATCTTCAAAGATCTCCATGTCATTTGGAGAAACCTACAAAATAATCAAAAGATTAGAAATGGAAAAACTTTGAAAAGCAATGCAAAACAAATTCAAAAGAAGGAAAAACAAAATTTGAATACATACTGTTACCTATATGTGGTCTCCAAAATGAAGACAAACATGCGCACACTAAAGAAAAGCAAGAATATTACAAGGATAACAAGTTATCGAAATAAACGCATAACCACCCACCAGATAAAACGGCAGGGATCTTATTGAGAAGATTCCAACTCAAATTTCAGCATGGACTTATAAATTTCTTTTTAACTACTATTTTTTCTCTAAAGTGCTATATAAAAAACAAATTGCTACGTACTGGCTGACTTTTCATGGCATATAAAACAAGCCTAACAATTCCTCAACGTTAGTTCTCTAGTGAATGATGGTAAATAATCCTATCAGTTTTTTACATGAGCAGGAAGCTTTTGAGCTGAACCTAAGAAGTTTCTGGTTCTGCAGATATAATAAAGGGAAGAACCTATGAAACTGTATAAGGAGAGTAGCTTCTTATGCTACCATCTACATCTTCTCAAAGAAAAAAAGAACAAGATGGTTACGATTGTACATGGCATATCCATGTAGATGAAGTTACGTTACCACTCCGGAGTAGATGAGCCTCCAAGTTTTTGTTTTATACACAAGCATTGTTTGATATTGACTTTCTTCAGAAATTTTCATTTATTGACATGATCATTCATCAAATGATATGATCACGGGTGTGTGCACATGAATAGACAACTCGATTCAGAATAGATTTTATTCAATAGGAAAAAATCTCAATCTCCAAGATTACTCACAAGAGAGATTGAAGTGCCAGTACTGTATGCTCTTCCCGTACGCCCAATTCTATGTACATATCCTTCAGCATTTAGAGGCATATCGTAGTTTATAACCTACAAAACCGGAGAAGAATTAACAATGATAATGGAAACAAGACAAGAAATGTATTTCACTATTCATATAACCGGAAGAAAGAACAACAAAAATTACCAACTTAAGACAACATAAGCAAATCCACTAGTAAATCTACCGTAAAAAATTGAAAATCCACTAAACTTAATCAGAAATGGTGAAGACGCCTAATCATCAAACACGAACTAATGTCACGATAACTTGGTCATGGCAAATAACAGACAAAAAGGGGACTTTAGGCATTAGAAGGTGACAGTTTATTTTATTCCTTAGTCAGCTTCATGTCATTTTTGCCTCCTCATTCAACTGACTTAATCAGAAAAGAAGGTGTATGCTTCTCCATATCTAAATAAATTTCAAATGATCAATGAAATAAGGTGCCACCATGACTGAAACATTGTGTGTCTTCCTGCTACTTCTAAGCGTTACTTTCATTCATGCTGGCCTATAACGCTAAAACAATAAAATATTCGCTAGGCTGAAAAATAATAATCTCGTATTCAAAATTAAATAATCATTACGCAAGATACAGAAAATCAAAAATCAATCCAAGGGAGAATATTTCTATGGTTAAACCACAGAAACTTCTAACTATAATTCAACTCACAATATAGCACATATCGGAAAGCAAAGAATACTCCAAAAAGTATCAAGATTAGTAGCTTACCGTATATACATTTTTGAAATCAATGCCCCTCACAACTCCAAATTCAGAGTCCAATGGTTTCTTTTTCTTTGAGTTATTGGACTCGACATTTTCTGCTGGCAGCTTCTCTTTTGTGTCCTTATCATCAGTTGCTATCAAATAATCAAAAAGGCCAGCATTGAATTCCTGAAGAAACAAATGAGAAAGAAGTAAGCACAAGACCCTTTTCCCACCATTGCAATAATAATAATAATAATAATAATAATAATAATAATAATAATAATAATAATAAAAAAAAAAAAAAAGGATGTAAAGACCCAATATAGATACTGGATTAAGCTAAACAGTTACTGGAAATGTACCTCGAGCATATGAAGACGGGAATTCTGTGGCAACTCGGCATTTAGAACAGCAGACTTGATTCCAAACTGTAAAATGAGTACAGAGATCGGAAGGGAAAATTTCATAACTATGAGGTGTCTTTTCCATAATTTCATTTACTTAACAATTTGCATCTAACAATCAACTTCAACGGAAATAACGGAGACACTGATATGCCAAAATTGAGATCTCTACAACATAGATGCAACTAGAATAAAGAACTGAATCAAGTGAGGCATGCAGTTTAGAAATCAGTTTCCAGATATATCAACAGCTTCGCACTAAACAACCAAAGACAACACATGAAACACCAAGTTATTCAACACATATCAGCACCATCAAATCTAATACGAAAAAGATGCAGCATTTACAGATCCAGAGAGATAACAATTCATGCTTTGTGAAGTTGATACCTTTTCAAGAAACAGTTTCAGCCTGAAACTCATATCAATGGTATTTGTAAAAATTAGAACTTTTTTCTGAACCAGCTCCAGCTTCAAAAGAGCAAGAATGTGGAGTAATTTGTCGCGGTCATTGCATGATATCTGAAACATAATATGAAATAGAACTAATTAGGATTAAAACCATGTACAAATACCAAACATGCACTTCCACATAACTATGAAATTCTGCTGTCAATCTTTAAATAGAACAAAAAATTGTATAATGCAGAAATATTAGTTAGACCTGATATATGCAAAACTGAAATATAATAAATCATGGTAAATATAAGATAAGATAGATTGTGATAAACAAACATTCACAAATTTAACAGGCAACAACAAGTATAAAATTCGAAACAAACGATCATTTAGAAGAGAGAGGAAAAAGAAAATTCCAAGCATGATTTTTTTTTGTCTATTTTCTTTCCCTCTGCTACGCTTTTCACTTTGCTAGCAATGCTATGGAATTTATTCAGGGTTCAAATAGTAGGTGATACATTAAAGAATATTATGAGCCTCAGTTTTATTCGTTAACAATGTCAAGAGACAAATCACAATGAGGAATATGAGCCTAAGTTTTATTCGTCAATAATGTCAAGAGACACATCGCAACGAGGAGTTATGCTATAGAGCTGATCCAAGTGCTTGTAAAGCAGACAAGGAAAGCTGAGGTTGTTCTTTCCTAGCTAAAATTGTGCAACATGTACCATGAAGAATAGCATGTCCAGTTAAAGCGAGAAAGCAGTAATTGCATTTTATCAAGTCAGCTTCTTGGCATCTCATTATTATGTTTAAGATCGTCAACAAATGAAAAGGGGAAGCTAGTAAAAAGAAGAAAAAGAACCGTAAATCTACAGTAATATTAGGGGGTCTTTTACCAAAAATTGCTGAATATTTTTGGGGATAGCTTCTTCGTCTTTATCACAAGTCACTTCTTTCTCAATTAAATCACACGGATTGTGCAGAATTAGCTTCTTCAGTTTATCAACATCGGCACTGCAAAACATCAGATTCCATATACAATTACAAATATTATATATGATAGTATACACTGAAAATACTCCATTTTCTATTTTCACAATCTATAAGAAACGTGTTAATCATGTTGAGGATGAGGGGAAAGAGTTGAATTTACAGGGTATCTTCATGATGCTAGTTCAGAACTCATGAAGAACATAATCCATCAAACATGATGAAAGCCATTTCAAAGTTGGAAATACCCCAAGATATCAATGGTCAAGAGTCTCGTAGACAACATACCTTGCTGTAGCAGACATAAGAAGACACTGACAACGTTTGGAAAGAAGAGCTGAAAGAACTCTTATATCATCTTCATAGCCAAAAGACAATAGAAGATCTGCCTGGAAAGAAAAGAAAAAAAAACTAACAACAATTAAATCGGGTCCATGAATCCAAGAAATAGTCTAAATGGAAGATCCACCATAATCTTAAGAGAGTGGCAACAATATAGTTCTATTCTAAGATCAATAATTGCCTCAGACACTCCAATAATACATTAAAAGAAAAAAAAATACATGGCATATGATATTTGACTAATTCCATAAAGACCATAGTTATTGAAGGCTCATGGTGCACCATGGCGCAAAGGGGGTCCTGAAGCCATGGCGCAACGTGGTCCTGGAGCCATGGCTCATGCCGCACCATGGCGACATGGCCAGAAAATGACTGCGCCATAGGCGTCGGCATTAATACTATGATAAAGACAAACCGCAATAATTTCACTAAACTAAATGGAACCAGTTAACATAACATGGTTACCTCATCAAGGACGAGCATGTCAAGTGAATCATTTATAGATGCTGAATCAAGTATCCCAGAGGACAAGCACTTCACTACACAAGCAGGCGTAGATACAACAATATCAGGAGGCCCAGCCAATGCAGTCCGCTGCAAAGTAATTTCGGAAATCAACCTAAATTCAACAACCAAAACTAAAGAAACACTCAGAGACGACACAAACCAGATCAGAGATAGGCATTTTGCTCGTCAATTCTACAGCTTTCAACTTCACTTTACACCATTCAATATTTGACATAACCTCCTTATGAACCTACATTATAAGCAACAATGATTAGAAAAAGTATAATAAAGAGAAAAATACAGTAAAACCTCAATATAGTAATACAGTTAGGACCGGACTATTTCTATAACAATTACGAGGTTATTCCGACCATTTGTATAACAATGACGATATAGCATGATTAAACTTGTACCTGCTGACATAATTCCCTAGTCGGGACGAGTATGAACGCAGAAGGAGCAACCTTTTTCTTAGCACCCGAATCCGCAGCCCCAAACAGCTTCTGAAGCAAAGGAAGAACGTAAGCTAACGTCTTCCCAGACCCGGTCTTCGCTTTAGCAATCACATCCTTCCCTTTCTGCAAACACGAAAAATCACAAACCGAAAACGAACAAGATTCTGCTGTAACTAATCCAATTCCGTAAAATTACTTACAAGTATAGGAGGAATAGCGACTTGCTGAATTGGTGTTGGCGTCGTGATACTGATTTCACGCTTGCTTAAAGCCCTAATTAAACGAGGGTCTAATCCGAGTTCTTCGAATGTCAAGATTTGATTTTTATCCTTCGATTGCTCTTCTTCTTGCGTTTTCTTAGGTTCATCTTCTTGAAATTTTTCTTCTGGTTGAGTAGTTTGTGGGGTCTCCTTGGTTTTCGCCATCGGAGATGATGCCTGGAAGAAATTTTAGGGTTTTGGGAAGGGAGGGGTTTAGTTGACGAAGAAGGAAACGGCCGTTAACTTAACCATGGTTAGTTTGATGGGTCGGGTCGTCTATGGATCATACTTGACCCGTTCTTTTAATGGATTCAAACGATCGGGTGCAAATCCTTAAATAAAGTTCAAGATCATAAACTTTCTAATAGTGAATGACTAAATGCAGTCCCTTAGTTGTCAAGTACATCCCTTCGGCCGTAAATGAACCGAGTTTTTCACGAAAAGTTCATCACATCGATTAAAATTTGGTTCAGGTTGACTCGTAAATGAGCTGTTTGTGAATACAATTTTTGATACTCGAATTGTAAACGAGTCAAGTTTAAGCAAGCCAAAGTTCGGGAGCGAGATCGTTAACAAGCTCAGTTGATGTTTATGAATTCAATGCAATATTATTTATAATTAAGTTGAAGTTAGATTTTAAAATAAGTTCAAACTTGACTTGAGATTGTTGATTGTCATTGACCGTATAAGTTATCCTTTCAGTTTAAAGTATTATTTTCTTAAACCTTTGTTTGAGAGTTGAGAGGTTAATAGATGTGAAATTAAATAAGATTAATAAGAATAATGGAACGAAAAGAAAAATAATGAAAATGAAAATTAAATTAAATGTTAACCAACAAGTTGGTGAAATTAAATAAAAAAGTAATAACTGTAAATTAATTAAAATGTTTACGTTACGTAGCAAACAGAACTTTAGTAATTATTATTATAGAAATAGTTGAGTATCTGAGTATCTCAAGTCTATATTATTTTGGGTTAATTCCAAAAAAAACCTCTGTGGTTACAACTTTTTCAAAAACGAGGACTGTGGTCTCTTTTTTTCAGAAACGCTCCCTGTGGTTTGTACCGTTAGAGAATTAAGGATTTTACACTAACTCTGTTAAAAGTGATGACGTGGCAAAGGGCAAAAATGTCTGAAATTATTGGAAGCCTTATACAAGAACTTTCCCCCATGAGACATTTCGTGGCTGGCAATAGTTGATAAATCTTTGAACCGAAAAAACGGGAGAAGAAAACCCAATTGGCAATGCAGTTGAAATCACTCAAAACCAGTGAGATCCCAACAAATCCAACCAAAAACCCATATGCCCAACACATAAATTCAATCAATTGGAACAAAAAAAAACCTTCAACAAGAAAAATTAATCGAACCCGAATACAAAAATCGCATTGCCCACATACATAAATCTACCCAAAGCTTCAATTCCAGAAAGTGAATCTGGAAAAATAGAAAACGAACCGACCCGGTATAAAGAGAAAGTAAGGGAAATGTAGCTTACAATGAAGAAATTAAAAATGTGGGTATGAAAGATAAGATCGGAGGTCAAAAGGGTATATCTTGAATCAGAAGGGAAGCAAGAAATGATATGAAATAAATAGTAAATATTAAGAAATGAAAATGGAGGCGCGCTTGAAGTTGAGAGAAAACAATCGTTAAAAATGGGGGAAAGTTCTTGTATAAGGCTTCCAATAATTTCAGACATTTTTGCCCTTTGCCACGTCATCACTTTTAACAGAGTTAGTTTAAAATCCTTAATTCTCTAACGGTACAAACCACAGGGAGCGTTTCTGAAAAAAAGAGACCACAGTCCTCGTTCTTGAAAAAGTTGTAACCACAGAGGTTTTTTTTGAAATTAACCCTATTATTTTTGTGTAATTTACAACTTTCACCTCCTATATTATTTTTCTGTAATTTGCTCTTCATATAGTGTGAGAGAGAGCTGATAGCAATAACAATGAAGTCTATGTGCTGCAGAGAGTATGGAGTCTCTTTTCCTTCTTCCGCCTTCCTCAATACTCAATCACCATCACCATCTTCTCCCAAATTCAAATCCCAACGGTCACTTTTCATGTCCAACAATCTCTTCCTGCGAAAATCAAACCCTACCTCTCTTTCAGCTACCAAATGGGCTTCTCAAGCCACCGTAATCGCCTCCTCCGATAAACCTTCTCCGGCCAAGGCTCTCCGTGTGATCCTTGACTCCCCCGGTATTCACCAGGGCCCAGCTTGTTTCGATGCTCTCAGTGCTAAGCTTGTCGAGAAAGCCGGGTTTGATTACTGCTTCACCAGTGGTATGTAATGTCTTATCTTCTGTTTGATTGCTGCATTTTGAAATTCATCTGTGTATGAGCTCTTGTTCAGTTGATCGAGTTATAAGATATACTATTTGGTGTCGTGACGAATCCAGGGTTGAAATGTCGGGATTTTATCAAAAAGAGTGAAATCCCACAACAAATTCTTTGAGCCAGAGTGAAAAATCTCCATTGTGACTCATGCATTTTATCGAAAAGAGGAAAAAGATGCAAACTTGTGACGAAAGTTGCAAACTTTTGACTAAATTTTTGGATTTTCAATTAAATTAGATGTATTTTTGACGAATTTATCATCGAGAATCAACTTGTATTATTGAGCTATTATTGGTGGTCAGTAATATTAGGATTTTATTTTTCCGTTCATCTTTTCCCCCAATTTTGGTGTTTAAGTTATTGCTTATTGAACAGACGCTAGTGTAATGTACAACTAATTTTGTATAAATGATTGATATTTGCGGTTGTCCTTATTGTTTATCGGTCTTAGAAGTGTCTCTGATGGTTGTTTTGTGTAATTTAGAGCTGTTACTGGCTTTGATCAACATTGATTTTGAATCTGTAGATGGTTGATTACTGATAACGAATATGTATTGGGTAAGGTTATGTTATTTTGAGAGAGTTTTGAAGAGACAGATGTGTTTATATAGTGAAAAGAAGATGTGTATTTGGCTTTGTTGGAAACATAATGTGTATGAGTTCATGTTCAAGTGACTGTTCTTACTGTTAGCATCTGGCCTATGATGCTGGTAGTTCCAGTCAGTAATTCTCAATTTTAATTTGTGTATATATTTTCCATGATTTTGGTGGTAAAGTTATTTCTTGAACCAACACTACTATAATCTACATATTTTTGGAGAAATGATTCCAATTAGTCATTGTGACTATAGTTTCTTGTTCTTAAAAGTGTCTCTAATGGTTGTTTTATGTAATTTAGATGGGTTAATTGTCTTGATTAATGATGGTTGATTACTGATAATGCAATATGGATTGGGCAAAATCATATTATTTTGATACAGTTTCGAAGACACAGACATGTTTATTAATGCTATGATTTTCATTCATTAGGATTTTCAATATCTGCTGCTAGATTAGCATTGCCTGATACTGGCTTTATTTCCTATGGGGAAATGGTGGATCAGGGTCAATCGATCACTCAAGCTGTGTCTATTCCTATAATTGGGGATGGTGACAATGGCTATGGAAATGCCATGAATGTCAAAAGAACTGTCAAAGGATATATAAAAGCTGGCTTTGCAGGAATTATACTCGAAGACCAGGTTTGTGTTACATAAACTATATACCACTTGCTCAAATTCTCCATCTATATTCTTATTTTCCCTCTTTCTGTACTTGTTAAATTTTTATCAATTTCTCACCTGATATGATTGTAGTTGATATAGATTATATGTTTTCATTGAAAGAGAATGTCACTCGGAAATTGAAGATTTGAATAAGTTGATTTATTGTCTTCAACTCCATTCTATGCACAATGCATTGTGGGATAAACTCGGTTATCCCTACTACTTTCCTCATTGCTTTTTACGTATACCTGATTGGCTAATTCAGTTTCCATATGGTATGTGAAAATATCTCTATAATTGACTTATGAATATGAAAATTTGTTTATCATTTAAGGTGAAACTTTTTGCTGTGCATATTTCCATTGCTTATATATCTGACTATGTAAGGTGTCTCCGAAAGCTTGTGGTCATACGCGAGGTAGGAAAGTGGTGTCTAGAGAAGAAGCAGTGATGCGAATTAAAGCTGCAGTTGATGCTCGGGAAGAGGCTGGCTCTGATATTGTTATTGTTGCACGAACTGATTCTCGACAAGCAGTATCCTTAGACGAATCACTTTGGAGGTCAAGAGCTTTTGCTGATGCTGGGGCTGATGTTCTTTTCATTGACGCACTTGCTTCAAGAGAAGAGATGAAGGCCTTCTGCGACATCTCTCCTCTAGTTCCAAAAATGGTACAGTCTGTGTTATAAAATGTACACTGCTTAGTGTTTCTATGATATTTTGCAAACTAAACTTCGTATTTATTTAGTCATCATATGCCTCAATCTCACATTAAACTCTAGAAGAATTAACATTGGTCATACAGTAACAGATGCAGTTTTTTCTCTATCTGTTCCCAGGTTACTCAGTCTAATTTGAGATGCTAGTTTTCAGTCTTTTCTCCTTGTGCTGATGTTAATCTATTTCTGCTTAGTTGGATCATGTATGTTCTTGCATGCTCAATCCATTTAACAGTCCTAGATAAAAGTTCCTTGAAAAAGAATCTCAATTCCTTTGCAGTGTCTACTTTTATTTCATGTATGTTTTGTCGTATTGCATGTCCTCGTAAAGGTTTCAGTGAACCTAAAATATGTGGATTATGCTTCGAGTAGCAGTTCATGTTATCAGAATTTCAAGGCTGTCTAGGAAATCAATGTTCAATCAGTTAAGGCTTCTTGATAAGATTTAGTACATTCTAATTTTTGAAGTTTAGATGTTGGTGCTTAAATGGACTTATTTGAGGTCGTCGGAAAATGGCATCAAATTAATGGACGGCAACCTTCCCTCACCTAGGACATACAAACCTTCATCCGTTTTGTCCAAGAGGCTGTGATACCATATCAAAGAACTGCTAAAAGCTAAAGCTGACAGTTAAGGTCTTAGAGTAACTTTTATTATTTATTCACTGACACATGTTAAACAAAGGAGTTCCAGCAGTTCCCATTGTCATCTGAAGCTCTGTACGGCTACTTATGAATTTTATTTATGTATTGAATGCAGGCCAACATGCTTGAAGGAGGGGGTAAAACACCAATTCTCAACCCTATCGAACTCGAGGAAGTTGGATATAAACTTGTGGCTTACCCACTTTCGTTGATTGGGGTATCTATAAGAGCTATGCAGGTATATTTTTATCTTTAATTAAATAAACTTTATTTTTCAGAAAGCTCAATTAGATCATTTTTCCTTTCTTTTGTTTGTTAGTGGGGCATAGCCTGCTTAAAAAATCGACATGTTTTAAAAAATTGACAGTAATTTGTCTTTGTGTTTCGACCTATTTTGAATAGCTCACAGATTGCAAAAACTAGCAGTGGATATAAATAGTGGTGATTCAGTTTGTTTATGCGTAGACATGAGAACATAATATTTTAAGCTCTTGCTAGAGTAGTTCCTACATTGAACCCAAAGAAGAACTAGAATCTATTTTGGTATTCAAGATCCTATGCTTTTTTGCTGATATACAGGATTCACTAAGTGCAATTAAAGGAGGTCGAATTCCTCCTCCTGGAAGCATGCCTACCTTTGATGAAATAAAGGAGATCTTAGGTTTCAATGCTTATTATGAAGAAGAGAAACGGTATGCTACCAGCAGCAGCCAGGTGCTTAAGCCAGGAGGTGGGTGAGAATTGGATCTCTTACAATTTGAGCAATACATTCTGTTCTTCAAATTGTGTCACGATAGTTTGCGCCTTCTAATAATCAAACCTTCCATTTTTTTGTTGCTTTATCATTTTATCGAAGTTAATTTTCTAAAAGTTTCCATTTGGTGAAAGTTGGTTCAGTTAAAGCTTCCATGCTAAAGTCTAATCTGTTCAGAGGTCCAATTCACAGATATCTCTGTCAAAAAACCATAGTCTTTGTGGTCCGACATACATCTCACTAAAGACGCTACCACGTGTTTGCTAATTTTTGTAAATTTAGGTTCTTCGACATCCAGCAGTGATGTGTATAGCATACAACGGATGAGTTCAGATGATACAGAGCAGAAAAGTCAAAGTTCTGAAGGTCCTGTTGTTGAAGTCTTATCTCCTGATGCATATGGTAACTATCGTGCAGATGGTTCAAGAGATCCTTTTGCTGGGATCTGGTCTCGGACACTGAGGATCAAATTAACTGGAAGGGATGGAATTGAAAAACTTGATGTTAGAATTCCGGTGAGCGTTGTCCAGCTGGTTCACTATTATTTTCTGCGTCATTAAACCAGCCAATAAGCTCACACTTTTTACTTTTGCAGGCTGGATTTCTGGATGGAATCACAAACATAGTTCCAGGTATATATGTTAGAAGATATTTTAAATCCTAATCATGAAAACATGCGGAATTGACAATTTTCAACTCATTTTTTTATCGACAGCTCTGGGCGGTGTGAACATCAAAGAACTGTTGGATGATGCAGCTGGAGAAGCTGGAGGGAAGTTGCTGTTAGACTTCAATGATACAGTGGGTGACAGGATTCAAGTCTTTCTAGAATGAACTGTTGGCCAAATCATTAGAGAAGGTATGAATTGTCTGCTTCAAATAGAGCAAAATGTTTTCTGCTCAAATAAAAGCTCCTTCCGATAACTAAATGGGGACAGAACTCAAACCATCCACGACCCGCAGGGATCCTCATCCCCGCATGACAATTTGGATGAGAGACCTAACAGTTGGATGAGATATTACAGTTTCCGTTATTATGTGCTATGAACGACAATTTGTTGAGCTGAACTGGTTATTCTTTGTTTCAGTTGAACTATTCTGTTTACAAATGCGAGTTCATCTCAAAGCAAATTGCAGTTGTCACCGGCCAAGTTTGTTACAGAAGGAAGGTTATACGATAAATGGCATCTAAAAGAGTTAGACCTCAATGGTTTATTTACTCGACATAAGAATATCCTGAAGAGTTAAATTTGCTGTATATTATGCATTATGTTGTACTACTTGTTTATTCGATTTTCAGGAAGTATATAGAACTGAATTTAGTAGAGGAAGAAGCTCGTTTTTTAGTTTCAGAATGAGTTTTTCCCCCCGAAAAGTGGAGCCCAATTGCGATGAAGCTGTCCGGTTAGTGATAGGTCAGTGAATGTCACAAATAATTGACAAGAGAGTGCTATGCATAAAACTGTTAGTCCAAAAGTGAAAGTATAATTTGATTAGAGACCTTATGTTATGCATAGAAAAAAGATGGTAAAAGTTCATGGATTTTATGATACATTTTGCCTAAATTTTGAATATTATTTAGATTTAAGGTTATGTGTAGAAAATACTTGCAACTTTTTGAATGGATTTTATATCGTATTCGTCGTATTGTTAATGTTTTCAATGGTAGAATCTCTCTTTGATCATTTTTCCCTAATGCAATGTCATTTTCCTATTTGATCGGTTTGCACCCAGTTTATTATAGAAATTTCACATTGTGGACTTGAAAGGTACGGAGATGGAGAACAACAAGCAAGAGCATAGCCACTCTCATAGTGTTCCCTTTCATTGTATTACGATTGAAATTATACACACAAATCCAGCTTACAAGACCACGGCGATGTTATTAAACCAACACTTCATAAAGGAGAACAAAACGCTATAAAAAGAATGCATCATCCGAAACACATCTTCAACAAGGACACAACTAAGTTGCATCCATCCAGAAAAGAGAACATTCATAAACAATCAAAATTTTGATCTTATAAGGAATGCAGGGAGATGAGGAATATGCAACCTCTTGTAAATTTGATCTTTGAATATTAAAAGCATACAATATGGATTTCGGCAACGGCAACTTACAGACCACTTTGCAGATATCAAACTACTTTTCTATCAATAACACCATAATTTCAGCTAATACTAAACAAACTCATGCATACAAGCTTGTTGTTTTATATCTTTATCGCGATCATGGGTCAGCGTTTCAAAACGAAAAATACCCAATAAGTTCTTAACTAGGAGTTCCCTCGCTTTTCTTTTGCATAGCTTCCAAACATTCTTTAGCCCTGTGTACCTTTGACTGAACGTAAAAGCTACCACTCTTGGCGTTATTCTCAAATAATCTGTCATATTTCTGAAAATGTTTGATGGTCAATTAACAATCTACGAGCAGAAATAAGTAAAGAAAATATAATAAAAATGTCACTGACCTTCAATATCTCCTCCCAGCTAGTTTCCTCGGTTACTCCAAGAATCTGCCGAGCTTCTTGCTCTGTCATTACTTTGCTTCTGCGGAGTGTGTTTTGAACTGTCTCGTTAGCAACACCAGATTTTGCAGCATCTGCAATAAAATTCATATGCGACTTTATGAGGTGAACATGACATAATCCCTTTAACTGATATATCATACAGTTGAATGTGATTTTAGCTCATTCATTAGTCAAGGCAAGCTGCTTGTACAAATCCCAATAACCATCTAAAGCATGGAGGGCTGAGAATAAAATAAAATCGGGTCTCGCTCATGCCAATGCCATACACATTACGGAATGACTATGGCAATGGAACCGCAAAGGTGACAGCCCTATTTGGGATCCAGCTATTGATGTCTCCTTTAGTTTTCAATTTTCTAATTGAACTGCTCATCCATAGCTGGGTTTCAAAAGAGGCCGAAAGGGTAAACCTTCTTTAAAAAGCAGCTCTAGCTTAAAAAAAGCAACCGTATTGCATAACGCTGAATGTAATACCATTCACATTCTTCGACACCAAAGGGTTTATTCTAGTCCATTAAATTAGTTTAACCATGATCCTACGATTTTCAAATCAGATGTTGCACTTCCTGAATCACATATATAACATGTAATTTTTCTTTTCATTTCTTTTGTTTAATATTTGTCGAAGAGTATGCTGTGTACAGCCAAACCACTGCAAATTGTATGATCTCCTTGGCAGTGTCTTTGGCCAATAAGATAAGCAATCAAATAGCTAATATATCTGAATGCATACATGTGTTGTACATCAACATAAGCAAAATTACATCAAAGAATTACCCTAAGTACATCAACATAGCAACTCATGGATGTTCCTTTTAACTCAAAATTAATATCCTATCCACAGATTTGTTCTAATTTCTACCAACGAAGTATTTCAGATGCTATAGCTACACATGCAAAAAGATGTCAGTATATGATTGGCAAGACTCATTGGAAAATCACTCTCATAAGATCACTGTGACAATGTCTTAAAAAACTGAGGTGAACGATCCCGAGGAACTGAAAATAGACGGAATCTTATAACGGTCTCCAAATAACTTCCATTAGATAGAGATATCCAAGAGATTAAGCTTGAGAGGATGGAACTTAAATTGACATGATTAGATACAAAAAAGTAGACACAAGTGAAAACTCAAACTCCAGCTATAGATTCCATTTTACTGCAGCAGGTCCATTTCATGAGCTCCATAAGTGAAACATTAGGGTTGGTTTTGATGAATTTTATAGTTTGCTGTAACAAGATTAAATTGGTTCGCTCGCTTAGTTTTTGCTTTTCTCCCCTCTCTCAGTCATTGTTTTAAACCAGATTAAGAGGTTCGGAAATCAAAGTTAAGTTTTTTGAGAATAGGGAATGAAAATAGGTGCTTCAAACCTTAAGAATAAAAATTTATGTAGTTTATAGTCTTCGTTTATGTCAAGCATTGAAAGTTTTTCAATTTTTTCCATCAGCTTGTTAATGCTGCTGTGCTCTATGCTATATTGCTAGTATCAGAATGTAATATATCCAAAGCTTCCGCAAGTTTAATCCGCTTTATTTATTTTCTTGTGTCCTGTATGTTTTGTGTGTCTTAAGTGTGTTTTATTTCTTTATCTCTGCAGTTTTAGTTAGTTAGTTGGCAGTTTATTTGGCCAATTTCTGTAGCTTTATTAGTTAGTTATTAGGCAGTTTATGTGGTAGTTTCCTTAGGCAGTTTTAATGGCTGTCAGTTGTACCTTGCTTTCCTATATTTAATGAAGTTTAAATGGACAGAAGTTAAGTCCAATTTCACAGAAAAGATACAGAAATCTGAGGTTCTCTCTAACAATCCTCATGTATTAGCAACATAGGTTCTCAACGCAGAAAAAAGAAGAAGAATAGGCTCGGTTTAGATTGGAGTCTAGTTAGCAATCGTCCCAAAACTCGATCGCAGACTTTGGGCCATAACACAGAATAATCATAATATGAGAAAAAAAATAAAAAAAATCTAACTTCTAAGAGTTTAAAAAACTGCAGACAAAACATGAATTAGCATTAACTAGAAAGCTATCCAACTGTGAATAATACAAATAGATAAGCAAAGGAGTGATAATCTATTTTCAAATGCGTAAAGAAGCCCAACAGTGATAGTAGGCAATTGTCTACACATATTAAGCTCCTCTGAGCCTATGTCTATAAAGTTTGGGACTGGATGAGCATCTACACCATGACTAAATCAAAACTTGGTTCCTCGATATTGAGATCCAAAAGCCCAAGAAAACAGCCAATTCATCTGATAAATGCAACTATATTTCAATATTACATATCCTAACATTTCAAACTTTTAAGAAAATGAAATAAAACCACCCATCTGCAATTAATTAGAAGACAGTGGAGTGAATACAGTAAGCAAAACATGGATAAAGGAATCCATCTCCACACTATGTTGCCAATGCTTAAAAAATTCAAACTTGCCCAATCTGATAGCTATAAGCCTATATAGAGTTAGGACACTTTAAACGACAATCACATTAAGAGAACACCACTATCCAATCCTAGAACACTCAACGAAGAAAACACCGCTATTCAATTATAAACGACTCATTTAAGGGCACAATGCAAGTCAACCTTAGATGGTTTATAAAGAGAAATGAAACAACGAAACACTATCCAAATTATTCACCAAAAGGGTTTTCTCAGAGATTCAAAAATCAATAAAACAAAGACAGACCGAATTGACAACACAACAAAACACGGATAAACATAGAAGATCATAACTAGCAAACACATAACAAAGGCGGAAACTTTACTTGCAAGTGCTTGACGATACGCTTGAACAAAAGCTCGTGCCACGATACCCGACCCCATCACAATCAAATTGGCGAGAATCTTAGCTGCCTGAACAAACAAATAAAAAGTGAACACAGCATCCCCAAATTTCATACACAATTAAGCTAAAGGTCATGCCTTTTATATACAAAAGATACAATTAACACAAAAAGCAATCAAATTTATATGAAAGAAAGAAACCCCAATTCAAATAACCCCAATTCAAAACTTGAGGAAAGAAAGAAACCTCAATTCAAGAAAGGGGGAAAAAAAAGACTTACCATAGCTGAAATTGGGAAGGAAATGAGAATCTAAAATTAGGGTTTGTTGAAGGATGGAGAGAAGGGGGATATGGTGGAATGAAGAAGGTTGTAGGGAGGTCTAGGGCTTTTTACAGAGAGCCGTGGAGGAAAAGAAAGAAAGAGACGGCGGAGATGTTTTTCACCGGTACGAATGTTCTATTTTACATACGATTATATTCTTTTTGGTATTTTTTTTTTTGTAATATCTATATAAATATTGAATTTGGTTCCCAAATTACCCTTCTCTTTTAGCAATTATTAGGGAGTAATTTTAAGTAAAGTTAATGGACCTCCCGTTCGATGTGTGTTTTCCTTAATTTAGAGTGGGTGACGTTTGAATAGAAAAATTTAAATATCGAAAAGCTTTAATGTATGACGATGAAGGTATAAATGAACTAAATTTCGTGTTTAGATAAGAGATGATCATAAATTTTAGAGAGATAGATTTTTAATATGAAGACGCATTTTAAAAGTCACGAGGGTTGTAAGTGTTGAATTTATGCTAAAACGAACAATTTCGACTGATGTTAAAGTTGTTAACAGATTTACATAAGATGTGTAGTTTGAGAACGAACCATGTTAAATTAGTGAACTGCATCGATATGGTCTAGAATGAGTAATATAAGAATATGAAGGTTTGACCGTTGGAGTAAAAAACGACTTGAAGAAATGATGATTTGACCATTTGGTGTAGCTATTGTGGTTTTCCCTTTCGAATGTCCCCACATCTAGATAAGATATAGCTGAAACTTTTTAAAAGAATTTTTAATATGTATACGTTTTAAAAGCCACAAAGCTTAAAGAGTTGAGTTTAGGCCAAAATGAATAATATTTAAGATTGTTAATAGAGCCGACTTTCACGTGAGATGTGTAGTTTGAGAATAAAACGAGGTGTAGGCTATGGTGACTTTGTTTTTGAGTTACTTTGTTTGTACTTTGCTTTATTCACCATTAGATCACTTTTTACCCCATGATCTAATGGTGGACAAAACAAAGTAATTGTTACTTTGTCAAAAACAAAGTGACCATAGAATTTCCCATAAAACGATTCAAAAAATATTGAACTGTAACGATATGGTCCAATATTGGTAATATCATGATAGGAAAGTTTGAACAATAGGTGACCTTATGAAATGACGATCGAGAGAAAATGAATTGAATTTCAAATTAAAAATATAAACAATATGATTAATATTTATTAGTAAGTTGTATACATGTTGATGCATCTTTAAACCATGAAGTCCAAAGTGTTAGATTTAAACAAAAATGGAAATCATATACTTATTTAGCACTAATGAGAATTGGTCCAAGTAGAAAATTGGTCTAAGTAATACATCACCTATCTTTTACTCGAAAAGTTTAAGGTTTAAATCTACGCTTCATAAAAAATTAACTTTTACATAGTAATGCACTCAGGATCGGACTATTTGTATAACAATTGGAAAGTTATTCCTAAAATGAAGTCGATAGAACAAAGATTTTCAGCACTTAAAATCGAACTACTTATATAACAATTGAGAAGTTATTCTTCCTTTAATAAACCATTTGTAAACACCGAATGGTTAAGTTAGGGATCTGAATTGAAATCAGAGTTGAGGGTATTTTAGTCTTCTTACTCAAGCACTATTGCTTTCGCCATAACGACGTCGTTGAAGGTACGTTGAACGAGCCCTAAAACCCTAATTATTCCAAATCAAAACTAGGGTTTTAGTTTGAGCTTGTACATATATACTCCAATCCCCAATTCAATATAATATTCCATTATGGAGATAGATGTAGGAGTAGCTGAAGAAACAATTCCGTTCGGCTTGGATTTCCATCCCAACGATCACCTGGTCGCCGCCGCCCTCATCTCCGGCGACCTTCAACTGTTAGTCTCCCTTATAAATTTTTCAATTTTCAAAAATTTCACCCCTTTTTGATATTTTCTCGTTATTTGAGCATTAGGGTTCTTTATGATGGTTTATGTTACCCGAACCCGAATCATTTTTGGACTAAAAGCTTTTTTTTTTGTTGTTGTTGTCAAGTAAAGAGAAGACAGATCAGAATTTGATTTTTTTTTTCTCGTTGCAGCTATCGTTATGCTGGTGGTGATGCTGCTGCCTTGCCACAAAGGTACGCATTTAATTCAGCTAAAGCATCTTTTTTTTTTCATTCTGTTTTTTTTTTTTTTTCCTGATTGAATTAAGCTTAATTGGAATTTGGAAGGTTGTTTGAACTAAAAGCACATACGGGATCATGTAGAGCTGTTCGTTTCATCAATAATGGACAGGGTATTTGAAAGTTTTCACTTTGTTCTATAGTGTAGAAGTTCAAACTACTGTTTTTGTTTCACCTTGTTTGATAAGAATGTGTGTTTGGTTTCAGCGTTGTTGACTGGTTCTACCGATTGCTCGATTCTAGCAGTAGACTTAGAAACCGGATCCCCGATTGCTCGAGTTGAAAATGCTCATGAGTAGGTCTTTGTTTATCTTATTCAAAATCTTGTTTTGTCAAATCTTAATCTTACTTTTTTGCCCTGTTCATCATTTTAATGTATTATTATATGCAGGGAATCTGTTTATAGTATGGTCAATATAACGGAGTCCACCATTGCTACTGGTGACGAGAAAGGCTTTATTAAGGTCACTACTTTTTATTTATTTCGGGTTCATCCGAACTTGATTTCTTTTTCCTTTTTTGCTTTTCAACCAGAGAGTCTTCTCAATTCTGTTGCTACTGTTTTCCCTTATTTTTAGGTGTGGGATACGAGGCAAAGAACTTGTTGCAATTCCTTTAAACCCCACGACGAATACGTTTCAGATATGACTATTCCATCTGATTCTATGAAACTCCTAGCAACAAGGTATCTTATGCTGCAATTGTTTTGTTGTCTTCGGTTGTATTAATAAATTTGAGGGGTTACTGTCAGAAGAACATGGGATGTTGTTACAATCCTTTGTTTTGTATATTATATATGGATTTGACTTTTGTTTAGAAGTTTTAAAGTGATGTAGCCATATTATGTATGCAATTTGCTCTTATACAATTATTTTGTGTACTGTCTTGTGATTTGAAGTGGAATGCTTAAGAATTTTTTTTTTTCTTTCATTTTCAGTGGAGATGGGACTCTTTCAGTTTGCAATCTTAGAAGTAATAAAGTAAGGTGCCTTTTGTTATCAAATAGTGTATTAGGGAAAAAGTGATGGAGTACTGAGTGTATCTAATTTGCTCAATGTTTACAACAGGTCCAGACTCGGTCTGAATTTTCCGAAGAAGAGCTATCATCAGTTGTTGTTATGAAGGTATTGTTTCTCCCAGCCACATTTGCAAGTTCTTGCATGTTTTTTCAATCTGAAGTACAAAACTTATGGAAGATGAGTGCGAGTAGAAACATAGTACTATAGTCTATAATGTTTTGGGTGTACGTGCCTTCATTCTAAAATAGTAATTTGTTTTGGCTGTGAATTTTTTTGCTCAAGTTAAGTGCTTTTATGTTGCCTCTGCTGCTTCTTTTTTTATCCTTCAGGCATCAACAATTTATTTCCGTTTCTAGTGAAGTAAGGAATTTAACTGATGAAAGCATTTTTAAAATTTGAGTGGTCAACTAATATTTTTCTCTGATGTAGTTGTGACACTCGTATTCTAACTTGTTAAAGTTTGTGATCAGAATGGCAGGAAGGTTATTTGCGGATCACAAGATGGAACATTGTTATTGTACTCATGGGGATTTTTCAAGGATTGCAGGTATATCTTTTAATGAGTACAATATTTACATCTTTAAATGGACATACAGATAAATTTTATTCTACAGATGAAGAATGTTATTTGAAATATATTTCTTTCTCATTTATATGTTCGTGGGTGAACATGCATGCTGAGATCTAGTTTTTATTTTTTGCTTTTTGAAAATGATCTGAATATTCTTTTGAATTCCAGTGATCGGTTTGTCGGCCTATCTCCTAACCCCGTTAATGCTCTATTGAAGGTAATTAGGTACAATTTGTATGAATTTTAGATTTCTTTGACCTTTAAATCATCAGGTTTGATTAATGAAAAAATATATATCCACGTGTTTTTTCTTTAGCTTGATGAAGAAAGAGTTATAGCTGCATCTGCGAATGGACTCATCAGGTGAGATTCTACAGAATATATTGACAGTTCTTCATTCAACTTAGGTCATTCTTTGTTGATTCTTTTTAAATATGTTTCAGTGTGGTAGGCATATTACCCAACAGAATCATTCAACCACTTGCAGACCATTCATCAGACATTGAGGGCCTTGGTACTTCTTTCCTTCCAGTAATTAATGAATTTAAATTAGGTCCTGATTTTTGGCATACGTTGGATTTGTACTCTCACTCTGTATATTGATGTGTGAACTGATGTGTATTGATGTATCAAGTATAAAAAATGCCCGAGCCATTTCTATGTTGAACCACTGTTCTTAAGTTTTTCACCCTTTTTAACGTTTTCCTGTAGCTGAATGCATACTCCTATTTAACTTTTTCTTATGACTTTTTTTTTTTTTCCGTCTGTAGCTTTTTCACATGACAGAAAGTTTCTTGGCAGTATAGGACATGACTTTATGTTGAAGGTACGTGAGAAGCTCTCCCACCTCCCCTGGTGATAAAAGAATACCAATGCTTCGTTTTACATCTTTTCAAGCTGCCTTTTTCCTCGAGTAATCTAATAGAAGCTTTTTTTTTTATTCATTCAGCTTTGGGATTTAGATGAGTTATTGCAAGAACCCAAAGATGACGAGAATGCTGAATCTGACAATGATAGTGATGAGATGGAAGTTGATGTTAATCCTCCTAAGTCTAAAAAAGGTGAACTGATTCCTTGCAGCCTTTCAGCTTATGAATCCGCACACGATGTCTTTGATCTTTATCTTAGATATTGTGTACTGATGTAGTCAGAATTTACTTGCTTTTAAACATAAAATTAGAACTATAATCCATTTTTGTTACGTTCCTTAGCCAAGGATCTTGTCGCAGGGAGACTGAAACTTTGGACCTCGTTAGAGAGAGCTCTGATCTCTTGAACAACCATGAAATTAACGATTAAAGTCTGCTTATCTTTTTATTGATACTAATGTCCTTTAAATAGAACAATTGCACTACAAAGTCGAACCTGAATAGCAATCCTAACAAAATAATTAATTGAAACAGTTCTTTAATAGGATTAAACTAATATGAGAGTAAATGATAACTAATAAATCAAGTGGCCCCTAGTTGTATCCTTGTTAACGCACCATAAAGCGTATTGGTAGTGTTATTTCTATTGGAGTCGCATCTAACTTCCAAAAGTGCATTTTATTTGTCACTTTTATTGGAGTAAGCTTCTTAACTTGACTTGACTTAAATGAAAATGCTTCTTGCCTTGTTTGAGAGGTTGGTTCTCATACATACATAAATAATTAAGTATGATGATCTCTCCTACGATAACATGATTTATAGAGACCACCCGATTATCCTTTTTCTTGCATTTATATCACATATAATCATATAGAACGTATAACCTAACACAATCTTGACACGATAACCGGAAGTTGCCTATTGAAATAGTTCAGTGTTGCTTCATTGGATGTTAATTTTCTTAACTTGTTGCAGGGAGCAAGAGAAAACCTGGGCCGAGTAATAGCAGTGCAAGTAACTTTTTTGCGGACTTGTAATGGAATCGTGGAATCATTTATTCGCAGTTTTACATCAATTGTCGATATCATCTGCCAGTTGATAAACATAGGGTGCTTTACTAATGAACATGGTTTTGGCTGAGAGCAGACGTGGGAGGCTACTTGTTTCGTGCTGCTTGTTAGATTGAGGTTTGGTATATGTTTACTTATTGTTTCCTCCTAGAAGATTAGATTATATACAACTTTTGTTTATAAATGACTCAAGCTTCTCTTTGGACATGTCTTTGCAAGAAGTTTTCTTAGAGAATGTTAGTTATGGTTTTCATGGAAACTCTTACTCTCATTTTACATGCATTTTTATGTATGACACTATACTTGGAGATGACAATTTAGGGTGAAATTTCATTAACTGCTATTAAATTAAGCCAAAAAAGCATCTTGAAGCCTTATCCAAGAACTTCAACGGCCCTGAACTTTTAAATGTTGCAAATGACTCTTGATACTTATCTAAACGTAAAAAGAAACCTCTTTATTATTGTTCAACTATTACAAGTAAATCCTTATTTTTGTTCAAAACTTATGAATGACTTATAGTATCCATCATCTACAGTTACACGGGTTGATACATCTATTTAGAAGGTTGTTTGTTACTTTTGTTACTTTTAAAAGTTCGGATCAATTTTATGGCAAATTCAGCGGACTATGTATTAAAAGAAAAATTTGGGACCAATATCCCACTTTGTTTTGACTTGGCTTCTATATTATTTATTTATGTATAAAAGAAGAGGTAATAATTGGGTAGGATAGTAGATGATAATGATAGTGACTTTCCAGCTGTGACTTCACCTGCTTCTTAGAATTGGAACCATATGACTGACTATTTATGAGAATGTTCCATTTCTTTACCACTTTTTCTGTTTTCTACTCATTTTATTTAGATCCATGATTGATTTTTCATACAAAATTCACATTCATGCATTCATCTTTTTGCAATTTTTGACTCTTTCATTAAATTCTTACTGTAATTAATCCATACTTATCTATTCTAACATTGGAGTTTTTTTAATTTAACAAGTTAAATAGTTGACAAAAATTAATCATTCAAACTAAAGTTCAACACTTTACCTATTATAGTATCGAGATAATTTAATTTAAATCTTATATCTCTCTTTGAAGATATTGTCTATGATTGAGTTGTACAATGTTTAAAATATCATTCTATTATGTCACATAGACAAAAGTGAGTGGAATGGGTGAGTGTAGGTCTGTAAAATTCTTAAATTTAAATCTGTAATCATTTTTGTTTTGGGAATGAACTGAATTGTAGTATTGACATATATTATGTACAATCTCAAGATTTTCAAATTCCTAATACGAAGTTAATATGTTAATGATTCCAAAACCAAATTGAATATCAGGTTGGATCGTTGGCTTTCATTTCCGGACTTAAAAATTGTATCTAACAAGAGTCAACAACTATGGGTGGAAGCGGAAATGGGGGTATCAAGAAATGGCCATCGGCGGCTCCAATTCGGAGAGAAATAATAAAAATTTAGATCTTTGAACAGAAATTCCAGTTGTTAATGTCACCTTTTATTCAAAATTTATAATGTGCATCAGTAATGCAGTCTAATGGAAGTATCAGCAATTGATGCTCTGCCCTATATATTTTTTTTCTTTTTTGTAATATTTGACATCGTCTCGATATTAGTTAATTTTTCTTGCTTATAATCCTTGCTAAGTAATCGAGTTTTAATATACTTTTTAGAGTAATAAGAAGTCTTGGACGATCCATTGCTCATGGTTGAATTAACTTATTAATTTAGAAGCATTAAAATCTCATATTAGCAAATAGTTAATTTTGTCATTTTTCTTGCTGGAATTATTCCTTTTTTCTCAGAAACATCTAAGCAATAAACAAAAAGCTGCCCTCCACTAGGCAGCCTCCTAGTATCCACTTTCCTCACAGGATTTCTTGGATAATAATAATAATTATTATTATTTCTTTAAAATAAAATGATAATAGTAATTATAATAATAAATAAAGAGAAGAAAACTTGAGAGAAGAATGGATTTTATTATTGCTCACCATTAGAAACAAGAGAAATAATATACAACAATAAATTAGATGAATTAATTAAAAAAGAAAAACTGAAAACTGCAGCCATGTCTTCTGTATATCCAAGCCTGCTTCACTTTCTAACTTCCCTTAAACCTTTTATCCCTTTTTCACTTGAACATAATATGAAGATGAAGTGCAAAATTGCCACTTTCCCAATGGACACAATCTGATCTGAATTAAAAAAAATATGGCTTGTTGATGCATATTTCAGATCCTTATTATTGAATTTGATCAATGGATTTGGACTAGAAGCTTCAATCACACTATTTTCACTCTTGGACACTTTCTTTATTCCTTTGCTAAAACTAAAATCTGCAATGTAAGATACTAAGTTAAAATCAATGAGATCAATTGTATGCTTTAAATTGAACTAATATGATGATGTTTGGAGTGATAGAGATCTTTACTTACTTGATTTGCGAAAAAACGTAACCGAACTTTTTGAGCCTAGTAGTGAGTTGGGGGTGGTGGAGAACTGTAAATGTAGGCAGGAGGAGGAGGTGACTTTACAGGTGGGGGAGGTGAGTAGTAATAGTATGGGGGAGGTGGTGACGGTGAAGGAGGAGGCGGGGAGTTGTAATGATATGGTGGTGGTGGGGATTTCACTGGTGGGGGAGGTGATTGGTAATGGTACGGGGGAGGAGGGGATTTCACCGGTGGTGGTGGTGATTTGTAGTGGTATGGAGGGGGAGGTGATTTTACAGGTGGGGGAGGTGATTGGTAGTGATACGGGGGAGGAGGAGATTTCACCGGTGGTGGTGGTGACTGGTAGTGGTATGGTGGAGGTGGAGATTTCACCGGTGGTGGAGGTGATTGGTAGTGGTATGGAGGAGGAGGAGATTTTACAGGTGGTGGAGGTGATTGATAATGGTATGGAGGAGGAGGTGATTTTACAGGAGGAGGAGGGGAATTGTAGTGGTATGGGGGAGGAGGAGACTTCACTGGTGGTGGAGGTGATTGGTAGTGGTATGGTGGAGGAGGTGATTTTACTGGTGGGGGAGGTGAGTGGTAATAGTATGGGGGAGGAGGAGATGGTGAAGGAGGAGGAGGGGAATTGTAGTGGTATGGTGGAGGAGGTGATTTCACTGGTGGGGGAGGTGAGTGGTAATAGTAGGGAGGAGGAGGTGATGGTGAAGGTGGAGGTGGAGACTTGTAGTAGTATGGAGGAGGGGGTGATTTCACTGGTGGGGGAGGTGATTGGTAGTGGTATGGTGGAGGAGGAGATTTCACTGGTGGTGGGGGTGATTGGTAGTAGTATGGAGGAGGAGGTGATTTCACTGGTGGGGGTGGTGACTTGTAGTAGTATGGAGGAGGTGGTGATTTCACTGGTGGGGGTGGTGAATGATAGTAGTAAGGAGGAGGTGGTGATGGTGATGGAGGAGGTGGTGACTTGTAGTAGTAGGGAGGAGGAGGTGATTTTACAGGTGGTGGAGGTGACTTATAGTAGTAAGGAGGAGGAGGTGATGGTGATGGAGGAGGTGGGGATTTGTAGTAATATGGAGGGGGAGGGGATGGTGATGGTGGTGGAGGAGACTTGTAATAGTATGGAGCTGGTGTTGGTGATTTCACTGGTGGTGGAGGAGATTTGTAATAGTAAGGGGGTGGAGGAGAGGGAGACGGTGGTGGTGGAGACTTATAATAGTAAGGTGGTGGAGGAGAGGGAGATGGAGGTGGTGGAGACTTGTAATAGTACGGAGTCGGTGCTGGTGATTTCACTGGTGGTGGGGGAGACTTGTAGTAGTAAGGAGGTGGAGGAGATGGAGACGGAGGTGGTGGAGACTTATAATAGTATGGAGTTGGTGCTGGTGATTTCACTGGTGGTGGGGGAGACTTGTAGTAGTAAGTAGGTGGAGGAGAGTAAGCCGGAGGAGGTGGTGACTTGTAATAGTAAGGAGCGGGAGTTGGCTTTGGCTTATCGCATTTCTTATAAGCAGTTTTAGAACCATAAGCAAACGGCTTAGCTTGAAGTACAACTCCATACTTGGTCTTAGATTTAACATGAAGAACAAGACCCTTTTTACCGGAGTGAAGGTTGGTCGGGATAGTACATGATGAGTTCTTGGGTGCCATATGAAGCTTAGCCTTGCAAGCTTTGCCTCCATATTTACGGTATTCAAACCCTTCAACAGTAATACTGTATTTACCGTTACTCTTGGTTTTACCATAGGCCTTGACTTCCTTTTTATCTTCTTTACATGTCACCTCCACAATAGCACCTATTCATCACAACAACTTTTGGATTAGTCTTTATTTTCCTAATTGTATTTTAAAAGTCTACCAAAATAATGATTTGCTCTTTACCAACTACTATAACTAATTTTGTCTTTCTATTTTATCCATCTAAAAGGATGAGAAACATTTTTGTAATGTTTTCTTGACAACTATGCCAAGATGTTGACATTTTATATCCATAAAATGATATATGTTTGTATTAATGAAGTCCCAATTCAACCTATTAATTAAAAATATAAATTATTTACGTATACACTTGTATTCTATGTTACATTATTTATCTTTGATAAAATATTACCCAAAAAAATCAAATTAAAATTAGAAAACAAAAATATACAACTTTATATATTTATTACTATTATAATTAAGCACATGCATATAACAAACATCTAAGCCGCCATGCACATTTATTGAAAACAACACTTTTTATAAGGAATATCCAGAAAACATGTTTATTTTTTGAAATATGATCATTTATTATATGTTCTGCATGTTAGTCCAAATCCAACAAGACAACATGTAGATGCTAAAATTAAGCTGTCAATTTTGTTTTAATTCAATAAACTAATTATTATAAGTTAACCTATAATCAAGGCATAAAAAACAAAAAATTATGTATGTAAATTTGTTATAGTAAAAAGAAGAAATTAATTACCTTTGAGATGCTTTTTGCTGTGAGACTTCTCTGGATACTTTTTGTCATAGCATCTATAGCAGTAAACTTTTCCTACTACCTTCACTGAAAAATCATGGTGATGGGGATGAGGGTAAGGCGCAGGTGGTGGTGGTGAAGTGTAGTAATATGGAGGAGGATAAGCCTTAGGTGGTGGAGGAGACTTGTAATAGTAGGGAGCCGGAGGAGATTTTGCGGGTGGTGGTGGAGATTTGTAGTAGTATGGGGGTGGTGGTGAGTGAACTGGCGGTGGTGGAGACTTGTAGTAGTATGGAGCTGGTGTTGGTGATTTTTCGGGTGGTGGTGGAGATTTGTAGTAGTATGGCGGTGGTGGTGAGTGCACTGGTGGTGGGGGAGACTTGTAATAATATGGTGGTGGCGGAGACTTTTCGGGTGATGGTGGAGATTTATAGTAGTATGGTGGTGGTGGTGAGTGCACTGGTGGTGGGGGAGACTTGTAGTAGTATGGTGGTGGTGGTGAGTGCACTGGTGGTGGTGGAGACTTGTAATAGTATGGTGGTGGAGGAGACTTTTCGGGTGGTGGTGGGGATTTGTAATAGTATGGTGGTGGTGGCGAGTGCACTGGTGGTGGTGGAGACTTGTAATAGTATGGTGGTGGAGGAGACTTTTTAGGTGGTGGCGGAGATTTGTAATAGTATGGTGGTGGTGGTGAGTGCACTGGTGGTGGTGGAGACTTGTAGTAGTATGGTGGTGGAGGAGATTTCTCGGGTGGTGGTGGAGACTTGTAATAGTACGGTGGTGGTGGTGAGTGCACTGGTGGTGGTGGAGACTTGTAGTAGTATGGTGGTGGAGGAGACTTTTTAGGTGGTGGCGGAGATTTGTAGTAGTATGGTGGTGGTGGTGAGTGCACCGGTGGAGGTGGAGACTTGTAGTAGTATGGTGGTGGAGGAGACTTTTTAGGTGGTGGTGGAGATTTGTAGTAGTAAGGAGGTGGGGGAGAATGCTCGGGTGGTGGTGGTGACTTGTAGTAGTATGGAGGAGGAGGAGAATGCTTAGGTGGTGGTGGTGACTTATAGTAGTACGAAGGTGGAGGAGAATGCTCCGGTGGTGGTGGGGATTTGTAGTAATATGGAGGAGGAGGGGACTTCTTTGGCGGTGGTGGTGACTTGTAGTAGTAAGGTGGAGGAGGAGAATGCTCCGGAGGTGGAGGAGACTTGTAGTGGTATGGTGGAGGAGGAGACTCCTTAGGTGGTGGTGGTGACTTATAATGGTAAGGCGGAGGAGGAGAATGCTCCGGTGGAGGAGGAGACTTGTAATGGTAAGGAGGGGGTGGTGACGGTGATGGTGGTGGTGGTGACTTGTATTCATACGGTGGCGGCGGTGAATGAGATGGTGGTGGTGGTGACTTGTACTCATATGGTGGTGGTGGCGACGGGGAAGGTGGTGGAGGCGACTTTTTCTCATACGGTGGTGGAGGTGACGGTGAAGGAGGTGGTGGTGACTTGTACTCGTAATGAGGTGGTGGTGGAGATGAAGACGGTGGTGGAGGTGATTTATACAAATAAGGTGGGGGAGGTGGAGAAGAATAAGGATAAGCGTCACCCGATACTAAACTCACACTACTCGAAACAAGAACTATAGCCAATGCCATGGCCAATTGTGGCCAACGACGAGCCCAATTGGTCGGGCCGCCCCCAGAAGTCGCCATTGTCGCCAGAAAATTTAGGTCCTCAGCCCAAAGTGTCGGGCAGACTTCACCACTTAAGAAGTAGAAGAAGTGGATTTGGTTTGTGATGTGATGAAGTATGCATGAAATCAAGTGTTTATATAGTACAATTAGTCGTTCAAATAGAGCTGTCTTTTATCAACTAATATTACAATTTGTAAAATTTTAAAAATGAGTTTTTGTTATTTTTTTTCTAAACTTTATTTCCACTACTTTTCTTGTTCTCAATTGGATGCTATTTGTAAAATAATGATTATTTCCAAAAGCTAAACTTCAACTGCTCATTAGATATATGATTAATTAACATATATACAAACCCATCTTGATTCATTTTATTTCAATTATTAATTATTTTCAACTTTCTACTCTTTTATTTTATTAATTCCACTCTTCCACCTGTTCATTTTGTTTATTTGCAGGCCTACAAAGATCCAATTGGAATACAGCCACTAGTAATTAGATGGATGTCTTTTAATTTAGTGAAGTCATCTAATTATATATACTCCTATTACAAAACTAATTAATTATTTGCTCATAATTAAGCAATTAATTTGATGATTTTATGATGTTAATCAGCATACCTTAGTGAAATCAAATGGGATTGGTCTTTCATTTTTCAGTTTACATAACAGTATAAAATGCATAACATCTATTTACATTTGTGTGAAAGAAGAGCTTTTTTTTTTTTGGGATATATATTAATTATGTAAATTAAGTGACAACAGGCTGTCAGAAACATGGAGGAAGTAATTTATGAATTAATGTCACATAATTTGGCATTTTCTTTTTTGTAGATCCCTTTAACTAGGACGAGTTATTTGATTGAGTGACTCAATTTAATCAAAATATTATAATAAAATGGTTTCCAACTGAGATATCCTAAAAGTTCTATACAACCAAATAATTCACAATTTTAGAAATCTAATTAATTGGCACTTTCTCTTCACTACACATATACATAAATCAAAATTTAATCTCAATTGAAATATTCTTGTGATTTCTCAATTATGAGAATTCACATGTGAATGACCATCAAGTGGAATTGCAGCTTTTGCAAAAAAGATTTAAGAAAAGAAAGTTTAAATTTATGTAATTTTGAGTCCAATTTTATTTCGTGCAAGAAATAATAATGCATATAGTTTCTTTGAACATCAACATGTCTCCACTTGCCTGAAAATGACATATAGTAGGAGTGGACCACCCGGACACACTTGTCGGAAAATTAGTCAAAGACAAATCGAATTTTGAGTAACTAGTAGTTCAATTAACTTGAATCGGACTAAATATTCAATTTTAAACGTCTAATCAAAGTCTATATGAGCGGCAAGACCACCGCCGTCTAAAACCGTGGTCATAAAGCATATAGGTTTTTTTTTTCTTTCGATGCGGAGAGTTTTTTTCTCTTTGCTTAAAAGTAAATAGTATTAGTGGCATACATTAACATGGATATTACCCTAATAACAAGTAGAAACTGTCATTTAATTTACTTTTTAAAGAATCTATATATACTGCTATATTTGCTGTCAAATTGTACAGAATATGTTTTTCAAATAAACTTATCAGTGAAAGATTTTGAACATCATCATAGCAAGAAAACTTTCAAACTTGAGTGGTCATATTACTTTTTACTTAGAGTTCTTCAATATATATCTCATGGTTAAATAGATGACTTTTATTAATGAACTTTTTATGTACAAATATTTTTATTAAAGGGACTTTGATGTATTTTGAAAAAAAAAAAAAAGAGGACTTTGATGTTTTTTTTTGTCTAGAGCCCATAAGTTGTCCAGATCTTGACATTGAGTATGTGTCAATTAGTAAGTTTAGAGGCTTACGAATTAGTCATTTTGAGCAAATTCAACAATTCAATATGTTAATACAAGTAAATTTATGGAGTAGCAATGTTTGGCTAAATTGTTAGTCCTTTAATAGAGACCGAGCCTCATTTGCCGAGCGAACCTATTTTTATTCTCCTTCGTTCGCACCCTCATTTGTGAATGAAAACCGACATTCGACATATTATTTTGAGTAAATTAATTCAAAAGGTTGATGAGATGTCTCAAAAATTTAGAGTCAATAGGTTTTTTAAGGCAAGTATAACAGCTCCAGCTCTCTAAGGTATTAATCCTAATTTTGTAAATGTTTTATCAATAAGTTGTAAGTTGGAACTTGGAATCTATTAACATAAAGTTACTTTTAACTCCAGGTTTTATTTGTTGTTACTTAAATTCAGTTCATTTAAATAAAAAAAAATTGGCATTCAGTCAATAATTCAGTTCAATTCAGTTCACTGTTATAGTAATCCAGATTTAAGATGATTGTTTAGTATGACATTTTACTATGGAAGAACAATTTTCATTTTCTAAAATCGTCATTTTCTCTAAACATTCATTTTATCTCTTCTCAACAAACAACACTCAAATGATTTATAAAGAATATTATCAAATTTTGGAATTGTCTATTCTTTTAAGTTATTAATTAGCGATCATTTTGATAATATGGATAAAACAATCATCAATTTGATGAGCATTCATGTAACTACATGGTGCGATGTATTTCACAACTGTTTTCTTTATGCTAAATTTTGTTACAAGGACTTACCTATAAGAAAATGAAACTTTAGCCATATGAATTATTATTAGATTCTTGCATAAGTAGCCAAACCAATCCATATAATATTGATTTTACATCTATAATTAGACAATCCTAAAATTTTGCATTTTGCAAAATATGGGTATGGAAAAATAATTACCCTTTAATAAAGCATATCCCATTTTTTATATTTAGCATATATTTGGAAATCCTAAGATATATTAACGAAAAGCCTAATTACATCTATTTAATTTGCTGTCAGTGCCGTGTGATAAATGACCTCTAAAAGTCATATATAAGTGAAGATAAATTAAAGAGGTAGTTGAGGATGAAGAAAAAACAATAGTATAAATATTTCCATAATTAATAATCATATTTAATTAATTATTGGGTTATCTCTTTCTCTAGTTTTTGCTTTAGAAATGAGAAACTTAATTAGGGCCGGATAGCTTTATCTTAATCCAAATTTGTGAAGCTGATTAGGAGAATATTAGGAACAGAGGGAGCCAATTTGTGTCTTTTTCAAAGATAATTAATTATGTAAGAAATTTATTAAGCATGGAGTATTCAATTGGCGACACCATAACATATTTAATTAAGTAAAAAGCAATGACTTGATAATTTACTTTTACTGAATTGAATTCATGAATCAAAACATTTTATTATAACACTTAAAATGTTTTTGCCTCTTTGTATCAAATTTTCGTTAGGGTCATCAATGGACCCCTTTCTTAACTACGAGAATTTTCTAGTGTAATTGAATTGAATAAACGGAAAATTAAGTCATCATTATTACCTAACATTGCAAGAATTCGTATGGACTTATACTCTTTATTCTAGATAAAATTCAAATTTTTTCAATTAAATCATACTAAACTGAAAATTAATTAGTTGTTGAAATTATGGTGACAACTTAATTGTGTTTTAGTGATTGGTTAATGTTTGTGAATCATGGACAAATTGTCGCAAGATGGTAGTATAAAACTGATGTCAAAATAATTTTGATGTCTTCACAAAAAATAAAAAAAATTGATGTCCTGTTTGATGATTTTTGTCTTTAATTAATTATTTTTATCTTACTAAACTTTTGTTTAGATCTATTTTTAAGCTTCTATATCGTATTGAACTTTCTTTTTTGCTGTTCCAAATATTATTTATTTTTTGCAATTTTCTTATACCTATTACATGTATAAAAAATAAAATTCCAACTACTATTCTAGGAAATAAAAAGAACACATTTATTTTTGTTAGGAGAGGAAATATCACACGAACACGTGACACATGTTGAATGTCTCACATTGCTAACTTGAAAGCTATATTGACTTCTTAAATATAGCAAACAATCTTATTCCCTTAATGTGCCTTTTGGGGTTAGTTAGGTTTTGCTAAGAACACAATCTTTCCTAATTATAGCCACACAAAAAGTTTAACCATCTAAGACGTGTGGCCTAATTTCAAAGCTAAGTGACGTGCCAAACACGTGATTGAAGTTTACGAAAAAATTTCACTACCGTCATAGTGCCCGCTCAAACAATGACACTTACTTAAAGCACACACATAAATTCAACATAAAAGTCAAAAAATAATCCATTAACGAAGTATCTTTCTTCTCTTGTTTTATCATTTGACTTGATCGTCGAAGTTTTATTCGCCGATTTTTAAATTGTGTACATTATCATGATCCAAATCATTACTGAAAGAAGCCTACAAATATTATTTCTTAACATTAATAATTATTAAGTGATGATATGCATTTAGTGTTTTACTATTAGAATTTTAGAAGTTCCTCGTGGATTTGTTGTTTCGTGTATAATTGGAGAACTTGAGAAACAAACACATAAAGATTATTCTCCTTTAATTTATTGAACTCCTTAATTATTATTAAAAATAATCACAATCGATCTGTTAAGTTATATTATTCGATGAAACGAGTTTTCACATGCATTTATTTTCTCTGCCATTTTAGTCAATATATTCACAGATTAAGATAATGTTAAAATATAACTAAACTGAGAAGGAAGGAAGAAGACAAGTATGAGAAGCAAATTAAAACTGTTTTTCTAATAGACCCAAGAGTATCATTTATAGAGATAGAATGAAATCTATTTATCAAAATCAAACAATATGAATTAAAACTTTTTCCTAAGAAATCAAATAATAAAGTATGTATTTTTCACTGAATAATTAGACATTTGATAAAAAAAAAATTATTCTATTCACTTCAATGTATCTTTTTTATTTGGTGAAGAGGAAGAGAAAAACGCCAGAACAAGAAGAAAAGAAAAGAAAACAAACAAAGAAAAAACAAAGCACGATTAGAAACGAACTTGTCAAGGCATGTTTTCATTTACATAATAATCTTAATAATAATTGTTTTCTTTATATAATACTATTTGCAAAATAAAGGAAACATATCATATAAAAGAGACATGTAATTATTGGGATACTTTTTGGAGCATAAATGCATTTGATGCGATTATCAATAGTTAAAACTTATCACTACCATATATTGAGTTGGAAAAAATTTCTTTCAATATTTAAGGTTTGTAAAATGTTGTACCAAACTGAATTTATTGAACTGAAATTACTGATAAGACATAAGAAAACATGCCCTAAGCTTATGAGTGAGGCTTGGAAAAATTAGCACTTGAGGCTTGTAAAATGTTAGCAACATGCATGTCTCAAAGATTTCAATGAACCCTAAAAATGTGCTTCAACTGGATTTGGATTTCATCAAAACTAGGACTTGTCTAAAAGACTACGAGTGTTGTTTGTAAGAAATTTAGAGCTAAAATGTAAATTGAAGTGATTGGAAATTTTAGAAATAGCAAGCTAGAATCGCGTTTTTGTGAGACTGGACATACACATAGTTTTGAGGACTAACTTTGAGAGCTCAGAACTGATTAATCTAAGGTCAATTTGGTGAAAGTAAAAATCGAGACTTGAAGATTTCTATGAGATCTAAATTTAGAGCTAAAGAACGACGAATTTGGAGTAGTGCAAGACAATTAAAAGTCGTGATGAAGTAAGTTAGTGATCGAATCTGTTAACTAAGAAATCTAGATGAATGGACGTTGTAACTTGAGGGTAAACTCCAACATTTGAGAGCCATTTGGACAAAGTAAAACACCACATCTCTACGCCCATTTAATAAGAGCCGAAAGCCCTTCTGCACACGATATAAAAAGATACGGGGAAAACGGCGAAGTCCCCTTTGAGGCTGTATATGTCATATTTCTGCACCATTTAAAAGAATCTTATATGAAACAGAGGAAATACATAGCATCCACTCAACAAAAGTTGTGTGGAACCCCAAAAGAATCAGAATAGGCCGCATATATGACCACCGAACCCTGTCATATGTTTTGCTTATACCAATCTTAAAAGCTACATCCTCCTCTCCATTGACATATTTCCTTCTCATAGAATGAATTATCTCAAGAGCAACAATAACATTGTCAGTAATCGCACGACCTGGAACAAAAGCAGATTGCTCTTCTAAAATAATCTTAGCTAGGTAAGACTCCTTTCAACCGATTAGCAAGGACTTTGGCAATTATTTTGTACAACACATTACATAAGGAAATTGACCTCAAGTCACACATAGTAGTAGGGGAATCAACTTTTGGGATAAAAACCACATTCGTTTGAAACAAATGAGGCGGAAACGCACCTGCTATTAACCACTTGTTACCTACAACAAAGAACTCATGCCCAATCGTTTCCCAAAATTACTAGTAGTAAGCCGGGAAAGCCCGTCAGGGCATGCAGTTTGTCGGGATGCATTGAGAAAACTGCCTTTTCAAACTCCTCAATAGTAAATGGGCTAATTAGAATTGCATTTATATCTTCAAACACACACACACACGGGTGACGAAATTTAGGTGTAGAGACTCGGTATTATTTGCATCTACAAACAGATTTTCAAAGTAACGACTTCAGCCATCTCCTCTTTAGTCTCCGCCCACCTCTCGTCATCTCTTTAAAGGCACAAGATAGAATTCTGTTTCTGTTTCATCGAGGCTACTTTGTGAAAAAAGTTACTATTTTCGATCACTTCTCTTTTTTCTTTTCAACAACCTCAACATTCACATCTCCATCCTGCCGTCGCATTAATGTCTCCAAAATAGAATAGCATTCTCAACCTGCTCTTTAAAGCCCTCTTCCCTTGACAAACCATTTGCAAATTTAAAACGGTAAGCATAGGGGCCTCTACTCTGACTCTTTGTACACAATTCAGTAGGGTTATGATTTGATACACTAGCAAACAAACACCGTAATTGAGCATTTGGGAACAGCTTCACGAAAACCTCTATACAACCACTTGAGATGAGGGGCTTCACCACTTTTATCCGATACAAATAACAAGTCATTACAATCTCCAATAACACACCAGGGGAGTTGAGACACACTTCTTAAATTACGTAATAAATTTCATAACAAGTGACCATTTGTCAAAACAGTAATCGAAGTTTCAAATTTTAGCAAAATGAGAGCTTTGGCGCTCTTAAAATCACCATTTACGTCTTCAAAAATGATATTATTCCAATCAATATTTTGATAGTTTCAGAAACTTTAATTCCGGTTCAATTTTATGGACGCTAACCATGAGTTTTATATATCAAACTAGAATATAATCTCTTTAGAAAAATTTGAAATCCCAGTTCTCTTTTTATCAAAATGTAAACTACAATCCTTTCTCTGAGAATAGGTGAACGACAACTTTTCTTTAAAACTTTACCCAACCACTAATGTATGGGTACCAAACCCACCAGAACCGGAATTTGACCCACATGACCGTGGCTCAACACGAAAAAATATTTATTAGGCTGTGCTCAACTGCTCAAACTCGAGCTACTAGCGACAAACCTAATATACTTATCTCAGCTCAGCATTTAATGAACTCATGCCGAGCCAAGAAAATTGATTTTCGCAGACCAAATGCGAAGGCATTGGCATTCCGCGTCACAATAATAATATTGTAGCAATGCATGCACAGATAGTTCTTTTTATAGAAAAGAATAGCCTTCTTACTGCTACTTCTTCCGGTGTGGGATTGATATAAAATAGCTTTGTTCACTCTCTTTTCCTCCCACTCTTTGATGCTACGTGTACCATTCGTAGTAATATATTATTTCTCACTTCCTGTTTACCTTTAAATAACACAATTTTATTTTATTTTGCCTCTTAAAATTTTTTAAGATTCGTTATCAAGAAAAAAAAAATTTTTTTACGATTCATTCCAATCTTATTTTTATTTATTTATCTAAATTTATACCTATATTATAAATATAATTTTTTAAGCTTAACACCCTTGTGTGAGGGATGCTTTTGCACATTTAACCTCATTTTATTTGGCCATTTTCCCTTCAAATATACCATTCTGAACTTACAAGTGAAGGATTGTAGCAGTAACTAATATCAGCTGGAGACAATGTCAGAAAAGGTGTGATTTTCGGAGTTTGTTTAGAGAGAATTTTTACCCTCAAAGATTTCAAAGAATCCTAAAAATGTGCTTCAAGTGGATTTGGATATCGTCAAAACGAGGACTTGCCTAAAAGACTACGGGTATTGCTCGTAAGAATTTAGAGCTAAAATGTAAATTGAAGTGATTGAAAATTTTAGAAATAGTAGGTCATAATTGCATTTTTGTAGGACTGGAATACTCATAGTTTTGTTGACTAACTTTGAAAGCTCAAAACCAATTAATCTAAGGTGGATTTGGTGAAAGTAAAAATCGAGACTTGAAGATTTCTAAGAGATCTAAATTAGAGTTAAAGAACGACGAATTTGGAGTAGCTCTTGCAAGACAAATAAAAGTCGTGACGAAGTAGGCTAGTGATCGAATTTGTTAACTAAGAAATCTAGATGAATGGATGTTGTAACTTGAGGGTAAACTCCAAGATTTGAGAGCCATTTGGACAAAGTAAAACTTGAGGATTGAAAATGGCTATATTATTTAAATTTAGAGCTAAAGAGGACTAGTTTTGAGGAGTACAGTATAGCTTGAGATTGAGGCAAAGTAAGTGATTAAGAAGTAACTAACTTGGCAAGCACCTTCTCCACTAACTCTACTAACATTGTGAAAACATTTGCTTTGAATATAGTTCTCAATCTTGATTTGTCATCTTAGTTTTTTCAAATTTCAATTCCAAAACATAATATTTTCGTCTTCGATTATATGTTAAAGTTGCTTGAATAGCCACTAAAAACTTTAAAATGTCTAGTTTTAGGATTCTATGGTCTTGCTTTAACATTGTTTTCTGCCTCAAAAGAATTGTTGAAGAAAACATGTTACAATTATCTCAAATTTAGGAAATACTGTACAAACACTTTATAACTATTTTTCCTTTACTTCTTTCTTCTAATTTACTTTAATATATTTCATTTTTCAAGTTGTTTCTTGTATTTTTATTTTGTTTTTATAATTAAAGAAATTAAAATAATATGATAAAATTGTACCATATGTTTTTTTCGAAAATAAAATTAAAATTTCATCACCTCCCGTAGTTTCATTGACAATTTTGAGCTCAAACCCAAATTTTGGATATTAATTTTGTTTTCTTTTTGCTGAAAGGGAATTAAAAATGAAAGACTGAGGAAAGACCAATACTAAACATTACAAGAAAATTTATTTAGATATTTTCTTAGCCGTGCCATGTGATTTTGGAAAAATAATCATGCAAACAAATTTAGATAAATTAGAAGAAAGTCAAGGATTCCACTTGCAAATTAGACACCTTATCAAGTATAATTTTTAAAGAAAAAAAAGTGGTATTTAATGTATATTTTCCCTTGAATTATTAGGCAAAATATATCTTGTCAACTTTAAACTTCCACTATTCCTTTTTATAAGTTGCTCAATTATTGATTTTGGATCGGTAGAAATTAATGTACTGATTGATTATTTTATACCGACCATATTTTGCATATATCTATATATCATACATAAAAGTGCATAGGTATGTTAGATTTCTGAGCTTAATTATTTTTATATGTCGACTACAAAAATAATCGATTAGCTCTAATTATCAGTTCAAACTTTTAATTTAATCGATTCTATAATATAGTATCATTTCGTCTACAACTGACTATTAAATTTTGTTTAATAACTTTTCAAAATCGTGGTTTTTTTATTTACTTCGTGATATTCGGAACACTTTCGGAAAAAGGTGGACTATAACAAAAATTATGTTAGTTAAAAGCTAATTAGTATCCAAAGCATAATGTCATAAACCCTTTGATAAAAAAATTACGAATTATCTTTAAAAGAAATAAAATTGTAGGAATAAAATTGGAAAATTCAAAGTAAAAATAAAATTCCAATATAAACGACAAGAAAAAGAGGAAGGTGTCCTCTCATGTCAATAAAATTCTAGGCATATTATTGTTTATCCCATAAATAGCCGCCTAATGTCTTTATTGACTCTTTGTCTCGGCTATGAGCTGCCACCACATCTACCCCTTTGCCGCCTCTCTCTCAAAATAAAAACATCTTTATAGTGTTTTTTTTATATTATTATTTTATAATTTATAAAAAGCCAGAATAAATTTTATTTCTACTCGTTTACATATTGGTAAATATATCAATTGAATTACATATTTAATTTAATACAATTTATCACAAGAAATTTTAAAACTCATAAAATTTTAGGTGTAGGCTATGATGACTTTGTTTTTGAGTTACTTTGTTTGTACTTTGTTTTATTCATCATCAGATTACTTTTCACCTCATGATCTAATGGTGGACAAAACAAAGTAATGGTTACTTTGTCAAAAACAAAGTGACCATAGAATTTCCCAAAATTTTATATAATTTGTAAGTTAGATCAATAATTTGATGACATATTGTATATATTAGTATTCAAAATTCATAATTTAATATCTAAAGTTTATTTTTCAAAGTCTAAAATTTTTATTTTAATAATTTATTTTATAAATAATTAACTAAAAATTAAATTTTGATTTTGTGTGACCTTTTGGCATCTTTTGTATGCTAACCTAATCCATACTTACACTAGCTAGAAAGATCTCAGTAGATGATATAAGTGTTGTCGTGTTGGCCAAATTAGGATGCTCTATACGATAGGAGATCGAACCCCAAACCTCTCTTAAAGGACGAAAGTGCCTTACATTATTAATTAGTTATATAGTGCAAAATTGTTGTTGGTTAAAGTGTTACGTGTCATCAATTTATAAACTCGATATACCACATCATTCGTACACAAACATATAGAAAATCACTCATTTTACACCAAATTATAGCGATGATAGTTAGAGTTGATTATTAAGGCTAGCTACGAATTCCGGTCGCTTATGTTTATCCGTTCCTTAGCGCCGGTGACGGTCTCGAGATGTGTCGGGACATGTATTGTCTACTTTGTGGCAGAGATGTGGAAGAATATGTAATTCATAAATTGTTCTATTGCATGTCAATCTTGGCAACAGGAGAGAATTTTCAGTTTCATGAGTGAGAAAATTAATGTGGAGAGCTTTATTCTCAAGTGCACTAATCTTTTTTATCCCACAACTTCTAAAACTGATGCAAGTAAATTTCTCACGGTTCTTTGAAGTAGGGGTGAGCAAATTCGAACCGTAAATCGAAATCCGAAAAAACCAATCCGAACTAAACCGAACCAATCCGAATCATATTTTGTTTGGTTAGGTTAGGATTTCATTTTTGAAGTAATTCGGTTTTCGGTTCGGATCGGTTTGGTTCGGATGAAAACCGAACAAACCGAACAATCCGAACTACATTATATTATTAATAAGTTTTAGTATTTTATATGAAATATTAATTTTTTTTTTAATATCTCTTATTTGTTTTGTTTTGTGTAATAACCCAACTATATCTATTAACCATAATTTAATACAAATATTAAATACTATTGACTTAGAATTCACATAATTTAGTATTAAACCTTTTATTAGTTGTAAAAAATAGAAATAAAAACTAATAAATTTTCGATTTGATTTTTATCCAAACCTAACCGAACCAATCCAAATTATTTCGGTTCAAATCCGATCCAAACCGAAATAAATTTGGATTGGTTAGGATAATAAAATTTCTCCTTGTTACGTTAGGATCAATTCGGTTAGGTTTGGTTTTTGATCCGAACCGGACCATGCTCACCCCTACTTTGAAGTCTTTGGCGTGCTCGAAATGGTAAGTTTAGGCAAAACATTGAAGTTCAATGATACAACCTGGATACTAGGTTGTTATCTAATTAGGAGTCTTTTTATTATTAATATTATAGGAGTAGTTTTATTGTTTTAGAAGTATTAGGTCTCTAATGTCCTATTGAATTAGTATTTCCTTATTAGTAGAATTAGGTTTATAGATTTGCTATTTAAAGGCTTACGAGCTATGTAATCAATCAGTCAATCAATTCAGAAGTTAATAATATTTCAGTTTGCGCTAACTAGAAAAGCGAGTGGTGTTTTAGGTCGTTTCCACCCAAAACGATCCCTCTTGATCGATTCCCAAGATAGGGTCGTATCATTCAACCTCCCCAAATTCATTTTTTTGGCCATGGAACTCGAAGTTCATGTGAGGCTATTGCATAGTCTTGCTGCTTCGGATTCGAAGTAGTCGTCGGGTTGTTTGCAGTGGCACCTACCTCCAATTTCAGCGATGAAGTGTAATGTGGATGCGGTTTTTTTTTTGCAGGAACTACTAAAGTCAGTTTAAAGTTTGATTTCGTTTAATTTGTTGAACTTTTGTTGCTCATGAATGCTTTCTTTTTCAAATTGAAAAAGAGTATAGTGTAGTTGTCTATTTTAGTAGTATAGTTATCTAATTAATAAAAATTTGTAACGGTAAGGTTTTGGTGATTTTTTTTTCTTTTAATTTCAATATTGCTCCCTTGGTAATGTTTGACCCAACAAATCATTAGTACTAAAAATAGAGTAATAAATGAACAACTAATATGCATGTGACATTCTTCTAGAGATTAATGAAAAGTATTGGCTATAACCCAATTATTGGATTGAAGTATTTAAGATATTGGGATTAGAGAAACTAAACATCCTCTCTTTCTAAGCAAAGAAAAAAAGTAGAGTATGGAAAAAAATTGTCTATCGTTTATTTATTATTATTATTATTTCCATGATATTTTTTTTCATACGTAACATATCATTATAATAAAAATGTATGGTTGTTCCAATTCAAATATACTGTGTTGTTATGTATTCAAATTTCAACATCAACAAAAGTGAATTTTTCAAAATAAAAAATGTTACTAATTTTAATAATGAAATATTAACTGAAATATATAGGTAAAACCAATTTATTTCCACATCAATATCATGTGTTAAAATGTCTATCTCGTATAGGAACAACAATTTTTAGAAATTTCAAAATTTATTGATAGATTACACTGGAAGTCTAATATGTGATACTGATATTGATATATAAGTTTAAATTGGTTGTTCCACCTATATTAACAACATTCCAACATTAAAAATAAGGTCAAATCAGTTGTTTTGCTGATACATTTAAATTTTGTTATTATGGTGTGAACCATTGTGAAATATTTATGTGATTATCCGTATATGCTTTAGGTGATTTTAATTGATTATGTTTCTCAAACTTAGGATAGGGTATCAAGTAAAAATAATGCAAGTACGGTATTTCTGCAATCTACAGCTAAATGTATGAGTCAATTTTTCATCAAATAGTGGTTTAGTTGATTTGCAAAGTCTTTAATTAAATTGTTCAAAATTGTACCCGTTTTGCACAAAATCGGCCTCAATATTCCATAGACGATTTTTAGAATAAATTGACCCAAAAAGTTTACGGCGTCAGTTTTTACAAGCGCCCAACCCCAATAAGGCCATGCAACTGGTCAATTATCGATCATGTATTGATATTTTGAGCTATATAGTATCGAGCTTTTATGAACTAATTCACTGATCATAAACAGTTCAACTCATTTTACTTTGTACATTTTCACCTGGTGTACAAGATTCTCTACCGAAATTCACCATGAAAGGAGTAATTTCAGATAATTTTTGACCTTCTATTTTTCTTTATAATTATATCGTGTCCGACACATTCTTTTTAGACTCGGCCACTCCAAACACATGATTTGTATTAAACACTTTCTCATAAATTTTAAGTTCTACTTTTCTACTTTAGAGAATAATAAAATGTTTGAGCTAACATCATTGAAGGACCACGGCTATACTTTTATATCCACATTGTAATTTTTGTGTCACCATATTACAATTTATTTATTTTCTATTAAACTACAGTAAAAAAATTTAAATAAATTTTACATGCGCATTATGTTATTTTAGATCCATCAATTTTCTCGAACATTCAAAATTTTAAATTGTGAATAAGTCAATTACTCCTAACTAATCACACTCACCAATCATCTAGCTCACAATGAAACTCTTACTGGTTTTTAATTTATGTATTATTCTAATCCAAATTAAATTAGAAATATTTAGTAGAGGGAAAAAGAAATGAAAATGACACTTGAACTTCTAGTTAGAAAACAATCAATCCGGATTACTATTCCTGTAGATTATGAATTTCCACTGAATAAATATAATATATAAATATTTTTGGAGTAGTTGTGATTTGGCAACAAAATTTGTCGATTTTTTGTTTTTTGTGTGGAATAGATATGTACACGACGATAGATTGATGATTATTAAAATTGGATTTGTTATTAGGTATTCGGATGAATTTTGAAAATGCAACACTCCAAATGTGATATTTGCCAAGATTTTCTATGCCATTACTTGATGGGAATTAGTTGTGAGGCGTCGTTGGTTCTTGCGTGGAAACTCTTACGCTCGAGTTAGAATATTTAAAGAAAGATAAATGAATATTTGAAATAGAGTAGTCGTTCGATGGATACTCGAAATATAAACTCTCTTGTGACTTGTTACCATTGTCATATGAAGGTAGCTCCCATGTGACTTGTTACTATGGACATATGATAACGTGATAGCAAACACTGTTGTCATCCTTATCTTATATGTTGATGTGATTGATAAGATCTATCCGTCAAATAATGAAGATAGAACCCTCTAAATTGAAAGATATGTTCATCACGCACTTTGCAATACTCCTTGGCTTATTTCACATTTGCCTTAGACAGTTGGGTAAACCTATAATTACTTCCATAGCCCAAGGCCTATTTGGAGCTCATTTCCTAGTACCTTTGATCCATTTCCACCCTAAATAGGTCCATAATCCACCAAATGAATCTAGATGTTATCAAAATGTGAATATGGAGTCGATCGAATCCTACTCCTTATAAATTCATTAAAAAAATTTCTACTAATCACTTGAGAATTCTCAATTCAAAGTTAGTGAGTACCAAAAACAATAAATTCCGGATTTAAAATTGAATTCCAATTACACATAATTAAAGTAATAGACATCCACTAACCGGGTTGGGCCGTAGGCCTCAAGAATTGTTCCCAGATAATCTCAATTAGCCCACATCCTAAATAATATAACTGAAGTGAAGAGCAATATTCACTTTATAAATAAGTTTCTATATCTATTTATTAGCGGACTCCAACAACAACAACAAGAATTAAACCTATGTGATAAGTACACAAAAACCGCTTCCTTACCGTTGAGCCAATTCTTACCGGCAACCCTTGTCAACCGTACTTCAACGAAAAAGGAACCGGGCCTCTTATATCATAGACCGTATCCAGGATGGGCCTCGTGGAGGTCCGGGTCTGAGTATGGTGAGGCCCAGTTAAACAAAACAGAAATAGGAGCAACAGAATCGCATTTCTGAATACAGAATCTAGCAAATCAGCGAAAGCCACGACTGACTGACTTGATTTCTCCACGTTGATGCTCCGCCGTCGATCTGTTTTCCGGTGAGCCTTTCTATCACAGTTTTCAATGTCTTCTTTTTCGCTCGTAAAACTTATCCGAAAGCTCGAGGTAATAGTTAAGCTAACAACATCTTTTATATTAATAATTAATCTCAGTCACATCACCTCACGCGAATATGAAAGCATACAAATATTAAAATTGTTAGGAATTAAACTCGGGAACTTTCAATCGAAAATTGTAAAGACTCGGATAACATGTTGCTTAACTGATTGAACTAAAGCTCAAGCTGAAGCTAACAACGTCTTTTATATTAATCTCTGACGTTAATGAATTACATTCTTCGGATTCTATAATGTAAACCCTAACTTACTTTATGGATTTTCATCTGAAATACATTGTTGTGATGTCGTGTAGTGTCTTTGATATTGCAGCTTGTTTGTTTGAAGGTGTTTTGGTTTTCCTAAGAATCTGATAGTTTGAAGAAAGAGTGATTTTGATTCGGTCATCGAGATGGCGTATGAACTGACTGAACAAAAGAGTGAGCTACTTTCTTAATTCTAAAGCTCAATTATGCGTTAAACTTTGTGTTTATTGAGTAATAAATTTACAAGTGTTGTTTATTGTTTAGGTTTGTTTGTCTAATTTAACTGATAAATATTCTATTTTTATTGTACGTCTCGTCTGATGTAATGAGAATGCTTACCCTTTGAGTTAGATTGGATGTCTAACAATATATAAGTCTGCTAGATATTCTAATTTAACTGATAGATGTCTCTTATAGTGATTTCCGGAAGTAGGGAGAAGGCTTAGTGTAAAGAAGTAGAACTTAAGGTAAGGTAAGAACGGTAATTGTGACTATCAATTTAGTAACTTTTCTTTGAAAAGTATGATATACAAAATATAAGTTGCATGTGCATCCTCACAGATCAAACTTACGTAAAGCGATTTGAATTTGTTTTGTTTTAAGGAGTGCTCTTTGTTTTTTAATCTTAATTAAGTCTTATGGTGGATTTAGAAAGAGATTTAGGTTTAGCAGCTGTCAATAAAGATTAATGGATCTGAAAGAATGACGCCCATATATATTGGTTGATGATTTTCCTTGTTTTCCTGTCCACTAGTCTGTTTATCAGTTCATCTCTCTCATTTTCTATATAATACCGGGATGCGTGCCTAAAGGGCTAGTTAGATAACCTTTGATGGAATACACTCTTGGTCTTGGATGAATAAGTCACCAAAATATGAAAATTGCAGTAGAATATATAGACTCAATAAGAGTATAATCTCTCAAATAACTAAATATTATAATCTTGGTTCATGGGAGATTGTATCGTTTTTTATTTCAGGACAAACTTTAGTGTGGCAGTATTTGATGTATATTAAAACCTTATCAAGTGGTGAAAAGGGATAAACTTCAAAGTACAATCGAGGGGAGGATGATCCAAGTAACTGTAAAATGCACCTATTATTAGTAAATACATGGTCAAATGAACAAAAGGCCCCAGACTAGGTCCAGGGTTATCTTTATAAGCACGGGGTACTTTTCTGGACAACTGATTGATGGCCTTGTCCCAATTGTGGAATACATTGGACTCTGTCTTTTCTCACTGCCCGTTCATTGATTTATCTTGTATGGGTAACTCTTGCTCTGTATAAATTGACAAACTTTCGAGATAAAAAAAATCCGCAATGCCAAATAGGGAATTGAATCAGGTCCTTATATTTCCCGTTATTTGATTTCAAGCTGTATATTATTAGCGTGCTTGCAAGTCTCATTAAAATCACCTGCATGGCATCAGTGATGTCCTGATCTAAACTTGACACCTTGAAGTTCCTCAACACAATCTATCTTGCTGCAGTCCATCTTAGAAATGAGAATCACAAGCAAAAAGTCCTTTTTACACTTTTAAACTTAATGCTGTTCAAATAAAAACAACACCACCACCAAAGCCTCAAGTGCCGAAATGATTCTTATTACTTCAAGTCTGTAGTTCTAATGCATTCCTTCTACTAGAGCAAGTCATAGTATTTCTTGCCATGTTTGTCTATATATGACTTCTACACTGATTTTGTTGGTACTTTTTTTCTTAGCCTCATTAAAATTCCCGCTAAATTATTGAATTTATTTAACTTGGTATTCTGTATTTACTTCGTGTTACATTTTTTTATTAGAAGCTTCAATTTGGTTTTGATTATTACCTGAATATTTGGCTGTAATTTGCAGAAGTTGGATTGGGTCTCATTGGATTTGGCATCTTTTTCACATTTCTAGCTGTAATCCTTTTCTTTGACAGAGGTTTGCTAGCTTTGGGGAATGTAAGTCTTTCTTAAAAGTTGCTGACTTTAGTGCAGAAACCCCCTGGAAGAATTATAACTTTCTAACTTTTACGATTTTGTAAGTAGATATTTTGGTTGACAGGAGTAGGCATATTGCTCGGTTGGCATTCTACTTGGAAACTTTTTACAAGCCGAGAGAACTATAAGGTAATGCAAAGATTCAGATTGTACTACATTTTTCAGTGACCAGCCTGCTCATAGAGGCTCTTCTCTCTTGATATTTCCCAAAAGTAGGATATTCTGTGATTGTATAATTAAAAAAGGCTTATTGATTTTGTTCTTCTTGTGCAATATGGTCACCTGTCTTGATTTTTGTGTTTTATCTTAATGCCTGAAATTTATATGTCTCATCTATATTTGCATTCTTTTTCAAATCCTACAAGTAATCTTCAGTTGAGTCGGCTTCAGTGAACTTATTATCATAATCTACAAACTACTGGTGAAGCATAATGGTGCATTATGGAAAATAAAATTTTTTATTTCTTTCTATTAAACTTTTATTTGGCTAAATTTCATTTCTTAAAAGTTATGTTTACCAAATATGCTTCAGAGTTTTCTTTATTGTGGAATACAAAGCCTAAGACTAAATGAATTCTAGTAACTTGTTGATTGCAGCAATCTGTATCTTCTAAAAAACCAGAGTCATATGATAGGTGCATCTGAAATGCAGATTTATATAGTTTTCTTTCCTTCTGCAGGGAACTGTATCTTTCCTTTTGGGACTTTTCTTCCTATTTGTTCGTTGGCCAATTATTGGTATAGTCTTGGAAATATACGGTTGCGTTGCCCTCTTCGGGTTAGTTCTTTGCTTCTTATTACAAATTGCTATTTGAATTACGAGTTTTGTTGGATGTAAAGTACATCCATGATGATATAGTGCTATTAACATTGTGGCCTCTAAATTTTATTTTGTGACATAAAAAGCTTTTGAACTTCACATTAAATTCCAAATAAAACTCTGTCAAAAAGTTAGCAACATTGTAACTTGGAAATAAGTATTGAACCATATTTTACCGTGACATGGTTAAAAAGCTTCAATATTGTAGTTTAACTTGTTCAGTGCATCATTTCATTGAATTTTTTACAAGAATTTCCATTTAGTTGAACGTCAACGTTACAACGAGGCTTAATACATCTGTAGCTACTTATGCTTCTCTACAAATATCAAGTGCTCCCTGTACTTTACTGAGGTCTTAAAATGAATTATTGATTCGTCGAACTTTCTTCAAGTCATTTATTGGCATCCTGAATCTCTGAAGTCCTGAACTTGCTTAAAGTGGTACTACAACTTCAACTTGTTAAAAATCTTCCGTTACTCTGCCACGTGAAGTTAGGGGAGTTAATAGGTCACTTTAAGCAATCCCAAGAGGTAAATATGATAATTACAAAGTATAAGGGAGCAATTGAATTTTTGGACAAGGACAAAAAACAGGGAATGTATTAGGTCACCCTCCTGGAGATGGATTAGGTCAATCTTCCATTACTCTTCCGTGTCTCATGTTTTTTAAAAATGCCGTATCCTGTGTTCGCACCCATGTCCGTGTCCATGTCGGTTCTTCATAGGAAATTTAGAGAGGGTATAATATTAGTAACGGTAACGCTATACTTCTGGGGCCATGGATGTAGCTTTCCCATCTTGTCTTGTTGGTGTATAGTCTAACTTGTTTTGATGTTTTTCTTGTAGTGGGTTTTGGCCAACAGTCAAGATATTCCTCTGTCAGATTCCAGTTCTTGGATGGATTATACAATATCCCATTCTGGTGAGTTTTCTAATTTCTTTTTTTCCTCTTCTTCTAATACTTCTCAAGTCTCAATTTCATGCAAAGGCTCGCTTGTAAGAAGCCAGTTTGAGTTTTTGAGTTTTTTTATTTTACTATTCTCTCTCAAGGCTATGCGTACGTAATTCCTGATATCGCCATTTTAAGCTCCTGTGCATGAAAAAGATATCAAGTTCGCTCAGACTTTGTATATTGTTTTACTACAAGCACTAACCTTTAATTTGTGCCATGGAAAACTACATGTTGACACGTGTCACACAAAGTCACAGTTATGACTTTCGAGCCAAATTATGCTATAAAAAGATGACATGGATGATTTGACCATGAACTCAAGCCACATTAGAGTTAAAGAGTCTATGTCAGCTCTACTAATGTCATGTCAACAACCAAATTGTGACAACAAATTGAAGTTTTAGGGTGTTTAACGTGGTATTGGTGGATCGTTACGGGTTCTTTCGGACCCTAACATGGATGAGGTATATTGTCAAATTATGCCACATTAGTTTTTCAATAGATTTTAGGCCTGTTTAGTTCCACTGTCAAATGCACACCGCTCTATCAATCGAGTTTTATATGAAAGCTGATTTTCTGGGCATGAGGGGCTTGATATGATCAAATTCAAAATTATATCTTTACCTTTGTTATTTTGATATATCTTTAGAATTTTATACATGCATGTGCTAAATGATGCTATATATATCGCAAATTGCAGCTTCTTGGTCGGTTGAAAGGCGGTCCTCCCTGAATACAAAGTTGCAGCTGGTTTCTAATTAACTTTTGATCAGTAACATGTAATTCTTGTGTTAAATGATTATAGTGTACCATTTCTTTTCAATTAACTAATGTATGTGACTTTGTTTATAAGAAGAAGAAAAAAAGTTATTCTGGTCTTTATACTGCTTTGGTAATTTAATCTCCACTATGTAAATAGATTATTAATTAGAGATATTTATTGTAATCTAGTACTAATTGTAATGAATTCAAAACTTAAATATGTTCGGTGTACAACAGTAAGCACACATTAAAAATAACAATAAATAGGGTTCATGTCCCAAAGACCAAAGTAGAGAATTTCAATTTCATACATTTATTTTTCTCGTTGGTTTAGGTACATAGACATGAACGATATTATATTGTTCTCAAATTCTTGTCTTCCGTATATAAAAAAAAAAAACTCACATCTCGTTTTGAAATCTATCTACATAAATTAAAGGTGTAATAGTTATAGTAAGAAGACTTTGTTACTAATTTTATTTATTGAATGCAGGAATAATGCTATTAAAAATATGGATGATTAATTATTCACTTATATACGAATAAGTGATTTCTATAGTTAATTTGAAGTAAATATTAGTATTCTACTTTTATTAGCTAGCATCAGATTAAAATTCATAGTATCATTTATGATCGATATTTTTTGTATTTTTGTTAATTCTTACAAAATGAATCATATTACATAATTATAATCATATTTTCTTTTTTTGAAATAATAAAATGTAATTCATAAAAAAATGAAATGTCAATTAATTAATCCCAAGTTAGATAGGCAGATATGTTGAATAAATATGGTAAAAGGAGATGATCCAATATTAATGGACCATCATAAATTCATAATAATGAGGAAGATTTATTGAAACCTAAAAAATGTGTCAGATAAAATTGACATGCAACATAATTTAAGTAAGTGAAGAAATGAGTACTTAATACTTATAATATTAAAAATACCAAATTGTACTGTTCGTACAAATACTAAGCAGTCTCATTTACTTAAAATTAGGTTTACTACACAACCACCCAAAACCAATTAATTACATATATAAAACTAAATTAAATAACTTAAATTGCCTCATCATACATCAATATTAAAACAGGTTTTAACAATGAGCTAAAACTTACTTGTGAACAATATTGGTTTCATTCTAGCATAGCGATTTTGTTGACACAAGTTAAATTTAAGGATAAAGCCATTGAGCTTCAATCATTTTTATGATGTGTAACAATTGAATTTCAAAACATAACATAAAAATTATTCCATCAGTTCCTTAATATAGACATTTTAGCTTTTTTAGTTATTTCAAAATAAATGCCCTTTTTTTTTTTTTTGTGTAAAAGGAATATTTTATCACTACACTTTTCTTGATTCCATAATCAACGAAGAGAAAAAATGTTTTATGATTTTATGAGAGAGTATAACTAATTAAGGTTAAATTAAATTAGCAAATTTAGCATAATTTTTATTTTTTTTGGTATGAAATGATTTTTGGTGACAGAAAAGTTTAGCTAAGGGTAGGTCTATCCACTCGCAAGGCTAGGACAAATCACAAATTTCGATGAGAGTTTACAGTGGAGTTTACAGATTGCCTACCAATAAGAGCTAAATTTTGACAAAGCGGGGACTCGAACCTCAAACCTTTCAAGTAGAAGATGGAGTGCCTTACCACTTGGACCAACTCTTATTGGTTTTCGTGATTATATGTGATACAATATGAAACTAATCTCGAGTTTGTTTTTTTTTTTTTGGTAATGTAATCTCAAGTCATTGATTGGGTTTAGTTTTGATGCAAACCCTAATTAACAGCAAACAAAATGGATGAAAAACATATACACTTTTTTTTCCGTGTGTGTGCAAATAAGTATTGTGCTAAAGTTTCAATCATGTAGACTTAATTAAACCTAAAATCTTTTTCCAACCCAAACAACGAATATTTCTTATACAGAAAGTATTGCCAGATTGATGTTTGGTTTCAAATCAAATTAATCAGTGTATTAATTGTACTCCAATCTGCATGCCCACTTTCATGTTTTAGGATGAAGGTGTACAATATAAAATTATTCCTATTATGGTTAACTACAAATTTCCTAATTTTTTTCAGTAAAGACATCATTTTGTAAATGCAAACTGGTTTTGGAAAAATTTATCCAAAAATCATGTTGATATTTTTTTAACTAAGATAATTCCAACTTTCAATAGAACTTAATAACTACATATTTTTACTTTTTATTTCTTGTTTTTTTGTGACTTTTGTAATGTAGTTGTCAAATATTTCTCAACTTTCTTTTACCGTTTCTTACAATACTTTTCTTCACAACAACTGTTTCTCAACAATGTTAAACTCGTAGTTAGCTAGTTAAAGCATGAGAATAGCTTCTCATTATTATCTCTTTCATTCACAAGCAAATAAAAGAACATAGATTTAATGTCTTAATTAATATAAAAGATTAGTTACTAAATTCACAAAAATCAGAACATAGATTCCTTGAATGTTTTCTTGACTAATTTACAAACTTATCAAGACTCCAAATTTGTAATAACAACCATCAATTCTCTGACATTGATAGTTTTGAAGGGTATCCAAACACTTGAAATAAAGTACTTAGTCATTATAATAACAATAAATAACAAAATACATAAACAGAAATGAAAAATAATTATACATCTTATCAATATACAAGCATGAATAAAATAAATATGACATTGATGCATGGCAAAGAGAGAGTTAGTGTTATGGTGCAGTGTAGGTTAGAGGATTAAATGAAAGAAAGTAGAGGAAAGATTTGATGGCATTAAAGAAGGATCTACTTCCCCTCATTAATGCTTTGGCCCTCTTTTTAATAACTTTCATCAAACCAATTTATGAACACTCTTATTAACTCACTCTCATTTGAAATTGCATGAAACTTTTCACTTCTCCACTTCACATGGTCTTTTTAATTATGTATTATTCAAGATAAAGAATGTGAAGTTTAGAAAAAAGAAGATGGAACTTACAGAGTTGTCTTTGGCTCCAAGAAGAAAGTTTGGGGGTGAAAAAGGAAATATTAATATTAATATTAATAGTTCATCATCAGAATCAGAAAATAATTTTTCAGGCAGCAAGAAGAGGAAGTTTTTCTCATCTGAATCAAGTGTTGATCTTCATGTTAAAGATCCATTGCCTATGGATTGGGAGCAATGCCTTGATCTTCAAGTATGTGAATATCCTCTCCATCTCTAGCTTAAATTATTTCTTGCATTTTCTTTTTTATTTCGCAATTCGGGTTCGCAGAAATTCTGTCATATGTACTTCTAAAGTACATAATATTCGACCAATCAAAAGAATTGCATAACATTTCATGAGAGTCGAGAGATTGATGGTGTTAATTGATTGGTCAATATAGTACAATAAGACTATAAGCTTTCAAAGAAAGCAATTGTCTCCTAATAATGGTCGACCATATAATGCGTACATTAGACTAGAACCAAAAATACCATCAATCAACTTACGAGTTCCTAACTATTCGAAAAAACAATTCGTAGGTCAAACATTTATTATTTATATTTCATATGGTTATATAATAGTCGTATAAATTTTAGAAAGAAAAATTTGATTTCATGTGGTGTCATATTGAATGGTCGACCATCTGTACAATTTCTGTAAATTGTATTATTATTATTATTAGAATTTGTCATCGGAGTTATTGCGTCGTAATACCATGTGTATATTGCAATTTATATATTAATTAATAATCATGTTGAAAGGATCATACTCAATGAGCGAAATTATGTTTCTATAAATCATGTTATGGTGAAATTGATGAATATATTGATTTGTATAATGTGTTTAAATACTGTGCAGTCAGGAAGAATGTATTATCTGAACAGAAAAACATTGAGGAAGAGTTGGAACTGGCCAATCAATAAAGATCATCATCATCATCAAAAGTTGGATCTTGAACTCCACATTTCAGCACCTGATCATCATCATCATCATTATCATCATCATCACCACCATCAAGATAATAATAATAATAATAGCAATTATAAGAAGCAAGCCATGACATCATCAACATCATCAAATTGCAACAACAACAACAATAATAGAGAGAATAATAATAATGATAATATGGTAGCATTGGCATGTTTAAATTGTCACCTATTGGTAATATTATCAAGATCATCTCCTTCATGCCCTAATTGCAAGTATGTTCATTCTCTTCCATTAATATCTTCCAATCCTCTTCCTAAAATCTCAGCTCCTTCTAAGTCTCTTCACACCCTTAGCTTGTTGGACTAGCTTAATCACTAGTTAATATGTATAAAAATTATTATATATAATATGTTCAGCTATCTATCTATCAGGGTGGGTTCAACGGTAAAAAAAAAAAGGTCTCTTCTGGTTACCTCAGCTTGGGTTTTATTCTTGAATCTGTTGTTAGAATTCCGTAAACGGGTACAATATGTAAATCATCTCTTAAGCTCTTCTATGACGCTAAGACTTTCCTTCGCGCGCTCATCCCTAAACTTTTTGTAACCAAAAGAATATATATTGAGCTCTAATCATGTAGTGTTTCCTCTAATTGTGTAATATATGATATGATTAACATGTTTAGTTATATAGTAAATACAATTAATCTATTCTCTTGTAAATTAATTATATATATGTTCATCCTTTTTTTTCTATTGTTCTCAAGTCTTGAACTGGCTTTTCGTATGGTGCTACCTTACTATAGTGAAGGTTTAATTTAAATTATGTGCAAATCAATTCAGCTCCCACCCAATATTTAATGCATAAAAAATAGACAAGTCTTGGGTGTGGTCTTATATTAGATGAGAAGGTTATATCAATAATTGTCCCCTTCTACCACTACATTTCTGTTTTTTCCTATGGCTGCTGATGTGAAGGATGCTTGTTTATTTTCTATTTTTTTTTTTTTTTTATAGAAGTAAGTTGTTAATTGATTTGGTGAATAAATCTATTAAACAAAAGATTAGTAGCTATTACATTTTGAAAAAGAAGAGTAAAATTGTGGATTAAAATTTCACAATTGACAAAAGTGAACTTTTAAAATAAAAATAGAAGTAATTTAGTGAATAATATACGATGTGAAATGTAATGGAATTGTCTGAAACTTAGTGAATTTAATGTGTTAGTGAACCGAATTGAACTAGTAGCTTAAATTTATTATAGTTACAGTCCAAACGACATCTTCTATTAATTTTTAATATAGGCTCTCACGTAAATGCCTTTGACACCCTCTCACGCGAACGCTGCTTCGATTTTGAACATGCAAACCACAAATTCATCACAACTCATCATGTGTATTTAATTCATGAATAGATGAATTTGTCACGATTCACACTTAGGACATTTCGATTGCAAATTCTATGATACTATGCATATTAAGTGACTGCTTAAATTAAAAACTCGAGCTCACAGTAAGGACTCAAGATAAGTTTATTAATCACTGACATCAGCTGGACTCGAACTTATGACCTTTTAATTGCAAAGACTTTGATACCATATTAATAAAACGATTAAATCAGAAGCTTAATTAACAAAATTGTTTATAGTGTTAATCTTTTGCAGGATGGTGATACATGTCCACGAAAAGAATATCTAACTAATATGGAAGCCATTTAATTCATAATAAAATTGATGTAAATGAAAAAGAGAGTAGCTAGAGCTATATAGATAGATAGGGAGATGTGGAGAAGAGGAGAGTAGCAGTTGGGAGAGAATAAATAGGTAGCAGTTATAGTTGCACCTTGCTCTTAACAAATTAAATTGAATTCAATTCTGACATCCCACGGTTGGATTTTTAATTTTAATGTATTTGTTAGTTAATGAATGTCACACTTGTCATTACTACTTTCACCAGTAAACAAAAATACCAAGCCATGGTAGGTCTATCCATGCTAAAAGTTATCATTGATAGAAGTTGTCAAAACTCGAATTTAAACTCAAAATCGGTTAGTCATATAAGCTTATATACTATGAGATTAATTGAATTAAAGGTTTAATTGAAACTCAAAGTTGTTTAATCATAAAAGCTTTGATATATACTATATCATTGATTGAATGAAATGTTTAAGCAAATAGTTAGGAAATATAATATCTTTTATATTAATATGTGACATAATTTATAGTAAAGTTTACAAATTATTTAAATTTTAACAAACGGTGATAAAATATAGATTTGCTTGAATGCTAGCAACCCATTACCAATCTGCCTTACACATAGGCTCAAAGCTTTAGGCTCTACTAAGAAAGGCCCATGAAAATCTAAGTTTGGAGGAGGGCCTTAGTAGGGTAAGATGCGCGCTATGAGGCAAGAAGTGCTTCATCCTCATGTAAGGTTGTGATGCGTCTCAAAAGTTGGAGGCATATAAAAGAACTGGGATATGCCCGAAAATACATCCTTTTACTAGAAGACGAAGATGCCCAAATGAAAATGATCACATCAACATATTTTGGTATGGAAAAATCGTTATTTGCCCTCCAAATTAAGGACAAAAAGAGAAATGTGACATCTTTCAAGATAAACAATTCAAAACTTTTTTGGATCCTTATAAATACTTAAATGGTATCCTTTCATTTTACAATAAATACTAAGCTACATTATTTTAAACATGCTAAATATTTTAGTTGTTTGTCTCATTTTCGTTCTATTTATAAAATTTTGTGACTTTATAATTGGAGGTATAATGGGCGCTTCAACACCAGTTTACCTTTACATATCTCGATAAAAGATATTTTGTCTAGGATTCGAATCCCAAGAATATCAAAAGGGGACGCAAACTCAAATGGTTGTAGTAATAGAGTGATTTAAAAATTGTACCAACATTTATTGGTACCACCTTCCTCTTTTATGCCTTGGCTGCCCTTTATTTATTGTCTCCTACTTTCTACTTCTTTTTTTCGATTTTATTTATGTTTCTTTTATGGTGCTTCTTCTCGTAGCAAAAAAAAAAAAAAAAAAAAAGAACGGACCTCCCAAGGATGGAGAGACCCCTATGGTTAACTTCACTTGATTAGGCCCATTACTCATTAATATTAATATTTAATTAAATATCAAACGATAAAACCATTTGAAGCTCTCAAAATTATTTTGATGTTTCTATTAGGTCTTGTCCATGTATATAGTAGTAGATTTTTTAAAAAAAAATTACTTTTTTTGAGAGAGAGCAATACAGATTTTTAATTTGAGGGAAATTTCGATTATTATCTTTTGAGGAGTGACTTTGATGATCTATTAATGAACCTCTTGACTAAAATGTTAAAATGATAGGGTGACGTTTCCTTGATTTTAATTAAGATGCATAGCATTCACATTCAAGTTATGAATTCATGCTTTTCGAAACAAATATCATTAAACAATACGAGAATTAATTACATCCCATTTAGCGAGCGGTCTCACAAAGAGAGGTGTGTTATTCCAACTACAATTATTAGATCAGTTAAGAGCAGCTTTTAGTTAAGGGAGCGGTTAACTTCAGTCAACAGTCAACTGATAGTTAGTTATAGCTCTTAGTCGGTTTAGACAGTTATTGAACTGGTTATTGAACTGTATTGAGCTGTAAATTAGAGCTATATAAGTTGCCAGTGTAACCGGATACAATCAAGTTGATCATTAATAAAATTTCTCTCTTTCCTTCCCCATTTCTATCTTTTGATCTTAAGTTTATCAACATGGTATCAGAGCATTATGGTGGATAGAAAGAGAAAGAAGAAGGATCAACTGATAGAGAAGCAGATCATAGATCAAAGCTAAAAAGAAGAAGAAGAAGAAGAACAAAGTTCTGAAGATCACAACACGGAACATTAAGTCTCTTATGAATTTTCAAAATCAAAAGAAAACCAATTGGAGAAGTAGACAGATTCAAGGCCAAACTTGTTAATTGAACATATGGCTTAGTTTACTATGAATCATTCAGTCTTGTTGCACAGATAGTTACAGTCAAGATGCTTATAGCCATTGCAGTTGCACAAATCTGGCCTCTCCATCAAGTGGATGTGAATAATTCCTATCCTCGCGGCTCTCTAGAAAAAGATATATATTTGGAACCACTAGAAGGCTATCAAAAATTTCCTTCTAATCAGGTCTGCAAACTTGTCAAGTCATTGTATGGCCTCAAATAATCAGGTCTGCAAACTTGTCAAGTCATTGTATGACCTCAAACAAGCAGGAAGACAGTGGCATAAAGAGATCTCACAGAAGTTCCTAGACTTTGGCTTCATCAGATCACATTCAAACTATTGACCATTGTTTGTTCACATTCAAACAAGGCTTCTAACTTCATAGTCATATATGTTGATGACATTCTTATTTTTTGACTTTTTTTATTTTCTCTGAGGATAGTGTAAACACAAATCTTCATTTTTAATTTTGCCCACCGTACAAGGTATGGGGGTTAACAATCCCAACCGTAACGGCATTTGAGCCACAAAGGGTGTGGCTACACGCGAAGAAATACTTATTAAGTTGAGCTCAACCTCATTGGACCTAGAAAATTCAAGCTCAGTTCGAGCTCAAATGAGCTAGGCCCGAGCTACAAGCCTAATATACTTATCTTAGTTCAGCATTGAACTGAGTCATGCCTACCCAAGAAGATTCATATTCGCAGACCATATGCAAAGGCATTGGCTTTCTGCGTCACAATAATGTCAAATTGTATGCATAGATAGTTCAGTTTATAGAAAAGAATTGCCTTCTCCCTTCAACTTCTTCCGATGTGGGATTAATACAAAATACTAGGGTTTTTTTTTTTTTTTTACAAAATACTAGCTTTATTCGCTTTCTTTTTATTTTTCAAAAGCTATTTAGTTCTTTTTTAGGGCTGAACACGAATATTAATTTTATTCATTTTGATAAAATATTTAAGTAAAATGATGTTGAATTTGACTATATGACTTGTTTTGACTGAATTCGGTCAAATTTGGTCAAAAACAGTTACAAATGTGATATTTTTCTTTAAATATTTGATCCAAAATTAAATTGCATGGATCCGTGGCTACCCCTAATGCTAACCGTGTACCATTTCTGTTAAATATTATTTCTCACATACCTGTTTACCTTTAAATACAACTTTAGAGTCAAGTTCAGGTGAGACACCCCTTATAGTGTGACAAGCTCTTGTGGTGAGACATGTACCAATTGTGTAATTAATCAGGTATTTAATAGGTAATTTTTCCAATTCTCTTCGTGTTTTTCTTTCTCCAGCAAACTCATCCGTCTCCTCCCGCCTCCGTCTCCTCCCGAAATTGTCTCCTCCGGCCTCGTCTCCTCCGTCTCTATGGTTGTCGTCCCTAGGAACCCTAAAAATTGACTTAAATCCATAAGCCGGCGGCCACCGCTAAATTGATTCCACCTGAAAACGTCGGAGATGGATTTGGATCTATGGTTTCTACGATCTGCTGTTTTGATGGGAGAAGTTGATGATGATGAAAGAACTCTCACTAGAAATACGACGTCGTCGATCAATGGGAGCAGAAGCAGCACCTTCCAAATTGAGAGTCTTAGAAACAGGATGAGGCTTAATGGAAATATTATTTTCTTCATAAAAAATCAGAAGCCGCGTTTGGGGATCGTCGAGAACATCTGGCTTGAGGAGGATCATGTTGGTGGACAGATGGATCAAAGGTGATGGGTCCAGAAATAAAAGAAAATTGTTTCATTCAATTTTCACCCGATTACAATTTATTTCATGTGCAAATAATACTATTCGGTGCTATTGCTTCATTCACAGCATTTTATTTTTTTTATCTTGTGCTATGATTTCATTCATTCGATTCATGAGTCCATTGTGTGGTGGTGAGGTGTTGTAGCTGCTTACTCTACAAATATTATACAGCTCCATTCAATCCAAAGTGTTAATTATGTTCCAAATATTTCATTCGGAACAACCGAGTATTAATTTGAAACAACAAAGTAATAATTTGAAACAACCGAGTCTTAATTTGGAACAACCGAGTATTCTGTTGAAACAATATAACATATGGAACAACCGAAATATTTCATTCGGAACACCAGAATATTATTTTGAAACCACACAGTATTAATTTGAAACAAGCGAATATTAATTTGAAACAACCATAGAAAAATTAAAAAAATTAAAAATCGTTTATAAATAACAAAAATGGATCTCAAAATGACGGCCTAATTAATACGAGATCAGTGGTATAATTTTTTTTGAAAAACGAGTTCGAGAAGAGCGGAAAAATGCATTTTAAAGAAAATAATTAAAACTTTTTCTCTCTCCAGGGGTGACATCAGCGCTGACATCACCTCCTCTTCATTCCCTCCATTTTCCACGCTTAAAGATTTTTCATTTAATTACAAGTTTGCCACATTTTCCTGTTGAATTACAAAATTACCCCCACCTCTTTCCCTTGTCACTAGGGCTGGGCACGGATCTCGGAGAAACCGAACCGGACCGAATATCCGAAGAAAAATCTCCGAAACCGAATTGAACCGTTGACCTTTTTCAAGGAATTGAACCGAACTGAACCGTAAATTTTATTTTATAGATCCGAACTGAACTGGACCGAATTTTATCCAGGACCGAACTGAACTCCGAATTGAACCGAACTGAACCGAAAGAACCGAAACTTTTTACATTTACTCAGAAAAATATATGTGAAAAATATATGAATAATTTTAAAGATATTATATCTTATATTTAAATTGTAAGTGATAGAACTTTATAGTGAAATTGGAATATAACTTTTTGTTTGAGATTTTATTTCAACAATGGTTTTATTATTTCATACTGAAATTGGAATATAACTTCAGTTATTTCACATTATATAATTCATGTGTTTACATCTGCGTATTTGTAGTTTTTAAGTTTTAATTTACATAATAAAAATTATGTATAAATCTCCGAGTATCCATTATTGAATTAGAACCGAAATCTCCGAACCTCCGAATTGAACCGAACTGAATTAGTAGTATAATTCAAGTCTGGAGATTCATCTATGCAATTCCATACTGGAGATTCATATTCAACAATCTCCGAATTACAATTCAATTCTGGAGAAATTCAAATCTCTGAACTGGACCGAACCGTGCCCAGCCCTACTTGTCACACCATAACTGGGCTGTCACACCATAAGCCCATTGTCACACCTGAACCTTTATCTACAACTTTATTGTATTTTAACTCTTAAATTTTTTTATTACTACTCATCATTATGCATGTATTATTTAATAATAATAAAATAGGTTTTGTAAAATTAAAATGGGTTAACTTCAAATAATTATCTTGTGGTTTCACGATTTTACAAATAATGACTTTCAGCAAATAAAAGACTGTGATTTACATTTTTTTGCAGATTTCAGGAAATTGTCGATTTTGTTGACGTAAACGAGGAATTTTCTGCCCGAAATGTTCTACTGACTTTTGAACCTAAGTGTAACTTGACTCATCAAATGTCATAAAAACACTTCAGGTAAAAAATGTCCTCATTTACGTCAACAAAAATCGAGCATTTCCTTAATTCTGCAAAAATACAGAGTATAGTTCTTTTTTTTGCTCAAAGACAAACCACAATCCTTTGTTTGCAAAATCGTCAAAAACAAGAAACGTATTTAAAATTAACCCAATTAAAATATAATAATTAAAAAACAATTAAACTTACTCATGAGCTTTGGAGCCAAACCCAAAACAGTTTGGAATTGACAGCTTGGGCCGAGCTTTGACTCTTATGTGAGTGTGCATTTAGCCTCATTTTATTTGACCACTTTCCCCCTCAAATATATCATTCTGAACCCTCAAATATATCATTCTGAACTTACAAGCAAACGGTTGTAACAGAAACTGAGATCAGTCGGAGACAATGTCAGAAAAGGTGTGATAAACTCTGTTTGTTTAGGGAGAATATTTACCCTTGAACTTTTTGCAAACTTCTTGCTAGAAAATACTGCTAATCATTTTTTTCATTTTATACTTTTCATGTATATATAAACAGTATAAATGGATCCATCGGGAGGAAATAGGAATAGCCAAATAGTCATACATTTGATTCCACATAAAGCTACTATAGCCTACTACATAACTTTTGCAGCTTTCTGCAAACTTGCAGACTTCACTCGTAAAATATGTAAGCAATTTCTCATGTTGGTACTATATTACTTCTCCCCGTTTTCATACCAACCAGAAAATACTTAGCAGGGAACCACAATACAAAGCCCAAAACAAAGAATTTCAAGGAAATCACGGAACCAAGCAAATTCTGCTTCTTTCTTCTGTTAACAGCTTTAGATTCAACCAGGCTACGGGAACTCGTCTGTTTTTTCATGAAGGATGAATACCTTTCAATGTCTTCTGGAGTTAGTGCTGGTTTAAGTGACGCCTTTACAATCTGGAAATGGCGATTGCAGACTACCGTAGCAGATATGTTTTCCCGTAAAGCTACTATTCCAGCTTCCCTGCAAAGACCTTCAAGTTCTGCTCCGGTGAAGAGCTCGGTATCCTCTGCAATACTTCTCAAGTTTACATCATTGTCTATCTTCATGTTGCGTGTATGAACACAAAGTATCTCACGCCGAGCCTCTAAATCAGGGGGTGGTACATATAACACCTGCAAGTTAACAGAGCAGAGTTAAACAGGATTTTACACCAGCAATCTGCAGCGTAGTATTCTGAACTTTCAAATTAAGCGTTGCACAACTGAACAAAACACCCTATTATCAGCAGTTGGCTGGACACCATCTGAAAATCATATGGTCGTGTAGCGATTGACAGCCCCCACCCGATATGATATTGTACCACATAATATAAGTTTTACAAGACTCGTATTTTATGGATCTCCAAATATGGACTGACGGACACTTAAGTTTGGATAAGGTTTCAATGAGGTCACAGAAGTTGATTTAATATCAATAAATTAACTCATACTTGCATTTTGTACGAAAAAAAGCTCATTTAGAAAATTTTCAGGTGGAAATGCTGACTAGGATGCTTAGTCAATTCAACCAAGACATGTAAGTGCCACATGTACTAATTTATGGCACCCATTTAAATTAGGTTAATATTAACTGCTATTAAATGTAGGTTGAGAGGTAAGAGAACATGGACGCCACCTGGTTGAATCACTAATGTCCTAGTCACAGTTCCAACGAGAATTCAGCCTGAACATGAACAGAGTAGATTGACTTTGTTGGTAGAAAAATGATTTATTGTTACTTTATCCAAACTTAGACGACCATTGGTAAGATTTATCCGGCTACTATAAAATCAAGTTCCAAATGATACATTCTGGAAGACTAGCATGCAAAGAAAAAGAAACCAGCTGTCTGACTTACGATCTATGGGCACCATGGATATAGTTACAGACAACTCACGAGTTAAATCACAAATAGAAAAGACTTCATACCATATCAAAACGCCCTGGACGCATAAGTGCAGCATCAATTGCATGAGGACGGTTTGTGGCAGCTAATACGAGAATTCCCTTCAAAACCAAGTAAAGATTAAGAAGCTTTAACTTTAGAGCGGTACTAAGCTAAACAGCACATTCTGTTTCAGTTGCAGACCATTGGCCAGTTGTAGTTCTATTCCGAATTCCTTCCATGCGTCCTGACAGATAGTATAAATAAAAGAGGAAAGGAAAGCTTAATCATACAAGTAATAGCACTTACTTTGGCCTGTTCAAGACCATCCATTTCAGTCAGTAAAGTAGATAGAAGCCTCTCTCCTACTGTACTGCTGTTACTTGAACTCCCACCCCTACAATGAGTATTAAGAAATTATTCAGAATCCAAAATTTCATGACAAGAGGATAAAGAAATTATTTTTCCCATTTTAGATTAATATTTGAAATATGATAAAGCATGAAATCATCATTTGAGCAAAAAAACTGATTCCACAGAGAAAATGATTTTTTATGCATGCTAATATTTCAACAGCTGCTCTTCGTATTCTAACGTTAGCAATATCTTTTACTTGTTGCCTAGCAGAATAACTGATTTAATCGACACAACCAGGTCGTACAAAGATCAGGACCACACTTTCTTGTACGACTATTTACATCAAATTCATCAATCTAAATCTTATACTAAAACAAATCCTATTTTTAAATATCTATTTTGTCAGGCTTCTGCAATTGGAAAATCTCCAGTTTTTTACATAGCAACATAGGGCTATATTTATAAAGCTATTCTGGTAAAACTGAATTAACAATTAAGGTTACTGGTCTATGTATGGACATATTTACTAGCCCAGAATATGTGGTTCCATAAAATACTCTTTTTTAAAAAAAAAAAAAAACATAAATGTTATTCCCTGGTCATTCAATTTTCAAATATAAAATTCACTGATAAAGTAGCAAATATGCAAACCTTTTAGCAGCAACAACATCTGCCTCGTCAAAGAATATAATGCTTGGCGCTGCTAGGCGAGCTCTCTGAAATGTATTACGCAACAATGCTTCACCCTCACCAACATACATTGAATACAATTCTGCACCACTGATTTACAGTTTCTAAATACCCAAGTAGTACAAATTAAACCAACACGCACACAGACAAACACAAAGAAGAACTTGTAGAAGCATAGAATTACAGGCCACACACATAACTATAGCCTATCAATATTGTAGTTGTCAACGTTTATCCTATGCATAATTGAAGAGGCCACATAAGGGGTTGAAAAAGAAAATCATACTGTTAATGTCAACAAACCATTTGGTACCTTTTTTACTATAACCCTTGAAAAGAAATTAGTTTACATTGTCCTTGAAGTTTATTAAAGAAAAAAAGAGCCCAACAGGAATATTAAGGGAAACACACCATATTTTATAAACAGCAGCTACTAGTTATTCACTCATTAAGTTGATTTACTACACACAATATGCTTAGGATAATAAATGAACAAGTGCCTACTCCCATCCAAGCCCCTGAGTTACTTCTGAGATGGATATTGTTGGCCATGCAATAATTTTGAAGCCCATTTGTAACTAAGAGTTTTTATTTTTTTCTCAAGTTGAAACAGTTCATAGAACTGTTTCTAGCTGGTTTGGACAACCATAAGATGAAAAGCTATTAACATAAAGTAATAATCATTACTTCCATAAACCAATTTTTGACAGGAAAAAAAACTGAACAGCGTAAAAGAGGGCAGCAGCCAAGATGGTAAAACAAGGCTCAGATTAACGGTTCAAGTTCGAGCAAAACACCTCCTCTTATGGAAAGAGTTACTTGGGTTGTGTACGTAGAGTTACCTTAGCTGCTACTGTTTATGGTATTTGGATTGGTAGAAATAAGCTGATCTTTTCTCAAGATAAATTCGATTGTAGAGATGTCATTTTTGGTATTGTACGGGCGGTTAAGAATCAGCTCATGTATAGAAAGGAGAAATGTTTTAGGAATGGTTTTAGGTGGGAAGAGTGGTGATTTTTGTTTTTAGCAGTTGTTTTGGTTTTGATAGTTCTTGTAAGTGTTCTGTTCTTTTTCTTTTGATCAATAAAAGTTCTAATCTTCAGCAAAAACACCTCCTCTTTTGAAGTTCTACATTAAATTCTTTCTCCATAACTGTATATATTCTGCATCGCAGCCTAGAACTATAAATAACTACAAAAGAACAATCAACAGCCTAACATCCCGATGACCAAGAAGCATAAATTGTTTCAGATACATTTGCACTGATTAAAGCAAATCCTTATTGCTAAAAGTATTACTATTCTAATGCAAATCCTATCAAAAGAATATCAGAAAAGTTTATATTATATGACTGTGAGAAACGAGATGATCAAACCTCAAGGAGAAAAAGGAAGCTTGGGCAGCATTAGCTGCTGCTTTAGCCAGGGTAGTTTTAGAACATCCAGGAGGTCCATGCAGAAGCACCCCACGAATAGGCGATATTCCCATCCTTGAAAAAGCAGCAGAGTGTTTTATAGGCCACTCAATGGCTTGCTGGAGCTTTTTCTGTCAATAGACAAAAAAAAGGGCAAGACACAAGAGTAAGGATCATTATAGCTCAGCGATTGTCTAGATGTAGAACATATATATATATATATGTATAATGGTAACAGACCTTTAAAGCTTTTAGTCCTCCAATATCTTCCCAAGATACCTTGGGTACTTCCACAGTCACACCTCTTGTTATGCTCGGGCCCACTACAGTTCTTGCAACTTTCCAGTGTTCCATTGTTACACACAATGTACCTACATTTCCATTTGCCTCTGAAGCTTTAACTGCACACATGGTAGCCTCACGACATAAAGCTTCCAGATCAGCCCCAACATACCCATTACATGATGCAGCAATGCCTTTCAAGTCAACATTAGGTTCCATGGGAAGATTCTTTGTGTAGAGCTGGATATAGTGAAACAAGTACATCATATAATTGCATTAATTTAGTGTTTTAAATGAATTCCGTCTAACAGAAAATTTACATAATTCATTCATCCCGATATCAAACGTCGCCAGTGCAATAGTAAAATGATCATTAAATATGATAAATACATCAAAATGCAGAAACTAATTCTTCCAGATTTGGAATGAGACAGATATGATCAACAATCCAGCCAACGCGTAATTTAGTTGGTGGCGAATTGACTGTTTATCGCATGAATTTTTTACACCATTCATTCCAGATGTTGTGAAACTAAAAGGTTTTGAAATATACATTATTTCTTTATCCATCAATAGAAGATTATACGTGAAATATTAAAGGAAATGCAGAAATTAATTGTATCCCAATCCCTAAAAATCTTATAGAAATACTTATACCAATATTGGGCGAATTGGATGGATCATGTAACTGAAGCAAGTTAACCAATGAAGTTTACCTTTAGAATTTGGAAGCGGTCATCTTCCGTTGGTACACTAACTTCTATTTCAGCATCAAAACGCCCTGACCTTCTAAGTGCAGGATCAATTGCATCAACCCTGCTCCAAAAAATCATATGTTGCAAGTCATAATTAAGTTGATGGAGCAGACATGGGGCAGTCATTTAACTGGCCTAGAAAATTCAGACAACATGGTTAGACCAATACAACTATTGTGGCAGGTGAAACACAAGATTGAAGTTTTCAATTTCCTAGCTACTTCCCAAATGTAATGGAATCCTAAAATTAGAACAAGACTAATTTGAGAATGCAGTATCGAGCATTTCAGCATGTAGTACTGAAACGGCTTCTTGCATAACAAAAGTGCAGCTGGTTGCCCTCAACAAGGCAATAAATATGGACAACACCAATGAATAGTGAACATGAAGAAACACCGACTGCCATCAAAATAGAGTCATAACTAGAATTAGCAACTAGGCATTCTATCATCCACGACAATTCTAAGTGCAATAGAAAAGCTTGAAAAATCCAACACAGGGCGATCTGTTGTCTTAGCACATTCTTATAAACTTAGTATGAAAATAATGTGATGATATCTGCATCAGAAAGTTTCCATTTCTATCTAACAGAAACAGGGCCTAAATGAGCATAGTATTACAACCTGTTAGTTGATGCAACCACGGCAACTTGCGCTGAAGATGTACCACAGTTTCTATTGGCATCCATCAAAATGAACAGTTGAGAGGCTAAGCGAACATCTTGCTCCCTCCTGCATTTGAAAGCCAAATATAAATAGGTAAACAGCAGTCAACCTCCCCGGCTCTATTCAACATAACAAACTCATTAGGTAAAGGAACAAGCAAACAAATTTCTGAGACTAGCAGATACAAAGAGAAATTTTACGTTTTCCACCATACAGAAAGTCCATTGGAAATTGGAGACCAAAGGATGTAATAAAAACAAATCAAAATGAAATCATTCTTTCTCCTGTACCTTGAATTACGTTGAGGACATAATGCATCTATTTCATCTATAAATATTACTGATGGCTTGCCTGTCAATGCATGAGAAGCAGCATCCGAAAATGCTTCACGCAAAATTTTCTCGCTTTCTCCAGCATGTGATTTGTGAACAGTATGAGGACTTGGAGAGCACACCCACAAATTGAAAGGAATACAAGATCAGTAAACAAGCCAAGCACATTGGGAAAAAAATAGACATAAGTTTAATCATAAATAACCAATGAACAAAAGGTAACTACCTGATCAGAATTAAATGCGCATCACACTCTTTAACAACTGCTCTGACCAAACTCGTCTAGCATAAAAAGACAGGAGAAAATAAAATTTCCAATGTATTCAACCCGGAAAACATTCGATAGAAATCCCAATAATGCAGCAAAGAAGGAAAAAAACATATTTATACCAGTAAAGTTTGCAATTTTTGAAAGAGAGATTGAAAATACCTTTCCAGTTCCCGGTGGACCATACAGAAGTAAACCTCTTGGCCACTGAAATAAAATAAATTAACATGTAAGTCCCTATTCTTTATGCCTTATCATTCAGTTCAGTAATTTTCCTTTCGTAGATGCAGTTCAATTCAGTAGCGTTCAGTTCAGTTCAATTCAATTAAGTAAATTTCAGTCATAAATAACAGGGCCTAAATGCAATGCAAGCAAATATGTGGTTTGGTTACTTTAAGACCGATCTTTTTTGCTTCACGAGAATAAAGAAGAGGAAAAGTAATGAGTTCTCTTAGAGCTTCAAGAGCCGCTTGATTTCCAGCAACTGCTTCTTCAGCTCTCCACACTTTACTCCCATTTTCATTTACGTCATTGACTACACTGCAACTGCTACTGCAATGCGTATCCATCTGCAATAGATTCATGAGCATAAGAAAAAGTAACACGCACAAGAACACAACAATGATATGCTCCTAAGACTATTTAGGGCTGATTTGACACCCGAATACCGAGTTGAAGGATCAATTCGTTACCGAGGCTTGATTTTGGACCGAATTGATCGGTAAGTGATAAAAATAGATCCTTTACGAGCTCTTATGAATAGAAGTAGGCTCTACTAAACTCAGATTGAGATAACATAACATAGCAAGTAGAAGACATCATCAAAACAAAAAGAATTGAGAGCAACTCTTGTATATAAGATTTGAAACATATGCATATCGTGTATTACTTAACCGGTTAAACAAAAAGCTCGAGATATAACAACATCTGAAAAGTAACGTAGAAATGGAAAAAAGAGTACCGGGCGGCGGCGCTGTTGTAACCGGTGGTAGCTGAGCTAGAATCAGCTTCAGTGAACGGCGCGGAACGAGATGATAGATATTAGAAAGGGAGGGATGATATAGCCGCTTCAAACGCTGCGTTTTATTGAATTTAAAGGTAAAGTTTTAAAAAACCATTTGGAGTTTCACTTATTTATGAAAAAATACACTTTACTTTATATCAAAATGAAAATCTAAAAACATAAAATTACATTGGTTTTTATTTAGGCAAAAAGCATCTTTTGGCCCTTGATCATTTCATTTTTGGTTCATTAAGTCCCTGATCATTTATTTGATATGATTAGGTCCTTCATCTTTTATTTATGGATTTACTAAACCCTTTATTAACAGAGGTGAGGAGGTGAATTATACTCTCCGTTACAAAAAATGTGTGAGTTATGAATACCAATTATATCGTACCACATGGCATTTTCAAGAAGATATGTTGGATTTTGCCTTTTCTCTATGATTGTCAATTTGCAAAAAGAAAACCATTTCTCAGATGTCTTTTTGAGTTTCAACAAAAACATTCTCCCAAACTTGTTGAACTGTGTAATGTAGAAATTTTTTTCATATACAAACAATTCTTGTATTCAGTCGGTAAAAAAGTTGAATTAAAATTTGATCATAGGATAATGATAATTAAAATCAAAGGATTAAACTAATTAAGAGAAAATCAAATCACATCAGAAATGGATTCTTGAATCATCAGATGAAGTAGCTTGACTTTGCAAGGAGAAAGTCGGTCGATGTTAAAACTGATGGCTACCCTAGCTTAGAAGATATAGTTTCCGCATCAGAGAATAAAGACCTTGCTGATTGATATGAAGGAGAACAAGCTGCAATTAATTTTAGGGTTCCAATTAATTCTCTTCTCGTCAATTTTTTGGGGGGACTAAGAAATTGATATGGAAGAGGACTGGAGGAGGAAGGAGCATCAAGCCATTGTTTTGAAAAAAAAAAAAGGAATTATATTCTGCCACACGTCAACAAGCAATTAGTGGTTCACAACTCACTCACTTATAACGGAGAGTGTATTTCACCTTCCTCACATATGTTAGTAAAGGACTTAATAAACCCATAAATAAAAGATGAAGGACCTAATCATATCAAATAAATGATCAGGGACTTAATGAACTAAAAATGAAATGATCAAGGGCTAAAAGATGCTTTTTGCCTTTTATTTATATTAAACACCTTTTTACCATGCTGAAATATAATGTTGATGTTGGGTTTTTATGAGCTCGGAGTCAAGTGGGTCTTGTGCAGTGCTAAAGAATGGTCAATGTCAATTTTTTCGCCCTAGAACTTCCATATTGAAAGGTTATTGTTTGGAAAGGCGAAGTAAAAAGTTTTATGAAGGCGATCGAACACAATAACATGAGTCATGTGAGAGTGATTTTTGAATCTAACTTGAAAACTATTGTTAGCACCATATATTCGTAAGCAAAGTTTTAAAGTTGAAGGATGCGACTTCTAGGTGTTGGAGTTTTCTTATCGATCATAAATTTTACTCAATTCATCATATGCGAAAGCAAACTAACAAAGTCTCTCATACTTTTGCACAGTCAACTCAATTTTATTATTGTTGAATTTTTTTTATGATTTATTGAGGCTGTGTTTGGTATTGTTGTTGCAGAAAGCTACATCAATTTTCATCCCAAAAGCAGGTATCACAGTGTTTGGTAAAGATCAAAAACAGTTTTTTCTGACGATGTTTTTTGGTTAAAAGTTGCTTTTACTAGAAGCAGAGACCCCATTCTTTTGGAAAAACCTATTTTCTCAGTTTTTACAGATAACAATTAATTTATGTTCTATTATGTCAAAAATTACTAATTGACATATTTCAAAACATTATTTATTAAATACTTATCAAACTGTTTTTACTTTAACCATATATTTTTATTTTCAATTTTACCAAACAATTTTTTTTTTTTAAACAACACTTTTCCACACAGTTATAACATTTTTGAAGAGCAATTCCAAACAACACTACTTTATTTTTTTTTTGCCAATTGAGGCATATGAAGTGTTTTTTCCTTAGAAAGAAAATATTGGTCCAATTAGAACAAATTTCCTTAACACTACCTAAAGTATATAAATAATGAAAAATAAGAATTAAAGAAGCCTCACCTTCCCGTTTTCCGTCCGAAAAATTCAGCAATCACTTCCCTCCGCCCTTTGCTTCAAATTTCGGTCTCACCTTCATACTCCATCATTCATTTTCTTCTAAATTTATCCGAACAGTTGGGAGGAAGAAACCCTAACTTTCAGGTATTTTTTTGATTTCAATGATAAATCCTCTTATTGATTGTTTCCCGAATTTACTTTTACTGTTATTGTTAGTAAAAGCTACTTGCTGGTAGATATAGAATAGCTTGATTTTACTCGGTATCGGACTATTTATCTAACAATTGGGAGGTTATTACTAAATTGAGGTCGATACAACCAAGATTCTCAACACTCGGGACTGTACTATTTGTATTTTGGCTTTTGAATTATACTTGTTTGTCGATTCTTTGCTTAAGTGAATGTTTATTTACATAGCGTTACGGTGATGTATTTTTCATGTGCAAGTTGATTTGTGCAGGTTTTAGTTTTGCTGCCAGGTCCCCGTTTGTGGAATTTAGATAGATGTATTCGTAAAACTGTATTGGTTAGGGTTTATTCGTTTTGATTTGGGAAAAAGGACAAATGTCTGGGACTGCTATATTGACCCTTCCAGCACCTCCTTCTAATGGAGATGGTTCTGTTTCCCCATCTCAAATGTTTGAGAAGATGGAAACTGAAGAAGATAAATTAACGACTGAGGAGCAGAACAAAGCTCCGGTTGCAACCCACACTAGAACGATTGGAATCATTCATCCTCCTCCTGATATCAGGAATATTGTTGACAAAACTTCTCAGTTTGTTTCGAAAAATGGACCTGAGTTTGAAAAAAGGATCATTGCCAGCAATGCTCACAATGCCAAGTTCAATTTTTTGAATGCTTCCGATCCCTACCATGCGTACTATCAGCATCGCTTGGCTGAATTTCGTGCGCAGAATCAATCTTCTACTCTGCAGTCTTCTTCTCAGCCTGCAGATTCTGCTGCCACTGAGGTTGCAGCAACTGCAGCTGCTGATGGTAGTGAAACAGCTCCAAAGCCTGACCCATCAGCTCAGTTTAGACTACTTCCTCGTAAAGTTCTTGAGCCGCCAGAGGCTGAGCAGTATACTGTTCGTCTTCCTGAAGGGATCACAGGGGAAGAACTTGATATTATTAAGCTGACAGCTCAGTTTGTGGCACGAAATGGGCAAACATTCTTAACTGGATTGACAAACCGAGAGATGAACAATCACCAATTCCATTTTTTGAAGCCAACTCACAGCATGTTCACATTTTTCACTGGACTTGCTGATGCGTATTCAAAGGTTTTGATGCCTGCTAAAGGATTGAATGAGAAATTGAAAAAGAGTGTTACTGATATGACTACTGTTCTTGAACGGTGCTCGCATCGATTGGAGTGGGAACGATCACAGGAGCAGGCTAGGCAGAAAGCTGAAGATGAAATTGAGCAAGAGAGGATGCAAATGGCCATGATTGATTGGCATGATTTTGTTGTCGTTGAGGCGATAGATTTTGCAGATGATGAGGATGATGACTTGCCCCCTCCCATGACCCTTGAAGAGGTTATAAGGAGAAGCAAGATATCATCTGCTGTTGATGAAGATGAGATTGTTGAGCCTGGAAAGGAAGTTGAAATGGAAATGGATGAAGAAGAGGTGCAACTTGTTGAAGAAGGAATGAGGGCAGCCAGTATTGACGATGCTGAAAAGAATAGGAAGTTGAATGAGGAGTCAGAAGAACCAATGAGGATTGTGAAGAATTGGAAGAGACCTGAGGACAGGATCTCTGTTGAAAGAGACCCAACAAAGTATGTCGTTTCCCCTATTACTGGTGAATTAATTCCCATCAATGAGATGTCTGAGCACATGAGGATTTCTCTAATTGATCCCAAGTACAAGGAACAGAAAGAAAGAATGTTTGCCAAGATTCGGGAAACAACCCTTGCTCAGGATGATGAAATTTCCAGAAACATTGTGGGGCTTGCACGACTTCGTCCAGATATCTTTGGCACCACCGAGGAAGAAGTTTCTAATGCAGTCAAAGCAGAAATTGAGAAAAAGAAAGACGAGCAACCAAAACAGGTTATATGGGATGGTCACACTGGAAGTATTGGACGTACTGCTAACCAGGCTATGTCTCAAAATGTCAATGGGGAAGATCAGATGGAAGCTGGTAATAACCTTCCTGGGCCTGCAGCTCCTCCTCGACTTGGTTTGCCTTCAGTTCGTCCTCTCCCTCCCCCACTAGGACTAGCCTTGAATCTTCCTCGGGTGCCTCCTAATACATTCCAATATTCAACCCCAAACAATGGTGGATATGCAGTTGCTCCACAAGGGCCACAGGGCATGCCAATGATGCAATCTATTCGTCCAATGCAACCTCCAATGCCCTTACCACCTGGACAGCAACCTGTTATGGTGAATAGACCACCTCCTATGCCTCCATCCATTTCGGTACCCTTGCCTATGCCGCCTCCACTTGGTTCTCAGTTCACTCCTATGCAAATCCCTAGACAGTTTATGCCTCCACCACCACCACCACCTATGTCCCATGGAATGCCTCCACCACCACCTATGTCTCATGGAATGCCTCCACCACCTCCACCAGAGGATGCTCCTCCACCACTTCCAGATGAACCAGAGCCGAAGAAACAGAGGCTTGATGATTCGATGCTAATTCCTGAAGATCAGTTTCTGGCACAACATCCGGTATGTGAATTAGCAAACTGCTGTTTAGTTTCTGCGTTAAGTAGTATGGTATTTCAGATCTCTAATATACGACATGTATTTTTTTCTTCAGGGACCTGTATGCATCACTATTTCTGTGCCTAATGTCGATGAAGGAAATCTCAAAGGTCAAGTCCTGGAGATTACAGTTCCGTCCTTGTCTGAAACCGTTGGAAGCCTGAAAGAGAAAATTGCAGGGGAGATCCAACTTCCTGCGAACAAGCAGAAATTAAGCGGGAAAGCTGGTTTCCTCAAGGACAATATGACCCTTGCTTATTACAACTTTGGAGCAGGGGAGATGCTGTCTCTTTCTTTGAGAGAGCGTGGTGGTAGAAAGAGATAAAGGTTCCTTGATATTGCCATTTAAAGCTATTTATGGAACTATTTATCGGAAGAGTTTACGCTATTAATGTCAACTTACAATTTCTATATGTTATATCTTTGAGTTGTAAGTTGCTATATCATGACTGATGGTACTGATATTGAATACAGCTTCAGCAGCAGTGGCAAAGTAAAAGAACTTCCATTTTGCTTAGGCACAGCAAGCCATCGGCTCACACTGGCTAAATTCATTTGAATTTGCAGTTGGTTCTCTTGAAAATACTGGTTATGTTTGAAGGCTTTTTGATAATAGCTCCTTTATACTTTTGTTGCTTATGTCTTTTTTTGTTAAATATAAATAATTTGAAAGATCTTTTTGCAAGAATTTAAGATTTTTTTTGTAGGTGAGATGGCAAAGAAGGGTCTCTCCGTGTTTTTACCCGCTGCAGGGCTTATGCCCCAACAATTAGACTAACTTTTAGCACTTTTACTAAGGGTTAATGAGACTAACGTTTAAACTACTGCAAAGGTACTGGTATTAATGGAATGGTGTTGGCATGGCAACTCTCGAAATGCATGATATATATATTGCGGCTGATGCAGGTTGGTGTGATTTCCCCGTCGTATAGATATTAACGTTTTCATGGTTTGTGATAGCATTTTCTTGAGTGGTGTCAAAATAGATCATGGTGTCATAACCGTGCTATGTAATCTAATATTATAATTGTGTTAAATGGGCATCCAAGTAAGTTGTCTCTGTAAATTGCGCTGTCGTATTAGAAATTTGTAGCCCTATTTGCCTGAACCTGCCACTATTTGCATCTGTTTTTCAGAATTGAGCTGGGGTCGATACAGTTGGAGGATGGAGCAGGCAGGTTGATGTTGATTTTGTTTCTTTATTCTTACTAGCAGCTTTTCATTGAATATGTTAGCTTGGTAAATTGACAATATAGTCACATTTGGTAAATTGACAACATCGTCAACCCGATTCTTGCATTTACTCTCATCCTATGCCTGTATTGTGGTCTCAAGTTCCATGTCTAAGCAGTAAATCTGTAACTGGTCTGGGATCATTGTAAATCTGTTACTGGTCCCGGATCAACTGGTCTTGTACCATTCAGGAGGTGACGTGTTTAACGCTGCTGCTGATGACATGTAACCTTATGATAATCATGTCAAATGGGTGACACAATCTGCTTGGCGTGATTATCATTTTTGGTACTTTTATATCATACGTTTATATAATCGTGTGAAATATATAAATAACCTCTCATGTTGACATACCAACCCGAATCTGCCATCCCTGGTCTGAACCATTGTACTTTGGAAAAAAATTTGAAGGGCTATTATTAAGTATAGCTTTGACTAATGAGATTTATCCGGTGTCATCTGTTAACAGTAGAAGAATTTCATGTTTTGACTAATGAGCTTTATGCAGTGTCAATAGAAGCTGATAATCCGATGACTTACATTAGCATGTTTTGATGTCATGTTAGCAAAGTCAATGTACCGATAAGATCTCTTTTGGAATAAAGATACCGAGTTTTTCTATTTGAAATTGCTTGAATTTTTTAACGTTTCGAGTGGAATTAGTTGAACTCTGCTTCTTTAGATGGGCATTTTATGGTTCGTCTGTTGGTTATGTTGTCCTTGGTGTAAATGCAGGCAGCTGAATGTTGTGAGTATTTTTTATTTGCTAGAACTAGTATTTTACGTAATATTGAAGTAAAGCATAGGCAATGAATTAGCAATTTAGCACGACGAGAAAAGTAGACTCAGCTTGGAACAAAACGAGTGAAACTTGCTTGAAATGGAACACGAAACAACTTTCAACGAGACAAGTTAAATCCACACGAGAAAGAATATAAATCTTTTGATCATTCACATTACAATTAATCCTAGTTATTGTTTGTAGTACAAGCTTGAGGATGGCATTCATCAGTTTCATCCTCTCTGTATCTCTTTCATTTCACCTTTCCCAATGGCATCATAGCTCCTTCATTCCCCATGTTGGCGCCTTCCTTCACATTCTTGCCACGATAATCTTCAGAATCAATAACTCACATTGATCTTGCTAGAACTCAAAATTGCAATCCTAAAATTGCCTTAATTTTGTATAGAAAACATGTGTCTACTTTTCCATGAGTTTAATTTTGAGAATGTCAACCATCTACGGGGTTTCAAATCATATGGAATAATAATACTATATATGATTTCACAAGTGTCATTCATATTTTTCAAAGAACTGATAATATTTTAAACAATTTTAATTGTTGAGCTTTTTAATTTTAAATTTTTTTAAAATTGTTTGGTAAAGTAGAAATAATTGAAATGTTCAGGGAAATAAAAATGCACAATTAAAAAAAATAGAATTTCATTTCAGGTCTCTTGTGACATTCATAAATTATATGGCCACAAAAATCTCATATCAAATGGCTACCTACTCCTACAAGGAAATCGAAGATGTGCTAATCATTTTCAAATCACAGTCTAGAACTTTAAAAATGATAGTTTTCAATATTAAAACTATAGTTCTATTGTAAATGTACTACTAAACAATCATAATTTTTAATTTCCATCTTGAGTTTAACATTAGTCATTTTGATAGTGTCCAAGCTTCACTCCTTTCTTAAAAATGTGAAATCAAAGAAATTATTTTTGACATTAACCCAAACAAATACAATGAAAAATGTCTTAATCCATGCTCGATTCTCTAAACTTGTTCATTTTGAGCACTTTGAGCTCCGATCTTAAGTAACGCTTTATTTTTCTGTTCAACTATTTAAAAGTGTACGGTCTATATTTTGCAGACAACGAAAATAACTTTTGACACCATATGTTAAACACGAGCCATAATATTAACTTCTCATATGACACGGGTCATACTGAGATGCCCAAACAACAGAAAATGTTATAAGTAGCAGAATCCCAACTGCCAAAAGCATAATCCAAAACCGTGAATGCCAAAATCCACATCTTCTTCTTCTTCCACACTGAAATCCCCCAAATTAATCTGAAACCCATATTGTCTAGCAATGGCAATATGGGTTTCGCAGCTGAAAAGTTTGAGAATCGTCTCTGTAATTCTCGTCTCCTCCAATTTCCTCATCTTCATCCTTGCCATTTTCTTGATGCTTATCGTTAATCCCGGTTGTCATCACGCCAATCTCAAGATCCCTCTTATGTTTGTTTCTTTAGCAGCCGCTGCTCGGATATTCGTTATGGTCTTATCAGCTGTTGCTCAAGCTGGCATTGCTAGAACCATTCAGGATTCCTTGTCTGATGATTCCGTTATTGATTCTGTTATCCGACTTGAAAGACGGGTATGCCCCGTTTTCTCATATAGGAATAACCTTTCCATTGTTATACAAATAGTCCGGTCTCTAGTGTTATATAAATAGTCCGGTTTCAGGTGTATTACTGTATGTTTTAATTGAATTGTGGATACTCGTGTTTCTAGTGTCTCGGGGATAGACTGTTATAGAATGTTATCCAACAATCATGAGTTAAACGTTCCAAATTAACATTCTTCCTTTTTTCAGTCGAAAAGTTAACTGTTTCTGTTCTGACTCGTTAGTGTCTTTACCGAGTGTAACAAGTTGGGCATGATTGTTATATATGACCATAATAACATTTCTTGTTGTAATAGAAGAATTTTAAGCAACAACCATAAAAGCAAGTATATGGTTAGTATTTGTCCACTTTCTTTTACTCTGCTATATCTCAAACCGGAGTACTTTTCTCCCGAAATAATATTATCATCAAATGTTAATACTTCAGTTACTGGTTACACACACACATCTAAGTTTTGTTACTAGAAATTGGAATGAGTCTTTCATTACCGGTTATTAAACATTTAGCTTTAGTGGTTAGGCCTTCAATCACTAACCATTGGAGAGAACACTCAACCAAGTTAGCGTAATATTTGCTTCATGACGTTTATTATATTTGAATTATTAGTTCTATATGAGAGTGATGGTGTTAAGCTTCCTTCTAGTAACATTGTTGTTGTAGTTCTCTGAACCTTGTGCATAAATATTCAACCATTCATTAAAATTATGGGGGCTACTTTCAATTAAATTCCATGCTTTTTCATGCTAGACGAGGTATAAAACATGGCTTGGGTGGAGCCGATTTTCGATAGTTATTACTTTGCTGCAAATTATTGGTGCAGTCTACCTATTTTCCAGTGTGGCTGATTTTGTTACTCACGATGGAAATTCAAGTCATTGTCTCTTAGGTAAAATTTAGCTTTTAATTGTGGCAATTTTAGTAAAATTTATTATTTTTTGGTTTATGGTCAATATGTGTGGTTTTACATGATGTTCTTCATCCCTGCTTTTATTTTTCGGGGTTGGTTTTAAGGGTGACACTGTGACACTTCATCTCTCTTGAAGTTTGAACAAAATGTACTGCTTAATGAAATGTTAAATTAGCTGTCATACATATACCTTCACAAATGGAGAAAATTGACATGAAAACTTGATGTTTACGCTTTTGTCTAGAAAATTCAGTTGTGCTTGTATGCTTTAGAAACATTCTGCTTACTACCGAACTTAAAGTGACCTATTGACTCTTTTTTTAGTAGAGACCTATTGACTCTTTGAACTTGCTTACGATGATCTATTGGTCGCCTGAACTTGCTCAAAGTCATACCTAGTTCAACTTTTGAGAAAATTGCAGATGTTCATTCTGGTCCGATATAACTGATCATGTTACAAATGAAATGCTTTTATTCATTGTGTAGATGCTTCTTTTCTAAAATTTTGAGAAATGGTAACAGCTCCTTCTGAAATACTGTAGGGCTGGCTTCAAATGGTCATCACTGGAAGCAGATCCTTTTGATCATATTTGTTGTCATGGCTTGTGTTGTTCCTTTGATACAATGTTTTGCGGGATCCGAAGTCCTCAGATGGAGATCTTTTTACACAACTGAAGATGATGTGTGGAAAGCTCATTATAATGAGGTCTTTGATCATGGAATTCGTGAGGTTTTATGCTGTTTGGGGCGAATTGAATACTTGTAGGTATTGACGCTTGTTATTTTATGTTGTTCGTAACTTACATGTATGCACTTGCTAATTGTGAACTTTCATTAATTTGCAGGCAAGCATCTGAGGAAGATGAAGTGTGTTCAGTAGCACAGTTGTTGGGCGATCTTGTAGCTTATCGTGCATCAGGAACTGGACATTTGGAACTGCTAGCAGGTTTGATTATTTAATACTATTAGTATTTCTAGTAAGATCAATTCGACCCCTACTTAAGTTTCATGCATTTTGGCGATCTGTTTGTAACTGCGTTAATAACATAGTAAAGTTTAGGCACTATTGATGAGTAACTTATATGTGACACTCTTAGTTGGTATTTTGACAGGTTATTTGTAATTTTGTTAGCAACACAATAAATATTTTAAACATAATTAATGTTTGGAAGCTAACGTGACAGTCGAATAACAGCTTCAATAAAAGTCAAAACAGCCTGTCCAATTGTCTGTTTGTGTCTGAATTACATTATCTTCTCCAGGTCTAGCTTTGTTGCAGAGGCATAGCTCATCTCCTGATTCTTATGAAGGAGTAGCTGAAGCATCCATCGAACTGATTCAGGATGCCCTCGATTTTCATAAATTTGCTGAAGCAGCATATACGGTACTATGATATACCTTTTTAATCTTAGTTAGTGTTTTCCCTTATTCTTCCAATGGATTATTTTTCTTATAGTAGCTATAATATATTTCAGGGTCCATTACTTGATTTTGGGAGGCATAGTCTCTTTTTCCCATGCTCATGGATTCACAGACAAGGGATTTTAACTCCATGGACTCGTAACAGGTTATATATCTATCAGATATCTTGCTTAATGAATGCGTAAAATATGATATGCTTCTTTTGCTGTTTGTATTCATGGTACTGAATCATTGATGTTTTCTCATTTATCATGATATCCATATGAGAGAGAGAGAGAGAGAGAGAGAGAGAGAGAGAGAACCCATTACTAACGAAACACATGGTCCTAAGGTGTGGAATGTTTACTCTAGAAGAAAGAAAGGTACATCTGGGGGGAATGATCAAATGATGAGCTGAATAACCGTTTCTGTAGGGGATTTCCCTGTAAGGAGTTAGTTATATAGGAACCTTTGGAGAGAGAAAGAGGGAACAAGTTTTGGAGAAGTGATTTCTCCCATTTTTGGGTTTAAGCCCATAGCAGCTGCGGAGAGAGAAAGTGAGAGTACGCCTTGGAACTGTGCTTGTAGCTATTGTTCTCTTCATCTTTGTTTGAAATGTATAACACTATCTTTCATTTCATGTGTTTTTTTCTTCTTTTGTTTTCTGAGTATTCTGTTTCTATTAATTGTTTGAGTTTATATCATCATATGTATGAAACAAAATTTTCTTTGTTAACAGAATAGGACCAGCTTCTGTTGTGTGGGTCTGGTTAGGATATGCTAATTATCTTGTCAATCCCTACATATTTTGGGGACTGCTATTACAAGTTTGAGTTTGCTGCGCCTTCTATAGCCTATAGGTTCTAAAATAATTTGATGCCAAGATCACCCTGGGATTTTGGTCAATTGGAGAGTTCTTCGTGCTATTATTTCTGGTTTTTCCAGTTATCGGGTCTGCATCTGCCTCTTGTCCTTACCATTCTTTTAAATATACATCAAGAAAAAGTGGGGTATGTGTTAGGTCAGATAGAAACATCATGAAGAATGTTCTGTATTCTACAACAGACTTGATGAAACACTTCCCTCTGGAATCAATTTTTCATTATTGCAAGTAGAATGGTGCATAGCTACTTCAGTTTTAGCCCGAGGGACTTCAGTTTGTAGGCAGAGGATTGTAAACTCGTATTGATATATCACACGTCACCTTTTGCATTCATCTCCTCTCCATACTACACATTATTTATGAAAAATCTCGAGACCTTTCTATGGCCCAATTCATGTAAAATAAATTGTCTATTGTATTTTCAGGAGGCCGAAACTTACAGGAGACAACTGGTGGCGAGGTCATGCTGCAGCCTTCTTGAAATATGTTGATTTGCCTCCAGAAGCTCTTCGACGAGGTCGTGTCTGTCAGGTATATTCATTTTGATTTTACAATAATAAACACGATATATTTGTGATAGAAAAATATGTAGGAGTTGTAGAAAAATTCAAGAAACGTGTATGCTTGATGAAATTAACAAAATGTTTTTGTATTTGGAAAAACAACACCAACTTGTTATTATATATGAGTTACCCTTTTCTCTTGGATGTTTGATAATTGGAAATCTCATGACGTATTCATGAGTTTAGTCATGTTGTTCTTTCTGTTCCAGGAAAAATGTGAAGCTGCATACTTCATTGTGGTTTTACATGATCTACAAACCATAGTAATTGCTGTACGGGGAACAGAGACCCCTGAAGACCTCATAACTGATGGCCTAGGCAGAGAATGCTCCTTATCAGAGGAAGATTTGTCTGGCTTAATAAAGTATGTTATCTCTCTCTCTCTCTCTAGACACATGTTTACATCTGATAATGATTAAGAAAGCATGAATTTCACTATATGAACATCACTGCAGATTGCAGAATCTAGCTGAGTGTGAGTACACCAATTTGACAAAAACTTGTTCATCTATATCACATCCATTTGACTTTTATTGTTTTTAATCGTTTGAGCTATTCCTTTAAAAATATATTATAGAATTTACGGAGAAGTACAAAAATTTCCATGTGACTTTATGGATTTGTAAGTAGAAGCATATGGTACTTTTTGTTGCCAAAAAAGGCATGTGCTTTACACTTGAAGAATGTAACCATGTCTTGCTGTGAAACTATAATCTAGATAAGAACATTTTCAGATAATCCTAGATTTCTGTCGTTTTTATGTGCAGTTGAGTTCTGGTATTTTAGTAATTAAAGATCCTTTTTGCGTCTTTGAGCTCTCTTCACTAAACTTAGCTGCAGTTTAGCTTCTTAGGGTGGCATCTCCTGAAGTCAGCTAAACCCAAGACCACAACTACTTCTCTCAAAATAAATGTGTCTTTTCTTTTGAGAATCATTGATTAGTGTAACATTTTTCTGCATGTCTCTTTGACCTTCTGAACAAATTGATGCTGGATTAAGTGTTTTCTTATTCTTGTTTGCAGTTGCAGCCATATTGATCCCAATGTGAAGAGAAATGTGGAAGCATCTTTTCCACACTATGGGCACATGGGTGTGGTTGAAGCTGCACGCGATCTTTATATGCAAATTGAAGGAAATTCAGGTTTCTTCCCTCATCCTTTCCACTATTATAATATTTCGCCAATGTGATTAGAGTTGCCTCATATTTCATATAATACATCCGAAAACCGTTTGCTTTTTATCTTACAAGTTACACACTATTTGACTGGTCTACTTATATATGTGCTGATTTCCGTCTGAATTGGACCACATGTTGATTTCTAACGTCAGAGACTAAATGTGATTCATTGGTATACATCAGGGGGGTCAACATCACAAAATAGTAGGTCAGGAGGCAAATTCAAACATCCTTTATAGGTCTGGGTAAATAATACTTGAAGCCTATTTAGTTCTTCACTGCTCTCAATGAAACTTATTTTCTTAGCAGGAAGACAAACCGTTTATGTAGTTGTACTCTAAAATTCATATATTCCAGAGCTTTATATTTGAAAATTGAAAGTAATGATTGCATGAAGTGCATATGAAGCATGACGGAGATGGTAACTTGTTTCTCCGGATTAACATGGAACGAATACTTAGCTAATACTTGAACACCTTTCTTAGATCTGGCTGTTGAAGAAATTATACAAAATCTACATACTTTATTGATATGAGAACTCAAACATGGTGAACAAGTTTGGTACATCACGAGAGAAAATGCATATGGGTAACATCTTGTATCAAACCAACTCGTATCTGTAGGGTATCATTTCAAAAACTTGGCTGGTTCTAGAGGGGTAAATTACAACCATGGCCCCTCACTTTGCCCTTACTTTCTTTATGTCTTCTGAACTTCAAACCTGGCCACTATGACCACTGACTTCGCATTTTGCTATCATAATAGCCCTTTTTACCTTTGACTCGCTAAAATTGTCAATGACGATCTGAAAATGGAAAAAGTAATTAAAGTTGTTTAGGACTACATCTCCATCGAACCATTGTTTTAAATTGTCCAAGTCACCGTTTATGGAGCTTTCTCTCCAAACAACTACTTAATCGAACAACTAAATGACTTCAAAACCCAAAAAGGTTCAAGAATTAGATAAAGTTGGTTATTATATACTTTGTGTCAAAACCAACTTGCTCATATGACAATCGAATTGTGCACTCACATAAAAATGTTTTGTCAAAAACCTTGTTCACCTTTACTTAAATTTGAAAATTTGTTATGTTATGCAGATGAAGCGACCGAGTCAAGCGGCTTCCTTTCTTCATTGATGGGAGCTGGATGCGAATGTGATGGATATCGCTTGTGCGTTGTTGGGCATTCTCTAGGAGGTGCTATTGCTACACTGCTAGGACTGAGGGTATTTTCTATCACATACTGCTTGAACTATGTTAGAGATAATAAAAAGTTGTTTCTTCAAATCTTGCCTATCAGTTTAAGTTTTTGAGTCCATTGGCTCTTTAACACGGGATTAGACCTTCCTAGACCAAGAGTTAAGTGTTCGAGTCTTGAAAACCCCAGTGTTACTTAAATTTTAGCATAAGGTAGAGTACAACACAAAGTAGAGTAGGCTTGTGGTCTTACACTCTTCAAACCCAAAAAGTATTCACATGTGGGGTGTGTCCACGAAAATAAAAACGTTTTTTTACGTGAAGTGTCACCTTAGGCTTTTGGGTTAAATGTTTCTTTGATAGAGACTAACTATAGGTTACATATGTAATGTTTTCTTTTCTGTGGTGGAATATTGGAGTCGTGTTGAGTCATAATTATAATGGACAAACATGCTCATGCCCCCTCATTTAGGGCTAACTTTCTCTAATGGCCCTTGAACTTCAAAACCGGATATAAGAACACTTGAACTTTATCTGTATTACTTTCTTTACGAGCCTTTTATCCTTGACGGCTATTCTAATAATAGGTAACCCTCCATTGTAGAGCTGATAGAATTGATATTAAAAGCCAACTTTAATTAATGAAGTTCTGGTTTTGAGGCTATTTAGATATTGTTGGTTATGAGAGGAAGTGACTGTTTAGAGAGAAATCTCTGAAAACGGTGATTTGGAAATCCGTGCACCCCTGTTTCAATGGGAATGTAATTCTTGAAGTTTTTTATTTTGAGGTCGCCATATGTCAAAAGACATAAAGAGAGTGAAGGGCAAAGTCCACGGACTTTTATATCCAGTTTTAAAGTTCAGGTTACGAAGAAAGTAACAGCAAAGTTGAGGGGCAATAGGTGCACAGTTTATCTTAATTATAACTGCCAATTATGCTTCTCAATCTAGTATGTGCAGTATTCAGTCTTCTCCACCCCCACAAAATGGTTGTTTTGATCACTAATCATATATATACTTTTTCTCTTTTACGCAGCTTTATTCTCTTTACCCAAACTTACATGTTTATGCATTTGGGCCCCTTCCGTGTATGGACTCGGTCATAGCAGAAGCATGTTCAGAGTTTGTCACCAGGTAAATTCAAATGGCATTCATGGTGATGAATGTTTGAGGCCACTTTTCCAATTTGTTTCCTCTCATTTTTTACATAGCAAATTCTTGTTCTTCCTGCAGCATCATACACGACAGTGAATTTTCAGCACGCCTTTCAGTTGGATCAGTTCTAAGACTCCGGGCATCTGCAATTACAGCACTCTCAGAAGATTCCAAAACTGATACAGCCTTGATTTTTAGACTTGCTCGTCAATTTCTCTATGTAAATAAGTGTCAAATAGAAGTGAAAGATCCATCGGATTTGCATTCTCCTGTCTCCTCCGTGGAAGATCTACGTTATGAAATATGTAGTGGTGAGTTCAAAGAGAAAAATAAATTTCATAGCCATTTGTTTTGAAACTACGGGATAAGGTCCAAATTTTCCCATCATTTTTGGAGAAATGTAGATTTCCCTAAGGTATGAAATGGTAAAATTTACCTCTAATGTTTCTAAGCACGATCAATTTTATCTAATTTCAACGGGCTAGTTTTACTGATATTTGACTACCACACATTGAACGTTCCAAGAAAGTTTTGCTGGTTGTTTATATCGGTGTTAATAGTAAACATTTGAGTCAATTTTTTTTTTAATTTTTTTTTTGTGATTAACTTGTATATGAATATGACAGACTTAGTTGCTGGCATTTGGGCAGGTTAATTTGTAATTGTTTTAGTAACACAAAATATTTGAGACATAATTGACAATTGAAGTCCCGATGTGGCGGTCAAATAACGATAAATCAGTCCGTTAATTTTATCATAGTTGATCATGCTTGGTAATGTTAAGAGTAATTTTTCCATTTCATATGCTTCATTTGAAAAAATAGGAACAAATTTAGAACTTATCCCCACTACTACTGAACTGGGTGCCTCACTGAGATTTTTCTCTGCAGGAAGTAGCAAACTGAGCAACAACCTTTCTCCGTGGAAGGAAGCAAATGAAAGTAGTCTAGGTTCAGTTGGTGATTTCTATTCGGATTCCAATTCTGATTCCGAAATTCTTTGCCCTAAAGAGGCAGGCATTATATATCCACCGGTTAATCCTGTATCTCAATTTTTGGAAGCTTTACCAAAGACTATAACTATGTCAGCTCGGGATCCGCCAGAGATGTTTCTTCCTGGCCTTGTGGTTCATATGGTACCAGAAAGAAGAACTTTGAGTGTGCCATTGTGGAGAAGCTGGATAAACCAAGAGATTCAGGGTTTTAATGCTTATTTAGCACACAGAGAAGACTTCAAAGATATTCTTGTGTCACCAAAGATGTTCCTTGATCATCTTCCTTGGAGGTATGCATGTTGTATTTTTTCCTATTATTTTCGTTTAAATTACACGTATGATTCCTCTACTTTAACCTTTCTTTATGGCCATTGAACTTCAAAATTGGACATTAAAGTTCATGAACTTTGTCACTTACTAATATAACAACCACGATTACTGTTAGCCAAGATGACGGTTCCAATTTCAGGTAACCCTTTGTTGTAGAGCTTTTAGACATGTTATTCTAAGCCAATTATAATTCTTGAACTTTTTGGTTTTGAAGTCATTTATTTGTTGTTTGGTTTTAAGAGAGAATGGTTTACAAAGAGATAGAGCTTCCGAAAATATAGATTTCGAAAAATCAAAATGGTGGTTTTTCCATGCTTCCAAGTTTAAACGTGGTTTTAAACACCTTTAATTCTTAGAATTTTCCATTTTGAGGTCGCCATTTATCATTTTGGTTTTGTCAATTCTATAAGTTGCTTTCTATGTCAATAAAGGGAAAAGTTCAAAGGTTTTTAGGTCTAGTTCGAAGTTTAAGGGAGTAAAGAAAGTAAGGACAAAGTTGAGGGACCATGAGTGTAATGTACTCATTGTTTTCTCTAGGCTCTGTAAGAGAGAAATCTAGGTAAAATACGTCCCTAGCCCCTCAACTTTGGTTTTACTTTCTCTCTGGTCCTAAACTTTAAGAATGATAATATATCTGAACTTTGCCGTGTTTACTAACATAAAAGTCCCTTATGTAAGTAAGCAGCCTCAAAACCTTTGATGAATTCAAAAGTGTAAGAATTAAAGTTGTTTAGAACCACATTCTCATGGAACCATGTGTTTCATATTTTTTTTTTTAAATCATCATTTCCAGAGCTTTCGCTCTCGAAAATTCATTTTCTCAAATGACTTCATAACTAAAAAGGTCAACAATTAAAATTGCTTAGAATATCGTTCCATCAACTTCCCAATAAAGATTATAGAGTTACCTACTATTGGGGTGTTCAAAGATTAAATACTTTATGTTAGTAAAGGTCGAAGTTTATGGAATTTTTATTCCTGGTTTTGAAATTTAAGGATTGCAGAGAAAGTAAGGCCAAAGTTGAGGTGTCATGGCTATTATTTACAGAGAAAAGTCACCCTTCTGATCAAATCTTAATTTTTTACAAATCTTAATTTTTTCAGAGGTCAGAATGCCATGCTGAAGATATTGGAAACTCATAACAGCAGAAGACTTCCTGATGAAGCTAATATTGTGTGAGTTTCATTCATTACAGATCATTCTAAGCTGCATTCTCTTTTAAGTTTTCCTGTGCAGCAGTAATTTGCTGTGTCAATCGGAAATGGTGATCGAAATCTGCAATCTAGTGAGATATTTTGACATAACAATCTAACTGAGATCCAACACTGATCCTAAAATAATTTTGTATAGTAATTTTGCTCTGTAGTTCGACTTTTTGAACTCGAGCTGTTGTTGTAGCATACAATTAGAAATTTTTTGAGTAACACTTTTCAATGTATGCTCTGTCAGAGATAATAATAACAACAATAATAATAATAATAACAAACTCGGCTTCACCATCCTTTTTCTTTAATCCATTTTCAGTTTTGACTTTATAACTTATTCCTACTCCCGAAAAAAGCTACTCTTGATGTATGTATATATGCCTTGTAATGTTATTGACATTACATCTCATAAGACCTTGTTTGCATAACCGAACATCAGTTTCTGCAACCAAACAACAATTCCTTCAGCAGTTCTCAGTTGATTCTGCCGAAACTCTAAGCTCTAAGGGCATTTCATAACTAAGATTCTGGACATAGCTGTCTGAAGTCCTATCATCTATACCAGGTATGCGTTGCTAGGGTTGAACATAACAGTCCTTCAATTGTAAATCTAGGTAATATTATATCCACTCAGAATATGTCTATTGCTTGTTGCAGAGCACATTTCTTCACTTCCCTAGCTCATATTTTGTTCTACTCTGGTAGTTTTTAGATGATAACTTTGTGACTTTTTCGATCTGGTTGGTTGGACTGTATGTTTCTTCCAGAAAGATCCGGTTTGACATGCAACAAAGAAGGTGCTGTTGATCGGCTGGCTGAAACACTCTGATGCCTGAGTTAGTAGGTTGCTTCAGGAAAGTAATTCTTAACAATGAATAATATGTAATCTAACATAAAATGTACCTTGATTGAAGGCACAAAGGCCTCCATATAGGAGAGGAGTTCTAGTTATGATAAGACTGAACTAATTCTTAAAAGTACAAAATCCTTCAATATACGAGTCAATCACGATACTAACATTATCCTAATTAGAGTCGATCATGATATCCAAAAAGACTAAAATTATGGATTACTGTTACAGTTTATTATATTAGTGTTTGTTTGCGTTTTGTAGCTCTTTTTCTGTTGTTTTACTTCAAGCATATTAGATATGAAGTGTTTGATTAAGATTGAAAAAGAGCCGTTGATAGCTGTTATGTAAGAAAAATCGGTTGGTTTATTTTCTTTGGAGATGGAGAATAACACAATTATTTTGGTATTCCGATAAGTTTTGTACACCTTGTTAATCAAAATGGCACAAGTTAAGGGTTTTCCCTCTTAGAAAAGATCCTAAAAGATCACCGACCTCAAACTGACTGGTTCAAATTTTGTCGATTGATTAATCCAAATTGTCACAATTTAGTTGGACACAATGACTAATGCTTCGAAAACGGATGAAGAAGATTGGATGAAAAGTGATGCTCGTTTATTCATTTAGATCAAGAATTCCATTGATATGGCCATCATTGGTATTGTTTAGCACTGTATATGAAATAACTCATGGATTTCTTACAATTTATGTACTAGGGTCGGCATAATGACCCAAAAATAGCTATAATTCTAATTTCTAACAATCCTACTACCAAAATTGAACATTCAACATAGTATTTAACAATTCGGGTTAACGTCATATCAGTCGGGTTAATTCCGTAAATCGTTGGATGGAAGTGTGTGTATGAATTAGAAGCAGGTACAACCATAACTTCTATTTCATAGGTTGGCTGAGAAAGTGAATTAAGTTTGTTCTTATCAAGTGTAGACACAATATAATTTACCTAACTAAACTAATTAAGAGCAAACAGAAAATACTTATATTTTTGTCTAATAATGGACATTATATATAGGACATTCAATTAAGGTCCATTTCAAAGTCATATTATAAATAGATGTTTAAACCGACCATTCATTTCAAGTGATGTTGGGTTAAAATTATTCAATGATTCAGATTGTTTTTGGTTGCTGATTTTGGTACAATATATGGACAAATAAATGTCATTTATTGTCCCTTGAATAGAGACCAACTAGTCACATCTTGTTCTTTTTCATACCCAAAAAGTTATTTTGGTTCATTTCTCACCAGCCATTCATCAAAACCTTTTTGATTTGATTACTATAAGTAGCCCTTTTTGTAAATATAATGTATAACTTTTCCTCTTATCTTTAGGATATATCCAACATTCAATAGTGGGCTTAGTTAAAACAAATTCCTTTCCTAATGCTACTTTAACCGTGTTAAAGGTGTGCAGAGTCTGTGTTTAAAACACTACAATATCAAATCTAAAAAACAAAATATTTCACTATCAAATATCGGATAACGTTAGTGATGTTAAATGTATGGTGTAACTTTTTCAGTTTCAACAACATCCGACAGTAAAATTGATGCTAAAGTTATTATTATATTTTCATTTAATCGGATTGTCATTTGGGAATCGTCTTATCGATATTCAAAATTAATCACCGTGTATGTATTCCAAATTTAGAAGACCCTCCGCTCTACCCACAACTCTGATATTAATTAGCTGAATTATGGATATGTATTTGAACACAAAAGGGCCCTCTAATGATCGATTGTGGATTTTGTAGTGTGAAAACTTAACATGCCTCCTAGTACAAACCGTACATTCAGATAAATGGGCCAATTATTATTTTTATTATTATATATTATTATTATTATTAAATTATCAAGACGGGTCAAAATATAATTGGAATGAAAGAAAATGCATTTATTTACATAGTATTTTCGGCTGGACTCATTTGGAGTTGATAACTCCACAAAAGTAAACGAACAAGCTGATTGAACTGTTGAAGACATAGACAATTGATCCATGGTCTTTTGGCATCAATTCAATCAAATTAACGCTATCAAATACGAGCTATTTTAGCAAGTTTAACTAACCCAAAAGACATTGAGGGGGCATGATTGTTTGTAATATTCAAGAAGTCAATATATCTTCTAAGTTAGCAATGTGGGATATTCAACACGCCCAATTCATTTGGTGGGGCTCACAATATTGCTCAACCATGGCTTTAATATCATCTTAGCAAAGTTTAACTAACTCCAAAAGACACATTAAGGGGATAAAATTGCTTGTTATATTTAAGAAGCCAATATAACTTTCAAGTTAGTAATGTGTGACATTCAACAAGCTATATACCTGAAAAACTTGTAAGACCAAAATAGGAAATCAGAAACAATATTGATTTTTGAGCTTGTTAATGAAACTAACAATTGAGACATTGGGAAGGGAAGCAAATAAACTTTTATAGCTCAGGTTTGGTTGTGAAGACACAAAAGGATCAACAAAACTAGTTTGGGCAATTTTGGAAACTTATGTTTTCAAGGGTGTGAGAAAATATGGTAAAATGCGTTTTCGACACCAATTGAGGAGAAACCAAAATCAAAAGTTAAATTTTGGATGTCAAGAACGAGAATAAAATGAAAGTTTTGAACAAAAGTGAGTTTAGGGATTCAAAATGAATTAATAAAATGGCTAGATAGAAAGTTTAGAAGAAAACCGAGGATAAATTATGTTTGATGAACTTTGAATAAGTTTGTTTTTTTTGAGTAAAATTTATTGAACTAAAAATTCAAACTGAACTGAACTGTAAAGTATTGAATTAAATACATTTATTAAAAATAAATTATTGAATTGCACTGAACTAAAATTACTTATAAGACATAAAAAAAAATAGAACCTAAGACTTGGATTTGTAATTGACATGTTAATGACTTGGAATTGAAAAGACCTTGTTCAAGTATATTTTAGAGTTTGAAATTTTTTTTTAAAAAAATGAAAGATTAGGGCTCAAAATATATTTTTCTTCACCATAATTACAATATTTAGGGAAATTGTTTTTGAGCCAATTTGTAAACAAACGTTCAACCCACTCCAAAAGGTCAATAGGAGGATTAAGGTCCTATTTTTTATGACTGAACTGATCTAAATTGAATTTAACTGAACTGAATTAACTGAACGGTTAAAGAATTTTGCTGAATTCGTGTGAGTTGACATAAGAAAAAAAGAGCCTCACACTTTCTTATATAATGAACCATGTACATCAATATACTCAGACTAGCCTTAGTAGATATAATATTTTGAATCGAAAAATACTACATACTCAGACTAGAAATTCAGGCAATAATATATTAATTAGATTATAATGCATATTCATTGTTACTTTTTTCACTCGAATCATATAGTTTTCTAATTAAAGAATGTAAAATATTTAACATATAAGCTACTGACAAAAACTAATCAGTACAAATTTTTCTTTTCATTTTCATATAAGATTACCGATTTTGGCATCAAAGGTACATCGGGCGACCCAACTCTGGTGTTTCCGCACGTAATCTGATGATCGTCCAATGAGCATTTGGAGAGCAAGAATATCACTAATAAATACAAATTCATGGTCATTTCTTTTACATAGATTATTATGAATTTCCAAATAAAATTTGGAGTTGAAATTGCACTAGCTAGCTATTGATGATCACGTCATGGCGGCTCTATATGTATGCATGCATGCATGCATGGCTAGCTTTTGAAGCCATATATATTGAACAAAGAAAACCTTTTTCCTCTCAACTTGAAACAACATCTTAGACTCATTATTAGTTCACAAAATCTTGGACTCATAATTATTAATTAGCTTAATAATGTGGAAATTTCATGGTTGCCATTCCACAAGTTAATTAATTATAACATCAGAAAGCTCAATTTGATATTACACTTCACTACTTTTAACCTAATTACAAGACTAAAAAAGAAAAACAAAATAATTAGCAAGGATGATTAGCTACATTCAATGAATACTGAAAAAAGTAGTCCATTTACTATATAGTACATTCAAGAATATAGAAAGAGTTCAAACTTTTGAACATATATTCTAATTTTCAACATCAAAAAAATTCTATGACTAATTAATATCAAAAGAAATTTAACTATAGATATTGGTTGGATTCTTAAATCAATTGACTATATGAGATGATGAAATAGTTATTTTTCTTAATTTTTAAAAAAGTATCTATATTGTATAAAAAGAACAAACTAAAAACATCAAATAAAAAAGAAAATAATACTTATACCATAATTTTTATTCAAAGCGATAGAAAAAAGCAATGAAAAGCATAAAAAAAAGGTTTATCTTTTGGCTAAGAATCAAAGAAAACTCCAAAACCTGAATGTTGATAGGATTCAAATGCACAAATTTATCGTTTTATTTCTATAAAAACTTTAGTCGGATCGATCATTATTAATTCAATTAGCTTGTATTTTCTTTTTTGTTTTCTTCTTTAATAAATTGGCCTTAACTCTCCGCAATTTATCCGAAGGTACTAACTTAGTAGAATGTTCGGCTTATGTGCTCTTACTCAAAAAATGTTTTTTTGTCCCTCTGCAGCTCCTATATATAACGTATTGACTCAACTTTTATATTTTGAAATTGTAACTGTTGAAACATGTGATATTTCAGTTTCTTCTTTTCTTTCCAAATTAACTATGGTAAGATAAGGAGAAAGAAATCTAACTGATGAGTAAAAAAGGGAATAATCCATTCGGGTACAGTCAAAATGTGATTGTAATCCTAATCTGAAAAACAAAATCCATTTTAATTTCTATTCATTAATAGTATAGAATTTATTATTAATTCCTGCTCCTGCACTTGCTTTGTTTGCATTAGAGGATATATTAAAAAAAAAATTAACAAAAAGTTATCCTAACATTTACATATAATTTTACTCTCTTGTTTTTCTAGCAAATCAATATTTTAAGTATAAGAGTGGGTTCCCTCTTTCATAAAAGTATAAGAGTGGGTTCCTCTGATAACAATGTTTCCTAAAATTATAATGTTTTAATTAACAATAAAATATCTTTTATTAAATGAATACTTACATTAATCAAAATATTATGTCTTAAACTATATTTTCAACCTTAAAATTTAAATTCATCTTTTCACATAATAAACAACGAATAAATATAAAATATTCTTTTCTAAAGCTAACTAATTTCCTTTTAATGTCATGAACATATTGCTCTAACTATCTGGTATCCTAACCGAAGGTTAAAGGCTAATCTAAGATAGTAAATACTAGTACTAAGTATTTTAATCAATCTACATTATTTTCATCATCTCTATTCCAAACACCGAAACCTTAAACACTTAGACCGCATTTGAAAACGTGAAATATATGAAATGTATTAGTTATATCTAGATACGACAATGTGGGCACAATTTTCCAGAATTCGCAGGGATCCGAGCTTACTAAGACTAACTAGACCACAATAATTTCATCTACATTATACTTTTCCTTTTACTTACAAAATCGTGAAATATATGAAATGTGTTAGTTATATCTAGATACGACAATGTGGGTATTGTTTTCCAAAATCCGCGGGAATCCGAGCTGACTAAGACTAACTAGACCACGATAATTTCATCTACACTATACTTTTCCTTTTACTTACAAAATCGTGAAATATATGAAATGCGTTAGTTATATCTAGATACGACAATTAATGTGGGCACCGTTTTCCAAAATTCGCGGGGATCAGAACTGACTAAGACTAACTAGACCGCAATAATTTCATCTACACTATACTTTTCCTTTTACTTACAACATCGTGAAACACATGAAATACGTAAGTTATATCTAGATACGACAATGTGGGCACCGTTTTCCAAAATTCGCGGGGATCAGAACTGACTAAGACTAACTAGACCACAATAATTTCATCTACATTCCTTTTACTTACAACATCGCGAAATACATGAAATGCATAAGTTATGTCTAGATACGACCATATGGACACCATTTTTCAAAATCCGCGGGGATCCGAGAGTTGACTAAGACTAACTACACCACAATAATTTCATCTGTACATTTCCTTTTACTTACAAAATCGTGAAATATCTGAAACGTGTTAGTTGTATCTTAGATACGACAATATGGACACCGTTTTCCAAAATCCGCGGAAATTCGAGCTGACTAAAACTAACTTGACCACAATAATTTCATCTACACTATACTTTTCCTTTTTCTTACGAAATTAATTACAAACAACATAAACTTGTTGTTATATAATCAATGATGAAAAGTCAGCTCTTTTTCTACAGATTGAACAACTAAAGAACAATTGAGTTGAATATCCAGCATCTTTAACTGAGTTGAATTTAAATCTTGCCATATTTGATGACAGCTATTGAAACAAGAAATATAACCAATTAAGCGTTCACATGCCTCCATTTATTACTTCTAAGACCATTTCCTTATTTTTACTGGCAATATTAACATTTTGTACATAAAATTTCCGTTTCTCTTTACTCAATTTTAATGTTGCATATAATATAATGCAACAACCAACAATAACGCATATGAAGGTGGAAGTGGTGACTCAATTTTGTTGCAATTATTGAACTCTCTACGGATAAATAAATTCTAGTATAAATTTGTTTAGTAAGATAGATCTTCGTGATGCTGAGGCGTTTGTGATATCGAAAAATCCAATTTACCGCTATATTTTTTTGTTAAAAATAACAATCTCAAATAATTTTGATTTGGTATGGATAGCATCTACTGATAATTTTGTTGACAAAATTCGTTAAAAGACGCCAAAAAAACCGGTGGAATTAAAAAATAAACTTATAGTTAAAGTTCAATAACGGTTTTTTTTGTTTGTTTTTATAGTATGAATGCACATTAGGAATTGCATCTTGTTCAACATATAAGCCCATGTTAATTACTATACATATCTTTTTGGTGAAAAAAACGTTTAAGTAAGGGTGGTTTATTCACTCGCAAAGTTAGGGCAAACCACATACCTCAATAAGAGCTAGATTTTGACGAAGCCGAGACTTGAATCTCAAACCTTTTAAGTAGAAGATAGAGTGTCTTACCACTTGGACCAACTCTTATTAGTTCTTAATTACTATATATTGAAATTTCATTAATGATTAGCCAATATTAGTTATAGTATTATATAATAAAATATTAGGGGAAAATAACATTTAAACACCTATACTTTTGTTATGTTTTGATTTTCTTCAACTTTTATTAGTAAATAATGTATCTTTATAAAATAGGCCAAAAAAAAGAGAGTAAAGTTTTTAGGGAGAAGGAAGATAGGCCAACATGATCATTATTGAATGTCAATAATGAGATTTTACCAAATCTAAAATCTATGTGTTATAAATTAGAAATTAGCCACATACATTGTTTATATATCAAAAATCTATTAAAATTTAGAAAGTAATTAATTAATTTTCTTATTTTATGTTTTATGTTAAATAAATTACTATTTGTGACCGAAAGAGATGAGAACAAATAAGAAAAATATATAAAAAATATGGTTGCTGATTTTTTGACGCAAACTATTTGACAGTATAAGGGTGATTTTATAGTCATGTCTTTACGTGTGCATCTCTATCCTATGTGCATTGAGGCTAAAAGCATCAAAGTTTTCGAACTATATCTACAAAAATGTCAATGTTTTTTTTAAAGGAAAATTATATTTAAAAATATTAATATTTTGCATTCAAATAAAATTCTTGTCATTATTTAAATTGAGAGGATATTATTTTTTGGTAACAAAAAGTTTAGCTAAATGTAGATCTACTCATTCGCAAAATCAGAGTAAGCCACAGACCTCAATGATGGTTTTACAGTAGTATTTACAGATTAAATATCAATAAAAGCTAAATTTTGACGTAGTGAAATTTCGAACATCAAACATTTCAAATCGAAAATGAGTACCTTACCACTAGGATTTATATGTAATAAATAAAAGGTAAATTAACCTTTTAAACAATATATGTAATAAAATTCTTTGAGGGATATTCTATGGTCACTTTGTTTTTCACAAAGTAACCATTACTTTGTTTTGTCAACCATTGGATCATGGCTTAAAAACTAATCCAATTGTGAAAAAGACAAAGTATAGACAAAGTAAGGGAAAAACAAAGTGACCATAGCCTACACCATTCTTTGATTGTATTCACCTCGTAAATATAAATCGAGTTAATTTATATTAAAATGATAGATAAAAGTATGCTCCATTTAGCTTTAACTAAAATATCAGTTTTTTAAAATATTATTAATATTTTTGTACGTTATTTTTGTTAAATATGTAAAGAAATCCTGGTTTTGTACCATTTTAAGTTTACAATTAAATGACAATTAGAAAGTATTTTGTTTCGTTCTTCAGCATTGTATTTACGTTTTTGCATGAGCAGCTGACGTGTACACGAATATAGCAAATAGGAGAAGAGTCTAAGACTGTCAGCGTTGACTCCAAAGTTTTGGTCAAACAAATGATAATACTGGCCATGCATGCAAGTTCATCTTTAATATACATTAAGGTTTATCCGTTTCATTTTTATATATTCCAGTAATAATTGTTTTATTTATATATTCAAATCTCATCAAATATAAAATTACATTGATTTTTAATTTAATTATGACTATATCTAACTGCAAATCCAAGAGCAATCAAAATTCTTTAGAAGAGTACATGTGAATGGTAAAAATATTATAAGATAAAAATATGTATACATCTAATGGTAAAAATTTATCAAAAATCATATGTATGAGTTTTTATCATGTACCGAACTAAATTGAGTTGAGAAATAATGAGATTGATTTCAAAAGAACAAACCTAATTAATTACTACATAAAATATCCAAAATTACTTATATATAATTTGTAACAATGTAACTTCAAAATTATTTAAGAATATGAACTTGGATATCGGTTACTAACCATAATATTATGAAAAGTGAAATTTAATTTGTTATTATTTGCTGATTTATTGGTATGTTTCAAAAAAACTTAATTTAGGTAAAAGATTATATGTAGATTACCCACCATGCTATTCTAGAAAATTCATGTATTTAATTTGGAAAAACTTGTTCTCAAAATAAAATAAAATTTGGAAAAACTAATATGCAGTTAGAAAACTCTAAAATAAGAAACATGGTTGGTACTTCCTATATTTGTCTAGTTCTAACCCTTTTTTACTTTCATGGCGGATATGCATTAATACTCCACAACTGAACAATGTTAATCTTCTTTAATCTTATTTATTTATTTATTTTTTTTCGAAGAGTTATTTATTTATTTTTATTTGGCGTAATTCCGGTTACATTAAACAATAAAAAAAAACTTTAAATTTTGGTGTAATTCAAACTCATGATCTTCCTGGTCATAGATAGAGGCTAAGAGGTATCAAAATAGGCCTACTTAACGTTATTATAACAAGTATCAATTTAAGCATAGCATATAAAATTGTATCAATTTAGGCTCAACGTTTAGAAGATGGTACAAATTTATAAATTGGATAACAAAATTTGACGCTCTAAATTGCATTTTTAATCATATTATTTCCAGCATAATGTAAAAACATGCAAATCATTTCATTAAACTATACATATATATGGTTTTTTAGTAAGGCCTTAAATTAACGGAATTTTGTAAAACAGTCAAATAATAAATTAAACCAATAGAAATAGGGATGATTTTCTTTCACAATTATGCTTTTAAGAGAAAATGCCCTTAAGTAATAAGATCATCTTACATATAAAAAACAAATTTAGACCTAGTAGGGATGGCCGCTTTCTACTGAAAAGGAAAAAAATATGATGTATATACCGGTCGTTTTTTGGAAGTGAACTTTTATAAATATTAGTCGTTTTTGTCGTTTAAGGTAATAAGGGTTTGTGTTCTGTCAATTATGCTCCTATACTTATAGAACTTTAAGGAACCAAGTAACACAAAAGAAATTAAAATGAAAATAGATTAATATTTTATATGTTATAATTAATGATATCTTAATTTTTCATATTTTTACAAAAGCGACTAATTTAAAAATGGGGGGAATAACTTCGTACTATCTTTGTCACGGTTACAAAAGCAATACAAATTACATTTGAATATATTCTTATAATGAATTTTATGCCGGAAAAAATTCGGTTAAGTGACAAAAAATAAATAAATTTAAGACGTACTAAAATCAGAAAAATTCCCACTTGAAATATTGATGTTCTATAGATTAATACGTACTAAAACCAGGAAAATCAAATAGTCAACCCAAAAGAAAAACAAAAACACAATTAGATATAGAGTCAACGTTAATTTATACCATGCTTTCTCTCGTTTTATTTGATAATAATAAAAATATTCAAAGTATTTTTCTTATATATGTACATATGGACAAAAACTAAATTGAATATCAAACCATTTTTATTCAGAAAAATTTACATTAAAATGTCATGATATCATAACTAATTAAGCGATGCAAGAAAGATGTGGAGCATGCACAAACGAATTATACACTTCTTATTTCTCTTTTTTTAGTGTTTTCGGATTAGAAATTTTGTTATAATGAGAATACAATTATTGTACCTTAAAACAAGAAATACAAATCATCGTAAACTATCCGCATGGGTCCATTTAAATTTTAGAGCATTTTTTTTATTTTGAATTGAAACCATACATACATAAAAATGGTTAACAAAAACACCAATTTTACGTCCGATGCCAAATGACGTTGTTTACTATTAAAATGACTAGTTAACCCTTTATGTTTTCCCTTAAAACACTTTTTTTAAAGGTCTTAAAACACTATTTGAAATTTTATCTTTCTTCTTAATTATTATGGATTAATTATAATTATTTGCACAAATCATTAAATGGCTTTTCATTAGTGAAAATTGAAAATATTGTTAAAAGTATAACGGATTAAACAAAAAGTAATAATAAATAAAAAAATATTGTCTAAATAGGATGGAGATTAATAATTTATGATAGAATATTCTTTGTTAATATAACATATTATTGGAGAACTAATTATCATAAATATGATATATGATTTAAATAAGAACATTTCTATAAACAGTAATATATTTTGAAAATATTTTGTAGCAATAATTTTACATATTGTGCAATTTGTACATCGGATATATAATAAAATTTCTCAAATTTATATACGACGGTAAAAACAGTAGAATCAAACAAATTTTAGATTGAAAGTCAATTCATGAAAAACAAAACATCATGATTTGATGACTAAAGCTAATAAACAATTAGAGAATGATTTTCCACATGAGCAGCAACAAAAGAAAAATAAAAAGATTAATAAGGAAAAAACTGTGTGAAATAGAAACCCAACCAAGAAACCGACCAAATAAACTAAAAACATAAAATCAAAATTTCAAAACAGAATAATAAATAGTAAATAATAATAATTATAACTCTTATAAGAAATAATAAATAATAATCCCTTAGTCAAATACTCGCCAAACATGCCTTTTTACTTTCTTTCTCTTTTTTTTTTTATGTCACTTTCCGACACCGTCTCCTCCTCCGGCCGCCGTCCACTCCTCTATAAATTCCACCACTCTCTCCTCCTCCTCCTCTGACTGTCAAACCCTCACTTTCTCTCTCTACTTTCTCTCTCTAAAAAATGGCTGTTAAAATTCCAACTTCTAAACCTAGTGTGAACCATTTTGGTGACATTAAACATCACCCATTTCATTCACATTCTTTTGGGAAACTTTCTTTTTCTAAAAAGTTTCAATCTTTCTCTTCTAAAATTCCGGCTGCTTCTTCTTCAGCAGCATCGGTCCTCGAAAATAGTACTACTTTTTCGCCTCCGAATTTGGGGGATATGTGGAGGGAGATTCAAGGTTGTTACAATTGGGATAATCTAATCAACCCTTTACACCCCCTTCTCCGGCAAGAGATAGTCCGGTATGGCGAGTTCGTTACCGCTTGTTATAAGGCTTTCGATCTTGATCCTAATTCGAAGCGTTTCTTGTCTTGCAAATATGGTAAACACAACATGCTGAAACATGTTGGGATGGAGAATTCCGGGTATGAAGTCACTAAGTATATATATGCTACTCCGGATATCAACATTCCGATTCAAAATGGAGCCTCGTGCGGCCGGTGGATCGGATACGTGGCTGTTTCGTCGGACAACATGGTGAAGAAACTCGGGAGGAGAGATATAGTGATCACATTTCGTGGTACCGTTACTAACCATGAATGGGTTGCTAATTTCATGAGCTCACTTACTCCGGCGAGGTTAGACCCGAATAACCCGCGGCCCAATGTGAAAGTTGAATCCGGGTTTTTGAGCTTGTACACGGGTGATGAGAGTGACGATAAGTTCGGAATAGAAAGCTGTCGTCAACAGCTTTTATCCGAGGTTTCACGATTATTGTCCCTGTACAAAGGCGAAGAGGTTAGCATATCTATCGCGGGCCATAGTTTGGGGAGCTCACTTGCTCACCTACTTGCTTACGATATCTCCGAACTTGGGCTCAATAGGGTTAAGTGCGGGAGGGGAGAGATCGTTGCTCCGGTGACTGTGTTTTCATTTGGGGGACCGAGAGTCGGGAACGGGGGATTTAAGGAGAGATGTGAGGAATTAGGGGTTAGGATATTGAGAATTGTGAATGTTAATGATCCAATTACAAAATTGCCCGGGCTGTTCTTGAATGAAAATTTTAGGGTTTTGGGTGGGACAAACTTTGAATTTCCATGGAGTTGTTCATGTTATGCTCATGTTGGGGTTGAATTAGTACTAGATTTTTTCAATATGCAAAACCCCTCTTATGTTCATGATTTGGAAGCTTATATCGGGAGCTTGTGTTCAAGCTCCCGCCCTACTCCACCTGAATCTTCCCCTGCTAAAACATCAATTGATGGAGATGAAATTAAAAAAATTCTTGGCAAGTTCAAGGAGGGTCTAATGGCTGCAGAAAATTTCAATTTTTTACCTCTTGGACTTGCTTTGACTAATATCTATAACTTTCTTCATTCTCAAACATCAAATGAGATTTTGTTTGATGAAAACATACATATTTTGGTGAACAATTTGGCCTTGTATGTTCTCTTATAGGAACATAAAATGTCACAAAAGTTTTGTACATTTTAGACATGTAATTATAAAAGTTAGCAACCGAGGGAGCGATGTTGTATATTACTACTTTTCTAATCCGGATCACATGTTGTAATTGAAATAATCATGATCGGAGTGTAGTCACAATCAATGCTCCTGACCGCTTCTTCGGATGTATTTAGTGGAAATGAAACTTAGTTTCTCTTCCTAGAAACTCGGCATGCGTTGCCAACTAAGCTAGAATGTCCCGGAGATAGTGTTGTATATTACTTGTAAATCATATTTCAGCAATGACAAATGAATTTGCTTTGCCTGGCAAAACTGATGAGGAACTTTTGGTGAAATTTACATAAAATATTTCATGATGTATATTTTGTTATAATCAATTATTTCACATATGATAATAGAAAGTTTATCAGAAATTCTAAAACTTGGACCACATAAAATGGCAAGATAATCCCAAGTAGATACGTACTATTAATTACAATTAGTGACTTTCCACCTATGGAAAAATGTAGATTATAGATGTGATGATTAGATGTTGGGAACTTTTAAAATTTTACAGGCACAAGCTTTAAATTACTATATATCAATTAATTTTACTTCTATGGAAATGTAATTTGCCTCCTAAGTATGAAATTATTGGAATTTACCTCTAAGATATCCAAGCAAGAGCCATGTATTTGTATATAGTGAAATTGGACGCATTACATCAGATCTTTTAAACATATACTAAAAAATAAAATAAAATAAGTCCGGTTATGTAAACAAATCTCAAAGAAATTGCCCAAGTACAAAATTTGTCAAAATGCACAAACTAGTTCACTTTAACAACAAATTTATGTGGAGTATATGGAAAGAATAATGGACGGACGGGCTCGTATATTTGGATAAACTGAATTGAACTAAATTGAAATTTGACTAATTGAATTACTAACTGAATTATTGACTGAATGTTTAATGTTTTTTGCTGAATTAAATAAACCGAACTAAATTTTACTTCATTTAAATCAAAAAGGGCAAAGTCTAAGTGCTGATGCTAGCTTGAGCTGAGTTTTTCTAGAGGCCAACCCCCTAGTTTGATCAACCAGTCAAATAACTATCAAAAACATCCTGGTCAATGATTTTTTTCCTGTCAGATAAACTAAATCACTTGTAAGTACTTAGGATAAATTTTTATATTTTGAAAGCGTAAATTTGCACAATTAGAAAAATGATATGGACAAATTAACACTTTCTTCTAACTATTGTAAAAGAAGGTAACTTGACCGCTTAGATGCATCTAGGCCCGAATTTTACTTATTTCCGAATAGTTTTTAAATTATTTTCGATTAGTTTTCAAAAAAATCTCGTCCGCGCAACTAGTGTTCAATGTCTTTTATTATACAATGCATTATTATTTTTATAACTCTCATCCTAAAAAGCTAATTAAGTAAGCACGTTGACTAGTAAATTAATAGCAAAAATGAACTCAATTCAGTGGGATGCATGCACAATTAAACTTTTTGATGAGTGATTGATTAACTTAACCCTTCCAATGTGAAAAATAATTAATAATACTAAATCTTGCTTAGTGATGTCTCTTTGAGAAGACCTTGACTTCCAAAGGTGATCATTATTATGTTACTTCACTTCACAAAGATATGGTGAAATTAGCAGATATTGCCAAGAACGCGATTATATACATAATTAACGAATTAAAGAAATATATAGACGAGCATAATTAATTTTGATATTTACCCAAATAGTAGGTAAAATCATCATATTAATGAATATAGTGTATTTTTCTGTTACATATGCATTTCAGTTGATTTTTCTTACCTATTGTCGATGGTAATGGCCAATCCGTTTCGTAGATAGTTTGCACTTTTTTGGTAGGACTGTTAGCTACAAAAAGAAATTTCATCCGTAAAATTGAACTTTAAAATTTTTGATTAAAGGAGGAAGAGTGACTCAATCCTTAAAATCATAAGAATTGAAGGGCTTAATTATGTGTGTATACTCTTCTTTCTAGGTTTTCTTCCTCTTTCTTAACCTTCCATAAAACCTGTTGCCGCCCACTAGTTTCTTTATTGTTGTCTTTTTCTTATTTTGGTATTGTAGTTTAAGTTTCCGTTCGTTTTTACTTATATTCAGTACATTTCAATTCAATTCAGCTTTCTTCAGTTTTGTTTAGTAAATTCAACAAAATTCATTAAATATTCAGTCAATAATTCGGTTCAGCTTATTTCAACTACAAAGAACAAAGTCTAAGTAAATCTTAGTTATATATCTCTGCAATTACTTTACTATTAGATATGTATCTGTTTTCTCTTCACTTCTTGCAGATTAGGCGATCTGTTTTATTTGCTACAAGAATTTTTGGTCGGTGACTTTTGTAGGTGTGTGGTTGTTTTTCTGATTCGTGTTCGAGCTTTGCTCAGATGTCATTCCGACTTCTTAGATTTAGAGACGTGTCGATTTTAGTTGAAAGGCCAAATGATTGTCTTGATTTGCTATGCATTGGTTGCTATCGTGTTTATTGCAACTATTTTGTTGAACTTGTATATGATTTATGTTAGCTTATTTCTGATACATATATGCACATCGTTTGTTTGGTCAACGAATTGACTCGCCTTTGGCAGAAGGTTCGACCTTCGTTCTGACCCGAGTCACTTAGCACTTATAATGATGTATTATTGCTTATATTAATGAGAGTGGTACTTTTTCCCTCATCAATGAAAAATCTTCAAACTTATAAATTTGTGTCTATAACAAGGTAATGATAGTAAATGATATATCTATCAATTGCATAAACATGAAGTGAACAAAGGAGAAAGTCACTGAACAAAGGAGAAAGTCATTGTAATTTTATTTTTTTTAGTTCTCAAAGATTTATACAAACAGTAAATTTACACAAATAACTTTCCTTTTTTTTTTGTAATGGAACACTAGTAATCAAAACCGTGTTAACAAGTGACATTTCTTTATGTTAATTTTGGGTTAGGTTTAAATTAATGATCAAGAGATTTTAGACAGCAATATGGCGTGTGCAAAATGTACAGTACTGTGTTGACTGGAAAAGTTATTACTCAAATGCCCTCACTTACATATTTTTCACGAACCTTTTTTTTTTTGGTTACTTTTTCACGAATGTTTAATTAATGCCTATTTTAATGTTCCTAGATCTATATACCAAAAATACCAACATTACTAACATAATATTAATTATTTAATTTGCTAAATTCATCATAAAGTTTGTTTAAGTTGTTAAGAGTTTTTTTCTCGATCATAGTATACACAAACAACAATTGATTGGGATACAATTTATTTAAAAGTGTCTAACAAGCCTCATACTGAATCATAATATATATTAAATTAATTTGTAAAACCCAACGATATAAACATAGAATCTGTACTTAATAAATTAGTTACATGCTTTATTGTGCTGATTAACTATATATATATAATCTGTACTTTGTTTTGTCACTTTCATTCTAAACATATATAAGGTTAATTTATATATATGGACTAGTGGATTAAACACCTTTTTTCGTTCAAGGTATATTTGGCCGGCAATGAGGCGACCAACTCCAAATATATAGAATTAACTAATTACTAAATTTGGTAAATAAGCAACTAATTGACGAGGATGTGTTTAAGCTCTATATGGTTTACCAATATAATCACTCATTTTTAGTTGAAATTATACAACGTTTGATGTAATTCATAAGAAAGGGAATCTTTCAAATTGTTAAGTATCCCCCTAATTGGCTAGTTATATGGGGAAGGAAACATCTATATGTATGTGGTGACAATTTCCTTTCGAGAGATGCCTTTTGAAGATGAATAAGGTTCAATTTAAGATGGTATCAGAGCCTTTTAAATCCAATTAATGCTGGGAAGTCCATCGTTGCCGCCACTCACAAATATCCAATCGTGCAAACTTCACGCTCGAGATGTATATTTTCGAGCTTGAGGAGGGTGTGTTAAGTATTTCACATTGGCTAGTTATGTGGGGAATTAAACATTTATATGTGGTGGCATTCTTCTCCCATCGAGATGCCTTTTGGGAATAAGTTAAGCCCAATTTAAGACAAATACCTCACTAGCTAGCACATTAAACAAGCTTAGTTCAATTGGATAAAATGATCGAGTTCTTAACAATAAATAGGTTATTTTGCATATATATGGACACCAAAAATGTTATTTTCTAAAGCATAATATCAAATAGATTTCAAATAGAAAAAAAAGACAAGGACAAACAAATACATATATGGCCATTTTGATTTTCGGGGGTGTTGATGTAGCAAAAAGTAATGATATGGCAGAAATTACTAATGTGGCAAAAAGTATTGTAGTTACTCGATAGTTTTACTAGCGCTTAGCAATTTTTAACATACTTATTATTTTAAATAATGAACGTTTTGACCGTTTAAGCTCCGTCTAGGCGCTCAAAATGGAGACTCCAACTGGACCGGTGTAACCGCCTAAGTGCAAAAACTTCGACTAGTCCGGATTAATCTCCGAATATACCCCCACTAGGCATCGAATGTCCTTAGCCGCCTTATTAGCGCCTTGCAACTTTTAATACACTGGCAAAAAGTAATGGTGTATGATGCTTATGTGACAAGTTTCGACAACAGGGTCAAATTGGTATCATGGACGTGTAATACCTATTAAGAGTGAATCCTAGTACCATATTATACGTCGGGTCATGTTAAATGTTTTACATTGCTAACAAAAGAATATGACTCTTTAAATATAACAAACATTTTTATCTCCTCAAGGTGTCTTTTGGAATTAGTTGGACTTTGCTAAGATGGTATCAGAGTCATGGTTGAGCAATGTTGGGAGCTCCGTTGAAATGTCGTCAAACACCAAATGAATTGGGCGTGAATTTCTAAATTGGGAAGCTATATAGCCCCTTAATACAAACAATCATACCCTCTTAATTCAGGTGTCTTTTGAGGCTAGTTAGGTTTTATTAAGATAGTATCAGAGCCATGGCTGAACAATGCTGGGAGTTCTCGCTAAAATGGCATCATACATCAAAGGAACTGGGCGAGAGGGAGTGTATTAAACGTCTCACGTTGCTAACTTGGAAAATCATATATCTCCTTAAATATAATAAGCATTTTATTCTTTTGAGATGCCTTTTATAGTAATTAGACTTTGCTAAGAGATAAACTAATAATTGCCCAAAAAAGATAATCATTTGCTTAACATTAAGATTATATTTGTACCATATTATACGTGGACTCAAATTAATACTTGCTAAAAAATGATAGTAATTTTGATACTTTTACCCTTAAATTAATAGACATTGATCCTACTGACGACTTGAATGAAGGACCCAATTGATCCTTAACTCATTTATTTGGTATGTAAATAATTAATTTGAGCAACAATTGATATCCATGAGGCTTTGGTTATCTTGTCCTGACTATTTTGGGCCCAAAGTTAACCAGATAGGCCGAATGTATGGGTCAAAGACTTAAATCCTGTTTTAGAACATTTCCTTAATCAAGATGAAGATGGGGTTGTTAAACTTTGAGTCAACTTCGTAGCTCATAGCTTAATCGAGATGTTAGTTCTATGTTTGTTCGATGAAAGTAGGTTTATTCACCTCATTTTCTTAACGATATCTTTTACCCGAGTTTGTCTTAATAAAGTGTTGTTTCTTATAAAAAAAAAAAAGGGGGACGGAGGTGGGGTAATTTGCAATTTAAAACTTTTAATGGTTTCATATCGTTTAATCACAGATAAATAGCTACCCCAACATCAATTTCTAAATAAATATCAGTTTTTACAAAACTGCATAAACATGTTTTTTTAACTTAGAGACCATATATACCATAAGATTTATTTTACATTTTTATATTTTGAAAAGTTTAGAGAAACTTGTCTCTTCAATTCAAGATCAGGAAGGAGATATCATGACAACATAAAAGTTTTACGAGGTGGTTGACATATTGCTTCACTTATGGGTAGTCTGACAACTACACCGGCAGGTGGAATACTACAGGAGTCATTTCATACTCAAATGTAAGCTTGGCTTACAAAATGAAAATAATGTTAAGCAAGTCAAATAACATTATAAGACATCTAAAAATCTCGGAGGAGAAATTGGATTATATATTTGGGCCTTTTGGTAGGCCAAAATTTTTCTAATTTATAAGTTGGCTTTTTTTTAGAAATAGTTATGAACTAACCTAATTTACAAAGTTCCAATAAAATTTGAAACAAAAGATAAAATATCCCTTATCATATTGCTTACAGCAAACAGACAGAAAATTAATAATATTAATATAATAAAACGGCACTCACCAGAAAGTACATTTTACACCAAACACAGCATTCAACACTAAAATATTTATCCTCTCACAGAAAAAAAAAAGAAAAAGAAAAAACAACAAACAAACACTAAAATATTTATCATATGGTCTACATAATTATAGCCCACAAATTTATTTTATTTTATTACTGTCTATGAGTACTGCCCATTATTTTCAAATATTTCAATCTCAAACCCCGAAAATTTTGGAATACTTTTCCCTTCTTTCTTTTAGGAAAATGACACTTTTAAAAAGTGTTGACAAATGATTATTTTGGTTCAGGTGTTGACAAATTATTAATCTCTCTTCTATATGTACATCTAATTAATGGAAAATTATATATTCTATCAAAATGATAATGAAAATATTCTCATTAACCGACCATAGATTTCCACGAGTGAAACACGTGAGGTTCTAATTTTATCACTTCCATGTTTTGTTCTCTCTCAAGTCTTCGAAAACAATTTGAAAAAAAATTTGACTGAAACAATGGGGTGGATGAAAACCCATTGGGAGATCTTTTAAAGTTACTATGTTGATTCAAATTTTCAAAAAAGATAGGCTGATTCTGCTTTTGACAAAGAATGTCTAGGATCTGCAAACACGAGCAAACGTAAGTTAAGCAAGACTGATGATCGGTAATCGGCGATTCCACTCTAACGCTCAACTAGGATGGAAAATGAGAAAAAGACAATGTTAATGCTATTGGGAAGTGTAAAATGAACATATTCTTTCAAAAAGGTCATCATTTCCTTTATATATAATGTTGGAGTGTGCCATAGATATGTGTCAATATGTGATTGGTTATAGAGGTGATGATATGTAGAGAGAATTCCCTAGAAGCTCTTTATGCATGTGCTTGGCACGCATCTCAATTCTTAATTGGATCGTGTATCTCAAGTGATGTTTCCTCGGCATGATATAGTTTGTGTCAGTGCCACGTGTACAAGAAATGGATGCTTCCATGTGGCCTAGGTTATGACTTTTCTTGATATCAATATATATATTGTGACGATTTAGATCAAAAGTTTAATTTCGGGTAAAGTACAAATCACGTGGTTTAAGCCATTTGTAAACATGGTCATACTTGAACATAGTTAGTTTGAGACAAGTGAAAAATTACTAGAGAAAAATTTATAAATTTCACATAGTAAACTGCTCTAGTTTAATTAGAAAAATGGAATTAACTGAACATGAATCCATGTTAAAGGATATAATATTCATAATAAACATTTAGGAAAACATGAAGTTCGCATTAATTTTACATCTATAATATGGAATCTCAACTGGTGGATTCAAAACGTTGAGTCAAAAGAAGGTCAAACAACTTGCCTCACATCGATCAACCACATCAACTATGTGAAGGGTGTTGTTGGAAAACAATTCAAAATCAATGTCCTAAAGGAGCCCATGTTACGAGCAAAGGTGCCACTCGAGCGTGTTCATATGAACGTGTGTGGGGTGATCACTGCCTTTATCTTAGCATCATAAATCTCAAAATGATTGTCCATCAAGAGAGTCAATGGTATAAAAATCGTCGAAATCGAAAGTTTAGAAAGATAGAAAATATATTTCAAAAAATGAAATAAATGATTTTTCTCTCTTGCGAGTTGTCAACGCACTGTGTTTACAAAATTGTCACACTCTACACTTTTTTACAATAATGTATTTCTCATCATAAGCACTTGTCTCGCATAACTTCTTTGTATTACCTTAATCCTTCCATATATATTACACAAGCAATTTTTTTAAAAATATATATAGTTTCCTAATGAATAATTATTGGGTGTAAACACAATATAGAACTGTTCAATTGTAGGCTTTGGGAGAACATAATTCTGATTGTGAAAATTAATCAACTTAAATCCATATATGTATATTTCTTGTCAAACAGACAACCCTATATGTCATAACTTGAAGAATATATCTAGAGTTAAATATTTTCCAACCTATAAACAAGACTTTGTAGAACATAACAAAATCTCACAAGAATATTTATTAACATGATTGATAATCAAATTAATTATTATATTGCAAATGGGATCACTTTTCTTGATTAAAAAAGATTTATATGATTTTCTAATTATTTGTTTCATTTCAAGAATTTAGGAACTAATTAAAAAAAATCTTTTGATTTTCCTTTTCATTGACTTGTTCTTTTAGAGGGGAATTTATGAAAAAAAATCTATTATAGACCTAAGTACAATAAGTTTGTCTAATTGTAACTTAATAATTATTTGTCATTTTTCTTTACATCAATTATTTTTTAATAAAATGTTATACATCTTTTTTTTATCAATTGGATCCATTGCATCTCAGAATTTAGATTTTTCTGTACAATTTTTGCTTATAGTTTACGTAATTATAGGATCATGAAATCAAATCATAGCACTGTTCAACTTGTGGCTGCACTAAGTTACAATTACAGGTAGTATTAATTATTTAACTAGTTGTGTCAACCTAATTAACTATTGCTAATCAATCAATTAGAATATTGACCCAAAGCCTCTATGTTGATTTGCGGGCCCATTATGTCATGGACCTTTTGATACCTTGATATGCAAATTCGTATTATCTAAATGTGAAATCTAGCCATGTAAAATTACCATATTTTTGGTGAACCTTTCAATTATTACATAAATAGTTTGGTGGCATTAAATATTGAATTTTTTTTTATTACGTATATTCTAAATAAAACTCTACAATCTAATAATAAATATTAGAAATGCTTTAACTATAATGGTATATTTTTCAATGTATTTAAAAAATAGATTATTTTAAACAATACAAAAATATATTTAGAAATCACCTCTCAATTAATTATTATATAAATAGTTCGGTTCTAAGTCTATTACTATATATATAGAGGTATTACTGAACCAATTAGTTAAATTTACATAAATTTGTACTTTTCATTTAACAAATAAATTACTTTGTTCTTTCTCGAATTTATGTCATTTTAGAGAACTTAACTTACTCTGACAGAAATGACCTCAAAACCAAAAACTCCAATATTAATTAGAATTGCTTAGAATATCATTTTCATCAAACTCTCGTAAGGGGTTAATTACTTCCAGCAAAGTTGAATGGCCACTAGTTTAATTTACCCATGATCCTCTGCTTGAATTATTTCGGCCATCAAATTTAGAAAATACATACTTAAATATTGATGAGGATATTTAGGAAAGCTTTAATATACTATGTCTGCTAATAAGTTTATGAATCAATTCACACTTTGTACCCAAAATCAATTCCATGATGTTAACAGTATATACTATATAATGATGTTGTGTATTCTAATGGCTTATAAATATTTATGGGTTCATTTTTTCACTTAGCCACTCCAATTTAAGGAACAATCTCACAGCCATCTCAAGTTCACGTTTTTTCTACACTTAGCCACCAAAACGCTCATACTCAGTCTCACTGGAAAAGTGTACTTTACTCGCCCAAAATTACAAAATTGATCATCCTCAAATTACAAAATTGGTTCTTGTACTTTTTCTAATTTTTTCTAATAGGAAATTTTTAGTTTCCGACACAAATCTGGAATAGTCCAGTTTCCGGGCGGATTCTGAAAAATTCCAGATTTCGTCTGAATTCTAGAAAATTCAAGATTTCTGGAATTTTTCGAAACTTTTCAGTTTCCGACCGTATTCTACAATTTTCCAGCTTCCGATCGAATTTTAAAAAATTCAAAAGATTTCCGGCCAGAAATTGGATTCCATCCCGACATAATTCTGGAAAATTCCATTTTCTTCTTCTTCTTCTTCTTCTTCTTCTTCTTCTTCTTCTTCTTCTTCTTCTTCTTTATTAAAAAAGAATTTCAGTTTTATAAAATAATAACTAAAATTACAATTGAAGATTATTCATATTAGAGGGTTTTAATTTCAAAAATTCGTACCAAAATACATGGCAGTATCAATTACGTAGGACACATCACAGGTTAAATTTTTAAATTTAACATTAGTTTTGATAATTTCATTAGAGTCGGATAATATCATAAGGGCCTTACTCATTTTCATCCATAATTGCACTCCACATCCGACCTATCTTTTTTTTTTTGAAAGCCCCACCTATATCTTATTAATATTGCTTTATGTGTAACATTTAATCTAAAGTAATTCATACTGCATGATGGAGAGTCACGCAGCAATCACCCTAGTTTTAACTAATTAATTATTGGCCACGTATCTTTAAGTATTTATTTTTAATTAAGGTATTAATAAGATAATACGGTTGTATCTTGAAGCTTAAGCAAGTGGTAGCACAACGGAACCTTGTCTCATTAAAGAAAAGATATTTTATCACAAAGTTAAGTGTCCTTAATTAATTATTAGTAGTATGATACTGTTGTTTAGTAGTAAAAAGATTAGTAATTTAATAGGGCAAGAAACACATGAACTCTAGCTATGTCTTAGATTAACATACAAATTCTGCAGCCATTTATGACTCCTTTCAACACTAACATGCACCATTATGGACGGCATTATACTTAATTTCAAAATTTCCCTAAAATTTTTAGAACAATTCTAACACATATTATCGGAGCTTAAGATAAAAGATTCATTAACTTTAATTATCAGCTTAAACTTTTAATTCTATTAACACAATCAAAGCTTCAAAGTTTTTACACTACGTCGTGCACACTTTAAGCCCAAAATGCATTCATTCATGTAAAATGGTGAATAAGAAATTATGTGCACACTTAAAATATGATTGTAAACAAACCAAACTAAGTTTTGACATGATCTGGTTTTAACTTTATACATCTTCTTTTCATCCTCCCCTCTTTACTTAGACGATGTGGGGTTGAGTTCTGCTTTAATTTTTTTCAATCTTCTCTTTCCTATTCCTTTTGTTGAAATTAATAATTCAAACCCTTTTTGTTGAAATTAATAATTTAAGTCATGCTTTAAACGTAAATGGTTATTTTGAAAGGATTAATGGATCATTTATGACCTTTATTCTGTGGGCTGACTATAAGCCCAAAGTTAGGCCTGCATAATTAAACTTGGACTGAACCATTTGATCATTAAAATTAAAAGCCCACGAAATTAAAACATAAGATTCTGGCTATTGTTGATGTCACTTTGGTCACGAACTATTCTAAACGCTTACAAGAGGCGCATCACACTCACTTTAATGTTAATGTCTACTGCTCTTAATGGAAAATCCAATAAAGTTTCTAAGATGAAAGAAAAATTTCTTAAAATGAATAAATTTGCTTTTTTACATATTACGTCTGTAATATAAGCGACTTATAGCTTGTACGCTTTTATCTATTGTAGCTTCCTAAACACCATTTTAATTTTTTTTTTGTAAGGGTGACATTTTGAAATTTTTCTCACTTACAATTTTCAAAAATTAAATTCCTCTTTTTTCTTTAATAGAAATTCACTTTTAGTAACTTGCTAGGAATATTTTTTTCACTGAATTTTTTTTTAATTCAAAGCAAATCAGCAAAAACAACATCAAACTGCACCACCACTCGCCTTAATCTTGCTGTGTTGATCCACGGAAGTGCCTCCTTAATAGCAACTTAGTAGGAATTGAATCAACAACCCCACATCTCGGTAACCACCAAGCCATACAACTTTTAAGAGTGAAACATTATTTGAAAAATCAAACTTCTCTCATAGAAAAATATATGGATTGTTACTAATGTTAAAAGTACTAAATATGTAAAATTATGAGCATATATAGTAGATAGATTTTAGCTAGTTTTTAAAATGAACTTCATCTCACTTTCAACTTCTCATAAAAGTAAAATTTTTACCTTTTCGGTGTTGAGAGATATCAATAATGATCGATCTCTTTTTCTTCTTTCTCGGGTTAAAGATTTCGAGCATGCTTTTATGTCGGGTGCTCCCTCTTCATCTTGGATTAGTCATACAATTTGGAGCCTATGGGATCCTCCTCCTAGGGGTTGGATTAAATTAAATACATATATTGTTCGTCGGAGCAACTAAGATTTAGCTTTAGCAGTAGGTTTTTTACGGGATGATGAAGGTAATTGGAGAGCGGATTTTGTGGTGAATATTGGTGATTGTACAATCTTCATACAAAGTTGTGAGGTCTTTATTATGGCTTGAAAAGGGTTGGAGAATAGAGTATAGGGGCTTAATTGTAGAGATGGATGCCTAAATGGGTACTTGATTTTATGGAGAACAAGGTTCCTTTGCACCACTTGTGCTATTGGCTTACTGATAAATGTTTGGATTTGTGGGATAAACATTGAGAGATTATGTTCAAGCATTCTTACTATAAAAGAAATCGTGCTACTGACTGGATGACTAGCTACATGACATTGTCTGGTCTTTTTTGTAGGGCACACGAGTGTGATGTATCTACTGCATACATTCAGGATATTTAATTTGCCAATCGTAATGGGCCGTTGTTTTGTCACATATTTGAGGAAGCCCTGATCCACCTAAATTCACACTAGTAAATAGGATTAAAATCGAATTGGATTGATAGTTGTTATATTGTAACCCACTAGGCCCAATACAAGCCTGACCCAACCAGCCCATGAACAAGTCATTGATGTCTCAGTCTAAAAACTAAGACATTTCCAAGTGGATGTATTTGTGGATATCATGAAAATCATAGTCCTTGTCAAATACTAATTAATAATAATCATAATCCAATGGTATATCAGAAAACAAGAATGGGCCAAAAGCTAGTACAATAATAAGTGTCAATTACCAATTTAAATGTGACATATTCATTGAATCTTTACCTAACTTAGGAAATCCCTTTATATTGGGACAAATTTTTTGATTAAGATGTCTCCTAATTTTTTAATTAAGAAATTAAAAAACATATTAATGAGTTCAATTTATCCAATGGAATACTTCTAATTGAAGGTTGATAGTGATAGATTATGATTAAACAAGTCTAAACAAACCAATAAGATTTCATGTATCTTTGAAGTGAGATTAAAAAAGGAGGATGTAACATAAATATATTAGTGAAAAGAATAAAGGGAGGAAATGATTTATTCTCCACTATCTACTTATAAATTCAATGTGCTATAACAGAAAATCGATGGCATTTATATGAACTTTATACATTAGTGTATAGGAAACAAAATAGGGGTGAAATGCAAATTTACCACTAACACTTAGAGATACATAATTTTGAAATTTCGAATTCGAAAAGGAATAAAAAAAAATTGGAAGAAGAAAGGAGGAGGCTGGTAGCATATATAGGTCCTTGTGTACCTTTGTGCAACTATATGGTTAGGATTTAATATGTATATATACTATTTTTCATAATACAAGCCAAGCTTGCTCTTTCTATATATCACAGTCTAAATTGCAACTTTCACTGCACAACACCAAGCTCACCATGTCAACTGGCCAAAACACATCTAGGTGATTTCTGGTAGTTCTGTCACCATTTATACCTCCATGATCACAACTATCGAGCATATACCACTACAATCCTTCCTTTCACCAATACCTTAAACATGTCCTCCCTAACACCACCTTACCCGATTTGTTCCCACCTTTTCAACCATTCTACGTATTCTTATTGTAACTGACTTTATATATATGATGTATGGATTTGAGTGAAAGCAGACAATATTTATATGATACTGGCTTTGTATATTATAATTGATATTAAAACTAACTTTATATATATATGATGTGGGGTTCAGTGAAGAATTAAATGGAAGTTGATGGGCTCTAGTGATCTAGTACAGAACGGGTCGACGCTAAGGTAGAAAGGTCTAAGCGGGGAGTGACCTTAAGGGATGACGATGAAAATAAAAAATAAACTGAATCTCATTGGAAATACAAAGAGAGTAACTGAGGCTTATTAGTAGTGTGGATACGTGTATGATTTGTTTTAAAGCCGTTAGTCCCAAGATGTCTGAATTATGATTATACTCTTAACCATTAGGTAGCAACCTATTGGTCAAAATCTATACAATTTGAATTGACCGAATAGAGTGTCCAAAATTAATGACTACTCGCACTTGGAAGGTTGATGACCTGGCCAAGTAAAATTTTGAGGCAACAAAATACTAATCTAAACTATTTATGCTCTATTAATATCGCGATAACGATTCATAACCAAAGAATAATACATATATGTCTTGTTTTTCACGGTTACAACATGTAAAAGGTTTAAAGTTTATGAAATAGTAAGCTTTAAATAATCCATTGTAGAACACTATATAGTAGAAAAAGCCATATATAGTCCAAATATAATTCTCATTGCTCTGAGTTCTCGGATGCAAAATTGTCATAAAAGTTAATAATCAAATAGATCGTGATTTGATTGATCCCCGGGTTTACAAAGGAGGATAATCCTGAGATCTACAACTACAGCTAAATCTTTCATCAACTATAAATATGTACATGGAAGAAAAATAGATTTAAGATTCGAATCCTCAATCATGATAAGTACAAATAAAATAAACCTATATTGCCAATTAATTCATAAGAAAAATTCATCAAAATGAAAAAAAAAACTTTAATTGGTTCAAGTAAATCTAAAACAACTACACAGAAAAAGTATCAATCCACCCATCAAGTTGCCGAATAAAATAAACAAGTGCACGCACATGTCGTAAAAGGTTGCCCAAGTAGACCGGTCACCCAAAAAAATGTCACCACCCAGTGACCTTGTCGATGTCCTTTGGACCTCTACTCATATGAACATATTTTTAAAGGAAAGTACAAAAATAAACCTCGTACTTTAAGTGATTTTCAAATATAATTTATGTGATTTGAAAATTTGTAAATAGGTACCATGAGCTTTAAACTGTTAGCAAAGTTAATCTAATTTTCAAACGGTGTTAAAATTTGTCGACGTGGCAAAAAGATTAATATTTCTTAGAAGAGTATTTTTGTCTATTTTATGTGATTTTTTTATATTCGAAAATTTCATATGAAATTGTTTAGAAACTTGTTGACGTACCAAATTTTGTATTTTTGATTCACAAAAAATGTCTAACTTTGAACGATTTTTGAGAGAATAGAGGGATGCAAAGAGAGAATATGTAACGTTTTACGAGTTATTTTTTTCAACGGACAAAAATACCCTCTATGAAATATCACTCTTTTTGCCACGACGACAATTTTTACATTGTTTTGGAAATTAGACTGACTTTGCTAAAGATTCAAACCTCATGGTATATGTTCGCAAATTTTCAAACCACATAGATTATGTTTGCAAATTGCCGAAACCACGTGGTTTATTTTTGTACTTTTCTCTATTTTTAACAACGCTTAAATCATGTCTCGAGTTGAAGTGGTAGGGTACGCAGAAAATTTTAATTATAAAAGGATCGCTTAGAAAGGGCTCTAAATTATGAAATAAATTTTTTTATCAAAAATAAGGGATAAAATACTAAATTAGGCTTAATATTGTTACAAAAATATTAAAATAGACTTAACGTATAAATTAGTATCAATTTAGAACTCGATAATAAAATTTAATACTCTAATTTACATTATCAGTCATATTACTTCCAAACTATACTTACTGTGTGAAAATAGACAAATCATCTTATTAACTGTATGTACGGCGTGTCGATTTTGCTAGCGACTCCTAAACTAGTGTTATTTTATAAACATTAGGTCCAAGTGGTAAAACACTCTATCTTTTACTTGAAAGGTTTATGGTTCGAGTTTCCACTTCGTTAAAATTTAGCTTTCATTGGTCGAAAATTTATAAATCTCATTGTAAATTCTTATCGAGGTCTATAATTTGCTCTGAACTTCCGAACTTTAACTAAAGTTTATGTTAAAAAAAAATTACTTACACTTTTATACTACACGCTAATTTTGATATGCCTAAAACGGTGATCCAAACAAGGTCACAGCATAGTGAGCTTAGCAAGCCCCTTTGGAGCTTTCCTGATATAGTATGAACATAATTCGAACTCCTCTTTCTTCTTGAACCAATCTTTTCCCTTCCTTTTCCCTCTCGTCCACATGTCTCAAAATCATTGGTCCTCAAAGCCAGAAAAACCATCCACCACCACGATGTGGTCGCCGCCGTCGTCATCGCCGCCGCAAAAAACCGTCGGAAATAATCCTAGTGGTCTAACCAGGTTCGGTTCGGCTCCAGGTGCCTTTTTAGCTAGAGCTGTTGATTCTGTTATAGGTCCTGCTGATACTACTGAATTCTCTGCTGCCTTAGGAGGATCTCCTTCAATGGCTAATCATCATCAACATCATCATCATCAGTATTTTTCTGGAGATTCTTCTTCTATTACAACTGAGTCAACTTGTAAAGTCAACTCTTCCGGCGATCTCAGAGTTCCGCCGCCGAGGAATGGCGCCGGAGGTGGTGCCGGAGGATTGCAGAGATCTTATGGATTTGGTGAAATGAGTGGATCTTTGGTTAGACAGAAGAGCTCTCCTGCTGGTTTTTTGTCACACGGCCTAGCTGAAAACGGTGCGTTTTTGTTGTTTTTTAAATTACTATTGTGTCCTTAAGAATTGCGTGGCCGCTTAAGCTCCGTCTAGCAATCGACTTATATTCGATTTGGACCGACTTCACCGTTTAATCTCTTAAAATTTGCTTATTTCCGAGTATTCTTCCAACCGATTAGTCCTTAGAAGAGCTCAACTGACTGACTAGCGTGTAACGACACGACAACGTCTTTTACTATACTAAATATCGCTAGCATTTGTGAGTGCGATTCAATGATTCGATCGTCCAATTAAGTGAGTTGTTTAGAGTAGTAAGATTTGCTATAATCGACAACTATATGATTTCTTATATGTGATATTCTAATTTGCGACATCTGGGATTGAATTTTAATACTTCAATTTTGCAACTCTTAGTTGCTAAGTTATGTTGAAATTCGATTGGCCATTTGAGCTCAAATTCTCTAAAATTGATTCTCCAGTCATTTTTTTATGACTTTTCTTTTTGAATTGTTGATCACTCGGTTTGAGGTGCTAGGAATCGAACAAGGGGATCTTAAATTAAGCGACTAAAGGATCATTACCATTCAATCAAGCCAATTGATTGCAGTATTTTGCTTAATTTCTACTTGAATGTGTGATTAAGATTACATGATCACTGACTCGATAATAGTATACACAAAAAAAATCTTATGTTTTAGACACATTTGAATCTTAAATCTATTTATGATTATTATTCATAATTGATCGCCGTAAAAGACGTTGGAATAATCTAATGTGAGCCATCATTGATTAGGATTTATATACTTCTTATTATTATAATCTAAAAGGAAGAATTGAAGTCGTTGATCTTTTTTTGAAAGGTGAAGTCTTTTTTTTATTTGACTTTTATTATATAGATGTACTTGACAAATTTTTTCTTAGTTGAGTGGTTATTTCGTTAAAATTTAGCTCTTATTAGTAGATAATTTATAAATGCTATTATAAACTCTTGTCGAGATTTATGGTTTGTTTTGACTTTAAAACTGGATTGGCGCATCTACTTAAAACTTCTGTTACCAAAAAAACATAAATATTTTGATCTCTAGCTAATTTTGTTTTAATGGAATGGATTATCAATTTACCAAAAAAGAAATGTCCAAATGACATATTTGTCCCAGATAGCAGTAGAATGCTGCTCTACTATTGGCCAGTTTTCTCATTCAGAAATTTTATCATTATTATATTGAATAGATGTGGCTAAATTTTAATATTATCATTGATTTCTGAGTTTAATTTATTTCTTATTGGCTTCCACATAGTGGTATTGGTTATTTCTGTGGTCTGTTTCGTGGATAAGCGGAAATAAAATATTTGTCTAAGTTCTCTGATTGTGCTTTGAGAGACGAAACTACCCTTTAAAAAAGGAATATTTTCATTGGTTATTAGTGTTTGTCACATGAGCTTATGAATATTTTAATGGCAAGTTGGTCTGTTTGTTGTGCAATTTCACATCTTGTTTCTGTTTATGTGGAGGGGTGGTTTGTTTCTCAAGGGTCACTTATTATTTTACTTTTGAGGATAGACTTGCACGGATTTGCATGTTACTGATCTGGAAAGTGATATTGTGGGTCAAGTAAACCATTGCTTTTTATTAAAGCCTAAATTATTAAGAAATGTTTGACAATTGGTTGTTTGGAGGATTAGTTAAGTTATGACATGAAAAGATTAATCTTACCTAATCCACTGTTAATTGTTTTTTAAGTACTAATTGTCAAAATGGATTCTTTTGAAATAATCTTAATCTGACTTGTCAATTGTAGTTATAATGATCAAATCAAGTGAGCTGGGTATTGTCTCACATGGAATGTCATATTTTGATCTATTAATTTAAAAAGTTTCAGACTTTTGGGTTTTTGGATTCCTTTTTAAGTCTTCTTTCTAAGGATTTGTTATGTCTTCCTTCAGAAACAACTTTTTTCTTTTCCTCTCAATTGTCAATATAGTATTTTTCGATAAAAAAACCGGAAGCTGAAAGGAAAAAGCAGGCACCCTCGACACAACTCGACCCCCCAGGCCCAATATATCAATAGTCAATATAGTTAATTTGGCAAGATTCTCAGTCTATCTCATTATTCAACAAACCTCTAAAAACAAGACTTGACTTAATAACTTACCAACTCTTAAGTTCTTTGTAACTGAGTTATATTTTAGAGTAGATTAGTTTATTCTGCTAATTTTAGCATTTTAAGATTGCTTCAGTCCAACGTGATGACAGGGGAAATAAAATAAAAATTAGATACATAACACACACATCAAAAGGTATAGATGTGATTTGGTTTCTCATTCTATATTGGTCTTGGAAATCTATTTAAGTTTAGGTATCACATGGTATTCGTTCAATAAAATTCTTTTCTTTCCTGAAGAACGTCTTATGGTATGGAACTGATGAAGAAATGCTTACTTCTGATGGTATCTAATAGATGAAGAAGATTGGTCAGAACATTTTAGAAAACGAATTCCTGCGCCTGTAGCTTTGTAGACCATAATTAGTTGCAGCAAAAATTGTTTGAACTCAAGTGCAAATATGGTATTTTTTAAGCTATTAAGGGTAGACTTGTTGGTTAATACCGGAAGTTTGTGCAAATTTCATAAACTATTCCTTCTATTAGTTTGAGTAATCTCGTAACAACTTCCAGTTATTCTCATGTAGAAATTATTAAATAAATGTTTGCTACCTGCAGCAATTCGTATGCTTTACCCCTCTCTCTCATTATCTCTTCAATAACTGTTCTCCTTTTTTAGACATTATGGTTTTGGGCGTTTTGAATATGCTAATCTCTTTTTCCATTTCAAAAGCAGGATTTTCGATTACAGCAGGGGCTGGAGGGTATCACAATGGCTCAAATAGCGGCCATGGTGTATCAAGTTTGAAGTCTCAATTAAGCTTCACTAGACGAGATTCTCTTTCCCAGATATCAGAAGAAAGTGATAGCATTATTCAAGGTATCAACTCTAACAATGGCCATCAGAATTCTTCACATTCTTACTCCACGGGTGGTTTTGGGATGGGGTCCTGGGATAATACCAACTCAATTGTATTTTCGGGACCTCCAAGCAAACGAGCAAAGAACATTGATGGCGACTTTATTAACTGTCTTGGCTTAGAAACTCAGGTATTGCAACTTCTTTTACTTTTTGAATTAGATGCACATCCATACTCTAGTTGTAAGTTTCCATATACTTTATTCTATGGTATATATAACTGATCCATTCTTCATTCAGTTTAGCTTACCGCAGACAGGTCTTGAGATTGCAACAGTGGAGAATCTATTAAATATTCCGGAGGATTCTGTGCCTTGCAAAATCCGCGCCAAGCGTGGCTTCGCCACCCACCCACGTAGCATAGCTGAAAGGGTTAGTAGATTTTACCAGCATCCTTCATTTATATTTTGCAGCACATAGTAGATAGCGCAACTAATTAGAAAATTCAGGATTCATTAGAGGAGATCTTAAAATTGATACCTTTTTGTTTAGTGTTGGTCATTATCTGCTTTCGTCGAATTATCATTTGGCAACTGGTGCTTCCAAAAGATACTCTTTGATTATGTATTTGAGAATAACTTGATTCTCACCAAGATCGCCTTTTTTCTATATTACATTGGACTCGTATTTGTGCCGCTTCACAAAAGAAACCTAAAAAACTGTAGATTTGTTATTCAGGAACATAGTGAAGCTGGGGAATTAAGCTTACATTTGCATTACGTAAATGTATCATTTTTCATGCGAGGAGGACGCTAATTTGTGCAAGTTGTTATCATATTATGCAGGAAAGAAGAACTAGAATAAGCGGCAGACTGAAGAAACTACAAGATCTAGTTCCTAACATGGATAAGGTACTCATTCCAAATCAAATATTTCGTAGATTTCGTAAAACTCTTCGCCCAAAAGGTTTATAATGTATCGTCTTGTAGCTTCACGCTTAATTTTATACTTGCATGTTTCAAAGGATGATATAATAAACACTATGTGTATAACATGTTGAATTTTCCTATGAATGCAGCAAACAAGTTATTCAGACATGTTGGATTTGGCAGTGCAGCATATCAAAGGCCTTCAAGGAGAAGTTCAGGTAAAAGAAAAGAAAAGAAACATAATGGGAAATGGAATTCCTAAATCTAAATACTTTTCAGATACTCATATTCTCCTCTGGCTGCAATTATTTTTAAAAAACTATGGTAGAAATTCCAATTTTACCCATAATGTTCTAGGAAGTTCAACTATATCTTTAATGCAAGAAATAGTAAAATTTTGTCTTTCGGTCAAATAACGATATAATGAACAATTTTGGACCTAGTTAGTAAACCCAAAAAAATGACTCTAATGTGCGTCTGAAGGAGAGGCCACAAGGGTGTCGGTCAACATATGACGCTCCCTTGGAAACCACCCTTTATACGAGCTATCAAGGGTGATTCCGTGTGTTTTCACCCCTCACTCTTCGTCTATAGGGTGTTGATTGCACCTCAAACAGAATTTTTTAAAATCCTGTTATAGGAGAAAACATTTTAGCTAGTTAGTAGCAAAAAGAAGAATTTGAACACAACTCGTAAGCATGAGTTTAGCTTTTGCAATCAAAAGCTGACTCGGCCACTACTTTGACTCAAAATTGATCCATATTGAAAACATTAGAACGAAGTTTTATCATTTTATATGTTATGGATATATGACATATCGAAACTTGCTCGAAAACGAGGGGACGTACATATCCCTTTCAATTTTTATTATAATGTGGTTAGACTGATCTAAAGGTGATGTATATGGCAGAAACTACACAAGGACTTAGAAAACTGTAGATGTGGATGCAAGCCAAGCACGAGCACAAGCACGTGACATATTGGGTAAAGTGATGAAAATAAGTTATTGATCAAAGGATTTTGAAGGCAAGTGAAGTGAGTCAGCATAGGCTAATTTTGTTGTGTTGTTGTTGTATCTTTGTTAACTTAATAATGCAAAAAAGCTGCAAACAGAGTTAGAAAAAAACTGCGTAGATGTGTATATAATTCAGTGATACTGTTAAAGTTACTTGTTGTAGTAGTACATTACCATGGTAAATGTGTGTAAAATCATGGCATTCACTTGCCACTCTTTGAGCAGTTCATTCATGATGACATTCTTCTGATTTTTAATTTTGTTTTTCACTTTTATCTTAGTTTGTTTTTGCTAGTTCTCCACCCACCCATCTTTTACAATCCCAGTTTATCCAATTTGTAAATTTTTTATTTACAAAATTATGCAGTTGAATGAGCTTTGTCAGCAAATTTCATTAGACATTCAGCTAATAATTCACTTCAGTTCAACTTATTTTAGTTCAGTTTAGCTCATTTCAGTAAAAAAAAAGAAAAGAAAGAAAGGCTTGAATCATCCTTACAATTGATCTTATATTTTTATTAGTACTCATTATAAAGTCTATATGGTCAGATTTAGACCAACAAAAAATGTTCTTTGTTGCAAGTATTAAGACATTCATATAAAATTTAGCTCTTATTTGTTTTGGTTACATGGAGAATTGAACCAGTCGCCTGTGAAACTGACCAAATGATTCAACTGACCCACAATTTTGATTTTGAAGGTTTCAGTTAGTGTTTTTTATACACAATTTAATGGGAAAAGATTTGCCTGGTCAAGTGACTCTCATTGAAGAAGTTTCTGACTTTCTTATAGTTTTTTCATTTTGCTGATAAATGTGTTTGTCTTTCTTAGCCGGTATTCCAGTGTTTCCACACACAAAAAAGGGGAATATTGCAGGATAATTGCAAAAAATGGTGAGGAAGTTTTGTTGTGTTAATAAATATGACATGGGTTTTTGACTTTTATTTTTGTCAAATAAATAGATTGACCTAATGATATCAGTAGGAGCATGTGCCATCATTGCATGCAGGCTGCCCTCGAGTAATCATTTATTTCGGTGAATATAAAATCAACCTAAAATAAAACTCGTAATTTTCTTTCATAGAAGAAGTATTGAATTCTAGTGAAGTCCCTCAAATTTACAGAAATTTCATGTTAAGATGCAATCAGAAAAACATAATCACATACATTAATTTTAATTGATGAATTATATAAAAGAATAGTTTTACGGTGTAAATATATCTTGTAAAGTTATTAAGTAAAAATCTGAATTATAAACATCAAAATGATATTCAAAATACCGAAACTTTTATATATTTTGTTTTTTCACTTCAAAAAAGTAGGAAAAAAAATATTGTTTTCTTTTTACAGTAGAATGAAGTCTCTTTTCATTCTACCTCTTCTATCTAGTATTCTAAATGGATTGGCATGAATCAAGTTAAGTTTCATTAAGCGTGACCCACTCGAATTGTTTAACAATGTCATTCAAAGAGAGAATTTGTCAAAATGCCCTTCTTGTTGACATGTAATAGAGGGGTGACAAGTTAGAGGGTTTTGGTGACCAAGGAGTTCTCCTCGATGCCAAAATCAGAAAATATTTTGAGGGAAGACATTTGATGACAAAAAAATAATTCAGTTTCAACAAGACATGAAGTGTGTACCTTATTACGTGACTTTATAGTTGTATTTTGTGGGTTTTTTTTAGAAAGGTTAGTTTTGATTAACAATAAATTCCTAGTCCATACTCAAATAACAAAGAATCAATATCTTTTTTCTTCATTTTTAAGAGTCTCGCCACATTCCTAACTTCTTCTTCATTCAATATTTTTGGTTATTCCCTCCACTAAAATTACAGTGGCAACCTCAGCCTCGAAAATTATTAACACCTCTAAAAAATCGAGCTACCAAAATTTGGGGTAACATAATTAGCCGATGAATAGAAACATAAGATATTGTGCCAATTGTGCTTCCTCATTTAACAAAAGGCCACCCAAATTATCATACGTAATATAATAATGTTGTATATACATGACACGAGTAAAATTTAAATAAGGTTCGTCTAAGCCGGCTAAAACATAATCTATAAATACATCATGGTTAACGGGTTATGGGAAAATAGCAAGTTAATCAAACATGTCCTTACCCTTCTACGTATGCACAAAGACGAATTAGATCCCTTTGAATATTTTTAATCTGATTACGAAAATTATGAACTTACTTCTATGAATTTCAATCATACGCATATTTATTGTGAAGGAAATAGAACAACTGGTACTTTCATTAAATTTGGCTTTACAACTCAAATTAAAAAATTTGTAGTTTATTTTTACGCAAAAACAAAACTATACATTATTTTTGAAAAAAAGAGAGTCAAAATTTGATGACTTAGACACCAATTTTTTTCTAAATTTTAACCTTGATGGTCACATGTCTCATTTACAAAAATTAAAATTGCCAACAATAAAAATAAATACACCCTCCCTACCTATAAATAAAAATTTATTACTAGAAGAAAGAAGAATACATAACATTTCATTACAAGAGTCCACTACATACGCAGTTTGTCTCTGCCAGCTTGACTCTTACCATCATCACCACCACCTCTCCTTTCTCTCTCTCTACACCGACATCACCACCACCATGTCATCGGACGACGAGGGAGGAGAAGAGTATCTTTTCAAGATCGTCATCATCGGAGATTCCGCCGTCGGAAAATCCAATCTTCTTTCCCGGTATGCAAGAAATGAGTTCAATTTGCATTCTAAGGCCACCATAGGTGTGGAATTTCAGACCCAGAGCATGGAAATTGATGGCAAAGAAGTTAAAGCTCAGATTTGGGATACCGCCGGGCAAGAAAGGTTTCGTGCTGTTACTTCTGCTTATTATAGAGGTGCTGTTGGTGCTCTTGTTGTTTATGATATTACTCGCCGGACTACTTTTGATAGCGTCATCCGCTGGCTCGATGAGCTTAAGAGTAAGTGTTCTGGTTACCCTTTTGATTGTTTAGATCGAGAGCTTAAGAGCATTGTAGTCAAATTGCTAAAATCGTTATTCGCTAGTCGTTCGGTGAGGGTATGCTGAACTAATTGAATTGATTACACTTTTGGTTTTGGAGCTTAAGAGTAAGTGAATTGATTACCCTTTTGCTTGTTTAGATCGAGAGTAAGTAAGCTCAAAGGTTTGAAGACTAGTTGGTGACTATTCGTTCAATTTGCTAAGTATCAGTTTGGGGTTTTTTTTGATTCTTTGACAAGTATGAATTTTTGTGAATTGGGGTTCAAAGGTTATGTTTTATTAAGAAGTTTGGGGCTTTTGCATGTATAATGCTTATATTAGAGTTTGTTAGGTTGATTTGGGTGGCTGGTTTTAGTAGATCTAGAGTTGTGCGATCGGATTTATAGCAGAGGAAAGCTATGAATTTTTTCTTGTTTTAGAAACTTTTAGATGTTCTGCAATTGAAGATGTTGTTCCATTCTTTTTGAATTTGGACCATTGCTCTGTTTGGGAATATTATGCCTTTAATGTTGTTCACTGAATTAAGTTATGCACTATGTGGGGGCTGTTTTTTGGTCATTGTTGCATAAGTGAGATATTTGGTTATATTTTAGATTTCCCACATTCCTTATGAAGGAGATGTAAGACTCCTTGAGGCAAGAGGTGCCTTTTGGAGCCTTGGTATTCCAAGTAGGGTCACTCGTGGATATTTATGTCACACTTTAGATGGTTCTTCTGGTTATGAGGGAGTGTGTAGATATCCCACATTGCTTAATTAGGGAGCCATGTGATTCCTTACATATGTTGGTGGTCAATTCTCCACTTTTGATGTACTTTTGGCGGAGAAGGTTGTTTTCATGTTTTATGCTTTGTATTGTTTGTACGTTGAGGTGGTGTGTTAAATATCTCACATTGCTTAATTAGGGAGCCTAATGATTTCTGATATATGAGAATCAATACTCCTCTTTTGAGGTACCTTTTGGCGAGAATTAGGCTTTTGTTTACATGCCTCACAGAAGCTGTATGGCTCCTTAAATATGTGAGACGATCATCCTCCTTAACTCTTGGGGAGAGTTAAACCTTCGATTACATGGTATCAGAGTCTTGCTTGTCAATATAGGGTCATTCTATCTTGGTTTTTACGCAGTGTTACAATTCATTGTTGTTTTAATTAGTATTGCTGTAACTTAGGGGGTTGTATCAATGAATGACACGAGTTCAGTAAGCTTTACCTTGAATGTCAAATAAATTGCTTATCTCATTACTTGATTTCTCAAAACCTTATCTGGTTAGCTGTTTTCATAGAGTGCTTACGAAATGCTAGAATCTTATAGTGTTACTTATGATAACTTAGCTATCATTCCCTAGAACATAGTTCATCAAAAGGCAGAAAAGTGGTGGGCTCCTCTTTTTGTTGCAGTGAGTAGCTGGCTCATTATTTCAGGTTGTTTACCTTGTACTTATTAGCATGACAAACCTTATTTTTTAAATGAGCGCTTATTCAACGCATTCAAGCTTTCTAGACGACATCCCACGACTCGCCCGTTTCCTAAAAAGGCCTAAAAAATGCATGCTACTTAGGGGTGAGTACGGGTCTTTCAATCCGGATATTTAAAAATCTCCAGGATTGTATTGATAAAAGTCAACGGTACAATTCGGTCCGGTTCTAAGAGATAAGTCAACGGTTCAATGTCTGTCTAGGATTCAAATGCTAGAATGTTTGGTTACCAATCCATTTACAAGTTTGTAGGGAGGATTGCGGGACTGATTTGATTATCCTCCAATGTAGTATAGAGATGACATTTTGGTTTATTATATTATGTTATCGTTTGATTTGATAGACTATATGTGATATAAATGCAACAAAAAAGACAATTGGGTCACATGGCCTGTGTTAGTCGGGTTGTCTCTGTAAAATGTGTTATCGTGGCAAAAACTGCCATCCCAAATCCACTAGTGTTAAAGTAGGGGAGGTTCTAGTGTTACCAAAGATTTTTATACCCTGGTCATAGGTCCTTGGACCTTGATTGTCCAATTAGACAACATATGTATTCTGATTAATCTTGCATGTCAAATTCGCGCTTTCCTTTTTTCTATTTTTCTTTTTTTTTTTTGTAGTTTAGGATAAGAGTATGACTTATTACATAATTGGTTAAGCTCACCTTAGTTGTGGATATTTTGGCTTGTGTGGAGTTTGTTTCTTTGGTTCAGCTGATAAAAGTTCAATGCATACATAGAAATTAACAAACATAAATGTAAACCTTTTTTTTTAGTAAAAAGCAGGCGCGAATGGAGAAAGCGGACTTGTTAATTCCAACTAGGGGCTTCATATTTTGTTTTACTTAACCTTGATTTACTGCAGTAATGAGGAGAAGACTGGACAGACATCTCTTTTATTTGTTTCGAGTTTGGACTTTTTGTCTTTTGTTTTGGCTCGACTTTGAATTCTAGCAATCTGACATAGTATCTTGGTAGTTCGTTTTGAGACTCTTTCTGTTTGAATTGCCCCCTTCTGCTGTCTATGGCTATGAACATAATACATCATGTTACCTCATCTACAAAATTTGTTGCTTGTCCTAAAAGAGAAATTGTACGCAAGAAACATGAATAGATCCGTTCTTCGATTTCTGAAGCATCTCGATGATACATTCAATTATCTTCTTCTGCGTTTGTGTTAACTTGTGATTTTACAAGAACGTGCTTAACCAAAGACTATTTGCATTTTGCAGCGCACTCTGATACAACGGTGGCAAGAATGTTGGTCGGGAACAAATTGGACTTGGAGAATATCCGAGACGTGAGTGTTGAGGAAGGTAGAAGCCTCGCAGAAGCTGAAGGATTGTTCTTTATGGAGACATCAGCCCTTGATTCAACCAACGTCAAAAAAGCTTTTGAGCTTGTTATTCGGGAGATATACAACAATGTAAGTCGGAAGGTGTTGAATTCAGATACTTATAAAGCAGAATTATCGATCAACCGGGTAACGCTGGTAAATAATGATGGATCAAAACAATCACAGGGCTATTTTTCATCCTGCTGCTCCAGGTGACGGCTTTTTTTTCTTCTCATCTCAAAGAGATGTGCAAGTTAAAGGCTCTTTTTCTTGCTTTGTTTTGTGGGTTGATTTGGTTTTTTTTTTCTTTTAATTATTTTTATGAATATGTTTTTTTTAAGGTTCGTTATTTTCTTAATATTATAGGAATGAAATTTGTTTAGTTCAATACCAGAAAAGAAAAAGCAAATCTTATTTTTATTTGAGAATATGATGTAATAATAGGAAAATAAACAACAAAAATATTTTACTTTGTGAGTTTGTGTCATGTTTATGTATTATTCCTCTCCTGTTATACATTCCACTACTGAATTTCATGTTCTAACAACAAAGAACGGAGTATTATTTGTTAATTTTTATTGGGGATTTCGTCAACAGATCTCGGGAAATTACGTGCATGTTTGATGCAGTTTTTGATATTTAATGTACATTGCTGTTCTTAGTTGTTTGATAATAGTAACTTGATAGCTCGTAGATATTAGTTAATTTTTTACGTTTGAAATGGTTGTCATCCTTATTGAGATTAGACGATACGATGCTATCGCTCCTTATGGGTGATCTCTGTCCTTGCATGTATGGGTAGCAATGAGGGCAGGGATTAGCGGAAACCCGCAAGGATTACATGGGGTCGAGATGGGAGATGCAATCATCCCCGACGGATTTTAACTAGGATATAAAAAAATCTCAAACAAGAAAATTATTAGGGAATTGAAAATCAAATTTGTCTCTAAGTATATTAATTAACATTCATTTATGGGAATGAAGCTTGGAAGGACGTTTTGCCATGCATAATACTTATGCTTATGTGGAATTAATCAAATCTTAACTACTTCAACCTTCAAATTTGTTGGGAACTAAACTCATGATCCATCAACTTTGATGTTGCTTACATTATGGTTCCTAAACTTAAGAATTTGACATTGTATCCTCTAAACTTAAGAACTTAATATGTTGCCATGAACTTTCTAATATACAAAATGATTGATAATAATATCAAAATGGAAAGGTTGAATTAAAATTATTTAGACCATATTTTTCATATAATTGCCATATTTGATTTTTCAAATCACTTTATTCGTTAATTTCTCTTTCTAAATAAATAGTTTATACCAATCGATGGTTGGCGCAGTGGTAGCATGGGGCTGCGCTTTGTAGGGAGGTCTGCGGATCGATCTCGCAGAACTGCGATTGGGAGGTGTTTAAATACCATAATCCTTGGACTTGTCCCGAATCCGGATTAGTCGGTCCAATGTGGTTCGGAAACCGAATGGAAAACAAAAAAAATAAAAAAAATAATTAGTTTATCACTTTTAGTGGAAGAACACCTAAATGATTTCTAAGTCAAAAGGTTCAAAAATAAAAATTACTTAGGACACCATTTTTAATAGCTCAACAAGGTTTTGACAGGAAAAAAAAAACCATTACCTTAGTAAAATATAAATTTTTCATGAATTGTGAGTGCTCAAATTCACGTGCCATAATGAAACGAAAGCAAAGTTCAAGAGGCTATGTATAGATGTGACATTAGAGCTAATAAACTCTTTGGCTATCTTTTTTTTAGGATAACTCTTTACTATTTTATTAGGGATTTAGTAAATCTGATATTTGATTAATTCATTTTCTTATCCATAACTTTAATATATAGATGGTAGTTCTATGATGATAACATTATTATAAAAAAATAAATTAAGAGTTATATGATATAACTATTAAGTTATATGATAATGCTATCAAATATTTCTTTCAAGCAAAAAAAAAAAGAAAAAAGAAAACTATCAAGTATCAAGAGAGTGTTCCTGTCGACAGTAAAAAGCCAATATTATAAAACAAAAATGTACTCATCAACTATAAAAATAAAATATACCTACCTGGTTAAAAAAACATAAATAAAATAAAATGAGTCATGATGACATATTTTGACAACTATATGACCTCATCCAGCAGTAGTTGCAATATTTAATCATCTAGAAGCTGTTTTCCTCCCATAACTACAAAATAAAAATTTCCTTTTCACCTTCCATTTTCATTCATCTAATCATCTGAAAAAAATCTCACATGTTTTGACATCATTTTAATCATGGAGAGCTTCAAATACTTAGTCATTTCAAATCCATTGACACTCAAATGATAAATAGTTTTTTCAATATCTTTTGAGTGTTCATCAGAGAAATTTTGTTCTGATCCTTATGGTAAAAAGCATGCAAGACTAATCATTTTGATTTTCACGAATTTAGCTCATAATTTTTTATTTCGATATGTTAAACCCCTAACTAATAGTAAGAAAAGTCATCCTTAAAACATAGAATTTATGTCAATATACAACTTTCAACAATTCCAGAGCAGTTTATTTTTATACACGTTGTGAATACACGGAAACTATAAATTTTTATTTCGAACAGTAAAAAGGTAAATACAATTTGAGACACTTGTAAAATCAGTAATGCTCTTTTAACCGAATCAAATGCTATAACAACTAACAAATAAAACAAACAAAGGTATATCGTAACCAAAAGTAAAACATCTCATACTACGTTTCAATCCGCCCGAATCAGAATGATTAGAGCACTTGTAACACGTTTGTTTCAATCATTGAGAGTTCCAATACTTGGCCATTTCAAAGCCATTTCTACTCAAATGATAATCACTAATAGTCTGCTCAATCTCTTCTTGAGTGTTCATCACAAAAGGACCATACTGAACCACAGGCTCATTGATAGGCTCTCCTGCAATCAACACGAATCTAAGTGTCTTCTTCGATGATTTGTTCCAGACAGTGACTCCTTCACCGGAGCTCAAAACCACCATGTGATTAGCCGAAACAGGAGAGCTTTCTTTGATGGAAAAGGTTGCTTCACCTTCAATGATGTATGCGAAAGCATTCCATGATTCGGGTATGGTTTGTTCGACTTGAGCTTTGGGTTTGAGAGTGAAATCTAAGTACATTGCTGGGGTCCTTGTGTAGACTGGTGATTTAACTCCCATGGATTCTCCTGCTATGATTCTTACTTCTACTCCTTCGCTTTCTGCTCTTTTTATGTCCTGGCTCATGATTTCTTGGTATCTTGGTTTCATCCTGCAATTTCGGATATTAAAAAACGATGAAGTTTTAAGCTATATTGCCAGAAAACGGATTGACACAGAAGCAGAATTTGTGAAAAGTTATGTTAATAAACATAAGAAATGAAAACGTGCGAATATTATATAACTGTGACATATTTGTAAATGCTAAAAGGCTATCAATTTGTTTGAAAATCTATAGATGACTAGTATTACAAAAGTGATCAAGAGTACAAATGATTAGAAATAGCCGAATCCACGAATATAAGTCATATTCTCAATGTTTAAGGAAACGGTTTTCCAAATCAGAGATGAGTTTCATATTCTCAATGTTTAAGCAAATAGAGACTTTCCATTTCCAAAACGGACACGACTTGGAAACGCTACCAAAGGTGAAAAGTAGTTCTCATGCAACATACAACTTTTAAGCAGACAGAAAAAGTTTGAAGTATAGTTTTTATCGTCTATAACATAATTCTACAATATGTTGCACGAAAACACACATGAAAAACGTCGTTCTCAAACTATTGCCTTCAAACGGGAACGGAGCAGAAATGTTTCTGAATAGATGTTTTAATATAAAGTAAGCTTACATTTTGTCATGAGAGGAAAGATTAATCCAAAGCTGTAAGCCCCTTTGAGTTCCTTCTCCTGCTGGCATTTCTGAGTGTATTATCCCTCTTCCTGCTGTCATCCACTGTACCCCCAAAAATCAAACTAAATATTAACAAAAAAGTTGAGATAAAAATTTGAAATTTAACCCTAAAGTTACTTGAAAAAGGGTAAAAAAATTTGAGTTGTTCTCCACAATAAGTGCAAAAATAAAGCTTTGCTAATAACTTTTTTATCCACATTATTTTTCTCTTTAAAAGAAATGCAAGAAAATGGAGAAAGCCAATTATGACTTGAAAATGCTGACCCTATAATGTCAAAATTGAAAAAATGAAAGTCAACTTTACCTGCACATCTCCAGTATAGATTGTGCCTTTATGCCCAGCAAAGTCTTGATGAGTTATCCCTCCCTACATTCAGTAAATTTCATACTTTCAGTTTTTTACAATCAGATTTTGCAAGTGAATTTTTGACCCCAAAATAAATCTTTTTTACCTCAAGCATGTATGTAACAGTCTCAAAACCTCTGTGTGGATGATCAGGGAATCCAGCAGGATGAGTAACTGAAGATAAAACAGAGCAATTTACAGAGTTTAGATTAATTCTAAACACAAAGAAAAACACTTCAAAATTTGATAGATATAATAATTAAGAGATTAATACCTGAAAAATTATCCAACAAAAGAAAAGGATCCAAGGACTTTAGTTCCCTACTGAAAACATGAAGAAACATTTATTAGTACCCACATAATAATAATTCTTCAAGAACTCAATCAAGAACCAAAATCAAGAATGATAATAACAAGAAAAATTTAGCCTTAATTAATACATGAGGACTTGTCAAAATTATTCGATTGATTCTACACTTTGAAAATCTCAAATTAGCTTTTGAACTTGCTTAAAATATCTCATTAGTCCTTTACGTTCATATAGTGGTACAGTGAGAGAGTTTGCACATTAAAACGTGTATTATTAATAGATTGTTGTACCATTCCGCTATCTGAAAAAACTTTAGAGAGTTATATGTTATTAAGAAATTTCAAGAAACTAGTGGAATCTCCAAAGTTCATGAGGAAAATTGATAAAAGAACCCAATAAACCAAAATCAAGAATTGCAATACAAGTAAAATCCATAGACAAGAAACCAATGAGTCAAAATGAAGAATTTCAACACAAGTAAAATAAATTTTTAGTAATCAAGAAACCAATAAGCCAAAATCAAGAATTGCAACACAAGTAAAAGTTTTTGCAATCAATAACCCAATAACCAAAATGAAGAAGTGAAAAATAAGAACCTTCCAATGGCTCTTCTAACAACAGCTCCATCACCCTCATGTTGGGGTTGGGCCAAGAACTTCTTGGTAACAAATCTTGGATTTTCAAATGAAGTGGTGGAATTAGAAGAAGACATAGTAATAATATTTCTTATATTAAAGGATGAAACTTTGCTGATATTAGTAATTGATTTGGAGAATAAATTGTTGCAGAAAGTAGCTAACATATAAAAATAACAAGAGGGTTTGTTTGTTTTGGTTGTTTTGTTGTTGAATTGGAGGGTTTTAGGAGTTAATAGGAACTAATGTTTTGATGGGTATTTATAGGAAATGGAATTTCAAGAAATTTAGAAATAATGAATAGTTTTTGGAAGGAGAAAGAGTTAGTTGGTTTGGGGATGGGGAGATATTACAGGGTGGGACCTTTTTTTTTCTTTCATATGACCAATCATCATGATGATGTCAAGCTCTTGTCATCATGATAAAACAAGTGCATTTGAGTTTTTGCCTTTCTCCCATTTCATATCAAATGATTCCAATCACAAAAGAAAATCAATCTTTAGTTTTAATTTCTATTTTCTTACCATGACCAACTTAACCTTATTAATATTATTGTGATTAGTCGATTATGGATCTCAGAGATTTTTGAATCTAATTGAAAATTTGAAAAGAAAAGATCTATGATTTTATTGAACCGTTGACTTTTAATTTAGTATTAGATTGAATTGTACTGTTAACTTTTACAAATACAGTTATGGAGATTTTCAAATGTCTAATATATTACTAAGTAAACGTGACAGAGATTTTAAAATTGGATCGAATACCCAACTAAAAATATCCAGAACCGGATTGAGCCATTGACTTGTCCTCAGAACTGAACCATATTATACCGTTAACTTTTACAAATACAATTTTGGAGAAATTTTATATACCCGAATTAAAACACTCATACTCACCCCTACTTAATACCGTCCTAAAATTACCACTTATGGCTTTATAAAGAGCTTTTATGCCCTTTAACTCAATTTTCATATACTCTTCATTTTCTCAAATTATAAACTTCAAAATTACAAGTTTTTGAAGCGTCCATTAAAAATTATGTCAGATCCAATACAAAGGTGAATAAAGAGACCGGTCACTATAATTTTTTCTTAAAGAAAGAGAAAAGAGGATAAGCAAACAAGACGTCTATGAAGGGCGACTCGCTCACCAAGGCGTACCCCGGAGATATGGATTTATTGACGAGAAATTTACCAATAAATATCAAATTTTGTCTATAAATTGCTACCGGTGAAGCGTCATCTAGGACGATGCGAACATGTTTAGTTTTTAGTTTTGTAAAATTTTGCTTCTTCATTTTTTTTTTGTCACATTGAGCTTTTAATTGAGTTTTTCTTTACCAATTTCTTTTTAAAAAATTGAGTACAACTAACTATTTTAGTAAATAGAGGTTTAATGTGTGAACAAAGAATTAGCAAGGGATCTAATTTTAGAGATAGCAATTATGTACACGGCTGATACAAACCCACCCATGAATTTAAGTGTGCTAATGTTTTATGGAATTGAGTAATTGGTGAATTAATATTTAGGTTCAGAACATATTATGTTTTCTGTTTTAAAATATAAAAGTTCTCTATTTATAATCAGATAGAGTTAATTTATAAAAAAAAATTATAGCTGAAAGTGAAAGTTAGTCCAAAGATAGAGATAATTACTTTATACTTTTAGCTTTTTAATTTACTATTTAATATTTTCTAACTTTTTTTTTAAGATTTATTCATTTTATGTATGTAAGCTAATGCTATAATTCTGTTAGAGAAATAACAAAATAATGTCCGGCAATCTTTCCTTCCAATTATTATTTTCTCTTAAAAAAATGTAAGAACAAAACAAGTGATTATAAAAATAGTAAAAGAGAAGTTGATGACATCTCATTAGCAACTTAATTTAGGGCCTGTTTGTTTTAACTGCGGGTTGCTGTTGCTGTTTGCTGGTTACTGTTACGGTTTGCTGTTTGCTGTTTCTAATTCCTGGTTGTTGTTTGCTGTTTGATTATTAGTGTTTGGTAAAATTATGATTAACTATTACTGTTACGATGTAAAATGACATATATGGACATGTTTATAAAATCAATTTAAAAATAATATTAAAATAATGAAATTTTGAAGGGCATATAAGAGATAACACATCCAAACCGTAAAAGATGTTTGAAAAGTAAGAATTCTCTACTTTTTCTAAAAGTACTTTTTGAATATTAAAAAGCAAAAAGTAGATACTAACCAAACACTTGAAACTCTCATTTTTAGTATGAAAAAGCACAAAGTAGTTTGAAAAGTAGTAAACAAACACCCTCTTAATTATTTTAAAAGTTGGGTTCTGAGTCAAACCTTGCAATGTTTTTAAAATAGTTTGCCATCAAAATTAGCTCTCTTGTTTTTAAAAAAAGTAATTAAAATATGCAAATCTTAAGCCTCCTTCGAACATTGAACTTAAAGCCCTTTTCATGAACATGTACTTGTTCAAGTCAATTTTATGGTGCTTTAATGCAAAACCTGATAGCATTTTTACATATAATAACAATAAGGGGGAGGATCAAGTGAGACAAAGTCCTTAGGTGTGACAACTTTTATTGTGTGACAACTAATATTTAAAATACATTTTCCCAATGATTCCGAACTCGGTTTTCGAAAATTTTTATACCCTTGGATTCGTATTAATTAGCCGGTCATTTTGAGATCCATTGTGTTCAAATAAAAACGATTTTTTTTCAAATTTCTTGATATTCTAAAAGTTATTACCAAATCTTCCAAAAGTCATTACCAAATATTCCAAAATGAAAATGTCGTTTTTATTTGACCACAATGGATCTCAAAATGACCGGCTAATTAATACGAGTCCAACGGTATAAAAATTTTCGAAAACCGAGTTCGGGATCATCGGAAAATGTATTTTAAAGAAAAGAAATAAAAGACTTTTCTCTCTCCTGCGATGACATCAGCGCTGACATCATCACCCCCCTTCTCTTCCTTACACGTGTATGCCCCTTAAAATATGCCATCCTTTTTCATTTAATTACACAATTGCCACTCCTTGTCACACAATAAAAATCTGTCTCACAATAACATAAGTGTCACACATGATCCTTTCTCATAACAATAATAAGTAAATATGAAATTAACGGACTTAATTCAATTCCCGATCTCGTATTATAAAAATCACTATTATTTATTTTCAAACAAATATCACTATTATTTTTATCCAATTAACTTAATTTTGTTTTGCCATCCACAGTAACAATTTTGTCAAACAAAGATTTTCCAAGTTTAGCTAATGGTAAGTTTATCCACTCGCAAAAAATAAGGCAAAACACAAACTTCGACAAGAGTTTATAATGTAACATGCGAATTTGTGTAACCATATTTTGTAACACTAGTATTTGTCGGGAAGTTTCATCCTAATTGTAAATATGGGCCCAAAATCATGCAGACATCGTCCACTCTGACCCAAATTCGTTAAGATTGGGCCATATGGCTTAAAAATGAGTCATTTATGTATTGGATATTCACATCCTACTTATAAGTAATGGTCATTCACTCTTTTTTTTTTTCGATGTGAGATTCAGTTCATTTATGCATGCATCTCAATCTCGTAGAGCAGCTCTTCGTATAGGTCTTCCTACTCCGTTGACGCCACCCACTGCAGACCGGATCATAATAGGGCCACCAACTTCTGCATGGCTCGTCCTTGAACGATCATACATAGAGTCAATTTTGATACCATAATGTAACACCTGAGGGCAATACTATGTATAATATTCTCCACTTTTAACCAAATACATTGTCATTGAGTCTCGCAATTTAATTAAAATGCATCATACATGTATTAAATTCACATATGACTTACAAATTTTAATCATTCTTTCTTCATTTTTGGTGCGAAATTTAATTCGAACTTACCTTCATTATCATCCTTTAAAGTTGCGCTTTATATGTATCTTACTATGCTAATATCACCCATCCTGAACCAAGCTACTATAGTATATAGTATCTTCATAAATGGAAATGTTACATGATAATTCTTCATTCATGTAACTGGTCAAACGAAACTAAAAATCCAAATAGATGCAGTTGAAAGAATCATCACATTACTTACGTATGGATTAAATCCTTATAATAAAGAAATTTTATTTATTATATATAAAATGAGGGGGCTAGGCGTGCTAGCTAATGTCATCTAGGCATCACTGTGAGCAAACTTTGTTTTGGTTGGTAAAACATATTTATTGGAATTTTTATTTTAACATTAAACAGAAATTAGGCTATCCATTTTTGGATTTTTGGTTGAATTCTAATTTCCTATAACATTTCCAAAATAGACAACTAAAATTCCTAGTTTTAATATATGCATGTGGTTACTCAAAAATTTTTTAGGGCAGCTCTATAATTTTACAGTTTTGCAAATAAAAGACTGTGGTTTACTTTTGAGCAAATAAAAGATTATGATTTACATTGTTTACAGAATTAAGGAAATTATCGATTATGTTAACATAAACGAGGATATTTTTGGTCGAGATGTTTTTTTGACCTTTGACCTTAACTCTAACTTGACTCATTAAATGTCAGAAAATCATATCGGGACAAAAATGTCCTCATATACATCAACAAAATCGATCATTTCTTTAATTCTGCAAACAATGCAAACCAAAGTCTTTTTTTTACTGCAAACCACAATTCTTTATTTGCAAAATCACGAAACCACATAACACTTATTTCAAATTAATCTAAAAATATATATCTATGTAAATGACACCTGTAATACCTAAGCATTGCGTTTGCACTTCAAAATTTATATATCCTTTTCACTTATGGAAAAGAAAACGACTCTTGAATATAACTAATTTATGGATTTATAATGAATTAATTAATTAAATTATTCTTTAGACCAATTTTTTTTATAGCACACCTCTGAAAAAATTTGACACGTGACCCCAATAATTCTGAAACCAAAATTGTAAATACAAACGGTGAGTAAAAGAATAATATGCGTTAGTCAGTCGGATGATTGAGTTTTTCTGAGGATTAATATGAGATTATGAGATTTGTTTTAAAATTATTTAGAAATAAATTAAATTTTGAATGTCTAGACATGTTTAAGTAATTAAATTAATTCAATCAGATATTAAATTTTTGACTGTCTAAACGGAATTTTTACAGTCGGTGATTGTCTCTCACAACTTATATTTATGGGTTACTGGAAACGGAGAAGGATAATTACTCTCACATGGACAGGGTGGAATTCTAATCCTTACTCATCATATCTATGATTGATTGAATTACAGCTTTTTCAATTTTTATTAACGAAAAATATTGTGTTCTCACTTGTTCTTTTCTTAAACTTCATTCACATTGAGTTGGTATGGAATAAAATAACATTTGAAATAATAATTGTAGGATGGCAAATGTGAATGCTATATATATATATTGCCTAAACTAAATTTCTTATGTTTATTTTACAGTCAATCTTAGAGCTGCTTTGAATAAAGATGTATTTTGCAACTTAATTGAAAAAATAACTAAAGACATAATATTTTTCAAAAAACAAATTAGAACAAAATCTATAACATAGTTTCGATCAAATAATGGAGCATATAAATCAGAGTTATTTGAGGGTGGAACAACTGGATCAGGCTAACCATAAATTTTGCTTTTCTTTTACTTATTTCCTTACAAATTAATCATTATTTTATTTTCTTTTATAATTAAACGAGTGATAGAATTTAATCAAAAAAATGATAGAAATAAAGTAAGAATCATTTTAAGGTAATTATTTAATTCATCATAAAATCAAAGCGATGATAAATTATAACTATTAAAAGAACCGTCAACTTAAATTTAGTTGGTTTAATGATGAGCAGTTGAAAGCTCTCGAAGTTCTAAGCAGATTAAGCAACACCATAACCAGATACGACTTGTCTAGGTCGAAAGCCCATCAATACACAATCAACTATCCTACAACTTTCTTTTCACCGACGTCGGACAATTCTAAGCATCAATGTTACCGCTTGCTCATAGACAACAACGTGCCTCGATCACCCTAGCAGACATTGAGTTTTGAGCACTCTAGTAGTCCAACTTAGCAAAAATGTCTATAAAAGGCTAAAACTCATTAAATGTTAATATCTGTTTCTCTATCTCTACTTTACGTATTTTGTTCACTTATCTCTCTAACTTGAGCGTTGAAGTAGAACCAACAACAAATCCGCTCACAGGAGAAGCCCAATTGATTCCCCCGATGCAAAAGATTAAAGAATCTCTACACCCATATTCACATTACTAGCAAAAAGAATGAACATAATGTTAAATAAAAATAACTAAGTATGGAAAAGTTAAATAGAAAAGAGTAGGGGTGGTCTTAAATTGCTGCTGATTCGTAGGTGCAAGTTCCAAATGGGACAAAGAAGCAAAATATTTGGCATGCGCCAACTTTAATTGTCTTCTAGTTGTGGTTCCACAATTATCTTGAATTTGTCACACTTTTTTTCAAAACAAAACAAATTTCAACTTCATTTTCAAAATGGAAAATTATAACGATAGGTCCTAATCAATTTAATTAGTGCTAAGCAATACTTTTTCTCAGGATAATCCACCTAATTTTTGGATAATGGTTTGCAATGTTATCATTTATTTATGCTAATAATCAATATAATCATTTAGTTCGAATTTGTTAATAAGTTTTTTCAGATCTTTCTTTCAAATGGAGTTTTTTGAGTCTACTCCTTAACAACTGTCTATTCATAATTGATTTTTTATCATGTAAAGCGAACTTACTGACTGAGCATGATAATCTTATTTATGACTTTCTCATAGGTTTGTGGTAACGTGTTTTGATCTTGTTTTTTCCTACAAAATTCAAGGCTCAATTTACACCTCATAGTTAACTAGTCTTAAAAGGTGGTATGTAAACAACTAAGGTCTGAATTGAATTAAACTAAATGCTATTGAACTACATTGAAAGTGCATTTGGTGAAGAAATTTTTTTTAATTGAACTGAAATGAACCGAATACTACTACCGAACTAAACTGAAAAATCAATTACTATAAGTCATAAAGAACATAGCCTAAAAGCTAAAGCATTTTTACAAGGGAACACCCTCTTAACCTCAATCTTCCTGAACAACGTTGAGATTCACACATCATTTTACAACATTCTTAATCAATGTGGAATTTAAGGAAATCAATGGTAATCACTTAAACATAGCAACAGTAAAAAGAAGGAAAAGTATAATGTAAGTATTTTAAACTTTCAGAAAGACTCAAAATGTTGAATATCTTTTTTGGTTTTCCATCCGGTTTCCGAACCCACTGGGCCGACTAATCCGAATTCGGGACGGATCTAAGGATTATGTCGCAGACCTCCCTACCAAGCGCAGCCCCATATTTAAATAACAAATGTTTTATTTTATTTTTGAACGGCTAAATAACAAATGTTTAAACATCAAATATTGAAGTATACTTTTTTTTTTTTAATTTAATTTTTATAAGTAGCTCCAGTGACTGTAATATATTAAAACTTCAAGTAAACTTCTAAAGTGAAAGCACTCAATTGAATACTCATTGATTGACTACATTGACTTGATAAGCAAAAGAAGATCCCATACTTGAAGTTATTTATAAGTTTAAGACGAGTTGAGTTTTTTTAATAAATTAATTTATCTCATATTCTACTTCATATAATGGAGTAATTTAATATTGAATAAAAGAAAAAAATATGATAAATCTGTGGAGATATTCCGTTATAATTTAGTTGTGGTTACTATTTCTCTATGTGTTGCATTAACGAAGTGGTGCTCACACTCACAAGACCATTTAGAATATAATTTCTGTGTTTTTAAAGTAAATAATCTATTAAGAAGTTTGAATACTTAGTTAAAAATGAAGAAAAATAAAATGTCTGGCATAGATTTTTGTCTATTTTTTATTTCTTCCTCTTTTTCTTTATTTATACAAATACAAAGCATGTTTACTTAATCACTTTACATTTATATTTAAATACAAGTGATCTATTGAATAATAAGGATTGAACATATTCGATGGATCCAAGATCGTAATCACATACTCACATCAAAGATAATTCACGAACTATGCAAAAAGTTACACGGTATAAATAACTTGTAGAATTCTCAAGCAAAGTATTCCAATTACTTGGATTCACACAGACAAAAGATGAATTCTCGAACTTACAAGAGAGTGATTTTTGGTAGTTGAGTTTTTCACAGAATACAAACAAAAAGGAACATTATATTTCTGTAGATGATGAAAAAATATTTTTATTTTCTCTTTCCAACTACTAGTCATATCTTATTAAATAGAGTGAGTCAGATCGGATTGGGTCATCAAGAGTGACCAACCCGGATAATCTGACATGATCTATTTAGTGCCAACAAAATTGAGATATCAATCTAGTATACCTGAACTCGGTAAAAAAGAAGTAAACTTTTAAACTTACAGATTAACATATAAACTACCTGAATTTAGTTAAAATGACATGTTTGTCATTAAAATTCGTGCACAGTGATCTATTGACTATTTAAATTTGATTAAAGTGAAATATTTCAATTTGACCACATCATGTCATGTCCAATACGTTGACTTAATGTAGTTAATCGTAAATTTAGGAACTAATTGATTTTTAGGCCAAAATCAGGAAGTTGTTGATATATTAAGTCACACAATTACGGTGAACAATATAAAGTACTAAAATCTAATTATTATTTTAGTGTTTGTTTACTAAAAGCTTATTATTTTGCTTTACGCGTATAAATATAAAGTGTTAGATTTCATTTCATTTTGAAAGGAAGATCAACTAATATTACAATTCAACAATCAATCAAATAATCTGTTTACTTTCATATCATATAAAAAAAACATTTTTTTAGTGGCTAATTAGATAATAGTCGCATATGGCTTAAAAACAGATTAATCATTGAATCACTATGAAATCCATAAAAAAACATAGCACTGAAAATTAAAATGAGATAAATCCATTTAAAAGATTTGAGTAAATTAATTATAATACACATAAATGGATTCAAGAATCTAGACGCTTGAATTGAAACATCCCATTTGTTGCAAAAAGGAAATTTGATTGAGGAAATGAAAGCTTTAGAAAGTCAAACTTTAATCATCATTTGAGAAAGACTTCTGGAAATTAATATTATCCTTCGCATTTTAGAACATTCCAAGTCAACTTCTAGAAGCTTTGGCTTTGGTGGTGAATCCATAATAGTAGTGGCATACGGGTATGGAATACATTAAGATCCCCACAAGATTTGTTTATTTTCTAATTATTTACAAGAAAACAAAACAAATTACAGTTGCTAATAACGGATGAGGAATATAAAATCTCGGTCCAGACCTAACAATCCATGACAAAACTACATCTTCTGCCTCACCAAACGATGTTACTAACCAAGTCGGATATGGTTTCCTTGATCAACAAAACGATAAATCTATCCAAAGCACTCGTCAACATTCCTTCATAAAAACACGTAAGAGTACCCAAAGATCATGCTGGATCCAGGAAAGGACCCCACCTTGCGAGACAGATGACATACATATTTTGTTTATAAATATTTTCACTATAATAAATATTAGTAGTAATAGTCCAATCTCAATCGTAAAGAATCATTATTGTTTCAACCTCTAACCTCTCGATTGTTATACAAATGGTCTGACAAACAGTTTCCAAGTATTAAATACTAGGATCACACCTATTTTCACAATCTACTATTATTAAGAACTATTTTACTTAATATTATCATTTTATTAATTGATATCAGGATTGAAATAATATATGTTCTGTTGAATTATAAGACTTCTGCAGAATTATAATTAACTCTCCAAATTACAGAATATCAAATTTTAAAGAGCCAAAACATACAAAAAGAACCAGAAAAAACAGAGACAATTTATACCCATCTATCCAAGAATGAGAATTATATAATCTTGTTTTACAACTAGAACATATTTATCTAACTCTCCGATCAGCCGGAACCTGTAAATGATCAATAAAAATGTTTGTTTGCTGCAATCCACACGCGATTACTTACTCAAGCATATAGACATAGCTTGAAGGAGGCTTCAGCAAGGATTGACGAATGGAACATAACAATGGCCGTCCTTCTATAGGCCAAGTTGATATAAGCACTGTTATAAGGGGCATGGACTTCGGGGTGAAATATTCACCACCTCTAAGCTAGTGAATCGACACTAAGCTTAAGTAATCCACTCCAATACATCAGGAACAAACAAGCGAGCATTCGGCTGGGAAAGAGAATCAAAAGCTTCCACAGGGAAAAAACCCTACGAATAATACCATGGGCCATCATCAGGAGCCATATTACGCACTTCTACGAGGACTGATGTTTGATACATAGAGAAATTAACAGGACAATATCCAAATAGAGCTTCAGTATTGGTCATCGACCATGGGCTTGAGAAAGTATCAGCGCCACAAATGGACTATGGCATAGCACAATATTGACCTTAGCACCGAGTGGAGGTATTGGGCAGACCCCTCCTCAGAACTGAAGGAATACAAACATCCATGAATACAAGAGTTGGTGCTTATTCAATGAAGGAATGCAAACATCTCCGAATTTAATAGAAGATAAATGTAAGGTTTTTACATCTCTAGCACTTTTTCCACGACCCTGCAATTGTCTAAGAAAATCTACTTTGAAACTTCCAATTTACTTCTGAACTTGCTTAAAATGACGCAATGACTTTATTAAAGTGACCTATTGCCTACGTAAACTTATTTACCGTGCTCTGCTGAGCTCCCAAACTTGCTTAAAGAGTGTACACAGTACACCTCAACTTCTCCAAAATCTTCTCTTCTACCATGGAGTTAAGGAGTGAATAAGTCACTTAAAGCAAGTTCAGGGGATAAATAAGACGTTTTCAAAGACTTTTCTAGAGAACTACAGGGGCCGAGGGATGTATTAGGCCTAAATGTAAGGTATAATACATCCCTAAGCTCCTATACTAGTCTCGATTTTGGAAAAGTCCTATCTGAAGCGTGTACGTCAAATTTGTCCAAGATCTCCTCTTGCACTATAATAATTAAAATCTTTTATGATCTCCGTAATTCTCTGGATATGCTGACTAAATTGCAGATGGAAATTCGGGAGGTTCGACGAGAAAATAATTTATCACATTAGAAGTCAACATGTTAAACCAAGTGATTAGCAACAAAGATTGAATTTCAAGTTCTACATCAAGCATAATAACGAAAATAGAGGACAAAATGAAGTCAAAATCTAGATTTATGCTTATAGCGTTCAGTAATTTACCTGTTTGGTACTTGAGAGCATCAAGCATATTCACATTTTGTTAGCAGCAGATAACTCCTCACTAGAGCTCCAATTTCCTCGTTCCTTTTTTACTCGTCTCCGAGCATATAAGCTCCACCTCTTGCAATTTCCCCTCCACTTTGAGCCCAGCAGTAAGCTCGTCGCAAACGGCGACATCAGGGAGAAAACCATGTCCAAACATTTCTCTATACCAAGCATATGCTCCAACATAATCCTTCAAATTACAATGTCCCTTGATCAAAATGTTATAGGTATCAGCTGTAGGGATCATATCCTTAGCTCTCATAGTTTCAACGATATTATCTATTTCCGACAACTTTCCTTCCCTAAAATTCCCCAAAATCAAACTATTATACGTCATCTTGTCTGCATGAATCCCGCGTTCAAGCATTTCATAGTACAAAGCATATGCCCTTTCAAGATTTCCATTCTCAACATAGCAGTGAATAATTGCATTGTAGATAACACGATCAGGAGCCAAATTTCTACATAACATTTCATTAAATAGTTTTTCAACAAGTTCTATCCCGTCCTTGCTACATCCGCTGATCAGGGGATGATATGTATGTATGGTAGGATTTATCCCCAAATTCTTCATAGCTTCATATAGCTCCAGACATTTCAAGGCATTTCCAGAATTCGCGTATCCCGAGATTAATGAGTTGTATGAGATTACATCAGGGCTATGGCCTGCACCAGAAATCTCGAGAAAACACTCTTCGGCTTCTGTCAACTTCCCCCTTTTGCAGAATCCATTAATTAGTAAATTGTAAGTTATTAGGGTAGGTTTTATTTCACTTGTTCGCATTTCATCGAAGAATCTCAACACATCTTTCAATTTCCCACCTACAAAACTCCCATCAATAAGCATATTATATATGTTATTATTCGCGATAATCCCCCTGCTAATCATATCGCGGAGGACTATTTCAGCCTCGAGAATCTTCCCATCCTTACACAAACAGTGTATAAGGGAGCCGTAACTCTTAACATCTGGCTTCACTCCTACCTCTTCCATCTCTTCAAGAATCTCAAAACACCTATCGAAAGTTTTCAACTTTCCATAACCATCAATAAGGCTATTAAATGTCTCAATACTTGGCGGAACTCCCTTCTGTGTCATCTTCTTTACCCACTCCTCTGCCTTGTCCATATTCCGGGTTTCACTGAACTTATTGATAATAGTGTTGAAAGTAATGCAATTTGGTTTCAACTTAAAACTTTCCATTTCCTCAACGGTGGAAATAACTTTATCCATGTCACCTATCCGACAGTACCCTTTAACAATAACGTTATAGATAACCTCATCTGGAACGAGCCCTTTCTCGATGAGTTTCTTCAACATCTCCCCGGCCTTTTCAACTTTTCCTTGATCACAAAACTTGTTCAACAAAATACTACCAGTATAACTATTAATCTTAACTCCATTTCCAATTGCTAACTCGTACAAATCTGTGACATCCTTATCTTCATGACACTTAGACAGCCCATCAAGAAGGATAGTGTGAGTGAAACCATCAGGTACAAATCCATTGACTTCCATCTCTTTTAAAAGTTCTCGTGCCTCGTCCATTTTTCGAGTTTTACAAAGGCCACTAAGCAATGAATTAAAAGTAATCAAATTTGGCTTCACGTTATCTTTCTTCATCATCTCTCGCAATTTAAATGCATTATCAACCTCCCCCACCTTGCAATACCCGTCAATAAGTGTATTATACGTCACCGTACTCCCCACTAACCCCTTCCTACGCATTTCATCAAATAGCTCCTCCGCATCTTGGATTCCATTCTCCTTACACAAGCCACCAATCAGTACATTATAAACAAACACATTAGCTCTTACTCCTCTCTTTTTCATGGAATCCAGTAACTCCATTGCCCTCTTTACATCCCTCAGTTTCACAGCAGCCTGCATAGCCTTCCCATACATAACTGTATCAGGTCTATAACCCGACTCCAATATCTCCATGAACAAACAAAGACCCTTCTCAAATTGCTTCGAGTCCACCAAACATGTCAGAAACATCTTCAAAGAGTTAAGAGAAGGAACCTTCCCACTACTCTTCATCAATTGATACAATTCAGTGGCTTCACCGGGCATTTTCAACTCACTATACGCATGAAGTAACATGTCTGAAAAGGTGAGCTGCAAAGGAGGCGAACATGAAGAGAAGCAGGAGAGGAGATCACCAGCTGAAGAGAAAGACGGTTTAGACAGAATAATAGATTTGGTAAGCATGTATGCATCTTCTTTGTAGTCTTGTTGAAGAAAAAATCGAAGCTTGTCGAGTTTTTCTTGGCACCCATGGCCACTACCACCATTGTTTGCAACTATTTTACAATCCCGGGCTTGTTCTAATTCAGGCGCAGAAACAGAACAGTAAAACGAAGATAACGAGGGGAATTTCGTTGGTTTGAAACGGGAAATAAGAGTGCATCTAGTAAGAAGTTGGCCAGCCATTGATAAACAAATTCAAAGATGAATCATTTGAGTGCCTGCGAAGAATAGTAAAGTATATTACTTTATCCGATTGAACACGAATCAAGCAAACCAGCAAACTCAAAATACGCAAGTTAGATTCAAGGGTTCATAAAATCCCCAAATTGATAGCAGAGAATAAAGTGGTCAATCTTGAAAACCTAATATTGTAATTGAAATACAATCAAATTGAATGAACTAACCTCAAAGATACAGATGATGAAAGATGAACAGCTCAGCTCAGCTCAGCTTCCGGAAAGACGAAAAGCCCAGTTGAGAAAACGACCGATGAGTTCAGGACAACAAGGAAGGGACTGCCAGTTTTCCAGAGACAGAAGCTATGTTATGTTTGTGATTTCAGGCAGTTCAAATGGATTAGCGGACTCGTATATATATCATGACTTTTTCAGAATCGGACCGACTATTAAAGACTTAAACGATTTGACCAAATCACTTAACCGGATCATATTGTTCTAATTTGACCCATCGGTTCAAGCGGTTCTTACTAAAAAACTAATTACCTCTGGATCTGAATTGGGTGCGATTTCCATTGAATTTGGTTAGACTGGACGGTTCGATTCAATTTTTCATAACCATGATATATAGATATTTATATATTCGATATGACAATATGTGATATATTTGGTGAACGGATGATGTGGTATGTAGGTTAACGAATGGTTGTTGTTTATCACTTCTATCAAAAAGAGTTTCACATGTATAATTGTCTGAAATTTATTTTTTATTTAATTATTTATATTTGTAAATCATAATGTAAAGTTTAGAATTTAAATTTAAATTTTAGATTTTAAATCATGAACTCTAGATGCTAACATATATGATATGTCACCAAATTATTGGTTCAATGTACATATGAGAAGTACACTAAATGCATTTTAAAATTTCTCGATCATATAAATGATAAATAAAAACAATCATTTGAAGTACAAGTTTGATTATTTTAGAGATCGAAAATGAAAATACAATTTTTCAACTACAATAGCATTCATAATTGAAGAAATGAGCGTAATGTTGCTCTGTTTTTTCTTTGATTTTGCTTTCAGCTTGTATACGCAAAATTTCTCTTAATTTCTTCTTCAATCTTCTTTTATTTATATGCTGGAAGATGACCGCTGCTCTGGTTTGAATATTGAAGCAGTTGTGACACAAATTCAATCCGCCGCAAGACTTGATGAATCTGTGCTATGTTCATTTTAGTACGTCTTCAGGGGCTGAGCCAAGGGGAGTCCGGGAGGGTCACCGGACCCTCCGAACTGTCGGAAAACACCCCTAAGGATGTGTTCGATCTTGGCTCCGCCGATTTCTTCCATGGCCGGTGCCTCTTCGGGCATGGCTGTAGATCTGCGCATGGACGAATCCCTCAGTTTTCATTGCCGGCGGCAACCTACAGACTTAGCATTGAAGAAGAAGATAGGCAAATTAGGTTTTAATTTAATATTTTTATCTTTTTCACCACATATACATGGATCCCAATAGAAAGAGAAAAATAAAGGACACCATGATAATTACTATCTTACTTCTAACTTTGAATTTTCATTTTATTTGTTAGCCCCGGCCATTTGAAGTAAAATAAATTTTCTCTGTCTTCAATTTCATCAATAAGGGATTATTAGATTAAGATTTTTCAACAAATTATTGGACTATTTTGATTTTTTTAACTTTTAGTTCAAGCAATTACCAGTGAACAATGAAAAAAAATTTATGAACAAACTTCTGTGTATATAAATACATTTTAACAAAAAAAAATTATTTTTTCTGAGTACAGTTGTGCCCCTCCAGACTATAAGTCCTGGCTCCGCCACTGTACGTCTTCAATCTTGGTGCTTGTAGTGTTGTGAAATTAAGGCAAAATTCTAACCGTTGATTTTGTCAATATCTATCAATTTGATGCCAACCCGTTCCTTTTACTTAAGTAACAATTTGAGTTTGAATTGTAATGTCAAACTATTGCTGCTTAAACCGAAAACTACAAGTATAAAAATTTCGACGTGTCCTACAATCACTTTTATACTTTTTGATGCTTTCTATTAATTAGTTTAACCAATAATTGGTGAACTTCATTTAATGCTTTAAGACAAAACTTTTTTTTCTCTATTTCTATGTATACGTTCTTCGCTTCTGTAAAAATTAAGTACGCAATGCAGTCAATACATATATATATATATATATATATATATATATATATATATATATTCATCTCCATTTTTCTCAATTTAGTTTAACTGGGTGCTTAACTATATTGCTTGAATTTAAAAGACATACATTATTTGATGTCATTAGTTACATGGCTACACGAGCTCAACAGAAAAATTATGATCATTAGCATTATATTTCAAGGAGATATTAGATATGATTTGCAGTTGAAGTAATTGTTTAAAATTAATAGGTGATGTAAATGTTGAATCACCACTCCACAAAAGCTGAGATAAAATAATGTTAGCTTGATCACCAGGATGATCTCCATCAAAATATAAATAATCACTTGGATTATTACATAGCTCATATGGTTCTATTCCACAAGTATCTGATCCTCTATATTTTCCAATACCACAACAAGCAATGTCTGTAACCTTGAAACCTAAAAAAGTAAATAAATGAAAAGACTGTCAAACTTTGAGATAATGTTATGATAGATCAACGTAAATATTTGTCAGAGATTAATATATTAGATATTGTTAGCCTTAACTATATATCAGTTTGAGTTTTTGGTTCAATCGGTTAACTAACAACATTATTATTAAGACTTAACTATACGTTTAAGCTTTCATCGATGACAACACTGCCCAGTTCAGTTCAGAGATATATTTCCTTTTACTTAGTAAGGGTCTACAACCACTAGTAGGAGTAGTTCCAATACCACCTAAGGAGCTGAGGCTCTTTCAAGCTTTGTCTTTGCCCATATAAGCGTAGGGGGGCAATTGCCCCCATTAGTTTAACCAAAAAAAATTATATAAGTTCTTAGATTTTGAAAATTTATGTGTGTATTTCTCTCTATGAAATTTAGTTTTTTCACCTATATCATTCCTTGATGAGCTTTTATAATATTTGCCCCCCTTAAAGTCTGGCTTCGCCACTGGTAGTACAGTTGGTATAAAATTCAAATTGTGATAACCTCATTAATTGGCGAAGTTTCAATATATAGATGGTGCAATATGTTTATGTTGTGAATGTTTTTTCACAAGGAATTAATCCAAAAGTGTAAACTTATTGTTAATAACTTTTATATCAATATATAATCTCTTACATATATATCCATGCACAAAATGCTCTATGAGCTTGATACATGCACAACACACATATCTTATCATGTATTTTTAATTTCTTTAATTGTGGTTGCCAAGATTATATCCCTTGAATGAAGGCTCTCGTATTATTTAAAAAAATAAAATCAATTGAACTAAAAGTTTAAATTAATCATTAAAAACCAATAACAAATTTAATACTAATCTTTAACTACAAGCCAAGTCATTGATTGATTTAGATATAACACTAAATCAGTGACCAGCACTAACAGGGCCACAAACAATGCTTTTGTATTAGGGCTTGTTTTTTTAGTTTATTTTTAGCAAAATTCAGTTATGTTCAACAAATTCAGTTGAGTTTAACCACAAAGAACCAAGCGTACCTGAAACTATAACATATATAAAACAAAGACAACCCGGCCCTTGTGAGGCTGGATATAAAAGTTTTTGTTCCAATCCAGGCGAAAACGAAGTGTAAGAACTTACCGTATTTTGAAGGGTTTTTGACAATGTTGTAGAGTGAAGAGAAGTAATCAAATATTAAGTAAGTAAAGCCTTGTAACTCATTCTGCAATGCTTGGGCTGTTTTGATGAATGCCTTATTATGTTGTCTGACTATATCATTCAGGACTTCATAACACTCATTGCTTAGAACAATATCATAGTTTTGCAATGCTCCTGGACTGCAACCCATTGGTCCTATGTTTTGAAATGCAAATTTCCTGCCTCCCATATCATATATTTCCTGAAATTAAATAAATAAGTCTCTTCAATTCAAGTAATTTAAAAGGGGCCCTTAAAATTCATATTAGACTATGAAGTATAGTCATTTTGTTAGAAAGGTAGACCCATAAAATTTACCTTAATCACTTGAGTTATGTTGCCAATAACAAGTTTGATAAATTCTTGAATTTGAGTTTGAGTAGGATTGGGGTAGTCTCCAAGGAAGACAACATAGTCATTCCCTCCAATGCTAGTCATGTAAACTGCTTCCATCAATATCTTCTCTGCTTCTTCTACTCCCACTTCTTCCCTCAATATTTTTGAAGCATTTTTGAAGAAACTTAGTTCTTCTTCAAAATTTATCTGTATCAACAATTAATATAAAAGATGTTAAGTCATAACTATCAACTTTAATATTACTTATATTACAGTTCATGAACTTAAAATTCAATAGAAATGCTCTAAACTCTGTCTTTTACTAAAGCATAAGCCTTTTACAAAAGTAAACAATGTCAAAAATGTAAATTTAAAAAAAAAAATTAAAGTTGTTAAAACTATATTTTCTTTTGAAATATATAATTTCGGTTTTCCAAAATCACAATTTTTAATGTTATAAAGGTTCTTTCTAAAGGTACTCCCGGGAATCGATCCAGTGGATACAACCATTTTCCTTTAATTCGTAGCTAAAACTGACCTAAAATGAAGCAGGCAAAGATGGATCTAGGGGGCTGCTTGTGGGGTTTGAGTAGTTGGGAAATGCCAAGAAAATCTATGGAAAAACTTTATATGAAACTGTTGTTTTCTATGCAAAAAACACTCAAAAAAGAATTAGTATCGAATGCACCCGTTGTTAGTGAGTTATATATCCGTCCCTACAAGTAGTTAGATTAATTCATGTGATAAGTAAAAGAAAAACAAATAAACTTTGATGAATTTGAGGTAAATTTAGCATTACCCATCCAGGAGCAATTTCAGAAACAGCATGAGCTCCTCCTGCTGCAAAATTAGCTCCATGTTTGAATGATGTTTGAGTACCATTTTCCTGCAAATAAGGTTTCCATGGTGGTATTCATGGCTCCACTCCACACAACCTCATTAATTAATCAATTAACTAGTAATTTGGGCATAAAAAAGTCATTGAATACATGCATTCCCGTAACAATTACAGCCACTAAACTTTTTTCAACGATTCAAAATGATAGTTTATAATGATCTAATATAAAAAATTCTGAAGAATTAAAAATATTTATATCCACAAGTAACAAGAACCATATTTTTCATATTTCTTTCTTTTTTGATAACAAGGAGAAGATATTTTTTATATTTTTCATATGCTAAAATCACTATTAGTATTTCATGAGTTTATCTCTATCTAAGCATTTAGTTTCTCTCCCATAACTAAACAATACCTAAATGATATCATACTACACTATACTATAAAATGCATTTTAACAGAAATTTTTCTTTAAATCCAAATTTGGTCTCTAAACTTGTCCAAGTACATCAACTGATCCTTGTACTTAAAATAATAATTAAAAAAAAGCTTACCAATAAAATCAGGAATAACGCGACCATCACAGTATCTACCAGTAGAAAAATTGAAGTAAGTCTCTCCATAAGGCCAACGATCAGCCTTTGAATCACTACTTATATTTATGAAATTATTGTTTCCTGGGTCAAATAATGAATCTCCAAACACAAAAATTGCCACATCATTTTCAGCCTCAGAGCACACTAGAATAACCAAGAAACTCAAGAAAATTATTCTCAGTTTTGACATCTTATAAATTTTGCTACTTTTGGATCTGCGCCAAGTAGAGTTAAATATATGGCATAAAGAAAGATTTAAATATATGTCCACAACATTTAATTCCTTAACTTCATGAACAAAATTTTGTGGTCGTTATTTTCTTTTTCATAATTAGTTTTGGTACGTACTCCCTCCGGTCCATATTATTTGTCACATTTGAAGAAAAAGTCTTGTTCCATATTATTTGTCATGTTATGTTTCCAATGTAAATTTTTCCCACTTTACCCCTATTATTTATATGTTAGCTTTTCAATGTAAATTTTTCCCTCTTAATTAATAAGGGTATTCTAGTCCAATTTACATATATTTAATGCAAACCAATCATTTTCTTAATACCCGTGATTTAGTCAAATGTGACAAATAATATAGACCGGAGGGAGTATTAGCTTGTCAACACCTAATGATCAATGCAGAGGTACATGAAGATTTTTACTAAGCCAAGACTTAAGTGTCATGTTTTTCATTTTCCCAAATTATATTTAGACATTGACATTAATTGGAGGTCACACTCGATAAAATCAATGAGGATGAGGATACATGCATAACAAATCATTTATTTCTGAATAAACTAGAACTCTGGTGCGGAGCTGAAAGTCCATATGCACATTCAAATAAATGTTGGTTTATGTCCCTGTCCGTCACATTTATTATCTAATCCATACCATTTTCCAATATTCATATTTAATCTCTATTGAACTTCTATAAACACACTAATATTTATCATTTTACCTAATAAAAGTAACCAATAAGAGTTGGTCTAAGGTTTGAGTTCCCACTTCGTCAAAATTTAGCTCTTATAGTGGGTAGGTCTATCTTTAGCTAAACTTATTGTTACCAAAAAAATATTTATTATTTTAAATATATTAAATATTTATTATCTCTACAACTCATTTAAAGAAAGAAATTTTTATTTTACTTTCGGTGCATGCACACTCATAATTATAAATACGAGTTTGTACTTTTTATTATACCCTAAATAATTTTAGGATGAATATGTCGCAAATGTAGGGCTGTAAACGAGCCGAGCCGGGCCGAGCCTTGGCATGTTCAGGCTTGGTTCGTTAAAAATATATCGAGCTCGAGCCTTACTTCGAGCCTTAAATAGTTGTTCATGCTTGGTTCGTTTAGTGCTCATTTGTTCACGAGTTGTTCGCGAGCTTTTCTCGAGCTTGATCGCGAATGACTTGTTTATTTTATTAATATAAACTTGACTACTTCAAAAAATACTTTAAATACTTAAACCTACATATGGCCATTTATATATAAAAAAAAAAACAATATTTGATCAATGACATAATTAATAGACAAAAATATCCAAATAAACAACTCATAAACGTAGATGTATGTCGCGTATTATTTTCATATGGGCCGTAATGTTTTCGTGTTATTGTTAAGAGAATTGGATCACAATGTAAATAGGCCATGAGCACTAAATTAGAATAAATATGAGTCATACTAACTTTCAACTTATTTTTCAAGTAATACTAAATTTTAAATTCTAAATATTAAAAAACTGTAACCCAAGCTATTTCACGAGCTAATTCATGAACTTGTAATCGAGCTTGCTCGCGAGCTTTGGCTTGCTCAGGCTCTGCTCGTTTACAGACCGAGCTTCAAAATTGTGTTCACGAACGGCTCGTTTACAGATCGAGTCGAGCTCTTATCGAGCCGAACACCGAGCTTCTCGCTAAGGGCTTGGTTCGTTTACAGCTCTACGCAGATGTAATGCAAAATGGAGAAAATTGTAAAATACTTCACGGGAGAAATTTTATTTTACTTCCAAAGCAAATATTCCTTTAGTTACAAATGTGTATGGTGTATTTTATAAATTCTTCATATATATGTACATTTGGCGCATAGTAAATTATTTCCGAAAAGAGAAAAGTATGAAGTGTTTACTATATATATTCCTTCTATAAGTGACGTTGTATGTTATAACATAAATTTACGTCACGTAACATATATAGACCGATGAATGTTAACATCGTATAATTCATTAATTTTATATATATTATTTAAATGTTAACAGAAAAGTATGTAACTCCAAATAAAAAATTTAAAAATAGAAAATAAAACACGGGGCCCGACAACTACTTCATAGGTGTTTATTATGATGCCGAACCTTACCATGCTCATGTTTAATAATTAAAGTTGATGGTTGATGCAGTGGTAGCGGAGCTGCGCTTGGTAGGGAGGTCTGCGGATTGATCTCCTACAACCGCGACTAGAATGGGTTTAAATACCATAATCCTTGGATCCGCTCCGCATCCAAATTAGTCGGTCCAATGTGTTTCGGAAATCGGATGAAAAATAATAATAAAAAAAATTCTAGCTGTAGCTTCTAAAAAAAATAAAAAAATCTAGCTGTAGCATCACCACTTGTCTTTGATATTAGTTAACCAAACTTTCTGCATTTCATCAACGAGATGATCACACCATAGTACACATTACTTGTATTTCTCATCCAAATTCCAGCTGAATAAACTTCCCAAATTTATACATTAATTTCATAATGCCCTAAATGTCCATGCATCAACCTTTTTTGTGCATATGTATTTTAAATAGAGCATCATACACTCCATGTATTCTAAATTTTCTTTATTTAATAATTTTAGTTGTAGCATCTATACTTGTCTTTGATATTAATTAACCAAACTTTCTGTTTTCCAAAAATTTAAAATGACGATTACACCAAGCACACACTACTTGTAATTCTCATCCGAATTCCAGTTGAATAAACTTTATACGTACTTTTATGTTCCTGAACTTAACATCTATATAATGATATTTCTGAAAGGGGTATATAGATATCCATATATATTCTCAACTACAAATTAAACAATATATACGTATACAAAATCGCTATATATGGCTCCGGGGGCATTGGTTCTTCTCCCATCTCCGGCGATCGGCCACCTTATATCCATGGTGGAGCTCGGGAAGTTTATACTTTCATCTCAACCTTCCCTTTCCATTCACATTATTGTATTTCCGGCACCTTATAACACAGGGGACACTTGTTCTTACATTAAAACCGTAAGTTCCAATGTTCCTTCAATCAAGTTCCACCATCTCTCCCCCGTATCTCCTCACTCGAAAACCACCCCGAATCACGAAACCCTCATGTTTGAGGTTCTCCGTTTGAGCCAGCCTAACGTCCTTCAAGTCCTCGTTTCGATCACGAATATTTGTAGTACCATTAACGCTCTTATCATCGACTTTTTTTGTTGTTCTTATCTATCTGTTGCCGCTGCCATCAATGTTCCTGGCTATTTCTTCTGTACTTCTTCTGCTGCTTGTCTTGCTGTTTTATTGTATTATCCGATTATTCATCGGAAATACACCAAGAGTTTGAAAGATCTTCACGGCACCTTTCTTGATGTTCCTGGTCTGCCCCCAATTCCAGCAACAGACATGCCCGTGCCAATGCTGGACCGGAACAGCAAGACTTATGAGATATTCTTGGAAATCTCTAATCTTTCTCTGAAAGCTTCCGGAATTATAATAAACACCTATGAATTGCTTGAACCAAGACCTTTGAAAGCAATAAATGAGGGTCAATTCTGCGCGCTGGATGGTACAATTCCTCCGGTTTTCTGTATCGGACCGTTGATAGCTACGCGTGGTGAGAAGGATAGTAGTATTGTACTGCCTGAGTGGTTTTCGTGGCTCGATTTACAACCAAGTCGAAGCGTTGTGTTTTTGTGCTTTGGAAGCTTAGGTTTGTTTTCTAAGGAGCAGTTAATGGAGATTGCTATTGGGTTAGAGAGAAGTGGACATAGGTTTCTATGGGTGGTGCGGAACCCTCCGGAGGTCGAGAAAGGTTTAGCCATTTCGGGTCAAGTAGATCCCGACTTCGACTCTTTGCTTCCCGAGGATTTCTTAACTCGTACAAAGGAAAGGGGATACGTGGTGAAATCTTGGGCTCCTCAGGTTGCTGTTTTAAATCACGACTCGATAGGTGGATTTGTGACTCATTGTGGATGGAACTCGGTACTTGAAGCGGTGTGTGCTGGTGTCCCAATGTTGGCTTGGCCACTCTATGCGGAGCAAAGGCTTGGTAGGATTGCGATTGTACAAGATATGAAAGTTGCATTGACAATGGACGAGTATGAAAACGGTTTTGTAACTGCATCTGAGGTGGAGAAGAGAGTTATTGAGTTGATGTACTCTGATTCAGGTAAATTGGTGAGAGACCAAACCATTGCTATGAGAAACGCGGCCAATGATGCGCTCAATGAGGGTGGTTCATCCCGAGTAGCTTTATCCGAACTCATAGATTCTTGGAAGTGTGTGAGGGGTCGACATGAATAAGGATTTTGATCCTAATTATGTCAGACTTTCAATTACGAAATCAATGGTAGAGATTGCTTGCTTAAGTTTTAGACAAGTTTAGCTCGTAAAATAAGTAATAAGCGCCTTTCGAGTTACGTATGGTTTGAATAGTTATATACTTTTACACATTGTTAAGCTGTTGGTTTTTTAAGGTAAGAAAATGTCAGTGTATATATGGTGTACTATATAGTTTGTTTGAGGTGTACTAAAAAAAATGGCGTAAAACCTTAAAAGTAAGATAAGTAAAATATGACTAGTTTTTGTTACATCTCAAATTGGATGGAAAAATTTTTTGTTATGTAATTTACATAGTTATATTAAAATTGGACCGGTCAAAAGATTGTAAAAGGTAAAACATTAAGGGTTTAACGTTTAATTGAGAGTTACAGTCGGAATTCATAAATCTTATAGAAAATAATGTTCATGGATTTAGATTAAACTCAAAAAAATGTACCAATAGAAATAAAGTTCTTTACTTCTTTATTTGAATTCTATGACTTGAGCCGTCATTCATTGACGGATGCCAAATACTTTGAAATAGTTCTTTTACTTCTACAAAACGTTTAAACAAACACCCCTCTTAATTGCTAAACAATTCTCAAACTTTTAAGAAATTAAATCATTGTAATTTATATGTCATGTATAGGAAATGTAACAAATGTTATTTCAATACAGCATATATAGAATATGAATGAAATTCATCTATACAAGCAAATATGCAATTAATTTTGAATATTTTTTCTTTCTGAGGAAATAAAATATATGCATGCATGAACCATGCAACTTTTTGTTGTAAGAACATGAATCTAGAGGTATACCTACGCATATATAAAGGATTTCACAAAGCATGTTTTTGTACCAACAATTAATTGAAATATTAATTAAGAGAAAACAAATCTAAAAAATGGGAGGGATTAGCAGAAATGGATTAGTGGTGGTGTTGTTGATTATCTTAAGCATATGTTTAGCTCAAGGATTCGCTGTTGAGAAAACGCCTCCATCGGGTCCAAATCCACGTGAACCTCCAACCGGGCAGAAAACGCAGAAGTTGAGGTTCAGGATGCTGCCAAAAGGACATGTTCCTCGAGACGCTCCTTCTCCTACTTCTAATAAAACACCACCACCACCAGCTTTTTAAATTTTACAAATCTGTTACCAAAGTAATTGTATTTTCATTTCTACTACATGTAACCGAATAATATTTGTATTCCATATGTTGGAACGAAACTTTATCCAATTGTTCTTGTCTTCCATTTTCTTTTTAGAGATTTGCATTGCTTAGAATCCAACTTAACATGATATAGTAGATCGATCAAAAGTTTATTCATTGAAGAAAACATAAAGCGATAGAAAAACAGAAATTTATCTAAAATGTGGAATAACAGCTCTAAACAGAAATGAACAAAAAATTTGGAATTTTTTTCTCTATATGCATCATCAACAATTTCAGTTTAATAAGTTCAGTTTAGTAATGTTTTTTTCAGTAAATGTACTACAGTTCAGTTCAATTCAATAATTTTCAATTCATTAAATTTCTGCCATAAAAAAAAAGGGAATGGCAAATCGTTTTTTGCCATGTAGTCTTTAGTTAGTACAAAATATTTCTCGTCATAATAATAATATGCTCATGACGAGTAATTGAATCATATGCATACTCATTCCTCGGAGTTGATCTTTGCATGTTGAGAAGACAGTATTTGTAGTTTTCATGATCTTTTCTGGGAACATTAGCCTCTGGTAATATCATGCTCACGTTGCTTTTTCTTAATCAGTATGAAATATTTAGTAGATTTATTGATTCAAGTAAAAAGAAAGCCGAATATGAATCACATGCTCTTTAATTTTATTTTTTCTTTATATATGAAAATCACAAGTTATTCTGGATTTAGTAGGCAATTTGAAAATGTTTGATGTTTTTTTTGAAAATAAAGAAAATGTTTGATGTTAGTATATATGTATTGTAATATTCTGGTGTAACCAAGTCTTTGGGTTCTGCAAGAGGTAATGGAGCCATGCATACTGCATAGATAACTTGTTCTTTATGGATTTTGCAAGGCTAGAAGATTCTTAATTAGTTGTGTTGTCTCCTTGTTAATTTGGTAAAATTTTCATGTGGTATAAAAAATAAATGGAATACTTGATGGTATGTTGTTAGCATTGGTTGAGTGGAGACTGGAAATAAATATCTATGAATGAAAGCATGGTTGCACATTAGTATTCTTTTATTGAACTGTTCCAGTGCTTGATGATTTGCACCATTGGAAATATATAAGTGTTTAAATTATTCACATTTTTTTGTTTGTTTCATATTATGGGATTTTTTCATGGAAACAATTTGATATGAATGTGGCAAATCCTGGCATGGATGCGTGCATCTCACTTGGTGAGGCATTTGTTTGAGATTGAATGGAAGTGATTTTTGACTTTCTTTGCAAAAAACATGAAAAATAATTTCTCTTTAGAATTTTGTTATATGGATGCTTTTGTTTGTAAGCAGAACAACTCTTAAATTTCATGATTTAGGTCGTGAATTTATAAATAGAGCTCCATTCAATCCAAATTATTATTTTTACATTTTTTTTATTTAAAATCATTAATGGCAGCCGTTCATTTCGGATAGACAACCCCAATGCTTATACCTCTAGGGTCGATTTCGCATTCAGAACCGACCCCATTGATCAACCTTTTTAGGTCGGTTCATAAGCGACGCGAAGTACATTCGCGTCGCTATGTTTTTGGGTCAGTTAAAAAAGCCAAAAAGGACCCACCCTAATAGCCTTTTTTCACTATAGCAAATGCTTGCATTTATACTTCATGCTTTAGATCTTGAAATGCTTCATATTCTTCCTATGCTCCTCTCCCCGAAGCGTATAGCGAGAGCATCTTCTAGTTTTATACATTACTATGTATTTGTAATAAAAATATTCATGCAGATATATTGTTGTTTTATAAACTAAGAGAAATTATGTAAGAAGTTATGTTAGATTGTTAAACGAATAACAACAATATTTGTAGTTTTAAAAACTTAACTAAATACTTCAATTCCAGTTTTATGAAATAAAACCGATAAATGCTCCTACAAAAAGTTTAAACAAAGACACCTTAATTGCTATATATATTTTCAAATTAATCAGATATTTACGAAATTAAATCATTATAATTTATATATCATGTATAGAAAATGTAACAAATGTTATTTCAATACAGCATATATAGAATATGAATGAAATTCATCTATACAAGCAAATATGCAATTAATTTTGAATATTTTTTCTTTCTGGGGAAATAAAACATATGCATGACCATGTAATTTTTTGTTGTAATAACATGAACCATATATTATATAAACCATAAATGACTATATATTTGTTTCCATCTCTAGAGGTATACCTATGCATATATAAAGGATTTCACAAAGCATGTTTTTGTACCAACAATTAATTGAAATATTAACTAAGAGAAATTAATCTGAAAAATGGGAGGGATTAGCAGAAATGGATTAGTGGTGGTGTTGTTGATTATTTTAAGCATATGTTTAGCTCAAGGGTTCGCTTTTGAGAAAACGCTTCCATCGGGTCTAAATAAACATGAACCTTCAACTTTGCAGAAAGTGCATAAGTTGAGGTTCAAGATGTTGCCAAAAGGACCTCTTCCTCCAGATGCTCCTTCTCCTACTATTAATAAATCTCCACCACCACATGTTTTCTAAATTTTACAAATCGATTACCTGTATTTTCATTTCTACTATATGTAACCGAATAATATTTGTATTCCATATGTTGGAATGAAAAAATTTATCCAATTGTTCTTGTCTTCCATTCTTTTTTAAAATATTTGCATCGCTTAGAATCAAACTTAATGTGATATAGTAGATGAACAAAAGTTGTATTCAATGAAGAAAAAATAAAACAAATGAAAAAAAAGTAAATTTATCTACATGCTAATAAAATTTGAAGCTAAAAGAGTTTAGATTTCTATGATTATTTTTATTTTATTTTTTAATTTAGATTTCTTTGATTTTTGTTCTTCATCACTTATCTATATTTTTAGATCAATGGTATAACTAATTTTGGAAATTTGTATATAATTAATTTGATCATACTTGTCAAAGAACCATTTAAACTAAAAATTTAAGCTCATATTAACGCTGGACAAATTTATATTAGTTAATGAAAGACTTGGGATACCAATGGTTCTTCAATCACTATTCTATTCTCTAAAGGTACTGCAAATGATTGCTGCAAAGATGCAGTAAGCCATATCATACTTGAAATTTAGAGTATTGATGCCTACTACATCTTTGCATGCAAAGCAAACTTCAACCTTTTCTAATTTAAATGATGATATCTGTTGAATTTTGATTTATTTACACATTTTTCTTGTTGAATTGTGAGCTTATATTTGTTGTTGAAAGAATTTCGTTTGTTGAATTTAAATTTGGAGTAGATGATTGGAGATGTGTTATTGTATCAACTATAATTAAAGTAAGGAAAATGAAAGTGGAGGTAGCCTTGTGCTGGAAAATAATCTTCTGTCCCGGACTTCCTATTCCATTTTCCTGTTCCCCTATACATTTTTGACATGTGTAAAAAAGATTCTTTTATGTTAAAAATATAAAGAACGACGGGTTGATTCGGGAACTATTTAGGGTATAATAAAAAAACATTAAATTTTTTTTACACATGTCAAAAATGTATAGGAGGACAGGAAAATGGAATAGGAAGTCCGGGACAGCAGATTTTCTTTCCCTTGTGCTAGTCTCCCTGTTTGGCTCTGGAAAAAAAAATGTCTGAAAATGAAAAAACAAGATGAATAGCTCATTTTCGAGAATACTGTAGTTATGAGTTTATTACTTCTTTAAGGATCACAAGGTTCCTCTCAAAGTGCCACGAGCCATCATTCAAGATCCTATCCCGATCTCATTTTGCATCGAATTCACAAGGTGAATAGCTCATTTTCGAGAATAGTTATTCGTTTATTACTTCTTCAAGGATCATCAAGTTCCTCTCAAAGTGCCACGAGCCATCATTTAGGATCCTATCCCGATCTCATTTTGGATCCTATCCCGATCTCATTTTGTATCGAATTCACAAGGTGAATGGCTCATTTCTAAGAATAGTTATTCATTTATTACTTCTTTAAGGATCATCAAGTTCCACTCAAAGTGGCACGAGCCATCATTCAGGTTATTCTTTTTCTTTTTGGAAATTGATTCAAAAAATAAACTCAATTTTGTCTGTTGTTTTAAAATAGTCGCCAACTTCAATTTCTGCCAATAAAAACTGAATTCTATAATCAAAACATATCAACTTTGTTTGAATGTTGATGTAATTGAAATTTTTCAACATCTTAACAATTAATGAACCAAATTTTCAAACAAAAAAATCTAAAAATGGAATGAATGAAACTACATAACATCTATCAATCAAATAATTAGAACCATTTCTCCACAAAATTGTATGGCACATAGAATCATTTAGTATCTACCTATTTCATTCTTCAATAACTTTCCTTTTTTTACCCCTTAACATGCTCTTCCCGTCCGGTAACGGACCAAAGAGACAGACGCGAAGATGACCTTCCAAAATCCTCGGGTGAAAGTAGTTCTTGTACAAGTCCAAGAACTCATCGCTATCAATAAAAGAAAATTATTCTTCAGGTTTACTGAGAGAAAGAGCGACGAGGGAATTCCACAATATAAAACTCCACATACCTGACTTGTGGAAGTGTCAACAACGAGTAGCCCTTCACGTCTGTGTGAATATCAAGTACAACCAATGCTAATCGTGAAAGACCTAGCGCCTCGATGTCGATTAACTTCTTCACCCTTGAAAATAAAATCAGAAGGTCTAATCACATTACAATAATTATTGCATATGAATTCCATGATCATGTAACGACAGTTAGATATGTTAAAGTCTGACAAGATAGATTTTACTATACACCCGGTGCACCATGCCGTATTAAAGATGTGCTTTTAAAAGCTAATATATTAAGCAGGTATGCTATGATGATAGCTCATATAACCGCAGATTTGACGTAAGAAAAAGGAAAAGGGCATCAATGCCTACCTGCTCGGTGTACCACTGCCAAAATTCACACGGGCTTTCAACAAGGCTACCTGCATTGACCATAACGGCGAAGAAGAATGAATCATTAAAATCCAACCATGATCTAGGTAGTACAATAGAACAGAATAGAGACATCTCAGTGGAGTGATAAACTATTTATTATACTGAAACCCCTATATCATTGGAACTGAACCCCCTAAACTCAATTATTGATACTCGGAAAAAAAACATTGTCTTCCATTTAGGCATGCCAATTTTAGCCATCCAAAGGCATTAAAGAGAATAAATTATAAAAGCTCAGATAGTCATTGAATAGAAGAAACATTAGTCAGGCTGAAGTTCAAACAAGTAATGTCAATATAAGTACCATGCCCTCCTATTTGGACATCTATTTCAAGAAATGAAAGGCACTTTATTCTCATCAGGTTGGCAATGCAGGACATATGGTGATAATTACAAGCAAGCATTGCCTTTCAAGGATCAGACTGACGTGCAAATATCAATATTCAGCAGAGCGAATGCCTTTGATTTTGAATATCATCATCATCTCCCAACATTCAGTTAAAAATAATAATAATAATAATAATAATAATAATAATGGAGTTATCCTTTTGGGATCAGACTGACGTGCAAAATAAAAAAACTCAGCAAAGCCGATGGGCTCTGTTTTTGAATTTTATCATCATTCCCCAAAAATATCACATTTGTTTTTATATTTTTAGAAAAACAAACGATTTTAAGCAATTATGAAAACTAAAAGAGTAATCAAAAGATGCAAATGGAAGGGGTAAAATTATCTAAAATTAAAATGTGTTGGGTATAAAATCAGAAATGCAAAAGGCAAAGCAGGAATAGACGCTGCCTTCAGAGACCAAGTCACAATTCAGCCCACAAAGGGATCATTACCCATGTCACGAAAAATAGTTTTCAAAAAGTGTCATGAAGATAAAATAAATGTTTTCAAAAAGTGTCATGAAGATAAAATAAATCAATAGAAGAAAAACAGTCAAAAAAACTAGTCAACATACTTGGAATTACGTAAAAAAGAAGGAATGAAAGGAAACTAGAGACAATGCTTGAATCAAGCAATCTGGAATCACCGTATTCGGCTATTGCATCAAATCCAGAAACAAATGAAGCTAGATTGCTAATAATAGCCATTCCAGAATGGCAAAATGATAAACCAAACTGAATTATCAGGGACATTTGGGATCAGACTGACGTGCAAATGAATAAGATCAGCATAGCTAATGCTTTTGATAGTTGAAAACTCATCATTTCCCAATTTATATCACAAAAACCATCGGAGATTAAAATGTAACAGCTATGTCTCAACATAACTCCCAAATAATAGAACAGAATGTGAATTTCCGCTCCTTGAAGAAACAAAACAATAACAATGCCTGAACAAATAATCTGGAATAACATATTTGGCTATAGCATCAAATACATAATGAACAAACTGATTTCTCAGTGACATTTGGGATCAGACTGACGTGCAAATAAATAAGATCAGCACAGCTAAAGCTTCTGATAGTTGAAAGATCATCATTTCCCAATTTATATCAAAAAGAACAACATGGGATTAAAATGTAACAGAAAAATAGCATGTTTATACTTTCCACTGCTTAAAGAAACAAAACAAAAACGCAACGAAATCAGAAAATGTACCTGCTCTTCGACCTTCATATGCTTGGAGAAGAGCTTGACAGCATGACATTCTTTAGTAAAGGAACGAACACCCCTGAAAAACAACAATCATTCATCAGACCAATCTCAAAACCGGAAAAAGGCGCATCAACGAAAACATTACATTGTACCTGAGGAGTTCAATAGCTCTTATGGCAGATGTACTAAGAATAAGAACAGCAGGACATCCGGCATCTACTTTTCCTTGACCTTCACACAACTCTTGTTTCCATTTAGAACCAAACGCCGCCTTGATTTGTTTCCCCAACGACTCAACATCATGCCCTAGCTCTTTCGACAACCCGAGAAACCTAGATTCTGTACATGTTTAGAAAGCAAATTAGAAATGTAATTTGAGCATCGAACTGAAAAAACATTAGAAAAAACAATACCGGTAAATGATTGGAGCTCGAGAGAGGAGAGCTTGATGCCGTTAGGGGATAGGAAGTTGTTTAAGAAGAAATTAAGCTGTTGTGAAGCTGAACATTTAGGGTTATCTTCTGTCTCGATGATGCTGTTGCTATCTTCATTTTGAATTTGATCAATCTCCTTCTTCTTCTTCTTCTTTTGCTCTGTAGGCGGCGCCTTTTTATGCTTGAAGTTGGGGAGCTTTTTAGGGTTTTTGTCCTTCTGGGGCTTTGCTGCTGCTGCTTTCCCGCTCGCCATTTTTAACTATCTATGGGCTTTCGAGACTCCCTTCTCTATTTATTGAGCTAACTATCCTTACCCGCGTTAGGGTCAGTTTGGCATTTCTGTAGGAAGAAGTAGTTGTTACCGTTAAATAAAATGTTGTCGGGTAAAGTAAGCTGTGAAAGTGTTGTTAAACACATTCAAAAGTTTTAAAAGTCATATAGAAATTTAAAGCATATTTTAGTAAACAAATATCAATATCAACTTTCTACACAAAATTTAAAATTTTCTTTCTCCAAAAGTTACAAATTCTAGCTTTTCTTGAAAGCAATTTTCCCATCTTTTTCGGAAAGAAATTTTACATTCACCAAAACACTGTTTTTGGCTAGGAAAACAAGTTTTTAGCAGTTGGAAAAGCAATGTCAAACTAGCCTTAAGTTTAAAGAATTAATCTGCTTTTTAGCTAAATTTTAGGAGGTACTGCTAATATATTAAGCTTAAAAAGATATGCTTAGCTTTTTAAATTTGATAAAAAAACATATTTACTTTTCGAACTTACACAATGTCTCATTAATTCCTTAAATTTTGTTAAAAATATTCTATTTGTAATTTGAATTTGTATAATAATCTATAAACCTTCTAAATTTGTTTAAATTTGTATAAAATGGTGTACATTATAGTTCTTTTAAATCTACTGTTGTTCGTGTGGATTTAAGAAATTTTTATGTTACTTTAAATAAATTTAAAATTGATAGTACGTGTTGCTGAATGAAGCAAAGAGGTTTGGAGACAGCCCATTTGCTTTGATGGATGTGGGCTTTGGTCCTTTTGGAGTGGTATCGGGCCTATTGTGTTTTGATCTATATTCTTCATCGAGTCTGATTTTACTTCTTTCATATAAAAGGGCAGTTTGAGTATTGTTGTGGCTAAAACTAGTTAGTATATGAGAATTGTTGTGGGGAAAATAGTTGTAAAGACAAGTTTTTCTTTCTGATAATTTGTAGGAAGCGGGATTCGATTCTTGAGCTATAACCAATCAGTAAACTGATATAAATTTAGCAAATACACAATTAAAAATCAAAAATTTAAAAATAGAAATGCATATAAGGTTAACCATTTGACTTCGTTGAAATCAGCAAACCTTGTTTTGGTAAAGATCTATCGGTTAGATCATATATGACACAAATATTAGTTACAAGGAGTCGATCCAAAATAATGTCAATGTAAAAGAACAACTAGGAATAAATTTCTGAGATAAATCTGGTAGCCAAAGTCATTAAATTGCTAGAATCATAAACAATTACAAAAAAGGTACCTCCCCGTAACAAATATTTTCACTTGAATCCCTTGACTTTACCTACTTGGAGCTAGTGTCAATAAGCTATGATACATTATAACACAAATGTTACAGAATTTCTGTGGGATTGATTTCTAGCACAACAACACAATTTTCAATCACAACAGTTTGGCACAAGTATCATTTTTGTTAAATTTTTATCATATATAATCGTGTAGAGTATATACACCATATCTCGTACCACGATTATAACATGATAAACCGCTTTGATACCCCTACCTCGTCAACCTTCTACTACCAGTATACTAACCTTGTTATTTTTAGCAAATTCAAGGAGGTATTTTTAAAGGGTAAACCTTGTCTTTTTTTAATTCTTTAGGAGGAAGATACACTTCTTTGCCTCATCCATTTTGTAGCAGACCACTTCTCCCCGGACAATACTTCACATCCTCCATGTATGCTTTTCGGATCTGATTGTCCATCTAGTCCCTGCAAATTAACAATCCAAATGAATCTAGTATCGAAGACTACATATATGGAAAACAAAATTTTCAAACAAGTATGATAGGAGTGAATCATATCGATTGTACTCTGACTATCAGAAATGAAACAAAAATCTAATATATCCTAAATCTTGGTGAGAAAACTTTAAAAGGACCGAAAGTGAAACCAAGGTTAACGTCGATGAGTTTCTCGTTAAGAATTGAAAATTTATGACATTTTATTCCATTTTTTTAATAGCTGGAGGACCATGGGAGTAATTAACCCGCCTGAGGATGGCTTCTTGTACTTTGTAAGAATTCATAGATATAAGACCTAATAATATTTGTTTGAAAACGAACCATGCTCCAGAAAAGCACTGCATCTCCTTTATTCGGCTTTACAGACAGCCCTTGTACAGTTTTCCCACCACAGCTACATCCACCTGAACCAGCCTGCAGTTAATCAAAGATCAGATGCTATAAACATGAAACTATTTCGATTGCCACGTTATCATAAGAGAAGAAATGAGAACAAAAAAGCATCGCAAATGGGTGGCGGTTATCATATTCTTGGGTTATCTTTGTAAATCTTGTAAATGTTTCAATTGTCTGATCGTGCACAAATCACAATGAAATGTAAGGCATTTAAGTGGTTGTATAAAATAAAATAAGAAAGCAATTACCCGAGGGAAAAATGTTTCTCCTCCCTCAACATTGTCGCTTAAGTACATCAGCATTGTTGCCACACGTTGACCGCCGCGCTTTATGTTAAACTACAAAAGGAGAAAGGAAAAAAAGAACAAGAGATATCACAGGACTATTTTGTATTAGGGGATTTTTTAAAATAAGATAACAGACAGAACATTTATGAAAATAGATAGAAAACTAAAGGACGGTTAAACCACTCACTGTATCAGAAAAGTAGTCATGATGAGGCCTGTAAAACTGATCCTTTTCATACCTGTGCTGCAGCAAATGTTAGCTTTCGCTGAAGTGCATTAGCTTCCCCTCTTTTTACAAGTACTTATAACTGGTAAAAAAAAGTTAGATCCCCACCTTAAAATCTGGAGACGTTCTCCGTTGTCTACTGGCACTTGAGAATAGACTGATATCCTTTTTTCAATTGCCTGATCGTGTGAGGAATATAAGATATAGTAGAGACAACAGAAAAGTAATTCAGCAAAGTAACTTATTAAAGCCGATCAACATAAAACATAAATCATGATACTTAAATGCTTAAAGCAATTATAAGAAGACATAAGACCCAAGTACAAAAATGCACACTCAAAGAAACACTTCATGCAGATGTGTTATGACCCGGGCTGATTCACTTTGCACTTTATTATTGGATATAACGATAAACAGCAAACTAATCTCAAGCTACTACTTCATCTAGAAGACTCTTTTTCATTGTCATCAAGGCATAAAGTTTCCTATTCTGGTGCTTTAGGTTTCACACGAGACGAAATACTGATATTTAATGACACAACTATTTGCAAGCTATGATTTAGTTACAGATATAATCAGAACTAGAGGGGATAACAAGAATGTAATGTGGAAAACTAGTTACAGCTAACATGAAAAAACAAAAACGGAAGCAAGCTAATAAACTAAGAGCCATCAAACCAACACCAAGGTGATAAATGAAAAAAAACAAAACAATGCCTCAGTTCACAGGGTTCCACGTTGTGGAGTTTGAGAGAGATGCAAGTATTTTTCCTTCTCCTGAAATAGAAGGATAGACAGCGACTTCTCTAGAGTTCAAAGGCTGCAAAGTAAGTGCGTACAAGCTCATATCAGATCTTTGGCATCAGATTCAAAGCAGGATGCATCAGATCAACAAATCATGGCATGTAATCAAACACCTAGCACTATTAATTTATACTTGGACGTCAGCTTCGAAGAGCATTTCTGGTGATACAAATTTGAACTGAAGCAAAATCAAGCAGACACGTCAAGTTGCCAACTGAGCATGCCACTGGCAATTAAAAATGATAAATGTACCTCAAATACATCAAATCATCTCATGAACTCAAACTTATGTGTCAACATCCCATTCCACATTCTACATATTTGAATGTCAGCAAATTTTCCCACTTCAAATTTAGAATCTTGAGCTCTCATCAAGAATATAAACTAGTTGGCCAGTATACATGAGCATTGGAATTGGGAGAGCTGTTCTCCTATTTTATACAAGAGCTATAAGACTAATGTTATGTGGCACTTGTTTCATTTTATATTGTTTGGTTGATAGTAGGACACAAATAGTATGCAGCCTATGCATAAAGTACTCCTCCGTATACTTGCTCAATCCCAACAAGTATGTTTGACAGAAAAGACACAATTGGTCATTAAAAAATGCATGGTTTGTTACAAGTGTGAAAAAGCTGAACTTTGATCATTATGTATAATATCTCTTCATTTGGCACCAGATCTTATGTAGATAGTTGCGCGTAATCCATACAGATACATCTAAACCATGCAATTAAAAGAAAAGGTCTTCTAAATCTTCAAGGGTAAATCAAACATGAATGGATGTCCATACTCTAGCTTTTGAAGATAAGAGGAAGCAACCATCAAACCAAACTTACCTGCACGATTGGATCATCTCTCTCTTCAGGATTTAAAAACATGCCAGAGCTTGTTCTTACATTACTCTTTATCCCCTGAAATAAAGATTTTGCAAAGTTGATAATTTTTGAAAGATCAAAAGCTCAAATTACAAGAAACGAACGAGGATAACACAAGTAAGATTACATACTTCTATGAAACACATAAAAGTAACATTGATGTAAGAGAAATAAGATTGAAGCATGACACTTAAAAGAAAGGAAGAAACTTAGGAAAGCACACAACTTTAGACTTTCGTGAAAATCTAAATAATTTAGGTATTCCACCTTTTCTTTCATTTCTCCTAAGTAACCGTTATATATTTCTCTTTTGTTACTCCATCTTTTCTTTCATTTCTCCTATTCTCCTTCAAGGTCATTTATACAATTTTTGTATGCTTCAGTCAGTCTCTACCTTCAGTTCTTTTTAGTAACTTATTAGTAGAAATTCAGGTAAATTGCTTACAATAAAAATGAAAGGAGGAAATATAACTATCTAGGTCATCTTTGTCCATCTTTTATATGATTTTCTTGTAGATTAAATATGATACTATACTAGAATTATCTGAGAAGTTAACAGCTGGACATTGTTGTCTCTATTTCAAGAAACGTGAATCGGCTACAACCAACATAACGAATAGAAGCTCAAGCAATAAGCAGTGCTTCAGAAAAGTTAAAATATTGCAAAATAAACTCAATACGCACATGCAGCATCATTTAGCATGAAGTACAAGATGTTAGAATTTTATGTGGCATTTAGACTCAAAGAAACACATGCATATCATAAAAAAAAATTCAACTTAATTACACAATATGCATCACAAAAGCAAATAGAAGAATGATGATTTCATATCCTCCAAAAACTGATATTTCATTATCAGATGTCGCAGTTAGTTCAGAATACATCTTTTATTCAAGTGTCTACACAACCCTGTTTCTTGAAAGTAACAGTTCACTCTAACAATCAAGATAAGGAAAAAGAAACATGTTTCTCATACTTGTGGGACCCAGGTCGAATGAAATCTGGAAACAGAAACAATTCAGAAAAGGCAACAACTCATATTACCATTCCCACTGACAAGGAGAACACAACTTTGAGAGGATAAAGAACAGAAATTATTAAACATTGACCAGGTTCTAAAGAAATACAAGCAACGAACACATGAAAGTGATCATTACATAGTAGTTTAGTAAGCCAATACATACCTTCCCTGTTTTTGAATCCACCACAGTGGAGACCTGAAGGCGAGGGAGGGCTAGAGCTCTAAGATAATCACATTCCTGCAATGAACATAAAACTACTAGTTCAAACCATGATCTCAACACAACATTCAGCAGCAACATAACAATCAAGGGAAGTTCACTCAAATGTTAGGACAGGCAATTAGGCATACCTCCACGCTTAGAAAGTTGTGCAATACAATAATTCGAGGTGACCAACTGATAATTTCAGGTTTGACCTGCATCAACAAAAGAGGAGAAATAAAACATTTAGTTGCTTTCTATGAATCATCTATTTCATAAATAAGAATCATTCAAACTTAAAAGTTTAAGAAAAATCTCAAAATTAGACATACGGAAATCATAAATTGTTGGATAGTACACGTGAAACAAACTGACAAGAAGACAGAAACAAGTCATGTCTACCTTTTAAAGAAGATGTCCCTAGCCTCTAGGATGTTCATGGGACAGAGAAGCAATATTACACTCTATAATGGCATTAAATAGCATTGCTAAATCACAAGAATCTATGACCCAAACAACAAAATATTGAATACGGAAGAGATATTTTTTTTCCATTGCAATTAAAAGAAGACCACCTCTTCCACCTCCATCCCTTTTTGGAGCTCAAAATAACCCCCATTATGAAGTAAATTTGAATTTCACTCTATTGACGTTTTAAGCAAAAAAAACAAAAAACAAAAACTATCAATGCCAATGCAACATCATTTACGAACTACCACAGAGAGGTAACATAAGGAAAGGGACTAGTCGTACATAGAGAGGAAGAATAATATTTCATGAGTATAACAAATTGTTTTTAGGAGAACATAGAAATGGATATCCTACCTGAAGTTTATTGAAATGATATATGAGAATATATACGATGATCAACGATACATAAAATTTCAGTTTCTTAAAATGACACAAAAAAGACATCTAATGTGTTTGCAATTTTATCATGTTTTTTCTCATCTGTTTTCCCTCCCTACAAAGAGAGATGTTCACAATATGTTCACGTGTACATGTTCACTTCACCATTTTAGCTAAGCAAGGACATAAGATAAGTGAACCTACATGCCCAATACGTAGAGTTTCTGCTTCCTTGTCATTAACCCAATGAGAAACACCTGAAACTAAAATTACATAGGAAAAAAATAGAAAGAATTAGAAAATATATCGAACTTATTGTTAAAGCATAAAATAATCCCATTTCAAATGATTTTATAGATACACATGCCTTGATTTTCCATCTATGAGAACATATTCAATATATGATCAAGCAGTACCTAGTTGCCACACAAAGCAATCCATTTTCAAGGTAAGTCATTAATGCACGTAATTGAAGCAGACTATTACTAGAGACAGAACGGGTGCTTAAAGGGCAATATACGTGTTATAAGCACAAAAAAAGCTTCAAAATAGTAAACTGGTCCTTTGTCCTAATTAACTAGCAATGTTTAGCTAAAACTAAAAACTCCTAATCCAAACTACAATTTCGGTGTATTTATATGCTAAAAGCAAGATTAATAGAAAAGATACCAACCTCTGGGTAACTGAAGATAGCCATCACTTTGACTTTTGTGCAGGCTATTAAATGATGGAAACTTGGTGCCTATAATAATGTGGTCCAAGAGAAACATACAACCAATAATGTTAATCTGGTTCTCGGGAGAATAAATCTTCCTAGGAAACAATGAAAGAAACCTTTGTAATGATAAGAACTATCCAAGACCTTTGTAATGACTTGCATATCCAATGTGCAATAGAAAAACATCATTGTCTCGTGCGTTAAGATTTAACAGGCACTTCAGGTGATTAAACTATGGCAAAGCATATTATGTCAGTGATTACCCTAGAAGTAGGAAACATCAATACGTTGATCAACTGCACAGCAATAGTACAGAAATTGAAGCAACATCAAGGAGCCACACTCATTGAAATATGATTTTCAATTACATGAAACTCTTATAAATCATTTGCTAAGTAGACCACCACACCACAACTCAATTAGGGAGTGTATAAGGTATAAAAGAGGCTCAAATGGGGAAAAACAGAATGAAAAGAACATAGGAGGTTACCATAAGAATGTTCTAGCTTGTTGATAAATGCCAACTGAAATAAAGCACCTGCAGTTTCCAAATACAAATGCAGTTAAAGATAAGAAAAAATGGAATGCTAAGATCAAATCATCATTTGTGTAATTCAACAAATATCGAGGTTGTCAGGAATCGAGGTGAGGTGAGTATAGCTCTAATACAATGTTAATTAACCGACTGAACCAAAAGCTCAGCTCAGAGCTGATAGTTAACAGAACCCTAACAAAAAATGGTGGTCCAGAAGTTCAAATTCCAAAATTTAACAGAGAAAATTTCAAATTCAGAGTCAATATTACCTATGATCATTCCAAGAGTGACCAAGGCAAGAAGACCAATTACGATTTTCATGGCGGATGCCATTCTCACACAACTCAGACTTCTGTCTTTTCTTTCTTTCTTTTATTTTTCTTTTTGTTTTCCATGTTTTTCTTTTTAATCAGTTCTGTCTTTTCTTTTCCTTTTTTCTTTTTTCAACTGAACCTTGTTCATTAATTAAAACAAATATATCTTCTTTGCTAAAGAATCAATGTTCGGTGGTTGTCAAATTTGGATGAGTAATTTTGTTTGTTTTTCGAGGTGAAAAATAGAAAAGATATAAATAGATAAGTAATTTTTCTTGTTATGTTTGAGTTAAATATGAAATGAAAATGAAAGAAAATAAGTAAATATGGAGTATGTGTTTAGCAAAGTTGATAGCTTCTCATTATGTAATTAATTTAAATTTTACTCGCAGTTGTGCTCACATGGTCAATGATTGACCAAATACAATTTGGTCAATCACCGTTAGATCAAAATCTAAAGGTACATCTAAAAGTGATTGACCATGTGAGCACCACTCATTTTACTTGAGTTAGAGAAATGAGTTGTATTTTTTATAATTACTCTGATTCGACACTCGTTATTCACTTAACTCCCTTTTAATTAAAATTTATGCATGCAATAATAGGTGTATTTTAAATCAAAATTAAGTAACTTGAAAATCTTGACTATTCAAATCATTCTTAATTAATTACAAAAATGAAATTTAATTTACAACTTTAATAGCTGCGTAAATGATAATCTAATACAATAAGACCTCCACCTTAATTATATGGATCTTTTTATATGGATGTTTTCTTTTTTATAAAATAAACATCACTTTGTTTACTATTACCATTGAATGAGTGTGATAGAACATAATCCAATGTTGAGAGAGACAAAGTGACAAAAAACAAAATAATCATAGTTCACATAATTATATAGTTTCCAAATGATTTTTCTATAAATTATTTTAAAAAAATCAAATAGAGTTACTTGTCCTGGCACAGATGTTCTCGAATCAGCCGGGAGTCCCGTGTGGAAGGGCTCTCGCTCAACGGATCAAAGCCCAAAAGGCAGCCAGGGTTTGCTGCCGTTCGGCCTTCTCGTTCTCGAATTAGCACGTCTTGACGGTCAGTACAGAATCTTGCGGCTTGAGACCCTTGCTTTAGCGAGTTGCTGACTCCCGTTCTCCCTCCGCTTCCCTCTATCTATGTTTGGGTTTTCATTCTAATTGTTGATTTCAGGCCGGTGGTCCATTCTATCCGCTGTTGCCGCTGCCGCCGTTTCTAGGACCGACCGACGTAAGTCCGGGAATTTTGGCCTCTATAAATTTGTTAAATTACCGAGTTTTAAATAAAGTGGATGCTTAGGGAAAGTGGCATAAATATTTTTAATTGTTTAAAATAAATTTTGAAAAAGATGCGATAAATGTCACTTGTAAATGCATTTAGCTTGTTGTCAACTTCTAACACGATTTATAAAAACAACTCGTAGGACACAACTGAAAGTGAAAAATGTTCAAGTGAATGTGAAAATGTTCAAGTAAAAACAACTCATTTTCACTTTTAATATTTTCCAAGAGTTCAATATATCAAACTGAAAGTGAAAATGTTTTTGTGAACTTTTGAACTAAATTTGTATATTTATGACAATGTTGAACACAAAATTACTATTCCAATAGGACAAACTGTCCAAATAGCATACAAAAGTTAATTTTAAACTAAATTTACCCTCTGTGAATTTTGCTGAAACAAATTGCGCATTTGTACATAAGATATGCTAAACTTACAATGACAACAGAGCCGAAGACTAAAAATATTAAATTTTGCAAGATCAAATATGATTGATACAGGTGAAAGATATAATTCAAGACTACTACTAAAGCAAGAAAGAAATCTCTCCCCAAGTGCCTGTTATATAATTTAGACATTCTCGAAACCGAATATCCGAAAGACACCTGCAATGCAATGCATAAGAGAAACGAAATTAGGAATCTCTAACACATTTAAATCAGGGGTCACAGTTTCGGGCAGTTGTGCCAAATTCGTGTCATGCTATCTTTATGTTCCATTTGATTCTATATTAATATAAATATAAATGCAAGAAAACTGATAATTGTGCCGTGTCAGTTGGGTTGTCTCGGGAAATCCTATGGTTCTAAGCATAAGATAACAATACCTTCATCAGTTTGATATTTGTTCTTGTCATCCCCAGCATATGCAAGCAAATTGTACTTGGGATTCCATTCCACACTGTTCATGGCAGCTCGACATGGGATTTGATACACCGAGCGTCCAGTGTGTACATTTGACTGTTTCATTGATCGTAAATATTATCAATATTCAGTAACTCCATGTTATAACACAAAAAATATATCCTAAAAGAAGAAGAAAAAATCAAGAGTGGAGAGGGAATATCCATGATCACTTACGATGTCGATGAACAAATCTTCACTGGCAGAAGCAATAAAATCTCCGGTGTGGTTGAAGCTTATTGTCCGAACAGGCCATCTAATAGCAGATAAAAAAAATATCATGTTATTTGATGCAGTCAAACACCTAATCATAGCACATTATAATACACGAAAAATTTACTAATTGGAGAACTGTGGTGAAACAGAAACTTACTCGAGCTTAGTAAAAGTTCGCACACAAAGCATCTCCGAGATGTCCCATAGACTGACTAAGGAATCAGCACTGCCAACAGCGAAATATCTGCGCAGTAGAAAAGGGTTTATTATACGGTTCTAAGATAGCACACGTTTATGTCTGTTCAATAGTAAAAAATGCGATATAAATTTCACCTTCCATTTGGATCTATTGCAATGCAGTAGCAACCGGCTGTATGGGCCATGACAGTGTCAAGTGGTTTAAGGGATGGATATGACAACACTTCAACGGTACCTGAACAGTAAGTGACCAATTAAATTACTGAGCATGTAGTGTTGCTCGTACAGAAACATTGTAGCATAAAAAGAATCGCAATTCTACCATTGCCGGTAGTCAAGAGGAACATCTCTCCTGTCATATTCCAAGCAATCTCGTTTACCTGTAAAAACAGAAAGTATCTAAAGTAAGTATGTGTATGTCTATAGACCAACTACTAATGTAAGGTCGATTAATTAAGTTAAAAAACTCAGGCCCGAGGTAACAATTTACACAAAAGTCAATAAAATCAAGTAAATCTGCAATTTGCTCTTCAATTTAAACTCATAGCTTACCTCATAATTAAACTTGCGCTTATGAATAGGCTTAAATTTGCGAACATCCAATATTGTTAATTCATCGTCCTACAAAAAAGTTGAACAACATAAATGGTCTGTTATTGCTGCAAGAATTTTGGACAACCAATTTTTTTTTTACAACATGATGATTATGCATTTATGCTTGCTCATAATATAATAACTCTATAAATAAATGACGGCAAAGAAGAAAGAACCATTCTAATGTAAGCTATACCCTGTTCCCAACAGCTACATGGGTACCATCAGGCCTATAGGTGATGTTTATATTCTCCCCGCTGAGTTCTGCCTGCTGAGAGCATTTTCCACCTGCGGTGAACATGAAACTAAACTGATTAGATACAAAGAAGTTACATTTCAGAAGCTGGAATACCACGAAGATTAGAAGCACAAGTACTTGAAAACTCGAAACATGTATGCTTGCAATGTCATTTTAAATTCATTGGACGAACAGAAGCAAGAATTTTGTAGCGACTGAGCATCTTTTAGATGTTAGATGCACGCTCGTGGGATCTTGAATATGAGACCAAAGAATCTTGTTACTTTTTTTCAATGTAGAAAAGCATTATAAGACGTAATGCAGGGTTCCAATTATTTCTACCAAATCACATTCGGCCTACATTAAACAAAAAGTTATGTAGTTCAAAAACTGTCCTGGAAGCTTGGTTCATGGGCACCATCAACTGCCATGGGGTAAATCTGCATTTTAAACAGATGGAGCCCCATTTTTTCCAATACATAATGATTCTCACTTTGTGTGAGGTGGTGTTATTAGCGGCAGGCAACCTTCCTGGTTATCTTCTGACAACTTAAATTTGTGATCTCAAGTATATATTCATTGCCATTGACATGCATATAAGGTAGTTCACAGACCCTTATAAGATGATAAGTACTTTTCTTAAGAAGATGATAAGTAGCACATAGAACATGACTTACTTCGAGCATCCCACAGACGAACAGTCTTGTCACCAGACGCAGTTGCTATCAAATCAGAATGTTTTGGGTCCCAACACAGCTGATCCACACTATCAGTATGACCCTTCAATTCAATGTCTTTAATTTTACCCTGCAACAAAAACATCCTGTTCATGAAAAATACATCTTCAATAACCAAAAAACACAATTGGGTTTCAACAAAATTTGTGAAAATCCCTCAGTCTCAAGAACTACTATATCATATCTCAAACTTTAGCATCAAATATCACATAATCAGTGGAGATGTCCAAAAAAAACCCTTCTGATTTTAAAATCCCAAGCCCTAGATAACTGGTACAACAGATAACTATACCTATTAACAGATAATTCAAACGATTCACAAGTGACTCATCCAGTAAAAATAGAAGCACTTCCTCCATAAACCTGAAACAACTTGCCCTGCTCACTACCCGAGTCTCAAGAACTACTATATCTCAAACTTTTAGCATCAAAATATCACATTATCAGTGGAAATGTCCAAAAAATCCTTCTGATTTTAAAATCCCAAGCCTTAGAGAACTTAGACCGTAGATAACTATACCTATTAACGGATAATTCAAACATTTCACAAGTGTCCAGTAAAGATATGAGCAATTCCTCCATAAACCATAAACAACTTGCCCACCTCACTACAATCACTATGAATCCAGCACCTTGGTCTATGTTAACAAAGTTCTAACCTATGTTACACAGACAATTCTTTTAACTAGCGAACTCGTACCCGTGTCCGTGCCCAACACTGTGTTATCAATGTGTGTAAGTTTTAAGGCTATTTTATGGAGGTTATGTTTCAGAAATAATGTTTCCCGTGTCGAGGTCCGTGTCTGTATTCGTGTCCGGGAAACATAGGTCCTAACTAACCCCAAAAGAAACGACCTCAAGGGAGCTTCCCAAGTTAGCAATGTGAGACGTTTAACCCCCCAATTCACTTGGTGTGTGGCGCCACTGCAGCGGTAGCTCCCAACATTGATCAACCACAGCTCAGATACCATAATGCTTAACCGACTAAACTAAAAGCTCGAGCTGATCGTTAAACCCCAACAACATCTAAGAACCTAACAATTTACATCAAAACTAAAGACTAGAAGTTGAGAAAAACCTACATGATGCGGCTCGATGAGCCAAACACGAGCTGTCTGATCAACAGAACCAGAAGCAAGCTTAGTGCCAATACAATTCCAAGCAACCGAGTGTACCTATCAAAGCAACAGACATAAAATTAGAAATCACAAAATCTTGAGTAATGCTAGGGTTTTGTTTTTTATGAAGAAAATGTAATAAAAAAAACCTTCTTCTTGTGACCCTGATATTCTCTACTGTGTAGATTCTTGAAGGGTATTGCCTCATCCATTATCAAAATCTTTCTCGGATTCTTGAAATTTCAAGACGGAATTGACGGCGGAGAACAGTAAATGGACGGCAAGGGGGAATCACCGGCGACTGAAGCTCCGGTAATTGGAGGCGGAGATTGGTCCTACTGTATAGGTTAGTTTCTAGATAGTAAATGGAAACAGGACTAAAACACAATAAACACCTAAATTTGTACATTTTGGTCACTTTACCCCTTACTATTTCAAATGCCTTTATTTTGAATATAACGAAAATAATTTTGACTTGATATCAGTCATGCTCTAATGTTTGCATAATCTTATAGTCATTAGTCAAATATTATGTGTCGAATTATTATGACTAGAATTGCTACACCTACTATATAATGAACGAACTACTTCTTGAACTTCAGATGATACTTTATGTTTACTATTTGATCGTCTTAAAGGTGGCTTACTAAGTATTTTAGAGGATAAAATTCCCGTAGAAGGCTCACAAGTCTTTCATTCAATAGAATTCTAATAAAAGGCTCACAAGGCTTCCATTATGATTGGTAACCAAGTGAATATATACTCTTTTTATGTCAAATTGAATTTTTCGTTCGTGTAGCAAGAATTAATACACTAATATGCATTTGTTATATTAAACATAACAGCAAATTTACATAAGTGTTTACATGGAAACTCATGTAGTTGTCATTTCATATACGTGCGTGCTTTTGTGTTCAAATTTACAATTCCATCATTGCCGACAATAAATATATGTTGGTTAACAAGATTATAAGAACATCTTTTAGATTTTAAGATATGTCATTTTAATTTTTCTTCGCCTCATTCAAACAAAAACGATTGCATTATCTTGACATTAAAATATATGTATATGTTAAAATACCGGTGGTTAAATGATCGACTAAATTAAATATTATAAAACTGTAACATACTTTAGTGCGTCTTTTATAATACCACCTTTAAATGATAGACCTTATAACCTTAACCACTATTGTGATAACTAAACGTCTTCCTTTTCTTGTAGCAACATTAAATAAATGGTCAATGATGTTATTTCGACAAGTAGAAAAATAAGCACGTGAACGTTTCTCCATTCCAACTTGCTCTAATATGCAGTAACATTAAGATACTAAAGTGAGAAGTCTAGCGAATGATATGTCAAAATCAAAAGTTCGACATGATTTTGCAGTCTTTAAAACACAAAATTTATATTTTTAACAGCTCTGGAATTTGGCCTTCACATTTTGTTTCAAATGTCATGCACAATCTCTATGTATCACATTTAGAAAAACCAAATTTACTACATGTTCAATGCTTCAGTGTGTGTCTTATATTATGGCAAGATCTTCAACATCGTCGATTCATTCATTCACTTTGTTCAAAAACCAAGTCCATGATTCAATACTTTTCTACGTCAAACCGAAAGGAAAAATGTAATTGTTACCATCTTTACCAACAATAAACGAACAATGTGTCTAGATGTTTACTTCCAAAAGGCTCCATCAAATTGAACCACCAAAAGCTAGTAAAAGACATTTCAGGCGATCACCGTCCTCAGTTTCATACGATAATAGTGGAATCACAATAGTTTGATTCACATGATAATAGCCTATGAAACACATAACATAGTCATCATCTAACTTTCTTTGGACCCTATACCGAGTGCATAGACATATGTAGATCATATGAGATTGCATTAATACCTACCAAAATGTAAAGCTTCTCTTTTTACTTGTGCAACTCGATGTTCGTTTCAAGACGGAACAACTTCGATTGACCGATCGTGCACATCGTCTTACCTCGAACGGATTTTCAATAGTTGTCTCATGATAGCACAAAAAAATAATTTCAAATCAACATATTGACGGATTTAATATAAAAATAAACACAAAAAATGGGACAAATGCTACAACACTTGATGTGTCGCATTGTGTTACAATGCAATATATATTACTGTGTCGCTTTTGATTTCTAACTTAACGAATGCATCAACATTGAAAACATTGCATATTGTTGCGTTATTAACCACCGCATCAACATTAAAAACATAGTCTCTCACGTCACATTAAGTTGCAAAATGATTCAATACAACACAAGTCAAGACTACGGATTTCAAATGTATCACGAGATTTTCAACAAAATCCCGAATTTCAAAAGTTATAAGATTTCAAAATGAAAAAGGTTAAAAAATTTTGGGCACTTGGGTAATTTACATCCCACAACTTAAATTTGTAAGGAAGAATCTCAAAAACAGATTTAGTAAGATGGTAAAACAATAAATAACGAAATAAAGTAAGTTTTGACGGACGGGCAAGAAATTCTCACCCGCTTCCTTTTCCTTCTGTTTCATTTTTTCACAGAAGGTTAAAGGGACGAAGATTTTCTTCCCTTCATGCTTGTAATTTTCCGATGGCTTCTTCCCGGAATTACAAGCTCTCCGTTTCATTCTTAGCCGTCCTTTTTTGTCTTTTCTGTCCTTCTTTCGCCGCCGATGATGCTTCTCATTCCAGCGAGAAACCCGCAGCTCCCGGATGTAATAATCCTTATAAACTGGTAATTCTAGTGGATGCTTTTCATTATTCGTTGCGTTTTCGCCTTATTTTCATTTGTCGGTTGTATTTCCGGTTTAATTGTTGATAAATGGATGCGTTTTTGTGGAATTTGTGTGTAATGTGTGAGATCGGGGAAGTTGATGTTGTTGTTGGTGATTGATTGAGATATTCGGGCCGGAGGTGTCGTCTTTGTTTAGAAATTCTGTGGATAGACTCGGATTGTGTTAGGTTTATCGGATATGATGCTGACTGAGCTAGTTGGAAAAGTTCAACGATGGAAGAGATTGATTGAAGTCTATCCGGAGGTGTTGATTTTGTGAAATTATGTGGATAGGTTACGGTTGTGTTAGTTATATCGTTTTCGGATACAATGCTGATTGAGCTAGTTAGAACAAGTTCATCGATGGAAAAGAGAATGAGGTGATCGATTGAAGTGTATCCGAATGTGGGTAGATTAGGATTCTGTTAGTTATATCGTTTTCGGATACAATGCTGATGGAGCTAGTTTAAACAAGTTCATCAATGGAAGAGAGTCTATCTGGAGGTGTAGGTTTTGTGAAATCATGTGGATAGGTTATGATTGTGTTAGGTTTATCGTATTTGGATACAATGCTGATTGAGCTAGTTAGAACAAGTTCATCGATGGAAGAGAGAATTAGGTGATCGATTGAAGTCTATCCAGAGGTGTAGGTTTTGTGAAATTATGTGGATAGATTACGATTCTCTTAGTTATAGCTAGTTAGACAAGTTCATCAATGGAAGAGAGAATTAGGTGATTAATTGAAGTCTATCTGGACCGGAGGTGTAGGTTTTGTGAAATTATGTGGATACATTACGATTCTGTTAGTTGTACAATGCTAATTGAGCTAGTTAGAACTTAGAACAAGTTCATCAATGGAAGAGAGAATTAGGTGATTGATTGAAGTCTATCCGGACCGGAGGTGTAGGTTTTGTGAGAAATTATGTGGACAGATTAGGACTGTGTTAGGTTTATCGTTTTCGGACGCAATGCTGATTGAGCTAGTTAGAACAAGTTCATTGATGGAAGTGAGAATTAGGTGATCGATTCCGTATGGAGGTGTTTAGATTAGGATTCTGTTAGTTATATCATTTTCGGATACAATGCTGATTGAGCTAGTTAGAACAATTTCATCAATGGAAGAGAGAATTAGGCGATCGATTGAAGTCTATCCAGTTTTGTGAAATTATGCGGATAGATTAGGATTGTGTTAGTTATATCTTCTTCGGATACAATGCTTATTGAACTAGTTAGAACAAGTTCATCAATGGAAGAGAGAATCAGGTGCAGTGGTGGATTAGTCTAAGTGCCTTGGACAAGCAAAATGTGAGAATTAGGGGATCGATTGAAGTCAATCCTGACCGGAGGTGTAGGTTTCGTGAGAAATTATGTGGATAGATTACGATTCTGTAAGGTTTATCGTTTTCAGATACAATGCTGATTGAACTAGTTAGAACAAGTTCAGTTAGGTGATCGATTGAAGTGTATCCTGAGGTGCAGGTTTGTGAAATTATGTGGATAGATTAGGATTGTGTTCCTTTTATCGTTTTCGGATACAATGCTGATTGAACTAGTTAGAACAAGTTCATCAATGGAAAGGAGAATTAGGTGATCGTTTGAAGTCTATCCGGAGGTGTAGGTTTTGTGAAATTATGTGGATAGATTAGGGTTGTGTTAGGTTGATCATTTTCGGATTCAATGCTGATTGAGCTAGTTAGAACAAGTTCATCAATGGAAGAGAGAATTAGGTGATCCATTGAAGTCTATTCCGGATGCAGATAGATTATGATTGTGTTAGGTATATAGTTTTCGGAGACAATGCTAATTGACTAGTTAGAACAAGTTCATCAATGGAAGAGAGAATTAGGTTGCCTTGGACAAGCAAAGTGTTGATGTGTGATTTTGTGGGAAGTATAGGCATGTGTTGTTTCTGTTGGATGAGGTATAAGGATGACTCATTTAGTATTAATTTACTTCTCGTTTGGAATATAGCAGGGGCCTTGAGCATTTTTGGGGATCGTTACAGTCTACTATTAATCAAAGTGAATGGTGCTTGTTGCTAGTTGGTTCTGTTTTTCTGAGGCAAGATGAAAAGTCTCATGATCATTTTCTTATTTGATGTCTGGCTACAAAGTAAACTGGGGATCCATGAGTTTTTGTCTAAGTAGCATTTGAATGGTGTTTGTTAGTAGCTGGTTCTGTTTTTCTGAGGCAAGATGAAGAGTGTCCGGATCATTTTTTCATTTGATGTCCGGCTGCAAAAAAAACTGGGGATCCATTAGTTTTTGACTAAGTAGCATTTGTTGCAGGAGGCCATATGAGATGGAGGAGAGGTTGCTTTGGAAAGATGTGAAGTATATCTTGAGCTGAAGTTTGTAATGTCATGTTCCTAGTTATGTATTAAGAATGTGCATATGTCTGGAAAGAAATAGATAAGCTTCTATAAGGTTTATTTTTGAGAGAACAGAGCTAGAGCCTTGATATAGCTAAGAGAGGTAGATGATGGCTGAGACTAACATGGATGAAGGATATTGAGAATGGCTTTCATTTAGGAGTTGTTGTATCTTCCAAAAGATCCTATAAGAAAATAAAAGGAAAAGAAGACTCCGGGTAGCGGACTCTATCTAGTTGGGAGTAAAGTTTGGCTGCTGTTGTCGTATACTTGTATTATCATGGAAACTTCCATTGAGGTTTTTTAATGAAGCTTCCTTATATTGTAATTGACCTTTTCTCTTAATTTCTTCATTTGTTTTGTAAATGTATTATGCTTAAGAAAGAAATTATGTGGTGCAAAGCATTTGCTAAAAGCTTATCGCTTTGAATTTCGATGAACTTCATTGAAATTACTGAGAAACAATATCTGCTTACATAACAGTGGGGTTGTACCTCATCAGTCAGAGTGAAAATTTATTTAAGATTTGAGAGTAAGAAACATCTTTATCACGTGTGAATGGACTGAAGATGATCGAGTTCTCTTTTACCTCATGTGAAAATGCGATATATTACATGATTTTATTTATTTTTTGTTTCTTATTTGTTTTTATTGTTGAAAGTTTAAGGTTGTCGCGTTGGCAATTGCAAATTGCGTTTTTGTTCAAAAGCTATATAACATATTAATCAAAATATCATATTAACCATATTTATTTTGTGTATTGGGATAAATTCTTTAGGTTAAGGTTCAGAACTGGATGAATGGTGATGAAGGTGACACTTTTGGTGGGTTAAGTGCAAGATTTGGGAGTATATTGCCTGCTGATGCTGAAGAGGGTGTCAGACTGCCTGCCGTTATCTCAAATCCCTTAAGCTGCTGTTCTAAGTCCTCTACAAAGGTGTAACCATCTTTCCTGTTTATGCAGATATCATCTGAATCTATTGAGTGTCAGCATAGGAAAATTACTTGATTAGTCATGGATATGTCGATTTTACCTATTGGAAATGCCAATGTGTTGCCCATGTAAACTTTAGAAAATGTTGCAAAAATTTCTAAGTGTTGATTATGCTTATGTCTCTAACATTAGCAGAGCCTCGATGAACTGTTGAGCTGTTTTTTTGCTTGTAGCTGTTGTTTTCATTGTTCTGAATGAGGAACCTCCCTGGACTTTCTGACTGTTATTTCAATTCTACAGCTTTCTGGCTCTGTTGCAATGTGTGTACGTGGTGAATGTTCCTTCAGCATGAAGGCAGAAGTTGCACAGGCAGGAGGAGCAAAAGCTGTGGTGGTGATAAATGATAAAGAAGGTTGTATCCTTGAGTTTGCTGTAGATTTTTTCTATTTCTTATGTTTGTGATAGCCTTCTGGATTTTGCTGCCTAGTACATACTGTTTTTTGTTTTGGTGTCTGCGATATTGTGATCTTACTAATTTCGCATTCATTCTTTTAGATCTTACTGAGATGGATTGTGATAATGCTACTACTAGTCCAAGTGTTTCAATTCCTGTCGTGATGATTCCAAAATCAGGAGGAGCATACCTAAATGAGTCGATAGCTAAGGGACAGAAAGGTAAAAGTTTGAGCTTGGCATGTTGAATTTAGAATGTGTTGGCGCTGTTATTTCTTTCAAAGAAAGCTAGAGTATGGTGCCTATAATTGGTAAAAGTTAGGCTGAAAGGTATTTGTGATATTGTTGAAACCAGAAGTTAATAGAGTTGAGCATAGTTATTAAAGGAACACATGCACTTAGGCACAAGGGGGTTCTGGAACCTTGGCGCATAGCGCGCGCTGAGCGATATAAGGCGCATTAACGAAAATAAAATATGTAAAAACAGAAATGACAATATTTAAATTATAATAAATGATAAAATCTAAAAGCAAAATGCAACTCAACCATGCCAATATTCTCAATCATAAATGAATTCTAAGATACATTAAATCCCATATTCTAAATCTAGAGTTCAATTAACTAAATAGTATATCCTAAGTTGACTAATAGCTACTCAATATCAAAACTCTCCCAGTTCATCACTCATCATTATCACACTCCTCATTTTGAACTCTTGTTCAAGAGACTGTTCTGTTTCTTTCTCTGTTTATTTTTTCTTCCTGTGTTTCTTTCTCTTTCAGCAACTCTGTGATTTTGTCTCTTATTGAAATGTGTACCTTTCTTTTGAATATTTGAATCCTTAGATGTGTCACCTAATCCAAGGATGAATGTTAAACGTACATTAAGCACTTTAAATAGACCTAAAACTGTAGTTCTGTCTAGGAAGCGCGCCATGAACACTGTCTTGGCACACAATGGCATGCCTGGCAAGCGCCAGCAATTGAGGGTGGTGAGATGCTCATGATGGATCCCTGTGTGCCATTCACATCGATGGAGTTGAGGAAGCTGATATTCTCCAGTTTTTTTTGTCATCATACTACAGTTTGACCTTCTGTGGTAGGAAAAAAATTTGTAGCAATCTAAATCAAGATATGTTCAAATTGACGCGAGGCCCTTTTTTTTTTGCATTTTCATGTAGTCCTCTCTCTCTCTCTCTCTCTGATAGCCTTGCAGATATTGCATATACACACATATTAAAGTTTAAAAATATCTATTTATGACCTTATTTCTTTGTGCAGTGGAACTTAAACTTTATGCTCCAAGTCGACCTGTTGTTGATTATTCAGTGGCATTCTTATGGATGATGGCTGTTGGAACCGTATTCTGCGCTTCACTTTGGTCAGAATTTACTGCTACTGAAGAGACTGTTGACCGCTATGATGAGTTATCACCAAAGGTTATTCTGTGTTTGCGTGTATATATGTATATTAGTCTTCAAGTCTTTCAGTCTCTCTCCTGCTTATACAGCCCTTCTTTTGAGTTTGCGAATGTGCATGCTACTCCAAGCTAGATTGACATTTTCCCAGAATATTAATAGATATTTTAAAACAATCACTTGCCACATTGTCACATTTTACTTTCATGTAAACATATCTGTAAATAATACCTTGAGTAGTAGTTTATGACTGTGTCTAGCTTTTTGTTGAAGTAGCCGATTGTTTGAATTACGCTTCTTGAAGGGGTTTTGAATGTTGTTTTTCTTCAATTTGCTAGGACTCTTCCAAATCGGCAGCCAAAAATGATTCCGAGCAAGAAACTGTTGATATTAATGTTAAGAGTGCAATAGTTTTTGTCCTAACAGCATCGATTTTCCTGGTTCTACTCTTCTTTTTCATGTCCAGTTGGTTTATTTGGGTGCTGATTGTACTCTTCTGCATTGGCGGTATTGAGGTATAATGTTCTCTTGATGGATTTAATTTATTGCACTTCTGGTAATAGATAAGATTAGCAAAACAAAAAATGCCTGCTATATGGAATGGAAAACTGAATCAACCTCGTTTTTATCTGTGACATTTGAAGAGTGCTGTTGAACAAAAAATTGCTTGATTATTAAATATGATAGTCATGCTGGTGGATTATAGAATATTACATCATTCTTGCAGTTTCCTTACCTTTGTGTATTGAGCCTTTAACTCACCAGTTTTACTTCTCATATGTTTGGCATGCTTAGAATACCACTCTTTTGAATTTAACATCATGGGGATGTGACCCTTGTCTATTTTTAAATGCAAAACCTAAATTGCTGATAAGCTTCTGAACTGGTATTTTATCAGAGTACCAGCAATTTTATGCATGTATATAGATATGTGTTCTCATATGTGGAGGTATCTATTCCCATGCCTGCCCCAGTCAAGGCAAACCTAGGTCACAATAGTCATCTTCGCATAAATTCTCAAAAAAAAAAAAGGAAGAGTGATTATGCCAACTTGAAATGTGGATAAACAGATTTTGTTTATATATGTGTGTGTAATTTTTTTTTATTAGGTTTCAATTGGTAGCATTAAATTTTGGAAGATAGTTCTGTATTATGCTGATTCGACTGTTCTTTTCTCAGGGCATGCATAATGTTATAGTATCTCTTATTTTAAGGTAAACTGGACTACATATCTGACACTTCTAATCAACCATGCATAATTTTATTTTATTTTTATTTTTTTTTTGAGAGAGCATAATTTTATGTTGTATAAACATGAGTATGATCTTTTCTTGTTTGTTACGCAGAAATTGCAAAAATTGTGGGCAAAAGAAAGTAAATATACCTCTTCTGGGAGAAGCACCTATTCTCTCACTTTTTATAGTACTTTTGTGTATAGCATTTGCTGTTGTCTGGATTGTGTATCGGCGATCATCATACTCATGGATTGGACAAGATATTCTTGTAAGTTTCATGCGTGGGTATATGTGCATTAGGAACTGTTTTGCTATATTTGATAATGACAATAGTTATCAAGTACAAACTTCTCTACTCTTTTTTTAGTGATTGGTTTGAGTGAGGTGCACTTCTGAGAGGCTATTAAGCAGTCCTGGTTTCATTACATTTCATAATAACTGTAGTTAGGTTTAAGAATTGTTTAACTAAAATTGTATGTCTATATATTTTGGAGTTATCACATTTAACTTTCTTGTCAATGCCTATTTCATCACCATGTATTTGAGTAATTGGCAGTTTGGTGCGGTACTTTTCTAGCTGTACTTGTAGTGATGGGAATAAGGGAAGGTGCATTTTTGTGAAAGGCTTACATGTTCACTCCTATAGCCTTATCTAGTTGGCTGAATTGTTGGTCATGCCTGTGATTTATCTTGTGAAACTCCCGCTAAATCCTTCACTTAATATGGATAAAATGATTTTAGGATGTTTCTGGATATTCTCCCTTAGCTTGAGTTAAACTATTCTGTTAACTGCATGGAGGGATGATTATCAACTGGCATGTAGTCATCAGCCAGGCAACTTTATGATATTTGGTTGTCTGACGCAATTTAAGGGTGTTGGGGAAGAAAGTAATTACTAAAATATAGAAACAACGTTTAGAAGGACTGGAGGGGGAAGAGAGGTGGACTTCAATTTCAATTAAATTACTTGCTCTGCGCAGTGGTACTTCATTCTATTCAAAAGTCCAATTTTTGTTTGGGCAAGTCGATGTAGATTATTGTAGAATAAATAGAAATAGATAACAAGATACTCAATAAAACATAAGCAAAACTATGTTGATTGCACGTTGAAGTTGGAGTCGTATGAATTTGCACCTGACAAGTTTGGATATTATCTTGGCTTGACTTCCATCATTAAGTTAGAGTCTTACAGCAGAAAGGATAAATACGAACTCAAAAAATAAAGAAAAAATTAAAGCAAGATAAAATGTGTTGGTGCAGTTGGGTCTGCATTTGGTTATGACAAGTTTTGTAAATCACTTCCACTCTCCTTTGATTCTTGCTGACTAGTGATTTTTTTTAACAGGGTATCTGCATGATGATAAGTGTCTTGCAGGTGGCTCGATTGCCAAATATTAAGGTACCTAGGCCTTTATTTTCTCATTTCTTTTGGATATGTGAATCGCTTTTCCCCTGACTTTGTTATTATGGTGCAGGTTGCTGCTGTACTACTCTGTTGCGCATTTGTTTATGACATATTTTGGGTCTTTCTATCCCCACTGATATTCCATCAGAGTGTCATGATCGTTGTAAGTGTTTGTTACTTAATTGGGTTTTTTTTTTTTGTTTTGTATTTTTTAAATGCTGTGATATGATGCTTTTAAGTTGAGCACTAGAAATTGCTTGTTGAAAAACACTAGTTCACTTCACTGCAGTTCTTGTTAATGAATCTTTTTCTTGTTTTCTCTACAACCTTTTCCATTTCTATGTTCTGTATTTCGAAGTATTGAAATTGTAATCAGAAATCTGGAAACTTTAGTTAAGTTGTTGTGAATCTAACTGGAGCTGATTTTATGATTTTCATATCCTTAAGGCTCCTGATGGAGATGAATACATTCATCAAGACCAATCTTTTTGTCAAATCCAATTAAATTTCTGAGATGAAAATCCAATTAATCTTAAGAGGAGCCATGGCCTGAGAAAAATCCCAGTTTGAAAATCATAACCTGGTGCAGTGGGATGAATAATAATTTATTATCAATATACTGATTTTTGCTTCTGCATGTTGCCTTTTCATCTTTGTTATGTAATGTTATGGTTATATGTTCTGTGTGTTTTAATTATTTGAGCGAGCCATCTGCAAGTATTCTGGTAATCCATGAGAAACTATCAAACCTATTGTCAACTTTTTGAAATGTTCTTTCTTGATCCACTCAGGGTATGCTGATGTTAATGGTTAAGGTCCACTTTTCATGCTTCTGGTTACTGAACAATTGATTGATGTATAGTTTCTTCAAGAATACCTTCTTCACCTAGCTTCTATCCATGAAAATAACTGTTTCTGTCTGCTCTTTGAACATTCTACTAGTTGTCAGCCCTGGTTTTCTCATGTATGGCATATATTTATAAGAGTCACTATCTTCTTGTATACTTATACGATTCATTATTTTATAGGTAGCCAGAGGTGACAAAAGTGGTGGCGAAGCTATTCCCATGCTTTTGAGAGTTCCTCGATTTTTTGATCCTTGGGGAGGTTATGACATGATTGGATTTGGGGACATTCTTTTTCCTGGGTTGCTTGTATCATTTTCTCGAAGGTACTTTTTAATTTTTTTTGGTATATTTAGTTTCCTTGCAAACAGCAGTTGCAGCATTACTAGTTTTAGTGGTGTGGCGTGGGCTTAAGGGTGGAGAATAGTTAAAGACATCCGCTGAAGTAGACCCATTAGAATAATGATTGATCTGTTACAGGGATCTGACTTCTGTGAGATTCAAAATATAAAATTGTCACAAAATTTTCGAAAGCTAATTTATGATCTCCAGTAATGCCAATGCCATTAATTGTTTGGTTCTTTTCTGAAATATGTTTAGTTCCGACTAAACTTTTTCTAAATTTCTGATGCTGCTGAGATTACTGTGGTTTACATATTTAATGGAGATCCTTACTAATTCATTTTGGTTTCTTTTGAAATCTTATGTTAGAGGATTTCTGAAAATCTTACGCCTCTACATTTTCCTGTTGTTCTGTCTATTTTTGTCCCAGATTTGACAGAGCACATAAGAAAAGTATAGCCAATGGGTATTTTCTTCCACTGATGATAGGTTACGGAGTTGGTAAGATTCTTGATTCATTTCTTCATCCTATTTGATCCCATTTCTATGAGAAGAGTTATGTTTAATTGCAAGATTTTTGGTGGCATGTTTCTGATATGTCATGTCTTGCAAGGTTAGATTAAGAGGTAAGCATTTTGAAATGTATAAACAAACCTATTGAGGTGTAGGAAGGATTCTGTTATTAGCAAGGTTGGTAAACCAGGTGCATTGGCTGGGTCAACCAGGTTCAGTTAACCTGGAAGCATTATCGGTTCGGAAATACGTAAAAGAAAAATCTAAGTTAGAAAAACCAGTGAACCTGTCGGGTCAATGCCTCCAGGTTATTTTATGAATCAATTTTGACCCGGTTTATTTTAGTCTGAACCAAATTGTAAGAGCAACAGCCAACAACCAGTGTCATATTATGAAACGTTGATGTAGTCGGATGTCGACTTGTTCTGTTAAACAATTACCTTATGTAACTGCACGATCTTAGATGAGCTTTTTTCCATCAATGGTATTGATGTTCTTGCTTGGTACTCGTGTCTTTTTATTGGTGCTAAATATGTTTTTCCGGTTGCAGGTCTTTTCTTCACGTACTTAGGCTTATATTTTATGGATGGGCATGGTCAACCTGCGCTCCTCTATCTTGTTCCTTGCACCCTAGGTAATATAATTTCGTGATTGATTCTTGGTAAATTTTTATAGTAATTATAGTTAAATTAAGAGCTGAATTACTTTATCTTATTCCTTCTCCAACTATGTTATCAGGGGTTTGTGTTGTATTGGGTATGATAAGAAAAGAGCTAAAAGATCTCTGGAGCTGTGGTGAACCCCCGACACTCGGGGTTTCAGCAGCAGAACCTTGAAGCAGTCCTCTTAAGAGCAGATGCATACAGGACTGGGAGATATCGCAAGGTTCTATGTTGTAAAGTGCTTTTGCTGTTGTTTTTGCTTTTGCTGTTAACGAACATCTCGGGTGGTGAAAAAAGAAGGCTGCAACTTCTAAATGCAATGGACTTCATCATTCATAACCCAATGTAAATTGTCTTATGTTCTGAGCATAGTGTAAAGAAAAAGAAAAACCTTGCCATCAAACACAAACTTCTAACATTCCGGGAAATTCGATTAACATGTTTTATATGTTACAGCTTCATATATGCAGTCCAACGTGTTGTACTTGATGTTGTATTAATTAAAATATACTTCAAGTAATCGGAGCCTGTCATCTAAGTATATCTATTTACAAGACATGAGTTTAAGCATGTTAGTTAGTTTCCCTTGTTTGTGCCTGTTTTTATTCCTTAATTTAAATTGAAGTTCCTCATGATTTGCAGGAGTGTATATGAAGACTCTGATTAAATTACTATGTAAGATCAATTATGGGGTAAATTACATTCTTGCCCTTTGAACTATAGCTTAATTACTATTGTGACTCCTAAATTTACTTGAAGATCCTTCAACTGTATATTATTTTGATATTTAAAGCTGAACTACCAAAATGACCCAATGAAAAAGTAAATGAAATGATAAAAATTAATTGGATATTTGATTATATTGACGGTGACTCCCAAAAACAACTAGAATCCGTACTATAATCAAATTTATTTAGACGTTCATTTAAATAAACATAAAGTATCTTTCATAAAATGAGTTATCGGAGCCAATGAGAATATATGTTTAACTTCAACGAGGTAAAAAAAGTGGGCACTCAAGTATTAACTTTGTGAATAAAAGTAATTATCTTATCGTTGCAAAGTCTATTCTCATGCTTAAACAAAAGTGGGAACATGAATTATACAAATCCTTTGATTAGTACCTACTAGCATCACACTTAGAGTTGAAAGCAAACATAAGAGAATTGAAATAAAAACAACAAAAAGAAGGCTTTTCAAACACAATCATATATTAATACACTAGATATAAGTCATAATAACAATAACAAACACTAGATAACTCAAACATTAACAAAGTAAATATAAAGAAACAAGAGTGAATAAATCTCTCACATTTCTTGAATTTATTTATGGAAATATACTTAGAGAAGTTAATCTAGCAATTAGGAGTATGAGGAAGGTGGCACTTGGCAGGAAGTTGCAAGGCAAGATTAGGGTCAATCCCAAGAGAAGGGAGCAAAGTAGAGTTCTTGTAAGAGCAAAGACACCGGAGATCAGCTCCGGCTAAGGCTGAGCAACACCCCGCGGTCGGGAGAGTCGGGTTGGGTGGAGTAATGGCAGGCCTACATCCCATTAGCCCTGAAATTGGAACATTGCATATGGTTTGAGCATGGCTTCTTCCAATGCCTATGCTTATGAGCATAACACCAATAACATAGAGAAGAAAAAGATTTTGGAGTCTCTTAATCCCCATTTTTTGGTTTTGGTGGTTTTTGTTGGGGTGGTAAGATGGGAGGAAGAGGGTTTGGGTTGGGTCTATATATAGATAAATAGGTGAAGTGAATTGATAAGGGTACTATTTTTTTTGTTTGTTTGAAACTTGTATACGTCTTCATTTTATTTTTGTATCTCTTTTAACATAAATTTGGGTAAATTTCACCCAAAAAACTTAGCCTAAAATATGTTGAATTTATTATTTATCCTAGAACTCCAAACCAACCCGGTCCGGTCCAACCCGGTCTTTTATTATATATATCTATATAATATTTTTTTATTAATATATTTTTTAAATTTTTTAATGTTACTTTCAATTTATTTATGATCATGTTTGTAGAATTATTTTTAATTGATTAAGTTGTTTTTTTGTAAAATTAGAGGAGATATTATTGATCTTCAATTTAATATGAATATGTCAATTGAATGGACTGAGCATGAGAATATTTAGATGTCAAGTCTCGTTAGCTCCAACTTTTACTTTTTTTTTTTTTTTTGACAACAACAAAACAACTCCAACTTACACTTATTTATGCATAAACGTGTTTACATCTGACCAATTAAGTAATAAAGGCCATAAAAATAAACATTTACAAAATGTAGTCGAGTGTATTATTTCAAGAATACTCTTCAACTCTTACTGAGTTGAAAAATGTTAAAGGCCATAAAAATAAACATTTACAAAATGTCTTGTATTTTGCTCAATTTACATATATACCTTACAGTAGTATCAATAAGAATTAGGTGTGAAATTAATAAACATTAGCTAATTTGGAAAGGCTAATATGAGGGTTAAATGTATTGTAAGCATTCCCTACAAACTCTTAGGCCTATTCTTTTTTTTATTTATATTTACCATATTTCAATAATTTCAGTTCCATAATTTCATTCAGAAATTTCAGTTTAGTACAACAATTTCAGTAGTTTCAATTTAGTTCACCAATTTCAGTTCAGTTTAGCTTTTTTCAGTTGAGACTCTGTTCTTTTTAACTTAATTTTAGCAAACTTCAGTTCAGTTCAACTTTATTTAGTTCAGTTAAGTTCAATTCAGTTCAGCAAAATTCAGTTCAGCAAAATTCAGCAAAATTCCTTCTTCGTTCACCAAATTCAGCAAATCCAGTTCAGTTTCATTTAATTCAGTTCAGCCAAAAAGAACGAGATCTTACTAATGTGAGAATCAAATTAATAACACTTGAAAATGATAGAGAATATTATTTTCTAGTGATAATTATGTACCTTTTAAAAAATTAATAACATTAATACAAAAATAAACATGCATTTAGAAAATACAATGGGCTGCCCTAGGCTGCCCGTGATACTTGATTGGCAATTTGGCAGGTTTAGGTCTCACTCACGGGCTCTTTAAAAGTTATGTTTTTTTCTCAAAATTAGACCCTACTTGTATTTCTTCTATTTTGTCATTTTCTTTCTCAAATTTCAATTATTTATTATACTTGGTGTCTAATATATCTCACTTTCATACATTCCTATTCTATAAATATGTATGATGATAAGGAGAAGTGATTTATTCTTGGAATGGAAAACATTGCAATCTCAAATTTACATTTTCTTTCCAAGGGATGAATATAGGATACAACTTGTGATGATTTGAGCACCCGTTTTTAATTTTACATCTTTTAAATGAAAGAATACTCATTTTCTTCAATTATTGTACAAAACAAGTGAATGATAAACTTGAGGGAGTATTTTTATGTAGAAGCTAAATCTATTTTTTTTCTAAGACTAAGCTTGTAGTTTATCATTTATAAGGAACAATGAATGTTCTTATACCGTGTTCTTTTGTGTCTTATCAGTAATTTCAGTTCGGTAAATTTAGTTCCATTCAGTTCAGTAATTTCCCTTCAGTAAATATATTTCAATTCAACAATTTTGAGTTCAGTAATTTGCAGTCATAAAAAGCATGATTTTAATCCCTGATTAAGATAATCTAGTCAAATTTTATTCTTAGGTTTCCTTAAAATAACTTATTTCTTGTGAGGATGGATGACTATTAATTGTAAAGCAATTGTATTAGAATCTCTTTTACTTTTTCATCTTTCACAAAAAGTTATATTTCATAATCTTAATAAGTACGTATTAATTTATATTATTTGGAAAGGTGTAGGTTATGGTCACTTTGTTTTCCCCTTACTTTGTCTATACTTTGTATTTTTCACCATTGGATTAGTTTTTAACTCATGATCTAATGGTTGACAAAACAAAGTAATGATTACTTTGTGAAAAATAAAGTAACCATAGAATATTCCATTTGGGAACTCTTACTCCATATTTTTTATTTCTCGTGGGATTATATGGACTACCAAACACCATTTCTTAAAAATTTGGGGTGAACCTATATTTCTAAATGATATAATTAATTGGAAAAGGGTGTATTGCCATTGAATAGTGAATAATACTATATTTTTGGCAGTGACTGCCTTGGCGGTGCCTACCTGAATCACTGACCGCATAAATGGTTTCAGGTTGTGCCTGTCCCAAACCACTTGATTTTTCTGTATTTTTCAAAAATTTCAAGTGTATGTTTATCTAACATACGTCAATATGTTTATATTAGATTATCTCAATATTGCGGTAATTGGAGATCTAAAATGCACTATACGAAAAACGTTAATCGACTACAATTTTTTTTATAGGTGAATGGTTAAATTTATAGCAGATGACAGTCAGCTACAGAAATTCTACAAACAAAAATTCTACTTATGTGTATGATTATTTACCACACATTTTGTGCGAGTTAGGGTTGTAGAGTAGCTATCGTGACTTGCAAAACTCTAAGAATTGATCCTTCCCGTAACGCTCGTACATATGATGTGCATTCTTATTAATGGGACTAAAGGAGAATAATTTGTCTAGATATACAACATTAGCACAAATTCCTTGTTCACTCCGCTAAATGATATGCAATCGGGTGCATCATGTATGTGCCAAGGATGACCTCGGGTAGAGCTCTAATGATGAAGTCATTATTATTATTATTATTTATTATTATTATTATTATTATATAGATATAGATATAGATAGAGATAGAGATAGAGATAGAGATGTAAGATCAAGTCAGTTATAATATTGGAGAAATAAAATGTGCAGAATTGTAGATAGGTTAAAACCTTAGGTACTCTAGAAGTATATAGATTGAGCCCAAAGGAATGTGGGGCGGCCCAAAGGAATGTGGCCCTATAGATGGGCTTTACTGTGAGGCCATATGATATGATAATCCAAATTATTCGCATTACAATTATTAATCCCAATTTTCTCTTAGAATAATTCTGTTAAATTTTTGTCAAAAAAAAATTCTGTTAAATTAAATGAGCTGCTATTTTATTTTCTAAAAAACTGAACCTTGTTAAAAAAGAGAAAGGAAAATGAAATGTTACAGTTGGAAAGTAGTTGATAGAAATTCTCAAAGCACAATAATTGTGACACAACAGAAAATCTACCATTTAAATGCTATGCAATTTAGGTGGAAATATAGTGTCCACAAAATTAGGTGAATGTTGTACTCTTCCTATCCAATAAAATGAAGTTTTTCATTGAATACATATATAAGATCATTTCCAAATTCCAACCATTCAATTTATTTTATTGGTGTCATATTTTAAAAATTAAGACTAAAATAATATCATGTGATGTATGAAATTTTTTATTTTTTTATTTGACAAGTTCATATATGAAACTTAAATTAACTCCTATTTTAGTAATTTATCTCACAACTGTATCTGTCTTTATTTGCGAATGAATAAAATCATTGAGAAACGTGTTTGACCAATTTGTTTTTAATCTCTTTATCAATAATATAGTATTTCATTCAAAAGCTAAAACGAAGACAATGAATTAACTTACAAAAGTTGTCCTAAAACCCCAATATTTCATTTCAGCTAATGAATGTGACAAGCTCATAGTAAACACATTTAATTCCTAATCAAGAAGACTTCATCTTCTTCATCCAAATCTCTCCAACTCAACCTCAACTTTCCACCAAACATGGAGTCCCCAAAACACCACATTGTAATGCTACCATTCATGGCTCACGGCCATCTCATCCCCTTCCTCTCCCTAGCCAAAAAAATCCACCAAAAAACAAACTTCACAATAACCATAGCAAACACATCTCTCAACATCAAATATCTCCGCTCCAATTCAGTTCAGTTCAGTTCAACCGACTCCCGAATCCACTTCTACGAGCTCCCATTCACCCCGGCCCCTGAATACAACCTCCCCCCGAACACCCAAAACTCTGAGAACTTACCCTTAGACCTCATTGGTGAATTCTTCGCCTCATCAACCTCCCTCGAAACCCCGTTTCACGACCTTCTCCTCGATATCACAGCTAAAGACGGTAAGCCCCCGCTATGCGTGATCTCAGACACGTTTTTCGGGTGGGCTAATGATGTCGCGAAGAGTGTAGGGAGTGTTAACCTGAGTTTTTCTACTGGAGGTGCATATGGGAGTATAGGGTATATGTCAATATGGTTGAACTTGCCTCACCGGAAAGTTGACACCGATGAGTTTTGGGTTCCCGGGTTTCCGGAGGAGTGTAGGTTTGAGAGGAATCAGTTGCATCGGTTTGTGAGGGATGCTGATGGGAATGATGTGTGGTCTAAGTTCATGCAGAAGCAGATAGGGCTTTCGTTGGAGTCTTTTGGGTTGGTGTGTAATACGGTTGAGGAAGTTGAGGGTTTGGGTTTGGATTTGTTAAGGAAGTTTGTTAAGATTCCTGTTTGGGGTGTTGGTCCTCTTCTTCCTGATGCTATGTTGAGGGATTCTTCTCAAAAAGCTCCACTTGTAAGTATTCTTGAACGTCTACATTGCTCGGAAACTCATCTTTAGTAGCGGTTTTAATGTTTCAAGTTTGTGTTAGTGTCCGTATCCGTATCTGTTTATATTTCGATTACTCGAAAGGGTAATTTTTTTTTTTCCTGAGAGTAGGGTAAATATTTTATTGAGACTATAGTTTGGAATCAGTTTCACAAATGCACTTGCTAAATTCATTCTGATCAATAATGGCCAGCAATCAAGTGGCAAATATGTGAATATGTGACATGGCAGCCAATCTATGTGCCACATGAGTGAAAATATAATTCTACCTGTGAAAATTGCATTGAAGAATTATGCTTGAATTGGCTGAAATGAAAATGGAAGTTTAGTTGCTTTATTAGGAGAAACTAAAATTTAGTGAACTTTGTGAAACTAGTTCCAAATTCCATTTATCATCACTGTAATTTACAAGTTATAAAGGCTATGCCTTAAAAAGAAAATCCTAAAAGATTATGATCATCCTTTTCGAATTCAGACCACATGACATGAGTGTAAAGTCTCTTTTCAGAAATTCGAGAAATTAACATTTATTTTCTAGAAAATTTCTAGAATACAACCGGTGTACTACATCATTCGTACACCGGATCAATAATTTAGCAACATGTCATAACTATTAGGACTTATTTTCTATTACAGGGCAACATAGCTCAACACACGGGTAAGCAACCAGAGATTTCAGCTGAAAAATGCTTGAATTGGCTTGACTTACAAAAGAGCTCTTCTGTTCTGTACATATCATTTGGTTCACAAAACAGCATTACTCCTTCTCAAATGATGGAACTAGCAACTGGTTTGGAGAAGAGTAGAAAGCCTTTCATTTGGGTTATACGACCACCTGTTGGTTTCGATCGAAAAGCCGAATTTCGACCAGAATGGTTACCGGACGGGTTCGAAGACCGAATCAATAGTACTAACCAAGGTATGCTTGTGAGAAACTGGGCACCCCAGTTGCAAATATTGTCACACAAATCAACAGGAGCATTTCTTACGCATTGTGGATGGAATTCAGTAATGGAAAGCTTGAGTCAAGGCGTGCCGATGATGGGATGGCCTCTGGCTGGGGAACAAGCGTATAATTCGAAAATGTTGGCAGAGGAAATGGGTGTGAGTGTTGAATTGGCAAGAGGGTTGGAGAGTAAAATTTCGTGGGAAGAGGTGAAAAATGTTGTGGAGATGGTGATGGATGAGAACGGGAAAGGAGCTGAAATGAGGAAAAAGGCCGTGGAGATTGGGAGGTTGATTAGAGAATCGGTAAAAGAGAATGGTTCGTCTAGTAAAGTATTGGATGAAATCGTAAGTATGCTCCTATCTAGAGTAAGATAAGTCCGGTCTATTACCTACATAACTCTCCGTTGTACTTTATACTACAAAAAAATCTTACTTATACTAGAGACTTCGAGGTAGAGGTAGAACGGACTTTAACTAAGAGAAAAACACATTTGGGAAATTTTTTACGGATTAATTAGATACAATCACCATAATAATTATAGGCTGAATTAACCCTTTTGTTAGTGTTGTTAGTAATGATGTATGAATCATGTGTTGGATTGGGTCGTGAATGTGCTTTGAAGAATAGAGGTGATAATTGACTTTAGAATCATATATTATGAGTATTAGCTTTCAATTCTTCCATTCATGAGGAGTAAGTTACCTGTCAATAAAAGATGGATACTAGCATTTTCCGGAAAAGTACTCTGCTTTTTAAGGTTTATTCCATTCATATGACATTGTCTAAGTTTATGTAGTACTAGGTTATTTATGTGGAAGAAAAGAAATAAATATATAATATATGTTACATAATGATGTTTTTAATCTTTTGGTAAATATCAAAATGCTTTTTAGGAAAGCTGAGAAAACAAAAAAAAAAACTACTTTCAGGAGCAACTATTATTTGTAACTTTTGACGAAAGTATATGTCACAATTCATATAACTCTAATTTTCAATATTCTAATAACTACAATTTCACTTTTTAATTTTTGGTTTTTATGGTTATGTAATGTAATTACCAAACACGTCTTAGTTTTTCTCTTTTGTTTTCCATAATACTTTTCTTCTACATCATTTTCTCCCGTAACAACTATTTGTTTTTGGAGCAAATTGGCCATTGAAGTCTTTGTAGTGATGTGAAGTATGACATAATCATGCACTTATATAGTGTAACACCAAACAACTTAAAGCCTCCACATTAATTGTCATTTACATTTCTTATCTTATACACACTCGCATAAAGAAGAATCCAACTACAATCAAACACCCTTGCTAAATCACATGGCTACGTAATAAAAAAAACGTTTCCTGCAGAAACATAAACTTTTTTGACGCTCTATCAATTTCATCAATTTATAACCAAACACATGTAAGAAGGAAAAGTTGATTAAACACAAAAAGTATCAATATTTTGTAAACATGACATAATCACGTATATAAGTGTTACTAGACAAATGAAAACTTGCAAATTCTTTGTCATCAATCTCTTATCTTATCGGCAATGTCACAGTCACATCAATTGTTTATCTTTTCTAAAATGCAAAATTTTCTAAGAAATGTAATTGTCAAGTTTTACGGGTCGAAGTGAAAATTGTTGTCGAGAAGGTGATGGATGAGAATGGGAAACGAGATAAATGAGACAAAAAGCTATCGAAATTGGAAAGTTGATTAGAGAATCGGTGAAAAGGTTCATCTGTGAATGCATTAGATAATATTATAAGAATCCTTCTATCAACTAGATTTAAATAGAAACATTGTTATACTGTCATTTAAAGCTATACTTGATTATTTTGTTTCAAAAGTTTAGGCAAGTGGTAACTCTAGTTTAGGGCCATGAAAAGTCTCAAAATTCGGAGGGACTTGCAAGAAGATTAAGAACATGCTTAATTCAAGTATTAACTGATAACTAATGCGGTATTTGTCGTTTGTTGTAGTTAGCTATTCTTCTTAGCTATATTCGATAAATTGTTCGTATTTATTTTATTTTTGTAACATAAAAGTTTAGCTAAGGGTATTATCTACCACTCGCAAGGTAAGAACATGTAAGAAAATTGAGAGATTGAACTTGCTAGTTTATATGTAAAAATACTTAACTTGAACATAGTTCATACTACTGTTTTTTTAAAAGAAGTTCGATGAGATTGGATTCAGAGTTACAAATCAAATCCCAAATAATAATAAAAAAACATCCATTTGTTACTCTTGTATTTGGTAAGAATCCTTTGTACTCTTGTAAAACATGGCATAATCATGTGTTTAAGGAACAGATTATTTGTCATTAATCTCTTGTCTTATAAGCATTGTATACTCACATAATTAATGACATGTTACATCAAACTATTACCAAAAAGAAACATCCAACTACAAGAAGTTATTTCCCAAGGCATGGTTATGTAAGAAAATTTTCTGACTAATTACTCTCAATTTCATAAAATCTTGAAGCAAACATATCTTAGATCTTACTGAAATTCAAATGGGTTCTAGCAATGAACACATAGTAATGTTACCATTCATGGCCATTGGCCATCTCATTCCTTTTCTAGCTTTAGCTAGAAAAATTCAAAGCAAATTTAACTTCAAAATCACCATTGTTAACACCCCTCTCAACATCAAGTACCTTCTTCACTCCACCATTGGTTCACTTGAGCCTAATCTCCACTTTGTAGAGCTCCCTCTCTCCATCCCGCCTGACTCGGGTCTCCCATCCAACGCGGAAAACTGTGAGAATTTACCATTAGATCTCATTGGGAAGTTCTGTGAAGCTACAACAAGTCTTGAGACCCCGTTTCGCAATCTTCTCAATGGTATTACAACTAAAGAAGGCAAGCCACCAGTTTGTGTAATATCCGATTTCTTTTTCGGGTGGGTGAACGGAGTAGCAAAGAGTGTTGGAAGTGTTAATCTTTGTTTCTCTACTTGTGGTGCTTATGGTAGCTTGGCTTATTTTTCTACGTGGGTGAATCTTCCTCATCGAAAAGTTGATTCGGATGAGTTTAAGATTCCGGGATTTCCTGATAGCTACCGTTTTCATATTAGTCAGTTGCATCAATTTATAAGAAATGCAGATGGTAGTGATGTATGGTCCAAGTTTATGCAGCCACAACTTTCACTTTCTTTGCAATCTCATGGAATGTTGTGTAATACAGTTGAGGAAGTCGAGCCTCTTGCACTAGATTTAATTCGGAAGTATATCAAGATTCCGATTTGGAGTGTTGGTCCTCTTCTTCCACCCGCGATGCTCGACAGTTCATCGAAAAAACCATCGAGTTTAAGCTCACAACGTGTCGGAAAGGAACAGGGGATTTCAACAGAGACATGCCTTAATTGGCTTGACTTGCAAGACACTTGTTCTGTTCTTTATATCTCGTTTGGTTCGCAGAATAGCATCAGTCCTGCACATATGATGGAGTTAGCTAAAGGGTTAGAGAAAAGCGGATGGCCTTTCATTTGGGTGATTAGGCCACCGGTTGGTTTCGATAGGAAAGCTGAGTTCAAAGCAGAATGGTTACCAAAAGGGTTCGAAGAGCGAGTTAGTAGTGCTAAACAAGGTTTGCTAGTGAGAAACTGGGCGCCCCAGTCGGAGATATTGTCACATAAATCAACCGGAGCATTTCTTAGCCATTGTGGTTGGAATTCAGTAATGGAAAGCTTGAGTCAAGGCGTGCCAATGATCGGGTGGTCGTTGGCGGGGGAACAAGCGTTTAATTCGAAAATGTTGGCGGAGGAAATGGGTGTAAGTGTGGAGTTGACAAGAGGGTTGGAGAGTAAAATTTCATGGGAAGAGGTGAAAAATGTTGTGGTGATGGTGATGGATGAGAATGGGAAAGGAGGAGAAATGAGGAAAAAAGCTATGGAAATTGGAAAGTTGATTAGAGAATCGGTGAAAGAGAAGGGTTCGTCTACTCGAGTGTTAGACGATCTTATAACAATGCTTTTATCAACAAGATTGTAAATGTTGAGAGGTGTGTGAGACAATGCTTGAGAGACTTGCTTTGTCCATTTTTATAGAGAAGGATATCATGCAACTAATTGAATAACAAACTTTTGCATTTTTTCTTTTAGTTATCATATACATTATATGATCGACAAGGAATGTATTTCGAATGACCAAATTATTGCCTACCTTTTTCCTAGTTTTTCTATTTCTTAACTTTATCTGGATTGTTTTCCCAGTCTTTTTATTCTCACGATTATAATGTTATTATGATATCTTATTAGAATTTTCACACTCCTCATTGATACGTCTCTTTTGGCAACTTTTGTCCCTTCGACCGGGTCTTTGCATAGAATATGTTCCAATTTATAGTTTGCTCTCTATTAGACACTGGTTGAAAGATAATTATCTCGCAATAAACTTACCTTCTAATGTAGTTGTGACTGAAATAAATCTATAAAAGACGCGATAAATTACCAAATTACATCTATAGTTAGCTTTATATTTTCACTTTTTGTGGTTGAATTTCAAAATTTCTATAAACGTTGTACTTTACTTTAAAAATGAATTCTTTAATGTTGATTAACCGATGAACATGTCAAATAGAAAATTCAAGTGCCAGAATACTTGTTATTTCTAGAAAAAACTATCGTTTTAGCATATACTATGAATCATATTAATCATATCACATGACATCAAATTATTAATCCGAACGGTATAATTAATGTGGCGTATTAAACCTATCTAAAAGTTCTCGAAATGAAGTGATGTTGATGAAAAAGAGGCTGGTTTCCTAGGCTGGACTTGCTTGGATGAAACCCCAGATAAATTGGGTCAGTACCTAATTGGGCTTTTATGATCCATATGAGAGATCAAAATCAGATTATAATGGGCCTTGACTTGAGGTTTGAATTGTTTTATATATACTTCCGAAATTGCATTTTGACTAAAAGTTTTCATAAATTCTTGTAGCTCGTTTAAAAATGTCATGTGAAACACAAATGATATGAATGATATTGCACTTTTAATGTAGATGGAGCCCCATAGGATAGGAGGCATCAGATGATGGCAAGAGTAGGTGGAATCTTTCAAACCTCTTGAGGCTTCTTTCGAACTTATTTTTTTTGTTCTCTTCAGGGGAAAAATTCTATAGTAGACCTGGTCTATCACATGGCAATGGATCAATCTAATAGTGTTTTAACATATTTGTAACTTTTCTATTAATTAAATTATGAGTTTACAAGTCCACTTATGTATGTTAAAACACTATTGGATGAGTTCATTAGCACATGATGGACATTGAGCATTGTAGAATTTCTTCTCTAAAAGGCGTGAAGCCTTCTTTGCAGAGTTCAAAGGAATTATTTCGGTTGTCCTTGGTTTTCTTTTCCTTCATATTGTTTTCGTTTTTTTTATAATAATATCAATTATGAAGCTTAGATCTTTCACGTTTGGTGTTAACCTAGCCGAGATTAATGGACTCCAACTTTCAATGGCCGTCTTTAAATTAAATTAAAAACAAGTAAACTTAGAAAATATGCTAATTTCTATACTCATAACAAAGTTAGACCAAACAGGCTCATGTTTCTCTTTTCACCCATATCATTTTGAGTTTTTTTTTTTTCCAAAGTAATTAAACATTGAACTCTCAAAAGGAAAAAAAATCATATATATGTGCAAGAAAGGGATAAAATAAACAAAAGTTTACTCCGCCCAAATAATCATTCTGTAGATGCATAAACATACTCGTAAACAAAACTTTTGTGTTTTAACATTTTACAAGTAGAGTGGAAGTAAAGAGTCATGAAGTTTTATTCTTTTACAAAAACGACATGTGCTTTATAAATTTTGCAAAATAAGAAATTAAACCATTTAACCCGTTATCACGGCACAATGCTACATCATTTAAAAAATTAATATTTATTGTCTCATATTAGCAAAGTCAAACAAATCAACACATCACGTCATCAAAAATTCAATATTAAGCTAATTCTTTTCTTTTTTTGCTAACTATGCAAACCGCAAGCATTTTATATACATAAAGAAAAAAGGATTACATTCCATTGTAAATATGTGAAACTATTTATACAATGATACCATATCTAATCTGTGTAAGTGTGTATATAGATATGTTTAATATTTTAGGATTACCTGTTATCACATAAAGCATCATCTATTTCTTAGGTTGCACTGTGTTTTTTATTCTTCTTTTTTTATATATTTCAACATATATATACTCAATATAAAAATTACCCTTGTATTGAACATTGATCCACTATACTTTGCATAACCTTTACCTGAGTAGCAAGGCATTTTATATAATGTGCTGTTTCCTCCAATAATCCACACATATCCATACTCTTTCCTCCGGGAACGAGCTTCCGAAGCGTATTAGCCTTAATCATCCCAGAACCAACCTTCTTCGTCTTCATCTTTTTCTTCTTTGGAACCGCCACTCTACTTCTCAAGAACCTGTGGACTCTTGCCCGGTTCCTCAATTTGAGGAGAAGAGCTCGACTCCAAGCCCTTCTCGATCCAACTGCATGAGCCATCGATGAATAAGCTGCAATCTTTATTACATGGCTTCTTTTGCGGGTTCCCTCAGTTGAATCAAACCGAACTAAACTGTTGACTTTTCTGTCTCTTCTTATCTTGGAAAGAGATACGAGAAATCTAGCTGTAAATCTTGTTTTAATAGTAGATTTTCTAAGAAGAACCATCTTGGGTTTTTGGTTTGAAATCATGGCTAGAAAGTGAGGGGGAAGAAAGAAAATTAGGGTTTGTAAAGATAAAATATATATCTATACACACATTCTATTATAGCACAAGCAATAAATCCAGATTGAATTCAGAAAACAATTGTGACTAAAATTTTAAAAGGAGTATCATGTATACCGTAAACCAACGTGGAAAAGCCGAGTTGTAGCTGATCGATTGGCCCCTAAGTGCTACAAATATAGAAAGATCGATAACACAAGTTGTATCGACGGAAAGATCGATCTGATTTGTGTCCAGTCTCGATCGAAAAAACCGGAAACTTTAACTATAACTAGGATGGGTGATAAGTGACTAGCGCAAGCAAGAGTGATATGAAATGGTAAGTAATCCTAGTACCAAACAAACTCTGACACAAAGATTTTCTTCTGACACAAAGAAAGAGAAGAAGAAGGACAAAAGGCAAAATTCAAGCCATAATAAGTGCTTCAACCAATCAGAAACTCCTAGTTTAGAGAGAGAAGGAGAAAGAGAGAGAAAGATTAATTTGTTGTAGAAAATGAGTAATGCAAATTAAGTTTTTATGGAAGTAGATATATGGAAGGAATATTTAGAGGGTAGGGGTAGGGATTGAATTTGGACGGCTATAGATTATTTTAGCCTTAAAAAGCCTTAATTATTTCGTTTAAGTTAATTAATACTCCAAATGTGTATATATTTGTTCTATTATTCATTAATATGTACTATTTTCTATTGGTCACGTAATTTTCTTTTTAATAAAAAGGACAAACTTTATAAATATAAAGTATAAATATTGTTTTACGATGTTGGATGAATAATTGAATAAATTAAATGCTAGTTGAGTGATTATAAAAATTGATAGATATATGTCTATGAGGATGGACTCGTCGGTAAACTAAGATGTGTCATCTTATTCTGATTATGAGGTGGATTTGTCGAGAAGAGTGATCTATTTGTCTTTTTCATGTAATATTTCATTTATTAATGGTGCAATTTGCATCTCCAATAAATAAATAAAAACAAGACACTCGACATCGTTTTTCTAGTCCGATGCATGATAAACGTTATTTTGGATGGGATGGAGCAACCAAATATAATTCCTAGCTAGTACTATGTAGTTAAAACAACTTATAATAATAGAGAACTTTATGATTTTTCCATATTTCTTAGCGCACAATTTTTATCAATCTACATTTGCAATTAAAATATTATATGTACATTAATAACCAATTTGCATTATTACGGCCACAAGCTCATGTCCAGGGGCGAAGCCAAGTGTAGGGGGGCAATTGTCCTCCTTTTTTTTTTCTTTTTTCTTAAAAATCAGCTTTCATTTCCCTATTTAATTATTTAAGTTTTTAAATTTTGAAAATTTATGTGTGTATTGACTCCCATGAAATTTAGTTTTTTCACCTATATCATTCTTTAATGAGCTTTTATAATTTTTGCCCCCCTTAATTTCGAAGTGTGACTTCGCCACTGCTTATATCCCTTACAAATTGGGGGAAACCGTTTTCTCTAAGAGCTACAAACTATAAGTTCTCTTAAACTATCTTTTAAATTGTTACCAAAATTATTTATCTATACCATTTTGGAGGAAAATAATTTTGTCATTGTCAAACGTTTTTAGCTAAAAAATATATTTCAACTCGATATAAGTGCCAACCTAGTTGAAATGAGGAGTCGATACCGGTAGAGCTTCACAACTCAAATCCGCTTACAATATAACAAAAAATAGAATTGGTATTTGACAAAAACATTGGTGTATCAAAGTTTTGTTGGGAGTTCATACTAAATATTATCATGAAAATAAAGGTAAGCTCAAATGTCTATTTCCAAAAGAGAGCGTGTAGTTCACGCTATTATCCATAGGGTAATAAAAAGTCTTATAAAATTATGCTTACCCTTTTGTTGCTTTACTTTTGGAAAAGATTTCTAATCACCACATCAATGGAGGAGCTTACAAGCTATCATATCCAACGGCCTTTAAATCATCCGTGAGTGACACGCGCCGCCAAAATAAGAAAACAAATGAGTTATTTGTTTAATAAATTAGGAAGGAATAGGGTTGGAGAAGTGGGTTGATGGACCCAACCACCACATGAAGGCACATGGGGATAGAGTTGTGAATGATGGAACAATTTTCCCTTTTCTAATCTTTTTGATTACTTAGCTTAATTGTCAATTTATGCTTTATGTTTTGTGTTAGGTTTCTTCCTTTTTCTCTCTTTTCATTCTAACTAAGTAGGAATCATATGCTCTAATCCTCATTTAATTAATCTTATCTTCTCATCTTATTTCTTTCATGTATGGCCCAATTCAATAGGACTAGCTAACTCATACAACTTGATATAGTTATTGTATAACTATATATATATATATGTTTCATTTTAGTAGTTGGTGTTACTAATACATATAGTTGATGAAGTTTTGTTGGGTAAATAAACCATTCAACTACTAATTTAAACTGATAATTAAAGCCAGAGGTGGTAAAAGTAACACAACTAATGATATATTAGAAATTCAATATGTAATTTTAGTATCAGTGTGTTGCTTCACTTTTTGAACGACATGAAATTGACATATAAATTGTTGGAGTAGATCAGAGTGATTGACACGTTCAGTCCAGAAATGACACGAATGTTTTAATTTATAGTTATATTTAAAACTCTACAATATCACTTTATAATTTTAAAATTCATCATTAATTAAATTATTGTCCATTTTCGACGTTATTAACAATCATTTTGATGATATCAATGAAAAAAGTGCTTAATTTGAGAAAATAGTGGAGATAGGCTGGAGTGGCGGGAGAGAGTTTATGTCGTCGATGCGACTTGAACTTTATAATTCTTTACTATGGTTCATGTTAGTCGACTTGCTGACTTTGAATCATTTTGGAACTAACACTTTGTTGTTGTTGTTGTATTACAAAATCTTATCTAAATGGACTACATAGTCGGAAGTTTGTTTTTCGAGCCTAGTCCAAAAGCTTAAAGAAGTAGGCTGGAAAAGATATCATATATGAGCTTATTGGGCCAATTAGTTGATTAGCATGCTTTAATGGCCATCTGAAGCTTTTAAAATACAGGCTCAACCCAACTTAACCCAACTATACAGCTCCAATTCAATTTAATGACAAGTTTTCTATCAGTGAAGCAAAAAAAAACATAAAAAAAGTCTCTTTTTTTTTTTTTTAGAGTAAATTCCAAAACAAAATCTAAAATAATGATTGTGATAGTTTTGGGACAAAAAGATAATTGAGGTTTTTCATTTTGGTAAAATAATATGTCACAGATTAACTGAGAGACATGGAAGAAGGCATGTAAATGAGTCGAGCCGTTCGTGAGAAGTTAGGTGTTGGTTCGGTAAAACTTTAGCTTGATTCATAAATGAGCCGCTCTTAAGCATTGATTTTGAGGCTTGATTTATAAACAAGCCGAGCTTGAGCAGATAAAAGCTCGCGAGCAAGCTCGATTATCGGGTCATGAATAAGTTCATGACTAACTCGATAAAAGCTTGTGAATTGGCTCGACTTTTAGTACTTTATATTTGAAATTAAGCTTTAGCTTATTAATATGCCTACCAAATAAACTTAAACTTAGTGGCCCTGGCCTTGGTCCGTTGGTCTTCCATCCAGCCCATTCAAAAATAGACGTACAAGTAGAGGTCTAATTTTTTTAGTGTCTCAATCTCATATGCTCATACATCTCATTCCTTCACATTATTCTTTGCCTCTTTGACTCTCTCTTACACTCACCCCATCTCAATCTCATTTCTTTCCATCTTCTTCAATGTTACTTTGCTGCTAATCGTGATTCGGTTCCGACATAAGTACTCCGGTCATCTTTCACCGTTATCTTCTTTCGTCGCCACGGCCAAATAAATGAGTCGTTTGTGACCTCAGGTCACGAGCATTTCACAAGCATTATAAGCGAGCAGCTCGTGAACAACAAGCTGCTAAAATAGCCAAGCTTGAACAATATTTTGAGCTCTCGAAACGAGGCTCTAGCTTGCTAAGTTTCCGCAAGTCGAGCTCAATCAAGCCAAAGCTCGGCTCATCTCAGCTCTTTTATGGTACTACATAGAAGAGAACATCAGAGTGGGGTAAACGAGTACACACTAAAATATTTTCCTATATTTGCAATAATACTGAAATTTTTTGTTTACATTCAAAGCTATTTTCTTTTCACTAACGTACAACTTATAACATTATACTTTTTTATTTTTTTAGGTGTATGTTATAGTGACTTTTTTTTTTATTTACTTTGTTTCCACTTTGTTTTATTTACCATTAGATCGGTTTTTACTCCATGATCTAATGGTGAATAAAAGAAAGTAATGGTTACTTTGTAAAAAACAAAGTAAACATAAAAATTTTCATTTTTTTTTAATGTTTGCAATATATATTTTAACTCAACATAGCATTTGATTTCTTATCGGGCTTTGCTATATATGATTAAATTTTGTAACACTATTACGGAAAGCCAATTAACAATATAGCTTTTGATTTCCTATTGGGCTTTGTCTTTATGCACAACACCATTAAAAGCATAAACTATTTATAGATAATACATCTTAAAAAATAAAACATTAGAACTAATAATTAATTTACTTCATTCATTTTATTGATATATACACATTTGAGTAGGAGAGTGTAAGAAAAAGTGTTTATAAATTCTTAACTACAATACATGTTTGATCACGCATTGTAACTATATTATTTACATAGTGCAATTGCAATTCAGTAAACAGATCAAAGCATAACAATCACATAATCATTAATCATTTGTCATAAATGATTAATTACCTAGACCCGAATCAAAACCAACGCCAGTAGCCGGCAACCACGTATTCCCTGCAATAAAATTCGCCACCGTAAATGTCTGAGCTGAGGCCGCCGTAAGAGAGTTGTGGTACCCTGGCCACTTAACCCGCCCCGAAGTTGACGAACCGGGACCAGAGTTCAGATATTCGGCATAATAAAGTGTATTAAGTGCAAAACTTCCAGACCAGGGATACCAACCAGCTGGATTAATTGAACCATCCAAGAAAGATTTCATAATTGCAACCCTAGAATACTTATGCCAAGGCCGGCCGAGATAAGTGGATCTGGAATTCCCGCCCGAGATTTTGCAATTTTGGATTGAGATTCCAGTGTTTTGATTCGGGTCGGTCCGACCTTGAGCTGTGATGTAGTTTGGACCGGATGCACGGGCAACAATGTTGCAATTTTGTATAACAGCGGCTGAGTTACCGAATATGAAATCAATTGTTCCAGATATATCGGAATCCCTATAAGTAAGAGTGTCAAAATATTGTCTTAAGTATATGAGATAAATTGTGTCTATAAACTGTGTTGTCGTATCAGAAATATACGTACCTGTAAAATTGGCGCTTAGAATGAGTGTAGAGGGAATCTTGATAGCCTTGGATAGAACATTGATAAATTACGGATTTATCTGCTCCAACTCTTAGGGCTACTGCTTGGTGTTTGTTGGGGCCAGCATTGTTAACAAAAGTTATGCCCTTTGCTATGAATCCATCTCCCATTGCAGCTGAAAAATAAACCAATTATGAAGTAAATAATTAGTTCACAACTTAGAACTTTATGGTCAATTGATCTGAAATATAACACATGTCATAATTGGTAAAATTCAATGTCAAAATTTAAAGTTAAAAGAGCATAGTGAAAACAAGGACAAAGTTGGGAGCCCATGAGTCTTATTTACCCTTTAGTTAACATATTAAAAAAAAAATAAGACAATTTTGCTGGCTTTGATAATGATATTGTAGGGCACAAAGGATTTTGATGGAATGAAGTTATTGGTCAGAATACGTACTATAGAGGACATCAAAATAACTCCAAATATTGGATAAGGTTTTTCAATATTTAAAAATTTAAACTCATAATTAAATTATAACTAACATAGTATATAGTTTGAATTCTATGAATAAGTATAACAACATAATAAAATTTAAAATCAAACTTCACTTATTCATAAGAAAAATAAATTAAAATAATAATTTAAAATAACAAATTTTAAAAAAACTAAAACGGTAACCAAAATTTTTCTTTTGTTGAGGAATAAATAAGTAAACTTAAAAGGCATTTTGTATTTATATTTTAGAAAAAGTGTACCATAGTAAAAGATATATTTTGTATTAATATTTCCGTTATTTATATTTATATTAATAACCCAGTATTATACAAAAATATAATTCAAGATTATATATATTTCTCTCTTACTATCATATTGCCATAATTTAAAGCATCCAGCTCAGACCCACTCACTTAAAATGGAATATTATATTTTCTTTGATAATTTTCATTCGTTCTTTTCTACATTCACTCTTGTTTTATTAGCAACTATTTCATTTTTTTAATAATCAGCAACTATTCTGTCAGTCTCTATTAAAAGCTGTGTTATAATTATCTGATTTGCTATCTATTACAAGACGTTTTATATTAAACAATCCCGTTTGATTAAAAAAAATCTCAAAATCACACTTAACTATGATAAAAGATGTAGCAATAGAAAATAATTATCATTAAGATATAATAAAAGGAAAAAACCATAGAGTATAAGTTTAGAATTTTAGGGAAAAATATTAAAAGTAAATTAGTCATTTTAATAGCACAATGGAGTACGACGTATTCTACTTTAGTTACAGAAATATAAAAGTAAAATAAGACTTAAATTAAACTGTAAGATAATATGGAAAGCCCCTGAAATTCATAATTAGTATTCTCAAGTTTGCGCACGTAATTCTTCTTATCATTTTGGAATTAATTTGGATTTTGTTTGATGTAAACGTAATAATTAATCTCATCTCCTACTTAACAACTATATATAATTGCCAATTTTCCATATATATGTCCACTATAAAAGTATTGAAAAGGAAATTAGCTGAAAATCATGATTAATTATATATATATATGGATTTATGTTGCTCTCAAAAATTAAAATGGGTTGTTTTCTTAATATTAATACTATATGTTAACTGGTAATTAGGAAGTGGCCTTAAACTTTATGCAGAAATTTCCATGCATGCTAAGATAAAGAAAGGACGTATACATCAGTCAAAATCTTAGCTGTTATTTTTTGAAATTAATAGTTGATATAACTTTTGATGGCAAATATAACTATTAGTTAATTGCATGCATTTTTTTTATAATGTTCTCTTTTTGCATAAAAGTTAATCCTAATTAATCATATAGTTATTTATGATTATCAAGTTCTAACTAAATGGCGCTTTTTTCCTTGAAATATACATATGTTCCATTAAAAAATGTATATATGAACTATTTAAAACTCAATACTGAAGTTATGAGAAAGATAAGTTTGGTTTGTCAATTCAGAGGAAATTAATGGAATTGTGATAGGATGATTAGTTATATGCTTAATAATTAATATAAATTTCAAATAGCATTATTATTAGCCACTGCTTTATTTTTGCTGACTAATTCAATTTTTGGATTGTGTTTGTACCTTCTTGTCTTGTACTTAAATAATATTCTCACACCATATAACACTTCAATTAATTTGTATTTTTTTGTTTCCTCTAATATCGCAATATACTAAAGTTCCAGTGTAGAAATTAAATTACTGAGTTACCAAAAAAAAAGAAATTAAATTACTGAACCAATATAACAGTAGTATTATTTGTCTAAAAGAGAATGACGACCTAAGCAAACTAAAATTCTAAAATGGTTAATTTTATCCTCCAATTTGATTTTAGAAGGTCAAATTTATCTCTTAATGAATTTTAAATATACATAACATTGTTCAATCAAATCAACATAAATTATACAATCTGATCATATAAAATAAAAGTTGCCAATATAGAATTTATTTAGTTCACTTATCAGCTATTCACTGACTTTATTTTTATTTCTCATCTGATCAAATACTCTAGTATCCAATTATATATTATAATTAAATCTGATTTTAGGTAAAAGTTACTGTAAAATCCAACTTTATGTCTAATTTAATTTTTTTATCCATTATATTTTATACATGCAAAGGGAAATTATATTGAGGTGACTAATGTTTTGAATCAATAATTGAGACTTTTTATGATCGAAGATGTCACGTATTCGAATCACATGAGACGTAAAGTAAGTAGTATTCTTACAGTAACTGTTAGGCAAAATTATATGAAAAAAAAAAGTTAAAAGAAAGAGGGAAATTTAGAAACTAACCAACAGTGGCTGACTGGTAAGTTGACCAACCATCCTCAGCATTTCTATTACCAATAATGACCGTTTTGTCCTTGCCATCACCCATTAACATTACGTTCTTCCTCTTGGTAGGAATATTAATATACTCATGGTAAGTCCCTGCTTTCACATAAATGACATCCCTACCCCCACCTCCTCCGCCATCCAATTCAGCCGCCGCCACCGTCCGGAGAGCCTCCGATACACTCATATGCGTACCACTCCCATCCTTCGCCACAACGGCATGAGCTTTTATCTCCGTCACCGGAGTTTCCAAAAGCTTCCGGTCCGACACGGAAACCCACCCGGGATAACCATTCTCCGACAAAAGTTTCCGGCCACCGTTGACTTTAGGCTTAGAATTACCATTTTGACCTTTCTTCATATAATGAGAAACATAAAGTGATAAGGAGTTACTTAAATGTTGACTTAAATTTCTTGCCATTGAAACCATTTCGCCTTTCTCCGAATTAAACGCACCGTTTTGGAGGCTTTCAATGCAAGTTTCTTGATTAGTTAAAGCAGCACTAAGCCATGTTTGGACATCGGATTTTGTGTAGGAATATTTTTTCTTTCGGTTCATAACGTTCGATAATTGATCCAAACTATCTTCCTGCAAGTCCAAACAATCCGCCATCGATTTGTGAGAAGCTTTTTCGATAGTGTTTGATAGGGTGACGAAATTCGTGGCATGGTTGAAGCTGAAATGGACAGAATGATCAAATAGATCTTTTGGGACGGAAATTGCCGACGGATTTGTGGTTTTTAGCGACAGAAGGAGGGATTCACATGCTGTTTTGTGAGGGATAGTATTGTCATTACAAACAGATGATGAAGATGAAGGAGAGGTAGGAAGTGTTCTTGTGAATTTTGAGAAATGAGATTGAACAGAATTACTGTTGTAACCTTGTGATATAGTGGCCAAGTAGAGGATTATGAATGGTATAAAGGGAAATAAAGGGTTTTTCATAGGGTTTGCATGGAAGAGAGTTGTCATTTTTTTTCAAATAATGTGGGAGAATGAAGAGATGCTGCTGTGATCATCAACTCCACACTTCCAACTTTATTTATAGGGTTTTTAATTAACTAAATTAAGATAAACAATTTATTTTAAAAGAAGGGTAAAAAGTGTAATTTTGTGCTCTGAAATGGGTTAAATATGTTGACTTTTGATGACTAATTTTGATAGGTCTTAAAAAAAAATTATGATATAATATAGGATATATTGATTTTTTATTTTATTTTTTTATGAAAGCTATGTATGTTGGTTGTAAAAAAAGGGAGTTAATTGCCTTGCTAACGAAGATTGGAGTGATTAAAAGTTTTAAATTGTATAAATTAGAGATTTTAAATTTGAATTTTTCTATGTAAAATAACACTTTAATTAGAGAAGATTGTCCTGAAAAATATTTGACCAATCTTAAACTAGATGATCATACAATTTACTTATCAAAAATAATGCAAACTATTTACATTTGATGATATTACATCTAAAGTCGTATATCACGTTATTCATATTTAATTTTAATAAAAAAAAGGTAAACTATATCTGAAGAGCTGAGGAGGTTAAATAATAAATATATATGAATTTAAGTGATAGATAGATGTTTTTTATGTTAAAGTGGTTACATGAAAATTTTAAAATGTACAAGCTAAAGCGGGAGAAATATTATGTTTTTGATATATAAAGAAACATTGCCAAACAAATGATTAAATTTTATTAAGTTACTGAATTTTTCTATGTTCACTTTGTTCATTATCACCATCGAATGAATGATATGAAAATTAATCCAACAATAAGAAAGACAAAGTAAAAAAAATAAATTAAATAACTATTAACTCCACCTTATGTTATATGTTTCAGAACAAATTTTATCAAAAAAATCACGCATGTTCATGTCATCTTGATATGATAGGAGAATAAAGCAATATTAATCCCTACGTGGAATATATTATACTATATTATATACGATTATATGCATATGATATAATGAATCATTTAGTGGTATTTTAAATGAACTGAATTATTATTGTTATTATTATAATTATTATTATAACTATTATTGTTATACTGCTGATGTTGAATTAAAGTCTATGATATCGAGTAGGTGAAACCTCTTTTAATGTCAATTTATCATAAATCTTATTACTTCATCAGTTTATAATTATAATGACATGAGTTTTGTTTTAAATAATCCAGAAAATAAAGTTATCCCATCATTATAAGTATATTTTATTTTCTTTTGGTAACAGTATATTTTATTTTCTAGATGTGTGTATAGTGCGTATGACTTTTCATTTAAGAAACTGAATTATTTTATATTAATCTAATATTTAGGATATCTTTATTTAATATATAATATTATATATTGAAACATTCTTTCTAATTTACTCTTTATCTTTTATTATTTCTTTCACAATTATTTGAAAAGATGTATATCCATTTTATTCATATATATATATATATATATATATATATATATATATATATATATATATATATATATATTGGTTCAGCTAATATCTAAGCACCTGATTGAAAGAATATGGTCATAAAAGTTTAAATGTATATTTTTTTTTTCAGCTTCAGAATTATATGATTTTGCATGCACGTATCATAACACATGTGTACCATACAAAGTTTGTATAAAGATATGAAGTATCAATCCACTATTTAATAATAATATTATGGTAATCGGCTTTCATGTTTTATTAGGTTAGTAGTAGCCAGTAATCATGTTATGGATAATGGAAACTTGAAAAGAAAAAATAAAGATTCATTTCATAATTAATTTGTCCATAACAGTTTACTATTTTAATTTTTTTTAGAAAGAACAGTTATTTTAAATAAAGAAAATTGTATAAAGTGACGTATTAATCACTTCAATTTGTTTAAAATAGCATATTCGCTACGTGTGTTCAAATCTTAGTAGTTTGGAATGTGTCGAACAATCGAACAGTTGGATATTAACTGCTTAGCACTCCTTAAGTTCATAAAGTTGAACAACCCTAAAGGGTTTAGTAGGCTTTTAAGGGAAGGGCTTTCTGGTAACACTCAGATTTGTATATGATGTCATCAACCATGATAAGGGCGATGGAAGATCGATCTAGGCTGATGGGCTTCCAATAAGCCCAAAGCATTTAACGCGCCCAAAGAAATTCCATGAAATAGGCCCAATAACATACTTGGCATGAAAGATATGCCAAGGGCTTCATACGCAATGCCATTGGCGGATCCAGCCTCAAAAGCACTCGGATGCAAGCTAAACCAAGACGGTGTTAAAAGATGAATGATACCAACTAGGGAAAATACATCAAGGTAGACTACAAAAATCATTCTTAAAGTGCCACTCATAGCAAGATGAGTCGAGCTATTTTAAATACCAATTTTTTCTCAAACGTATATTGACTTTAGCATCAAAGGCTCTATAATGATTCAGTCGTCAATCCTACAACAGAAGGAAGATATGTGGTTATCAACTAAATACACTATTTATTCATCTATAAATTTGAATTTCTAAGATTAAATGATATTTGTTCTTGGGGTTTCAAAACCCCTCCTTATAACTAAAAAGATTAAATGAAATTTCATATAATTATATCCTATATAATTGTTTTTTAATAATTCATCTGATTAGAAACCCTAAACAGCTTTTGAAATTGACGCTGAATAATTATTGTTTCATATATATCTTCTTCTTTACTCCTTTCGATTGGATTGTGTACAAATGAACTAAGCTAGGAAGTTGCTTTCACTACCGTTTGAACTTTGAAATAATAACCACAAACCATGCATGATAATGATTTATTAATTATATAATTAAATTTTAATTAGAAGATTAATATTAATATCATTTTATTATTAGGTATAAGTGTCATTATTCTAAGAAGACGATAATTTTCATGGGGAATAGAAGCACTACAACCGATTAGTAATATGAAAGAATTTTGATTAGAAAAGCTAACCACTCTTGTTTTAGGACAAGAACAAATAAGAAACATCCATTAGGGTCACTTTGTGGGGTTAATTTTGTCATATTACTCTTCAATTTGTCAACTTAATTAATTGTCTCTTATCTAAACTAATTAACAACTTAATAGAAATTCTGCAGATTATGCCATTCTAACCAATCCTAATTTTATCAGATTTATCAATATTACCAATTGCGTTTTCAATATTCCTTAATGGTGATTGTTGTATTTTGTATAATATAGCACTAGTTTTTACTTTAAGGGTCAAAAATTTATTGTTGAATTTGGATTCAAGCTGAAAAAAAAATCTCAAAGGAGATTAAAAAAAAAGTCTAAAATTATTTTCATAAAATCAACTCTCAATTGTTTGGTTAAACTGTTTACGGTTTTAGAATTTCGGGCGTTACTTAATATTGTTTACTGTTTTGGAATCTTATAGTATTGTACTGAAAAAATTAGCAATGATATACTTGTGATTATAGGCTCTAGGGTTTGGGTCTTGTCATGTGTGTGCATACCAATACAAGAACTAATAATGTTATCTCCATCCTACATGGTCTCATAGCTAGACTACTTTTTCTAATATCCAACTTTCCACGGTGGATTCCGTATTTGTGACCAGCACAATCACGTTTCAACATATGCTTCTTTACCGATGGTAAAATAATAACGTATGTTCCCTCTAAGTTAGCAAATACTCTCTCTCCATCCTCCTAATGATGGATACACAATTTACTAACAGATAGATCTATACATGATTTTTTGATGAGAGATGCTCTAATGAGCCTAACGGGTCCTTAGTTAATTGAAATTTGTGGATGCTATTCTTATCCTAAAAAATTATAGTTTTATGTTCCGATAAAATAAATGTTTATGTCTTCTCCATCCATATGTACTCTCTCTCTCTCTCAATCAATAATTTACTAACTTAATTATAAGAGAGCCTCTGTTCTTTTTTACTTCAATCAGTAAAATTCAATGTAATAAACTCAACAAAATTTATTAAACATTCAAGAGCTAGTTAATCTCTTTAATAATTAACATAAGTTTACATAGGGCCTTTGGCTTTGCCTAACCTTAATCTTTTGTAGGTTAACACCAATGGATCATGCATGGGGACTCTCTAGAAAAAGTTTTACCTAGCTAGTTATCCCCTTTAATAATTAACATAAGTTTAACATCCGAATCATTGACTACGACACATATTGACTTTATGAATATGTGGTACTAAGGGGCTTAATATTACTTTTGATGGTACGGACGTATAAAATATAATATATTCATAACTATGACTTAAGCATTAGTGCTAGACTTGAATAATCACTATCTAAAATGAAAAATTACATATGTGTTGAATTTACTTATAAATATAATAGAAATAGATACGGAGAGCGCACGTTCAGGTTTACCTAGTTAATTTGAAGAAGTAAATGAAACTCTTGACAAAATATTTGAAGTGTACCAAATAAACGTATTTTACCGTATGTTTTTAATCTTAACAATAATGTTGTCACGACTCAAAGCTTTGACTGCTTGATTTGAGACGCTCTAATATATATTCATGTCAATAAATCAGTTAAACTAAATGTTTAAACTGATAGTTAATGTCAAAAATTAGTGTTTATTATTATCTACTTACAAGCAGTCGATATTCATTCCAATGAGATATATGGCTATAGTAAGACCTTATTCTTTTTTACTTAAAGAAAAAATAAACTGAAATGAATGTGTTAAAATTAACTAAAATTTGTTAAATTTAAGCAAAAAAAAAACTAGTCATAATCTATTTGCCAAAAATCTCAGTTCTTCCCATACACTTTTTCACTTGTTTTTCTTCCACTAATTACGATATTTGACTTAATCATTTACTCATGATCACATCACTTAAACTAAATAAACCTGAATTTAGGTAAAAAAATATAAGTAATTAATGATGCAAACCAACAAGAAAAGGACAACAAGAACAACATTATCGTTGTATTATTATGTTATACGAAGGTTTAAAAATAAAATCGAAGTTTTTTGTTGCTATTGTAGACAAATTCCTATTCATTTTTATGGCCTAAATTACACATTTTATAGCTTTCCAAGCTAATTGCAATTGGCTAGACATCATTATCATTATTTCTCTTTAACTAATTTGTTTCTTTCTCAAATCATTATTATTTGATTATTCCATGCGTACAACTTAGTTTAATTTATGAACCTTTTTGAGTATTCTTTCAAAATTTTGTTCCATTAATAATTCAACCAAGTACTTGATTACAAACTCAATTTATTATATCCAAGTTAATTTGATGTATATAGGCTGATTATTTGGATTTTATAGATCGAGTCTTTAATCTTATATTTCACAGTAAATACATAAAACCGGCATTTATTTATTTATTATGACATTAGGTTTGTGTTTATTAAATTAGTTAAATGTGAACATTTTCAGTACAAAAAGAGTAACTTTGGAAAGCAGTGAAATAAATAACGAGTTTAATGTTCAAACTTTTAATGTTATTAGAGAAACAAAAGCAAATGATAAAATAAAAACTCCCAATCAATTAATGTGTAAAAATATCAAGAGTTTAATCCATCATGTTACTTAACGAGTTGAACTAAAATCTTGAGCCGATATATGGTTAAGGTCTAGCTATGATTTATATATTAATAGTCTCTGACACACTCATCACGTAAATGCTTCTTTTGCTTGAAGCATGCACATGTTAACCTACCATGTGTTTTTAATTCAACAAATATTGAGATTACCAAGAATCCAACTCAGAACATTTTGATAACAGATGCTCTAATACCATTACTTAACTCATTGAACTAAAAGCTCGAACTGATAGTTAAGACCCACTTATAATTTGTCTATTAATATTATCTGACACACCAAATTAATCACAAAGATCAACCATATATTTTTAAATTTCAATCTCAAAATCATTAATTTCAATATAGCAAATTACAAATTCATTTTATCAAAAATAAATCACAATTAATCATGAAAATGATATTTTATTTTGTTCTGATAAATTTGTAATGAGTAGATTCGAACTCTGAACTTCCCACTCGCGCATTAATAAAGTGTATCAATTAGACTAAAGCTAATCAATGAAAATCATATTTTATTTAACTATAATGTTAGCAAAAATGTTAAATCGAGGACTAAAATATATAATACTTATATTATTATGAGAAATTGATCGTAGAAGTTAAGTTTATTTTCTTTATGACTGAATACTACTAAATTAAACTGAACTGAATTGAACCGAACTGAACTGAAATGCATTTATTGAAGGAAAATTACAGAATTGAACTGAACTAAACCAAACTGAAAGCAATTACTGATAAAGCATAAAGAGTTAACATCGTCTAATTTAAGAGCTAAATTCATATTTTTCAATTATTTTACTGTTATACAAAAACACATCTCATTCCAAAGTTAATTCGAATTTATTTGATAAACTTACTAATCATGCTTTCTATTTTAGGTCATATTCAAACTTAATTACTTGCTTTTTGTTTCTGAATTTGTTTCGAGCCGTAGACCTTTTGCCTACCACAAAATAAATAAAAAAAAAATAATGTCAAAATTGCAAAAAAATATACCACAAGTTGATATATTTTTGTATATATGTTATGTATAATAGTTTGGTAACAGGTTACAATCGAAAAGGACCATATTAGTCGACTTTGAAGTCTCCCTTTTGCTGAAATCAAATTTTTACTTGTTCTAAGCTTTTGATTTTTATTATATTTTTTATAAATAATTCTTAGGTCTCCGATACCATTATACCTTTTTTAAGAAACAACGCTTTTAAGAAGAATCAATTAAGAAAATATAGCTAAAAAATGAGGTGGACAAACCTGTTATGTTCCAATGGATACATAACTAACAGTTTTACTTAAGCAATGTGTTACGAAGTTTGCTGAATGTTTTAAAAAGAGATTGAAGCATTATTGAGCTATTATAACGTAGAACACAGAAATTATATCATGTTAAGTAAGAAAGATGAGTGGGTGAGCCATGCCGATCTCTGAACCACCGATATTGAACCGTTACTCTTCTCAGATTGGCCGATTTGATCCATGAAAGAGCCTGACAGTAATTGCTTGTGCAAGGATAGGTTTGAACAAGCCTTTTAGGGAGGCACATAAAGTAAAAAGTCGAGGACACAAAATATAAGTTTAGAGACTCAATTTACCAAAATCAAAAGGATCATATACACGCCGGATACTTTACTTAGAAATACTCATATTCCTTTTTTTTTTAATCACTGTCTTATTTTTGTTAACGTATCAAGTGTGCAATTTTATAAAAGAAAAAAAAAATCAAATGTGGAAGGAAAATTCCCCATGATTCTATGGTCACACATATGAAGACAAATCCCATCATTTTCATGCTATTGTTTAAAATATTACCTTTCATTTTACTAATCTATATTACTATAACTTTGCATATTTAAGACAAAGGAGGAAATTAGATTAAATTAAATTGTTATTATTAGGCCATGGGTTAATGTAACACGAGAAGTGTCTAAATGGTAATCTGGATTTATATGTAATTACATATTACTGGTTTGGCTGGATTTATATGTACTTTAATGAGAAAAGATTGGAATATGGTAATATTGCTAAATAGGGAATAAGTTCAAAGAAATTAAGAAATATGCATTTTATATAATTAAATATGATATCATTTGTCTCATAATTATGAGTCTAAATTTCGAAGAAAATAAATAATAATTTATATTAATAAATGTTTCTACATCATCGAAACATCATTTATTTGTAACCGGGGAAAACAAAAAAGAAATCAAATTTTAAATCATTTCGGTCTTGTTCTCTATAGTTTATGAGTAATTGATTTTAGTTCAGTAATTTGTCTTCAGTAAATGCACTCGGTTCAGTTCAATTCAATTCATTAGTATTCAGTTCAGTTCAATTCAATTCAATTTAGTCATAAAGTATAGAGTCTTACTGAATCAAAAATATGAAATATTTTGTTGTTATGTAGTGTTTAATTATTTATTTTAACTTAAATAAATCGTAAAATTATTAAAAAGAATAAAAAATTGATTCACCAAGTATGGGAGAAGATAAGGGAGTGATATGATCAAGGGAAATAAAACTGAAGCCATATGGAATCATCTCGTCGTGAAGGACCTTTTTTTATGGGGGTTACTATTTCCAGCCATCAATTACTAAAATTGACGTAGTAAAAGACCGATTTACCCTTTTTTTTTTAAAATTCGAAAAAAAAAACATCGACTGACATGGTTCACGCCCCGCCACACGGCGGAAACCGTGTGAGACCCTGAAAAAAAAAAAAAAAAAAGCCTAACCCTAATCCTAACCCTAACCCTTATCCTAACCCTAACCCTTACCCTAACCCTAATCCTAACCCTTTAACATTAAAATTAAATCAAATTAGATTAAACAACATAAATAACATATAAACATACATTAACATTGAATATTATATGACGAAATTGAAATCAAATTAGCAAATTAATTAAACAGTACCCCGAACGTGAAACTAGGAATTACACAGAAAATACAGTTAATGTCAGTGTAATAGTCGACTTCTCTTAAATAATCATCATGAAGGATCTTCCATGGAACATTAGATATGTTTCTCGTCATATCATTGTACTGACCAAAATTATTTACGAATGCACTATGCCTTCGAATGACATCAACATATATGAAATTATGTTCCCAAGTTTCCACAAGCGAGAATGGATTAGTACGAAATACCTCGTAAGAGGGATTTGATTATGAGGGATTTGATTCTGACCATTTGAAGAATATTACTGTGTTGAACATTTATCTAAAAATATTACCCCGCTGATTATCCTCAATTTGAGTAGATATGTGTGTAAAGTTTGAACTTTAGTAGCTTTATTTCATGTCAAAGAACAGTTATCTGACTTGATATTGACAAATTTCTCAGAAATATCGTAAAATAAATAAATTCAACAACATAAAATTCAACAACATAAAATTCCATAAAATTCCACAACATAATATTCCATAAAATTCCACAACATAAAATTTCATAACTACTTAATATTCAGTAATAACAAATATTCATAGAATCAACCAGACAAACGCCACTGTCTTACAACCGCTTCCAAATCCGCTATTAATGCTTGTCTACGTGGATCCGGCTCCGGCACAGCTGAAATCGCCCGATCAGCTATTCGCCCCATCTGATCCACCCACTAATAAACAAGTCGTTCAAAACAATTAGTTAGTATGATAATATGTAAAGAATTTAATATATTAATATGTAAAAAAATATAAAGACTTACATATGCAGTGTTATCACGGGTGATAACAGTCGGCATGTCAAGACTGGCACGCGACAGTATAGGGTGCGAATGAGATGTATACCAATCTATGTAATCGTCGGTACAAGCTCCAGGCTCCACTATCGTCGTCTTTCTTAGACTCCTCGGGTCAATGGCACTGTGGTTCCTCCTCCAATGATCATCAACTTGTACAAGATTCATATGTATCTTGTAACCCACCGATTTCCACGGTCTACAGGCCCGATTAGGCCTAAGGATATCACGAGGGACCGGCTGTACGTAGCCTATCTGACGAACTGCTCGGTCTGGCATGTATGGCTCACATATATCCCGGTACCGAATCCACCCAGCATACTGCACTCGGAGGCTCTGAGAAACCGACACATGCCCGTATGGTGTCCAACATACCTAAACGTTTTATATAAGTCAATAAATTAAATCTGAAAAAATAAAAATAAAAGTAGACAAAAAATATGTACCTCAAACGACGAAAGTCGATCCAAATGCACTCGTAGAGTCTCTAATCTGTCAAGCCTCTGTGATAACACCGGAACCCATCTGCTCGCCAGTGCCCCACTAGGATGCACAATATCCGAGGCCCGACCAGGACGCAAGGTCGGAAAGTACTCGTATATCCATGCCTGCAACAATGTCAGACAACCAGCAATAGTTCGAGTATCTCCTCTGCTAGCTATCCCCAATTGCCGGTAAAGGTATGCTAAAGTGGCAGATGCCCACGAGTACCCGCTTACTCCATCAGCGCCCTCCTGATCATCTCGAATCAACTCCTCTAATAGTGTACCCTTGACCCTATCTCCACTCTTGTCCACAACCAACGTGGACCCTATAGCAAGCCACATCCATGCTCTAGCTCGTAACGTGCTAGGCAACCTCTCATCGTCAACCATCGCTCTCAACTTGGCGTTCTTCACGCCTCCACCCTGATAAAAACCATCCAAATCTCTCCTCCCACAGTCGAAGAATAACTGAAGTAAATCCTGCACCCTATCACTATCTGGAGCAGCACTAACCAACTCACCATCCACCGGAATGCGCAAAATCTGATACACATCGAACAATGTGATAGTCATCTCTCCGAATGGCATATGAAACGAATTCGTGTCCGGCTGCCATCGATCAACAAATGCAGATATCAACGGCTGGTCAATGTGATCAAAAGAAATAAATGGAAGGTGTGATAGGCCTGTCCTCAGCAACATTTGGCTCATCTGACATTTATAAAAATAAAATAAATATAAATAATAACAATTAAATTTAAATAATTTCTGAAAATTAATTAATTAAAAATACTAACATCAGGTGGAGCTTTTGCGAAAGAGACTTTCAAATAGTCACAAATCGACTTTCTTGTCCCAGTAGACAAAAGTCCCCGTCTCTCCGGCTGAACTGTCCACAATCTAGAAGCAACGTGTCCCAAAAAACTGGGAATAACAGTCCCGTCTACTGGGCCGCCCTCTACTGGACTAGTCACCAACCAACTCTCATCATCTGAAGCTCTAACCTTTCTCGAACCGACTGAAAAATATAAAAAAATATTAAAAAATAATAATATAATAATATAAAAAATATATTTAGTTAAAGTGTATATAATATTACCTGACTGAGCAACAAATCTACCAGTCACGCTCCTCCTAGCGTCATGTACAGTAGCATGGACTGGATCCGGGTCAATGTGATCTGTATCAGGCCCCATCTCACTCGCACCAACACCGAGATCCCTCCCTGACCTAGCCGGTCTCCGCCTACTCTGGCTAGAACCCTCCACTACACTACCATGCCTCGCACCAGTACCGACCTCCCTCTCCGGCCTAACTGGTCTCCGACTACCCTGACCAGAACCCTCCCCAATACCATATGCCCTACTACGAAAATCCATACCACGGGCAGAACCCTCCGCAGCACCAAAACCTACAGCGCTGTCAGATGCCAGAGTGAATCGTCTCTGGGAGAAATCAACGTCCTCGTACTGGCGATCCGGTGACATCACATACTCATCGGATGAACCATCATGATCAATCTCGAGCTCGTCGGACTCTGTATCTGATGCATCTGAACCAACCCCAGATACGCCCATATCAAACGGTGGATCTCTATACATATCAAACTGGGTCTGCTGGGATGGGTGCAACTCTGGCATCTGACGGCCAGTCTGTCTAACAGGTAATGTCTGGCGTGAATCAAAGTCTATATGACGCCTCTTCGTATGTCGTGCAGTAGACATTTCCTGAACTATATCCGACATCGGGATCTCTATTCTGCTAGTCGGTTCGGAAAAATGCAACTGTCTAGCTAAATTCACGGATTTGCCTCCTACGGTCGGTCTAGGTTCACGAATCTAAATAAATTTAATTAATAATTCAGTTAAGTTAATGTCGTCAAGATTATACACCTCTAAACTATATATTAATATTTAATCCAAATTATTCCGTTTTAAAAAAAATTTAAAAAAAATATAAAAAAAAACTTCAAAAAAAACCCTGATTCATGGATTTTGAGCCCCACCGTGAGGTGGGGCTCAAGATTTTCACGCCCCGCCGCACGGCGGGGCGGAGGGTTTCCACGCCCCGCCGCACGGCGGGGCGGAGGGTTTTTGTGAAAACCATCCGCCCCACCAAACGGTGGGGCGTATATGTTTTACGCCCCACCGTTTGGTGGGGCGGATGGTTTTCACGCCCCACCTCACGGTGGGGCTGGAAAACCATCCGCCCCGCCGTGCGGCGGGGCGTGGAAACCCTTGTTTCCGCCGGATTTTGGTGTAAAATCCGGCTACATGGCCGGATTTTACACCAAAACTATATTAAATTCAATCAAAAACTAGTTTACCTCCGGCGCTTTTTCCCGATTTTGTCGTTTTTCTTTGTTTCGTCTTCCCGACATGATTTGAGCTCCGTAAATGTACTCGCCGGAAAATGTTTTCTGCCGGAATCGTTGGTGGTCGCCGGAATATATGGTGCTGCGCCGGAGACTCTTGCTCGCCGGATAATGTGTTATGGTTGGGTTAAACAAACTTTGGGTGGATGATGGTTTGGTTTAGTTTGGGTTTGAGAAATATGGGTAGGGGTATTATAGACTTTTACTATGTCAAGTATAGTAAATCCATGGCTGGAAATAGCCTATCATTTTTTTATCCACATGGCGACATCACAATAGTCGTATCACTCAAGATTTCACTTTGAACGTGTGGCTAAATCTAGCATTGAGACGCGTGTCAAGTACGTGAAATAGAGCTATAGGTTATTTCCATAACCATCACAAAAGTCAGCTCAATCACATATCGATACACTTCTTGGGCAAACTTGTAAAATCTCAATAAAAAGCAAGAATTAACCTCCGAAAAGAATACTTCACTTTTCTTTTCATATATCAATGCTGCCTTTTCTAGAATCTACATGTAACTTCAACGTCAGAGTGAGCTCACCGAAGACTGGTCTGCCTCATTTAGATCTCAGTTTGCTTTTTTTTTTGCAAGGCCACCCAAGTCATCTACCGAAGCTCCACAAATCATCAGGAAGTAATTGCTCGCACTTCGCCGTCGATACCACATAACAAGTGGTTTTCGGTTCTTATTTCTCTACCATATTGGGATTAGAGTGATATATGAAAAAATAACCAAATGTTCGTTAGTCCTCAATATATTTTTGCTATAGACATTATTTGTGTAAGCTATAGAAATTAAGAAAAATAATCTAATGAAACTAAAATAGAAAATAATAATTGATTGAGAGATCGGACTTACTTTAAAAAATGGATTTTTAAAAGAGTATAAAATAATTAACAAATTACTATTGTAATAAGTTCTAAAAAGTTTAGCAACAAAGATTAGTAAGAAAAGCAACTAACTAACTACTTAATTAAGCTATAGGGATGAACATTGCACCAACCATACTAATTAACGATCTAATCAATAATTGTATAACTATAGTCTATCATTTTTATTATAAATAATAAATTCATTAATTTTCACATATTTAAACATCATGCGATTTGAAAGATTAGTGACCCTTGAGTTTACAGTTTCAAACTAGTTAATTTACACTTGCTGAATAATTTGAAAATAGTTAGGCCATTAGCTAATGTAATATTGTTAAGCCAACTAATTGATATACTCCCACTAACAACTAATTAATTATCTTATAAATTAATATTAAGCCAAATTGCTCATAGTTATTAATGTTATATATTAAATATTGTTCACAGGCATAAACTATATGCAATTCCATTAATGTGGGACAACTAGGTTAAGGTGAGACTAAAGACATATTTGATACCATTTTATGTATTTATTTAATGTTGAACATAGCTATTTTTATACATATCATAAAACTTTAATGGATTCACTTAAATAATGATAGAAGATAAAATATATTTATTATATATGTATGTATCTTTGACTCAAGTTGATAATTATAACACGAAGCACACGACTTTTGATTTACGTTCATTGTACAAATGATAACAAATCTCTCAAATTGGGTTCATTAAACTTGAATTACAACTCTTGAGGAGAGGTCGACGTCGGTGGACCTTCGATGCTAAAGTTAGTACACTTATTTGGAGAATAGCAAATGAGTATGACAATAAGAATAAGAAAAAATGAATATCTCATAGTATGATATTGTTGCATGTTTATAGTAGGTAGGAAGCGAATAGCCATAATGTCGTACTATTCCCTTAATGTCCATATTTTATGGGTAAGGAAAGAACAGTTAACATGGTCGCTACGGTCACATGGCACGCTTCCTTACTGACATACTTATCCTCAAGTAGCCCCTTCTTTTTGTGGCGTATCTTCTTATAAGGCGGATACCCTTCCCTACTCATGGGACAAATCACCTTTTTTTGGGTCGCTCCTCCAATAGTCAGTCTTGTGAGACATTCGAGGGTTCGGCCCCTTAATTTCGTCGAATCAAACCTAAAGCAAATTTGGCTATTATTATTTATCTTTACAATGAAACTCATTCATTCCAATGGCAAGAATTGGAGTGCCACACATTCATGGTCGTTATAGTAAAGATTATATGCAATACATTTTGAATCAAGAGAAAAGTAATATATTCGTCAATATAATTATTACTCCCTCCGTTCCATAATATAAGGCTTTTTTGTCATTTAGAGTAAGAATAAGAATGTCACTGCAAATACTAATTTACCCCTAATGAATATGCTGAAAATATTTCCATCATTCTCTCTAATAATATATTATTCCTTAAATGAAAAGGGTATTGATGAAAATTCCTCAAATAATTATTCCTTTTATGGCCAAAAGGCCTTATATTTTGGAAAAAATAGAAAAACCAAAAGGCCTTATATTATGGAACGTAGGGAGTATTATTAATGAGAAAAATTAAACATGTAACAACGTGTCACTTGCATGAATATTACATGTCTTCCATGCTTGTCACCAAAATTACTTACTAAAATTATGGACACATAGTGATCAGCAGTGATCTAATTAATAATGTTCCACGGCATTGATTCTAGCAGTATAAATGGTTAGATTCAATCGTAGTGACCTTATTAACAAATAAATATACATTACTTTGGTGATTTTCTTTTTCTTCTTTTTTCTTAAAATGAGCCAATGTAAATGTTATTTAGCAACCATTGTTACTTTTTATCCTGTTTTTTTAATAGTGATATTTATACTTCTGTCTAATTGCAATAATGGTAATATCAATTTGAAATCAGACTCAGATAGATCGCCAACTTTATCTTTATTTCAATAAAATCAATGAACTTTGCCATTTACTTCATTAGACAAGAAAAAATACTAAAACAATTAGGTATTATCACCACCATTTGTTGTCCTGGGATTACATATTTAAAACAAAACCACGGCAACCTTTGTTTTCTCTTCTCATTTTCCCCTTCTAACAGAAATGTATACAAATAATAACTCCATCTTATTTACTAACGATTGTAACAAGTGATTCTCTTTAAATGGAGCTTAGAATTTCAAAAAACAAAAACCTCAATATGACAATACGCATTTGTAAGACATTATAAGCCAACGAATGTTTATGTAAATTCACACAAACAAAAAGGGGCTTTTTATTATACAAACCAATTTCCCCCCCTCTATTTTCTTCATTAGACCAAATTATATAAAGAATATTTGATGTTTTACAATCCGTGACTGGCTTCCTCTTCTCAGGAAGCTCCCTGCAGTACTACCATCACCCGTTCGTAGACTACTCGTTACAAAATTTATAACAAAGAAAGAATATTTGCTACCCTCGACCAAAAAATATCATTACAACTACTAACCACCCCAAATGGTTTCCAATTTCATCCATTTGAAAATGGTCAGACCACATGCATTTACCCAGAAGCCTTTCAATTCCTCAAAAACACTAAAAAGGACCTAATTCCATGGAACCGGTCGCTACTACCCTGAGGTAGCAAAAGCATATAGAATGGTGACTCAAACAACAGGAGACCCCGAAAAATGGGGGGGAACGGCAAGACAAACACAACGACAAAGGCTTTCTTCTGACATAGAAGAAGCAGCCAGCATCATCAAATATAAACCCCTCCATACCAAGGTAGAGAGTTTCAGCAAGTTCTGTAATCCGACAATCTGCTGTGTATGCAATGAGAACAAATATGATCCTGAAACTCTCCAGGGCTACTGACCTCCATGACGGTTGAAGCAGCAAAATGCTTCAGAAAAAATGGCTAAAGACTCTCAATCTCCTTAAACATGACAGCAATGCAAACATAAGCCAAACTATACCGGAGGCTTTAGTTATGAGACAACAGCTGCTGATGCTCTTTCAACTCTTTCCTTTTCAATCTCCACTCTCCTCAGTTCAGCATGTTGGGCAACCCCATTTGCAAGTGCTTGGTGATGGAAGTCGAGTGTCTGAGTGAGATTCTGAAATCTCACTGGATCCGATGCTTGCAGAACTGAATTGAAAGTAGGAAGTTACAATGACTAAGTAATACAAACCAAATGGTTGGATGTAAGATCTAAAATGTGTATGGAATGAAGATCCATTACCTTTTATAGTGTCCACAAAGAAAATGAAAGGGTCCACTTCATCGATTGGTGATTGCAACTCTTCATCATCACTGTAGTCATCATCTGAGTCCTCATCATCCTCATCATGCGGACGAAAAGACTTCGCCTGTAATATCCACATCAACAGCAACAAACAAAATAACCATGGATATCAAAAGAACTTTGATTCAATGAGATCCCTAAGAATTGCCACCTCCACTTATCACACTGTTCCTAGACTTCAACTATCGGCCTAAAATCAGATAAGATTTAAATCAACACAGCTTTTCGCAGCTTGTTGAGTTATAACAAGCATGTGATTATAGGTTTATAGCAATTGTTGATAGAAGAAATGTTTACACCATAAGCAATTTATTACGATCTTTTAAGATAAACAAAATGACACAAGTAAAGCAAATCACCAATTTCTCAATTACTCCAGGGCCACAAGAGATCAGTGTACTGAAGGCGAATTGCATTGATTTCACTTCTGTAAAATGTTCTACATGCAGCATAGAAAATGATACAAGAAGTTATTCATGGTTCCTTGTGACGGTTCATGTTAGGCCGACTCCAAATCATTTCGGGACTAAGGCTTTGTTGTTGTTGTCCTTATTGTTGTATATGTAACATTTCGATGTTTTATCCATCACAAACATTTTAATATATTATCTATCTCATACATTTATTAATGCTTAACCTAACGAATTCAAGAATCAAAAGTCAACTTCCATGATAATCCACCCTCGCAACTAGAGAATATTGTCCAGAAGCAAGTTACAGGAAACAGGACCACAGAGAAGGGGTAATACAAGCAAGGGCACTGAAAAATGAGGTGTGCTAACATGCTGCTATGAACTAAAATATTCAGTCAGAAAAATGGAAGAGTTAGAAGTACACACCTGCGCAGCTAATTTCTGCAGCCTAATGCTGTCAGCCTCATCCCCGTCCTCAGCATCGACTCCCATCTCCCTGTCAGACCCATCAGCATCATCTTCATCATCATCAGTCTGGAACCCATCCATATCATCATCGTCTTCAGCTTCAGCTTCTTCTGCCTTCGCAGCTTCTGTATCCACAAATGAAATAACCACAAATAAATTAATACAGAAGAAACAGAAAAAGGGAGGCAAAGAGAAAAGGAAAGAACAGGGAAGTGGGAGAGAAACCTGCAACTTGATCTTTGTAAGCAATCAAAAGGTCAAGTGTGGCCCTGAAAACCCGATCCAGAGCCTCTCCCGGTAATTGATTTGCAGGAAGTGCAAGCAGTGATGTCAACCCCAAGCAACAAACCTTCTTGTCATGCTCCCTGAGAATTTTTTTCAGATGATGCATCAAATAAATGAAAGAAAATCAACATTACAATAATCACCAGATTCTGAACACAAAGAATAGAGAGAAGCACATGATATTGTACCTTTTAAAATTGACCCGTACACCACTCTTTTTCACTTGTTGCAACATTTGGAACCAAAGGTTAAAGATTTCAGTAGCAACACCAAGCTTTTGAAGTATACTCAATGTCAATGAAGCATTATAGTAGAGAGCATCAGCTATCTGCAAAACATATATACCGCATATCATTAGAAGAACCACTGATTCAATCTCGAATGTGTATTACATGGCACTTATGCCCAAAATTTTGACCATGTTGCCATCCAATAAGAACAGAGATAGATTATTCTGCTTCAAGCCTTCAACAAACTTCGAAGACTATTTACATTTAAAGACAAAAAAATTGCAAATGCAGAATGAAAATGAACTCTTGAAGGGGAACATGATAGCCAACATATATCCTTACCACTTGCATGAGAAGGCATTTCAAGTATGCTTTTTCTGCTCGATTCAAGCGCTCAACAGTGACTCTAAGATATGGCTCTACCCACTGATCTACCTGGCCCCTGCAGTTCTGGAAAACCACTTCAATCAGCTTTGGTGCAGGCTCAATATCATTGTCCTCCAAATTTCTATCTGCCATTATCTGCAAAGAGAAGGAAAAGCATAGACCATATCAGCCGCAGGGAAGAACAAACATGTGAAAGAAATCTCATTAAAGCCACTAAATACAGCCAAGACAAGACTGCATCAACAAGACAGATGGCTGCAAATGATGAAGCCAGTACTCACAGATGAAATCATCTTCCAAAGGCTTTGTTGGTAATCTGGATCCTTACAAGCAAGAAAATGGGCAGTTCCCCTTGATATATAGTTATCCAAAGGAACCAGAATATCTGCATGAAATAAGAACATCATGAGCACAACAGACAAATGGTTCTTCGAAGAAAACAGTGTACATTGTAGGGATTACCAGTAAAAACCAGCAGAAGAAAAACAGATTTTGTTATCAAGGGGTGAAAAATATCAATTACAAGCAGGAGAAATCAGCAGTTTGAACAGAAAAAAGAAATATATAGGACCTAATACATACTTGTAAAAAAATCAATAGCCCAATCTGCCAGTGCTTCCATCATTAGAGGCCAAAGACTCCACATTTCAAGAGATATTGTTGGAGAGAAAAAGGTCATGTATGAGACAATTTCCAGTACTTCTTCAAACACCTCTGCACAGGGACAAATCCAGGAAATAACCATATTATTTGACTATCTGAATGACTAACCAAACCACAACTAATATCAAGTACATCAAAGATCACAAAGCCTAAACTAATGTAGCCTTCGATAAATAAGCAAAATGTAGCTGCATCAAGAGCAAAACACGACCAAACTATCTTGTAAGCGGAGCAAATACCCACCTTGACCATCAGTTGTCAACATTCTACGCATTATAGGAAGCATAGTTGGCTCAATCTGGACAAAAAGGTGTGGAAGCCTGCTAACTGATTCAAGAATTGTGCTTATAGCACGTAGACATCCAACTGCTGCTAAAGCACCAGGATCGTCAACTTCATCATCAGCTTCAGCAGTATTCATACACCTCCAAAATGCAGCAGCCTGGAAGTAACGGAACAATAAAACCTGGGAAGAAAAAAAGAACTCCAGTACAAATTTCCACAAGATGAATACACAATACCAAATTCTGGCATAGTCCAAGAGCATAGGGTGCCATCTCTTCACCAAATTTGTCCACTATAGTCTCTAAAGTAAATACCAGGTCCTCATTCTCAACCTCGTTCATTAATTTGAAGAACTCTGGACAAAGGAAAGGAAAAGAAAAATAAAAATTTGATATATATTTAACAAACTATAAAGTTTTCTCTGGTTCACGAGTTCTTTAGAACTGAATGATATATGGTGAAAAGCATATAATGCAGTGACATTAATCAGACAAGACAATCACAAGCTTTCTGACATACCATCTAGTAGTTGAGGTAGAATAGGACGGATTTCATTTAAATCTGCATGATCGATAAACCAATTAGAGAAAATAAAATAATCAGAGTCAGTATCCAACATCAAGAAATCCCTGCTATATACCTTTGCAAGCTTCAACAAAGCTTCTTAGCGCAAAAACTGAATCAACACGAACAGGAAGTTCCGGATCACGCAATCCAGAAACAACACTATGCAAGGCTTTACGAAAATTGTTCTGATCCGAGAAGTTAATGTGGGCATATTGTCCTGCAACCCACGCCGCCTGATATCCACAAGAAATAAGATCAATAAGTCAATACACTAATTGTGAGTATATTTGTACTCCTACAGAAAATCATAGAAGGGACAACTTGCACATGTAACCTTCAGAAATCAATACCAGAGAAAAATAAGCGGATATATAACTAAAAATAAATCTGTTGACACAGACCAGTGGTAAAAGAAGGAAAACTATATACAGGGGTAACATACCTTTGCTCGAAGATGACCTGCAGGACTGCTAAATTCAGGGAAGACATGTTGCACTAGCATGCGCTCCAATTCAGATTTGTAGGGTTCAGTTTGCTTCAATTTATCACAAAGTGCTCCAATAGCAAGCAGGGCACCATCTTTCTGGCGATAGGGTTTACGATCTGCTGGTGTTTCATCGTATCTGCATCCATGGAAAAGCAGAACCGCACCTCTTAAGCATGATTTACATTGAAGTTCCTTTCTTATATCCCAAGTCAGAAAGTTACCTTTTGAAAACTTCTACAATGAACTGAATAAATTTTTGAAGATTCTCTTTGCCACGTTTCCTAACCAATTCACTAACAAAATCCATCGAAGCAGTCCTTGGACTATACAAATCCTCAATGATATCTGCAGAAAGGTAAAATTATGCAAAATATTAACTTAGCAAATTCTATGTCATTCTAGTAAACAATCCAGACTTTGAAGCTTACCATAACCCTTCCTAACATATTCATGAGGATCTTCATCCCATAGCCTTTGATCATTTTCACCAAAACACATAAGAGGGAAAACTATCTCAAAAAGAAGAACATCAAGCCGTGGTTGCAAGAGATTGTACATGCTATTCTTTGAGATACTGCATTAAAATGAAAATTAATATTAACAAAATACCTACAGAAACAAAGAGCAGTAAAGCTGCCTAGAAGATTAATTTTCTTCATAAGTGCAATGAGAGTTGGAGTTCAGATCATATAAATATGACAAACGAAGAACCTATTCATGGTTTCTGAAGCCTACACTCAAATTCTCATCGAAAACTAAAAATTCAACGGTGCCAAGAAAAATTAAGATCTCAAATGCCGGAAAAATAAGATTCGAGCAACATTTCTGATCTGAAATGCCCAAATGTCCCAATCTCTAAGACATGACAACCAAATGATTTACTTACTTTCGCAACAAACTAATCAGAAAATGTTACTCAATAATGATTTATACATGTCCAATGCAAAATAAAAAGATATGAGATGATTGGGCAACATGAGGAGAAGTAACAAGAACACAATATGTAAATAATTCCAACCTGTTGCTCAAGTACTGAAGAATTAGGTTGGTGACTCTGTCCGGTAAATATTCACCAATTCGTACCAAATTCAACAAATTTAAGTGGCACTCCAAGATTTTTCCAGCATAACTCTTCTGAAACATTTGGGCAAAAGCTCTATTCTCTTGGTTTTGAAGTTTCAAATCCCCAAACCTGTATGTTAGGAAATGGTGTCAAAAACAAGCCATCATATATCCTTTAATTGGCTTAAACTAAATTTAAGCTGAAAAGCACCTAGTGAATAGCCTGTTTAAAATATGAACTGTCCATTTCTTCACTTTCCACCAACCCCACGACTTTCTGAGCTCAGGATCAGCAGGTTGCCCCTCCGTAGGCACAGGCCTCTCCAAAACATTCAAGAAAAGAACCATCCATGCATTGAATATATTAGGATCAAATAGCTGCTTTGGAATCTCCAACTGAATTTAAATAAAAAAAACTAGTCATTAAGTTTATAAAAGAAATATGACACCAAAAGTTTACAACTCCAAATAAGCTGCATAAAAATGCACTGTAAACTTTCCAGCAAATGACATATGTTCCAAAATCATTTAACAATTCTGCTATGAGAGATCAAACTTACATAAATAGACGACCAAAAAATTTTACAAATAAGCTTGATCAAATCTGATATTTCTAATGACGGATTTGCAATCTGGACAAGCCGGTTGAAAATGCTTAGAAGATGTGGGAAAGTCTCGTCAACAATGTGATAAACAGGCGTCCGCTCGTCATCTGATTTGAATCTAAAATGATAAAAAATGAACATAAGAGGTCGAAATACAAACACATAGTTTAATCTCTAAAATGATGAAAATTGACAACATATAAGGCTTCATTGATTAAAATAAATGAATTGAGCGTAATTTCACATAATAAGGCAATGTCGGCCCTTGCAACCACATTCCCACATAACATATTCAGTAAATGGATATATCAAACAAACAGGGATCTGTTGGGCTTAGTCTTCCACCCAATCAGCTAATAGTTAGATTCCTCAGTTACAATACACCCAGATAACAGTTGAGTAGGTCCAACCAGTACAAGGCAAGAACAAATTCAAGATTGGAAATGGAAAACAAACTAGAAAAAAAATTAAAAACTAAGGCACCAATGACAAAGAAAAGTAACATCTCTCACTATGTTACATGGGCAGTTCTCTTTACTAGCAGTTCCACATTTCCGTGTCTGTTTAGTTTTAAGTCTATTTTATGAAGGCTATGTTCTAGAAATAATGTTTCATGTATCGCTTCCCGCGTCCGTGTAACATAGCTCTAGAGCTACTTTCACTATTAGTCTCCTCCAGAGACTGCATGAGAAAAAAATGTCAAATAAGGCTTCCTTTAGAATCCAGTCCCAAATCCTAATCCCTCTACTGACGGATTGGCTGGGGTTTCATTAGTACTTTATGAGAAACACATAGCAACTCTTCTACATTGCATACAATCCATGTCCATGCCAAAAGAATCAAACAATATGCATTTATTTTTCTTTTCCTAGAAGCAGCAGTAGCAAGGGCCGCTATCTAGAAAGACATGATCATTATGACTGCCACTATCCTCAGAGTGAAGAAATAAAAGTAACATCTTAGCATATCCTTACTCGTATTTTCTAGAAAGAACCCGCAGCACAAACAAAGCCCCATAAACTTGCTGATCTTGTAAATTATGTTTGATCCACTCCAGGAGACGTGGCCACTGCTCCGGGTAATCAGCATGTATAATTGTCTTCAGGCACTCACCTAACTGCACCCTGTAGATGATGCCATCCAACATCATAGCACACAAAAAGAACGTTATAACCTCAAAAGACATTTTAGAAGCATAAACACTAGATTAGACTAAATTCAATGGAACAGTAGAAATCATAGTTATAAATGGTGAATGGCGCACTCGGCGCTAGGGGGTCCGACCTGGAGCAACGAAACATGGGGCGCGCCATAGGGACACAGGGCGCACACACCAAAAATAAATTAAAAACTGATTTCTCAATATTCTTCTACTTTTTCTCCAATTTTTTCTCTTTTAGTAAGTTGTAGTAGTTGTAGTTACCTTCTATATCTTCCTTCCCTTTTTTTCCTCCACTTTTTTCTCTCTTGCCTTTTCATATTACAAATCTTCTTATGTACGATATAATCTCTTTTAAAAAGGATTTTATTCCTACTGTAAAACTAATTAAAAAAAAAGTCAAAATCCTATGTCCCTGTGACGCGCCATTGTGCGCCTTCACATCTGAGCTACAGCACTCAATGGCACGCCCAAAGCGTGTCAACCTCAAAAGACGTTTACAAACATAATCTAGTACATAAAAATGAAAATCCAGCTCAAAGTAGAATACAGAGTAAAGAAAACTAAATTCATCAACAAAGTTCGACTAATTACTAAATTCAATGGAACAGTAGCAATCCACGAACCATTACCTCAACAAGGGTGGAACCTGCACAAGAAACACAAGAATATGATCCCTAACAACATCTTTATCACTCGCCAATATCTTCGACTGCTCATCTACACATCAAAACAACACAAATCAAATCCCGCACAATACACATTAACGTCTATCGTCTAACCTACTCAAGAAACGACAACAATACCAGGGTCATGAGGCTGCCAATTCTTGGCAATGAAGTTCTTGAAATGAATACTAGCAACCTGTCGTACCGCCATATTACAATTATTATCCACGATGATCTGCAGCACTCTCACCAGATGCTGCGGCGTGAACTGACACTGCAAAAACATCAATCAGTAAAAACGACAGTAGAATTGTCAACTAAAATCCAATCAGGAATCGATAAAGAAGGGTAAAACGGTAAAATAAGTGACCTGATTGAGATTTTGCTCGGCGGCTTTGAGTTCATCGGGATTAGGACTGAGAGCAGCTTGGAAAGTGAGTGCAAGGGAAGGGAGATCCATTTTTTGAAGTGATAAGTAGGATTTGAAGTGAAAATTGAGGAATCGAGGGTGAAAATGGAGGTGCTAAACCCTAGATGGAAGCTCAAACTTGGAGAAGAATGGCGACTACTAGGGTTTAGAGGGGAGAAATCACGAGGTGGAAGACGATGGGGGGAGGGAGAGAGTGGAGGTTGCGGAGAGAGACAGGTAAGACAGGAGAGACTATTTAAATCATTAGGGTTTACGGTTGTTTAACTACTAGTAATATTTAACAAATACTAGAGTCAGTACGCCCTTTCAATCCGGTTATTTAAAAATTTTGACGGATATCAAAGGACGTTTTGGTTTTTATGCAAAAAGTTAACGGTTTAATCTGATTTTCTGATTATTTTATTTTTATTCGAGTATTCGGTCTGGTTTTATAATCTCTATCACATTTGCTCAGTTGCAAATTTATAGACATGTATTTATAAAAGTCAACAGTACTTTTCAGTTCGGTTAAAAGTACAAGTCAATTGTTCAATACGATTTTGAACTTTTTTTGTGTATTCAGTTCGGTTTAAGAATCTCAGAGATTCACGCTCATCTCTAGTTTAAACCATACATAATCCTCTAAACTTGTCCATTTTGGTCACTTTACCTCTCAAACTTAAGGAACGACATATTTCTCCCTCAACTATCCTCAAAGTGTATTTATTCGCCTCTTGTTTTAAGTATAATACAAACAATTTCGACTAGATGTTATGTAGGCACTAAAATATTGACTTAGCATGAGAATAAACGCATGTAAAGTTGATTGTAAGTCGTTTGTTTAACTCCTTGAGGGTATTTTAGTCTTTTCTTGTTAAATGATGACACGGTTTTGTAGCTTTCAGTCAAATGTCACGTGTCGTATGTGAAGTAAATATGCGGACTTGTGCTTTTACTGGGTCAAAAATTGTTACCACTACACTTAAAATATGGATTGATAAATACACTTTTAAATAATTGAAAGTGTATAAATAGATCATCTTTTAAGTTTGAAAGATAAAATGATTAAAATAGTCAAGTTTAGAACATTGTTTATAGTTAAGGAATTTTTAACAAATACATTATCGTGGGGCCTGACTCGGTTGAGATTTTAGCAAAAGTGGGTGAGTTGACTCGGGATTTGGGGTGTTTGGGTATAAGGATGTGAAAGTTATTAAATGGTGTAAAGGTGATTATCTTTATCAATGATAAGGAAAGGTTAATTGAAAGGATGATGAGATTTATTTTTTTGACAGCAAAAGGATGATGAGATGAGATACTAAAATTGAGCTCCTAGGATTTATATTTTGGTAATAATGCATAAGATTTTGGATCATGTTTTATTGAATTAAAATAACAAGTTGTAAATGTTTGATTTAAATAAAATTGCATTATTTCAATAATAGTTAGAATTATGAGTTCATAGTTTAAAAGAAATAAAAATTCTCACTTCTTTATATATAAATTTAAAATTAGAAGAATGATGAATTACAGCTAATTCAATCAGTCTTATCTTTGTTGGTATTATGATCGCTAAATTCCAAAACTTGATATAAATTATCCTGTTTTTAGTCATTATTAATTAATATTATGCGTTTTTAAGTTCATCAACGGTCGATTTTTTTCAACCTATAAATGGAAACATTTTCCAAAATACTTTCCATTTTCTGAACCAAATAATAACATGTAATCTCAAAATAAAATAAAAAATTAAGAAAAACCTTTTGTAATAGATAAAGTTTATGTAGAGTTTTAAAGTAAAGCATAATATTTGTAAAAATAAAATTGAGTACTTACAAGTATAATTTTACTAGAAAAATCTTTTGAACTATATTTTCTAAAAAAATTTACATTTGTCAATCTTAACATTTGAACTTAGAACCTTCCACTTTCTTTTCGAGCGTAATAAGTTAATAACTCATTGAATCATTTGGCGGGTAAAAATACTCATGAACTAATAAAATCTACAAAAATGAACTGAAATTATATCAGAGTCATCTTATTAATCTAAGCTTTATATTTATAGCTAAAGTTTTCCGTCATTAAAGGATTAATCATAACAACATTAAAGTTATCAACCATAAAAGAATCATAACAAAATTAAAGAAATGAAAAACAAGTATGTTTATTAATACAAGAAAAAAAAAAAAAAAAAAAAAAAGAGATAAACGACGGGCCGTTTTAATGGCAACTCATTTTGGTCGTTAAGATTGCGATTTTGTGGGCTTCAAAGAGGATATAAAATGACGTTGTCCTCCAGGCTGGCTAAGGACAGGGAAGATGCTTTTGTGGCACTCTTTTAGGCACTTCCTACGCCATTTTTGGACCCACCAACTTTGATGAAATTAATAATAAGAAACTATATACTATCATCTCATTTACTATGTTGTAACCTGGGAGAGGTACATTTGGGCTTTTGGTCCTAGTTGATATTACTCCAAATCCATCTACTATTAATCCATGCTACAAATAAGTTTTAAGTACTAAGTTTACCACGTGTTGTAACTATATGTTTGAAGTCAATTAATGTTGATTTTATTAGAAAGGGATTGTAGTCATTGTGTTTGAGATGGCAAAGTGGAGGTAGTGAAGTATAATTAGTTAGGAGGAGCACTAATTACGTGGTTTAAGTGATTAAAAGGTTGAATTTGCTCCCAATTTGATGTCGGTTTAGTTATGTTCCTTCTCCTAGATGTTAAACTAGCAATTTTTTGAAAATCGAAAAGAACATTGTATCGGTGTTGCAAGTGGTTCAAGGTTTAATTCGTTCGATAAATTGATCCTGAAAAGTTTTATCGAATAACGTCATAAGTAATATTTTAGTTGCACATGTGGGGCGAGACCTTAAACAATGACAAATAAACTACATTAGAATCATTCGAGGAAGATTAGAACTACTACTATTTGTGAAAAGTAAACTATGGATGTCTGCATGTCGTTCATCACACTCGTGATGCCCAGAGACAAAAGACCCACGAAGTTAACTATCCAATATGCAACACAATTACCTTACTAGTAAACACTATACTGAAAACACCACAGTCCACGAGACGTTGTGCGTCTTTTTCGGAGCCAGACCGATAATACCTCTCAACTTTGCCTTGATTGCGATAATCACAGATGCCTCACATGCCTTGCATATCCCTTATTGCAAATCTCTGAGTATGTAGTTGCCTTCACTGCAACCAATGCATTTTAACCATGGGGATGTGTATGACTTCCTATACAAGACTCCATTTTTATAGCATAGTGTGTTGCTTGACGAATTAACTTTCTCGCTACCACTTTATCTCGTGGCAATGTTCCCGCATCTATGTCTTGGCGGATTGGGAGTCACCAATCTTCTTCATCCACCAGCTCTTTCGTGAACATAATTTATGATATGGAGAAAGCGGGTGCTAAATGGATTTCTAAATCGCAAGCAACTTTATTGGCGGCGACTTTTGCTAGTTCATATGCTTTAGTCATCCGTTTGAGCAATTTTGTCACCACATGGATTAATTTGGACGAAATAAACCACAAGTATTGATAACTTGGTGAACTAAAATTCTCTCTCAATATTTTGGAAACCTGCAAAACAAAGTCGGCGATGTGGTTGTTGGGTAACTCCCGATGCTCTATTCAGTAGAAGAAAAGTAATGAGTATTGTTTGTGAATATATATATATATATATATATATATATATATATATATATATATATTCTTTGGCTTATTGTCCCTTGTAGACATTTATAGAATAAGAGTTTGTCCCTTAATAGGACTATTATTCTCCTTCCTAATTTGTAGATATGTTTTCATATAAGGAAGTAAAATCACACTTGAACTCCCCCAATCTTGAGATTCATAATCCCCAGTCACTTATCGTTTATTGGACGATGATATTAACTAGGACTAACTTACCATGAATTATCCGCACCTTCTATGGCGAATGGCAAGTGACATATAATGGGCCATACCCGAATCAGACTTCCTTCTTAGTCATCATCTTCAACCTTTTCAAATCTAAACTTACCTCCTTTGTTTTCCACAAAAAAAAGAAAAAGTTAATCTTAATCTTAGATCTACATATTGAGTTCACAGAAGAAGATAAGGTTGAAATGATTGCAATTCCCTGCTTAACAGCGTTATCTACCTACTTTAGCTATGGTTTATTGCGACGTTGTGTTTCCTATTGTTGTTAATCATTTTTTATTCCAGGGTTATGCATTTGTATGTTGTAAGTGGTGTTAACTAATACCATTTTATTTGCAATGGTTTTATATTTGCAGGTTATTTTGTATATTCTTGACATTTTGGAGAAATTTTTAATTTCATTATTTCATCTGGGATTTACTCTTCGTATGATTTTGTCTCTATCATGTGTGACTGTTTAAACTGAACTGTTTCTTTAGATGGTCTTATTGCACCAAAAAATGTAAATTTGTTTTGGAATATCAGTGTATAGTTTTGGAATATCTTTGAACAGTTTTGGAATATCGTTCATAAGTTTTGGAATATTCCAAAAGTCATTACCAAATATTCCAAAATGAAAAAATCGTTTAGTTTTGGAATATCAGTGTATATTTTTAGAATATCTTTAAACAGTTTTGAAATATTCCAACCAAATATTTCAAAATGAAAAAAATCGTGTTTATTTGACCACAATGATCTCAAAATGACCAGCTAATTAATACGAGTCCAACGGTATAAAATTTTTTGAAAACCGAGTTCGGGATCATCGGGAAAATGTATTTTAAAGAAAAGAAATAAAAAACTTTTCTCTCTCATGTGATGACATCATCAGTCCCCATTCCCTCACCATACACGTGTATGCCCTTCAAATTATGCCATCTTTTTTCATTTAATTACACAATTGCTACCATTGTCACACCATAAAATTTTGTCACACCAAAATTAATTTGTCACACCTGATCACCTCTCGAAAAATCATTGTATTTAGAACATGATTCTCTAATTGTACGTTTCATTAAATTGCTATGTTTTACCACTTAATAGTCCAAAATTCCCCCTTCAAAATAATAATAATAAAAAATAGTCCAAAATTCCGAAACAAAACCCGACCTGTTATACTATTTTACCACTTCAAAAATCATAATTTTATATCTTTTTCTCATTATATTTTTATCTTTATCTTTGAATTAAAACAATGAAAAATACTACCTTCCAAGTTTATTGTTATTATTATTATTATATATTATTATATTCCGTAAATCCAATTCAATTTTCTTTTCCAAAACAACATGGTTTAAAAATTAAATTAGGTGTAGGTTATGGTCACTTTGTTTTTCCCTTACTTTGTCTACATTTTGTCTTTTTCACCATTAGATTAGCTTTTAACCCATGATCCAATGGTTGACAAAACAAAGTAATGGTTATTTTGTGAAAAACAAAGTGACCATAGAATATCCCATTAAATTATGATAAAAATAAAAACGAAAAATCTTTAAAAATTATCAACCAAAAAATAAGTGTCTTAATACTTGAGTCATATTATTTAGCTCCTTAATATTAATTTTGAAAAGAAATTTTAAAATGCTTATAACATACCACGTCATCCATATACCAAACAAATAATTTAATAACACGTCATATACATTAATATTTAAAATTTATAATTTAATGTCTAGAATTTATCTGTTAGAGTCTAAATTTTTTATACAAAAATCTAAATTTCTATAAGTAATTATCTAAAATTAAAATTTTAATTTATTACCATCATTAAAATTTTATAATTTTATTAAGTGATGTAAAACAATTTATATACTCGAAGTATCACATCATCCATATATGATTACAAACAAAAAGAAGACAAAAACACAGCCATGCGCGATCTCTCTCTCTCTTTCTCCATAAGCTAATACGGCGGGAAACTGATAATTTTGGGCAAAATCACTCCCTCCAAATCAGATCCCAAACCCCCTTTTCCTCCCATCTATAAACCCTAATTTCCCCCAATTCAAACCCTAATTCCCCAAATTTCAAATCCTGATCGATCGTCAGACCCTAAAATACGAGGGAGGAGCAAAAGAAGCTTCCTCAATTTCTTTTGCTCTCTCCATCCTAACCCTCATGGCAGCCCTAATTCATACTCCCCGCAAAGACCATCACATCTTCCAACGCCCGCCGCTCGGCCGGGAGTACGACGATGAGGAAGAAGAACAAGACATTAACCCCGATAATACCCCCATTGCCCCACTCCGCTACGCCTCCCTTGAGCGTGTGTATTCTGCTGCGTCGTTTTCTGGGTCTTCTAATGTCATGTCGAAGAAGGTTAAGGCGCGGAAGCTCATCGATAGGAATCATAATCAGAATCAGAATGAGAGTATTCATGTGTATAGTCGGAGACCTAAGAGGAACCGGCATTGTCCTCCCTTGCCTTCGTTTTTTGAGTCGTTGGTTGCTCGTGCGGGTAATGTGGTTGTGAAGACGGAAATTTGTGAGGTTGAGGACGCGGTGGATGGGGGTTTTACGAGGAAGGAGAAAAGGAGGAGGATTGGGAATAGTGAGTTGGTGAATTTGGGGGTTGATGATGCTAGTGTGTTGGAATGTCTTGATCGGCCTCGATTGAGGGATTGTCGGAATAATAATGTGAGTGGTAGTAATGGGATTTTGAGGAAAAAGAAAAAGCCTCGGTCTTTGGAGAATGGTGACAAGCTTTTGTTGCTGAATTCTACTGCTAAAAGATGGGTCAGGTTGGTTTTTTACTGTTTTTGTCTGTCCGGGAATCGATTAATTAGGGTGAATTGTAGGAGTATTTGGGATCACGGTGACCAAAATGATTGCAAGTTAGCTGCTTTTACATTGTAAAGCTGCCCCGTCTTCCCCATCCCGGAATTATTGGTTTTTATAAGCTGCATTTTAGTTAATGAGACAATGTACTATAAAACCTCTATATAGTAATACACTTGGGGCCAGACTATTGAGGTTATTCCTATATGGAGGTCTTACTGTAGTATGATTTTATGAAATTTAGAGGATCTAATTGAGGATGAAGAAGCCAAGTGTTCGTTTGGGTCTAGTTAAGCTATATTTTTCCTTAGTTGTCTATATGTGTCTGGAATTGGCATCATTTACGTTAGTTTATCGAGCCAGAGAGTGTGTGCTGGGTTTCATTTTGTTCCAGTATTATGCTTCATGAAAATATTGTTTTGAAGGGCGCTGTTTTTACTTGAATAGGTTGCATTTGGAAGATGTTGATCCCAAAAGATTCATTGGGTTACAATGCAAGGCAAGTTTATGTTTCACATTGTTTTCTTATTCATAAATCTAATGCTTGCTGAAGTGTTTAAATGAACAATGATCTGGTTTTTTGCAGGTTTATTGGCCATTGGATGCTGATTGGTATTCTGGACGTGTTGTCGGTTACTGTGCAGAGTCTAAACAACATCATGTGTGGTTCTGATGCCTTATTTATCTGAGTATATTTTTTAAGATGATGAAATATTTTGGAGCATTAACTTATGGAGGTTTCTTCTGATTGGAATGGATTTGATGCAGGTTGAATATGAAGATGGAGATAAAGAGGATGTGATGCTTTCAAATGAGAAACTAAGATTTTTTATTTCTAAGAAGGAGATGGAACAATTGAACTTGGCCCTCAGTGTAAAAGATACGGACGGTGATAGCTGTGAGTACGATGAGCTAGTCGCATTGGCTGCCGTCTTGGATGACTGCGAAGATCTTGAACCTGGGGATATTATATGGGCAAAACTTACTGGTCTGCACTAAAATTACTGCTTTTATTATTTATTCATTAAATTGAATTTTCTTTCCAGTTCTTAGTTTACGGATCCTGCATATAGCATCTGTAGCCTCTACTCTACATCACTGTATCTGAATTGTTTTTTTTTTTTATGCTGTCTTATCTGCATTCTCATAATATTAATTGATACTTGGGCATGCTTAATGTCTACAAAAGTGCCGGATCTGTTTTCGAGTCCCATGATAAACAAAATTTGGATTTGAACGCTTGGGATCCATGAAATGAAACTACAATTTTCTGTCTGTAACATTTCGATGGCAAGTTAAGCATGAAAGCTTGTAGCTCCCTATGATTATTAGTCGGTGTAGGTGCAGTTGGAGTTGTTACTTATTAACATATAGATGGAAGTGGAAGAATAGAAACATAGCCATCAAGGAAGCACTTATTTTCTTTCATTGTTTGCATGAGGTTAACAGTTGCAGAGGCCATAGTTATAGTAGGTGCGACTTAGATTCAAAGGCACTAGGCTCCATGTTGGAGGCGCGCTTAGGTGCAATTTTACTAGCCAGTCAATATTTTTTAGGCTTCCAAGTTAGAAAGTGGTTGTTTCAATCTCAATCCCTTCCTATCTAAATCATTTTATGGTTGATGAAAGTGTTTACTATACTAGAATTGAAAAAATAAATCACCAATACCTCTAATTCAAGTGCTAGGCATGGGCCAAAGTAGAAGACTGAATTACCATCTTCTAGTGGTTGAGAAAGAGTTCCTACTATTTATTAGAGATGGGAAGAAAGAAGAAGCTAAGCTGGCTTTCTATACAGTAACTTGAATATGAATTTGATGTTGGAGATGATGGTAGTGGTGGTGATGACGTTGAAGAGTGATGAATATGGACTACGAAGACTTCAGTCTTGATGAAAATTAGTTCTTAGACTATTAATTTAGAATTTGGTTGAACTTTAGTCTTTAGATTTAGAATCTATTATTATGAATTATGATTATGGAAGAGATAATAGTTAATTTAGTTTGGAATTTGTTTCAAGCAACAACGTACTACGAGTAAGATTATAAATAATCAGATAAGATTTAGTATTTAACTTTTTGTTGCATGTTAGAAATGTTAATTGCTGTTAATTATGATTTGTATATTATTTTTCTCTAGTGCGCCTTGTGTCGCTCAGTCACACACTTGAGCCTTGCACGTATGCACCAGGACTGCCTTGATGACTTTATTAACTATGAAATAAGCCCTTACTGCTTCTGGTAAACTAATAAACTATGAATTGTATGGATATATGCATTGTATTATGCTTTTAGATTATTTTTTTTTTTGGTAACATATGCTTTTGGATGATTTTAGTTATGCAATTTCATGTAATTTCAGGTATGTTACTGGATTTTCTATCTTGCCATGGCAATGATTTTCACTTTTAGATTTTACACCGACTATATCTCTTAAATTTTGTAGTGCAGGTCATGCCATGTGGCCAGCAATTGTTGTGGATGAATCCCTTATGAGGGAACGCAAAGACTTAAATAAATCTTCTGGAGAAAGATCAGTGTTTGTGCAATTTTTTGGTACCCATGATTTTGCAAGGTTTGTGATTCATTTTAGCTTGAAGTTTTTCTTACATCTGTTGGTTTAGAAGATTTCTATTGTTTCCATATGCTGATTGCATCTTTATATTGTGATTCTCAGAGTTAAACCGAAACAGGTAATCTCATTTCTTAAAGGGCTTCTCTCATCTTATCACCTTAAGTGCAAGAGGCCTCATTTCACAAGTAGCCTGGAAGAAGCAAAAGTGTAAGGTTATTTATATTTCATGCATTTGCACATTATGTTTCCTACTTAATACAATAGTTACAGTATGGCAACCTGTCCTCTTGTGGTTGTATGATTACATCTTGGTATTGCGTTTTCTTAAGTTCTTATGGCCTTGGAAACATGGTCATATGCATTACTGCTTTTTATTGTGCCACTAGTTGCATGGACAGAATTCATGAAATCTTAGTCTTCTTAAGCATAGTTGTGAAAGGCTCAAGGCGCACCAAAGCGCTAAAGAGCCCTGGAGCCTTTGGCTCAAGGCACCACACAAGGTGCGCCTTTGAAACACGAGGCGGGTACACCCCCCAAAAAAGATATTATGAGTTCCTACTAACACATATATCAATTTTTGTATGAATTTCAAACGTAAACTAATAAACACACTTGTGACCTCACAAATAATACCAATCCACATAAAAACATGAAACTAATTGTGAAAAACACCAAGTTAAGTACCATACCAATGCTACTCCTACTACACTAATAACCTTTCTTTCTCAATAATAAAGAACCCGCCAAAACACAACACAACTCAACTACTAATTATCATCAAGGTCATCTTCTAGATTAATATCCAGGCATGTCCGCTGCTCTTTGTGCTGTCTCAACTCACTCTGTTCTTGTTCTTTTTTCTGTCCCAAGTCCAACACAGTCTGTTCTTCTTCTCTATCTTATGTTCAATTCTGAACTCTCCTCTAGTCTTTCTATATTCTTGTGACTCTTGATATTTCTTAAATAATATCAAGGGTTAAGATTAAGGCCTACTTAAATTAGATTAATGGTTGGGATTGATCCACAGTTTTTTTAAAAACAAAGCAGTAAACTAATAAAAAACCCTAATAAAACCCTATCAATCAACGAAGCGCACCTTAACCAAGGCTCCAAGTCCAGGCGAGGCGCACAAAGGTGAGAGCTTTTGAAACGTCGCCTCGCCTTGGCCCAAAAAGGTGCACAGGGGTGAGCCTGCTGCGGCGCGCCTTTAACAACTATGGTCTTAAGGCTTAGCAATTTTCTGGCATCAAGGTTTGTTGATTTTGATGTTTGAATCTGTAGAATTAGTTAATTTGTACATATTTGCCTGATACTGCAGTTGTGCTTATAGATTCTTCTATCTTTAATTTATTGGCATGAAACTTCGTTGCATTATCCAATATCCATAATGGTCGAGGAAAGCTTTTATCTTTTTGGTACTCTTGTTAGAGCTGCAGTAGCTTTCTAGGCTTGTCTCGTAGTGGAATTCCGAATTACACAACTATTATATTTTTTGACCAGGTATTTGAGTGAACAAAAACTTCCAAGAAGAATGCTAGAGCTTCAAAGACGTACACATGCTGACAGCTGCCGTAGTAGCGAGGATGAAGGTACAGACTCAGGCGAAGATTGCCCTGAAGATGATGCTATACAGAGAATTTTGATGGGTCTGGAAACTTCTCCTTATTCGATTGGAGATTTGCAAATAATAAGCCTAGGTAATTCTTTTGACTCCTGCAAGTTCTTTCTTCCTTCTGTTAGACTGTATATAAACCTGTTCTACCATGGACCTTAGAAGTAGAGGGGATGCAAATGTGGATCCTTCCTAGCTATTGTTTCAATTGTCTGTAGTCTACTAGGTTACCCATAATCTTTCTGAAGATAAGATATGTCTTAAGTGTCTGTTCATTTAACTGCTTTCAACTCATTATTTAATGCATTTTCTTAGTTTCTTAAAGCTCTTTAGAGGAATTGTCATTTTAATGAACTGTTGACCCTTAGAATATGGGTTATTGCATTCATGTGATGTTTGTTTGCATTGATAACTCACAAGCAAGAGGAACTTGTACATACGATAACTCGACACGTTTGCGCAAGAACTTGTGATTATTAGCAAACCCTTTAGATGGATTGGTTTAGTACTTTTGGTCATTATCTCTACTTACTTCCTCACGAACTTCTTCTGCAGGAAAGATTGTAAAAGACTCGGAATATTTCCAGGATGATAGATTCATCTGGCCTGAAGGATATACCGCTTTGAGGAAGTTTAGTTCAATAGCAGGTGGTTATTTTAGAAAGTTTCTTTCTAGGAATCTTGTTAATATACTTGTATTCCTATAATTTTGGTTCTATGCTCTTCCTTCCTTTTCATTGATCCTTTTGGCTTTAACGAAAATGTAATCCGTATCTTTCTTTTGTTTTTTTCTTCTTTCTACATTTCAGATCCAGCTGTCTGTACTGTATATAAGATGGAAGTATTGAGAGATGCTGAGTCTAAGATTCGGCCTCTATTTAGAGTGACAATGGATGATGGGGAGCAGGTGAGATGCAATGACATTATCTTGAAATACACATCAATTGTTTATATGTACATTTTTTGAAACTGAATGTCCTAGTTGCAACTGGATTTTTGTGCCTTTTGTCATAGTTACTTCGCATACTTAAGTGAATATTGAAACTTTACTTGCTGAAATAATATGAATCAGAGTAGGGCTGGGATCAGGCGGGGTCAGAATTGTAATGTATGCAACAAAGTTATGTTTATCCTATTCATGTAATATGCTTTAACTACATGTCACATTGCCATGTCTCTAATTCCGTTTTTCTTCCACCAATAGAAGTTAGAAGAACAATAGAAGCATGGAAATGAGATCAAAATATTAGAATGAAGTGCACTATCCTATATTCCACTTGGCAATTCAATTTTGTTTAGTGTTCAGTTTCATTTGAGTTTGTGTTATTGTGACTGTAAAACACTTTCTCTCCCAAACTATATTTTGTGAAGAGTCATCAAAATCACTCATTTCCTCAATGACTACATTTGCTCTGTAATGATTGAACCTGGAACGGATTTTGTGGACTGAAGATTGAGCAGCTACGTTCTTTGATTGGTTAGATGATAAAATTAGCTTGTTGATCTTGCTATGCTCTTAAAAGCTAGATATATGCAAAGCTTACTTAAACTTTTGTATCTGATATTTTTTGTGAACCTGGATGGTTTTTATTGTAAACTCCATTTTTATTGGGATGCCTTCTCTTAATGCTTTGAATTAGCACTGAAGATCCAAGTTGCTGATGTCTTATTAATGATGATAATTGTATTTTTGCAGATAAAAGGATCAACTCCATCAGCTTGCTGGGATAAGATATACAAAAGATTAAGAAAGTTACAAGACAATGCTTCCAACGGTTCTAGGGCTGATGGTGTTGTACAAAGAATCCGCGAATCTGGTTCTGATATGTTTGGTTTTTCCAATCCTGAAGTAATGAAACTTATAAAGGTACTACCTATTACATCTCACCTTAAACTCTGCCAAAATTGCACTTTGTATGCGCATATATATTGGTAAATTGTCTTTCTTTAATATTACTTAAGACTCATAGTACTGAAATAGAGAGTGATAAAAATGAAAGTCTGGAACATGAGTTTACAAGTTAGGATATCTTGGTTATATATTATCACAATTGCTAGAGCTCTGTGTGGGTTGTTGAACAACAAGTCTAGTCAGATTTATAGGAAGCTGATAGTATGTCTTCAAGTTACGAATTCAAAACCTTGTGTTTGTTTCATGGATAAGGATGAAATTTCTTGGTGTTTTATGATGTGTTTCTGCATTGATGTTATCTAAGTTCTCAATTTTTTTCTCAAAGAAATTTTATGAATTTTAATTGTATGCTATAATTATTTCTAATTGTATTGCCAGGGACTATCAAAATCCAGACTTTCTTCAAAAATGTCTCTGAGAAAGTTATCTGCTGAAAGATATCGTGATTTACCTGCTGGGTACAGACCCGTCCGTGTTGACTGGAAAGACCTGGACAAATGCAGTGTTTGTCATATGGATGAGGTAAAAATTCGGTAAAATTTCTTTGCAATATTTTGTCAACAAGTGGTCACTATTTTTTCTAAGTGTCAAAATAGAAGAAAAAGACATACGAACTGTCCTTGTCGTGTTTAACGGTGCATTTTTACGTTCTCATTTTGGTTTCAGCTTAACTTTTGTTTTGTAATGTGTGATTATAGATTGAAATTCTTCTTTCTGTTTTGCTATTGTTTTTTATGTTTGCATTCTAACTATGGAAATCTGCTTCTAGGAATATGAAAACAATCTGTTCCTGCAGTGCGATAAATGCAGAATGATGGTAAGGCTCCTGCACCTGCTTTCTTATGTCACACTGTAGATACCATGGGATATTTGGATTCAACTACTTCAACTTTTAAGAAAAATAAGTGCATATTGCAGTTTCACTATTGTTTTCTTTTTTATAAACATGCTGCTCATTAAAGACTGCTGTTTCCAGAAATTTGCTCTGCATATTGAAATGTCGTAAATCTTCATTTGTTTGATTTCAATTTTTATAGAACTTCTAGTCTCTCCATTAGTTTGATCAGAAGTAATGTACCTTCAGGTCCATGCCAGATGCTATGGAGAATTAGAACCTGTTGATGGTGTGCTATGGCTATGCAACTTATGCCGTCCTGAGGCTCCTGACTGCCCTCCTCCTTGCTGCCTTTGTCCTGTTATAGGTATGCCGAAGCTACTTACCCCTTTTATTTTAAGAAATGATTATTATACATCACTGAGCCTGCTAATCAATTTTCCTTAGGTGGTGCTATGAAGCCAACAACTGATGGACGCTGGGCTCATCTGGCTTGTGCCATATGGATACCTGGTATGTAACTATGGCATACACTTGATTGCTCTTTATAATTAGTATTGTGACTCAGCTTATATTACAGAAACTTGCTTGTCTGATATCAAGAGAATGGAACCTATTGATGGGCTGAATAGGATCAACAAGGTACCCTTTTTTTTATCTCATCTCTTATTCCGAGAACTGGTTGGCATACTAATGTATGCTGGTATTATGCTTAGAGTTCCATTTGTTGGGTTTTTTTTGTCTCTTAGTATGGGAATCTATTCCCTCATCTGTTCATTCTTCAAATCTACACAGGACCGCTGGAAGCTCTTATGCAGTATCTGCAGTGTAGCTTATGGAGCCTGCATTCAAGTAAGATCAATTTTATCTTCATGAGAGTACCAAAAATAATTTATCACGGATAATTTAGCATTGCCCTGAGGCAATGGCACTTTTAACATATTGCTTTCTGTTCGAAAATATTTTATTCGCTGTATATTCTGATGAAATACAGTTTGAAGTGCTGGTATTGTGTTCTTCTTGAGGGCTAGAGTGCATAAATTTTTGTTCGGACGATTTTTAAAATGATTGGCAGCACTGGCGTATTTCTTGGACTATAATCTCATATTATTACTCATGGAAATTAACTTTGAACAACTTTATTATCTTAATTACTGAAATGATTTATTACAGGATTGGGATTTAAATCTCAAGACATGATGGTTTCAAAACGAGTCTTTATTTTCCAAGGATTTGAACTTTTGGAGAAATCAAGAATGTAAATTGCTATATAAAATTTCCAATAAGTTTGGACTGTTGTTTGGGCATGAAAATGAAAGAATTATCCATGAGTTAAGGGCACAGCTAATTTATTCCCAAAATAATTACTGAAGGGATAATACACTACAGGCATGTAGCAAGGAAAGTTTAATTTTCTTAGTATGAGAAACACAAAATTGTGTTCGCTCTTCCAGCCTATTTGCCCACACAATATCTGTGCTTTAGAATTGATGAAATTCAAATGAAGGAAAAAGGGCCTCCTCAAACTGTTTTGCTCTTTTGAGTGATCATTCCTAGCATGTATTGCTGTCATCAGTTTATTTGAAGGTTAAAACAGTAACTAGATATTAAAGTTGACAGTTGATGCTTATAGTTCAGTTTCATTTTCTTCGTTTTTTGTTTCTTGCTGTCAGTTATCTGTGCTTCATAAACAGGGAAGTTCTGCACTAACTTTACATTGAACGCTTTATGAACCAGTCATCATAAATATATAAAAGCATGTATGTTCACTTGTGTGGGTTTCTAATGCATTCAGTTGGAGAAAGTTATTTGTTTTATCTTTTCTTTTTCCCTTTCAAGTTTCTTCTACCATAAATAATTGTAATCTCTTAAATGCTTTCTTAATACAGTGTTCGAATAATACTTGTCGGGTGGCATATCATCCACTTTGTGCACGGGCAGCTGGCCTTTGTGTTGAGGTAAGCATTTATCTTTGTTAAATGAGATCGTAAATTCAGATTTTGTAGTTGTATTTCTACTCGTATTTTTCAATGTCTCCATCTTGGCTTTGCTCATTATGACATCGTGATATTACTTCTATTCTCTTATATTTAATCTTTCTGGGCTTTTATATAGCTAGAGGATGAGGAAAGGGTCCATCTTCTTACGGTAGAAGATGAGGAGTTAGATCAGTGTATTCGTCTGCTTTCATATTGCAAGAAGCACAAGCAACCATCCAATGAGCGTCCAGTGACTGATGAAAGGATTACTCGGAGTGCACATCGATATTCGGACTATATCCCTCCGTTGAATCCATCTGGTTGTGCTCGTAGTGGTATGTCGCGGCCTCTCTGTTCTTCTCATACTTGTAGAATGTGTGCCCAGTTGCCATGCTTTGCAGCTTGAAAGTCGGGCAAATATATTTTGATTTCAGATTTTTTTTCACTTCATGATTGCTTGCAACCTCTACTATTTTTTTAATTATGCAATTAAATATCTTGAACTTTTGTCAGACAAAATTCTTATTTTCTTTTCATTATGGTAGAGCCTTACAATTATTCTGGGAGAAGAGGACGGAAAGAACCTGAAGCCCTTGTTGCTGCATCCTCAAAGCGCTTGTTTGTTGAGAACCAACCTTACTTGGTTGGTGGTTTCACGCAGCATCAATCATCAGGCAATACTTCAAATGGAGTCATAGGCTCTCGGTTCTCCTCTACTCTTCAAAGGCTAAAAGCCTCTCAGCTTGAGGCTCCTAACAATATTCTTTCTATGGTTGAGAAGTATGAATATATGCGGAAAACCTTCAGAAAGAGACTAGCTTTTGGTTAGTTTCCTTTTCTATTTATTACGCGGCAACCATCAGTTCCATTATTAATGTTTGCACTCCCATCAATCAAAGCTATGATATATAGAAGTGAATTAGTAATCATAATTTACAAGAATTATCTTAAAATTGTCTGGACTTACATAAATATGGGTGCAAAATAGGATGTTGGACTCTGCTAATTTCAGAATTTCCATGAATTTCATTATGTTTGAAGTCAAAGTATAATACTCAGTCATCCTTGGGTTTCATGATATTTTAGATTAAAATTTCATTTAGATGGTAGATTACATGATCTATGCCCCTGTATCTATAAACAGTTTCTTTTTTGAGGTTACTTTCTCATTGGGCTATTCAAGATTGTACATATTTCATCGCAGTATTATATCTATTCCCATCTGAAGACAAGGATTAGGAGATTGATACTTCTTGTTCTGTTTTCCTTAAAATTATTTCTTCTAGTTCTAATTTCGTATTCACTCATATGGTATGGAGCATGCTTCTTGATTTTACCTTAACGTGTATGCTTCTTATTGCTCTATTCTTTTTGTCTTTCCCGTCTTATATCCTAAGGTTTGTTTTTTTTTTTATAAATCTTTGCATGATATGGATGTACTGTATGCATGGATAAGCACAGAAGTTGCACTTGCAACTACACATGCATGTTCTAATTGTGTTATTTTTCTGTATTATAACGCAGCTCTTCAGTTTATATAAGAATTGCATTTTGTTTGAAAAAGGTCTTAGAACTTTGCAGTCATTTATTTACTTATTCTGCATCTAATTATTGGGAGCTTTCTGGTATAGGCAAATCAGGTATTCATGGATTTGGCATATTTGTGAAGCATCCACATAAGGCTGGAGACATGGTAATTTCATTTGCTGATTGAAGATATATTTCTTTTCCAAAAGCGTATGCATTATTAATTTTGTCTGAATCACATGTCTCGTAGATGATTGAGTACACTGGTGAACTTGTTAGACCTCCTATAGCTGACAGGAGGGAGCACTTCATATACAATTCGTTGGTGGTATGTTTCTTTCGAGATTATGTCATCGGTATTCTTCTTAGTATGCTTATATTTGGTGTGGCCAAGCATATATGGTGAAGGATACTGATCTATTTATTGCAGGGTGCTGGGACATACATGTTTCGCATTGATGATGAAAGAGTCATTGATGCCACGAGGGCAGGAAGCATTGCTCATCTGATCAATCACTCATGTGAGGTGTGCTTCTTCAGTTAGTTTTCTCTTTTTCATTTTATTTCTATAATGCATGTTTTTGGTTTGCTTGATTACATGGTTGTTATAGTTCGTGTACTCCTGACATCAGTTTTTGAAGATGAATATTTTATGGATTGTATGATGCTTTTGGTTCTTCCTTTTTTTCCCCTCTATTTACTAATTTCATGAATTCTTAAACTGTACTCGTTTTACCTTTGTTTTTATTCAGCCCAATTGCTATTCGAGAGTAATAAGTGTTAATGGTGATGAGCATATAATCATATTTGCAAAGAGAGATATCAAAAGATGGGAGGAACTCACTTACGATTATAGGTTTCTTTCTCAAACCATTTTTAAGCATATGTATTTTCTAAGTTCCCTTTTCATGCTAATCTTTTTCCTTTCAGATTTTTCTCCATCGATGAGCAACTTGCTTGCTACTGTGGCTTCCCACGATGTCGTGGTGTGGTTAATGACATCGAAGCAGAGGAGCAAGTGTCAAAGCTCTATGCCCCTCGCAGTGAATTAGTAGACTTCAGAGGAGAATGATTAAAAAAGTAAGTATAACTAATTGCAAGGTGGTCTTTCCGCTTCATATTTTCATTTTTCTTTTTCCTTGACTTATCTTTAGAGATTTCTGCATTATAGGAAATGTAAAGAACCCTAGAAGTTTTAGAGCATGCATGCTTGGATTAGTTACACATAGTACGAATCAAGCATCGATCAGTACGAAGGAGAAACACAGTATGATTCTAGTTGTAGTTGAACCTCTATTGGTCTATTTCTCCTCGAGTGAAAAGATGATCTAGACTATCTATTGCTTTTTATAACAAGTTACGCTTGTGTGAAGTTTAATGTTAGAGTAGCAGACTTTTGTTGAATACTTTGTGGCATTGTTTAAGCTATTACATGCTGCCTTTTGTTTTTAGTAATTGTGGATGGCTTAATACTCTATATCTTCACATAGTTTCTAGATTTTTATTCCTCGGCAAAGGATTTAATCAGTGATATCAAAAGCGCATTAGGCAATTGCCTAGGTAAGGTTCATGGAAGTAATGGAATGCGAATATTAGATTAACCTTGTTTGGGAGTTATGTCTGAAGAGTAAATGAAGGTTGATAAGAGTTAACGTTTTACTCTCATTAACCTCCAAATCAGGTTTAATGGGAGTGATGAGAACTTTTTTTTTACTCATTCCATCATGTTCCCTTCCTTTCAATTCCATATACTTCCAAACAATGACTTTTTACCTTAATTAGGGATTTACTCGAGGACGAGTGTAGCTGGAAATTAGAGATTTTATCTTATCTACCATTAAGGTTGATAAAGATGTCAAAGGTCAAATATTGTGAAGAAGTCTTGTTCTCAAATTCCAAGATTTTGAGAAACTAGGTATCATGAAAGCAAAATTTAGTTATGAAAACTGTGATTCAGTTAATGGATTTTCTTAAGGGTAGGCATTTGTTCAATGAAATTCATGCAGTTTAAATTAGTAGATGTCTGTAGGGCCATTTGTCCAATGAACCTCCATCTGCAATAACATTACCTTCTTTTATGCCTTCAAGCTCATCTTATCTGTTGTAATTCAAATTCATTTCCTTTCCTTTTTTCCCTTGTATATCCTCAAATCTCCAATCTTGTATCTTGTACTGATAATTCTTCCATTTTTCCTTTGTGCAGAAATTTCAAAGACAGATTGTTCCTTCTACACAATCTTCCCATCATTTTATGCCATTTTGTCAAGACTAGTGGGTTTTGAAGCTCTTCCCTTTCGTTAACCCATTTCTATTCCCTTTTTTTTTCTCATATTATTGCCATATTGCAAATAATTGATTCAGCTTCTCTCCCCCTACCTGGCTTCTTCCTTGGGTAGATGATATTACCTTTACAAAGAAGATAATGCAAGCAAAATTTAACTCTTACTAATTCATAGGAAACCTAATTCATTTCGATTGTAGTATTTCACAATGACACTCGCCATCATTTAGGTACAGTGATTAATTTGTAAGCTCTTTGTAAAACCCTACTTAATTTTGCAATGAAAAGCTAGTCCTCGTGACATTTTGTTTCATCTGTCAGTACGGTATTCTCATGAAATTTTTATTTCTGTCCGTGATAAAAAGCAATCTCAGTTTTTAAAATTTTGCATCTAGCATTCCTAAACAGTCTCCCTAAAAGTTGGCTTAAAGTACATTAAATGGCATTAAACTGTTGTTATGTGAGGTTGCATTACTTCTATAGGTCTTCAGGTCCTTTTCCTGTATATTCAATCACTTGTCATCAGCTGAATAAACAAACTCTTACAAATTCTGCAACATTTTAACTATATTCATGTCATAATGGCCTTCGTTCAGAATCAAGCTCAAGTTCGATTCATTAGCTCTCTTGAGTCATTGATGTGTGGTTGTTATGGCAATTTGAGTGTTTATCAACGGATCAGAGTTGACTGCTACATTTTATTGGTTGCTGTTGTTTATTGGATTCCATGTTAAGTGGCTAGGTAGTTCCCATAGTCTTGCAAACCATCACTTTTACAGGTTTATGTTCAAAAAAAACTTTTTCTATACTTCATATATGTATTAATGTTTGTGCTTGTTGTGGGTTCAATTCTTAGTGTTCAAAACATGCCCCTTTTGGTAGAGGGGCACCTATAGAATGGGAGCCAGTGACCAAATAAAATATATATTAAAGTTTTGTGATGCACAAAGAGGTCTTCTTTTTATGGATAGTGGTTGTTTCTTTGGTTAATTTATTTTAGTCGGAAATAGGTGATCGGTTTATGGTTAGGCAGACTTGTTATAGGCCTACCTCAGACATGCCACAGTCGAGGCTCAACGTCTTGTGCCTACTATGTCCTAGGTGAGCCTCTGTTTAAAAGGCTCCGCGCCTTGCTTGGGCTTCACAGGCTCTTCTCAGGTGGCCGCTTCTGCATTTTGATCAATGAGTAGGCTTTTAATATATTTTTTACTGCCCTCATTAAAATATAAGGATTCATCTTAACCTCTGATCCTATTCATTAAACTCAAATCTAAACCGTTTATCTAAGTAAAAAAGGATAAGTGACCTACAAATAGGATGGAAGAAAAGTAAGAGACGTAAAGGAGATGAGCTCCTTCTGCAGTGTGACACAAGAAACCAACAGTGATCTATTGCAGTTCTTATATCTTAGTCTTTGTTGTCAACACTCAAATTGTTGTTTTTGATGTTTATATTATGTTTTATGGTTGTCTTGTTTTTGTGGTTATAATTGTGTTTCTAAGTACATCATAACTTGAGCCATAACTACTAGTATAGTATTAGTGGCATTAGTATCAAATCTCGACATTTAGATTTTTGTATCCTTTTTATTTTCCGAACCTTGTGTTCATCAGGTGCGTGCTAGGCTCCTGGATCCCCTAGCGCCTTACACCTTGGACATCTATGCTCTAAGGACAAGGGTAGGCCGAAAGTAATTATTTTGCTTTGAAAGCATAGACTTCAGAGGAAGTTTAATATTTTTTTCTTTTTTGGTTTAACATATAATTGTGACGCATAAACTTGCAACGTTTAGTGGACCTGTCATACACCTGAATTTGTAAACTTTTGCCATTTGACACCCTGAATTTGTCAATTTTGGGTCCTTGAGTGCTTATTTGCTGATTGACGAACTTCAAATAAAATCCACGTTGCATGCATGATCGAATTTGAAGTTTGTCGTAGGCTCAAAATTGGCAAGTTCTGGGTGCTAATTGACAAAAGGTTATAAACGACTGTTACAAACTCTTAAAAGATTCACCTGTCTTTTTTTCTTCTTTTTTAATCATTGTCTCGAGTCTTGTCTTCTTCCCTTCTTCTTTACTCTTTCCCTCTGCTTTTGCTTTATAGTTTTTTCCCTTTTTCTTTTTAAGACATTGTGTTTGTCTCTCTTTGCTACCTGATGCTTGGCTTATTGTTTATATAAGTATTAAAGTTGGAAATGAAATGATGTTGTCATCTCAAGATTATTGCTTTGGATTAGATCTTCAATATTGATGCCTTGGATTAGCTCTTCAATCGGTAGTTTCTGGAATCTGTAGGGTGTAGTGTTCAAGACCCAATGTGCCTCATTAGACAGTCTTTGCTAATAACGTTAACTTTATTGTCAAACAAGTGAATGGTAATAAAACAGAAACCATGCGGGGTGCTTGTAGACTGGTTAATTAGTTCATGAATACATTCTTAGAGTGTAATAGAATAGTTTTTCTGAACATAAACCTTAAAATCTTTGTGATTACAATCGGTTAGCCACTATAGTTGTCAGGTTGACCACTTTTCAATTAGCAGAAGTCAAGTTTAAAAATGTTGAGTTCATGTTTATTATTATACAATTTAAATTATATGTATGATCAATAGTATACAACGCATCTTAGAATTTTATAAAGTGCAGTTATATTTTCTTAATTATAAAATGAAGCAGAAACTCTAGACATAAAGAAAATTTCTACTATAGTAAATTACTAGTAATTTATTATATATAGTTCAATATACAAAAAATGTGTCAACAAATTATGCAAATCATAAGTAATACATAGCACAACTCTAAATTCTTCACAAGTTAGAAATTTATACAACGTGTATTTCGAATAATAATTTATACAATTTGAACATGATTTCTCTGGTTCTGTGGTTCTGCTATTGAGTGGTATTGTTCTCCTCTGAGATTTTCGAATGGTATAATTTAGCATATCCCACAACTACATTAACTAATGTGGGTTACTATGCTGTTTCCTTATCCATGCCCTTCCGTTGTTAGGATATTGATTTGGGTGCCACTGACCATATAACCGATAACTCAAGTATTTCATTCGAATTTGAATTCCCGTCCTCTTTGCCATGTTGTAACTTAGCTAATGGCTTTGGTGCTTTAGTAATCAGGTGTAGAACAACTTGTACAACTCAGTATCAGTTACGAAGCTTATCTAAGACTTAAGGATCTGTATCTCTTTCTTTCTAGACCATTGAATATTTGAGGATCTTAAGACAAAACAGATTCTTGGTCGGGGACAATAAATGACGGATTGTATTGTCATGATTATAGTATGTCTATTTCCAAAACTGAATAATCACATCCTGTGGCTCTTCTGTGTTTCAAAATTGAGCTGTTGGTCCTAAGCTGGTATTTTCTGTTCCTGAGGGTTTGTTGCTCGGTTGAAAGCTCAATTCGTTGCAAAAGGGTAATGCTCAAACATATGCCATTTACTAGTGGTACTCATAGACTTTCCTAAGTCCACCTGAGTTAGAGCTTAACACTAACTTAAATTGATCCACCGTAGTCCATTAGGGATTAGGAGGCGGTCATTCGGCCTATGTCTAAGAGAGACGAATGTCGCCAGAAGATGAGCCCTATAGACCCTATGGGGGGACAAAGCCAAATCCCATAGTGTGTGCTCCTTAAGGCGGGGCTCAGTGATAGGGGACCCTTCGGGACGGAATTCCAATAGAGTAGTTGACAAAATGAGGTGATGGGTCGCGCATAGGGGATAAACCTCAGTTATGGGATGGCTGACCCTGAATTAGATGGAGTCTCGGCGCCACGCCAGTCCAAAGTTGTCCTCGTGAAACCAGGCGCAGACCACTTGAAAACTTGTATCACTATCATGTACTTGGTGAGTCTGGGTATACTAAGCCATTTATATTATCATTAACATTTGTGCTTAGTCAAATTATGGAACACATAGAAGTTGACAGAAAGTTAGAAGATAGTATAATCAGAACTCCACATTTCAAGACAGGGTCAAATAGGGTGTGTAGGTCTACAAATACTTCCACTTTCAAATTTTAAATAACATTTTAACAAGCAATCAAAAATTAAGTTTTGTGGCTGCTATCCCTATCTACAGAGGGAAGCTACATTGATATGTAGTCCATTCAGCTACAGTAAAATCTATAACTTGGAATCGGACTATTTGTATAACAATTGAAAGGTTATTTCTAAATAATGTTGGTATAATAAAGGTTCTCACACTTGGGATCAAATTATAAAATTGGGCGATTATTCCTATATAGTGGTTTTATTGTAGTTTGTTTTGCCCTTTTTATATTATGACCCAGTTTGACTTTGCTTCCTCACAGCCTAAAAGTAGTTTTTTTCAGCTAAAAGCAACGTTTGATAAATGCAAAATTGTATTATGAAAAAATTGTTTTTAGAAAAACAAATGTCACAATTTATCCAGAGAGCTTATATTGATATTTTTTTTTAACTAAAATAGCTCTAACTTTCAATATAATTTAATGATATGAGCTGATGTTGATATTTTATATTTGAAATCTTAACTTTATTTTCTTTTCCCAAATCTCAATAGTTTGTTCTTTTCTCTACTTTGTTAATATAACAATTTGGGCATGTGATTCTTTTCTATGGTAATTACTCTTTTTGTACATATATATTTGGTAATAAAAAATGTGCGTTTCTCACACCTACTGTTCCTTTTAAATTTTTGTATACGTTGTTTTAGGAAAAAGGGAATAATATACTCTCTTTTTTAGCGACGACAACTTTAAGCCTAAAAGCTCATAGTTAGCGACGACATGGAACCAAATACCATGTCTAAGGTCGTATAAATTTAGTTAAACGTGATGGAGCCCGAACGAAATGCACAAGCTCAGTCAAAAACTCGGGCTCTATCCACAATATTTAGTAGTAGCATAAACTTTTGAGGATAAGTATCACCTACAAAAAATTTGACGCTAATTCAGTGTTAAATTGGTCGCATATTGTGGTACACGACGCATTTGAACGAAAAAAGCCATCTTGTAATGATCAAACATTTTACACGACGCCAATTTAATGATAAATAACCTGTTTTGTCGCGAAATGACATTTTACACGACGAAATGTTTTAAAAATAACCCATTTTGACGTGAATGAAATTTAAGACGACGCAATTTATTGCAAAGAAAAATGTTGTCGCGAAAGACATAAGATGACGAAAGTTTTTTAGATTTGTCGCGGATGACATTTTACACGACGAACGTTTTTCAACTTTTGTCGCAAATGATATTTTACACGACAAAATTTATTGCAAAGAAAGATATGTTGTCCCGAAAAACATTTTAAGACGAAAGTGTTTCGAATTTGTCGCGAATTATGTTTTACACGACGAATGTTTTTCAGTTTTTGTCGCAAATGATATTTTACACGACGAAAGTTTTTCATTTTTGTCACGAATTAAATTTTACACGACGAATTTTCAAAATAAGCAATTTGTCGCGAATGATTTTTTACACGACGACGTTGTTGCAAAATAAACCATTTTGTCGCGATTGACGTTTTACACGACGCAGTTTATTGCAAAACAAGCCTTATTGTCGCGAATGAAATTTCACGCGACGAAATTTATTGTAAACTAAGCCATTTTGTCGCGAATGATATTTTACACGACGCAGTTTATTGCAAAATAAGCCATTTTGTCGCGAATGAAATTTTACACGACGCAGTTTATTGCAAAATAAGCCATTTTGTCGCCACTTAAATAATTATGTTCCTTTAGCGACGATTTGTCCGTTGCAATAATATATTTTTGTTATTTTCTCAGACATCCGCTACAAACTTAAAATGAAAGAAAATTTACAAGAATACGAACCTGAAATTCCAGCAGTACAGTAAACATCTGCTCTTCAACCCCTTCTTCTCATGAAAACCCTCTTCCACGCTATTCCAAAATCCCTAACCCCATTTCAAAACCCTCTTCTACATTTCTCAATCGGGGTCGATTTGTTCCTAATTTTAACCTCAAAAACCCCACATTGTGTATTAACCCGCGGGGGTTCACAAAGTCTGTAGCTACTAAGCTTCAATCTGCAGAAAAATGGGGGATTTACCAGCGAGCTATACTCGGGCCTACCGGAACAGAGTTAGGGTTTTGGAAGAGTCTAGAATGAAAGGCCAAGTTTTGAAGAAGTCTCCGGTTCCTCAAACGGTTATTAAGAATAATTTCTCGGTGGATAGCTCCTGCTCCTCCGATACCAATTCCAACTCCTTCTCCTCCTCTTCTTCTTCCTTGAAGGTTGCGACTCCGAGGAGGACTGTAAAGCCTAATGTATTCAGAACTGTCAAAGTCCTGCCTCACATTTCTCAGGACCAAGATGTTCCCGTGAAGCGGTGTGATTGGATCACTCCCAATTCTGGTAAGTTGATTAAGGTTTCGTTATAAAGTTTCCATTTTTATTTGTCTTCTTTGACGGGATTTATGTCTTTTTCTAGTTTTGAAATTGCAAATTAAGATAATGATTCCGAGGGTTTAATCGAATTGCTCTTTTCATATGGCGGATTTTAATAATTGATGGGAAAAAATGGGAAGATTATCAAGTCCATAAAGCTTAGTTATTGATAATTATAGCTTTGTATGGCAGCTAAAAACTATAACTAGTATCCTATACAGATAGATGAAATATGTAACGCGATTCTGAAAATATATTATTTGATTTGTTGGTAATCTCAGCTTAACAACTTTAATGTATTAATGTCTGTTACTGTTTCTATTTGCAGATGCGGATTCATGTCGTTCATTCTTAACGTGTAAATCGATGATTCAATGCCTTAAATTGGCTGTAGACTAAAAATTTGGGTGCAGAATTTCATCCAGTTTTTACTGTTATTTTTTTAGCAAGTAGTTTTGACTGCTCAATTGGAGACAAGAAAATCATATTTATACAAAATCCTGAGCTTATTATTGTTTTTGTTTGTAGGGTTAAATTATTTATTCAATTGAAAACAGTATGGCATTTATTTAGTAGCTTTTTGTTGGGAAATTACTGCATAGTATTATACTCTTTTTTAAAGTGTAGCAGTCACTACGTTATTGAGATATATTACTCTTGCTGGCAGTTTCATGATAATTGTTATGCATTTGAACAATAACTTAGATTAGTTTATTTGGTCTGATGTAATAACAGTCCTAACTAATTAATCTAGATTTGAGCCTTGAAGGTTCCTCTCAGACATTAAAACTCTATCAACAAGCATTTTTATTAGACTAATTGATTGGTTACTGGTCTCGTGTGCAAAACAGTGAAATTTTAGGAACCTCGTAACGTATATTGTGCCATTAATATATAGATAAGTATTACTTATAAGCAATGTGTTAAAAAGTGCCAGGCAATAGTAGGGTGGTTGAGGATCTTCATAGTCGAATTGGAGTACATTTCATAATTAGTCGAATTTTGAGCTCTTAGACAATACGGTCTGTCTAGTTGGAGTCTCCATTTTGAGTGTCTAGACGGTCAAAGTGTCATTCGTTTAAAATAGTGTTTGTAAGTATTACTATAGATCTTAATTATGCTAAAATATGAATAATAAACACAAAATATTCCAAATAACATTAAAAAGAATGACAAATTAAACTTTATTGTAAAGAAAGAGTGAAATGGCCACCCCAAGTGCATGCAAAGCACTTGTACGAATTAATCTGCAAAGCATGATTAAACCTTCAAAGAGCAATTTAATTCTTTTCATGTTATTTTTATTCTTTTAACGACTAATTCAAGAATATCATTTACCAGTCTTCAAAAACTTCATGAAATTTTGGTGCTAAAGTTCACATCTTGACCCATAAAGAAACTAAAGAAAAAAAAATTAAATTATCATGTGGCACTCATGCTAATTAAGTTGGCCAAGTTTGGAGCTTTCTAAGAAGCATGATTAAACCCTTATAAAATCAGAGATTGCAACTCACAAAAATTAGAAGACAAAATGGAGATTTTGAGGAGAATTAATTTAGTGATTTGTTCAATAATGGTATTGATCATAATAGTGACTAGTGTTGATTGTAGAAATCCGGTTTTGCACAAGGTTGGAGGAGGAAAATATACATGGAATGAAACGTTTAACTACACTGATTGGGCTAGTCATGAGCATTTCTACGTCGGGGATTGGCTTTGTAAGTTCTCTATTTTTATCGTTTTCAAAGAATTTCGTTTGTTAAACCATCGAAAATTACTAGTCAAATTGAAACTTGGAGGTATAGAGAGTGAAATTGCACCTTGAAAAGGCTAAAAACAACAATATTTTCCTTCTAGTTTGTTTCTAATGCTATAATATGGAGTGTTAGGAATGGTTTTAAAAGTTTTTAGAAGACAAATCTTCCTTCTCGTTCTTTTTAATTTGAAATAAGACCATCGGAGTACATTAGGACTATTTTCGGCCAAATTATGGCTCAAAATGTTGGTAATTTCGATCAATTAAGTAACAATCAAGTTTTAGGTATCAACCCGTCCGTCTTCAAGTTAAAAAAATTTACCAAAATTTATCAACTTGAGAAGCGATTTAGATACTTAAATTTGACTTTGGATAAATCATGAATATCAACTATTTCTATTTCATTTTCATTTTTGCCACTAACCCTTCATTACTATCATGATAACTATACTAATCTGAACTTTTATACTTATTTTTCTTGTAGATTTTGGATTTAACAAGACGAAATACAATGTTCTAGAGGTGAACAAGACAAGCTATGAGAAGTGCAATGACAAGGATTTCATAGCAAACATAACAAGAGGAGGAAGAGATGTTTTCAATTTGACAGAAGCTAAACCATACTATTTTCTGAGTGGTTTTGGGTATTGTTGGAAGGGTATGAAAGTTGCCATTTCTGTCCAAAATTCACCTCCGGAATTCGATCATCATCTTCCTCAAAATTCTACGTTGCCACCACTTCAGATCAATGGTGTTTCTACTCCTACATTTTCTTCACTGTTTTTGGCTATGCTCATGCTGCTCTCTTCTTCCACTTTCCCTATTATTGGTTATTTGGATCTGTATTAGTTAATTACATATGACAACGGGATTGAAGAGATGTTTTCGTGCAACATAGCGTAAATCTATCCAGATATATGAGTTAGGTTTTTACTATTGTATTTTGAAAGACGATTTACTATCATTAATGGATCAATTGTTATCAAGTGATTCTTCATTTCCATATAGAAAGTAATTGATGATCGCTTAATCTCATATCGAACCACAAAATGATTATGTATTGATTACAATTAAAATCATCTTAACTCAGTTAAATTTGAAAGTATTGATGATAACAATCAGAATCTAATAAATATAGCAAATTTTTTTGAAGGATTAAAAATAGCAATAAATCATTTAATATAAATTTAGTATCCTGATATTGTTGTAAAAGAAGATACAATTCTGAATCAAAATGATGAAGTAATGCCAAAATTTACAGTATAGATGCAGTATTTACAGTATAGATGGAGTTTCAATGTCAAATAATGATATTTATCTACAATTACTAAATTATTTTAAATAGTTTAATCTCCTAAATTATTGTCTACATTCTTTAGCCAACAATTACTTCTGATTTACATATATTAACTTTAAAAACTACAGTATACTGGCCATATAAGCATGGGGATGTATTATCCCTTGTTATTTTTAACCATTAGAAGGGGTAAAATTTAGTTTATTTACAAAAATTGACATGCAATATTTCAACCTTTTTCTTCGTTGAATCGGATATAAAACTAATATTAAGATCATATGTTGAAACTGATAGTAAATACCAGAAGGGTAAAATCTTTTTCTTCCATCTTTGCATTAAACATGGAGAAAAAGATCCTCTAAACATAGATAGTAAGCATTCAGACACATACACGAGTGCTAGTTCCGTCCTACTTTAATTACAAAACAGCCATAAATATTTCCCGAAACGCAGTTAGTCTTGAGAACCTAACATTCATCATCCAAAACAAGTTGAAGTTTCAACTACCACTGCACTAGGAAGTAGAGCACCAAAAAACCCATATAAACAAACAGCGCATTTACACATCCAAGCAGCAGAACATGGAACTAAAGACTCTTCGGCCAACTTGGTCTCTCTCAGCAAAAGAACATGGAACTTGATACTGCTTCGGCCAACTTGGGTAGCTGCGGAACTGGAGGAACCCCCGGTGCAGTCACTCCACTGTGGCTACCACCACCATGGCTCGATGAGGTCTCAGATGAGTCTTCAAATTTCATGAACTGGGTCATCTGTGATGCGGCCAAGTGAGCATAGCAGATAGGCGCAACTGTACAAACACAAAGAAACGAAATACTCAATTAACCAAATCGCTAAATCTTTTAAGCATCGAATTAAAGAGAAATTCTACAGATTGCAAGTCTTAAGGAGAATGTATTTACCTACAGAAATGGCAGTGGTGCTCCTTTGATATCTGCAATTACGACCATAAATGTAAACAATTCTAAGATTATTCAAATTTTAATTATTCCAAATAATATCACCATAATACAGGTTTACTCACACGTAAGACAGAGAGTGAACAAGCTCCTGGAGGTCATCAGCTGTAAACCCAACCTGATCTAGCAAGACATGGTAGTGGGTCGGCCTGGTTGTTCCCTGAGTTGCAAAGGAAGAAAATGCAAGTAATTAAGCTACACATCTTGAAATAATATATGTGGTGAGCTAAATCCAGAAAGACTCACAATCATTCCTGCGTGTGCGCACAGATAAAAGTCATTGTTCTTAGGATGGCACACTTTATTGTCAATGATAGTACCTGCAAAAGAAAAATACAACAATAGTCATCAATACTGTTCAGGTTGAAATTATATACCATGTAAAATTGGAAGAGTATTTAGAGAATAACCAGGTGGAACATTCTCAGGTGCTCCCGGCTGAAAGAACTTGGTGTGATGATTCTTCTGCGCCACTATGACAACAAATTTCGGGTTCCACTTTTCATCGAGACATTTGCATGCCTGTAAAGAAAATTAATGGTGTTTCTCAAACTGTATTATTGAAGAGATTAAATTGTCATGGAAGCTCACTGAGTTCCAATCAAACCTCCATAATTTGGTCGAGTTCCACATTCAACACTTGAGTGAATTGAGATTCACTGACACCATCCCTATAACCAAAAAGCATAATGACTTTAATAATTTGTTGTAAGGATTTTGTCTGTACTCTTTCAAAACTATTATACCCATAAAAAGCACTAGTTTTACCAGAATTAGACAAAATAAACGAAGCTTTGAAATTTGAATGTTATCGTACACTATCAATGTGATAGAAATTACCTGAATATGATGATCTGTTCAGGTTTCCTTTTCCCCGAACTAGTGTAGAAGTCCACCAGAAGTTCCCTAAAATAAAATAGAACATTCATTAGAAGCAGACATTTTCTAAATAGGTTCCACAACAAACAGTACATTGATCAACATAAAAATGACAAACAAAACTTTCCCAGGCTTGTAAAGCATAAAACAAAAGTCATCCATCATGGGAACTAGATTATACCTAACCATCCCATCATCCTTAGTTGTCCCATCAGCTTCAGGCACTGGCTTGTATAGGGAGTCAATCATTTCCACCTTAGGAGACTGTGTTCTCACAGATGCCCTGTATCGAGAAATCAATGGCCATTGCCTGGAGCTAACTACCTACAAATTGCAAAAAATATGCGTGAAGAAATGGCACATCATCAGAAAAGAAGAATGCCTTAATTCCTATCTAAATTTTGTCACACATAAGAATATAGCAAAGAAATGTAACAAATAATATACCGCAGCAATTGATGGAGTGTCGGATTGCCCAGGTGAGCCATGAGCGACATCCATCCCGATGATAATAGTGGGAATCTTGGATATGAGAGGCAGAGAAGGAGCATGTTCTACCGATAACATCGAATTTAAGCCGCCAAGCTGAAAAATTTTCAAGAAAGAATCAAATCGGTTAGCCATTGCAGAAGTGGAGTTTGGAGGATAAGAAAAGAAAGCTATATCTCACTTTGGCATTGATCTTTAGCAACACATTTGTTATGTATTGGTCATTCACTCGCTGAGGGGCAATGCATTGTGTGACAATCCCAAAATCTGCCAAGTTCTTTTTCTTCCATGGGCCTTCAAGATTAAAAAACTTTTAGCAATAAGCCACTCAGAAAAATTTAGACAAAATGAAAGGTGTAGAGAACAACCATAAAGGTCAGAGTTTTTCCTCTCTGGAAGTATGCAGAGGAGAAACTTTGGCACCCCAGGAAGTTTAGACATGAGCTCCTCAAACATTTTCTCAACTCTAACAGTAGGTGGTGCTCTTCTGTATTGCTGGTTCTCCTCAAGTACTTCAACAGGTTTCTCAATAGACTACAAAACAGAGAAGATAATTCCATATTAATCAGATTCAACTCTTTACATATATTATTAATAACACAATACGAGTCAAAACTTACAATTCCCTTCATGTTTCCACATTTCTGCAGAGTCTCAACAAGACCTCTGATATCACATCTAGCAGAGAAATTTACAACAGCCCATCGCTCTACCTTGCACGGATCCACAAGTTTCTATACAAAAAATAAAAATAAAAAACAATGATAGTATTAAGAGGAAATCAAAATTATGATCATAATAAGAAATGACAAACTGGTACCTTGTTATTGAAATTCCAGCGACCATTCCGAGGGAAGAAATCCTCTCCATTGCCAACTTTTAGCTGTTACAAAATGAGAAATTGATGAGCCCTTGAAGCAAGGTGCTATCACATTTTAATCAAATGACTAAATAAACAGAAGCCAAAATGAATCTTAGGGGGAATACTCTTGGAGCAGGTAAAACACGGCCTTCAACTTGAGCAAAGCCACTTTGGATGGAAATACCACAGGACTTCAGCATAGGCTCAGCATCATAATTGCTTTTTTTCAAAGCCTGGAGAAAAGTTTATTTATCAAAACCAGCATCCAAGGAAAAGTCAATACACAATACAGAGAAAAGGCCTTCAAAGCAACCCACATTCGTTAAAGTAGTCATTCTTTCTTGAGGCTTTTGCCTAGATTTCTCCACCAAAGAAGCCCTTTGAAAGTTGTTAAGGGATTTTGTGTACCTTTGCAAGGACACCAAAGAACAAAGCTAAAAGGATAAAAAACATTAGCAACATAAACACCAAAGTTAAGATGTACATAGACATTATTTCCATGGCTGGCCAACCTCAATGGGAATGTAATTAGGTCTCTTCGGTTTCCCAACATTGATACAAGGTAGGTCAGCAGAATAGCGCAGTTCTATGCGTTTATTAGTGACAAAATACTCATACACAGTTATTTCAGTCGGCTCCCCCGTGCCATCACCTCCCTTTTGCCTCATTTCAAACCTACAAAAGCATGAATATTCAGATTAACAGCTCTGCCAACTTTTTAGGATGTAGAGAGATTAATAACAAAAAACTTACAAAGACAAGAAAAATAAATTAAGAAAAAAAAACTTTGCTTACGTCTGCTCTTTGCAGGGGCGTTCAGACAGGCCACAAATCTTGTATTCTTGATTGGAGGGACTAGCCTTGATCCTCAGATTTTTCAAAGTCCGCTTTGCCTGTCAAGAAAGAATCCCATGATTCAAAGAGCCAAAGACAGAAAATGAACCAGCAACAATGCAATTGAAGCTAACTACCTTATTCCAATCAATCGAATAGGGATCTCTGACACCTTGGTTGACAATGAGAAAATCCACAACAGGGCCAGGCTGAACAATCATGGTCGTAGATACATCTGGAAAGGGAAATAACAAGTCAAAATACAACAGCTCCAAGAAAACCTAAAACAGTAAAGTGATACTGAAGCACTCTTACCAATATTCAGAGACAGACCACCCTGAGTGGTCCGAAAACTCGTATGGAAACCCCTGCAGCCCAGAACTCCACCTCCAACATCGGTGAAATTTTTAGGATCATTATGGAAGAAATTTTGGCGAACCAGGAGGCAGCCCCTACGGTAAAAAGTTTAAATTGGAATTGAGGGCAAGCACCATAAACTAGTAGTTTATAAGAGAAGCAATTGTAAAAAGTATCATTACTGTTTAGAAGCATGCTGACGCAGGATGATATCCAGCACCCTTATTGCCTCTTGAGATTTTTCTGATTCCTGTCCCCGTAAAGCACTTGCTATGGCTTGCATGGGAATTTCTCTCGCAAAACTTAATTCGACTTTGAAATTTTTCGAATTATACGGACGTCGCACTCTCTTTCTATCAGCATCATTAGGACTATCATTGCCATTGGGGCTTGAATTACCATTATTTCTACCAAATAAAAAAAAATGCATGTAAGCAACGAGAAAAACAAAACATTGTATAAACTTGCTGAAAATTACAATCAGCAGCCACAGACCTGCTCGATGTGACATCTTCGAGTACAACCATGAACTCATTTTTCTTTTGAGGCAGGGCACCAATGGTGAACAGGCTCTTCTCTCCATCATAAGCAAATTGTTTACCATTCAAGAAAGAATCATATGTGTCTTGAAGGCAATCAATCACTTTCCTTCCAATACCCTTGCCCTCTACAGGTCGACCATCTTCATAAGAAAGTGAAACCTGTTCAAGCAAACAAAGAGTTAGAGAACAACAGGCAATCATTAAGATCACACAGCAAGAGAACAAACAAGAAATACATCTGAAACATACACTGTACAGGGAGAAATGTCCATCAAGATTGGACACATTCACTTTAAAGTGATTCGTAAGGAGAGGTATCTTTTGACCCTTACTAGCAAGGCCACGCCTTGCCATTGGATGCCTAAGGATCTTCTCTTTCATAGGTTCAGTTTCTGCTTTCAAGGGAACAACATCTGGTGGGACAACTGGAGGAGGAGGTGGTAAGGATTCATGTGCCCCATTCCCATTGTCGTTCCCATTGCCAATACCATTGCCATTGCCATTGCCATTGCCAACACCATTGCCATTGCCATTGCCATTGCCAACACCATTGCCCTCATCAGGTGCATCCATTTCCTAAAAACAAAGAAGCACAAGCGAGACTGAAGATAGAAAAATGACTAAATAAACACTCTTTAACATACAGTAAAAGAAAAATACCAGACAGCATACACCACCATTTGACATCGGAACAAGGGCAAATGGGAATTACAATTACTAAGTTCTAAAAACAAAGAAGGCACAAATGAGACTGAAGATAGAAAAATGACTAAATAAAGCACACTTAACATATAGTAAAAGAAAAATACCAGACAGCATACACCACCATTTGACATCGGAACAAGGGCATATGGGAATTACAATTACTAAGAAAACAACTTACATAATGTCAAGTGCTGAGTATAAAACATAACATGATTTGTAACAATTCAACAACAAATTAACAGACGAAGTACACAATTGTCAAAGACTTCTGCAGCCAAAGTAAAAACTAAAAACAAAAGAATGTTTTGTAATCAAGCTTATAATCAGCAGCATACTGAAGTGCAGCAACAAATGAAGTATATAGTGTACAAAACAACCATAAAAAACAACCAAATAAGCAACCAACCAAAGATAAACTTTCCCAATAGCACTTTTTCCATGTAATCAAACAAAACTGAAAGACAAAACATCAAATTTAATACAAAAAGAAAAATCCACTTGACAAAACTTACAAAAATCAAACACTGACTGCAATCAGAAAATAAATACTCTCTACAAGTGAAATCAAAATATCAAACTAAAAAAAACACCTCACAAACCCTAACAAAATCAAACACAAACTACAATCAGACGCAAAATCAAACACAAACACTCCCTTCCTTGAAAGAATTTGACATGCAATACCATCATAACATCAATCTTACCTAAATAATTTCTGCAAGTAGATACAACAATATGTTAATAAACATGTCAAAAACATCATACAGAAAATCAGCTAAAAGTCACATACACAATATAACAACAGCAACAGCAACAACAAAGCCTTCCTCCCGAAAAGATTCGGAGTACGCTAACAGTAGAGCTAAAAAAAGTTCCATCAGAGCCTCAAATCCATGAACACAACAAAAACAGCTTCATCATACATCAAACCCTTACGCATGCAAAAGACTCTTCAAAAATCCCCGAATATAAACAGAGAAACCCGAAACCTTGCAATTTCTCAGAAAAACATCACAAAACCCTAAAATCAGACAAAATCCCGCCCTGCATTACAATATAACAACAACAATAGTGTCATCAAACATCAAACCCTAACACATGCAAGACACTCTTCAAAAACCCCTCAAACAACGAAACGAAACCCAAAAACCTAGCAATTTCTCACATAAACACCACAAAACCCTAAAATCACACAAAATCACATCCTACATTACAGATTATAGACCACAAACAACAAAAATAGCTTAAAAAAACACGAACATGCAGAGACTCCACAAAACGCTACAAAAACCAGTAAATCGGAGCTCAAAAGTTCCATAAACGGAATCAAAACAGCTGAAAAGAGCTTTAGATTTCCCTTACAGCGAAATCGGAAGGAGAAATACAAACCCTAACCCTAGAAAATCAAACCAGAGAAAAAAATGTAGTGTCTAGTGTTAGGAGTGATGATCATCAGCTGATTTATACAAGGCCCGATGTTTTGTTTACGTACAATACCACTCGTACCGTGTTATCCTGTGTCGCAGCATCATGACCGTTGATCATGGTGATGTAATTTAGTATGTTGTTTTATCAGCTGTGATGAATTAAGGGGATTGACTTTTTTTGATGAGTCATCTTCCGAAACGCATGGTTTGATGGTATTTTAATACAGGTGTGTCACGCCTCGGTTCCCTCGTGGTGTGTAATTTCTGTTATGACGATTTCGCCCCGCGGGGAAGTTGTGGAATGCCGGATTTGCCCTTGTTGGGACGTTGGAGGGTAGTTGAGAGGATAAGGGTAAAAAGGAGAGGGGAATATTATGTGGGGAAAGTTTAGGTTTGTTTTGTAGTTGAGTGATGGTGTGAGTAAAAGTTGCTTGTGATTGGTCTGTCATAAAGGTGGGTGACGGTATGAGATCTTTGATAAAATTAGTAATTTTGGGTAATTGAATGGAAATTGTATTTTGTATAACTACAAAATTGGATATTCCCCCACCTCAACATCTATTATCCATAAAAGAGTATTTGACCTTTTTATTCATAGAAATATGATTATTAAATTGATTCACATAATGTTTGAATACTAACTATATTTGAGTAAAAAAAATGTGTAAACTTTTTTCTAACTTTTTAATCAATATCAATTTTATCATTATATAATCAAATAGTTTCATAGTTATTTGACTATTGTATCTCATTTTCTAAATAAGTTAAATCAATTGTCTATGTGCTTGATAGTTGATAATTGTACTAGTGTAAACATGTATGATTTATTGGTAACACTTTTTTGAGTGAAATGGTTGTTATAAATGATTAATTTAGTAAGTATAGATTTATCATTATTATAATTAGTATTATAATGATTATTCTTGTTAAAACTAAATAATCTACCATGTGGAAATAGTTATTATTGTTTATAATTGGTATTATAATGATTATTTTTCTATTTTAGTTTTGTAGATTCTTTTTTGCCAAATAAAAATTTTTCATTAGTACATAGTAACTAATATGGATTTATGTTTTGGTAACTGACATATTTTTTGAAATGCATACCAAAAGTCACATCACAACAACCTCTTTAATTCCTAACAATTTTGACATCATTTAAAGAAACTTTTTATTGTTTTTCTTGAACCTAAAACTTTGAAATTAATTCGTACTATTGTACAATTTGTTTGAATTGGACATGTATCATACTGGAGGCACCTGTCGAAAATTTGTGCCATGTGCGGTTATATATCACTATTTTATATTTACTATTTTCATTGTTGGTTTGTTAAAAGATTGTATTATAATTACTTTGCTAAAAAAAGAAGATTGTATTATAATTCCCATCAAAAAAAAGTGTGTTATAACTTTTGTTATTATATCCTCTAGTGCTAATGTAATTTGTTATACCTTTTAAATTACTAATTAATAGTATCATTGATATACTAACTTTCATCACAAAAATGAAAATTCGTCCTACTTGGGTATTCTTTTACCTTGATTGCAATTCATTTGTTCTTGCTTAAATGGAATTCATTTGAGAATACTCTAGTCAATGATTCAACTTTAAGTATAATTTTATTTTTTATACATTCAATTATAGTAGCAAAACATTGATTTAAGAGAATACAAATATTACGGTAATTACTTAAAAAAAACTAATGGTTCAATTATTAAAGGTGTAGGCTATGGTTACTTTGTTTTTCCTCTACTTTGTTTGTAATTTGTCCTATTTATCATTAGATTAGGTTTTAACCTATAATTTAATGGTGGACAAAACAAAGTAATTATAGAATTCACCATTATTAAATTGTTAATTCAAAGAATACAAATTATTTAATTTTTGTAAGTGTACGTGAATTGATTTTTTATTTGAATATGTAAAACCAATAGTTTTATTAAAAAATACAAAACTGCTTACAAATTTAACACTAATGGCACTATTATAGTTAATCATTCTAGAAATTTTAATTAAAGAGAATATTTATTTTAATTTTTATATATGCATGATGGTTGTTGCAAGACTTTAATATATAGGGCCAGTACATGGGCTTTCCATGAATAGTATCACTTAGAAGCTTTAATCTTGTATCAAAAGAACAGGCCACAAACATGTGTTAATACTTAATAGCAAACATGTGAGCTAATGATCGTTGAAAAAAATGGAATTATGGAACTTCAAAAACTTCATTAAGTAATACCAAAACATAAGCCATCTCCAATGTACTCTAAATATAGCCCAAAATCTTCCTCTCTTTGTATTTTCCAATGTTCATTAATGAACACATAGTTATAGAAATTTAAACAATGAATTCTAGAGTAGTTATACCTAATAGTTATAGAAATTTATAATGACCTTAGTTATATACAAGCGCATGCTGAATAGGTTAGGTGGTTAAAAGAGTTTAGTTTACGAATGATTCAAAACTCTTTGAGATAGAGTATCTCTTTATTTATCGAATTCATCATCCCCCTACTTCATAAACAGAAATTTATGGCGATAAGAATGCTAGTGATTATGCACAAAATCTTGGACGAGACTCCTATTTCCTTAGATTGAAATTTGACACCTTACGTAAGAGATACACCTCTTCCAAGCTAAATATGTTAATGAGAGCTTGAAACGTGTCAACGTGATTGACTCAAATGCTACTAAACTCCAATGCTGACAACCGCGCCTATATCTCGAAGACTCAACATGCCTCTCTCTTAAGCTCATAAAAGTATCAGAGCATTGTCGGTGCAGTTCGGTATCTCACATTGATCATACCTGATATTATGTTCTCGGTCAACAAGTTGTGTCATTTTTACACTCTCCGACTGATTGACACCGAAAGTGTGTTTAATGAGTCCTTCGCTATATTCAGGAACAACCGACTTTGGCCTATTACTCTTTTTCTTTATTCACTACATTTTTATTTTGACAATGATTAAGTCAGTTGTTTGGATGATCATCATTCTATTGGTACTTTATGTGTCTTTTCAGGCAAAAGTCTAATTTCATAGCATATGCGTAAGCAACCAACTAAATGCTCGATCTCAACCAAACGCGAGTATAAAGCTATAGCCAACGCTCCTATTGAGCTTTTTTTTGCTCCAATTTTTACTACATGATCTCGACGTCCCTATTGCACGTCTGATCCAACTTTGATGTGACAATACAATAGTATTTACCTCATTATTAAGGATTAATACATACATACCCCCTAAACTTGTCCCAAAACTACAATTGTCCCCTTAAACTTCTAAAAGATACAAATAACTCCTTAAACTTGTCTAAAAGTTACAAGTAACCCCCTATTCTTGTCTGAAAGTAACAAATAAAATGACCCCTTATTTATTTCCGAAAGTAACAAATAACCCTCTATTCTTGTCCAATTAATATGAGTAACCCCTTTATAAAATATTGCTCGTATCCAAATATGAAAACGATAAATGATATCATTTTTGAAATTCTCGACTTCCTATATTATTAGTTTACCCCTATGTATGCATCATCCAAATTTGCACGTTTTAGTACCGTCAATTTAAACTTTCAAAAGATACAAGTAACCACCTAAACTTGTCCAAAAAGACCTTTTTGAACACTTTAACAGTTTATGCCTAAATATGATAGTGATATTCGCAACATATATATATTGGGATATTCTATGGTCACTTTGTTTTTCACAAAGTAACCATTACTTTGTTTTATTAAAAATTGGATCATGGGTTAAAACTTAATCCAATGGTGAAAAAAACAAAGTATAGACAAAGTAAGGAAAAAACAAAGTAACCATAACCTACACCATATATATTTATTAGGTTAGAAATGATAATAATATACGGATTATAATTTTTCATTTAATAATTTTATTGTTTTGTTAAAAATGTTCCTTAGGATACATGTATTTAGAGAAACAATCATATATTTTCCATTTTATATGGAGGTGGGCTTTCTTAGGTTGGCATCGAGATTTTATTTGAAAGTCAAATCTGCTTAAATTACTAGCGGATTAAAATGGGCTTGGATAAAAAAATTATATATCAAATTCGTTAGATCTGTTCGAAGTCTTAACTATAGACATGTCTACTTGTTCACATAAATGTCTTATTTAAAATTATTGTTTTCTCTTCTTTGTATGAGAACACTTCGAGTCACTTCTAAAAGAATCTTAATTTTACCAAATTAATTAAACAATATAAGTATAATTAAAGAAAAAAACAAATGTTTAAAGCACATCCAAGATATATACATGTGTTTGCCAACAAAAAAAAGAATAATTTTTTCTTTAATCTTGATAGCTTTCTCATCCTTTTTGTAAAGAGTCCATCAAAGTTATGCAAATAATTAAAAAGAAGACATGATTGATATTGAAATTTCAGGAATCGGTATTCATGTTTTATTCTATATCTTAAAATCCTAAATCGTGCAACAAAAATTACTGGATATGCAACTTTTACTCTGCTAATTTTTTTAAATGAATTTTGAAGAATTTATGTGAAAATGGATACTGCATGTGCAAACTAACAAGGGTAAAATTGCATTACTAAAAATGTTAAGAATACAAATAAAAGATGTCAGTGAGTTTAATTAACGAGAAAAACTAGCAAAATTTGTTAAGAATAAAGCTTCATCCTTGATATTTGTAATTTATTAGCAAAATTTCGTAAGAATCTGTGAGACTAAACTAGGAAAAACTATAAGAGTGAAATCGTAGTCGAAATAACTACGTTAAAATATAATTACAAATTCTCAAATGTGACCGAGCTTAATTCTTTGTTGCTATATATTTTATAAATTGGGTTGTCACATTTATAATCAATACCTATATTTCACAAAAAAAATTAGAGTGCTTCTAAAATACGATTCTCTTCAAGAATAAATAGAGAGAAAAGTTGTTACTGAGAGTATTTAGGATGCAACAAAAAATATAAATTCGAATTTAGAACTAAGAGAGTATGTACTTTAGGAGGCGCTCTAAAATTTCTTCTACTTCACTGCTTGAATTTTAGTGAAACAATTACTTCCATGAAACTTCAAATTGAAATTATAAGTGTGTCTTGCTGGATTAATTAATTAATTAAATTGAGATTATGTTAATTATCTAAGCTATATTTTGTTTTAGTATATAGATTGTTGCTGCTGTATATAAACTAAACTTCTCCACACTAACTAACAATTAATTATTAGGTAAACCTGGCATTGAGCTGGAAAATTCAGATTAACTGTCCAAAATATACAAGATATTGTAGATCATATTCTTTCTTCAGATAGAATATAATCACATTCTAATTCTCATTAAATCTGATTTCTTAAAAACTTGATATAATTAATATATATACCACATGACTATTAAGCCAGAAAACAGAAATTCTATCATCTAAAGAAACAAAAAATTTAGATCTACATATATAGATAATGGAATTTTAATTATAAATAATTTATCTTATTTAACGTGATTAAGTCCCGAATATAATTGTCTCAAAGAGAAATACCTGTAACACTACCAATCGCTTTGGTTAAGCCGTAAGTTATTCCCATGGCTAACCATCCTCCAACCAAAATTCTAAACGACGACTTAACCACGGGTGTTCGACCCAATACCGCCCCGAGCCATCCAAACCCTAACAAAGCAAGACTAGCTAAACCTATCACCACTCCAACCCTCACACCATAACTCTTAACAAAACATGCCCCCATCAATGGTATGACCGCCCCGATAGCAAACGCAAAGGCCGAAGCTCCAGCCGCTTGTAACGGGCTAGGAATCTCTTTCTTCTTAGCCTCAATCTCACCGAGTTGCATATTTCTTGATTTCATCTCTCTCTTCAGTTGAGCCATTTCTGTATCGTATTGCGAGTAGACTGACACAAATTCTCCTATAGCCATACTAAAAGCTCCAGCGAGTAGTCCCGCGATACCAGTGATGATCATTGTTTTCGGGTCTTTTCGGACGGCTCCTACACCAACCATTAGAGAGGTGGTGGAAAGTAAACCATCATTTGCACCAAGAACAGCGGCTCGGAGCCATTGTGCTCTCTTTGAGTAGTCTAAGACCTCGATTTCTAGATTCGGGTTGGATTGTTTTTCAAGATCGGTTGAAGAAATTGGATTTTGGGTTTGTTCAAGAGATGGTTTGGGTTCCATATTTATGAAAGGGAAATAATGTGTTTTTTTGGTGTAAAAGAGAAGGTGTGGATATAGAAGGAGTATGGAAGACACACGCCTATAGATGTTGATATTTATAAAGAAAAAGAATAATCATAATCATACATAATAAATTAAAAATAATAATAATAATAGTCATTATTATTATTATTATTATTAAGAAAATTCATAAATAAATCTTATGATTTTTGCTTTTTACATTTGGAGAATTGTGGAATATTTTTATGACAAAGTGATACATGTAATTATTTAATGGCTGCAACAAATTATTATTAGATCATAAAGAATTTTTTCAATTGTGTTTACATATAAAATTTTAATTGAAAAATGATCCACCTCAAGGCACCTTGAGTCACAAAACCACTAAATACAATAATAATAATAATAAAAAGTAAAAAAACACCTTATTTAACTTATCTCATTACTCCCATTGATTATTTATTGTTTACATATTATTATGGAAAGATGTAGATGTAGATGATCAAGTAATCTCTTAAATTAAATATCTATCTTGCCAAAATGAGAACTTTAGGAATGTGGAGGAATAAGAAAATTAACGGTTTAAAAAAAAGAAAGATTGGATTTTAAATTGGAATCCTATGTATTCACACTCTTTTAGTGTGAAAACTATTACTCCATGATATATGCAGCTTAGTCAGGCATCTAAACCGATATAAGTCACTCCAATATATAAAAATTAACTAAAGTTTCCTAATAATATATATATTTTAACTTATCAATATCTTAATTCATAACCTTAAATTTACACTTCAATAAATTTAGCATTATGAAATTCTTAAATTGTATCCCTGAAATTTCGTATGATAAGCACACCGGAGCAGTAGAAGACGCTAGATGCTAGTCGCGTGGTCGGGTTTTTTTGAGGACTAATCGGAGAAATAATCGGTGATATGTCAGATTTTGAGCGCCTAAATGGGTCTAACCGGTTTAGTCAGATTACATTGGATTCTCGATTTTGAGAGCATACGGAATTTCAGCAACCAAACACTTTTATTTTACAACATTGGTAGCACTAAATATAAATATTCATAAATTTAATTAATGAATTTTTTTGATAAAACTTGTGCATGAAGTTGGTTTATGTAGCTGGAAAATTTCATTGAATATCTTTACACATCACAAAGGTGGTGATAAAAAGAAGTGTGGAGGACACACGCCTAGCTGAAGATAAAAGAAAAAGAAAAGAAAAGAAAGTTGATGTAACTTCAAAGCAATAATATCTAAATAATCTAAAGAAAAAGAAGGGAAAGAAAACTTTTTTTTTTATGTGCCCAAATAGTGATGAATGATGATGAATTTCATAAGATGCAATAAGAATCGGGAACTAAAAACACTCATGGTTTTATTTGTTCAAAAAATATATTTATGTTTTGTTTTTCATAAATATTCCATTTACATACCAATTGAACAAAGTCTAATCAATATATTTATAGATTTTCGGTGATATATATAATCAGATTTTATTGTGTTCTCACAAATAAATTATATATTCAGAAAAAATTGTCTATAAAAAAATAAATTCATGCGGTGAAAATAATAGATTGGATGTAGCAAGGACAGACAGAGTGAATAAGTTTTGTTTTGTAATAGCATTTTACGACAAGAGTAATTATAAAGTAGAAATTGAAGATTAAAAGATATATTTTTCATTTAAATTTTAGGTATATATCCATCTACTTATAAAGTGATGGCAAAATACACGTATTATGTCAAAGCAAACTACATGTTTTGATGAAAAGTTACCAAAATTCTGCAAATTACTTATTTGTTAAAGACTAAATTAATTTTGACAGTATGAGGAGAAATTCGAATTTGACAAACAAAATTTAACTATATTTAATACCATTTGATTGATTGGATGAAAAGGTTGGAGTATGAAAAACATATATATCTATTCATAGGTAAAGTTTATTTTTAGACGTTTACTAAACTATACAACACACACCAAAAAGATAATTATCTAATATAAGACACCGTAAGCTAATTTACCAAAAACAACTCCAATCTTTAACCAATAAAACGCTAATACTACAGTGTTGGCTAATTAGTTATTTTTCAATGCAACTATTTCTAGTCATGCTATCAATTATTAGTTTCATGTATAACATGGTGCACTTAACGTTCCTAATTGCTAGCGAATAAGCTCTCCGGTTGTTTGTAACATACCAATATTTATCTTCCCTTTTAGCCTCAATTATCGATAGTCGTATTTCTCAATCTTATCATTAGCTGCAAATGTATTGAATTGTGACTAAACTAACACGAATTGTTTGACAGCCATATCACAAACTCTAATTATTAAGGGTATGTTTTTTATGACTGAACTTAATACTACTGAACTTAACTTAACTGAATTAAAGTGCATTTCCTGAACTGAACTGAATTGAAGTGCATTTTTTTGGAAAAACTACTTTCACGAAAAGCTACAATTTATATTCTTTGGAGATAGCACGGTTTGATATTGACTTTTTTTTCTTTTAACTAAAATAGTTCTCAGTTTCAATATTACTTAATAACTACAATTTTTTATTTATTTTGAAATTCTTGATTCTTAAGACTTCGCGCTATATAGTTACCAAACACTTCTTAATATCTCTGCATTTTCTCCTGCAACGCTTTCATCACAACAATAACTTCTCAGATCTTATTCATTTTCTCCAACAAGCATATAGAGACCGAGTTTCATTTTGTTTAAGATTATGTGTTTCCTGCAAGATACTTCATGTGCAATAAGTGCAGCATACTTTTGTAAAAAAGAAAAGGAAAAGAAAAAGAATATGTACAACAAAAGATTCCTTCTTAAATAGATGTGGAGTACATCCACACTTATATAGTGGGAATGGAATCCAATAATTATAAATTTTAATCATGAAATTAATTTCTATTTCATAATATCCTGGACTTGGGTTTGGACTTTGGAGAATGGGCTGATGCCCAACAAAGAAAAATAGGAATTCTAAGGAGAATTGAAAGTAAAAAGCCCAATGTGAGTTGCTAAATTGGATTGGGCTTCATCAATCCAATTTTTGACATTTTTATTGGTTAAGCAAAATGGATCCTGCATTAGTACTATTCCAAATTTAAATTATAATAAGAGGGGACAAATATTAAATTTTAAAAAACAACAACAATAATAACAATAATAATAAATAATTTTTTTTATAAATAATAATAGACACTTTTAAAATTATGAGATAGAGAGAAATGTCACCTAATTGATAGAAATAGTGAAACTAAGCTGACCGTTATTGAACTCCATCATTTAGCTATATATTGCAAAAGTTATAGAAGATAATAAAAAAATAAAATAATATATTTATTGAATTATATTGAAAGTGAGATATTTTACTAATAAAAAAAATCAATACTACAGTTCCATTTAAGTTTTAATAACTGTTTCTTTTGAAAGCTACAAAGTGTAACTTTTCATTTTAATAGCTACCTAACTTTTTCAGAAAGTGGTATTTCATTTATCAAACTCTATTGTTAGATGTAAGAAACTGCTCTTAGAGTATGAGAAAATAATGCCGAACGATTTCCTAATGAGATCGATAATCTATCTAATTGTTTTTAAAACTTAGTGATGTTGTAAGTATAACCACTATTTGGAATTGAGAGTGACAAATTTCACTTATGAAAATAATTATTAATTAGTAGATGATAATGCTAGATTTATCCGAACTAACCATTTCAACAACATGATTGTGTTTGCATTTGCATGTACAAATAATAAAAGAATATTTTTGTTGTTTAGAATCTCACTATCAATTTGAAAAGTGATTATAGTGTTGTTTAATTCCTTTTTAAGATCATTTTTAGAGGTAATTATATCAATCTCACAAAGTAAGTGGGATTAGTTGATATTCCAACAGCAAGGTCAACTACCAAATCCATCATTACCACATGAAAAGAATTTGCATAACAATGAGTGGAATATTGTGTCAAAAAAGCTAAATTTACATAAAATGTTAAAAATTGGCATGAGATTAGAATTTATTGTCAATAAGCTTTTAATGTTATTTTTGTATGTGTATTTTCACATATAAAATTGAAGTATTATAATTATTCACTAGTGAGTGTTTGAATCTTACTAACTGCGTTTGATCGGTTCTTTTTAAACTTCTACTTTCTACAATTATGAGATTCGAACCCATGACCTCACACTCTTTAGTGGAATGTAATAACCACCAAGACATTGCTTGGTGGGTGCGTTTGATCAGTTCTTGATTAAAATGCCATCATAATTTTATTTTATTTTAGAAATGCCATATCATAGATTAGCTATAGTGGAGTTGGTCATAAATCATAATGATCCACTAACTTATTTCACAACTGAATCAGGCCTACTACCATGCAAGTCTTTTTTACTTTTCATTTCTACAATCTATTCACTTTGAATTTCTTTTGCCTGCACACAACATTCTGAACTGAAGAATTAATGTATTTAGGTAGTTGTTTGATGAAAATATAGAAGTTAAATGATACGAATTGTAAAAAATTAATTAGCCTTTTGAATTTACATAGTATTTTGTTAAGTCTGTTGCCAAAAATTGAGAAATGTTATATTTACCACTTGAATTTATATGAAATGATCTATTGCCTTCTTCAACTTGTGTAAGTTGATGTATACACTTACTGAACTCATATAGAGTGGCATATACTTGCCAATTTCTTAAAATTGACTATTGTTTTGGTACGCGAACTAAATGAGTTAATTATGACAATTTAAGAAAGTTCAGAAAGCTAATATATTATTTCGATCAAGTTTAAGAAGCTATTGATGTATTAAGACATTGTTTTCTTTGGCTTTTGAAGTTTACCGAAACTTCATTCTATTTAGTTCATTTTAGTTAACTTCATTAAACATTCTGCCAATAATTTAGTTCAGCTCAACAAATTGTAGTTCAATCCAGTTCACTAAAAAAGAGCATCCGCAATCAAAACTTGAGGATACTTTGTATAGGCACTATTTTCTTTTGTCTCAATTTCAGCAAAATTCAATTTAGATCAGTTTCATTTGGTTTAGTCAAGTTCACCAAAATTTATTCTTTCATTCAGCTAAATTCAACTAGTTTAGTTTATTTCGGTTGAATTTGAGTGCGATAAGTTTAGTTTAGTTATAAAGAAGGATGAAAGTAGAAAAGCAAGAAAATAGAGTAAAAGTAGGTCCCGTGGTCCATGTTTTACTCTGTAATTCCCAAAAGCGATCCTCATATCATCCCCTCAAAGAATCTTTTTTCACTCTCTCTCTGAAAACCTAATTGAAATCCTCTCCACCACCGCATCTCCGGCGACATCCATGGCGGCTCCGGCGTGGCTTATCTCAGCTTCACTAACTTTAACCCTAACTTCACTCCTCCTCCTTCCACTCGCTTCAGGAAACTCAGAAGGAGACGCGCTGTACACGTTGAGAAAAAGCTTGTCGGATCCGGATAACGTTCTTCAGAGCTGGGATCCGACTTTAGTCAACCCTTGCACCTGGTTCCATATCACTTGCAACCAGGCCAATCGCGTCACTCGCGTGTACGATTTCTCAGCTCATCTTACTGTTTTTTTAGATAATTATTTCAGATCTTTCTTGTTTTCGTTTCGTTGACTGTGATTTTCTGTTTCGTTGACTTTGTGTTTTAGTGTTATCTGATTTCGATTTTTGATTGAAATGAATAAATATAACTACCTAGAGAGAGAACCTGTTATCGAGCCTCGAGTAGGATTAGAAGTGGACATAATTAGCGGTTGTAATGATGAGTTGTTGCATCTGTGGTAAAAGGCTCTTGAATTGAGTGTAGTAAAACGTGTTAGGGGCTAGTCGGACGGTCAAGGTCGTTTGAGGCATAGTTGTCAAAGGCGAGTCCAGTTGAGGTTAGAGAAAAGTAGTTGCCTTTTGCACGTGAGGCGACATCAGAAAATAGCAAACAACAGATGCCTCCAATCGTCATCAATTTTTAGTTGTCAGAATTAGTGTGGAGGAGAAGTTGAAAGCAGAGAGGTCGATGTGGAAGACTAAAAACTAGAAAGGCCTGGACTTCAAGTGGAAGTCAATAGGCGATCCACCCGGATAGGAAGGCGGTGGCACCTTAGTCTGAGGCGAGAAAAGGTGTCGCCTTTTAAAACTATGCTTTGAGGACTAATCAAGAATTAGTTGGGGGCATAAGTTTGATTTGGAGCGCCTAGGCGGACCTAAGCGGTCAAATCGGTTGAAATTGGATACTTGATTTTTAGTGCATAACCAGCCAGGCGGCCTTGGTTTACATCATTTCTTGAAGTGAATTAAACTAGAAAGTTGGATATGATGTTTCTTTTTTGGTGATTTTTTGTTGTTGTTTTGGGCTTATGCTGACTGCTAATTATCATGATAATTTAACTTGAATTTTGTTTGCTTTCCAGTAGATTTCATGACTATAGTTCAGATAAGGATAGACAACTCTTTTCTGTAGAGATTCCTGAATGATGCACATATCATATGTTGGAGTTGCTATAGAGATCGTAGATGTTACTGGATTATGGGATTATCTAAGTTTCTGCTGGAATAATGTGATATTTATGCTTCTGAGTTAGTTGAAAATGGGAGCTGTTTTAGTTTGTGTTCTCCAACCCAATACAAATTCCTTGGATTGTCATTTCTTGTTTTCTAATTTAGTTATCTGTATAATTTAGGATATGTATATCCTAGAATTATTTGTCCATCCGTTTTCCTGTTTATCTATCCATATCAATCTTCACAAGAACAAGAAGTCCTAATAATAAAGAACAATTTAGCACGAGCATAATGTAGGAAGTCATGCATATTCCTTTTCTTTTGGGATATACTGCAGAAAGAAGGTCTTCCTACAATTGCTTCTTCAATGTTCAAACATGTTGTTTGATCTTGCCATAGTTGGTGCCTGATAGTTTTCAACTTTTTCATTGACATACCATGGTCCCTTTTCTTCTTCTTCTTCTTCTTTACTTTTCTTTGATGTATCTTTTACTTTTGATCTTGCCGTAGTTGGGGCCCGATAGGTACCGATTTTTGCATTGACACACCATGGTCCTTTTCTTTTCTTTTCTTTTCTTCTATTGTTGTATCTTTTTCTTTTTTATATTTTTGGGTGCTTATACTGTTGTATCCAACTTGTTAATATTAGACTGGTGACCTGTTGTAGCATTTATCCTCCAGTTTAATGAAGCCATGTAATTTGTGGTAACATTTTTACATTTGCATTTTCTACAGGGACTTGGGGAACTCAAACTTATCTGGACATCTAGTACCCGAACTTGGAAAGCTAGAACACTTGCAATATCTGTATGTTTCTTCTACTTGTTTTGTTGCAATACTATCCACATTTATTGCCATTTATTTATTCTTAAATCCTTACTTAAACTAGGGCATCTCTATGCAGTCACTTTTCCTGATATAAAAGTGGAAGCTTTTCTCGTCTGATATTTGACTTGTGTCTCAATTACTTAGGATCTCCTTGGTTTTCCTTAATGCAGGGAGCTCTATAAGAACAAAATTCAAGGAACCATCCCTAGTGAGCTTGGTAACTTGAAGAGCCTTATCAGCTTGGATTTATATGACAACAACATCACAGGGACTATTCCATCTTCATTGGGGAAATTGAAGTCCCTTGTCTTTTTGTAAGTTTTACATACAAAATACATGATTACATGGCGTTATACCTTTTTCTCATTGTTACATTGTTCACTTTTATCCAAATTGGTTAGCTGGTGAGAAAGTTAAATGTATTTCTGACAAGTTTGCTATCGCTTCCTCGTGTATTTTAGTAGCTAGTGAATTAGTTCTTTTTTTACATTGTTGATTAGCTTTCTCGCTTTCGCTTGTTTTCCTCGAAAATGTCAAAACTATTCAGAATACTTCCTTTTATATTGTTTCTTAGGTGAGAATTAATATCATTATGTCTGCCTTACATGACCATTCTTTTGTTGGTAGTTTGTTTCATACTGGAAAGCTATCACATTGCACAAATCACTTCTCCTTCTCTCATTAGTTTGCTATTGGCAGGCGTCTTAATGACAACCAGTTAACTGGACCAGTCCCCAGGGAACTTGTTGGCGTTTCAAGCCTCAAAGTTGTGTGAGTGTTTCGTCATATTCTTTTTAGAAACATATGCATGCCATTTTTCATCTTCTGGAATGTAGTTGAATTGTCATAATCTCTGAATTTTCCATTTTTTGTTTCCCAGGGATGTTTCAAATAATAATTTATGTGGCACAATTCCTACCAGTGGTCCATTTGAGCACATCCCTTTGAGCAAGTATGTCCTTTTTTTCTCTAATCATATCTTCATCTATCATTGATATTTGTGGTTGTGACTGTTGTTTCTTTTATTTGCCTTTGTGTTTGTGTGCTCATGTTCACATCCTGACTGAGCTCTCATTCCTCCCCATGTTACTCTATTTGGTGGGTGTGAGCGTGGGGCTCGAGTATTTTTCTTATATATATTGATATATAATGACTGTTAACTGTCAGCCTTCCTCTTTCTTTCATTTTTTGGTAGGGATTTTTTAATGTGTATATATATCTCAGCATCTAGTTAGGCATAATGTTAAAATCTATTTGATATATCCATATATTTTATATTTTATACATATTTCTCCCATGTTTCAATTTCCTTATTTTTCTACCAATATCAATTCCCAGTTTCTGTTTCCATTTTGTAACATAGAGTAGTTGTAACATGATCTCATTGTGAAGAATGATATACTTGAGGTGGACAAATGTATAGCATAGATGCTCAGTGGAGAGATTCATTGGCTAGTATGGAAAATGAGATCAGGATTTTGAAAATAGGGCCTTTAGGCATAGGAGGAATGGCAATAATGCTATTTTTTTCTCTCATGCAACTTGGTATATTGGTTTTGAGCCTGTTTACTGTTCTAGTCTTTCGAGTACCAAATCAAATGTTCATGAAAAAAATGGGGTTGTGTAGTTTGCTGTCTGTAGGCTAGTGATTTCAAACTTTAGGGTGTCAAATCCATCCAACCTCGTAGAGGCACCAGTTTCCGTAGGATGGTGTTTGTCTGATTTCATTGTAGCCTTGATAATATTCGAAAACTACAGACACCACTATACAGCAATGGCAATGGATAATAGAACCAGTTGAAGTTCTTCGTTAAACCTTTTTGCTCTCTTTTTTCAAAGCGAGGTCTGAAAACAACCATAGCTATTTCGTATGGTCGAGTCTTCACCTTGAAGTTTGCTGAAGTACTTGAATTACACATTACAATCTGCTGCATCTATTGTGAACCTTATTGTACGATATAGTCAACATAGATCTAATTCCTAATAGCAACCATCTCACTTTTTTCTTTTGTCTAATTTTGCAGCTTTGAGAACAATCCTCGATTAGAAGGTCCAGAGTTGTTGGGACTTGCGAGTTACGACACAAATTGCTCATGAAGAAGGTGGTGGGGAAGTGAAAAGTGAAATTACCTGATATAATATGATAGCGTAATGGGGATTAACTCAATAGGTCAGTCCCTCTGATATATAAGTATTTTGTAAAGTTGTTGGGACTTGTAATTGTATGTTGTTGTGCTCTCTAATGATCAAGACATGATGATTTTGTAATATCCGTATAAATTGTTCAATGTTAGCCAAAGCCTCTATCTTACTTACTATATAATTTTACTACATTTGTGTACTCTAATTTGGACCTTTTAAGTTGCTATATCTTCTCATTCAGCCCTGGGTGTCGGTTACTGTTATTGTTTGCTGTCGCTAGAGTAAGTAAATATTAGCAGATTTTACTTTCACCATAGCAATTCATAGTCGTACGTCAATTCTAACTAAATACTTGTATACTAATACTCACGAGTTTGATTTTATTGGTTGTTGGTTTACATAGATCAATAAGTGTACAATGTAGTGAAGTTTGTCATTGTATAATTCTTGATTTATGTATTACTAATCGGAATTAATCATAATCTTGGTGAGTGACCGAATTTGATCTGTGATGATTGGTTTGTTCATACTCATTTCTTACTGATAAGTTGGTTTAGATAGTGATGCATATCCGGTAAATTCGTATGTCCCATACCTAATCAAATACGTTTTAATATTACTAAAAAGGAGTACTGTAATTGAAATAGTTCAGATGAAAGTCTGAAATGGTATATATTTTCGGTTATGTTTTTGAATCTTAATTTGTTCTGATTATAACATTTGTATTCAGAACATGACTCAAACCCAACTTATAATCCTAATTGGAACTAATATAGGAAAAAAAGTAGATATTCCAAGTGTAGTTTTTAGTGTTTTTTTTGTGTGATTATAATTACATAAAATAAAAAAATGTGAATGCAACGGGACTCCACTAAATGTGGTGAGAGGAATAGAATCCATAAACTATTTTTCTTATGTGGTTATGGTTATTTAGTGATTTTATTATATTATGAGCTCAATTTACATGAAAAAACACAATATTGGGATCTTAATTAACAACAAATTGACATGTTGATGTGAGAAATGTAAATTCAATATTCTATTTTATTTTTTCATTTTTAGTATTATTATAATACGAGGGAAGATGGGCCATCATCCCAATATAATTATAAATATTAGAGCATGCTTTAAAAGGGAAAAGAATTAAGTACAGCATAAAAATATTTGTTATATTCTTTCAAAAAAATAAATAAAATATTTGTTATATATGCCTTTCATATACATTCAGAAAAAAGAACTGCAAATTGTGTATATGCTTTACTTCAAGGCAAAGATAATTGGTACACAACCAAGGGAAACGAATTAATTAATTGGATTAGTATACTAATTCTCAGAATAACTTCATTACTATCACTTTATTTTTTTTCTTTTATTGTTTACTCAAAAAGAAGGGTAAAGAATTTTTAAATCCTTAGCAAACACCTTCTATTTAGTATTTGGATAAAAATGATAAAAACAAAACGGGGCATCATTTTATTTTGATATTAAATATATATTGATACACATTTATTTATATGCTTGTTTGTAGGGGACATAATATTTTTATTTTTTTTGGAAATGGAATTATCACAATATTATAAAAAACGTCGTAGGTGCTTTTACTAAATTTTTATCTCAAGTATTAATTCTTGCTTCCGAATTCTTCTTTAGTGGATGCTGATAAGCAATTTGAAGACAACAAACCCACTCACTATTTAATTTGTAGCACCATTCTTTCCACTTTACAAATAAGAATAGTATGAAATCCCACTCTCAAATCGTGTAAAGATATTAAAGATCTCTTAACAAAAAAAGAATTCAAAATCAAACTTTTAGAGTTAATATTTCAAAAGATTTTTGATCGGTTTTACACAACCTTCAACCAGCATTGTATTAATTAATTGGATTAAAGATACTATTGTGTTTACGAGTGGTGCTCACATGGTCAATGATTGACCAAATACAATTTGGTCAATCACCATTAGATCAAAATTTAAGGGTGGAGATTAGATACTAATGAAACCACCAAACTAATCTCAACGCTTAGATTTTGATCTAACGGTGATTGACCAAATTGTATTTGGTCAATCAATGACCATGTGAGCACAACTGTTGTATTTACAGCCTGACGTGGCAAGTAATTAAAACACTTTACAATTTTCAAATCTGTACATTTTCTTTTACTTTACAACAACTTTACCAATATTCCTCATTATTTATTTCTCTTTATTCAAAAACACACTTTTTCTTAATTTTAATTTGTAATACCTTCTCCTTTGAAAATAATTGAAGTAGCACAATTTAGAAAAGTGCTTTCATAATGCCGACGTCTTCGTTACTTAGATTCTCTCTTTCTTTTTTTTTTTTTATTTTCAACTCTTCTGTTTTTCTTTAATATTTTATATATTTATGAGTTTCATAATCTTTCTCTCTTCTGTTTGAGAAATTTTGTAATACACAAGATATATCACGTAATTTTTACATCGAAACAATAACTTATAGATATATCACATACGTTAGTATTAAAGTATATGGTTTTTATTTTAATATCCAAAACTTTAAGTAAATTATTAATTAAAAAGATATATTTTTTAATTACACAATGTTACAATTTTGTTAGTTAAAATGCTTCGAAAAAGCCATCCAATAGCTCAACATACAATGTCATACTCACGCGGAGTACAATAAAAACTCTCATGTTTGTTGTTAATATTATTTTACTTCAAATACATAGATTTGAAATGTTTGATTATGATACTAATAGGAGATCATTGTTGTTTTGAAAATAATCAACTAAGTTATCCATTATTGCTACTAATTAAAAACAGTAAAAATAAACCATAAAAGTTGAATTTAAATGTCCTTAATTTAGTTCCAAAAAAGGCTATTTACCATTTTTGTGAATGTTTAATGAGCATTGAATTTAGATCTGTTTGTACACACTCAATTTGACTTGACAAGTGAGTCAAATCTTATACGTTCCATATTTTTCATTAATAGTTGACATATATTAATGTATAGTTTTTCTAAAAAACAAAAATGTTGATTGCCAAAATAAGTTATTTCTCCTATATACTCTCCGACCAGTCTATAAATAGTCGACTTTTAGCAAAGTCTAACTAACCTCAAAAGACACTTTGGGATAAAATTGCTTCCTAGATTTAAGAAGCCAATTAGCTTCCAAGTTAGCAATGTGGAACACTCAACACGCCCTCTCACACCCAAATTATATGGTGTGTGACGCCAATATAGTAGAAGCTCCAACATTGCTCAACCATGGCTCTGATACCCTCTTAGCAAAACCTAACGAATCTCAAAAGACACATTAAAAGTATATAATTGCTCGGTATATTTAAGAAACCAATTAGCTTTCAAGTTAGTAATGTAGGACATTCAACAAAGACCATAGCGGTGTGCGACGATGAGTTCTCAAGTTCAAATTCTCAAGTTGGTCATGTTGACATCTCCATCATTAATCACATAATTAAAGATTAAGATTCTGAAATTATAAAATGAATTTGCTCATTTATTGGGTAACCAAGTCTTGACAATTGATTTTGTGATTAATGGTTCGTGTAAAAAAAACTGCTTGAACTGAAAAGTTAAGCTGATAGTTAAGATTCAATTATGGTCTATATATCAATTCGGCCTTGACACACTGCTTCATGCGATGTTTCTTAGGTTATGTTCTCTATCGCTTATTAGTAATTGATTTTAGTTTAGTTCAGTTCATTTCAGTAATTTCCCTCCAGTAAATGCACTTCAATTCTGTTCAGTCATAAAGAACAAAGTTTTAAGTTTGAAGCGTGCACAATACACACTTATCCTATCTTGTGTTTTAAATTCACCAAGTAATAGAGTTGTTACAACTCAAACTCGTGAAATTTTGACCTTAAAGGCTCTTATATCATATTATAGAAAACAATTGAATTAAAAGCTGTCACTTAAGCAACATAACCAACTTGAGAGGATCGGAATTCATGGGCCCGTATATATATAGTAGAAATTTTCATACAAAAGGAAAACCAAATCATTATGTTATAATAATTAATTTGTTGAACATTATTACTATTAACTTGTGTTTATGGTTACCAAAAAAGAAATTAACATGTGATTATGTACAGTGAACGTGATTATGCACAATGAGGTTAAAGAATATATCCATAAAAGCTATAAAGCTAGTATAAATATCTAGAAGCAAGAATAAGCAAACATTGTCTTTTCTCTTCTCCATCCATTTCTTCTCTCCAATTTTTTTTTTCCTACCATTACATTGTCTGAAAATCAGACAAAAATCATGGGAACCTTAAAACCCATTTCATTAATTATTAATATTATTGTTATGTTTTATGTTTTTGGATCATCATGGGGTAAGACAGTCTACCATAAATGGGAAGTATCCTACATCTTTGGAGCTCCTGATTGTTTGGAAAACGTAGTCATGGGGATTAACGGTCAGTTCCCCGGTCCGACCATTCGGGCTTACGCGGGTGACACTGTTCATGTTGAGCTTACTAACAAGCTTTATACTGAAGGTGTTGTTATTCATTGGCATGGAATCAGACAGGTATGCTTTTATTTATTTTATTTCATGAAATTAAGGATTAAATTCATAGTTTTTGAGTTAATTAGTGTAAATTTTGCCAGTATTAATTAGATTAATATTGCTTTTTACAGCTTGGAACACCATGGGCAGATGGTACTGCTGCAATTTCACAGTGTGCAATTAATCCAGGAGAAACCTTCACATATGAGTTTCTTGTTGACAAGGTCAATTTTCTCTCTGAAGGTTTTATTTTCAAAGACCATTTAGTATTTAAATTATTATCTTAGATATATCATTGTTTTACTAAAATAACACACTATAATTGTTTTTTGATACGTCAAATACTATGTTACTTTTATTAATTTTAGTCAACATCAAATACAATGGCATATTTGAAAATATTAATTTGAAGTTTCTTACTTTACCAAAACGGCATATGTTATCAAACAAATTTTTCTTACACAAAATTGTTTTGAAGGAGGAAGTATCGATGATAATAAAATACTCTCCTTCAAGAACATAGATACAAATTCACTTTCTTGTCAAATATAATATTAAGACTACTATTTAGCTTCATATACTAGTTTTCAATCTTATAGCCAGTTGGTTTTTTTAACATCGCATTAAAACGTTTTAGTCGAGTGTTTGAATAAGGGCAAATTTAACCCTTTTTTTGTTGATTAAATTTGAATACATTGCAAGAAAAAAAATTGTGTGCTACACATTTCAGTCTCAGAAATTAATGTATGGTGGTGTATTTAATATTGTAATAGAAGTAATGTTACCGCTCAAAATTGTGAATTCAAATGGACCTCTTAAATCTGGTTAGAACTCAAAATCGGATTTGTCCCCGACTTATTCCCTAACTACTATTAAGTTCATAGTTCATTGATTTTCACATTTTTAGCTCAGTTTAATGTTACCTTAATAATATTATTCAGATTCATGAATAAAGGTATAAAAGTATTATTATATATTAAAATGAGAAAAATTTACAACCTACCGTAGTGGCCAGGCTGCAGATTCACATATGAGAAGATATATATGCCCATAATAATGTCATAGGAGAAGTGGAACTCCAGCTCAATTTACTTGTATAAAGTTCATTAATGTTATTACTAACCAGGGGTTAATATATTATGCAGGCAGGAACATACTTTTACCATGGACATCTAGGAATGCAAAGATCAGCAGGGCTATATGGCTCATTAATAGTTGACGTGGCAAAAGGAAAGAAAGAGGCATTTCATTACAATGGTGAACTCAACCTTTTATTGAGTGATTGGTGGCACGAATCTATTCATCATCAAGAAGTCGGACTTTCTTCTAAGCCTTTTCGTTGGATTGGTGAACCTGATGTAAGTTATAATATATTCGTGCACACTTCAAATTTCGAATCATGCTCCTTATAATTTATAAAAGAACCGGTTAATTAGAAGTTTAAAGAACCTGTATTAGCTATTTGAAAACGAAATGCTTAAAAAAAGGTAAATAGAGCTAAGATATTAATATGACGGATAAAATTGATTGTTTCCAATAATTTTGGGGCAAAACTGAACTTTTATAATAAATTTTGTGGTAGAATGAAGCTTTCCGAATAACCTTTGGAATAAAATAGACTTCGATCATCTAATCCATTAGTTTAGCATCTTCTAGAAACAATTAAATTGATTTTTTTTTCTTTGGAAACAATGAATGGGTTACTTAAGCTTTTTAACTTAATAATTCTTTAGACATTAATATAGTCATTTAATTTAATATTTTTTTTGGTATATATGTACAATGCATGACAGCAATATAGAAATTGACACAAAAATAAAATAAAAATTCTTTGAATAAAAAATACAAGGTAAGATTTCACTCACATATTTACTACATTTTTATTTATTTATCTTTTTTTTTTTGCTTAATTGTATTAATTAACTTTTGCAGAGCCTTCTGTTAAATGGGAGAGGGCAATATAATTGTTCTCTAGCTGCAAAATATATGAAAAATACAAAGGGAGAGTGTAATTTTAAAGGGAATGAAGTTTGTGCACCTTCAATTATGAAAGTGCAACCAAACAAAGTTTATAGGCTACGAATTGCAAGCACTACTGCCTTAGCTTCCATCCATTTAGCTATTGAGGTACGTTTTCTATTTTTTATTTATTTGTTTAAACTAGAGTTTCGAGGTTCGAAGAGGCTCCTTCTGAAAAATGTTAGAAATTAATATGAAAGATGTCATTGAATATTAACTATCAGTTTAAATTGATAGTTAAACTATTTCCTCGATATGCATCAGAATTTCTGTGATCAAGTAGTCACGAGTCCAATTATTACAATTCCGGTTGAGCTAAACTTTTAATTCAAATGCTTTCTTTGTTCTAATATCAAATATCTTTAGACTAAACGGTTGACAATTTGAATTCTAATAATTTCATTAATTAATGAAATTCGAACGTATAATAAAATAAGTTTATGTTGTACAAGCTTAAAGACCTACTAATGAAATAATATCAACTGATTTCCACCTCAATTTTTTAGTCCTATCATTTTTCATAAAGAAAACGACAAAGTAATTGCAGAATGAAAATCAAATTGGTTGCATTATAGCACATATTCTACTAGATATGAATAATTCTTTACTTGATAAAAGAAAAAAAATTCTTGAGAAATTATTATTTCATGGATTACGACATAAATATAGTATATTTTAAGAATCAATAAAAATCACTAGGAAAGTTGACAAATTGTGAAAGGTAAGTGTGCATAGCGTAAAAGATATTCCACTTTTCAGCACAAGTCAAGCCATAGAAATGAATAATTAAAAGAAAGTAACATTAATTAAATGTTCCATAATTAACATGTTTAATTGAAATGAATAATAAAAAGAAAGTAGCACTAATTAGATGTTCCATAATTAACATGTTTAATTGAAAAAGACTAGATTTTATGACAATTCAACATAATTAGGTGAAAAGTAAAATATCACAATTCCACATATTTCTATATTTTTCTTGTCCTAAAATTCGGGGAATCACTTTTCTTTCGGTTGTTTTAATTGACCTTTAAAAAATTAGATTAGTTAATTAAATGTAATCTAAAAATCAATCCTTATCCTTTTCTTTGAATGAAAAATATATGCTTTACCCTTAATTGTTCCCTAATTTATTTTCTTGCTATGTAAATGGAATACAATTTTAAGTAAATTGTGGGTTGTTGGGCTTTGGAGACTACAAGGTCCTACTCTAATATTCCATCCGTTTCATAATATAAGGTTTTTTTGCCATTTAGAGTAAGAATAAGAATGCCACTGCAAATACTAATTTGCTCCTAATTAATATGCTGAAAATAATTCCATCATTCTCTCTAATAATATACTATTCCTTAAATGAAAAATGTAGTAATGAAAATTTCTCTAATAATTATTCCTTTTATGGCCAAAAGGCCTTATATTTTGGAAAAAATAAAAAAACTAAAAAGCCTTATAATATGGAACGGAGAGAGTATTACATTTAAGACATATAATGGGCACACATTTAAAAGATTTTTAAATTGAATCAAACACTCAATAAAAAGATTAAAATTTTATCTGTATATTTTAGACGGAATTGAATAGCATCTTCAACTTTCATAGGTTCCATTTTGAAAGTTTTCAGTTCTTCAAATTGAATCGCACAAAACTCACCTACTCATACTTAATCTCCAATATTAACTCTATATCACGCTAAGGATTTTGAATCTAATTCATTATATGTTATTTCAAAGCGAGTACTACCACAATTTTATACTTGCTGACGAGCGAGATACTTAACACACAATTAATTGTATGTTTTCATTTTCCAGGGTCACAAAATGGTGGTAGTCGAAGCAGATGGAAACTATGTGACACCATTTGAAACACAAGACATTTTCATATACTCAGGTGAAAGCTACTCAGTCCTAATCAAAACAAATCAAAATCAATCAAACAACTATTGGATTTCAACTTCCATAGTAGCAAGAAATGCATCTACCACACCACAAGGCCTAACAATTCTCAATTATCTCCCAAACCCCTCTTCACAATTACCAAACAACCCCCCTCCCACACCCCCAATGTTTAACAATTTTAACCAATTCAAGTCATTTTCCAACAAAATCTTATCCAAATCAGGCACCCCTACACCCCCTACAAATTCTGAACATAAGATATACTTACTAAACACTCAAAATCATATTGATGGGTACATTAAATGGGCAATTAATAATGTTTCTTTAGTCTTAACTTCAACTCCTTACTTAGGAGCTATAAAATTTGGGCTTAAAAATAGTTTTAATCAAACAAGCCCACCTGAAAATTACCCCCAAAATTATGATGTAATGAGTCCATCAATCAACCCAAATAGTAGCTACGGAAATGGGGTTTATAGGCTTAATTATAATTCAACGGTTGATTTAATTTTGCAAAATGCTAATGCTTTGGCTACGAATGTGAGTGAGCTTCATCCTTGGCATTTACATGGGCATGATTTTTGGGTCTTGGGGTATGGGGAGGGGAGATTTAAGGAGGGAGATTATGGGAGATTGAACTTGAAGAATCCGCCTTTGAGGAATTCGGCGGTGATTTTTCCATTCGGGTGGACGGCTTTGAGATTTGTCGCGGATAATCCAGGAGTTTGGGCATTTCATTGCCATATTGAGCCACATTTGCATATGGGTATGGGTGTGGTTCTCGCGATTGGAGTTGATCGGGTTAAGACTATACCTAATGAAGCTATTGCTTGTGGGCATACGGCTAAAAGGTTCATGAATACTAATCACCGGTGAAAAGTAATTAATCTCGTCATTTTTCAAAATTGAGGATTGATTCGGTTTGTGAAGTTGGATAGTATGACTAATTTAATCGAAAATCAAAATTAGTCATTGATATAATATTAATTAATTCGAAATTTCACGTGTCACACACATTAAAAAAACAAATATTGACACGTATTATTTGAATTGATTCTACAGACAAAGTTGAAGAGCCAAATTGATACCCGAACTTACATTTATAATAAATTCATCTTATTATCCAACTTCATGGACCAAATTGATCATTATTATTTTTTCAGTTGTAACTTCATATTTTGTATTTCTATCTCACAATAAAAAAAGTATTTATTTTTTCCCCATTCCATTTGTTAAAGTTTGGAGGAATAATTTTTCACGAGGTTGGTAAATTAGGTTGATCTGTATATCTATTCTTATTTTTAAAACATAATTTGAAATTCCTACATTGTAATTATGTTGTCACTCATATTTTTCGAGAAGAGAATAGGGCAACAAATATTTTAAGGCATATTCTTTATGTGTTATTAATAATTAATTTCACTTCAGTTCAAGTTAGTAGCAGATCAATTCAATAGAATCAATTTAGTAATTTTTCTTCATTTTATTTCAGTTGTATTTAGTTCATTTTAGTAAATTTCAGTCATAAAAAACATAACCTAACTTCCGTAAGAGTAACACAGTCTCATTTTATTTGGTAGCATTATGGCCTTCATTTTGCAGTTCTATTATTTTTCTGTACCATATAATGTATGCACTATAATTGTGTTGGTGGGTTTGATGGTACCATTTAATAATTTGATTGTCTTTTGTCTTTCATTAAAAGGGTGAAACCATCCCATAAACACAAAACAGTTCATCCTTAATTATCCCAATAATTGTACCACATATCTTATAGTCCTTTCTCATGCTTGCTCTAATTTTATTTCATGCTTTTGGAATTCTGCAAAATTAATTACTATATTTCTTATTAACATGCAATTTTTACAACCAAAATTGGAAAAGCGTACTTATTATTATTATTATTATTATTATTATTATTATTATTATTATTATTATTAATAATAATAATCTCTGTTCAAATCCGGTGTAGCTCAACCTATGAACATATCTACCTACCACTATTAGTATTTTTTAAGGACTGAAAAGTATATTGGCCTCTTAAAACCAGTGTTAAATATCCTACTTGTTACTGCTTACATATTTCTGAGGTAACTTAATTTTGGGTGACTTATGCCTTTGTATGTTATTACCCTCCTCTAGAGTTACTTAAAGCTATCTATTGACCCCTAAACTTTCTTATTGTGATTTAGTATCCTCTAAACTATTGCTTAAAATGATACAAGTTTTATGTTTTTCTTTTCAAATTAACCTCTATCATGTCGATATTGTTAGGACACAAATATATTGACGAGACAATTATAACACTCAAAGATTAACTATTAACAAAGGCCTAACTCTTAGCAAAATCTAGCTAACCCAAAATACATCTTAAGGAGATAAGAATGCTTTCTATACTTAAGAAGCCAATATAGCTTCCAAGTTAGCAATATAAGACATTCAACACTAACTAACCTCCAAAAAATACCTCAAAGCCTTAAGATTACTTCATATATATAATGAATCATATAGATTTTCAAGTTAGGAACAAGAGACATTTATCACTAGTCAATTTTTTAGACCAAATCTATGGGATTTACACTAAACCAAAAAATGAACCAAAATTGACTAGACAGGTCAAGTTCCTGCAAAGAAGAAGAAAAAAATCTAAAAGAAACGTGAAAAGATACCACATATTCAAAGTAGTAATAAAGTGGGATAATAATGTGACATGAAGTGGAGTCCCATCCCATCCTTTGTAATGTTCCAAAAAACCAACAATATAAGTTAAAAAAAATTCCAACATGTAAGGAGATTATTAACATATATAAAAATACAAATACCAAAAACAAATCTGATAATAATTATTTGGTAGCCATAGTAACTATATATAAACTAAGTATTCAGTCTGAAATATTAGCTAGCAAGCACTATCAATTGTCACAAGATGAGAAAATGGTTGTTTGCAAGTGTTATTTTGATGTTATGTTTGAAAGAAACATGTTTGGGGTTATCTAAGAAAGATGAAGGGTTGAAGAAGATGAGACATTATTACAAATGGGAAGTGGAGTATATGTTCTGGTCCCCAGATGGTGTGGAGAATGTTGTGATGGGAATCAATGGAAAATTCCCAGGTCCTACCATTAGAGCTAGAGCTGGAGATACTGTTCGTATTGAGCTTCATAACAAGCTTCATACCGAAGGTGTCGTTATTCATTGGCATGGAATCAGACAGGTTCGTTTTCTTTCTTTCTCTATCACAAGTTCAATTTGTTTTTTCAGTTTATGATAGTCCATGACATCTATTTTAAACTATGCCTTTATGTTCAGAAGTATCCGATATTTTTGCAAGTATATGAGAAACTTTAGTCGTATCGGTCAAGCCGGTAAGGAATAAGTGATGTTAGGGTAGAAGTCTGAGTAAGTAGTGATCATAAGAGATGACGATCAGATATTTTAAAGTACACCATATCTAAAGTGGTGAGTAAGTTATTGTGGTTAGTATCAGTCCTTTTAAAGTTGTATGGTTTAGTATGTTGGATTTAAGCCACAAAATGTGCATGGTATGACCTTATTGCTCTTTTGTTTCTTATGCTTTTTTGAATTAATATTTGAATGATAATTTAGCTTTCGTTATGCTTAAACTTTTAGTTTAATCGGTTAATTGCTACGGTATCAAATTTTTTGCAATTGAAAGGTCTTGAATTTGACCCTACAACCTCATTTATTGGTGATTTGAAAGCAAATAATAGGATGAGGTTGTGTTGTGCACGTTTTAGGTCTAAGGAGCATTCGCGTACAATAAGTCGGAAATTAATTTACAAACCATAATCGAACTTTAACTATGATAAGCTCGGATATCTAATTTCAGTTATATAGAATGAGCATACCAACGATGTCAAAATAGATGAAGTATATATAATTGCTGTTAGTTATTGATAATAAGCACCTATTGACTAGCAGTTAAGAAATATAGTTAAGTGAACCATTAGAAAAATAAATAAACTATAATTTAGATGAATCAAGTAGAAATAAATAAATGGTATGAAAATATTGAGACAGACAGACATTGCTTGCAATTGCATGGCATGGCATGTGATCAATATCGTCAGTGTTTTGTTTTCTTATTTATGAGTGGAAAACTGATATGGTTATTATTACTGTCTCACTAAATTAATCAATTAATGTTTGTTTTAGCCTTAAAAATAATTAATGTTGCAAAAACTATAATGTACCAAGAAAAAAAGGATTTCAAACTAGAGATGGGATTAAAGGGAAGTAGACAGAATATAGTACCATTTCTAAAGTTATTCCAATTTAAAGGTCGAGTGTGGAGGAATAATAAAGTACAAACACTTGTCCAACCAAGAAAAATAAATAAAATAATCATTTAGATCAATCAAGTAGAAATAAATAATACAATGTAAAAATATTGAGACAGACATTGTAAGGCATGTGATCAATTATATTGTCAGTGTTTTGTTTTCTTATTTATGAGTGGAGAATTGTGGAAGAAAAACCTGTGTTAAAAATTTATTTAACTAGAAAACTGATATAATTAGTATTAATTGTTTCACTAAATTGATCAACCTTTTTTCTTCTTCTTAATAATGTCTAGAAAATATTGTATTTTTGAACATACAGATTGGTACACCATGGGCAGATGGGACGGCTTCCATATCACAATGTGCAATAAGTCCTGGAGAAAGTTTTACTTATAGGTTCAAAGTTGACAAGGTCGATATCTCTCTTCTCATTTTTACAAATTCGGTTAGCTTATGGAGAAATTTTATTATGTGTCTGGCATCGTGTTTGCATAGATTTGAAAATGTTATAATTTCCACATAAAGTCGATACAAGCAGAGTTTTGCATACACTATATACCCGATGCTTGCAATACTACCGTCCATTGAGCTTGACAGGGTATTACAAGTACCGGGTGCTTGCCATAAAACTCTCGAGTTAGGATTTTCAAATAAATTCTACAAAATATAAGTTGAATTAATTGTGCAGCCAGGAACATACTTTTACCATGGACACTACGGAATGCAAAGATCAGCGGGGTTGTATGGATTTCTGATTGTAGACGTAGCAGAAGGAGAGAGCGAGCCCTTCCATTACGATGGTGAAATCAACCTTCTATTGAGTGATTGGTGGCACCAAAGTTCTCATCACCAAGAAGTTCGCCTTTCTTCCAATCCTATGCGTTGGATTGGTGAACCTCAGGTCCCTCTTTAATTACTTTTATGTTTTGTTGTAAGATTTACATATTATCCGCTCTGATTCAACTCCAACACTTCAAGTCCCGTGACTTTAAAGCGCATGATGTATATATTTGATCACATTTTAGCAAGAAGCCTCATTCATCCCATTTCTATTTTCAATGTGTAAATTCAGTTCATTTGAGCGCCATCGCCATCCATTTAAATTGCTTCACGCTCAGTCTTTTCGACCCTAACGTCACTCACTCTAAATTGCAGAGCCTTCTGATAAATGGGAGAGGACAATATAACTGTTCCATAGCACCTGAAGTCAGCAAACAAGGTATGCAAAAATGCCAGTTAAAAGGAGGTGAGCAATGTGCACCACCAATCTTCAAAGTTGAAAGAAATAAGATTTACAGGCTCAGAATTGCAAGTACCACTGCCCTTGCTTCTCTCAACTTGGCTATTTCTGTAAGTATATCTTCAATATATGGATGACGCGTTTTAAATGATATATTTTGTATCGTAAACTTAGGGTGTTATCATTATAATGACAGGGACACAAGATGGTGGTGGTAGAGGCAGATGGAAATTACATACAACCATTTGAAACTAATGATTTATACATTTATTCTGGTGAGAGTTACTCTGTTCTAATCAACACAAATCAAAAGAAAGGCAACTATTATATTTCTGTAGGCCAAGTTGCAAGAAATTCGAATACAACTCAAGCCTTGACCCTTTTAAACTACCAAAACACTCCTATTCAAGCCCCCCCTTTGCTACCCCCTCCCATCACTCCCCGATGGGATGACTTTCAACGTACACAAACATTTTCCGGTCAAATATATGCTCGGATGGGGACTCCGCAACCTCCAAATAAACATGATCGTCGGATCGTCCTGCTGAACACGCAGAACATGATGAACGGGTACACAAAGTGGGCTATCAACAATGTTTCTCTTGTGTTACCATCAACTCCATACTTAGGCTCAATGAAGTATGGTGTTATAGATGCTTTTGATCAAGTGGATCCGCCCGAGAAATTTGCTGAGAACTATAACGTTATGGAGCCGCCGACAAATCCTAACACCACTACAGGAAGTGGCATTTACAGGTACGACAGTCAATTTCTGATAATGAAAAATCTATTGGACTTGGCAAGAGCTCGACCTTGACCACCCATGAACATGTTTAGTTATGACGTAACAACCCGTTTTGACAACAATGTATGCACTTTACAGGCTTGAATTCAACTCGACGGTGGATGTGATACTTCAAAATGCAAACATGTTAAAGAAAGATTCAAGTGAAGTTCATCCATGGCATTTACATGGCCATGATTTTTGGGTGTTAGGCTATGGAGAAGGCAAATTCAAAGAAGAAGATGAACAAAAATTCAATTTGAAAAATCCACCAATGAGAAACACAGCATTAGTGTTTCCACATGGATGGACTGCATTGAGATTTGTAGCAGATAATCCTGGAGTTTGGGCATTTCATTGCCATATTGAGCCTCATTTACATTTGGGTATGGGTCTCATTTTTGCTGAAGGTATTCAATATGTTAATTCCATACCTATTGAGGCTGTTGCTTGTGGTTTAGTTGGCAGAAAATTCATGGATCTTGAAAACCATTAATTAAATGTAATTTTAATTTATCGGGTGATTTTATTTTTTCGTTCTTTGTTGTGATTTGATTCAAGTTCAAAATTAAATTATTTATTTTATAGTTTTTGGTGAAGACTATGAAGGTTAAATTTCAAAGCATATTGCCCAAAAAACTATAGCAATTCATATTATTTATAATTGCTGCCATCTAGAATAATAGTGACTCGAGTTAAACAAGAATTATCATTGCTGTTCTGAGTTTGATTCGCCATACCTTTTTGTTTTCTTTTTCATTTGGACGAGTTTGTGCTTCGATTCTCCCTAAGTTTGTCAAAAGATATTTTTCTCTTATTGAATAACAACCGAAACCAACTTATTTATACACTGAAATTACAATTAACAGTCTAACCGTTCATATTAACAAACTAACCACTTTTCCCACCTAAAATAACAAACTGCCACATCAGCTAAATCTTCCTAACTGAAGCCTTTAGCCGTAGTTAATAGGACGCTGCCGTTTTGCCTACACACTCTCAATCAATCTCACGTGTCAACTTCATCACACAATAATAATTTCATTATACAAATCTTATACGAATATTGTTTTCTAATACTTTTTCTCTTCATTTCAAAAAATAAAATAAAAAAAACTATAAAATAAAATAAAATCGCCCCCCAAAAAAATAAAATAAAATAAAGAACGTGAACAGCTTAATTTTTGTATATAAACAGAAAAGTCTTCCACATTTAGCTCAGAACCATTATGCTTTAATTAATATTAAACTAACTAACCATGATAAAAGTTTTATTGACTAACTAACCATGATCAAAGTTCATTTGAATAGTTGTGATGATCCCATTAATTAATTAATTAATTCTATTGAATAACCCTTAATTAATCTTCAATGCTTTGTTGGTATAACATAAAGTTTAAGTAAGAGTATGCTACCCGCTCTTAAAGTTAGGGTAACTATATACTTTAAACGAGTTTATAGTGACATTTACATATTGATTATTAATAAAAACTAAATTGTAACAAAGTGTTGGCAATATTTTTTTGAAATAAAAATATTCTTTTTACAATATTGACTCGTTTGGAAAAGTGCGGGCGTGCCAGAGAAGAGAGGTTCTCAATTTACGTTTTCAGGAAACGATTTAAAAAACGTGCGTCATTGCCAATGGATTCTTAACTAATAACGAAACGATTGGACGGAAAAAGCAAGGATTGTGAAAATGTTTCCATTGGGTACCTAGTCGAGGTCATCACAACTTTGACTAGAAAACGAACCGAAACTGTTTCGTAGCTTCGAAAAAGTAAATAATAAAGAACAACCAAAAAGATTTGGAAAGTTGACTTGTATTACTTAAATAAATGTCATGAATTACAACGTTAGCCAAACGATTACAATTAAAAGATTAATAATAACATTAGAATAATCGAAATAATAATAAATAACTGAACTGAACTAAGATAAAAACAAATTAATTTTAAACACAGAAAACAAAATTCAAAAATTAAGTTTAGACATAAAAAAGTTTAGAAAACGTTGATTTTCAAAAACTAGTAAATATGATATTAAATAATTTTGATCTGAAAATAATTAAATCAATAATATGTGTTTTTTTTTGTATTTGCTCTTTGGAGTAGCATTTATTCACTTAATGTTGAAAATTAGAGTACGGAAATGAGTAAAATATATAATAGGGTAATTTTTATTTTCAAGGAAAAATATATTCATTAGGGCATATTGTATGAAGTCAACGCTAGTTTTATGTGAGTAGCCAGCAAGGATGGGCATCTATAAAAAAATTAATTAATGAGATATTAATTTAGTAGTACTAAGTATGATATAATGCAGATGTAGATCTACTGACTAACTCTATTAATATTTATTATATAACTTAAAGTCATCATTCAATTAGCAAATGCATTTGTAGACTCTTCAATCTAAAACGAGAGAGAGCCAGAGAGAACCAAAAATATTAGATCATATTCATTCATCTATACGTCTTTGAAGTGCAAATTAGAAATTAAGGTAATCTTTTTTTTTTTAATTTCGTATTGGGTTTTTTCATTTTATTAGACTCTCAAAGGCGCTCTATATGAATTATATATGTTTTTTTTTTGTGATTTTCAGATCTATCCTTACATTCTATCCTTACATATGATATATAGATGACGCTTCATCACATTCTTTTTTAACTTTGGATTTCCATTCATCAAGTAAAACACATTCTTGAAACTTGCTGATCATAACTAAAAGGTCAGATAATAGCTTCTTTTAAATTAGTGTTCCGGTTATTATGTGTTTTTTATTCAACAGTTTATTTAATGAAAATTTTAAAAAATTACCCGTGATTTATAATATTTGTATATATATATATATATATATATATATATATATATATATATATGTGGTTTCATTGTTTGCAAATGGAGGTACGAAGTTTCGTTCCGTTAGCAAAAAGATATATTTACACTAACACCATGAATGGGCGGACTCACGATTTTTTCGACCCTAGAGCTAAATTTAAACTTTTTTAAAAAATTGTCATTACTTTCATAAAATAAAACATTCATCCAAAATATTAAATATAAAAAAGTTTAAAGAGAACAAGTACAAACAATATGTATATATTAGCCGCTGGAGTTTTCGTTTCAAGTTAGCTCGCACTAAAATAACATTGAAATTTTTTCTAAGATAAGAGAGTAATTTTGATTTATCAAAAAAAAAAAAAAAAAACTTGGATGAACAATTGACCATCCGCAATAAACGTTCAAGTGTCGTGAATACAATTTTCTAATATTTTTTAGTGGATAAACGGTTGTGGCAAGTTATAGATACTATAAGTTTGAGTACTTTATTGTGTAAAAATGAAGTTTAAATACCAAAATGTACTAAATGATGATAAAGTTCAGGTGTAGGCTATGGTTACTTTGTTTTTCCCTTACTTTGTCTATACTTTGTATTTTTCACCATTGAATTAGTTTTTAACCCATGATCCAATGGTTGACAAAACAAAGTAATAATTACTTTGTGAAAAACAAAGTGACTATAGAATATCCCTAAAGTTCAAGTACTATAATTGAAATTTACTCTAAACTTAGCCTAAAAAGATGATCGATCTTTTGAATTTAAGAAAAGGTCTTGTTAACTTCATCAATGATTGATCTCAAGTGTATGTGGCAACACAAGGAGATGGCTAGAAAATCAAAATGTATACCACTTTATACAAGTTTGTAAAGCCAATAAACAATGTAAAGAAATTCATGAGCTCAAAGGTGTTCGCCTTAAATAAATTCAAGTGGTTTGTAAAAAAAATATCAGGCAGTAAAATGGTTTATTTTAATTAAATTGGGGAGCTAGCGAAACCATCGATCAGTTTAAGGACTAATGCAGTTATTTGTAAATTCTAGAAAAAAGTTCTATGTTGTTTGAGACATTTGCAAAAAATGTTGCGTGGTTTAAAATTAGAGTAAAGTTAAAAAAAATTCATGTGATTTTACTTATTTTCACATAAAGGACTGTGATTTACTTTTTGTCTAAACGAGGCCTGAGATTTCACATTTTTATAAAAAAAAAGATATTTTAGTTTGATCGTTTAAAACTCATGGTTAACGACCTTAAACCTAAAAGTTTCAAGAATTAAAGTTGTTTAATACCATAATTTTTATGGAATCACATTTTCAATTTTTGAAAATCATGGTTCTTTAATCTTTCACACTCTAAACTTTGACTTTCTTTCTACTCATTAAACACCATCTTGAAGATCACAAAATAAAACAGTTGAAGAATTAAACTAAGTTTCTTAGACTATCGATATTATTTGGAATATATCATTTTTGAAGTCTCTAAACGATGATTTTAAGAGTGTCTATAGAAAAAGTTCTCATTTTGCTAAAATCTGAAACCTCAGTCCTTGTTTTGGCATAAAGCAAACCACAGTCATTTCTGTGAAAATAAGTGAAACCATTGGGGTTTATTTTTTGAACTTAACCCTTAAAATGATATAAATAAAAGTTTGTGATTTTCACAATTTGTAAATAAGATTTCAAACTATTAACATGCTAAAAAATTTTGCGTTTTAGTCAAAGTCAAAGAGTCAAAAGAGGTATTTTTTAACTGTAATTCTTAAGCATAAACCTAATTAGTAGAGAGCTCCTAAATCAATTCTATATGTATTCAAAATTCACAATATTAATTGTTCAAATTTTTTTTTTTGTATTTGTGACGCGAGTGAATGAATTTTATAGATTTTTAATTTGAAGCAGAGATTTGTTAACTTCAAATAAAAAATTAGCAACTCATTTAACAATAGTAAATTTTCAAAAACAACCCATGTGGATACATTTTTTTCAAATAAAACCTCACGGTTAGTATTTTTTTTGTCATTTTAAGAACTATGGTTTGTCATTTTGAGCAAAACTAGAAAATATAGAATCAACACGATAATTGACGACATTAAACTATAAAATTTCAAGAACTAAAGTTGTTTAACGCGACATTTACTATGTAATCACATTTTTCGATTTTCAAAATTAATAATTTTTGTATACTTACTTTCTCTTTCATTGCTAAACAACTCTAAAATGACATAAGAATTAGGACAATCCAAAAGTTACCTTTATGGTTACATTGTTTCCAAATGATATCTTGTGATTTATTTTTTTTGAATTCAAACACTCATCTATCCCATTTACGTATTCCCATAAATAAACAATTGATTATACTTATTTGAGATAACAAATCTTTATCCATCCTCTATGTCCCCATAAACACACAACTTGTAAGTCTAGAGGCATCGATTCTTCCCCTAAATTTAAATCTACCAAACCTGTCCTCTTTTCTTTTCGATGTAATGGACTGTACTTTGATTGAAACGGTGGCGTTTAACAAACAAAAATAAGAATAGAATCAAATTGAAAGTCCGCCAAAAAGTAAAACCCAATTAGGGAGAGGCGATGCAAGTCGTCGGATGAATTATTTATTAGCTGCCTGCTGATAAATAATGTTTCACATTTGTTAGATGAGGTGATATATGTTATATAATATGAATTTTTTGATTCACATTCATATTACCATTTCTTCTTCTTCTACTAAACTATTTATCAGTGTTTTTGCGCTTACATTAAATAACAGAGAAAACTACACGACGATGCTGCCATTTTTGTAAAGTGTTAATCCTAGCGTAAGGCCTTCACCACGTGCTGAGATTGAACTAAACTTAATTGAATTGGTTGAATTTGTTGAACTGAATTGACTTAATAGATTCAATGATTGTGGACTCAAAATACATGTTCAAAAGCTTAGATCCTTAAAGAAGATAAGTTCAGGGGCTTAATATTCTATATAATGATTAAAGCCTATAGAATTGAGCTAATATGAATTCACCAGTGTTGTTTATGATGATTATATATTGTAGCTAGAGGGAACAATCGACGAACCATGGAGCATGCAATTGGATTTGGAGCCAAAGTTACAGGGACTGCTGTTTCTAGAGTTGCTGATGAGGTAGTTGATACGCTATGGCGTCAAATTTGTTATGTGTGGAACTACAAAACCAACATTCAAGAGCTGAATCAACAACTTAACAATTTGAAAGACAAAATGAAGAGCTTGCAACATCAAAAGGAAGAGGCTGAAAGAAAAGGAAGAGGAATTGAAGATGAGGTAACGAATTGGTTGGAGAGAGCAGGTGGCGCAGTTGAGGTGGCTGAGAAGTTGATTGAAGACCACAAGAGTGCCAACAAGAACTGTTGTATGGGTTGTTGTCCTAATCTGAAGACCCGTTACAGGTTCAGTAGAGCAGCTACTAAACACACACCAGTCTTTGCTCAAGTTCAAGGAGAAAGGACCTCCATCACTACCATTTCCTATGTTTTGGATGTCCAAAACTTGCAAGCTCCAAAAAACTACGAGGCCTTGGACACAAGAACTGATGTTTTGAACAAAGTTTTGAGCGCTTTGAAGAATGTTGACTTCAATTTGATTGGAGTGTATGGAGCACCAGGTGTTGGAAAATCCACCCTAGCTAGGCAACATCTTTTCGATGAAGTCAAACGAGTTGGAGCTTTTGAAGTGGTTACTTGTGCAGAGGTGACTCAAGCTGCTGACCTGAAAAGCATTCAAGAAGAACTTGCAGCATGGTTGGGTCTTACCTTTGAGGTCGAATCTACTCAAGTAAGGGCAGTTCGGTTATGTGACCGTCTAAAAAAGGAGGAGAAAGTCCTTGTAATTCTTGATGACATTTGGAAAAGAATCAAACTGGAGGAGATAGGAATTCCTAATGACAAAGATAGTAAAGGATGCAAAGTATTCATGACTTCTAGAAACCAAGATGTATTGTCGGCCATGGGTGTACAAGAGCAGTTTGTCCTTAAGGATTTGGAGGAGGACGAGGCATGGCAACTCTTCCAAGCTAAATTGGGTGACACTTTAGATTCTGACTTGCAACCTATAGCATTTGAAGTCTCAAAAAGATGTGCAGGCTTGCCTGGGTTAATCACTGCAGTCGCAACATCATTGAGAAATCAAGACTTGTGCGTGTGGAAGGATTCCTTGGAAGGGCTGAAGCAATTTGATCATAAAGAAATTGATGATCAAGTTAACTCGGCTCTTAAGTTAAGCTACGATTTCTTACAAACTGATGCCAAGTTAGTGTTCTTACTATGTGGTCAAAATGGAGCACACAACATCGACATCAAGTATTTGTTGAAATATGGTCTTGGTTTGGGTATTTTTAAAAGTTGCAAGACAGTTCAAGCAGCAAGAAACAAGTTACATTCCTTGCTGAATGCTCTTAAAGCCTCGTGCTTATTGCTAGAATCTGGTAACAAAGATGGTCTACTCCAAATGCATGATCTTGTCCACCATTTTGCCATCACAACTGCATCCGAGGATCAACCTGTCATCACCAGCAATGGAATGAGCGATTTGCTAGAAGATGATACATTGGAAAAGTGCGAAGCAATGGTGTTGAAGGATGGAAAAATTCCCCATTTTTTCGGAGTGTTGAATTGCCACAAACTCAGGTTCTTTCTGTTGAATGTGGATTTATCGCTCGAAATTGGGGACAATTTTTTCGAAGGCATGAAAGGGCTTAGAGTTTTGAATCTGACTAAGGCATATTTTTCATCATTGCCTTTCTCTCTTCAATTCCTGAAGGATCTTCAAACATTGTGTCTGGATTCTTGTGTCTTAGAAGATGTAACTCTTATTGGAGAGCTTAAGAAACTACAGGTTCTTAGCCTTGTAAACTGTACCATCACTTGTTTGCCTGGAGAAATCGGTAATTTGTCTAATTTGAAACTTCTAGATTTGAAGGACTGCTCCAGCCTGGAAGTGATTGAGCCAAATGTATTTTCAAGGTTGACCCGATTGGAAGAGTTGCACATGGAAAACAGCTTTGTGAAATGGGAGGACATTGAAGCAAGCAATGGTAAGCGAGTCAATGCCAACTTGAGTGAATTGGAGCATCTATCCAAGCTTGTCAGTGTGCGCATGCATATTGTGGATTCAAAAATGTTGCCGAAGGATCTAGAATTGGTAATTTTTTTTGAAAATTTTAAAATACTCATTGGAGAGGAGTGGGATTGGAACGTTGAACATAAAACTTCAAGGACCTTAAAGCTGAAGCTCAATACAATCGATCATTTGGAAAGGGTAAAAGGTTTCTTGATGAGAACTGAAGATTTGTATCTCGGCCTCCTAAAGGGTGTGGAGGGTGTTCTTGACAACTTGGATGGGGAGGGTTTTCCTCACTTGAAACATCTCCTACTTCAAAACAGTCAAGACATCCGGTATATCATTGGCGGGAGATGGATGGACCATGTCACGGCTTTCCCGAAATTGGAGTCATTGGTTTTGAACAATTTGAATCAATTGGAGACGATAAGTACATCTCCACTAAACATGAGGTCCTTTGGCAGTTTAAGAAGGATAAAAGTGGGGAGTTGCAACTTATTGAGAAATCTCTTTTCATTCTCCATGTTAAAAGGTCTTGAAAAGCTAGAAGAATTTGATGTTTGTAACTGCAAAATTATCGAATCGATTGCTGCAGATGGAGCTGATGACGATGGTGTAGATGATACAATTAAACTGGAACATTTACAAACTATAACGCTGGATCATCTCCCTCAGTTTGCAAGCTTCTCGGCCCAAATTCAGAGCACGAAAAAGCCAACAATAGCAAGTGGAGAGATCATTTCAGCAGATGAGCTTGAAAATCCATCCGGGCTTTTTAATGATAAGGTACTGTAGTTATCTTCTGATTGCATCCTTTTCTTCCCTTACTTTTTTTTCTTTTTTTTAGGAGTTTCATGTTTGTCGATCTTAGGGTTCGAACTCAAGATCCCACACTGTTTTTTAGAGTTTCATGTTTCTCTTATTTTCTTTCTTCTCTTACTTAGGACTCATTCAAGGTACAAGTGAGAAAAAAATCATCAATTTGACAATGTTATCACTTATGTCTGTCAATGAATTAATATGTACATCCGAATCTTTTTTTCTAATTATTCAATTATTTTCTATCCACTTATAAGTAGTAGTCTTGTATATTTAGAAAAGGCTAGAAAAATTCAAGGTTCTTATGAATGACATGCAAAATTTATTGACTGTTTTTTCCCCTAATATCACTATTAAGTATTCTTACTAATGTTGTCAGGGATGAATTTACATGCAGTAGTTAGTGATCTGTCATACATGTCCTTGCATTTCCTTCTAATTATTATTTTTTTTGTTATTTTTTTTGCAAAATAGTTTAGCTTTTTAAAAGAATAAGACAAAGATTGTGATTGCAGATTGAATTTCCCAATTTGATAAATCTCATGTTGCAATCGACGAGTGTGAAGAATATATGGTCTAACCAACTCAGAGATGTATCTATATGCACTAAAAACTTGACAAGGTTGATCGTGGACGGCTGTTGGAATTTAGGTTATATATTTACTTCATCCATGGTACGAAGTCTTGCACAATTGGAAGAGCTTGAGATAAGCAACTGCAGTTCCTTGAGAGAAGTAGTAGTTGTAGATCAAGAATTAGAAGAAGAAATTTTGTTTCTAAAACTAGACCTTTTAAAGCTCAAACAACTACCAAAACTGGAGAGGTTTTGCTCTGGGAACTTAATCGAGTGTCCTCTGTTGAGTTATTTATGGGTAGAGAGTTGCCCTAATTTACATACATTTAGTTCTATACCGAGTGATGTGGGTGTCACGGCTCTCTTTGATGAAAAGGTAATTCATTTATTTATTTTTGTTATAATATTGTTTTGCAAATTTCTGAGCTATCCTTGTGGTTTCTGTAATTTTTTCATAATTATGAGATTTGTATGTTTTAGGTTTCATTTCCTATGTTGGAAGAATTGCAGATACGCCACATGCATAGACTGGAGATGATATGGAAAAATGAATTCTTAGCAGCTGGTTCCTTTGAGAACCTGAAGAAGTTGACGGTTTTACATGCGAAAAAGCTGTTACAATTATTTCCAACAAATATGTTGATAAGAGGATTAAGGAATCTAGAGACCGTGATTGTGAACAATTGTGACTCAATGGAACAAGTGTTTGATATGGAAGAACTGATGCAAGTGAAAGAAAGCCTATTGCTACCATTAAAAACTTTGATCATCGTAAACATGCAGATGTTGAAGCATGTCTGGAATAGAGATAACCACAAAGCAAAGACTCTTTCCTGGAACAGTTTGCGTTCAGTGACTGTTGAGGAATGTCCTAGTTTGAAGAGCTTGTTTCCAGCTTCAATAGCTATAGATCTTCTACAGCTTGAAGTGCTCAAAGTAATTTATTGTCCAATGTTAGAGCAAGTTGTTGATGGGGGACTAGAAACATCTCCAACCTTGAGTTTTCCTAAGCTAAACAGCCTTGAGTTATGGGGATTGGATGTATTGAGGAATTTCTATCCTGCAGCTCATACTTTACGTTGCCCTAAGCTGGATACCTTGTGGATGTATAGATGTCCAGAACTGTCATTTTTTGCTTTAGAATCTCCACAAGAAACGCAACCTCTTTTCTCTCTCACACAGGTATCCCAATTCATATAAAAATATAATTACTTTATTATTCATGATACTTTTGGGAAAGTAGCTTATTTATTTTCTTATAATTTATATTTAGAAAAGAGAAGAACAACTACTATGTAAATATAATAAGAATTCAATTTTTAAATCCAACATCTTTGTCGTACATACCACTATGAAAGAAAAGTTTAGATTAGATTACAAGTATATCTATTTTTTCTAATCAGTAATTGAAGTTAGTTTTCCTAAGAAATTTATTACTGAAATTGCTAAGTATTGTCATGCAATTTTTTAGGGAAAATGATTATAAAGTAAAAAATTGGGACTTTATAATTATTTACCTCTTTTTTTAGTAGAATGTTTTGATTATGTATTATTATACCATAAATGATTTCTTGACATACAAATCTTAGTATTGTCACCCATATTCTATACAATGATAATTTCTTGTACGTGTTGATTTTTGTTGATATTGATACTAATTTACAGATATTAACAGATCGTACCCAACTTGACGCGAATGTCCTTGAGTTACGAGGTGGCCAAGATGATAAATCAAGGTCACGTACCCACACAACTCTTTCACAGATTAGAAAAACTTCGACTCGATTGTTTCGATGGTGAATCAACATGCCTTCCTTTTGACCTCCTACGAAGATTTAAAAATATGAAAAAACTGTTTGTAGGCAGCAGTGATTTTAAAGAGCTTTTCCCATGTGGCCTTGGTAATGATGATCCGAATATAGGAATTCTGACTCAGATACGACTCCTAAGATTGGATTCTCTACCTAAGCTGACACGTATGTGGAATGTAGGATCCAATCATAAACAAGTTCTTCAAAATCTTGAAACTCTTCAAGTTTATAGGTGCCAAGAATTAATCAGTCTGCTACCATCTTTTGCATCTTTCCAGTGTCTTCAAACATTGGTTGTGCTTGCTTGTGATGGACTGATGAACTTATTCGAATCTAGAGCTGCAAAAAGTTTGGTGAACCTCAGAACCATGAGCATAGTAGAATGTGATATGCTGACGGAAATTGTAGCAATCGAGGGAGATGAAATACAAAGTGAGATTCCTCTCAGCAAATTGGAAAGTCTTAAACTTCTTTGTTTAAAAAACATCACTTGCTTCAGCCTTGCAAATTGCCCAATCAAATTCCCATCCTTGACAGAGGTGATTGTAACACAATGCCCCAAGATGAAGTTTTTCTCTCAGGGGAACTTGCACGCGCCAAAGCTAAAGAAAGTATATGTCACAGAAGAAAGCGACAAATTCCGTTGGGTTGGCGACCTTAACTCAACTATACAACAACTATATGTGGAGATGGTAAGTCGTCACTAATACGATCCATCTGAACTCTTGCAATTTCTTTATTCATGTGGTGCTTTAGATCAATGTACCTTTTCCCATCTAAACCTGATAAAACATTACTTTCAAGTAGCATTAATTACAATCTTCATTTCATTACCTTCTTATAGGCTGGCTTTGACGGCATGCAACATTTGAAACTCTCTGATTTTCCTGAGTTGATGGATAAATGGCTCACTCAACTTCCAGTTGAGTTCTTTTCTAAACTGACTTCATTAGTGGTGGATGATTGTGCATTCCAGTCGGTTGCAATTCCATCTGAACTACCATCTATCGTGTTAGCTTTGGAAGAATTGGAGATAAGAAATTGTCCTGTACTAGAAAAATTATATGATTTGGAATGGCCAATCGTTGATACAAGCATTGGATATTTTTCCAACTTAAAAACGTTTCAGTTGATTGATCTACCCAAGTTGAGGCATGTGTGGGATGAGATTCCTATAGATATGTTCGATGTCAAGAACCTCACATTGCTGAAGTTCGACAAGTGCAGCAGTCTGACAAACATATTAACTCCAACAATGTGTTTGGGCCTTGTACAACTCAAAGACTTACAAGTCACAAGTTGTCAAATGGTTGAAGAAATTATCGCCTCACCTTCATCAAAAGATAGTGCTACTGTTGTCATATTTCCTTCATTGGAATGCATCATTTTTGAGGATTTGCCAAACTTAACTAGTTTCTACTCTAGAATTGGTTATGTGGAATGTCCGTGCTTGAAAGAGATCACCATAATTGGTTGTCCTCAACTAGATATTGGCAATACAAGTGTGGAGTCAAAGGTCAGTCATTTATTAAATAATCATAAATTTACATGGTTCGAACAACTTATCGTATGTCATTTGTCCGCAAAATAATAAATTGAGTGAAGCCTTTTTGTGAAATTGCAAAATCCTTGATTAGTCTACTTAACATTTTCTCTACAGGTTGTTATTCCGCATCTGGAGGGCTTGAAATGGTCATCAATTGACATTCAAAAGACATGGAATTGCGAAAGTTTGACAAGCTTGACGATAGATGGTCTTGGGGATTTTAAATTTATGATCTCATTATTCGTAGCTAAAAGTCTCGTACATCTCAAAAATTTGGAGATTTCGGACTGCGGGATACTGGAACAAGTAATTGACATGGAAGGACACAACAAATCAGTGATGAGACCGCTAAATTTAGATTCCCTGAAGCTCAAAGATCTTCCGAAACTCACACAGTTCTGCACTTGTGATATGCTTGAATTTGCTTCCTTGAAATTGCTGCACATCGAAAACTGTCCTCAACTAAAAGTATTTGTCGCAGACTCGACAAGTTCAGACATCGCACCCAATGGTGAACTCCAAATAACAACAACCCCTTCTCTCTTTGATGAAAAGGTGCTCAATGTCTTTTATTTTTCTTCCCAAAATATACCTTTTTCATTATTTCATAAAAGAAACAATTGACCTAAAAGAAAACGGAGTATCTTTATTTGTAGGACATTCTTGTTTATCTTATGTGCTTTAGTTTTATATCTATTTTATGTTCATCCTTATTATAAATATGATTTATTACGCAGGTTGCATTCCCCAACTTGGAGCAATTGGAAGTTATCAAAATGGATAATTTGAGGATGATTTGGAGCAACCATCTCCATTCAGATTCCTTTAGTAAATTGGAACTACTCAAGGTGGAAAACAACCATTGGCTAATGGAAATTTTCCCGCATCATATATTGGCAAGACTGCAAAATCTCAAGGATTTGGTTTTACATAATTGTGATTCTCTAGATGAGGTGTTTGATATCCACGGTCTGATTAATGCAAGAGAAATTGAAAGAGTAACAATTCAGTTGAAAAGATTGGAGATCCGGAACGTGCTGAATTTAAAGTGTGTATGGAATGCGGATCCAAAGGGAGTTGTCTTGTTTGAAGAACTGAGCTCAATGAAAGTTTTGAATTGTCCAAATCTAAAGAGTCTATTTCCACTTTCAATTGCTAAAGGCCTACAACAACTTGAACTCCTTGAATTGGACAGTTGTGGGGTTGTGGAACTGGTTACTAAAGATGAAGAAGAAGTAGAAGAAGCTCCTATGTTCGTGTTTCCTCGTCTTAAGAGTTTGGATATTTGGAAATTAGAAAATCTTGAGCTTTTCTTTCGAGGAATACACACCTTGGACTGTCCGATGCTGGAAAGATTGAGTGTTTTGAAGTGTGACAAATTGGAGGTTTTCACTACCAACCTATTAGAAACTGAAATCCACAAATCACTATTCTCATTCTCAAAGGTACACCCTCCTCACCATCTTGTTTTTCTTGGGTTAATTTCAAATATGTGCCTTGTGATTTCATGTTTTTGCAAATAAATTACTGTAGAAATGATCAATTTTGTTGACATGAACGAAGACTCTTTTTGTCCAAATACAATATGAGCATGAACTCAAAAGAGTCAAATATGTTATAAGTCGACTAATATACAATTAAAATTAAAGGCACGGTCAAGCGCTAGCTCGGGAATTCCAATATAAGATGACTAGTATAAGATGTTTGTATATGATAGCTTGTAAAATTCTAGTTTCATTAAAATATTATGGATTAAAACGTTAAAACATCGACTTTACCTGACAATAATGGTAAAGCGTCTCATCAAACAAATCCAACGGTATAAACAAGTTCAAATCGGAGTTCGGAAAACTTGGGAAAATTTATTTAAATAAAATCAAATAAACAATAATTAAAAAAAATATTGGTTTCTCTCTCATTCTCCTACCATCCACACGTGTCAATTAAAAAAGCGACAAATTTTCCTTTGAATCCGCTCTCATTAAAGAAATTAAGTAGTTTTGGTGTTGTTCTCACACATATAAAGTGTTCTCGCATATGGAAAGTGTTATTTCCTTATCCTTCCTCTAAATTACTGTTTTAGCTTACAAAGCCCTTAATATGAGGCTCAATTAATGTCTATGAAGGTTGAAGGGGATTACTTATTTGTTATGCCAAATTTTATTGAAGTGGTACTAAAAAGAATAGGTTTGAGGAAACATTTAAAAGTCATATCGAGACATAATTGTGGACTATCTATCTAATGCTTTTGATGGAACATACTTTTGTTTGTTTTTCAGATCATCCCTAACATGGTAGGTGTATCCTTGACAAGCAAGGATGTTGTGATGATAAAAGAAAGCAATTTCCCGCCTACTTATTTTCACAAACTCAAGCTTGTTGAACTAAATTGCTTTCATGATGAATCGGAGGCCTTTCCTTCTGATCTGCTTAAGTTGTTCCCTAATATGGAATCACTTTATGTAAGGTGTAGTGTGTTCAAGGAACTGTTCCCCGGGGAAGGACTTGAGAAAGTTCTTCAAACTCTAGAGTCGTTGTGTGTACATCTTTGTTGCAATTTGATTAGTTTAGCACCACTTGCAGCTTCCTTCCAGAACCTAACTAGTTTATATGTAAACGATTGCCAAGGATTGGTTAGATTGATGGGATTCTCAATAGCAAGAAGCCTGGTGCAACTCCGAAAAATGACTATAGAAGAATGTGCCAAGGTATCAGAAATTGTTTCGAATGAGGAGTCCGACAATGAATCCAAAGAGAAAATTGTGTTTGCTAGATTAGAGAGCTTGGAACTAAATGATTTGGAAAGCCTTGTAAGCTTCTGCTCAGCAGAATGTAGCTTTGAATTCCCCTCTTTGATACAAGTAATTGTAAGTGATTGTCCCAACATCGAGTTTTTCTCAAAAGGAGTCTCGACCACACCAAACCTAAAAGGGGTACAACTTTACGAAGCAGACCAAGGGTATTGGAATGGCAATCTTAATACAACTGTAGAACAGCTCGTATCTAATGATTGTAAGTTGTGACTGATAAATTTTTCCCTCTTTTATTTTTCTTTGTTTTTTTTTTTTCAATTAAAAGCAGGGATGGGGAGGAACCTATTTTTCTTTTTTCTTATTTAAAATTTTGATGAAATATTGATTTCAAATTGCATTAGCTTACTATACATTTATCTTCTTAAAGGCTGGCTTTGACGACGTGCCACACTTCGAACTTAAGAAGGAGGAGATCGTATTCAACAAATTATGGAGTTTAGAGCTGTTAAATTTGCAAGCGTTCAGTAGAATGCAGCTTCAAATTCCCCAGTTTGACTAAAGTAATTGTCAGCAAATGTCCGAACATCAAGTTTTTTCTCAAAAGGAGTCTCGTCCGCCACACCGAAGCTAAAGAGGGTGCAACTATCAGAAGCAGACAAAGGGCATTGGAATGGCAATCTCAACGCCACCGTGCAGCAGTTATATATTCACGGATTTGTTATTTACCAGGTGTTCATCATTTTGTTACTCCAAACTCAAAAAATTCTCCATTAAACTTATTGAGTCAAATATACTTTTGAAAACATTAACATATCATATAAACCATCAAGTCAATATCATAAGTCGTTAATTTCCATCTTGATGATTGAAAACATTAACATATCATATAAACCATGAGTTGAATTTATATCTACCATGAAGTTAACAACGAATCAAGTGTGCTTTAGATTGAAAACACACACACACACACACACACACACACACACACACAAAACGTGTGAAAGAGAAGCTGCATTGATGTTGCTTATGGGACTAAATTCTCATTATGATCACATTAAGAATCAAATTTTGATCTCTGATCCTCTGACTGACATTAACAAAAGTTATTATATGCTATTACGAGTTGAGAAGCAAAATGAGATCTCACAGGAACAATCAATTGACATTGCTTGGTATAGCAATACCTTTCTCTGCTAATGTGACTAACAAAGGTGATAGTAAGCAGGATTCTGTAGAAATTCATGTATCTTATGGTGAGGACAATGCTGATATGGCTCTCATGATTAAAGAAGTCTATCAAATGATAAAATCTAACAGATGAAAACAAACAGAAAGTGCTGCACCTTTGCACAATCCAGGGGATTTCTTGTTTGTGTTGACACGAGTCTTGAACTTCTGCATCAAGTGTAAGTATATAATAAGAAGTCACATACTGGAAGATTAATGCCTGTCAAAAACAAAATAAAAACACCATATACAAAATCAACATGGCTAAACTACAGCAACATGATCAAAGATCAACTATGCAAAAGTTCTTGCCCCACCTCTCCTACATATTGTCGAAAATACACATGTAGCTCACCAAGTTCAAACTTTAAAATCACTTAAGTTTCATGTAATAATTAAGAGGTGGTTGTGGATTCTCATTTTCTTGTTGAACTAAAAAAGTTGCACAAACCCAGAACATAGTAAATCGTAGCATCATGTAGATTGGTATGCATCAGTCTGCAAATCATTCAACTACGCATTATAAACAGTAAACTCTTATTCACATAATCTTCTAAGTTCAAATTACCAAGTACATCCAGTAAGTGAAGATCTTGCTGTTACCTACGATTGTGACTCTAGCAAGTATACTAGATCGATTATGTAGCTTTGGTAAGAACAAGTGTCATTCCCACGAGGATTGAAATAAAACTAAACTGAAACTAGCTATGGAACAATCTGTTTAAGTAGCAAGTAACATAAAAAGCATGATTTTGAGGTTGGTTGTTTATTATCTAAACTAAAGAACTCTACTACTAATAGATCTAAAGAACAAATGGTAAGAAATGATGAATTATAACAATATGTAAAAGGAACAAGCTAAACCTAGCACGGAACTGGCATTGCAACCTCCCTTCTCTTCTTCTTTAACTCATGAATGCATGCAAATATTCTGTCAAGGTCTCTACTTAAAGTTCACTTGATTCAAATGGTCATATCCTCAAGATTCTAAGCATTACTAACATCCTAAAGGCCTTTAAGATGCGTTCTTAACTTGCATAATCACGAAGTAGCATCTCATTTGCATGAAAACCCTTGATATATATCAGTCAAATGGTCATATCAGATATACATGTTTATATGAAGAACAAGCAAGTATAAAAGCAATGGTCATGACAGTTATACATACTGTAACAGGCTGTTAAGACCTGAAATCTACAGATCTTCATTAAACACTCAATAAAAGCAACATTCATTCATTAAATACAAAGATAAGAAGACTTACAATGCCAGCCCTAAGGCTGGCTCAGCTTGTAACAGGGTACTACTCACTCATAGTGAGCTTAACTACACAAAGAACTACAATAAACTCCATTAAAGGAGCTTCAACTACTGAAAACTAAAGATGATAATGTTATGAAGACAGAAAAACGGATTCCTCTCTCTTCATAATAGTTCTCTACTTAAAGGAATAAAGAAAGATTAAAATAGTAATTAAGTACAACAATAGGTAGATTGTTCCAGCTGGAATACAAGATATTTCTATTAAACAACAATAGAATTTTGTCCTTGTGATCTTCCAAAAGGCAAAGCTTCTTCAATAAGCTTCCAATCTCCAATTAGGCCGACTTTCTCTCCCTTTTCTCCTTGATTTGACTTCTACTTTTCCAACAACAAGATGCTTTCTACTGTAGCGGGCTGCTTCAGGTCTGCTTTTCACTGTAGCGGGCTGCTACTAGTCTGCTGCCCTCCTAAAGTAGACAATACTACAAAAAGGCTTGTAAATCCTCAAATAATAACAATTACAACCTATTAAACCCAATTAATAGTGAATTAATGTATAATTATTATAGTCAAATACGAGCTCATCACTTGCACAGACGAACCAATTATGAATCCAGTAACCAGACTTGAACAATTACATCTGGGAAGTTTTGTAAGCGTACAAAATTAACAGCAGCCTATGTATAATGTCTCTTTAGTTATGCTACAGCCACTTGTATCATTATGAGGATCAAATCAAGAAGCTGTTGATCTTATCTTGATTAATGAGGTTGTTCCTCCTTTAGTTTCTGATGCAGATAATGAAAATTTGACAGGACGCCCAGATATTCATGAGATCAAGAAATCAGTGTTTGAGATGACGCTTCTAGCGCTCCTAGACCGGATGGATTCACTGGTTGTTTTTACAATCCCTTCTAGGATATTGTTGGAGTTGATGTCTGTAAAATGGTTCAATGGTTCTTTGATCATGGGGAAGTTACAACTGGCCTGAATTCTAATCTGATGGTTCTTTTACCAAAGATAGAGGGTGCAGCTAGTCTAGATCAGTATCGGCTCATTGTCGTGAGCAATTTCCGTTGCAAAATAATTGCAAAAATTCTTGCAGACAGACTTGCAAAGGTAGCGGGGGACAATTGCTTCTGAGAATCAATTTGATTTTATTAAGCGTCGAAGCATACATCAGTATATTGTCGTGGCTTCTGAAGGATCGAATCTCTTTAATAAAAAATGCTTACGGGGGAACAAGGCTATGAAAATTGACTTTCGCAAAACGTTTGACACGCTTGACTGGAACTTCTTGTTGGGCGTCCTTGAGGCATTCGGACTCTCTCTTTGTTTCCACGACTGGATTTTATCTATCCTCTCATCTGCACGTATTTCCATAATGACGAACAATGATTTACATGGTTACTTTGTTTGTTCGCGGGGGGGTTCACCAGGGGATCCGTTATCTCGTATATTCGATTTGGGATAGCGGAAGATTTCTTAGTCGGTTATTGACGATAAGGGTTAACCAGGGACACATACAGTCGATGAGATATACTTGCTCCACTCATATGCCTACTCACCTTTTATACGCGTTTTTGGAGCTGCTACTTCGAATAACCTCAGGTCTTTTAATGAGCAAAAGGATTTAACTGATAAGGTTGGTGTGTTTCAAAATGGCAGTGCTTGGGGGGACTTATCTTTCCTTCCCAATAATGTTCGAGATCGAATCCATGAAGTTGAGTGTATGGATGACTTTTGTGTTTGGAGACCGGCGAATGGGAAATATACTGTTAAGCTCTGTTACAGATGACAACTCCCTCCTCTGATTTATCATCCGGGTATTAACTTGATTTGGCATGCGAGAGTATTCCCCCATCACACTATGGTTTCTTGGCATGCTTTTAACGGATATCTTCCAACTCAAAACCTGTTTGCAAAGGCGTGGTATTTCTTTGGTTTCGTGTTGCTTCCTCCGTAATAATAATAATATGGAAAGCCTCGATCATTTATTTGTGATTTGTAGTTTTCCTCAAGAGAGAACACCAAAGCTTACCATCGAGTCAATATCATAAGTCGTTTTTCCATCTCGATGATTGAATACATTAACATATCATATCATATAAACCATGAGTTGCATTTATATCTACCGTGATTTAAGAATGAATCAAGTGTACTTTAGATTGAAAACACAAAAACAAAATGAATTCAATAATGAGACTGAACATCACACACTACAAAAGAACAAGCTATTAAGGACAAAGTTTGTCTTAGAATAGTTGCTAAACACAAGTTGAGACAGAAAATCAGTTGTTTGCAACAAAATCACTTCAGTTGGTAAGCGCCGCAACATTATGAAATCAGTTGCTAAATTCTGCAACGTTTTTCATTTGTCCCAACTCTTTTGTTACTAAATTCTGCAACGTTTCTCATTTGTACCAACTCTTTTGTTGCTAAATTCTGCAACGTTTCTCATTTGTACATATTTCTCTTTCTACCTAGTTCATCAGACGAATTTAATCCTGTCAAATACTATATTTTGTAGGAAACTTTATTATTCAATTTTACTATTATACTATTAATTAACTTTTATAACAATAATAATTATTAAATAGAATTTATATAATAAGGTGCTGAATACCCAAAACAAACAAGTTTTTCTACTTTTTAGTATCCAAAACATGAAATTTAACTTAAGCAAAACCGATGAATTCCGTTCATCCTAGCAACAAAATGGATGATTTCTAAAACTCTCAGAATATTAAAACATCTATGGAATCCAAAAACATCTAAACAGATTTCGACCTTGGAGTTCCATCTCCTAATACAGCACCAAAAATCTATACAGACTATGAAAGATATCTAAGGCATAAAGTCTACGTATTAGGTTCCATCTCTTCACACTGAAGGTGATTGATAACGTGTTGTACCTTAGTGATCCTTGGGCACTTTTGTTTCTGTAGATTTGACAGTCGCTGAAATATCTCGCCATTTTCATTGGACTGAGCCACCAAACATTACTGCTCCAACTGTTCTTGTCGACCATCCATCCACTAGATGTTCCAAAACACGGGCCCTATCAGCATTGAAAGCATCCAAACTTTGTTGTATACTTTGGAGTGTGATTCTATCCCCCACAGTTTGCAGCACCATCACTTGAGATAGAAAAACAACAATTTGATGCGGGAAACATGAACTTTCACACCCAAGAAGTGAAACAGGAAATGAGATTCACTTGCTTCCCCATAACAGTTGTTGTTAACTACATCTCCATCATGTTCCAAAACATAAATTTTCGTAAGGTTTAACCAGAATCAAACAACATAGAATCCAAAATCTAAAAGAATAATATGCAGCACACACATCGAAGTCGACCAAGAGCACAAACATACGGAAAGCTAAAACAAATCATCATACATGCTACAACAGCCAGCAATCATCATATCTCATGAACCAACAGGGGAAAAGAGGAATGCTATATCAGAAAGATGAGGATACAAATTTACAATCCCCCCAAACAATAACCAAAATTGTGCAAGCAAAGTAGCAAATTGAATCAAAATCAATAAGCTATAAAAAAGTAGTATTATAAGTAATCATGTAGCATATAATTCTTAACTCCTAGGTGGTCAAAATCCAAGCAGTCCCCAACTAGTGTCTCATAGATATGCCCAAAAAGTGACTTTACTCTTTTGCATTTCTCTGTCCCAGGTTTCCATGTTTATTTTCCATGTATATATTCACAACGTACCTCATCAAATACAATCTAAAGATGCTATTCAACAACTTATTCAATTATACCCCAATATATTAGAATTTCCAACCAAAAGATATGGCTCATGATAAAAGATGTAGGACAGACCACTTTCGGTTCAGGAAAATTTTAGCTATCATTTCAGATTTGATTCTAAATATTCCAAGTCATTATGTTTACATTCCATTTTTAGCGCAGATTCAGACTCAACATCAAATAAACTGCAACATGCATCAAGTATGAATAAACTGCAGAACCAATAAGCCTAATGCACAAATACGCCTAATGCAGGTTAAAGTACACTGACACGTCTACATATAACAAAAATCCAATCAAGATGTTAGTCTAGGATAACAGCAACAGGTTCATTTCAATGCTCTGAATCATGATGTGTTAAGAATGGATCCATTATACTATGAAAACAAACGGAGGGTAAAGAGAAATTAAAATGAAGCATAAGTAGAAATGGGATGGGGATGAAAATAGCAGAGTGTTAACTGGAATAACTAGAAAAAAACTGACCGGAAATGGGATAAAGTCAACCGAAGGCACATTTGGTAGGCCATTACCAGTAGCAGCATCTTCAACCTATAGAATAGAATAGAAATATCCGAAAGTTAGAAAAAAGAATAACTGGAAAGAGAATGGAAAATAGAAAGGAAGATCATAATCCCATGTGTTACTAGCCGAAATCAACAAAAGTTCAGATGGTTGCCATCATCATATTGACACAGAACACTTTTGTAAGTTTTTGTAACTTGTATATACTCACTTTCTATTATATGGCACACACAAAACCAACTTATAAAAGTAAGGGGAACATCTAAATGAAAACAAACTTATTTAAAATTAGAAATAAGTTCTCAAATAGTCAAACATCATTGCAATCATCATCTTAAAAGTTGTTCTTAGTATTTAACTCAAAAGCGAACAAAAACAACCTAGGGACTTTCTAATATTTGAATCCCTTTCTATTTCAGACTTCATACATGTATTTGAATCTCATAAACACCCAAAACTACGAGAATCCAAACTCATATGCATACAAAATTAAACTCCTGAGTATATAGAACTTACCTTTTCCTAGAATATTATCTGTCTTTCTCAATAGCTTTCTTTTGATAGAGAGACAAGGGTTTGATACGACCCTATCTTGAGAATCGATCAAGAGGGATCGTTTTGGGTGGAAACGACCTAAAACACCACTCGCTTTTCTAGTTAGCCCAAACTGAGATATTATTGAACTTCTTAATTGATTTGATTGATTACATAGCCTATAATATTAATAATAAAAAGACTCCTAATAAGACAATAACAAGACTCCTAATTAGACAATAACTAATCTCGAACTGTAGTATCCGGGTTGTATCATTCGTCACCCCTTCAAATATAGTAATAAGAAACTCAAAACCCATAAAAAACTTGAATGCTTAAGAATTTCATCGAATCGGTCCGGAGGGTCAGGATCAAGTAACTCATAAGGATCCACGTAAAACATAAGAAAGATGTAATGAAGTGCATCGGTGGACCTGATGACATAATCTTCAATCCCTTTGCAAACACCCAAAGCCTTCTCAAATCGCACAAGCGTATCATAACCGGAGAACAATTTATTAATAATAACTCTATCAAAACCAACACCACCGCAGTTACCCATTAAATCAAAACGGGTAGTAACACATGGATCAAAATACAAAGCTTTGTCCATAGTCAACTTGTCAAAGGAAGGTTGGCTTATTAATATCAATTGCAACTTCACCAACAACAAAATCATGAACAATAATAAGACGAGGGAGAGTTGGAAGATATGAATGATTTTTAACTAATAAATTTTGCAACTTGCCTGTGATTGGATTGGGAATCCCTGTCAAGGTCGGAACTGAATTAGAAGCATCTTCCAAAATAAAAGATGGACTCGAGGAAACTTGAGACTCAAATTTCTCATGAAAATCTCTAAACTCTGAAGGGCCAAATCGTTCCTTAATTTTCTCCAAGAAATCATTCCAATCACGAAACATGCCGTTAGCTTGCATCCGACGATACCACACATACACATCATACTCTAAATAGAGAGCGACAATGTTCAAACGATTCTCTACACTTGTATTATGAAAATCGGAGTATTCTTCAATTTTAGAGCACCAAACATGTGGATCTTCACCTATAAACCGAGGTGGTTGTTGTAAGGAACGAAACAAAAACGTGTCATCCTTATTATTGTTGGAGTTGTTGACTATTGAGTGTTGTGGTTTTATTTGAGCGCGCAACTGTTGAACACAAGCATCAAGGGATTTTTTAATGGATAACTCAAGGGCCTCTCTGTGGTTAGCAAACTCGACACGAATTGCGTCAATCATGGTGGACAATCGAACATGGGTAAAAAAAAAAACAATGAAAGATGGGTAGAAAAAACTATGAAATATGGGATAAAACTCTCAATGGAAATAATGATGGGTACAAAACTCTCAATGAAAGCACCAGTTGATACGACACTATCTTGGGAATCGATCAAGAGGGATCGTTTTGGGTGGAAACGACCTAAAACACCACTCGCTTTTCTAGTTAGCGCAAACTGAGATATTATTGAATTCTTAATTGCTTGATTGATTACATAGCTCGTAAGACTTCTAAAACAATAAAACTACTCCTATAATATTAATAATAAAAAGACTCCTAATTAGACAATAACTAATCTCGGACTGTAGTATCCGGGTTGTATCAGGGTTCCTGCACGAACAACACACGAAACATTTCAAAAACTAGTTAGTTATAAACCAAAACAAAGAAAGTATAACCCACAAACACACAACCAATAACATATAGAAAGCAATTCTACAGTTAAATTAGAGCATTTCCAAAATGTATATAAGTTATATATAAGTTGATGTAAAGAGAGTGCGTAATCAAGTACAATTTTCTGCAACAGCAAAACTATGTAAAGAGGGGCTTTTAAAGAGCTTTCCAAAGCAACAATTCATATGTTTAAAAGACTTACACTTTGCATCTTTGAACTTTAGAAGAATCTGCAAGCCATCACAAATGAGTATAAAACAAAAAAGATACAATTTCTGTAGAGGCAGATGGAAGTTACATACAACCATTTGAAACTAATAATTTATACATTTATTTGATCGTCGAACAAACATGATCTTCGAATCATTCTGCTAAACACGCAGAACATGATGAACGGGTACACAAAGTGGGCTATCAACAATGTTTCTCTTGTGTTACCATCAACTCCATACTTAGGCTCAATGAAGTATGGTGTTATAGATGCTTTTGATCAAGTGGATCCGCCCGAGAAATTTGCTGAGAACTATAACGTTATGGAGCCGCCGACAAATCCTAACACCACTACAGGAAGTGTCATTTACAGGTACGACACTATAATATTTACGAACACAACATGTTTGACATGATTTTTCATTTTATTTTTTTTTATCATATTTGTATCATATATAATCACGAGTATACATAATTGAACCTTTTACAAATTGAGTACATGTCCAAGCCCGTGTGTAATGGTGTAATTTCCTCCACTTATTTCTAGAGTGGGCTTGACATTTAAAAAATTGGATGGGCTGGATCGTCCTGTTTTGTTATTTGGTTTTTAATCCAAACCTGACTTACCATACATTTTTACGAAAAGTCTGTTGGGCTCGGCTCGAGCTCGACCTTGACCACCCATGAACATGTCTAGTTATGACGTAACAACCTGTTTTGAGGACAATGTATGCACTTTACAGCCTTGAATTCAACTCGACGGTGGATGTGATACTTCAAAATGCAAACATGTTAAAGAAAGATTCAAGTGAAGTTCATCCATGGCATTTACATGGCCATGATTTTTGGGTGTTAGGCTATGGAGAAGGCAAATTCAAAGAAGAAGATGAACAAAAATTCAATTTGAAAAATCCACCAATGAGAAACACAGCATTAGTGTTTCCACATGGATGGACTGCATTGAGATTTGTAGCAGATAATCCTGGAGTTTGGGCATTTCATTGCCATATTGAGCCTCATTTACATTTGGGTATGGGTCTCATTTTTGCTGAAGGTATTCAATATGTTAATTCCATACCTATTGAGGCTGTTGCTTGTGGTTTAATTGGTAGAAAATTCATGGATCTTGAAAAGCATTAATTATATGTTATTTTAATTTATCGGGTGATTTTATTTTTTCGTTCTTTGTTGCGATTTGATTCAAGTTTAATAATTAGTAATTTATTTTTATAGTTTTTGGTGAGGACTATGAAAATTAAATTTTACAACAAATCGCCCAAAAAAACTATAACAATTCATATTATTTGGACCTATTCCAAGCTATATAATTGCTGCTATCTAAAATAATAGTGACTAGAGTTAAATAAGGATTATCATTGTTGTTATGAGTTTGATTCGCCATACTTTCTTTGTTTTCTTCTTCAATCGGACGAGTTTGTACTTCGATTCTCCCTTACTTTGTGAAAAGATATTTTTCTCTTATTGAATAACAACTGAAACCAACTTATTTATACACTGAAATTACAATCAACAGTCTAACAGTTCATATTAACAAAAACCAATTTTCCCACCTAAAATAACAAACTGCCACATCAGCTAAATCTTCCTAACTGAAGCCTTTAGCCGTAGTTAATAGGACGCTGCCGTTTTGGCTACACACTCTCAATCAATCTCACGTGTCAACTTCATCACACACTAATAATTTCATTATACAAATCTTGTTTTCTAATACTTTTTCTCTTCATTTCAAAAAATAAAATAAAATAAAAAATAAAATAAAGAACGCGAACAGCTTAATTTTTGTATATAAACATAAAAGTCTTCCACATTTAGCTCAAACCATTATGCTTTAATTAATATTAAACTAACTAACCATGATCGGAATTTTTTTGACTAACTGACCATGATCAAAGTTCATTTGAATAGTTGTGATGATCCCAATAATTAATTAATTCTATTGAATAACCCTTAATTAATCTTCAATACTTTGTTGGTATAACATAATGTTTAAGTAAGAGAATGATACCTACTCTTAAGGTTAGGATAACCAATGATTTATAGTGAAATTTTTATATTGACTATTAATAAAAACTAAATTGTAATAAAGTGTTGGCGATATTTTTGTGAAATAAAAATATTCCTTTTACAACATTGACTCGTTTGGAAAAGTGCGAGCGTGCCAGAGAAGAGAGGTTTTCAACCTACGTTTTCAGGAAACGATTTATAAAATGTGCGTCATTGCCTATGGATGCTTAACTAATAACGAAACGATTGGACGTGAAAAGCAAGGATTGTGAAAATGTTTCCCTTGGGTACCTAGTCGGGGTCAACACAACTTTGACTAGGAAACAGACCAAAACTGTTTTGTAGCTTCGAAAAAGTAAATAATAAAGAACAACAAAAAGGATTTAAAAAGTTGACTTGTATTACTTAAATAAATGTCATGAATTACAACGTTAGCCAAACGATTACAATCAAGAGATTAATAATAGCGTTAGAATAATCAAAATAATAATAAATAACTGAACTAAGATAAGAACAAATTAAGTTTAGACACAAAAAATAAAATTCAAAAAATTAAGTTTAGACTTAGAAAAGTTCAAAAAATTGAAAGAGCAAGATTTGAACTTTGGACTCTCCACTCACACATTGATGAATGTACCAATTAGGCTAAATCTAATTTAATGAAAAAAAAGAGAGTACGGAAATGAGTAAAATATATAATAGGTAAATTTTGTTTTGAAGGAAAAATAAATTCCTTAGGGCATATTGTATGAAGTCAACGCTAGTTTTATGTGAGTAGCCAGCAAGGATGGGCATCTATAAAAAGATTAATTAATGAGATATTAATTTAGTAGTACTTAGTATGATATAATGCAGATGTAGATCTACTGACTAACTCTATTAATATTTATATAACTTAAAGTCACCATTCAATTAGCAAATGCATTTGTAGAATCTTCAATCTAAAACGAGAGAGAGAGAGCCAGAGAGAACCAAAAATATTAGATCATATTCATTCATCTATACGTCTTTGAAGTGCAAATAAGAAATTCAGGTAATCTTTTTTTTAATTTCGTATTGGGTTTTTTCATTTTATTAGTCTCTCAAACGAGCTCTATACACTACGCCAAAAACGCCTTCAGATGACGGGCAAAAACCGTCATCTGATCATTTTTTTGTCCGTCACGGGGCTCAGCGCCATCTATCGAGCCTTCAGACGACGGTCGAAAACTGTCATGTGAATGAAATTCGAATGACAGTCAGCAAAATGGTGTATGTCATTGTACATTGTTTCGCATGACATTTAAAACAAAAGAATCCGTCCTCCGAGTACATTTCACATGACAACAATTTTAAGTGTATCCGTCAACCAAACCATCTTAAGTTGGAGTATGTAATGTTCAGATGACAGTTTATTTAATTTATCCGTCAATAGAAAATAAAGAAAATGACAGTTTTCATTTCTTTTCTGTCATTTGATTCTCTCAAGATGACACTTTTTATTTTATAATGTCGTTTAAATTATTCACCCAATAAAATATAATAATTTGGATTGAATGGAGCTCTCCTATGTAATAGGAGTCTAAAAGCAAGTAACACATGAAAAGTACTCGCAATTGACACTTGCAGTAAACAAAAGAAAAATAGCATAACCGTAGGCTCCACTTGACAGCAAACAAAATACTTAGTTATTCTCAATCAGCAGAAACATGAGTAACCTGGAGAAATTATAGTTCAATAAAAAAGCTTTACACATGCAAAAGACTTGAGGGGGCAACAATAGGAAATAGAGAAACCATAGATATGTATATCAATTAACAAAAATGCAGTGTAGCTGCACATAACTTGAGCTCTTGTCACATGCTAGTTGATCTTTTTTCTATGACTAAAAAGACTTCAATTGTTACGGGATACAAGCATTAATATCTCAATCGAAGAACAGAGTGCGACATGAAGATCACAAGGAAATTAGTCAAGTTTCAGACTATACCTTTTGCAGAGCTCTCTGCACTCCATATTTCTCTGTTGATATAAATGAATTTAGAAGAACACGTATTGCCATGTCCACGTCTTCTTCAGTAACATGGTGTCGGAGGTGCATCCTGGCATGTGCCTCAGACGTCCGTATCATTGATTCAATATGCCTCACAGCTATAGGGACTCCTTGTCCATGCTGCTCAGGCACAACAAAGCAAATATACGCATGATGAGATCCTCATTGTAGAGCATTAACAACAATGTTATTCACAATACAAGCAAAAGTAGACCTCACCGAAGATTCTCTTCGCAATTCAGCATTTTCGCAATTCAGCATAAACTTGTGTCAGTTTTTCCATATCAGAGTCATGCAACCTTGGGAATACATTCAGCTTGGCATAAGTTAAATATTTCTTCAGTAGATCTTGTGGAAGAATCTGAAAGGAAAATTTAATGATTAAAAACCTACAGACAAAAAATATCAAAGACTCAAACCACTAGCTGCAGGACTGGTAAACAAGAACTGGATACCTCTGGATCAGTGGGCCTGGCAGCGGCTGGGATATTGTCATGGGACTCACTCAAGGAACGATCATCTATATATGTAAAGAAGAGAGATAAACAACAATCAATGCCAGTAGTTAAGAACCAAGAACTACATCAACAACATAAACTATTTACTTATCTAAGCTCTTCCATCAATAGGCATTTTATTTTACGTTCTTGTTCTAATTCCTTCTGAAGAAGATCCAATTCGTCATCTGCAGAAACCTCAAGTCTTGCCTTCTCTGTTTTCTTCTTGCATTCATCTATCTTTTTCTGATAATCTGCATAATATACAAACATATCAACTGGAGTGTAAAACGAATCCTCAATATGGCATTAACAATTGCCGGAACTAAAATTTGAAACATTAAGCAAGATTATGAGCAAGTATCATCCGATAAACTATCAAAATCACAACAAGGAATTAGATAAGGAAAATAAGAAAAAAAGGAAACAAATTGATGCAGAAACGCCCTGGAATTAGATAAAAACCAAACAATCCCAACATTGAATCAAAAATATATGGAAAATTACTTGGCAATCACCACTAATTCCTATCAGATACATCCATCAAGAACACAAACAACTAAGATTAGAGTTGTTAATCAACACCATGACAGGGCAACGTAGATGAACACTAATTGCTATCAAATACATGAATCAAGAACAGAAACAACCGAGATTAGAGTAGAAATGTAACCCAAATCACCTGAAATGGTAAACACTGAAGCCGTGTTTAACACCACACTTGAACTGACCAACATAACAGCTACCATCAAAGCAAGTTTGAACACCAACACCATGACTTTGACCATTAAACCATTTACCAGCATAAGAATCACCTGTAAACCCTACAAAAACCCCCAAATCTCAACACCAGAAAAGAAAACCCTAACCATATGTAAGAAAATAAAAAAGAGAGTGAATAAACTTACAGTAAGAATACCTTGGGCTACTTCACCGGAATCCACCGTCGGTCACCGAAAATCTGCTGCTCGTAGCTGCTTCGGCCACCACAGTCACCGCTGGCTTGCCTCTGGCAGCCTCCCCCACCGGAAAACCCCCTGAAATTGTAAAAGGAAGAAAGAAGAAAGAAAGAAAGAAGAAGAAGAAGAAGAAGAAGAAAAGACAAGCAGAAAGATGAAGAAGATAAGGTTGTTAGGGTTTCGGCCATTGAAGAAGAAAGAAGAAAACTCCACAAGGAGTTTGAAGATGGAGGAGAGGGCGGCTGTAGAAGGAAAAAACGGGAAGAAATGAATTAGGGTTTTCTATGGCAAAGGAAGAGGGAAGAGAAAAATTGGGGCTTTTAATCTTAACCATTGATTCAAATAATTGGATCTCAACCGTTCAAATCGCGCGTGTTTTTTCAAATAATTTGTGCTCCGCTTGCTTCAAATGTTAGTTCACATGACAGACATTATAATAACTGTCGTCTGATTAAAAGTGCATTTTGGCACATTTTGTTTACATGACAGTCAATATTAAAGCGGTGTCATGTGAAAGGTATATCAAATTACATTGTCTGCATTCAGATGACGGTTTTTTAAAAGCCCGTCACAAAAAAACAACAGATGACGGGGAAAAATTTGTCTGTCAAGTATCTAGTGTCATCTATCAAGGAAAATGGCGTAGTGATATATAAATTATATATGTTTTTTTTGTGATATTCTAATCTAGCCTTACATGTGATATATAGATGACGCTCCATCACATTCTTTTCTAACTTTGAATTTTCATTTATCAAGTGAAACACATTCTTAAAACTTGTTGATCATAACTAAAAGGTCATATAATAGCTTCTTTTAAATTACTGTTTTGGTTATTATGTGTTCTTTACTCAGCAGTTTATTTAATGAAAAGTTTAGAAAATTACCCGTGATTTATAATATTTGCAAATATATACATGTGGCTTCATTGTTTGCAAATAGAGGTACAAAGTTTTATTCCATTAGCAAAAAGATGTATTTATACTAACACCATGCATGAGCGGATTCGGGATTTTTCCGACTCTAGAGATAAATTTAAACTTTTTTAAAAAATTGTCATTACTTTCATAAAATAAAACATTTATCCAAAATATCAAATATAAAAAAGTTCAAAGAGAACAAGTACAAACAAAATGTATTATCCGCTGGAATTTTCGTTTCAAGTTAACTTGCACTAAAATAACATGGAAAAGAATTTATAAGATAAGAGAGTAATTTTAATTTATCAAAAAAAATAAAACAAACTTGGATGAATAATTGACCATCCCCAATAAATGTTCAGATGTCGTGAACACAATTTTCCAATAGTTTTTTAGTGGTTAAACGGTTGTAGCAGGTCATAGATACTATATTATCCAGTCATCTTTAAGTTCGAGTACTTTATTGTGTAAAATTGAAGTTTAAATACCAAGATATTTTAAATGATGATAAAGTTCAAGTACTATAGTTGAAATTTACTCTATACTTAGTGTTGACAAACAAGTTAAATCACACAGAATATAAAGCAAGAAAACGACACAAAGATTTGTTAACGAAGTTCGGCAATTTCCCTACATCTATGGGAGCGATTATTATTTATGAATCAAGTGAGAACAAAAAATACAGACACATAACCGGATGTAGACTTTTTATGATCAAGATCACCAGCCATGTCTGCATCGGTATATCCCTCAAGAATCAACTTCCCACCTCCATAACATAAACTCAACTTGGAGGTGCCCCGCAAGTACCTGAAAATCCACTTTACAGCTTTCCAATGAATCTTACCCGGATTGGATAAGTATCTGCTCACCAAACTAACTCCTTGTGCAATATCTGGTCTAGTACAGACCATTGCATACATCAAAGAACCAACAACAGATGAACAGGGAATAGAATACATACTAGCTTTTTCTTCATCTGTTTTCGGACAAGTTCTTTTACTCAACTTAAAATGAGCTGCTAAAGGTTGACTAACCGGTTTGGCATTCTTCATATTGAAACTTTCAAGAATCCGTTCAATATACTTCTCCTGAGATAACCACAACTTTCCAGCTTTTCTATCACGAGCAATCTCCATGCCCAAAATTTGTTTAGCCGAACCCAAGTCTTTCATGTCAAATGACTTGGACAAATCCTTCTTCAAGTTGGCAATCATCTCTGCATCTTGCCCAACTATCAACATGTCATCAACATACAAAAGAAGGATAATAAAATTACCTCCAGGAAACTTTTTAAAATACACACAAGGATCTGCAAAAGTTCTGGTATAGCCATTCTTCGACATAAAAGAATCAAACTTCTTATACCACTGCCTTGGTGTCTGTTTGAGTCCATAAAGACTCTTCTTCAGCTTACAGACAAGCTTTTCCTTTCCCTTTTGTTCAAAGCCCTCAGGTTGCTCCATATAAATTTCCTCGTGCAAGTCACCATGTAAGAAAGCAGTTTTCACATCAAGCTGCTCCAACTCTAAATCAAGACTTGCGGTTAAACCCAAAATGGTTCTGATAGAGGTCATCTTGACAACAAGAGAGAAGATCTCATCAAAATCAATTTCCTTCTTTTGATTGCAACCCTTTACCACTAATCTGGCTTTGCGCTTCACAATCTTATCACCGTCTTTCTTGTTCTTGAAAATCCGTCTACATTTCAAGACCTTTTTGCCTTTGGGAGGTTTCACAAGCACATAAGTGTCATTCTTCTTTAAAGAATGCATCTCCTCCTTCTTAGCACCGAGCCAAACAGACTTGTCTTCATTGGACAACACTTCTTGAAAATTCTCGGGCTCTCCCTCATCGGTGACAAGAACAAACTTCGAGCTAGATACTTTATGGAAGGCTTTCTTTCTCTAGCCGACCGTCTAACCGGTACCTCTTCCAGCAAAGGAGCGGGTTGCTCACCCTGCTCACGGACATCCTCCACATTATCATGATCATCAAGTGGAGTGTCATCAAAATCAGGTACATCACCATCATCATTATTCGGTTGTGCCTCCTCAACACCATCAAGTGTCGGTTCACCATTCTCAGTTGTTGGCTGCTCAACAAATATAGGAGTAGAAACAGAAGAAACATTAGTAGTATCAAAAGAAGACTAAAGTGTAGAGTTATACCTTGAAGTCAAAAGATCTGCACCCTATTCGTGCTCAAAGAAAACTACATCTCTGCTCCTCATAACTTTCTTCTTCTCTGGATCATAGAGTCTAAATCCATACTCCTCATCACCATAACCAACAAATACACATGGATTAGTCTTGGAATCAAGCTTTGATCTCTGCTCTTTCGTCACATGCATGAATGCCTTACATCCGAAGACTCTCAAATGTGAATAAGTATGGTCTCTACCCTTCCATGCTCTCTCGGGGATATTTAGGCCGAGAGGAATTGATGGTGAACGGTTGATCAAGTAAATCGATGTATTCACAGCTTCAGCCCAGAATTTCTTAGGAAGATTAAACATTCGAAGCATACATCTCACTTTCTCAACAATGGTTCTCTTCATTCTTGCTGCTACACCATTTTGCTGGGATGTGCAAGGCACTGTTTTCTCATTCCTAATGCCACCCTGTGCACAATAAGCCTCAAACTCTCTGGAAGTGTATTCACCACCATTGTCAGATCGGAGACACTTCAACTTTCGGTCTGTCTCTCTTTCTAGCATGACATGGAATTTCATAAAAGTTTCAAACACTTAACTCTTGGCTTTCAACATGTACACCCACGTCTTCCGTGTGGCATCATCAATAAAAGTGACAAAATATCTACTGCCTACTGCCACCAATAGATTCAACTTCCAAAGGACCGCAAACATCAGAGTGAACCAACTCCAACTTTCCCTGCTTCTTTGTAGACTTTTTGGCAAAAGAAGCTCTATGTTGCTTTCCTGCTAGACAATAATCACAAGGGTCAAAAGAAACAGATTTATCAACATGAAAGAGAGATTTACCTGCCAAAAGTTTCAACCCCTTGTCTGTCATGTGTCCCAATCTCCTATGCCACAAATTAGGAGAATTCTTTTCTTTGACTGCATTTAGCTCACCAGAGCATACATTCAAGTATGTCTTATGCAAAGAGCAATACAACTCGCCACGAGCAACTGTCAAAGATCATTTGGACAAATTCCACTTACCATCACCGAAGGTGTGCCTGAATCCTTCTTGATCAAGGACATTTGCGGACAACGAGTTGAGGCGCAAATCCGGAATGTGTCGCACATTCCTCAAAGTAAGCACGCACCCAACATCTGTCTTTACCCGAATATGACACATACCAACAATGTTTGCCGAGCTCTGATTACCCATCTTGACACTACCAAAATCTCTAGATTTGTAGCTCGAAAAGTATTCCCTCATCGGAACACAATGGTAAGAAGCTCATGTATCAACATGCCATTCTGAATATGTACGATCAACATGGTGACACTCGCCAGTCGTGCAAATCAAAGAAACACCATCATCAGCATTACAAGTGACGGCTCCAATGTTTTTATCATCTCCCTCACTCTGAGATTCTGGCTTCTTCCCAGCTTGTTCTCTTTTTCACCGGTAGCAAAACTTCTTTACATGACCCGGCTTGTTGCAATGATGACATACCATAGGCTCTTTCTCATCTCGGGACTTAGACCTACCCCTTGAGTTACCACACCGCCTCGGACCTCTGCTCTTGCCTCTTCCTCTGTTCTCAAAAACAAAAGCTTGAGAATTATCAGCTCCCATCTCTTTTCTTCGGATATCTTCATTAAACATACTATCTTTAATCACATCTGAAGAAAGTACACCATCCGGAGCGGAGTTACCGATAGTAACAACAAGAGTTTCCCAACTGTCCGACAATGAACTCAACAAAAATAATGTCTGCAACTCATCATCAAGAGTAATCTTCATAGTAGTGAGTTTGTTGATGATATCCTGAAAGTCACTAAGATGCTCAGGAAGGGACTTTCCACTCTTCAACTTCAAGTTAACAAGCCTTTTAATCAACGAGGCCTTGTTATGAGCGGTCTTCCTTTCATAAAGACCTTGAAGTTTCTTCCAAAGATCATACAGGTCAGACTCTTGAGACACATGGTTGAAGGTTCCAATATCAACCCATTGTCGAATAGTCCCCAAAGCTTTTCTTTTAAACTTCTCCCATTCTCAATCTTCCATCTTCTCCGGTTGAGTCGATCTAGATACACTACCATCCTCTTTAATATCTGCATCAATTGGATCAAAAAAATCTTTGAAATATAGCAAATCTTCCATCATAGGTCTCCAAATAGAATAATTGGTTGATGTCAATTTAACCATAGAGTTACTACTACTAGTTGACTCCATAACTAACTTAAATAACTTTAGTGCTCTGATACCAGTTGAAGGGGAAACAACAAAACCCCAAAACACACGGAGTAACAATTACAACATCCTAAGATCTTCTCTCAAAGATAATCAACCAAAAGGAACCTAGTTCCAATATCAAAACAGCAAAAAATAACCACAAGGATGTAATCTAAACCTCAATCAATCAACACGAGATTTATACGTGGAAAACCTCTCCGATGTGAAGAGTAAAAACCACGGGACGTTTAAGGAGTCCACCATATACTTCTTTTATTATAAAATGGGAGCAAAGCAAACCCAACAATGTTCTTACACAAGATTACAACCCACCAACAACAAGAATAAGAGATCTACAAAGAGAGAATAGAAAAAATACTCCACAACTAAAGCACATAAAATCAGCAGCAATCTGCTGCAGCCCGAGACCTCTTCCAGACCTCAGAAACAAATCTCAACCTTTGAAAAACGAAGATCAAGATGTCCCAAAAATCACGAGAAAGTGACGGTGGGATTGAAATTTATCTCTAATTTTGTGGGACTGCTGCAAGAACAAAATGCAGAAATGTTGTGATGTGTATTTGGCTCTCATCATTCTTTCTAGCACTTCTCCCAATGCTATATAGCTGGACAAACACTTCTCCCAAGACACAACTTGTTGGAGAATTAGTCTTGGTCACCAAGTTTAGCTAATGGGCCTCAGAAATGGGCTGGAACCCATAACATCCTAGTCATAATTTCTATTAAATAACTTGGATGAGAGAATAAGGAACACCATGTACAAAGGCTTAATCAATGAAATGGAAAAAGAAAGACAACAATCCTAAAGTACTTGCTAATTAATTTGAATTCATAAAACAATACCAGAAAGTATGACATCTTCCATGGTCATAGTTTTGTGCCCAGCATGCATAAGCATAAAATAGACTTGCAGATTAAATTATTTCAGGCCTTTTAGTCATTTGAACTCAATTGATTATCCAACCTCCAAAATGAGCTACTAAACCACTTAACTTATTTAAGCAACAAGAGAGCTCCAATTTCATATTCTTATTGTTGTACCGATTAGATACAGATTAACGAAAGGAACGCTTACAAATCAAAGCCAAAGTTAGACAAAATAGGACGAACCTGAAGAAAACAAAAGCAGATGAAAGTTAAAGCAGTAAGAGTAAAAGTTTCAAACCCATTTGAACTCAAGTCTTAGACATCAACACATGTCTAAATTAGGGTGATAATTATGTCAGAATAGTCCGATTTACTGGGATAATAAAAGTTAACTAAATAACTAGGAGATACTAAAACTCTCACCATTTGGTCAATCAAGCTAACCATGCATTAAAATAACAGAAACTCATACATTTACATCAGACAAAAAATAGAAAGCTAATGTCCAGATTGTAAACGATAAAATCAAAATATGTCCTCGATCAAGCTTGCTCTTATATGAAAACTTGCTGATTTCAATTTCAGCTACCAAACAAAAACCTAACGATTCTCTCCTCGATCAACCTGCCAAACGAAAAGCTTTTTGAACAAGCTAATATTAAATTCAGCCACCAAACGAGAACTACACATGTCGACTCACAAGATCAAACAAACACGAAAACACCAGACGAGATTAGTTGCATTCAATAAACCGATTCATAAAGCTGCAGTGATTTACCAGACGAAGGTTTAATTCCATCTAGTAAATAGTAGTAATATCTGATTCGATCCTCTAAGGCCCGAATTAAATAATAAAAATACTCATCATCTGCTTCGGCTCATCTTTGAGAATCGAAGCACATTATATATATATATATTCTCTTCTTAAATGTACCAAACATCTCCTTTTTTCTTTTCGATGTAATGGACTCTGTTTTGATGAAACGCTACCGTTTAACAAACAAAAATAAGTATAAAATCAAATTGAAAGTCATCTTCAACCGCCAAAAAGTAAAACCCAACTTTAGGGAGATGTACTGTGGCGGAGGTTGTCGTCGGAGCAGAGGTGGCTCCGGGATAAATATTGTTTCACATTCTAAATATTGTTTGACATGCATTTGTTAGGTGGTGATATTCCGAAACGAAAGGCATACTTACAGTTTCAAATTTCATCTCATAACAACTCCAAACAGATCCACACAACAACAAAGGTTACTTCCATTTCCATTTCTTCTTCTTCTTGTTCTATACTATTTATGATGATTAAAGCCTATAGAATTGAGCTAATATGAATTGACTAGTGTTGTTTCTGATGATTATGTATTTTTCTTCAAAATTGTAGCTAGAGGGAACAATCTACGAACCATGGAGCCTGCAATTGGATTTGGAGCCAAAGTTGTTGAGACTGCTGTATCCAAAGTAGCTGATAAGGCAGTTGATACGCTATGGCGTCAAATTTGTTATGTGTGGAACTACAAAACCAACATTCAAGAGTTGATACAGCAGCTTAATGCTCTGAAAGGCAAAATGGAGAGCTTGCAACATCAAAAGGAAGAGGATGAAAGAAAAGGAAGAGGAATTGAAAATGAGGTAACAAATTGGTTGGAGAGAGCAAGTGCTGCTGTTGAGGTCGCTGAAAAGATCATTGAAGACCACAAGAGTGCCAACAAGAACTATTGTATGGGTTGCTGTCCTAATCTGAAGACCCGTTACAGGTTCAGTAGAGCAGCCACTAAACGCACACCAGTCTTTGCTCAAGTTCAAGAAGAAAGGAGCTCCATCACTAACATTTCCTATGTTCTTGATGTCCAAAACTTACAAGCTCCAAAAACCTACGAGGCCTTGGACACAAGAACTGATGTTTTGAACAAAGTTTTGAGCGCTTTGAAGAATGTTGACTTCAATTTGATTGGAGTGTATGGAGCACCAGGTGTTGGAAAATCCACCCTAGCTAGGCAACATCTTTTCGATGAAGTCAAACGAGTTGGAGCTTTTAAAGTGGTTACTTGTGCAGAGGTGACTCAAGCTGCTGACCTGAAAAGCATTCAAGAACAACTTGCAGCATGGTTGGGTCTTACCTTTGAGGTCGACTCTACTCAAGTAAGGGCAGTTCGGTTATGTGACCGTCTAAAAAAGGAGGAGAAAGTCCTTGTAATTCTTGATGACATTTGGAAAAGAATCAAACTGGAGGAGATAGGAATTCCTAATGACAAAGATAGTAAAGGATGCAAAGTATTCATGACTTCTAGAAACCAAGATGTATTGTCGGCGATGGGTGTACAAGAGCAGTTTGTCCTTAAGGATTTGGAGGAGGACGAGGCATGGCAACTCTTCCAAGCTAAAATGGGTGACACTTTAGATTCTGACTTGCAACCTATAGCATTTGAAGTCTCACAAAGATGTGCAGGCTTGCCTGGGTTAATCACTGCAGTTGCAACATCATTGAGAAATCAAGACTTGTGCGTGTGGAAGGATTCCTTGGAAGGGCTGAAGCAATTTGATCATAAAGAAATTGATGATCAAGTTAACTCGGCTCTTAAGTTAAGCTACGATTTCTTACAAACTGATGCCAAGTTAGTGTTTTTACTATGTGGTCAAAATGGAGCACACAACATCGACATCAATTATTTGTTGAAATATTGTCTTGGTTTGGGTATTTTTAAAAGTTGCAAGACAGTTCAAGCAACAAGAAATAGGTTACATACCTTGCTGAATGCTCTTAAAGCCTCGTGCTTATTGCTAGAATCTGGTAACAAAGATGGTCTACTCCAAATGCATGATCTTGTCCACCACTTTGCCATCACAACTGCATCCGAGGATCAACCTGTCATCACCAGCAATGGAATCAGCGATTGGCCAGAAGATGATACATTGGAAAACTGCGAAGCAATGGTGTTGAAGGATGGAAAAATTCCCCATTTTTACGGATTTTTGAATTGCCACAAACTCAGGTTCTTTCTGTTGAACAATGGGGATTTATCGCTCAAAATTGGGGACAGTTTTTTCGAAGGCATGAAAGGGCTTAAAGTTTTGAATCTGACTAAGGCATATTTTTTGTCATTGCCTTTCTCACTTAAATTCCTGAAGGATCTTCAAACATTGTGTCTGGATTCTTGTGTCTTAGAAGATGTAACTCTTATTGGAGAGCTTAAGAAACTACAGGTTCTTAGCCTTGTAAACTGTACCATCACTTGTTTGCCTGGAGAAATCGGTAATTTGTCTAATTTGAAACTTCTAGATTTGAAGGACTGCTCGAGCCTGGAAGTGATTGAGCCAAATGTACTTTCAAGGTTGACCGCATTGGAAGAGTTGCACATGGAAAACAGCTTTGTGAAATGGGAGGACATTGAAGCAAGCAATGGTAAGCGAGTTAATGCCAACTTGAGCGAATTGGAGCATCTATCCAAGCTTGTTAGTGTGCGCATGCATATTGTGGATTCGAAAATGTTGCCGAAAGATCTAGAATTGGTAAAGTTTTTTGAAGATTTTAAAATACTCATTGGAGAGGAGTGGGATTGGAATGTTGAACATAAAACTTCAAGGACCTTAAAGCTGAAGCTCAATACAAGCCATCATTTGGAAAGGGTAAAAGGTTTCTCAACGAGAACTGAAGATTTGTATCTCGACCTCCTAAAGGGTGTGGAGAGTGTTCTTGACAACTTGGATGAGGAGGGATTTCCTCTCTTGAAACATCTCCTCCTTCAAAACAGTCAAGATATCCGGTATGTAATTGGCCGGAGATGGATGGACCATGTCATTGCTTACCCGAAATTGGAGTCATTGGTTTTGAACAACTTGAATAAATTGGAGACGATTAGTACAACTCCACTAAAAATGAGGTCCTTTGGCAGTTTGAGAAGGATAAAAGTGGGAAGCTGTAGCTTATTGAGAAATCTCTTTTCATTCTCCATGTTAAGAGGTCTTGAAAAGCTAGAAGAAATTGATGTTAGTAACTGCAAAATTATCAAATCGATTGTCGGAGATGGCGCCGATGACCATGGTGTAGGTGATGCAATTAAGCTGGAACAATTACAGACACTAACGCTGGATCATCTCCCTCAGTTTGCAAGCTTCTCCGCCCAAGTGCAGACAATGAAAAAGCCAATAGTAGCAAGTGGAGAGATCATTTCAGCTGATGAGCTTGAAAGTCCATCCGGGCTTTTTAATGATAAGGTACTGTAATTATGTTCTAATTGCATTTTTTTTCTTCTTCTCTTACTTAGGACTCATTCAAAAAAATCATCAATTTGACAATGTTATCTCTTTTGTCTCACTTTTGTTCTACATGATGTCTGTCAATGGATTAATATATACATCCGAACCTTTCTTTTTTCTAATCATTCAATTATTTTCCATCCACTTATGAGTAGTCTTGTATATTTAGAAAAGTTCAAGAAAATTAAATTTTTTTATGATTAACGAATGACATGCAAAATTTATTGATTGTTCTGTTCCCTTCTTTCCCTAATAACACTTTTAATGTTGTTAGTGATCTGTCATGCATGTTCTTGCATTTCCTTCTAATAATAATTTATTTATTTATCTTTTTTTGCAAAATATTTTATCTTTTTGAAAGATTAAGACAGAGATTGTGATTGCAGATTGAATTTCCCAATTTGATAACTCTGACGTTGCTATCGACTAGTGTGAAGAATATATGGTCTAACCAACTTAGAGATGTATCTCTATGCACTAAAAACTTGACAAGGTTGATCGTGGACGGTTGTTGCAATTTAGGTTATATATTTACTTCATCTATGGTACGAAATCTTGCAGAATTGGAAAAGCTTGAGATAAGCAACTGCAGTTCCTTGAGAGAAGTAGTAGCTATAGAAGAATTAGAAGAACAAATTTTGTTTCCAAAACTAGACCTTTTAAAGCTCAAACAGCTTCCAAAACTAGAGAGATTTTGCTCTGGGAATTTAATCGAGTGTCCTTTGTTGAGTATTTTACGGGTAGAGAGTTGCCCTAATTTACATACATTTGTCTCTAGTTCTACACGGAGTGATGTGGGTGTCACAACTCTCTTTGATGAAAAGGTAATTTTTTTTGTTTATTTTTGTTGTAATATTGTTTTGCAAATTCTGAGCTATCCTTGTGGTTTTTGTATTTTTTTTTTAATAATGAGATTTGTATGTTTTAGGTTTTATTTCCTATGTTGGAAGAATTGCATGTACGCCATATGCATAGACTGGAGATGATATGGAAAGATGAATTCTTAGCAGCTGGTTCCTTTGAGAAATTGAAGGCGTTGAAGGTTGTACATGCGAAAAAGCTGTTACAATTATTTCCAACAAATATGTTGATAAGAGGATTAAGGAATCTAGAGACCGTGGTTGTGGACAATTGTGACTCAATGGAACAAGTGTTTGATATGGAAGAACTGATGCAAATGAAAGAAAGCCTAATGCTACCGTTAAAAACTTTGGAGATCCTAAACATGCAGATGTTGAAGCATGTTTGGAATAGAGATAACCACGAAACAGAGAATTTTTCCTGGAACAACTTGCGTATAGTAATTGTTGACGAATGTCCTAGTTTGAAGAGTTTGTTTCCAGCTTCAATAGCTATAGATCTTCTACAGCTTGAAGTGCTCAAAGTATTTTATTGTCCAATGTTAGAGGAAGTTGTTGATGGGGGACTAGAAACATCTCCAACCTTCAATTTTCCTAAGCTAAACTACCTTCTGTTATGGGGATTGGATGTATTGAGGAATTTCTATCCTGAAGCTCATACTTTACGTTGCCCTATGCTGGAAACCTTGTGGATGTATAAATGTCCAAAACTGGCATTTTTTGCTTTAGAATCTCCAATAAAAGAAACGCAACTTAAGAGCACAACCCAACCTCTTTTCTCTCTCACACAGGTATCAAATTTATTTGAGAAAGTAGCTTATTTATTTTCTTATTTATATTTAATTGAGATGAACAACTACTATAATAAGAATCCAATTTTCAAATCCAACATCTTTGTCGTACATACCACTATGAAAGAAAAAATAGATTAGATTAGAAATATGTCTATTTTTTCTAATCAGTAACTGAATTTAGTTTTCCTAAGAAATTTATTACTGAAATTGCTAAGTATTGTCATACAATTTTTTAGAGAAAATGATTATAAAGTAGTCTCTCTATTAGCAAAAACACATTATTCGGTCTCATCGTTCGATATAATTAACTTTTTAATCTTTTTTGTCTATTTTTTAAACTAACGTAATTCAACTTTCAAGAGTTTTATACTGTCATATATACAAGATGATTATGTGATTCTATAAGCATGTCTTTGTGTTCATGCCAAAATACTATAGTTAGAATTCTAAAATAATAAGCAAAAAGACAAAAGAGTTAATTATAACCAAAGATAGGTAACTAATAATGTGTTTTGCATTTCTTATTATTTCAGAACAAAATAAAATAATGTGTTTTGCAACTAGTGATACTAAACAATGTATTAAGTAAAAAAATGGGGACTTTATAATTATTTAACTCTTTTTTAAGTAAAATGTTTTGGTTATCTATTATTTTACGATAAATGATTTCTTGAGATACAAATCTTAGTATTGTCACCCATATTCTATACAATGATAATTTTTTGAAGGTGTTGATTTTTGTTGATATTGATACTAATTTACTGATATTAACAGATCGTACCCAACTTGAAGCGAATGTCCTTGAGTTACGAGGTGGCCAAGACGATAAATCAAGGTCACGTACCCACACAACTCTTTCACAGATTAGAAGAACTTGAACTTGCATGTTTCCATGATGAATCATCATACCTTCCTTTTGACCTCCTACGAAGATTTAAAAATATGAAAAAACTGCATGTAAGCAGCAGTGATTTTAAAGAGCTTTTCCCATGTGGCCTTGCTAATGATGATCAGAATATAGGAATTCTTACTCAGATACGAGTCCTAAAATTGGATTGTCTAACTAAGCTGACACGTATGTGGAACCTAGGATCCAATCATAAACAAGTTCTTCAAAATCTTGAAACTCTTCAAGTTCATATGTGCAGTGAATTAATCAGTCTGCTACCATCTTTTGCATCTTTCCAGTGTCTTCAAACATTGGATGTGTGTTCTTGTGATGGACTGATGAACTTATTCGAATCTAGAGCCGCAAAAAGTTTGGTGAACCTCAGAACCATGAGCATAGGAGAATGTAATATGGTGACGGAAATTGTAGCAATCGAGGGAGATGAACGTGAGATTCCTCTCAGCAAATTGGAAAGTCTGAAACTTCACTGTTTAAAAAGCATCACTTGCTTTAGCCTTGCAAATTGCACAATCAAATTTCCATCCTTGACAGAGGTGATTGTAACACAGTGCCCCAAGATGAAGTTTTTCTCTCAGGGGAACTTGTACGCGCCAAAGCTAAAAAAAGTATATGTAACAAAAGAAAGCGACAAATTCCGTTGGGTTGGCGACCTTAACTCAACTATACAACAACTATATGTGGAGATGGTAAATTGTCACTAATACGATCCATCTGAACTCTTGCAATTTCTTTATTCATGTGGTGCTTTAGATCAATGTACCTTTTCCCATCTAAAACTGATAAAACATTACTTTCAAGTAGCATTAATTACAATCTTCATTTCATTACCTTCTTATAGGCTGGCTTTGACGGCATGCAACATTTGAAACTCTCTGATTTTCCTGAGTTGATGGATAAATGGCTCGCTCAACTTCCAGTTGAGTTCTTTTCTAAACTGACTTCATTAGTGGTGGATGATTGCGCATTCCAGTCGGTTGCAATTCCATCTGAACTACCATCTATCGTGATTGCTTTGGAAGAATTGGAGATAAGAAATTGTCCTGTACTAGAAGAATTATATGATTTGGAATGGCCAGTCACTGATACAAGCATTGGATATTTTTCCAACTTAAAAACGTTTCAGTTGATTGATCTACCCAAGTTAAGAGCCTCACACTGCTGAAATTCCACAAGTGCAACAGTCTGAGAAACATATTAACTCCGATAATGTGTTTGGGCCTTGTACAACTCAAAGACTTACAAGTCACAAGTTGTCAAATGGTTGAAGAGATTATCGCCTCACCTTCATCAAAAGATAGTGCTACTGCTGTCATATTTCCTTCATTGGAATGCATCATTTTTGAGGATTTGCCAAACTTAACTAGTTTCTACTCTAGAATTGGTTATGTGGAATGTCCGTGCTTGAAAGAGATCACCATAACCGGTTGTCCTCAACTAGATATTGGCAATACAAGTGTTGAGTCAAAGGTCAGTCATTTATCAAATAATCTATAAATTTACATGGTTCGAACAACTTATCGTATGTCATTTGTCTGCAAAATAATAAATTGAGTGAAGCCTTTTGGTGAATTTGCAAAATCTTGATTAGTCTACTTAAAATTTTCTCTACAGGTTGTTATTCCGCATATGGAGGGCTTGAAATGGTCATCAATTGACATTCAGAAGATATGGAATTGCGGAAGTTTGACAAGCTTGATGATAGATGGTCTTGGGGATTTTAAATTTATGATCTCATTATTCGTAGCTAAAAGTCTCGTACATCTGAAAAATTTGGAGATTTCGAACTGCGGGATGCTGGAACAAGTAATTGCCATGGAAGGACACAGCGAATCAGTGATGAGACTGCTAAATTTAGATTGCCTGAAACTCAAAGATCTTCCGAAACTCACACAGTTCTACACTTGTGATATGCTTGAATGTGCTTCCTTGAAATTGCTGCACATCGAAAATTGTCCTCAGCTAACTGTATTTGTCGCAGACTCGACAAGTTCAGACATTACACCCAATGGTGAACTCCAAATAACAACAACCCCTTCTCTCTTTGATGAAAAGGTGCTCAATGTGTTCTATTTTCTTCCCAAAATATACCTTTTTCATTATTTCATAAAAGAATCAATTGACCTAAAAGAAAACGGAGTATCTTTATTTGTAGGACGTTCTTGTTTATCTTATGTGCTCTAGTTTTATATCTATTTTATGTTCATCCTTATTATAAATATGATAAATTACGCAGGTTGCATTCCCCAACTTGGAGCAAATGGAAGTTATCAAAATGGATAATTTGAGGATGATTTGGAGCAACAATCTCCATTCAGATTCCTTTAGTAAATTGGAAGTAATCAAGGTGGAAAACAATGAAGGGCTAATCGAAATTTTCCCGCATAATATATTGGCAAGACTGCAAAATCTCAAGGATTTGGTTATACAGAATTGCGATTCTCTAAAAGAGGTGTTTGATATCCACGGTCTGATTAATGCAAGAGAAATTGAAAGGGTAATAATTCAGTTGAAAAGATTGGAGATCCGGAACGTGCTGAATTTGAAGTGTGTATGGAATGAGGATCCAAAAGGAGTTGTCTCATTTCACGAACTGAGCTCAATGAATGTTTGGCATTGTCCAAATCTAAACAGTCTATTTCCACTTTCAATTGCTAAAGGTCTACAACAACTTGAACTCCTTGAATTGGTCAGTTGTGGGGTTGTGGAAATGGTTACTAAAGATAAAGAAGCTGCAGAAGAAGCTCCTATGTTTGTGTTTCCTCGTCTTAAAATATTTAATTTGTGGAGACTAGAAAAGCTTGAGCTTTTTTTTCGAGGAATACACACCTTGGACTGCCCGGTGCTGGAAGCATTGAGTGTTTTTGGATGTGACAATTTGGAGGTTTTCACTGAAACAATTACCAACCTATTAGAAACTGAAATCGACAAATCACTATTCTCATTCTCAAAGGTACACCCTCCCTCCATCTTGTTTTTCTTGAGTTAATTTCAAATAAATACATGTGATTTCATGTTTTGCAAATAAATGACTGTGAAAATGATTAATTTTGTTGACGTGAACGAAGACCCTTTTTGTCCAGAAACGTTTTCTTACCTTTGACCTTAACTTTTACATAAACATGTATCCATAAACTATGGAATGGGTTTTAAATATAGCCCGGCCTAGTCCAAGCCCGATAAATTTTGGATTGAGCTTGAGATTTATTATAAAAACCCGTTTTAATCCGGTCCGGCCCATATAATAGAATCTGTTATATTATTTTAAAACTAAAAATAGTAAAATCTATGCTAACATAAAAATACACTAAATTTTCTTCTATACAAAAAAATCTAGGTAGGGCTGTGTTAGGCTTGGACACGAGGTTTACCTAACAAAATCGATAGGACCCGGCTAGACCCATGAAAAATGTATGCAAAAAATATTATTACGTCATCAAAATTGACCATTTACTTAATTTCTGCAAACAATGCAAATTAGAGTCCTTCATTTGCTCGATTGCAAACTACAGTTTATTTGCAAAACTGCAAAACCACATGAAACTTATTTGAAACTATTCCTTTTTTTTCTAAAGAAACTACATAATGTTGTTGATTTCTTTCTACTTCACAATTTTGACTCGTTATCAACAAATGGAAATGAATTTTATGATTAAACCTCGTCAACTTTCTTCACTAAATTTTTAAGGTTTTACTTAATCTTTAATTTCACACATGAAGCAATAAATTACTGTTTTAGCTTACAAAGCCCTTAATATGAGGCTCAATTAATGTCTATGAAGGTTGAAGGGGATTACTTATTTGTTATGCCAAATTTTATTGTAGTGTTACTAAAAAGAATAGGTTTGAGGAAACATTTAAAAGTCATCCAAACATAATTGTGGACTATCTATCTAATGCTTTTGATGGAACATACTTTTGTTTGTTTTTCAGATCATCCCTAACTTGGTAGATGTATCCTTGACAAGCAAGGATGTTGTGATGATAAAAGAAAGCAATTTCCCGCCTACTTATTTCCACAAACTTAAGCTTGTTGAACTAAATTTCTTTCATGTTGAATCGGAGGCCTTTCCTTCTGATCTGCTTAAGTTGTTCCCTAATATGGAATCGCTTTATGTAAGGTGTAGTGTGTTCAATGAACTGTTTCCCGGGGAAGGACTTGAGAAAGTTCTTCAAACTCTAGAGTTGTTGGATGTATATCTATGTTGCAATTTGATTAGTTTAGCACCACTTGCAGCTTCCTTCCAGAATCTAACTAGTTTAAATGTAAACCATTGCCAAGGATTGGTTAGATTGATGGGATTGTCAACAGCAAGAAGCCTGGTGCAACTCCGGAAAATGAGTATAGCACATTGTGGCAAGGTGTCAGAAATTGTTTCGAATGAGGAATCAGATGATGAATCCAAAGAGAAAATTGTCTTCACTAGATTAGAGAGCTTGGAACTAAATGATTTGGGAAGCCTTGTAAGCTTCTGCTCCGCAGAACGTAGCTTTGAATTCCCCTCTTTGACACAAGTAATTGTAAGCCATTGTCCCAACATCAAGTTTTTCTCAAAAGGAGTCTCGGCCACACCGAAGCTAAAGAGGGTGCAACTATCAGAAGCAGGCAAAGGGCATTGGAATGACAATCTCAACGCCACCGTGCAGCAGTTATATATTCACTGATTTGTTAGTTACCTGGTCTTCATAATTTTGTTACTCCAAACTCAAAAACTTCTCCATTAAACTTATTGAGTCAAATATACTTTTTCAACTTAATTACAATTACTTGTTTAATTAATACACCATTTTTAAATAATTAATAGATTATGTATAACTAGACTTGGAAGACAGTATGATTTGTTAGTTCCTATCAAGGTTGTTCATTGAATTTAATGTCTCTTTAGTTATGCTGCATCCACTAAACTTGATTTATTTGGTCATTAAGCTGAAATTTTAGTTCCCATTATCTCAATTATCATTATGAGGATCAAATCAAGAAGCTGTTGATCTTAGCTTGATTAATGAGGATGTTCCTCCTTTAGTTTTTGATGCAGATAATGAATTTGACGGGATGCCCAGATATTCATGAGATCAAGAAATCAGTGTCCGAAATGAATGCTTCTAGCGCTCCTGGACCGGATGGATTCACTAGTTGTTTTTACCAACCCTTCTAGGATATTGTTGGAGTTCATTTATGTAAATGGTTCTTTGATCATGGGGATGTTACAACTGACCTGAATGACGAACTTCTTGTTGGGCATCCTTGAGGCATTCAGATTCTCTCTTCGTTTCAGCGACTGGATTTTATCTATCCTCTCATCTGCACGTATTTCCATAATGACAAACACTGGTGTACATGGTTACTTTGTTTGTTCGCAGGGTGTTTGCCAGGGGGATACGTTTTCTCCTATTCTACTTGGGATAGCCGAAGATTTCCTTAGTCGGTTATTGACGATAAGGGTTAACCAGGGACACATACAGCCAATGAGATACACTTGCTCCACTCATATGCCAACTCATCTTTTATACGCGCTTTTGGAGCTGCTACTTCGAATAACTTCAGGTCATTTAATGAACAAAAGAATTTAACTGATAAGGTTGGTGTCTTCAAAATGGCAATGCTTGGGGGGACTTATCTTTCCTTCCCAATAATGTTCGAGATCGAATTCATGAAGTTGAGTTTAGCTGAGCAATGGATGACTTTTGTGTCTGGAGACCGGCGAGTAACGGGAAATATACTGTTACAAAATGGCAGCTCCCTCCTCCGATTTATCCTCCGGATATTAACTTGATTTGGCATGCGAGAGTATTCCCCCATCCACTATAAATTCTTGGCGTGCTTTTAACGGATATCTTCCGACTCAAAACCTGTTGTAAAGGCGTGGTATTTCTTTGGTTTCGTGTTGCTTCCTCCGTAATAATAATAACATGGAAAGCCTCGATCATTTATTTGTGATTTGTAGTTTTCCTCAAGAAAGAAAACCAAAGCTTACCATCGAGTCAATATCATAAGTCGTTTCCATCTCGATGATTGAATACATTAACATATCATATAAACCATGAGTTCCATTTATATCTACCGTGAAGTTAAGAATGAATCAAGTGTACCTTAGATTACGAGTCTTGAACTTTCTGCATCAAGTGTAAGTATATAATAAGAAGTCACTGATAAGCTCGAATTTGACTATGTTATATGGTTGATTATTCATGTATTTAGGGGCCAATTAGACTATAATTGTATATATTTGGTGTCTAATAGTGATATTTTCAGTTTAAGAGAGCCTTCATGGACATTTCGCTGAAAAGCAGCCTGCCTGAGTGAACAGTAGAAGTCACATCAGAAGAAATGAGGGGTAAAAGTGCCGGCAGCTTGGAGAGAGAGTGTAGCAGTCTGGAAGTGATGTTTGCCGTTCAAAAAGAAGTCTTTTGTCTTGCAAGAAGAGATGTGTAACAGCTGTAATTAAAGTAATATTGCTTTTGTTAGCTGGAAGTTGTACTTTGGTACTTTTAAGTAGTATTTTATTAGTTGCTTTTTGGGTATTAAGTAGAGAACAATTCTGAGGAGAGATATATCTCGGATATCATCTTATCATCTCCTATCTTATCATTTTCTTAGTATCTTTAATTCTCTAGTTTCAGTAGTTGAAGCTCCTTTAATGGAGTCTATTGTAGTTAATGTTTTGATACTCGCCATGTGTGAGTAGTACTCTCTACGAGCTAAACCAGCCTTTGGGCTGGTGTTGTAAGTCTTCTTATCTCTTTAATTAATGAATGAATGTTGTTTCTATTTGGTGTTTAATGAAGTTCTGTAGATTTCAGGTCTTAAACAGCCTGTTACAGTATGCATAACCGACATGACCATTGCTTTTATGTATGCTTGTTCTTCATATAAACATATACATCTGATATGAACAGTTGAATGATGTGTATCAAGGGTTCTCATGCAAATGAGATGTTACTTCGTGCTTAATCAAGTAGTAAAGCATCCTGAATGCCTTTAGGGTGTGAGTAATACTTAGTAATTTGGGGATATGACCATTTGAACCAAGTTAGCTTAAAGTAGAGACCTTGGCAGAATAGTTCTAAACATTCATGAGTTAAGAAAGGAGAGAAGGGAGGTTGCAATGCCAGTTCCCTGCTGTGTTTAGCTTGTTCTTTTTAATATATTGTTATCAATCATCATTTCTCGTCTTTAAATCTTTAGATCTGTCCTTGTTAGAAATAATCAATTTAGATAACAAATCACCAATCTCAAATTCATGCTTTTCATGTTACTTGCTACATAAACAGACTATTCCATAGGTCGTTTCAATTAATCTTTTCATCTCAATCCCTGTGGAGACGATAATCTACTTATCATTTTATTACTTGTACCTAGTATACTTGCTAGAAGACACATTCGGAGGTAACAGTCGCGCAACTAGAAGATTTCCTATGAAAAAGAAAATAAAAACACCACATACAAAATCAACATGGATAAACTACATCAACATGATCAAAAATCAAATGCAAAAGTGTCCGAGAATAATATTATATTTATTCTCGGCAAAAAAGTTTCTGCCCCACCTCTTCTACATATTGTTGAAAATACACATGTAACTAACCAAGTTCAAAGTTTAAAATCACTAACTATGTTCATGGAAAGAGAAAAATTAATCCGTGCCTGTTAATTGTAGGTATAAAGCCCACCTGTTTAGATAGATAATAGTGAAAATGGATAGGCCCGCCAAGTTTGACTAGATTTGTTTTTTGGGTTTTAATGTTGGTTATAAAATGGATAGGTATAAATTGATATTTGTGAGTTTAAAAAAAAAAAAATAAAAAAAATGACTGAGGTACATGAATTCACAGACTATGACATGTTACCTTCTATTTTTCAAAACAATAATTTTCACATGGTCCATGACTGATCAAGTTAATTTGGTCAGTTACTGTTAATTATCGTTAGATCTAACGGTGACTGACCAAATTAACTTGGTCAGTCATGGACCATGTGAAAATTACCCTTTTCAAAATCACAGTTTTGAAACTTTTTATATTTTTAAATATTTGTTTTCTCTTTCCACTAAACATTGTTTAAATGACTTCAAAATTAAAATATTAAAAATTTAAAGTCAGTTCAAATTTTCATTTGTTAAATAATTTCATGTTTTAGATCATTAACAGTCATTTTCTGAATCCGAATAACTCCAGTTTTCTTTTATGAGTTGAAGTAATATTAATCATTTCAGAAAGAAACCAAATGTATAAATTTATAAAAATAGGATTTTATTTGTATATATAATTTACCCCGTAAATAAGCAGCATATCGATTAAAGTATTGTGTTTCCTACTTCCAAAACCTTGTTTGTTGGTGTTGGAATTTTCATGTAAGAATGAATGGTAAGGTAAAATAATTTTCATATACGTCCAAAACTCTGTTAGTTATACATAAAAGTCCAAAACCAGCAAAAAAGTAAAATCACGTGATTTTGAGGACTGTTGGATATTAGCTCATTCAAATTCTAAATCTAATATTTATAATATTTTTATTTATTTAACAGATCGATTAATCCAGTTCTAAAAAAACATTTTGGTGGATTATATAATCAAGTTCCTTCTCAATGACGGTAATTCAGTGACGGTAATGGTACTCAAACTGTGGTCATTTTCCTAACTCAACTCACCATCTACCGCTGAGCTACAAGTCATTGGTATTCTAATATTTATATAAAGGTCTTCAATAACTGCTACATAATTACACAAAAAGTGATTTGAGGCTCTAAAATACATTTGAACGTAACGAGCTGAACTGAAATCAATATGTAATAACACATAAATAACATGTTCTTAGTGATTGCAACTGGTACCCAATACTAGGTACAAATTAGAAATGTTTAATTATTAGTTATTAAATTTATAGACTAATATATATAATGATAAGGTTCATGTAAAAGTGAAAGGTGTCAAATAAGAGAAGGGAATAGAAATGAAGTGGCATGAGGGGTGTTTTTATTTTCATGCAATATTTAGAAAATATGGGAATTATACAAGCAAAACAAATGTGTGATAGTTGAAAGTGGAAGAAAAAGTGTTTTCCATTGTTGGAGATTCATATGGAGTTTCCATTAATGGATTTATGGAGTTTCATGTGGAGTCATAACAGTGAAGATCGAGTTTAGAGGTTTATAGACTAAGCTCTAGACAGATTTTGGTATCCAAATTTATTGATTAAGATAACGATTATGCTCTTATGTGCTAAGTGCTTTTCTAGCAATTGATTCGTTTTAGGTTTACAATTGAAGATGGATTGATGGGAGCTTTCTCATGATTATGCTAGAGTAAAATCATCTCTTATATTAATTTACGGATTAAACACCCTTTTGCCCTTTGTGGTATTCAAAATGTTGGCATTTGTCTTCTGTGGTATTATTTTGTCACATTGGCTCTTTGTGTTATTCCAATTCGTCATATTTGTCTCTCGTGGTATTCTAATTCATCACGTTTTGTCCTCCACTAGAAGCAAATATAGCAATTCTGACACGTATTGTTACGTGTCACTATTTTGAGACATGCACATACGACATGAATGTTTAATTTTAACAAAAAAGATAAGTGTGTGATCAACTGACATCTCAGTTTGTTTAAAATCTATTGCAAAATATTGAATTTTTTTTAAATTGAGTTGTTACGTGGTATGTTGACACGTGGAACTGTGACATGTGACAACAATTTTTTTATGTTTCCGTCCATTCAAGGGTTAAATGTGACGAAATAGGATACTACATGGGGCAAATGTGACGAAATAATACCACAGGAAGCAAATGTCAACATTTTAAGTACCATAGAGGACAAGGAGGTGTATAATCCTTAATTTAACTATAAAGTACTTTTTTGGCTAAGGAGACTATAATTAATAGGCTTAGTGTCAAGAGGTCAAAATAAAACTTACAATGAGCTAAACAATAAAAGAAAAATAAGTCGAGGTATGTAACTATATATTTTGCATTTGAGAATATATATTTTGTATGGCGCCAAAGAAATGCTGATAAGCTAACATGCTTTTTCATACTATAAATATGAGGTGTAGGATTAATGAACAAACAACTCAAGAACATGAATACAATTATTGACTCTTCCTCTTCTTCAATTGTAAGAATATTCATTCTTCTATTTTTTATTTTTTTCTCTTTGAACAAAACATCATGTTTTGATGGTAAGATTGAGTACAAAGATTACTACAAATGGGACATAGAGTATATGTTCCATTGTCCGGATTGTGTTGAAAATGTTGTTATCGGAATCAATGGCACATTCCCCGGTCCGACTATCCGAGCACGAGCCGGTAATATTGTTCGTATTGAAGTTACTAACAAGCTTCATACTGAGGGTGTCGTTATTCATTGGCATGGAATCAGACAGGTTACATTTCCACATTTTACAAATATGTTTATCATTTTGTTAATTAACATTAATTATCTTTCAAGATGTGGACGTGTTACACGTGAATTACATCAAAATTTCTAGTACATATGATTCATATTAAATAACATTGTTTAAAATTGGTGAAATATGTTACGTTACTATGTAATCGATTTCTTTTGTTTTGAGCAGATCGGTACGCCATGGGCAGATGGCACGGCTTCTATATCACAATGTCCTATATATCCTGGAGAAACTTTTACTTACAAGTTCATACTTGACAAGGTCAATCTTTCTTCCTCTTTTTAATGAGTTGTATGTTTTTAATCTAGTTCCATTGATTAATTACAAATTACTTAGCAATCATACAAATACATATGTATTTGGTGCAGCCAGGAACATACTTTTACCACGGACACTACGGAATGCAAAGATCTGCAGGGCTGTACGGGTTTCTGATAGTAGACGTGGAAGAAGGAGAGAGCGAGCCATTCCGTTATGACGGTGAAATCAACCTTTTATTGAGTGATTGGTGGCACCAAAGTTCCCATCACCAAGAAGTTCGCCTTTCTTCTAATCCCATGAAATGGATAGGCGAACCGCAGGTTATTCTACTATTATGAAAATATATTTCACGATAAGTGTAGAGTTAGTTATAAGTTCGATTAATTGGTTTATGATTGGACTAAATTTACAAGACTTGCACTAGAAAATGTTTAGCTCAGTCTAATATACTATCAAAAATATGTACTTATTAAGCTATTTAGATAAGTTGCATACATCTTTTTCTTCTAAAAGCTACAAATTATCATAAATATTTATCAATGATTGTTGCTTCATTATTTATTTAGAATTGCATTTCATTAATTTTGATGAATTTTCAGACACTTTTAATCAATGGAAGAGGACAATATAATTCCATGGAATTATATAACAAAGAATCTTCTGACACGTGCAAGTCAGAATGCACACGTGAGATCTTCACAGTCGAACCAAACAAGATTTACAGGCTAAGAATTGCTAGTACTACTGCCCTTGCTTCTTTCTACTTAGCCATTTCTGTAAGCACATTATTTTTGCTTAATCTAAATCAATTAACTTTGATCTTTACGATTAATGATTAACGATGTTTTGATTCGTAGGGTCACACGATGCAAGTGGTCGAGGCGGATGGAAATTATGTGAAAGATTTTGATACCGATCATTTGTACGTTTATTCGGGCGAAAGCTACTCTGTGCTACTTGCTACTACGGATGTAAATGCACATAAGAATTATGAAATTTCAGTAAGTCAAGTAGCAAGAGAATCGAATACTAGTCCAGCCATTGCCATTTTAAACTATAAAGGGGTAGACGTTGCGGAAAGTGCCTCATCTGTTTCGAACATTCCTGAATGGAACGATTATACTCGAGCGAAAGAGTTTTCTAATAATATACTTGCCCGGGAAGGAACCATACAGCCTCCGGATGAGTACAACCGTCGGATCAATCTATTGAACACGCAAAACACGATGGACGGTTTTACTAAATGGGCTATCAACAATGTTTCCCTTGTATTGCCTACAACTCCATATTTGGGTGCCATGAAGTATGGTCTAAATGATGCTTTTGATCAAGAAAGTCCTCCGGAGACATTCGCTGATGATTATGATGTGATGAAGCCGGCTCAGAACGCTAATACGACCGTTGGGAGTGGGGTTTACAAGCTTGAATATCGTACCGTAGTGGATGTTATACTTCAAAATGCTAACATGATTAGAAAGGATACGAGTGAGATTCATCCGTGGCATTTGCACGGTCATGATTTCTGGGTGTTAGGATATGGAGAAGGGAAATTCACTGAGGTAGATGAGAAGAAATTCAACATGAAAGACCCGCCATTGCGAAATACGGCAGTGATATTCCCTCATGGATGGACTGCATTGAGATTTGTAGCAGATAATCCCGGAGTTTGGGCATTTCATTGTCATATTGAGCCACATTTGCATTTAGGTATGGGTGTGATTTTCGCCGAAGCAATTGAACATGTTCCTGACATACCCGGTGAGGCTGTTGCTTGTGGTTTAATCGGAAGGAAATCCGTAGAAATGACAATTTTAAAGGATAGCAAGGTGTTCTCGGCCCCTGCTCTATCACCTATCGAGGACAACCTATCTCCGGCTCCAGCTCCTTCTTCCTTCGCCCCCGCACCACGATATCAGCAAAAACATCTCCATATAATATTGTTAATGTGCTTATCATTTATTTCCATATTTTCTTGAGTGAGAGTGGAACGTCCAAACCAATGAGATACTCAACTCATCCCAACTTGGTTGCGACCAGAAAGACAAATCCTAAAAGTCATGACGGCCGATATTATTAAAAGAAAAGAAAAACAGTACAATGGAGAAGAGCGGAAAATAGGAAAAATAAACAAGGCGCAAAAGCTTGCGGCGAATATTCTATCATGTAATTTCATTTTAATGTTGTAATATTTATGCTGGTATGTTATGTAATTGTATTTCCTTTCCAATCACAAGTTGTTCTATAGTCATTTAGTCCTATTCTGAAAGAAAAATCGATTAACATCGACCTCCAACAGCAAACAGTTTCCGAAAATGTTGTATCATACTAACTCTGCCCAAGTTGACTGTCCAAAATACTTTGCTGAAATTGTGACAAGAATATTCAGCATTATAAGTTTATAACTTCATCATCCACTTCAGACTTGGCAGCTTGCAAGCTAGTGCATTTCCGAAGCAGGCTCCAAAGAGCAGCAGAGGTATCCTCATCTACCGGGATATCAACTGCTCCACACAAAGCAAAAAGCCACACGCAATCTTCTTTTGTCAGTCTGCTTGTAGTTTCTGTCAAGCTTAACGTTTCCGAAGCATTGATATTCGTGGAACAGGTACCATCACTAAAATAGCAGACAATCTGGGATAGTTGGATGAAGAATCATTCACTGAACGAGGAAGTGTGCGCTCAAGTTCAGATAATGCGTTACTGTCTTCAGCATTTGCAAGCTGATCAGAAGTGTTGTTAAGGCCGGAACCATCATGAAGTTGATCCGAACGGACTTCATCAGTCCCAAAGTTATTGAACATTTCGAGTATTGTACTCTCAGAAAGCTGAATACAGGAAGTATTGTTCTGCTCGTGAATAAATGATTGCATTTTGGAGGAAATTTCGGCGCTGCAATCTTCATATGCTAGAATCAGTCTGCAAGTCGCAAAATTAAGATGATAAGATACAGATGTGGATCGAGATATTGATGGTATATACAAGCAACATCACTAAATTGAAGAAAAATTACGCTATGATATACAATGTACCTGACTCGCTGAAGATATTCTAAACCATCTTCTGGAGGTCCAGAATCAAAATTTGGTTTCTCCTTCTACATGAAAGGCAGGTCGATGGATTCTAGCATACTCTTCGTCACTGTCATCTTCGTCATTGCAGTCTTCTTCTACAAATGAGTAGGCATCTTCATCATCCGTACCCAAACAATAACCAGAAACCAAGGCTTTCATATGCAAATATCACTGAGCAGTTATTTGAAGCACAAAATAATAGCAAGTGTATTTTTATTCGAGCACAAAACATGATCAAAAGCCACATTTTATTCGTCTTCGATCACAAACAAATGATACAATCTCAAAATGTAAAACCAAAAATCTATTGTTCCAAAACTACTCCCATGTACAAGGCTGTACAGAATTTCTATGGTGAAAAACGTTACAACTATCGTATGGCTTGATATACAGTTCACGAAATACGAGCTGAATATGTTGCATCTGAGGATTTTGCAGATTTCTCTATGCCATTCTTCAACATACCAAAATATTCACATGATTCAATCTTCCTCTAGCTGCAACCGTACCTGTTCACAACAGAAAATAAAGCAATCACATTGACAAAATCAGAGCCAAACCCAGAAGGGAAGAAAGGGAGAAAAAGAAAAGCAGCCAGAAAACTGAGGGACTTCGAATTAATTTATGCAGCACACAAAGTAATTAAAGAACCAGACACTGAAAATTCAATACGTAAAGTTTAACCTGACAAAAAGAAATTATTCGGACCGCGTGGTTTTGCTAAAAGAAAGCATACAGTGAAATATTGCTACAAAAATCTTTGGTAAAGTTAGCAAAATTCAGCATAGCAAGTTGATCAAGACTTGAATATCCTTGACATACCGAGGCTTATGCTATTTGCAGTCAGCCAACAGAGCCTTACATTTATTCCAAATAAAAAAGCAAAACAAGTTTCCTATCTTATAGGAAGATGTCAAGTTATTGAAAATTACATAGCCTAAGGAGTCGGGAATTTCTCAAAATCCACTTCTTTCTTTCAGTTACAGATTATCAGTTTCAATCATATAATACCGATAAACTATATGCTACTTAGTCAAGGCAGCATCCAAACAATAAAGTTCAAGCTTTTTCCAGAAGTAAATTACAGGCATTTTCCAAAAGAAGCTTTCTTCCATGTTTAGCAAGCATCATGAAACATTTGATTTCTGAACAGAACAAAGCATACATGTTTTCAAGCAACATATAGATAAATGATAAATCTATATGTTGCTTGAAAACAAATAGCAACATATAGATAAATGATAAATCTTAAGCAAAAGCCACGAAGGTATCAGCAACAAAAGATGTGTGTTTCAGACATTTCAAGTCTCCGCTCTGGCCTAAGCTTCAGATCACCATTCATATAATACAGATGTGCCAGAAATGAAGATCATAACAGTTTCTTTTTCGCATAGTGATTTGATATCCAACATCTCAAAGCTAGTTTTCCATAGCACATACCAAGAAAAAGATCCTAATGGTTTCTTAGCTAGACTAGAGCCTGTTTATGGCCTTGATCTGCGAATTTTCCTCTTTGACTATCACTGATGACAAAGATCCTCGCATCCTTTCTTCAATGCAAGTGAGATAGATTCAAACTAAAGAATTTCACGGAATCTGCAGTGACTACAATACAATCTCATTCACAACAGAAACATATCAATCTATTTCAACGAGTTGTTAACATTCTATCCTTGCGTGCATTCAAACAATAGACCTCATAAACGAGTAAAAATCAAATGTTTCCAAAATTACAAAACACAACCCAAAATTGCATCAACTTAACAAGAAGTTTGTGCTTAAGAAACATATACTTACCGAGAGTTCCAGGGGCGTTCGCCTTCCTCCCAACGCGCTGAGATGGATCACAGCTCAAGTGAAAGTTCTTCTGATCTCTTGAACAAACCAAGTCTTTATACTCCTTTACAACAACATCTCCAAGACCAGCATATACAACTCCCCACAAATTCCTCTGTTCCTCAATGTTCACAAACCTCAACGCTTCCATCTCCTTCCGCGCATACTTTCTTTTACTACTCCCATTCTCTTTGCCATTTCTGTTCATTCCAGTGAAACCATTACCAACAAAGGGCACTTTCTTGAGTACATCACATTTTCGAGTACGTTTGGCTTTCTTGCCGTGAGCTTCTTGTTTGTCATTCTTCTTTCCGTTTCTCTGAGCATTCTTGACACAACCACTGCCATTATTGCCATCACCTTCTTCTTGTTTGTCATTCTTCTTTCCGTTTCTCCGAGCATTCTTGACACAAGCATTGCCATTCTTGCCATCAACTTCTTCTTGTTTGTCATTCTTCTTTCGGTTCCTCGGTGCATTCTTGACACAACCCTTGCCATTTTTGAGGACCGGAACAGTAAGGATTAGTACTGTATCATCAATGACTTCAACATTCAAAGAAGGCTTAGCAGATTCTTGAATTCCATTGAGATGACCCAAGATTCCAGCAGCAGCAACATCAAAACCCAGATGAAATTTAGCCAAAGATTGCTTCTTTTTGGCTTCCAAAACATTACCATCTTTAGTTTCTTGCAATTCTTGACCAAAATCTGCAATCTTTCTTCCATGATCTTTCATATTCTCTTCACAAACTAATTATTAATACCAAATCACACCAACTAAGCTTTTATAGTTTTCTTTCAAAAAAAAGAAAAAAAGAAAAAAAAAAAACTTTTATAGTTTGTTATAATATAAGCCTAATACATGCATAGCTCCTAAACTTGTCCTGTAACTACAACTCTACTCCTGAACTTTTAAAAGTTACAAATGACCCCTTACTTGTCACAATCTAAAAAATAGTCCTCTAATTTCAGAATCGATGTATCAAAATGTATAAATTTTAAGTAGCACATACTACAGGTTAAAGCTTATGATACAAGAAGTCGAAAATTGTGAGTTATTTGTGATAGTTGAACAAAAACAAGGAATTGTTTATTGCGTTAAAACAAGTATAGAAGGATATTCGTTACGTGCAAAAGTTCAAATGGACAGTTTTGAGACAAGCTCGAAGTGCTACACATCCTTTATTATATGTATATTGATTACAGTTTTGGGTCAGAAGCCCATCTCATAGCGTCTTAATTGGGACTTTGTAGCCTTTGCAATTAATCAGTAATGTTTTCAGCTCAATCTGGGCCCATTTATTAAATGGATTGGAATTTGAGAATTAAAATAAAACCCGACCCGTTTAACTCTTATTTTAGAAAGGCATTTTTTAATAATTTAAACTAAAATTTATAATTAAAAGAAAAAGTATATTTATATATATTATACAAATCAATTTTAAATATATATAAATAGAATAAGCTAAGATAGAATAGGGTACATTTATGTTCATACATTCTAAACCCATTCAGAAATATCTAATGTTACATTTCTTTTATTCAAACTCGACTTATTGAATGCTTTTTCAAAACAAGTTGACACAATTCCACAAACAAATGTGGTAATATATGCTTTTCGTTTTTTTTCTTTGCATTTTCATTTAATGTTGTTTGGATATATCAATAACCAATTATATTAAAACTTGAGATCAATTCAAAGAGTTTTTTTTCGGTTTAATCATTTCCACCAAATCATATAGAAATATTTACAAAAAGAAAATGACATGCCAATTTTGAACAATATTAATTTTACGTATTACATGACAAACATTATTTTTCACATTACAAAATAAAATTATTTTTTTAGACCGAATGAGAGAGCTTCAAATGGTTAGAATAAACTTAACTTCAACTAAGTGTTTTTTTCTAAAGAAAAAAAAGAGTTAGATCGGGCTCAAACCGGCTATGACATTTCTTGTTTTACTCAATTAAACTTCAAGATGAACTCACATAAAAGCAATTTTTTGTCGGAAAAAGAAATGAACGTTTTCTAATTCTTACAATGTTATGAAAAGAAACAATAGTTGGAAAATTTCATATAATCAATTATTCTTTTTTTTTATCAAATACAATCAATTATTCTTTTAGAAAAAAAAGTATAATATTATTATGGAATATGAATAAAAGAAAATAATGTGAAACTTATCACAAAGTAGTCCTATTTTTAGATGTGTAGGTACTTAACTGGGAAAAACATTTAATGTTCGATCTGTATATACCTGTAAATTGCAGGCCCTATTTTACAATTTTGGCAGTTTTTAATTTATTACTTGTAAAGGTATTCTCCATCGTCAATGCTTATCCAGAAAAAAAAAAAAATATATATATATATATATATATACTTATATATTATGTTATTGTAAAAATAACATTCATAGTTACAGTTTTTTATTTAAAAAATATATATATTCTATATATTAAGTTATTGTAAAAATAACATTCATAGTTACAGTTTTTTATTTAAATGTGCTTGCTAGTTTTCTTTTCAAAATTGCATTATACAGTTATATGAAATTTCAATAAAAATATTTCTCAATAATATTATCATCATAACGGTTATGACCTCAAAAGAAAATTTAAAAAGTTGACTATATTTTCACTTTTAAATTTGAGATCATTTAAATGTTGTTTGAAGAAGAGAGGGAATTAATTTGCAGAGAAAATCGATTTCGAAAAATAATAATTTTAGAAAGGCGGAGGTGCTGTCCATGGAAAAAACTGATTTTAAAATAATTTTAATCTAATCCTGAAAGAAATATTTTTAGATCGTTAAGAATCATCTATATAAGATCAAACTTTAAAAATCTTTGTGATAAGAAGTCGTAACCACATAATTGTAATTCTGAACTACCGTTTTCTAAAAAGTGTAACCTTGTGAGCTTTTTTAAGAGGAAAAACAAATAAAATTACTCTTTGTATTCCTTCCCTAAATTTACTCTTAATTATGAAGAAGAAATAGTTAGTATAGATATTCAATTAACATTGTCTCTTACATCCAAATTTAAACATTTAGAATGCAAAGTTTATAAATTATCCATACACATGGATACATGGATATAAACTACATAATTTTTCTACATTAAATTTATGTCTAATTCATTGAAAAGTGTACTTATATTCTAATTTTAAATAAACTATTAACATTCATTTAGCTCTATTTTTATATTTGAACTGATAGTTTTAGAAATTGTTAACTGGAGTTAGGCAATAATTATAGTATAATATATATGCATTTTATATCATATATTACACAACCATGTGTCTTGTTCTCTTTTACTTTGTATATTGTAATGTGCTTTGGTTGTTGTACAAGTGTCTAAATACATTTTATTGTCAAAAGTTATAATGTTCTTAAATATTTTTATAAAACATTTTAATGCATGATTGCAATTTCATAACTTATTATTCTTTTCTTTGCATGAAAAAACACAATTATATTTTGATAAATATAAATATTAAGCGAAAAGAAATAAAACATTGGATCCATTTTTTGGTTATTACTTTTGGATCAGTTGGTTTAATATTGGAAGAGGATTGTGTTTTGTAATTGTAAAATAAAACATTGGGTCCGTTTTTCGGTTATTACTATATGGTTTCATCCATGTTGTTGGACTTGCCCAAACCATCATATGAAGGGTTCTAAATATCTACATAAAAGATCAATTTATTTATTTTTTAATCAGGAGATCTAGTTTTTAACTTCGGTTTTTTTTTGCTTTCAGAAAAAAAAACTTTAGGTTTACAATTCATTTTAAAGTTTGGGCATAATAAACTATGGTTCATGTCATGACTATGGCCCTCGCATGATAACGTCGTGAAGTCGGACATCCTTCTTATTTTAAAGAACATTCCTAGTCAGGCTGTAGTTTAATTTAAATAAAAACATCACAAAGGATCTAGTCTAGTCATCGAGCCAATGGTATGCTTCCACGTAGCTTTTCTTGATCAACAATGATACCAAAACAAGGAAACTTCTAGTTAGTCTGTCATTTCTTATACGTCGAGCTCACAAGGGCAAGGTAATCCTCTTCCTTTTCCGTATAAAGCAAATGTTGCCATCAAAATACGACTTAACTAAATACGTTATTATCTTTCAATTTTTTTATAGATCCTCTAAAATGTCATTGTGTGAATTCCCGCTCACTAACTTAAACATTAGAGAGAGGTCATCGATAAGCAGACTTGAGCCTAACTATTCCTTGTCTTGTAGGTCACGTGGAACAAGCTCAACCCTTAGATAGCTCGGGGTAAGGTTTAATTAGGCTATCAAATCAGTGCGGTGAACATGGAAAGATTTTAAAAGCTTTTCAATGAGTGAAACAAACCAACAACAAAGAAATATGGAAGTAAGAACTTCACAACCAGAGGGAAAACCTCACTCGTGAGTTGACCTAGCTGGAAAATATAAACATTATGGAAATCCAAAAGTGGAGAGCTGTTACACCTATTATCATAACTAGGACAAATGTCCTAATGGTAAAGGGCACACTCATGTCCAAAAGGTAAAGTCCTTTTCCTGAAGAAGCAATACAATATAATGAGTAAGAATATCCATTGATAGAAGCTGAGAAAGAATGAAGAGTATACCCTTCATATTCAAGCGCCCATTGCTGGAAAAGTACTTGGACGAGAATTCAGTGACCCATCTCATGAACTCCAGAAGGATCATAGAAACTACCACAACCCTATAAGTTATTATGTGCATGTTGGTATTATTTTTCTATTTTTGAAACGACATTCCTATTAAAAATGAGGTTGATTGGTATAGTTACCATAGTATTTATTACAAGTCAGTAAATAATATCAATCTATTACACTTTTAGTCACTCATAACATGGGGAAAAAGAATCTAGATTCTTCTCAGAATATGGTGCTCCGCAAAAATATTAAGATGTACAGTTAATGTAGAGATATTTAGGATCTAATAAAAAAATATAAAAGTCTACATATATTTAAGAGTATGAACTGCGCTCTAGAATCTCTCCATGCAATAATTTTTATTGGGTTCTTATACTTTTTAAAAAAAAAAATAAAAAACAAAACATTTTGGGCCAGTAAATTAAATTTTAATTTTGAAGAGTTTTTAGTAAAATTGAGTTTGATGAATATTTTAGTTAAAATGTATAAATCTTTTAGTTTAAATCATACCATTTTTTTAGAACAGTTTAAATCATACATTTTAGTTGTTAGTCCATTTCAATTCCTCCTCAGCATTGAATAACCTCTTTATATTCCTTACTTTATATTATTAATTATTTTTTATTGAAAAAGTTCCCTTATAAATACCAATTTTAATAATAAAAGTAAGGAGTATGCAAAATTCGTTGGAGATTATATATATACGACTATATTATTTTTAGAGAAATTGCTGCAAACTTTTGGAATTGTTCTTAGTATCATGATACTTAAATATTAGATATGTTTTATAAAATTATCACTAAAATTGAAATCAATAAAACTCAAACGATGATGTAAAAATAAGTATGTCACCATATTTTGTAGCTATACACACCAACAAAGTGCGCGACATATAACTAAACTACTTTCCGTTACCTTAATAAAAAATTTAACTAGATTTACTTTCATGAAATGTAAATTTTATAATACTAGCGTCATAATTTGAGTCAATAAAAGTTAATAATAAAGTGTAGGTTATGGTAATTTTGTTTTTGAGTTACTTTATTTGTACTTTGCTTTATTCACTATTAGATCACTTTTCACCTCATGATCTAATGGTGGACAAAACAAAGTAATGGTTACTTTGTCAAAAACAAAGTGACCATAGAATTTCCCTAATAATAATAATAAAGCATCTGTTTTCTATCTTAAAATTTTAAAATTCGAACGTTTTACGTGATTTTTTTTATATTAGTTTAGTCAGAATCAATAAACTTTTTGCTTCTAAGAGCAACCTACTTTACTAAAAAAACGCTTATCAAAATTTATGATTTCTCTTTGTAGATCGTACTTATTGATATTTAAAGCGCAAAATAAAGAAAAATTTTAACTTCTATTTTAAAAAATTAGCAAATATTGATAAAATAAGAAAAAATGTTAGGAAAACCAAAAAAGGAAGAAAAAAAGGACAACTAAGCAAGGAGTTTTATATGGAAAGAAAAAGGCATGAAAATCGAAAGAAAATCTAGTGTAATTAAATGAAAAGTAAATATAAGATATTTATTGTGAATGAATGAAAGAAAAAGAAAACTCAAAAAGAACAGGTTTAATACAACCCCCTTAACTTTTCTCATATTTTAAATATCTCTCTGAACTTTCAAATATTATAAATAAGCTCCTATATTTGTCTAAAAATAACGAATAACCTTATAGTTTCAAAGCCGAAATATCAAATCATATAAATTGTAGATTGTGATTACTATACGTGCAAGCTTATGATATAAAGTGTCAAAAAATTGATAAATGAAATCATGCATGCTTTCCACATGTTTTGATACGCTCAGTTTTTGAATTATAAGATATAAGGAATTTAACGTATACAGTAACTGCAAGTTTATGATATAAGCAATCGTAAATTTTATAAGTAAAATCATCTATACTTTCAGCATTTGGATACGTTTAATTTTTGAATTATGATATTACTGGAAGCAATCAGACAAAATTAAGAAAAAATTTATGACTTTTGGACAAAAGTAAGAGATTATTTATAACTATCGAACAAAAAAGGAGAGTATTTGTTACTTCTCGACATACATGTAATGTTATTTGTAACATCTGAAAGTTCGGTGCAATAATCGTAGTTTTTCGATTTAAAGATTACACATGTAATAAGCAAAAAGTAAAAGAAGAGTCAGGTGTGTATCGTAGCAGAGGACACGGCCCCTACTCTCTTTTCATTTATTTTTATTTTGTATTTTTACCAAATTTTATTTATTAATTTTACCAATTTATATAATACTATATGTTTGTCTTAAATAGTATATGATAAACATGACATCTATCTTCTTTCTCTTCTTCTTCTTCCTTCTCTTCTGATCAGATTGTATTAACCAGAACTTCACCACTCCATTTCTGATTTCTCTCCATCTTTTTAGTCCTTTTTTTCTTTTTTTTTATTACTTTTATACCCTTCCCCACCACCACCATCACCACCACCATCATCATCCACTTGCACACTCACCAACAATTTCTTCCCCTTTTCCTCATCCTTTCTTCCTTCTTTCTCTCACCTATTTTGAGTTTCTCTCTCTAGAGTTTTAGAGAGGGAAAGAAGATAAAGAAAGGGATTCAAGAAAAATAATTGACTTTCTGGATTTGGGGTTTGGGGGTTTTGAAAGTTTTCATCTTTTGATTAACCAGGTACTTTTTATCTTCTGGGTTATCTTTCTTTTTATGTTTTGATTCATGGGTTCTCTTTCTTTTCATTTTTTGATTCATGGGTTCCTTTTCATTTTCCATGTCTATGGTGTTTTTTCTTACTTTGATTGATGGATCTTTGTGTTTTGAATGGGTTTTTTTGAGTTTTGTGATATGGTTTTTGGTTTTTTAGATTAAGGGTTGGTTTAGTTGTGTGTTAGATCCATGTTACTTGCTATTTAAATTAATTTTCTAGGAAAATTGGTGATTTTCCCGGGAAAATTGATGGGTTTTCCGGGAAAGTTTGTGACCCAGGTGAGATCTGGATTGTTCTATTGGATGATGTGATTGATTGACTATGTCTGTTATCTGCTTTGATTACTCTGATTTGCAGATACTAGATCTGTTCATGTTCTTCCATGTAATTTGAGTTTGTACTACTCTTACTTTATGTGAAAAGATATTTTTTGATTCCTTTTTGGGATTTGTGTACAAGGGCAATTTGGGTTTATTTTGTCAAAATTTAGTGTAATTGTGTTGTGTCAATCAGAATTACCATAAATCTAGTTGGTTGAGGTGCGTGGTTAGGCACCCTCGTCCCTTAGGAGATGTCTCGGGTTCGGGGGCTCACGTATGGAGCAACTCAATTTGGTCACTACTTGTATCACTTGTATCACCTATAGGGCTTTCCGTGATACCGCGTGGTCAGACCAAAAACTTAGAATTACCATAAATGATGAGTTTTTATAATTCTTTGAGCAAAAATTCAACTTTTGTTGGGTTTTTAATACTTTTTATCTTTCTTTTGATGATCACAGGTAAAAGAAAGAAATAAACTCAGGGATTCAGAGAGTTGAATCTTAGATTAGGTAAGGATGATGATGTTTGATGATATTGGGTTTTGTGGAGACATGGATTTCTTTTCGGCTCCAATTGGGGAAGATGTAACTGCTCCGCCAGCCGAACCTGAAGCCACGGTGGAAGATGATTACAGTGATGAAGACATCGATGTGGATGAGCTTGAACGTCGGATGTGGAAAGACAAGATGCGTCTGAAACGGCTGAAGGAACAGACCAAGAGCAAGGAAGGTGTTGATATGGCAAAGCAGAGGCAATCTCAAGAACAGGCGAGGCGGAAGAAGATGTCAAGAGCACAAGACGGGATCTTGAAATATATGTTGAAGATGATGGAGGTGTGCAAGGCTCAAGGATTTGTTTATGGGATTATCCCGGAAAAGGGAAAACCGGTTACAGGTGCATCGGATAATCTTCGAGAATGGTGGAAGGATAAAGTCCGGTTTGATAGAAATGGTCCTGCTGCTATAGCGAAATACCAAGCGGACAATTCGATCCCGGGGAAGAACGAGGGATGCAATTCAATTGGTCCTACACCACATACTTTACAAGAGCTCCAAGATACTACCTTGGGATCGCTTTTATCTGCACTTATGCAGCATTGTGATCCGCCTCAGAGGCGCTTTCCATTGGAGAAAGGCGTTCCTCCGCCATGGTGGCCGAACGGGAATGAGGAGTGGTGGCCTCAGCTGGGTTTGCCTAAGGATCAGGGTCCTCCGCCTTATAAGAAGCCTCATGACTTGAAAAAGGCTTGGAAGGTCGGGGTTTTGACTGCGGTTATTAAGCATATGTCGCCTGATATTGCTAAGATTCGGAAGCTGGTTCGACAATCAAAGTGTTTGCAGGATAAGATGACCGCGAAAGAGAGTGCTACTTGGCTTGCTATTATCAATCAAGAGGAAGCACTTGCTCGGGAGCTCTATCCCGATTCCTGTCTTCCCCTTTCATCGACTGGAAGTGGGTCTTTGGTCATCCATGATTGCAGCGAGTATGATGTTGAGGGAGTTGAAGATGAGCCCAATTTCGATGTGCACGAATGTAAACCCGAGAATCTCAATTCCCCGAGTATGGGAATGGGTATGGAGAGAATGCGGGACAGAGGGATGCCTCTTCGACAGCCTCCTTATCCAATCAAGGGAGAAGTTATCTCCAATGTCGATTTCCTCAGGAAGAGAAAACCAACAGGTGATATTAACATGATGGTTGATCAGAAGATCTATACATGTGAGTTCGTTCAGTGCCCGTACAGCCAGGTCCGACTCGGGTTCCATGACCGGAACACTCGGGACAACCATCAATTAACTTGCTGCTACAGAAGCTCATCTTTGGAGTTCGGAGGTTCGAACTTCCATGTTAATGAAGTGAAGCCGGTTATCTTCCCGCAAGCCAGTGCTCAACCGAAACCAGCTGCTCCATTGATGAACACAGTGCCTCCTACATACGATCTCACAGGGGTTCCAGAAGACGGGCAAAAGATGATCAGTGATCTAATGTCAATGTATGATACTAACATCCAAGGTCACAAGAACACTTCTTCAGCCGAAAGTTCCAACCTTTTCCAGCCAAAGATTCACCATCAACCGGACAACTTCTTCCGAACTCAACCCAATGTGGTGATGGAATCGAACATCTTCGAGGAATCACCAAACCCCCTCCACAACAATAACCATCAAATGAACCTCCATAACAATAACCATCAAATTTATCCCCAAGATTCCGCTCAATTCGACAGGTTCAAACCGTTGAATTCGTTGAATGGTTCGTTGAGTTCCCCATTCGATACCAACCATCACCATCACAACAACACCCCCAACACCACCGTAACGAACCCGAACACCTTCAACCTGATGTTCAACTCACCGTTTGACTTGTCATCGTTCGACTACAAAGACGATCTACAAGGACTTGCAATGGATTCACTCCCGAAGCAGCAGCAGGACGTCGGAATCTGGTTCCAGTAGTATGGTCTTCTTGCTTTGGATTGAAAACTGTTAAACTGTTACTTTGGTTTTTTTTTTTCCTTAGGTCTAGGAATTTAGAAAGTGAAAGTAATAGCAGGTAAGTGAAATTGGGGGTAATAAGTTAGAAAAAAAAGTGTCAAAAATTTTACTTTTCCTTGCTGTTAATTAATATTATATATACATATTATTATTATGTGACTGTGAAATAAATAAGTGTTTAGTTTATGTGAATTTTTTTCATCTTTTACCAAATTTATTTATTTTTTGGTGAAGAATGTGATGGAGAAGTTTGAATTTGTCTTGTAATGAGTACATCATGGTTGGTTCTTTGGTGAATGGAAAGGTTTTGTCATTTTATAAATCTTTAATTACATAGCCATGTGCGTTTTTAGACCCACATTACAGTGTGTCTTGATGGAGATGCTTTGTTGACTATTCTATTATCCACATCTTTTAACATTTTGTTTTGGAAAAAAATTGAACTTTTTTTGCCCAATTTTGGTTAAATATTTAATATTATTGTCGATATCGGAAAATGAGGATGTGGAAAATGTCACTCGAAGGAAAGATATTGGAAAACGTTCTTGAAAGAAAGTTTTCGCGCAGCACATACGCTACAAATAATTTACAGAATGCAAAATATTGTTGAAGAGGGTCTTGCATGTAATTGTAACATAGTTTACGTATAAGATAAGTTATTAGTGATTATTTAAAGGGAACATAGTTTGTATTAGAAAAATTAGTATGGAAATGAAATCTAAATGGACACGAAATGTAAGAACGTCACTGGAACACGAAATGTAGGAGCATTGTGGAAAGAAGTTTCGTGTAACACACGTTTTACAAAAGAGTATAAATATATTTCTGTAAAGAATTTTGCATGTAACATAGACTGCGTGTAAGATAAGTTATAAATGATTATTTAATGACCTTAACCGTTTGTTTTTGTTTTACTCGGAACAACAAGTATATAGTAGTAGTATGTTTTATTAAGATTGAGATATTTAACACTATTTTATAATGAAAAATAGCTAGTATTTAACTAAGAACATTAAATAATTAATAATAATTGTTGAATCAAATAAGTTTTTAAATTCTAGTATTATTAAAGATTCTGAAAAATACAAATAAGAAAACGTGAAATATTTTTGTTTTTCTTATATATAATTGGGAAATGGAGAATTGAAAATGATGCTTTTGACAATAGACTTTACCAACTTGAGCTAACATTTGATTTGTCAACTTAATTTAGAAAATATATATTCTATGGGATCAACCAATAAAAATTGAAATCAATACTTCCTAATAGGATTTTCACTTGAAAGATATTCTAATTAAACACCGTCATATTCTATAAATACAGGAAGAAATCAACTCATTTGGAGAAAGTTAAAATTTGATATTTATGATTGCTATATTTTGTTATTTAAATAGCATATAAATTATCACATTTAGTTATTTAAATTAAAATCCATGTTGTCTTAGTGTAGGCAATTTCCAACCTATTTCATAATTTAAATTATAATACATGATGTCTCTTCGTAATTCACAATGATTTTACTTTTAGACTTACTATATATTAACGCTAACATCCCGGTAGAAGTGGAAGTGACATAGTCGTGATAAAGTTTTCTCATAGTGCAAATGAGATAGAGTTGATAAAGTGTCGAAACAGTCTTTTCTTATACAATTTTAGGGTTCATAATGTTTTTTTTTCTTGCCCTTTATTAAGCTTCATTTCGGATAGTAAATTGATTAATATTAACAAAAAAACCTTACTACAAAGAGTGAAATAAGAAATTCAATTGATATTTATCATAACTGATAATAAATTAACAATAATAGTTTACTTAAACAAAAAATTCTAAGTCAGTTGGGTTGAAATGTTATTTACTCTCATTGATAAAGATTAATAACTATACTTTTCTTCCGAAATAATTATCACAAACAACAGACTTTTTTTTTTTAACTCTTACAAACATTTGTTGAGAAAAAAAGAGAGCCAAACAAATACTATATAGCCACTAAATTTATATGCAACTTTGAACTGATCCGTTGTCTTGTTGGTTAAGGAAGCCTACCCAACATAGTCATCCATCTATGTGTGACCAGATAATATCAAACGTAGTTTTGCTATGGACATTTCAAACTAGTATCTCATAATCGTAATCACTTTTAATAAAAGTTAGTTAATCTTTTCGAGTGTTCGACGTGAGCCACCCGACGCGGTGGTGGAGGAGGAATATTGGTGGTGGGAGTTCAAGAGCGGCGGCTGAGTTTGGAAGCTTTAGGGGAAGTTTGATAGCAACGTTTATGCTAAGTTGTCAACACACTTGGCGTGTTTAGACTCTAAAGTTTGGAGCTTATCACTTCAATATGTGGGTAGGTCCCTCCCCTTTTCTATTTTCTTTTCATTTTTTTAATATTATACCATAATTTTATTAATACTTTAAATGGAAAATTTTTATTAAATTATTGAGGTTGAAATCTTCACTTTTACTTTCTCTATTTGTCCATCATTAAACTCATATAATTGAGCTTATGAGCCGTTGGATTAGCATCCTAATCGTATTCTCTTGATAAAATTTAAGATATGTACAATATAAAAGATTCTAAAGTATTTTCACTATACTGTATCATTTTAGTTTAAAATAGAGTTTTATGTTTTATATTTTACCTAAAATAGCTTCTATATCAACCTGTCATTTTTATACTTTCAAGAAGTTTTATACTTCGAGACGCGCTCTAAATTTTTTCGCCAAACATATTGTATGTGAATTAGTAAATTGATTACACGTATATTTTAATATTCGAGAGTTTAGAAATTACTCCGACACATTTAAAGTTTCTTTTTAACTTAAGATTTACCTTAACTATTTTGAACCCTCGGAATAAGTAGATTGTATTATTAGCAATAAACATCCAATATATTAATTTTTTGAATAGTTATCAAATATCTATTTATTTTTTCTCAATTTTATGATGGAATCTTCTGTGAAACATAATTATAATCTTAACAATTTTGATCCCTAAATTCGAAATACAACTCATGATATAAAAAAAGTTTAGGAATCTTGATGGAATTTTTGGTTTGACTGAAAAGATGATATGGAATCTTATTTCTTAAGTTGCTAGTATATTTTGCAAGAAGTGTGATTAGGGTGGATCTGTTTTCAATTGATATTGAATTTAAGTCTGTTTATGCTTAAATTCAACAGAAAAAGAAATCTGTTTGATTTAGTAAATACCATCCCTTCCATTCATCAAATTTCAGGCATAAAAGACATTTCCTAACTACATATATCTCTAGCAAGAAAAACAATTATATTAAGATAAAAATACATGGTTTCATTTTATTTTTTCCAAATACAGTATTACTTAATTATATAAATGGTGCGATCATGTTAATATTAATGCATCAGTTTTCATCAGAACTCTAAAGTTAAACTTGTTTGAGGGAGAGTAGTATAAGATGAGTGATCCAATCTTGCAAATCCCCATGCCGCAACCCCCAAACTTTTAGAAACCAATTAAGATTAGTTTGAGTGGTTAAGTGTCTCAAGTCGCTTAAGTAAAATTTCAAATTTGAGTCTTTGATGTACACAAAAAAACTTTAATTAAAAGAAGATCCACCTAAAAAAATGTCCAAAAAAAGCCTCAATTATATAGATGAATCAATTACCCTTATCTCTTTTTTGTTCTTTTTTTTAATTCATATTTTATTTGGTATAGTGTTATTGACGGTGCATCACTTTCCAAAAGGTAAGGAAGGTTCACGTTGATATGAAATTATTTTTTGACTTCTTTTCTTTCATAAAGTTTGCATGCTAAGCAAAATAATGTGAGTAGTGTAATTGTCTTGTACCAATTCAACTATTGAGGGTATTAGTAGTAAATGTGATATGAATATAAAATTTACACATAGATGATAATTTGTTAGATGATTGGTTTCCTTCAAGTTTGGATTGCTTTCTACATATCGGTATTCTGGTGAAGAACAAAAGACAAGAAATAGGTTAGTAAAGTATGTGTAATAGAAAGGCATTACATGCACGCCTCTTTGGTCCCTTCATGGTTAGGATTTGACATATATATTTTCAAGAACCCACATTCCAATCAGAGTAGAAAGTTAGCATATACATCATCATCATCTCTTTAAAAATCTTTAATTGTGCGTGTTGGACTTTGAAAGCATGCATATAAACCTAAGATCACTCACATCAGTGGCCCAGAGCTGCTGCCCAAGTCAGTACGTAATGGGATATGAAAAATAAGAGAAATAATATTATAAGTACTAAGTTAAGTTATACATGTGAAGATGTAAATTGACTTGTGTATAGAGAGGATTAAGGAAGTTTGTTGTACCCTGATCATGACTCTGTTCAGGAACAATATACTAATAACTAGTATTCATGAACTATGATAGATATAACAAGTTCATGCGGAGGCACGCGCGGTACTTGCTCGTTGATGCGAATCAATATGCCTGAATGGAGATGTAACCTGAGCTCGATACTGTGACGTGGCATCCTACAGGTAAGAGATGATTCTCGGTTCATTTTGACAGACATTAGATTTCCCCTTAGGCCGAGTTTGAAACTCTTTATGATTTTATCGAAGGGTAAAAGAGGTGAAGACAAAGCTTGAGCAAAGGTTCAAGCTTGGAGGAACATCGAGCCCTTCACAATCGTGCACTTCTTTAAAACGACATCATCTTATAGAAGATAATTGCCCTACATAGAAGTAATGGCTATCTTATGAGTCCAACGTTTGATTTGAATTTCAATTTTGATATCCAACGACTAACTTACAAAACTCCTACATAAAGAGCCTCAATTCGAAGATTGAAGACACACTAGATAACACCACTCAAATATTCAAGTACAGTCAAAGTTTAAAAGCTCCTAAGCAAATTTCTCGTAGACACTTCACTATAACATCTGTGTACTTAGTAATAAGAGAGTAGTGCGACAGAACTTTCATATTCTAATCATTTTAATTAATTATAAAAAGTGAAAGTAGATTGAGGAATGTACTCAATTGATGTATTGAGCTATTGTAAAAGGTTTGCTCTCTACCTTAAAAAGAAATCAATACTAGATTCAAAATTTCAATGAAATGAGCCTTGGGAACAGGTGGTAGGCATAAGGACAATTTGAGTATCTATAACCTTATGCCTTTTAGAGGTGCTAGACTTGGTTGTAACACTTTATCTTTTCACAATCTTTATTAGAACTTCAATTATATTGTTAGTTTGAATTCATCATCATCATATTCTTACTTTATGATATTTTATAAATATATTTATGAACTTGATATCCCTCTAAAGATTCACATAGGTGATGCGTTACTGAAATTGACAAGTCAAAAATCGTAGATGAGACAATGCAACTTACATGCCCTAGTTTTCGAATCTATTGGAGACACTCTATATTTAGTAGCTAGGAATAACGGGGTGTGGGCTTACAAATTTATACGTGTTTAAAGTTTTCGTATATTCAGGACTTGGTGGAATGATCCGTTTCATACAATGCCGCATAGCAATAAAGATTTATAATTTCATTAAGCAAAATCAGAAAGCTAATGAAATAACTTTTGAAGTTTAAGGAGTTAACGAAAACTGAGCCGAATTCACAAAACTCCTCATATATTCAGATTTTAGCCAATTGAAAAAAATCCCATAGTTGAGTTAGCAAAGAAGACATACATGAATTAAACAAGAAGCAGTTAGATTTACACAAACACAATATTTAATGACAGATCATAAAGCTAACCATTGTTTCAAGAAACTGAAACAAATCTTGGCATTGACCTCTAATTATTTAATTAATTAAAAAAAATCAATTAAGATTTTCTAATTTTTGGGCATTAGTCCCTGAATTTAGAGCTATACTTCTGGCATAAGAATGTGCAGTTTTTGTGTTTCTTTAAAGCATATTTGACAGCCTGAATTTTTTATAAAAAATTTATAAGTTTCAGTATCAAGTTCATGTATGTGCTTATAACTGCTACAACTGATTATAATAAGAAAAATAATAACTTATTATTCAGTTATGGGCAACCCAATGATTATAATATTTTTTATGCTGATTTTAAGGTTTAGTCTTATTATTATCTTTTGAAAAGCTCAAAGGTCAAATAATAATATTGATGTATAGCTTATAATTTGACTTTCAATTTAAATGATATTTTCAATCATTTCCACTTACATAATAAGAATTAGAAAATGAAAAATGGAAAGATTAAAATACAAAGTATTTTTCTTTTTTTGGCTTTAAATTTGATTTGTACCATAAAATTTATTAGATTAAAATATGCGTTGAGCTTTAATTATCATGTTAAGTTTTGAGTTAAGGTTCCACAACATTTTTTAATCTAACATTTCAATGAACCGATTGAATTAAAGTTCTACTTATTATAGTTGAAGCTTAATAATATCATTTTAATCTAACAACAACAATTAATTGTTAATATTTCTTGTTTTTGATGAATTATAAGTGAAATTTGAACACTAATTTTCACACACACATCCGTCGGTTGACCAACTAGATTAATGTCTATTGATTCAATGTTGACACTTCATTTATGAAAGTTACAGTTATTGATTTTGTTGGCTAATACAATTTTTTAGATAATAATTTTTTTGTTTACATGTATACTCAAATACTCAACCCTAAATTCAAAATTTTAAATCATAAACTACGTGATGTGCTATAAAATTATAAGTTCTGACATATAATGAAATTTATTGAAGTTTCAAAGCTCCCATTTTCCTTTTCATAAACGATTGGTGGATCAAATCATATTATATTTTCATATATGAGATAGTAACATAATATATGCATGGTGACAAATAAGTTTGCATATGTGTTTCCTTAAATGAAATGATAGACTACTATATACATTATGAATTTTAAGTTATATAACAATTTTAACATTAAATCATATCGTTTAAACTATCCTAAAGTTTTATTATAGTTGGATTTAAATCCTAAAAAGGGTATTGCATGTATGGTGTATTGATTGTGATATATTATTGTAGTCCCGTTCACATGCATATTAATGTGCATACATATTCACCCACTCTAGAGTTAATCTAATGGTCCAAAATTTATCTAATAAAATTTAAAATAAAAATCTTAGACACTAAAAACTAAACCCTAGATCCTAGATCATCGACTCTAGATGACGTGGTACTCCAGACTAATAATTCGATGACACGTCACATATGTTAGTATCTAGGGTCGATGATTTAAGGTCTAGGGTTTAGTTTTTAGTGTCTAAGATTTTTATTTTAAATTTGTTAGATAAATTTTGGACCATTAGATTGATCCTACGGTGAATGTGTATGCACATTAATGTGCATGTGAACATGACTGTATATTATTGTTAGTTATAGATTATGATATTTTATCAATATCAATTAACTTTTAAAGTTAGAGTTAGATTATAGACATAAGGCATATTAATGGATATGGGATAATAATATGTTAAAGCCCAATTGCATTTATATAGTTCTATAATATTTTTTTAATAACTTTTTTTTGAAAGGGAAGTCCTATAATATTAACAAACAACAACTATAACAGTTAAAATTATAATAGGGTTTTGTTCACTATACTAAGCATCATATAAAGATTCTTCTTATTTTATTAAGTTGTGAGGAATATTCCAGAAGTTATGGTTCATTACTATTTTTTTTTCACGGAGAAAAAAAAATAACAATTGGCTTAGTTGTTAGTGTATGCGAATGAATTCAGAGTTGAAATGTATTTGCAAGATTTTGTTTTTAAAAAAAAAAACTTTTCATTATAGCCAATCGTTCACTCCGTCGAAAATATGAAAAGCAACAATTTCTTTTATGAAAATTTTAGATATTAAACGAATTTTTTAAATTCTTCAACACTAATTTATAAATTGTTGATGAATTTATTGTTGGAAACTATAAATTTATTGTAGGAAATCAGTTTTTACTGATAAATTCGACTTTAGACAATCTCAATATTTGTTGAACTAAAAGCTAATCGGAAAATAAATATGTATTATGCATACTTCAACTTTAAAAAAATTATATAATACAAAAAATTAAGTATAAAGAACGTCGTTAAATTTTAACTATCAACCTTTTACTAATAATAATAACAATAATATATAATCTAATAAATGATATTAGATGCACCTCCACATGATTAAACTAATTAAGTTTGTCGTAAATTTAATAGAAAATTCATCTAAATGAGCACTCCACATGCTTGTGCCTTCATTTTTTACAATTAGAATTATAATTAAAATTTACGTGTATTGCACGTAGTTTTTTATATTAATAAAATTACTGGTTGAAATTAAGACTCGTGTACCTATAACATTTGTAAACTCATTGCTTATTAAATTATAAACTCATCAAAGTTTAAACTTAAATAATGTATTTAGTTTGATTAATGTTAGTCACTAGCTAGTGGTTCAATTGTTATTTTATTTGGAATGCAACAACACATATAATTACTTTTATCTAGTTCTTTAGGTTTTGTTTAAGCGCTCATAATGAAAAATTCAATTTGAATTGATTAAAACATGTAGATCCGTTTAAACACTCAAAATTAGACTCATATCCTAATAGCTTCCCAATTTCTCGAAGGTCTGTAATCATCCGATTAACACTTAACGACTTTTACTATATTGCATATAATTATTGATTAGTTTTTTATTATTATTGGAGAATAAACAAGTGTTTTTGAAAGGAATAAGTGGATTCCTTTTCCGCTTTTTATTCCTAACTAGCACTATTTATTATAAAATTCTCAACTATCAATTATTTCTAGACACCTTTTTTTTCACTTTTCAAACATTTTTGTTGAATAATGGAAAACACTTTACTTATATCATCATGATCTTGAGGTTAAATTCTCGTTCAGATGATTAGTTCGGTAGTTCTTTTATGTTTTGATTGACTCAAATGTGTCACCAAAATAAAATATCTAAGACCTCAAATCTATAATTTAAATCCATGAAATCATGTTGGACTATGAGCCTTTTCATGGGTTGCTAATGGGTTTAGTACACTTGTACCAAAAAATAAGGTATTACTAGTTGGTACTAAAAGTTTTAGTTTAATGGTAAAGATTTTTGAGGTCATAGCTTCGAACTACACTTTGAATATACGTAATTCTTTGTAATTAAGTGTAAATGTTGTATAATATTTTATTTTTATATATAAGCCAGGCCCATCGGCTCATATAATTTTCTCTTACTGAGCCCAGCCCATTTCTTGTGAATATTGGAGGGTATATTGATCCGTAAATAGGTACATGTTGAATTATACTGATGCTTAGGACCTTTTTCTGTTCAGCAATCTAACAAAATAAATTTAAATTTGAAATTTTAAAAATACACATATAGTAATTTAATAAAATAATTAATTTAAAAATAAGGATTAGTACTTCCCAATAAAATCTTAAGAAAACTTGAACTATTGGGTATGGTGGCATCTGATTCCACTGCCACTTAGGTTGTATTTATATTTTAGATTAATATCACTACAATAAAACTTTTTTATATAGGAATTAGTTTCTATAAGTATAACCTCTCGATTGTTATACAAAAGTTTAATTTCAAATATTAAGAAATCTCTATACAGAGGTTTTACTGTAGTATGAACTTGAATTTCAATTTACGAAAGAGTGGATTTTTCCATTGCAATGAGTGGAGTTATATATATGGAACGTGAGGGAAAAGGCTCAGGCCCATTCATCTTTTGCTTTGGTTCTGGAATAAAATGTAATGGGCCCATTTATAAGGCTTTTTAAGGGAATTTAATCTTCATACCTTCGTCATCAATGATATCATATACTATGTTCAGATTTTAAGAAAAAAAAATTGTTGGAAAACACTAAGGAATAATGATTAAGATAACTAGTAAGAATGAGATGCATCCCAAACAAGAATTGAGAAAATGTGATTTGTGTTGTACTAGTAAATTTTATTTTATTTTTTTTGCATATATATGAAGGCATGTTTTAAACTATTTTGTGAGTACAACTTGAAAGAAATGGTATGATATTTACGCGGTATTAGATTAAGTTATTACGATGGGTGTCGAAGCTGACTCTTCATGTATTTATGGGGTCTGATGGATATTAGACAAAAAATTATGAGCATGTATTAACTCGATCTACCAGTGTAAAAACTAATGGATACCAACTTTAACGCTTGTTGATAGAGAAAGATGTTTTGTAATTCTAGACGGATGTAAAATATATCATATGTCTCATACTGACAAAATGTAAAGTTAAATAGTGATTTACATACGTAAGACAGTAAGATAAGTTTTGGGGTTAGTTTCATATTTGTCTCCTCATATCAGAGTCATTGTCAACACCATCGCTGATATTAACGCCACACACCAAATGAATTAGACGAGAAGGAAAATATGATGAATATTTTACATTGCTAAATTGAAAAAATAAATGACTCTTTATATATATAAGACAATTACAACTCTTCAAAAGTATTTCTTGATCCAAGTTAGTTAATGGTTTGTTATAAACAATCATAAATATTTTTACCCAAAATAAATAATATTTACATGAATACCATAAGAATTACACATTTAGTTTAGAGAAACTTTTGAAACATTAGTAAGCAAAGACGTGCTATTTGAAAATGACTAATGACTACCAATGATGAAGCTTGGTAAAACTAAAACTTTAGGGATGAAGAGTCGTTATTACATTTACTAAAAATTCATAAGAAACTCAGATCTATTATGAGATGGTGGTACATACTTTCATGAATCACTAACAAGCAACAAAATCTTAAAAGTTCTTACCTTTTTCCAAAAGAATGATTTAGACCATAACATGAATTTGGTATCTTATGTAGATGGAATTATTTACTTTTTTTTTAGAGGAGAAAATGTAAATTTCATTATGTAATTTATTAAAATATTTAGTTTAATTATGTGTTAGGTATAATAGTTAAGTAACTAAAGTTTAAGTCCCTAGAAATATTTCCTTAAACATATGCTGCTTCAGTTTCCCTTGAATGAGTTTGAAACAAATGTTTTATGCTTTCTTTCACTAAAATAGTTATTTTTTGAAAACGATATCAACAAATTTAATCTTATTCATAAAAAGTGGTTATACTTCAATTGGTATACTCATCAATGTATTATGTGTGAATTTAATGAGTGGAAAATTCAAGATTCAAATCTTATTAATATTCGGATTTGGGTTTGTGGTTGCTTGTTCAGGGGTACCAACCTAATTGGGATGTCGGACTTCTTCTATCCTCGTCCTCCACTTTTTATTAAAAAAAAGGAAAGTATGATTGCACATTTATTAATAATTTTGTAGGCCGAGTTCAGCTTTGACCTGCTTGAACTTAGCCTTGCTTGAGCCCGGCTCGACAAACTTTTAACGAATTTTGAGCTCAAATTCTTGTTTGAACTAGCTCAACTCTTTTAATACTTCGTTTGTTTACAAGGTGCTCACAAGTAGCTAGTAGGCGCTGCTCAGAATTTTAAATCTGGTTAATCTTGCACATAAAAGCTTGAAATTTAATGTGACCCAATGACTCTAAATTAACAACTTTATCCAAGAATGTATAAACAAAATGCAGGGACCAATGACCAATGAGGAAACATTGGGATGAGTAGTATGTGTTGGAAGCTTACTGATGAACAATGGAAAAATAATTACAAGTCAAACTAAACAGTTGTAAGTTGAATCTACCCAAACCAATATTTTATAATAGGCTTAATACATATCTAGTCCCTAACTTGTCCAAAATTTTAACTATCCCCTAACTTTCAAATATTTCATACAAGTATATAACCTCTTATACTTGTTTAAATATAAATAACCTTTTATTTTTATTCAATTATTACAAATAATTTCTTATATTTGCCCAAAAGTTATAACTTACCCCTTATTTTTGTCTAATTGCTTTCAAGAACCACTAATTCTAAAATCATATGTATCAAATGTGAAAGCAATGGATGATATCGTTTACAAAAATTTGGACTCCTTGTATTATAAAGTTTGCACTATCTACAATTTATCCGTTCTGATACATCAATATTAAAACTAAAAAGTGATTTGTTAATTTTTGACAAATTAAAGTGCTATGAATGTATTAAACCCTTGACAATAAATAATGCATTCAAGAAATGAATTTAACCAGAAGCAAATGTGTCATTTTCTTGGAATTATTGCACATTACAAATTGCCAAATAATTTATACAATTCCCTACCTACTATCCCTCACCTCACTACCTTGCTGTCCTCTCACTCTCACTTCCTTTTTTAGCCTATTCCTTTTCTGGGTTTTGCTTCTTTCTTCTCCATTTTTTTAACTGTCAAAGCTTTTTTCAGGTTCTTCACCTTCTTCCCATCTCTTAAAGCTACTTTCTTGATAAAAAAGATGTAAACTTTTTCATTTTTTAACTTCTTAATGCATGTTGACTAGTGGGTTTTGGGGTTTGCTTTGTTTCATGCAATATTTTGACCTCATTTTATAATTTTAGCTACAAAGTTTCAATCTTTTAGCACTAGTATGTTCTACATAGTTTATGAAGTTCATGTTTTAAAAACAACTCATTAGTTCATATCCATTATAGTTACTGTTTCAATGTAGTTTCCCATTGACTTTGATTACAAATTTACTTCAACTTTAGTGTACATTAGCCCTTAATTGTTCATACCCTTTTGATTTAAATACCTCTAGCTAGTGTATTAAAAATCGCTAGGCTCTAGTAAGGCGGACGAGGACCTTCAGAGTCTAGTCGAGGTATATTCGGGGATTAGTCGGATTTTTTGCCCCTAGGCGGTTAGATTATTGGTCCAGTTGGAGTCTACATTTTGAACGCCTAGGCTAAACAGTGCCTTTAGCTCAGGAAAGTTGCTCACTTTTTCTCTAAAATCCCAATAAAGCTGTATCTTAATTCAATCTATTGAAGTTTTTGAGATTTGGGACTAGTGTTGAAGCAATGCTGATAAGGTGTTTGTTGTTATTGTTACTACTTGTTTTGAGCGCTTATGGAGACTCAGATTTTGAAGCACTTTTAGAACTAAAGAAAGGCATAGAAAAAAACCCTTTTTTAAATTCATGGGATTCTAAATTCTTGCCCTCGAATGGCTGCCCCGAAAACTGGTATGGAGTTGTATGCATCAATGGAAATGTAGCTTCCATTACTCTTAACAACATTGGTCTTGTTGGAAACTTCAGTTTCCCAGTTCTTACTGGTCTCAAAAACCTTCAAAACATTTCGATTTCGAACAACAAATTGATGGGAACAATCTCAAACATTGGCTCCATTGAAACCCTTGAAAACTTGGATCTTTCCTGTAATTTCTTCCATGGCTTTTTACCTTCCAACATAGTGAGTTTAACCAACTTAGTGGTTTTGAACCTTTCTTCAAACAATTTCCAAGGGATGGTTCCTTCCGGGTTTGGAAATCTTGAGATGTTAAAGTACTTAGATTTGGGGATTAATAGATTCTCTGGTGACATAATGAGTCTTTTCTCCCAACTAGGCAGTGTGATTCATGTTGACTTGAGCAGCAATCAGTTTTTTGGTTCTTTGGATTTAGGACTTGGACATGTTGCCTTTGTTTCGTCGATTCGGTATCTTAATGTAAGCCGGAATTCCGTGGTTGGAAAGCTCTTTGCTCATGATGGAATGTCATTTTTTGACAGTCTAGAAGTGTTTGATGCTAGTTATAATCAGTTAACAGGTGAGGTACCTCCATTCCAATCAGTGGTGTCTCTTCAGATTATTAGGCTTGGAAGTAACCATTTTTCGGGTTTTCTACCAGAAGCTCTTCTGCTAGACAATTCAATGATGTTGTCCGAGCTGGATCTTAGCCTTAACCAACTTGAAGGTATTTTGATTCTAACAATGTAGCATTCCTTTTTTCGATTGCACTTATGCTTGGTCTCACATGACTATACTCTATGTGATAAATGGACAATATGGCCAAAATTTGAAATGGTTTTAACAATCAGTGAAAAACGAGAATTTTGTAGTAATTTTTGAGGTAAATTACGTTCATGTTGACCGCTGAACCCTGAACTTCTTGACATAGAAATCTTTGAACTTTACATTCTTAGTAGTCTATCTTGTAAACTTCTTTAAGGTTTTTTTTTTAAAAAAAATAAATTTCATGTTGCAAATTCTAAGTTCAATGGTTTTTATATCAAAAAATGAAGTTTGGAACGCTATAGTTCAGGGCGGTAGATGTATTTAACCCTTTGATTTTGTGTTCAATGTTCAAATAAACTCATCCCAGTAATCCCGTTAAATTTTGTAATGGATTGTTGTTGATTTGGACTTTAATGTTGTAAAGTAAGTTCAAGGATTTTTATGTTAAGAAATAAAGTTTAGAGGTCATAAATTTGATATTGCTATAGTTCAACTGGACATGAATATAATTTACCCCATATTTGTTGAGTTAAGGTTCAATTTCACTCAGAGGGATGAATTTGTTACCGACTAGTTTGACTAAAAAACACTTAGAACCTTGACTAGTTTGACTAAAAAATATCAAGTTACCGACTGAAGTGATACTCAAAGTTTGTTTCTTTATCATATATATTGAATGTCTTTGCCCCTGATTTTAAGTGTATAAATGTTTGGCAGGTTCAATTAGAAAAATTACCTCTCCGACTCTGAAGAAACTCAATCTATCTTCAAACAAATTATCAGGATCTTTACCAGCCATTGTTGGACATTGTTCTATTATAGATCTGAGTAACAATATGCTCTCCGGTGAATTATCAAGAATTCAGAATTGGGGAAATTATGTGGAAGTTATTCGTTTGAGTAACAACTCATTAACAGGACCTTTTCCTAACCAAACTTCACAGTTTCTGAGGCTTAATTCTCTCAATTTATCAAACAACTTGTTAAATGGCGAGCTCCCGTCCATTTTGGATTCGTATCCTGAACTCAGATTGATTGATTTTAGCCATAATTTTATGAATGGATCCCTCCTTCCGAGCCTCTTCAATTCGACAACATTGACTGATCTTATCCTGTCAGCCAACAATTTCACTGGCTCGATTCCTCTTCAGGAAGTTCAAAAATCTACTCGGAATTTGAGCTTGGTGTCGCTTGATTTGTCATATAATTCATTTGATGGCTATTTGCCTGCTGAAATCAGCCAGTTTCGGAACTTATTGTATCTTAATCTGTCAAACAATAAGCTCAAAGGAAACATTCCTGAAGATCTTCCAGATGGATTGAGAGGTTTTGATGTGTCTTCTAACAACCTTTCGGGTGTAGTCCCAGATAACTTGAGGCGCTTTCCTGATTCAGCTTTCTATCCTGGCAATTCCTTGTTGAGTTTTCATAATTCACCACTGGAAAATGGTCTTCCAAGTCTAGCTTCAAAGGAACATCGATCCCGGATGAAACGTGTTGTTAAGATTATTCTAATTGCTGGCGCAGTTTGTATTGCTTCAATAATAGCCATTTTTTGTATTCTAATCTACTTCAGAACCCGTTCGCAGACACCTGACAAGACGAGTCTAAAAGGAGATGAGAAGCAAGGTGTTGCAGAGGAACATTCTAAAAGTCTCGACAGGTCATTATCTTCGTTTAGTTTCCAGCAATCAACACAATTAGGACCTGCATATGATGAAGGAGATACATCATCTGTTCGAACAACACCTAATGATCATCCAGAATCACTGAAAAAAGATGAAGGATTATCCTCTCCCTTGTCTCTCGTGTCATCTTCAAACCCATCTCCTTCCAATTACGGCCAGCTTTCTACTGAGAGTCCTGTTGCACTCCAGGTTTATTCTCCAGAAAGATTAGCGGGGGATTTACATCTGTTTGATTGCTCCCTAGCATTTACAGCTGAAGAACTATCTCGAGCTCCAGCAGAACTTATGGGGAGGAGCTGCCACGGCTCTTTATATAAAGCTACACTTGATTCTGGCAATGTACTTGCTGTAAAATGGTTAAAAGAAGGAATTTCAAAAGGGCGGAAAGAATTTGCAAGGGAATTAAAGAAACTCGGAAATATCAGACATCCAAACTTAGTTTCTGTTCTTGGTTTCTATTGGGGACCAAGGGAACATGAGAAGATGATATTGTCTAACTATATTAATGGTTATTGTTTAGCCTTCTATCTTCAAGGTATGTCGTTCTCATAATTCCGGTATGTTTTTCAACAGTTTTGCAGGGCTCCAGTTCGTCCGAAAAAGGTTCTAACTTTTCCATTTATTGTGCAGAAACAGAACCAAGAAGGCTTCCACCTTTACCGCTTTCCGACCGCGTAAAGATTGCTGTGAATGTTGCTGGATGCCTGAACTACCTGCACAACGAGAAAGCGATACCGCATGGTAACTTAAAATCAACGAACATTTTACTGCAACCGGAAGACCTGAATCCACTTCTCACAGATTTCAGTCTACACCGGATATTGACCTCAGCCGGAACAGCAGAACAAGTCCTCAATGCGGGTGCTTTAGGGTATCGGCCGCCTGAATTTGCCAACTCAAGCAAACCTTGTCCATCATTGAAGAGTGATGTTTATGCATTTGGTGTTGTTCTCTTAGAGATCTTAACAGGGAAGAGTTGTGGGGAGATCATTTCTGCAGAATCAGGAGTAGTTGATCTGACTGAATGGGTGAGATTTTTGGCTGCCGAAAACCGGCCGGAACAGTGCTTTGATAGGTTGATTGTCGAAGGTGCAAATGGGGAGGCCTCCCGAGTTCTTGGAGAAGTTTTGCAAGTGGCATTAAGATGTGTTTTGTCAGCATCTGATAGGCCTGACATTAGAACGGTTTTTGAAGATCTTGCAATGATAGTGTCATAACTAATCCTTTAGCATGTGTTAACTAATCCGATTGTTGTAACAACCTGATCAAGTACCGTGTAGATATTGTTCGCGTCGGTACAAGTCTCATTTCTGGGATCTCATTGCTTTATAATGCGTCTACATGTATTGGTAAGACATCTTACTAATATAAGTCCTGCATTCTCTTTGTTTACGACGTGAGATTCAGCTGATTCATGTTCTTCTCATCAGCATCCTTTCAAGCCGTTCCTTGCCCAGGACCGAGTCAGTACATTGAGTCTGATTGGTTTTTGTTTTTTTTTATCTCTTGTTGTTCATACGGTTGTCCAGTGCATAATGGCATTGGATTAGAATAGATATTGGTAGATAGAGGAAGAAAATAAGATCATTCAGATTTGTAGGTTAATCCATTCTTTTTAACCTTAAAATGTGTTTAAGTGTTCTCTACTGACAATGTTCTTTAATTATTCAGAAAATTGTATTCATAAATTCTTAAAGTATTATTGAAAATTTAATTTATTTTGGTCTTTCTATTTAGATGTTGGGCGAAACGTCTGGTGTGTTTGATGTTGATGTATAACATTGATTTCAAAGTATTAAGGGTACATCGTATGTTTTGATCTGCCTATGATTTACGGATTCATCTAGGTGATGAGCTAGGATCATATGGTAAGAATTGCAATTCGGTTTCTGAAGTAGCCCATATTGCTTAGTAGTTGCCTTGCAAATGTACTACTTTCATAAGATTGAATGCAGATCATCTTTATTATCTTGAACGAAAGAAGGAGGTGGACACATTGGCTTCGTTTCAAATCGAATGAACACTAATCTTGAATAGAGTTCTGCAGGAAGAGTCCCGAGACATGGTGCAGTGGATTTCGGTGCAACATGAAAGGAGGATCTTTGATTAAATGGTTCCACCATTTGCATATACATTTGGACAGCAAAAATTATCAGGGTAACCGAAGAAGTATATCAATCACGATATCGTTATTGTGGGGAACGGTTGGTGCTTCATTTTTCGTAGGGTTGTTTCTGTTTTACGAATCAAACATTGTCATCGAATCAATATAACTAATGATACCAGACAGCAAAGAACAACTATAAGATACATCAACAAGCACAGCAGAAGCAAGTAAATACAAGAGAAAACCCCACTTGCTTCTATTTTAGAATTTAGAATGGATACATGAATTTAGAATTCGGTTCTTTTTATCCCTTGGAAACAGCCCCAGAAGCAAGTCCTAAAGCAAAAGTTTCCACATAGCTGGCTTAGTGTCCACGTTCATACCAAGAATAGCCATAGCCACTCTGCCGTGGACAATATCAACCTTTTTCAATGTCTTGGACACTAACTCGTCCTTCTTGTCTTATAAACTGCACATTCTGGAGATCTTTAATAGCTATGATAACGACTTACAAATAAACAGTAAAACATGAGATCGAGAGTCAAATGTCAAAACCTCCTAGATATTGTATTGGCAATAGCTTCAAATTAGTTACAAAAAATAGCAATGTATCCATTAAGCACTTGAATTAGATAAACAGTCTTTCTACTAAATTCACTTTCTTATTAAAGGGTCAGAAACATGAGACTCTATAAGTAATTAGGCACCCTTTGATGTACATCAAAATACTCTAATATCTGCTGTATATTTGCAAAAAATATGTAGAGAGATTCGTTTCGATTCAAGGATTATCGCGCACTGTAGCGTATACTCTCTCTCTATCTCTCCTCCAACCGCAATAGATATGAACAAACTCTTCATAGAAAAACCGGAGCCATGACTAGTGTGATCGTCGCCAACATTTTTATAAGCACATGGATTGACGGTCCAGCTGTATCTTTGAATGGATCTCCAACTCTGTCCCCCATTCAAACAAATTATAGATCAACAAACAATCAAAAGAAAAAATAACAAGCACGTGCATCTTGTCAACATCGTTAATGAGAGACTTACGTATCTCCAGTAATTGCGGCTTTATGACAATCACTACCCTTGCCTCCCAATGCCCCCGTCTCAATATACTTCTTTGCATTATCCCATGCACCGCCCGATGTGTTAAGAAAAAGAGCCATAAGAATGCCAGAAACTGTCCCAAACATTAGCATAGAAGCCACAACTTTAGCCCCAAGCAGAGGGTGCCCCGTGTAGTACCCCAAGATCCGGAACACGATACCTGCAGGTAATAGAAAGAAAAATTCAGCAATGCTTTTAAAGAATATGATTGAGATAACATCATGTACAACTTAAGATCAGAGTATGTTAAGAAAAAAGTATCTTCATAATGTATGATACGCCTCATAGGATAATGCATGACATAACCCACAGAAGGAGAAACTAGCATTGTCAGAGTTAGTTATATGTTTAACTTTCCGCAGCTTTATAAAACTTATCCCGGAAAAAACAACAATGTTAAGAGTTCAATACCCCTAAATAGCAATGGTTCTATCTACCGCCACTTCCCAAACCAACGTAAGCTCATATAGAGTGAATATACCAATAAAAGTAAATTCTTTAAGAGAGCACTGATGATTAACCTACCAACCACTATAGGTGAAATTATAGCCAAAGCACCAGGTTTTATCATTTCCCTTAAAGATGCAGATGCCACAATTGCCACACATCGACCATAATCTGGCTTCTCCTTATATTCCTGAAATTGAAACGAACACAACTTAGAACTAGAGCACAAGCAAACGGAATGCACTGAAGGAAACAAGGAACAATGTAAAAAATACACTACTAATGCGACTTTTAAACTATGTAGGATCCAAATGTGAGTTTAATAATTCTTTATAAGTGAAATTAAACTCATGATTGGAACACTTGTAAGAGAAGAAATTTTCTTGTGAAATGGAACACTTGAATACTCACCATGATACCGGGCCTCTCAAAAAATTGCCGCCTTACTTCATTAACAACCTCCTGAGCCGTTCGACCAACTGCTGCGCATGCCCATGCACTGAATAAGTAAATAAGCATCGAACCCAACAATCCCCCAACAAAAACTTCAGGAATCGCAATATCAACCTGACGATGAATTAAACGGATGAGAACAAGAAGGACATCAAAGCATGCAGAAAAAGCAAAATTAAGTGAAACTACAATTTCAATTTACCTGATGGAAAGGTTGGCGGGCAAATGTAGCAACCTCATCCATGTAAGCACTAAATAGAAGAAAAGATGCAAGTGCTGCAGATCCAATAGCAAATCCTTTGGTTGTAGCTTTTGTAGTGTTGCCCACTGCATCAAGAAGATCAGTGATCTCCCGAACACTTTCAGGCTGGATGAGATCAACAACACAGCATACATCAAAAACACAAGAAATAATAGAAAACATGCAATCCCCTTATTTACCCATACTTTTCAAAAAAGAACATGACAAAGTGACGGTTACCTGCTGACTCATCTCTACAATTCCACCAGCATTGTCAGCTATAGGGCCAAACATGTCCATTGTAAGAACATAGCCAGCAGTGCTGAGCATCCCCATTGTTGCTACAGCTGTACCGAACAACCCGCCAGTTGGTTTTCCAGCTTCATCCACCAGACCTGAGGTCTGCCCTAGCCAAAAAGCTGAGATAATAGCCACACTGATGACAAGAACGGGAAGAGCTGTTGATTCCAGGCCCAAACTAACTCCAGCAATTATGTTGGTCCCATGACCGGTGGAGCTGGCAAGAGCTAATGTTCGAACAGGCTCATGCTTGTAATCAGTATAGTACTGGGTGATCCAAACAAAGAGATACGCAGTAATGATGCCAACCAATCCACACAAGGCAAAATTAAACCACGCTGAAGGTGCTTGTTCTGTATAAAGCATCCAACGGGTAGACTGCAAAGCGACATGGATAGGAGAAGCAAAACCAGATTTCAAAACTCATAAGCAATATAACTAAAAGAAGAACAAGCACATAAAAATAATAAAAATTCAGCGGCCTTTATCAATGAAAGAGAATTCTAGAAGACACATTACCGCACCAAATGTGATAACAGCCAATACTATTGTAATGGAGTATCCTTTCTGAAGGATTGCCATCGGGTCCTCCATTGGCGACTTTACACTAGCATCACGAGTTCCCCTGATTGAAAGTATTCCAATTGAAGATATAACCAGATCGAAGGAATGAATAACAAGAGGAAACAAGATGAACCCAGAAGGATCTGCACGAAAATGGACATAATTAAGTCCACTACAAAAACTACGGGCTAATTGGAACAGGAGTGTACCAAATTAAGGTTGGTAGAAGTATCATAAAATGTACATGATCGATCCAAGGCTAAAATACATGCTGGAATTAACAGTTCAAACTTCAATAGGACAAAATCATGACCCGTCTTTATTTCATCATGTGACAAATGAGTACCAGACTCATTATTGGTTTATCAATGAACAACATTCCTACAAAGACTATGGAGAAACATTATGAATAAAGTATAGATACTTGCCCTCAATTTTGCAACGTTGAGCCATAGTCCCTCCAAGTATCATAGCGCTGATTATTTCAGCAGCGATACTTTCAAAAAGATCAGCACCTCGAGCAGCACAATCACCCACATTATCTCCAACCTGTTAATGGACAATTAAGGAGTTCAATATTACAACGAGATGCAAAGGAAATCTTTTATATTTCTGCAAACAATCATTCATCAACTGTTTTTAGAACACCATTGGACCAAGTCCACAACATTGGCACGTAACTAAAGATGAGTATTACCAAATCAGCAATCACAGCAGGATTTCTAGGATCATCCTCAGGTATTCCCTGCTCTACTTTCCCAACAAGGTCAGCCCCAACATCAGCTGCTTTTGTGTATATCCCACCACCTAACTGAGCAAACAACGCAACAAAGGAAGCTCCAAAGCCATAGCCCACAAGGAGAAGAGGCACTGATAAGATGGGGGTGGGGGGGGGGGGGGGGGGGGTGGGGGGATGGAAACTAAATTAACATAGAGAAAAACTGATACAAAATGTTAATCCTTAATAGTGTCAAAAACACAACATCCAAGATAGTCAAAGGGAACAAAAAGAAAATGCCATTAGAACTTAGAAGTTAGCAGAAACTTGTGATATTAACTAGCTTCTAAGTCCTAATATGAAAATTTTCAAGGATCCAGTAAGAAAAATAAGAATCAATTGCAGCCTTATCGGTTTGAAGCAATTATAACAGAGAAGGTTTGACAACGAATTTTGCAAGGAGATGAAGCAATTACGTACAATCAGTAACACTCATTGAACCTGTAGAATCCACGCCTAACCAAACGTAAAAGGTAGAATATAGGATGGCTACACCAAGTACAGCCATACCAACAACCACCAAGGCAGAGAAACCACCAGCACGTACAGCAATCTGCACAGCATATAATTCACTTAAAATGGAATTCCCCAACTGTCAAGAACACATCGGATTGTAAAAGAGAAAACCTGCAATGCCTCTCTAGCTGATCGCCTTGCAGCACTAGAAACTCTAACATTTGCACGAACAGACACCCACATCCCAACATAGCCTGCTATACCAGAACACAAAGCTCCCAAAAGGAATGCAGCAACAGTGATATATGCAGATGTGAATCTGTATAACAGAACTAAAAATTATCTCCGTAATGGATAAAGCATCTGCCTTATGTTTTGATTTTGATGAATGTACATGCACTCACCTTCCAATGCCAGAAGCTTCTTGTTGAGGAGTTGTACTACGGAACAAATATATGAAAAGGATCACAATGGCAAGCACCATTGCCATCTTTGAGATGGTCCCGTATTGGGTCCTGAAGAAACCTTCAGCCCCATCACGTATTGCATCTGATATCTAGTCAATAAGATTATAAGATCAGGACAAAAATCCAGCAACTCTCAGAATAATGATACCAGCTACTTAGCAAGTTAATCTAGTTTTCACTAAAACCACCAGCAAAAAGAGTTTACATAAAAAGGTAGAGAGAAACAGAGTCATACAAGTTATAACGGTTCAAACCCAAAACAAGGCTAAACTGATACACAGTGTACAACAGATTATTTGACATAGCGCTGCCGCCTACCTAATCCTATAATTTCAGCTCATTTCAAGCCAATCCAACAACATGTCAGATACAACTTTGTTTACAAAACAAAAAAAAGAAGGTTCAAAACTTTAGTCTGAGTTCTAGCTAGGCAGGACTCAGAAAATAAAATACGCAAGTCTCATGATCAATCTTAAATACAACAACAACAATAAAGCCTTAGTCCCAAAATGATTCGGGGTCGGCTAACATTAACCATCATAAAGAACCCTGAAACTTAAGTCGCGTTGGCGAGATAAATAGCTTAATGAAAATCCTAAAAAGAATACAAGGACCAACTGTAGTCGAATCACATAAGAGATGATATACCTGAACCATTTCAGGAGGCCCCTCATCCTTCGCTAGCACCCACTTAGTAAGATGTATTGATAAGAGGAAGCTGAAGATACAAACTGTAAACACAAAGACAATGATTCGAGAAGTACTAGCTCCGATGTAGAAAATCGCTCCTAAACCCAAAACCAAAAGCACAAAAAGAACCCGGACATTTATTCCCATAAGAACTCGAACAATCTGCACAAGAAAAAGTCCATTCCGTAATCAATAAAAACTACTGCCAATGCCACTAAAACGTACATTCCCCAAATACCCTATCTATCCAAAATTATATATCCATGCCATATCCATACACCCAGTTGAGATCACAGTCTGAAAATTCAAAATACTACAAAATAACAGTTGCTTTATGGCATATCCACAAAACCCAGTTGAGATCGCAGTCTAAAATTTACAAAACCCAGTTGAGATCGCAGTCTAAAATTTCAAAATACTACAAATAACAGTTGCTTTATGACATATCCACATAACCGAGTTGAGATCAGTAAAAACTACTACCAATATGACTAAAATGTACATTCCCCAAGTACCCTATCCCTACAAAATTTAGATATTCAAGCCATCTCCACAAAACCTAGTTGAGATCACAGTCTTAAAATAACAGTTGCTTTATGATATATCCACAAAACCCAGTTGAGATCAGTAAAAACTACTACCAATACCGCTAAAATGTACAGTCCCCAAATACCCTATCTGTACAAATTTTAGATATCCATGCAAAATCCGCAAAACCCAGTTGAGATCACAGTCTAAAAATGTCAAACTACTAAATAACAGTTGGTTTATGTCATATCAACAAAACCCAGTTGAGATCACAGTCTAAAACAACAGTTGCTTTATGACATATCCACAAAACCCAGTTGAGATCAATAAAAACTACTACCAATATCACTAAAATGTACATTCCTCAAATGCCCTATCCATCCAAAATTCAGAAATTCAAGCCATACCCACAAAACCCAGTTGAGATCACAGTCCAAAATTTCAAAATACTACAAAATAACAGCTGCTTTATGACATATCAACAAAACCCAGTTGAGATCAGAGTGTAAAAATTCAAAATTAGATACTTACAAATGGGGTATAGGGTTTAGTTCGCATACTGGGGAAAACCCTAGGGCGTTCTTGGTAAGGCCCCAAATTGCCACCCTCAACATCATCATCATCAAGCATCATTGTTAACTGATGAAAAATTGATCGGCGAGCTACAAAATCGTTGGCGAGGGGCAGGTCGCCCCGTTAACTGAAATGGGTCGTCGGATCTTGGATGCTCCGGTGGAAGATGATGATGAAGATGAGTGAATGTAGACTTTCCGAGTTCAAAAATCTTTGAATGAATGAATATTCAAATGCCACTACTTCTCCCCATTTTCTATTTCTTAATGAGGATTAAGTGAGGAATTATTTTGATGTTATTCTAATATTCCTTTGTCATCCTCACCAATCATATTTTGACACGTAATCTAATTTTATTGTTATTTAATTTTCGAAAAATCTTATTTTTTGTTAAGTTGGCAATAAAATCAATTTAATATTGATAACATTCGCATCCGTATTGAGTGTTATTAACGGGTTTCTGGTAGATTCAACACAAAAGTAAATGGCCCATGAAGGATTTCTTCCCGTCTACTGTGAGATCCGTCCAAGCCACGAGCGCATACGTCTGTAAGGATAAATCGACAATTCAAGAAAGACACTGAAGCATGCCTATTTTGGATAGAGATATGCCTCCACATACGTAATGATACGCCTAAAGCATTCTGAACAAAAGGGGACATGAAAGCTAACGTGACCTTTTCCAAACCTTCATATAATGGTATGGAAGATTTGAAAGACCGTTATTCCCTTGCCTTTTAAATTAAGGGCGGAAAATGAATAATAAAATCATTTATGGCAAATCTTTGTAAGCACTATATAAATCCAAAAGAAAATGTCATTTTGAGGTACAATGACCAATAACCATTTCTTTGAATATTCTCCTTCTTACATTATTTTTATTATTATTTTCATTTATTTTTTAACTTCACCATCGGATGTGAATCACACAATTTAGTTAAGAGTATGCATACTCATACACAAGTCAAGACAAAAACATACCTCGATGATAATTTACGATAGAATCTACATATTCTCTATCAATAAGAGAGCTAAATTTTAACGTAGCTATAACTCGAACTTCAATCCTCTTAAGTAGAAAATGAAGTGGATTTTATCTTAGCACTTGAAGTATATCTTTTATATTGATGGTCTTATAAAGCAAGACTAATTTTAATTTCCAAATAATATTATATGATTTTATTTCCCAATTAACTTGATTATTCAAAATAAATGAATAATTAAATTAGGAATCTCTTAGTAAAATATGATTATGAAGTGTTTATTTTTCAGATTAATATAAAATGCTTTTGTTTCCTTATTAACATGATTGCTCAAAATAATGAAATAGTGAATATAATTAGAAATCTGTTGATATTAACAATCATGAAAAAATTATCAAAAAAATAAAAAAAATTCTTATTCAAATGAAAAACCAATTTAAATTTCAGGCTAACAAAATTTAGTATAGACATTTAAGAAGGTAATTGTCCCTCTCCTTGTAACATAGCTATTATTCCGGTTGTCGGAGTTAGATCGTCGGACTTGTTCTGCTCTGTAGATATTTCGATCGATGCTAAAACGAATAGGAAGTAGAAAATAAAATAGCGAAAGAGTATGCAAGAAATACATCATTTACCTTCCTTTATATATACATAGTAGTTCGTGGGCCTCTTTCGCATATATATGGGCTTAGCCCATATTCCTCAACATAATGTAATAATCTAATTAAATGTCTCTCCTTTTGGAGTGTTTAGGTCTTCTCTATTGAGGAGTTCATTTTGTGTGAATTTATCTTATTCCTTGAGTGAATATGGACAAAGGCAAGAGTATTATGGAGGCGTATGCAAAGATGCGACTAGAGGATGATGAGGATGTAGGTTTGGTGGTGCCAGAGGAAGAAGTGCTATCCCAAGAAGGGGGGAATTTGCTGTATATTGTGGGGCAGTTTTTGACACCAAAAGCTGTTCATTTCGATAGTATGAAACTCACTTTGGCGGCGATCTGGAAACCAGTGAAGAAGGTTACAATAACTGAAACAGAAATGGCAGGGCGTTATCTTTTTCAGTTTTATCATGAAATGGATTTACTTAGAGTTCTTAATGATGGCCCTTGGACCTTTAACCAAAATGTTCTTCTTGTAAGGCGTCTTGAGGCAGATGAGCAAGCCATGCAAGTCGATCTCTCTGAGTTAATAATTTGGGTTCAAATATCTGATCTTCCGGCAGCATTTCAGACAGACTCTATTTGCATAATGTTGGGAAATTTTATTGGTCGTCATCTTGAGTCGGACCCAAAAAACTTCAAGGGAGCAAGACGAAGTTTTCTACGGATCAAGGTGGCGCTAGATGTTCGAAAGAAAATTCAGCCAGGCCATAAACTCAGACGAAGTGGAGGGAAATGGTTCTGGGTTAATTTTCGTTATGAAAGATTACCAGGATTTTGTTTCTATTGTGCGATCATTGGTCACTCCGATAAATTCTGCGCAAAGCTATTTGATGATCCGAACCCGTCGGAGGTAAGGCCATATGGTAGTTTCCTTCGGGCAGAACAACGGAAGGGAGGCAGTCAAGTCGGACGTGAATGGCTTCGAGAATCTGCTGAGGTTGAAGATGGGGATAGTTCTGTACTTTCCATTCTTGATAAAGTCAATGTGGAAAAGATAATTTCCCAGGATCCTCGGAAGGTGAGATCTTTGATTAAGGAATTTAGTACCTCAGAAGGCAATGATGTGTGTAATAGCAAGTTAGGTGGTCAAGGAAATCCCTTAAATGCTGGGATTATCCAAGATCCTAAAAGACCTCGAACAGATTTGGGAGATATGGAGATTGATAATACAGTAAATTCAAAAAACGGGTATGGGGCGGGACCTGGACATCAGGCCCGCCAGGCCCAATGAGTTTCCTTAGCTGGAACTGTCGTGGGCTGGGCAACCCACGCACAGTTAATGTTCTGAAGGACTTGATTCGGGTCCACAAGCCCTTGGTTATTTTTTTAATGGAAACTATGATTAAGGAAGAGAAAGTTGCGATTGTTAGTAAATCAATTGGGTATGGTGGTCGTTTTGTTGTCAATTGTGTGGGTCATGGTGGGGGTTTAGCTCTACTGTGGAAAGAAAATATCTCCGTTAACATTCTCTCTTCTTCAATGAATTTCATCAATGCAATTGTGTCCATTCCTAATTTGCCTTCTTGTCGAATCACTGGTTTTTATGGCTTTCCGGAGCGTAACCGACGGCGTGCTTCTTGGGACTTGCTGCGATCCCTCAAAGAACAAGAAGACATGGCTTGGTGTTGTTTAGGTGACTTTAACGATATTCTCGAGTTTAATGAGAAGAGAGGAGGGCGTCTGCATCCGAATTGGCTGATTGAAGGCTTCAAAGAAACTGTGGAAAATTGTGATCTTTTTAATTTACCACTGGCAGGGCACCCTTTTACTTGGGAGGTCAGTAGAGGTACAGAGAGGTGGATCGAGGAAACACTGGATAGAGCCCTTGTCAATTCAAAGTGGAAAGGTATTTTTGCAGATTCTAAGCTCAAAAATTTAATTACTATAGCTTCAGATCACTCAGCTATTCTTCTAGAGGTCAAAGTGTGGATTCGGTGTCCTGTTATAAAGAGGTTCAGGTTCGAAAACTTTTGGATCCAAGAATCTCATTGCTCTTCAGTTGTAGCTCAATCTTGGAACTCCAATTCAACAAGACCCATCTCAGAGAAAATTACGGCATGCTCTGAAGCTCTGCAAAATTGGAGCAGTAATCTCGAAAGCAATTTTAAAAAATCTCTTGATATGTATCGGATTCAAATGGCCACGTTCAAAAGTAGTACGGATGTGTATGGTTTGGAGCAATTTCAGAGTGCTTCTCTAGCATATTCGAAAACTCTAAAACAACAAGAGGACTTTTGGAGGCAAAGGGCTAAATTATTTTGGCTTAGAGATGGTGATTCTAATTCAAAATACTTCCATTCCTATGCCTCTGACAGGAAGAAGAAGAACAACTTTTCTGAATTAAAGGATGATCATGGTGTGTGGTGTTCTTGGGGGAATGGTCTTGAGAATATTCTTTCCACTTATTTTGAAAATATTTTTTCTAGTTCCAGGACTGAAGATTCAGAGATTCTTTCAGTTGTTCAAAATCGAGTAACGGAAGCTCACAAAGTTATTCTTGGCCGTCCTTTTTCTGTTGATGAGGTTAAGAAGGCGTGTTTCTCAATGCACCCTGATAAGAGCCCGGGTCCGGACGGGCTGAATCCAGCTTTCTACCAACATTTTTGGGAGATTGTCGGTTCCGATGTTAGTTCGGTATGTTTCTCCATACTCTCACATGGTCGAATTCCTCCTAACTTGAATGATACCTTGATTGTGCTCGTCCCTAAGAAAGATGACGTTGAAGTTGTTTCTGATCTTCGCCCGATTGCCTTATGCAATGTTTTATTTAAGATCCTGTCCAAAATGCTGGCTAATCGCTTTAAGTTGGTCCTCCCGGATATTATATCCCTTAGCCAGAGTGCTTTTTTATCGGGAAGGTTAATCTCAGATAATGTAATTGTGGCTTACGAGATTATCCATAAGCTCAAGTGTAAGAGGCAAGGTAATTCTGGCATCGCAGCTCTTAAGCTTGACATGAGTAAAGCTTATGATCGTATCGAATGGAGTTTCCTCGAACATATGCTACAAAAGTTGGGTTTTGGTTCAATGTGGATTAAGTGGATTATGCTATGTGTTTCTACTGTGTCTTACAAAGTTTGGCAAGGAGGGAGGGAAATTGGCCCTATTACTCCACAAAGGGGATTGAGACAAGGCGACCCATTATCTCCGTTCTTGTTTCTTGTTTGTGCTGAAGGGCTCTCTGCTATTCTCACGGCTAGGGAAAGAACTGGGCGTATTCACGGTTTCCAGGTTGCTCAGAATGCTCCTAAGATCTCACACTTATTTTTTGCGGATGATAGCTTTCTTTTCTTTCGAGCTAATAAAGTAGAAGCAAGAGCAATTCAAAATTGTTTAAAAATATATGAAAAAGCCTCTGGTCAGTGTATCAATTTTCAGAAGTCTTCCGTCTTCATCAGCAAAGCTGCTACTTTTAGAGATCGGTCAGACGTGTGCCATGAGCTTGGGGTTCAAGAGGTTGATGACTTAGGTCTCTACCTTGGCGCTCCTATTTCAGTTGGTAGAAGTAAGTTGCATTCGTTTGGTTTTCTGAAAGATAGAATTTGGAGGCGTATAAACAATTGGAAGGAGAAGTTTTTGTCTCGGGCAGGAAAAGAAGTTCTCATCAAGTCTGTGCTTCAATCCATTCCAACTTATCTAATGAGTATTTTCCTTATGCCTCTAACCTTGTGTGAAGATATCAATAAGCTTTTAAATCGGTTTTGGTGGAAATCTTCGGGTGATTCTCCTTCCGGAATCCATTGGAAGAGTTGGGATAAGCTATGTCATCCTAAATCTAATGGTGGCTTGGGTTTTAGAGATATCCATCTTTTCAACCTTGCTTTATTAGCTAAACAAAGCTGGCGCATTCTTCAAGACCCCGCTTCTTTGGTTTCTAAAGTTCTAAAGGCTCGTTACTTTAAGGACGAGGACTTTCTCCAAGCTTCGTTGGGTCATAATCCATCTTTGATTTGGCGAAGTATCCTTGCTGGTAGAGAGCTTTTAGTTGAAGGGTTACGTTGTAAAGTGGGTTCTGGTTCTTCTATTGCTATCTGTGGCAGGCCCTGGTTACCAGATGCTCACAATCCTTTTATAACTAGTGATTCCAATTCAATTACCTCAGGTTTGGTTAATGATTTGTTGGATTCTAACGGTAATTGGCGAAGAGATGTTATTCTTTCCTCTTTCAATGACAGGGATAGTAAGTTGATTCTTTCCATTCCGAAGCGTCATTGTGGCATTCAAGATTCTTGGATGTGGATCCGGGATATTTCTGGTGCTTACTCCGTCAAAAGTGGGTATCGCTTAGCAGTGGAGTCTCGATTAATTGCTCCTACTCACTCCGCCTTTGTCAATTGGAATCTCCTGTGGAAGCTCAACGTTGCGCCTAAAATTAAGCATTGTCTCTGGCGGGCTCTTTCTCATTGTCTGCCTACTTTGTCTAATCTGACTTCCAAATGTTCTTCTTTAGTGAATCGCTGTCCTATTTGCAATCAGGTTGGGGAGGATGAAAGTCACATTTTTATCTCGTGTTTTTTTAGTAAACAAGTTTGGGGACTTTTCTTCTCGGACAATCGCATGGATTCGGTTCATGATTTCAGTACTTGGTTTGCTAATGCTCTTGCCAACTCCCCATCAACTGCTGAGATTTTTGCTGTCATTCTTTGGCATATTTGGAAATATAGGAACTCTATTGTTTGGGAAAAGAAATTTGATGTCCCAGTGGTGATCCTTAGCAATGCAATGTCTTATTGGAATTCTTGGAAGTTAGCTCAAGTCTCTAGATTCATTCCTATTGCTGCTTCTTCTTTGGCGCCTTCTAAGTGGATGAAACCCATAGAGGGGCTGCTGGTTTGTAATGTAGATGCTGGAATTAATGTTAATGCTTCCTACTGCTCATTCGGAATGATCATTCGAGACCATAACGGCTCTTGTTTGTTTGCTAGGCATGCTCTAGTTGCTGATGTTATTGATCCTTCTATGGCTGAGGCGTTAGCTATTAAAGAGGCTTTGAGTTGGATTAAAACGTTGGGTTACACTCGAGTAGAGATCCGGTCAGACTGTCTCAATGTGGTGCGAGCTATTCAACATCGTGTTACTAACTTTTCGTATCTCTCAGATGTTATTAGTGATTGTTGTTCTCTTCTCCGAGATATGAACTATTGTTCTATCTCCTTTGTAAAACGTTCAGCGAATTGTGCAGCTCATTTGTTAGCAAAAGCTGTTAGTTCTAGGTCTGTTCGTGGTGTGTGGGCATGTCCACCACCGTTCCTTATCGATGTATTGTCCTCTGATTTACTTTAATTCAATTTTCATTTGCTGTCAAAAAAAAAAAAATCTAATTAAATAGTAAGGAAAGATTTTCTATATAGTTCAACTACAACATCTTGGGATTTACGGTACATGTATTAAAAATTCACCTTAATGGTACAAAAATAGTACTTTCTCTCCACTTTGTACGTTAAGATTAAATTTATTAGTATCTTCATCACGAACCTTACCCTTGTGATCGGTTCTTACTTATACTTCCGGGCTGTTGTTATATAAATATAAAGAGCAAGTGAAAAGGGTTGAATCGTTAAAAAGGTGAAGGGATGGATTCTGATTCAGAAAGCTAGATAAATGATTATTCAAAGGAAAAGATTGAATTCCTCATTCAAAAAAATGCTCGTGAAAGAACAGCCAACCAAAGTGCATACATTGGCTATGTTCTTTCCTTCTTTCCAAATGGTCGGCCCATAGTTCGTAGATAATATATGTTTCGTTGATAAATATGGTGATGAATAATAATTATTTTATATATTAACTTTGATAAGAATGAGAATAATTTTGGAAAATAACCATGTAATTGAACATATGTTAACACATAAACATATTTATTTTTATCATTAGCACCTAAATCTAATCTAGAATCTATGTTATAAAATATAAAAAATAAACGTGTGAGGAAGATATATATGTACAGAAATGTCTAGTCTATCTCAAATCCATTTGGATGATGTTTGAAAAAAAAGCAATGGAGGGGTAACCTGGGAATAAGAAAAAAAAAGAAGGTGAAAGGAAAGACAGACAAACTTCAATAGATATATTATGATCATATGACTGTTTCCACTTCTCAAAGGAAGCACACTCAATTTCAATTTTGTGTTTTTATTTATTCATTTACATCAAACTATCAACTCTACTCCAATTTCCACTCTTCTCTACAAACCTCTACAATCAAATCCATCAATTTTACTACTTTTATGGTGAAATTTTACTGCATTTTTGTCCCATAACAAAGACATTAGGAAAAGTAAAATCCTAGGGAAATACTTCTACTTATCAACGAAAATTATCATAGAATTCCACTTTCTTCTTTCTCAAAACAATGTCATTTCTAATTAATTAAATTGAGGACATATAAAAAAATATTACGTGAATTTTTTTCGTAACTAAATTTATAAGATTCAATGAACATATATAATTTTAAACATGTGATGTTGGTGTCTTTATATTAATGTCAGATGTTGTTGTAATCAATATTATAAAATTATAACAACATTTTAATCAACTTGTTCAGAAGTTTAAAATCTTCAAATTTGATAAAAAAGAAAAATGTAACTCTAAAAATATATCTCTTTTATTTATTTTAAAGCATTGTTTGGACAAAATATATCCTAGCTATAATTGATATTTCAAAAAGAATAAGACACAAAAAAGAAAAAAAAATGATTTCCATCCATAATTGATTTGAAATTTGTAAAGACAAAAATTCAGTTTTGATGAAATAATTAGTGAGAAATAATGATTATGTAGGGCTTTGATTAATGATAAATATGTATGTGTACATAAAATAAGTTAACATTACTTCCAAAACTTGCCTATATTGCCATTTGTTTTGCCTTTGCTGGCTACTTGGCTTTGCTTGCTAAGTCTTACCTTAGCTGTCATCGCCCTTTTTGGATTAATATCCGCACACGCATAATATTTCATAATTTTGAGGGTTATTTTGGTAACTTAGTACGTAAAATTAACTTATTGCAATTTAAGTTTTTTTATATAAATAAATAAATCTGATTAAGTTTTTCTTGAATGGCATTATCTTTGCCAATAATTATAGTGGTAAAAATACCTAATCTTGGAGATATGAAATACGTAAATATCCTTTCAAAAAAAATACGTAAATATAATAGCGTATGCTATTTGAGTCGAGACGCGTTATTTTATTAAAACTCAGTTCGTATTTGAAGGTGGGGTAAAATATTGCAACTGAGTATGTAGATTTTAATTTTGTAACCTTTATCATTATTATAAATGATTTTTCTCTATTTTTGTTAATTTGTATTTAAAAAAATACTTCTTTTTTCTTAATTCAAGATAATCTTACTATATTAGAAAAAAATAATAATGTTTCTTTGAAATATAGTATAAAATTGAAATTCAAAATACTTAATCCATAACTTCATTTTTTATGAGATCCATTACATTTTCTAATGATATACGAAACAAGTAAAATTAAAGCTTAATGCATTAGAAATTCTTTGAACTTGAGCAAAAGAATTAGATTAGCTCCTTAATTTTTAGAGTGTTTTACCGGCTCTTTGAATTTTGTGTAAATTTACACAATAAACTTTTTAAGTACATGTGTCATAGTAAAAGTGGATGTAGATAACTGTAAAGTACATCACTTTTTAAAAGTTGAAAGAGTAATATATCGATTTAAACAAATTTAAGTGACAAATAGATCACTATAATCAAGTCCATAAAATTAACGAGACATAATATAAATTTAAGAAGTCAATCTACTTTTATTTACAAGTTTAGAAAGCATTTAAAAATTTACTTAGTCCTTAATGCGTAGTAACTACTAAATCACTGTTCAGCAGTAATGTTCAAGTGGTCCTTGAATGTTCAAATTGAATTTGGACATTGACCATTAGATCTAATAATTCCGTTCACATGCACATTAAAAACTAAACCCTAGACCCTAAATCATCGACCCTAGACCCTAAAGACTAAACCCTAGACCCTAAGTCATCGACCCTAGATACTAACATGTGACGTATCATCGAATTATTAGTTCGGAGTACCACATCATCTAGGGTCGATGATTTAAGATCTAGGGTTTAGTTTTTAGTGTTTAGGGTAGATGATTTACGGTCTAGGGTTTAGTTTTTAGGGTTTAAGGTTTAGTTTTTAATGTGCATGTAAACGGAATTGATAGATCTAATGGTTAATGTCCAAATTCAATTTGGACATTCAAGACCACTTAAACATTACTGCACTGTTCATAAGTTAATCATCTATAGTTTAAAATCGGATTTTGTTCCTTTTTCTTTCTCTTATAACGGATTTTGTTCCCTTCAAATTAATTTAAAATATATAGAAAGAATATTCTTAAGTTAAATAAATGTGAAAATTTAATCTCAATATATAGAAGAACTTAACAGTACAAAAATAATAAACAAGTACAAATATGTTTCCATAATTCCACATTTACCCTTGCGGTCGCGTCCGTTTGCTTACGCGGTTTCAAATTCACACACATATATAAACTCCTCCTTCGTCTTCTACTCTCATCCTTCACACTTCAGAACCTCAAATTTCACACACATTTCATCTCAATTTCCTCTCAATGACCGCCGTCATCCACCCCCGTGACTCGCCGCCATCCTCCGCCGAGTTCCCCCCAATCCCACAACCCTCACCGGAAAAACCCATCCCCCCACCGGGAACTTACGTCATCAACATCCCCAAAGACCAAATCTACCGCGTCCCCCCACCGGAAAACGCCAAAAAATTCGCCACATTCACTCGCCGTAAAACCCACCGGAGCTCCTGCTGCTGCTTCCTCTACTCCCTCTTCGGCGTCCTCCTCACCCTCATCATCCTCGCCGGAATCTCCGCCGCCGTCTTCTACTTCGTCGTCAAACCAGAAGCCCCTGAATACACCATCGATTCTATCTCTATAAAGGGTTTAAATCTGACGTCAGCAGGTCCTTACTCGCCGGAATTTGACGTCACGGTCAGAGCCGACAACGGTAACGACAACATCGGAATTGATTACGTGTCAGGGAGTTCCGTCGAGGTTTTTTACGAGGATGTTCGGTTAAGTTACGGGCAGCTGCCCGTGTTTTATCAGGGGAGTAATAATGTGACGGTGTTTACGACGGTGTTAAAGGATAACGGTATTGAGTTAACGAGTTCTGTTCGTGAAGGGTTAGTTGACGGTGAGAAGAAGAAAACGGTGCCGTTTGGGGTGAAGTTGAGAGCGCCAGTGAAGTTGAAGGTTGGGTCTGTTAAGACGTGGACGATTACTGTTAAAGTTGACTGTGATGTAACGATGGATAGTTTAACGGCGGGGGGGAAGATGGTGGGGAAGGATTGTGACTATAGTGTTGAGTTGTGGTAGGCTGTTTGGGTGTAAGTAATGTTAGAGATTTTTTGTGGATTTTGGGAATTAAAAAAATTGGGTTTAGAAGTGGGAAACATGTTAAATACACAGAATTTAATACATGATGATTATGCAGTTTTGAACATTAATTTTAAATTTATTATTTTATATTGTACCATAGATAATTGTGGTTACTTTTCAGTTTTTTCTATAAAAACTTCGCGCTTGAAAGATGATAAAAAAAATAAGTGTTAGAGATGATTTTGAAGCTTCATCTACTATTGTCCCATTTTATCTATTGTTTTCAATTTTCCATGATAATTACTTTTGTCTATCCAAGTGAATCAACTAGATATTACTATAGTAGCCCTCACCGAAAAATAATCCTTTGCTTATAGATGTTTAACGAGTGTTCTCCACAATGTATTTCAAGAAAAACAATTAGTTCTAAGTTTAAATAACATTTCACATAAACACAAGTCATTTGCCGAATTATGAAACCCTCGTTAGTATCACGCGAACTTCATCATGATCGTGGATGAGTTGTCCAAATTTATGTCTATCAGTGTTGATGAAAGTGTAAAACATTGTGATTTCGCTACTTATTTTGAGATTGGTTAAATGTAAAGTACTGTAATTTTTTCAAACTATTTTTTTTATGCAAACACTTTAATTGGTTAGATAAATATTCAATTATTGATGTAGTCATATTTGGCTTTTTTTCATTTTATATGACAAATTAATATTTGACTTGGTTCTTTTAAGTTTAGGGTGGCGTTAAGAAGGAAAATACAAAAAGGTTTGACAAGTTCAATATATGGTGGCACTGAGTGTAAGAAATGATGATTGGCCAACCCAGAACAATTTAGTTAGAAAGCCACCAATTGTAGAATGCCTAAAGAGGAATTCCTTTTATATATATTGAAATATACATATTCGTTAAACACATCATTTCATTTTGATAAAGTTGATGTTTACTTATGACTTGTTATTTTTTTAGCGTCACGTTTATTTATCTTAATATCGTTTCAAATCTACTAAAATTGATAAAATCTCAATAAGTAATTTACTAGTCATATTGGTTGTGATTATACTGATTTTGATAGATCGGATAAAGAAAATAAGTAACTTGGATAAATAAGGCTCAATGTTACCAAATGAATAGATAATTGGACAAAACTTTATTTTAAATAGATTAAGACATATAGTTTTTATTTTTAAGGCTAAAAATCAACCAAATACTACAATGTGGTAATGAATATGCTCTATAAAATAAATTAAAGAAGAGAAGAAGCCCATCTAGCTAGACTAATTCAAGATTTGGTAGAGAATAATAACTTAAGAAATAAAAATTAATGAATTCCTAATTTTTGCAATGAGGTGACAAATTAACTACCTGTAACTTTATATTTATTAATTCTCAATACTCAATTCAACTATGGTTGTGTTTTAAATTATATACCTAACCATGCAACATGCAGCAAAACTTTAATTATTTGTAATAATTTTATTTAATTTATGACTTAACTTATTGGGATTATGTCAAAAAACTCAAATTACAATAGTTTATTGTTTTATTTCATGTAAGAAAGTGAACCATTCTTCAGTTGATTTTCCATGAGGTATAGTTTGTAATTATAAAATTTGGCAGTTGTTAGAAAAAAGAAGTCGAGGGAAATTTTTCCTTTTTGAAAAGTTTACATTTTGAGAATTGTTTAATTTCTTTGATCATCACGACTACGTACTTGTCACACATCTGCCTATTTTAATGTTCTTTTCGTCAAAACATAATATGAGTATACGGGGAATGAAACTTCGTACTAGTTTTAAAAGACGTCTTTAATTTCAAAGGGGTTATGATAATATTTGAATGCCATCATCCAAACTTTTTCGAATAGTCGTAACTGATGCCCTTTCGAAGTTTATCAAGGCACATTTTAAATAAATTACTTCTCAATCAAAGTTATTGGTATATATCTAAGTGACTTCAGACCAAATTGATTGCACATAGTTTTGTTTGTAATGACTTTGCTATTCATTTAGTATCAATCCAGAAAAAGAATTTTATGTTCTAAAAGAACAAATGAAAAATAAATAATAAGAAAAGGAATACACAACTTGAGGCACTACCAATAATAGTTTTGCAATTCGGTAGTTAAAGTCTAACATGTTGGCCATAAACCTAACATACACTTCACAAGATTTCTCAAATTTTCATTATTCAAACAGATTAAGGCACTAATATTTTGTTAGGTATTTGAGAATTGAGATAATTTTGGGTAATTTACACATTCAACTCTTAAATTTTACACTTACTAACATGATGATCACGAAACTTTAAAACTTAACATTATGATATTTGAATTTTATATTTCACTAACATAATTTATTTATCTTTATCGTTAGCTACAGTTAACAAATTACAATCACATCTCTCTCCTGTAACTAACACCTGATCTCAAAACCAATAACTTTATGAATTAAATTGTGTTAGAGCATGGTTTACTGAAGGATTATCTAATATTGAAGTGATCATTCTCAACAATATCAAAGAAAAGTCAATATTTAGTAAAGTTCAAGAGCCATAATGTTAAATTTTAAAATACACAGAACCATAAACGTTTGCGAATGCTAAACTCAGAGATCATGAGTGTAATTAGCCGTTTTATGAATGAATCTATTCAGGGCCTGGTTAAATTGATAGCAGACTAGACTGCACTTAATTACATTAATAGGAATAAGACTAAACTTGGTCCAAGTCCTAGTGTTCTAAGTATAAATCTGTAAGGCCCACCAAATTGAATTGATTTGGACAAAAGTCGAAACCTATGTTGTATTGACACAGATACGTAGGGGTGGCAATGGGGCGGGGAATACCCATGCCCAATAGGTCCCGCCCCATTAGGGTCGGGGAATACCCATTACCCATTATTATAGGGTCGGGGATGGTAAGAAAAAGTATTCCGTTTTCCGGGGATGGGTCGGGGATCGTAATAGCTATTCCCGCCCCATGGGGATCCCCAACCCATTACCGTTAGGCTAACCCATGGGGATATCCATGGGTATACCCATTAATATATATTTTTTGTAATTATAGATATATATTGTTATGTAAGTTCTCAAAATATCCTAATTAGACATTTAAATTTAATTATTTTAATATGTTAAATAAATCTAATTAGGCAATCAACTAGTAAAATAAAACCCTATTAATCTCTCTATATATATTTTCCCAATTCCACTCCACTGCCGCACAAAAAAGAAAGAGGCTTGATCATTCTCCAGCAAAAAAGAAAGAGGCTTGATCATTCTCGTTTGATATTGGTTTTATTAAATTACAAAATGGGTCGGGTATCCCCATGGATATAACCGTTACCCATTGGGGCGGGGATGAGGATGATTTTATCCCTATTTCTCTTAATGGGTCGGGGATGGGGAATCCCCATTTATAATGGGGATGGGGATGGAATAGCTCGCCCCATCCCCTACCCGCCCCATTGCCATCCCTACAGATACGGCCACACTGTCGGATATGAAAAACGTCATTTATAAAACATAACCTTCACAAAATAGCCTTGAAAAGCAAACAAACATGGCATGGACACACGTAGCCTTAAAAAGGAAACAAACACTAACATGGACACATATCGGACATGGATATAGGTGAGTAGTGTCCGTATAACATAGGTCATAACTAATTAAAATCATCTTAAGCAAAGAAACATCAAAATATTTAATGTGATACAAACTATATCCAAGTGAGAAAAGAAAAGAAAAGGCAAACAATGTACAGGAAGAAATAAATTATAAATTGCAATCAAGATGTAAATTAAGGGGTGGAAGTGGAATTTCATTTTGAGTCCTATAAGTACAAAATTGATATAAAAAAGAAAAAAGAAGTAATTACATTGATAAATAACCCCTAAATTATCACACTTCCTTTCAGCTACAAAACCACCCCAATCTTCTTTATAACTTACCCCTTACAAATATTGTGTTCCCTTCTTCATCTTTATTTCATTCACTCTGTACCATCAATGGCTTCCCTGTATTTTCTTTATTCATTTCATCATATACAAATTCCGAAATGTTCGTCGAATTAGATGACCTGAGGCTGAGGTGGGAGCTGCTGGGGATTCTTCACGTCATGTATCGCCTTCCGAAGCTCTGTGTACATTTTGACACAACACTCCGAGAAGTTATTCAACTGACCAAGAAATCCCTCCAAGCTTGATCGGAAACGATCGGAACCCGTAATGAGGTCATCCGAGGCTGCTTCCTCACCCCTCAACATATTGATTCCGGAATCACTACGGGTTTCGACCTTCCACGGTGCTAGATTTGCACTCTTCCCATGGTTCTTTTCTTGACGCGGTAAAAGGTGAGCAGTTTCCGCTGCTAAACCTTTTATAGCATCCACAACTTCCTTTGCAGGTAAAGCCTCAAGCTTTTCCAGCCAGACACCGCAAGTCTCGTATATGGGAGGCCCGATTCTTCTCAAGGTCCATGAAGGGGGACGCTGTCTTCTTTTCTTCTTTTTCCGTTCTTCCGGAAGGAAAACACATTTGAAAAGCCAATCGTTTATGGCCTGCAGATAGAATCTCTGTGCATCAATCCACTTCATAAAATAAGATGAAAGGGAGCAAAGTTCGTTTTCCAGATGCATCGTGATATGCCGGTGAGACTCTGAGATTTTGATGCTTCCATTGTTGTCTGTTACTGAGATGATTTGGAACTGGAGTCTGTGGCATTCGAACATCACCCCCCACATCCGACTTAGCCTGGATTCCCAGAAAAAATATTGATTTAACAGTGAAAGGGTCATTGTTAGGGTTACCCGTGTTATGGTTACGGGTTGAATTTAAGGAAATAAAAGAGGAAAGGAAAGCACATACCCATCGATTAACTCCTCGAGTTGGGGCTGAAGCTCTCTGTCCCGCAATTCCTCAATCCTCTTGGATATAGAATCGATTCTGTGAATTGCAACTCTAATTCTTGAGTGAAGATCCTTAACAACGGCGCGAGTTTTATCAATCTTATGGGTGAGTTCTCCTTTAGATTCAAGTTGTCGAAGGATCGTGCGCTTGCTGTCATACTCCTTTCTAACCATCTCACTAGCCTGCATGCAAAATACATGATTAAGTTTGCTATCCGAGGGATATACTCATATACGCATCGCATCACATCACATCATATCAGATTCAAGTCGGATTTTGAATTAGCCTTTAAAGTTTCATCACATACTTTGTTCTCTTTTTACGTGATGAATTCTAACCACATTTACTTTTAGTCCTATATTTCAAAACATGCTATGCTAGTAATAGAGTCACGAAAATAAAGCTTTCCATTTCTGGCACGACAGCCCCAAACAGAGACAAACCACTTGACAAGAGCCATTTAAAACAATTACCATTTTGATGCATTTATATCATTATATAATCGCGTGGAATATATAACAACTATAATCAACAAACTTAATATCAACGTTCACAAATCCAACAGGATCAAGGCTTCACAAAGTTTAATCAATTACGTGAATAATGTGAACTACTCAAATCTCAAGCATTGACGTAGAGATGGTCATTCAACTATTGGTAATGTTTCACTGTGGTTACAAAAACTGCAACTTGTACCAATAGAATACTTAAAAGTCATGTCAGCGCATATCTGAAAACCCTACGTACTAGATTAATAAATTCCAAGGTTCCTAAGAACTTGTTGGCAAAGTGATCCTATTTAGGCATGAACTATCCAAAATAAATAAGTTCAGATTTTGACATGTGGGATTAGTTGATTGCTCTAGCCATCCTAGTCAACGTTCAAGCATTGAAATTGCTGAAAACCGGTAATGTAATTTTGACACGTGGCATAAAATTAGAAAAGTTGAGTAACCAATACATAAAAAAACCAAAAAAGGAACACATAGATGGTGAATCAATTTGATCCGTAAAATACTTAAAAGTCATGTCAGCGCATGTGTGAAAACCTACGTGCTAGATTAATAAATTCCGAGATTCCTAAGAACTTGTTGGCAACGTGACCCTATTTAGGCATGAATTATCCAAAATAAATAAGTTCAGACTTTGACATGTGTGATTAGTTGATTGCTTTAGCCATCCTAGTCAACCTTCAAGCATTAAAATGGCCGAAAACCGGTAATGTAATTTTGACACGTGGCATAAAAAATAAAAAGTTGAGTAACCAATATATAAAAAAACCAAAAAAGGAACACATAGATGAGGAATCAATTTGATCAGTAAAATAGCTAACAACAAACCGCATACTTTATGTGAAACAATCAATAAAATAGGAAGCTTACATAATATGAAACATGCAGAATAAGTAGAGAAACTTTCTTTATTTGAAAATATATGTTTAATATAATTATGTAATCATATGAAGAAAAGAATATGATACCTTAACTTCATCGTAAAGTTTCCTCTCCCATGCATAAAGCCTATCCAAGGTTGAAGCATGGCTGCCAGAGATCATGCAAAAGCTCTCGAAAATATTACCATTAGTATCCTCATTTTCATCTTTCACATTTGACCCAAGCATTTCATCTTTCACATTTGACCCAAGAGGATTCCTGGACGAAGATGATCGAGATGATGCCGTCCTATGCCAAGTCAAGAATTTCTGAGAATTTTGAGCAGGCTCTGAGGAAAAGTTCAAAAGAATCAGCAGAAAAATCGTGCTACAAAAACGAAGCATATGTTAAATGCCCAAAATAAGAACAAGGTTACCATATAAACACTGGCAGTTTTGGTTATGTACCATGTCAAAATCATGTCACGTTACATATATGATATACACGCAACAAAAGAAGTAATGGTGTTTTTAAAGAAATCAAAACACGTGTTTGAAGCTATTTTAGTTCTCAAGCTTTTCCATTCTGAGGTCACAGCGGTCATTTTGAGGTCTTTTACTTTCAAAATCGATATTTACGTTAGTAAAGGGCAAAGTTCATGTACTTTTATGTCCGGTTTTGAAGGTAAGGAGCCGTAAGGAAAATAATAACTAAATTGAGGGGCCAAGGGTGTTACTTAACCCATATTGGCTAATAACCCTTAACATTTGTATTTGAATAGTTTTCTTTCCATGTAAAGCACTTAAAGTTCAACATGGTAATGTTAACCGCATCAGTGGCAGCCGGATGCTAACATAATTGTATATGCAAGTAAATCAAGATCAAAATAGTAAACATGAAATTAAAATTGTTCGATGCATAACTTTGCGATTCAATGTTGAATGGTAGCACATGTATGATATACCATTACTTTCTTAACATTAATGCAATACTATGCACATATTGAATGCCGTATTCCAATAATTTACGGATAATTAAACGGCACTCAAAAATTCTCGGGACCAAGCTCTAACAGTAAATTCAGAGAAGCACCCCCTAATCATCCACACAGTGAAAAGTTTACATAACCACATGATTACATCTTAATTTATACGATCATTTTTCAGATTCGATAACTCCAAATCATCATCCATATATAAGTACAACATCACATGTGAAGATCATCTTTGCAAAATTTAAGAGGAATACCTTCCTGAACTTGACTAGGGTCTTCCCCACAAGAGAAGCAAGCCTTGAAGAATGTAGATGCCACTGATCCATCTGCCACAAAGATAATATGCTAATTAAATGCTTTACAAAGCGCTGCCACAAAGATAGTAAGCTAATTAAATGCTTTATGACGCAAGAACGAGAGAGAGATCATACTTTCTTTTCCTGCAACTATTGGACGAAAATGCATTTTATTTGCTTCAAGCATCCTTGGAACTTCTTTACCAGCCTCGGAAGCTTTTATGAATAGATGCTCAATTTCTTTTATGCTTGAAAAGAAATCCTTCGGTGGAGCCTTATTTTCAGTTCGGTCTTCTTTCAAAGGTGTTCTCTTAGCATCAGATAATATAGACACTGCTGAGGATGGATTTTTCAGAGGCGATAAATCAGGGGCATTTCGCAAAGGCGATAAATGAGGAGCATTTCTCATAGGCGATAAATTAGGCGCGTTCCTCAACGGTGATAAATCAGGAGAATTGTTTTTCTCCCCATTTGGTAACTCGGTTTCAGAAGCTACACTTGCAGCAGACGGCATAGTAGGGGAAGCACTTGCTGCAATATGATCTTGTACCCTAGTAAGATTTTCGAACCTTCGAACTAAAGTTTCCGTGGGAGGATCATCAAATTCATCTTCTGAATCCATAGATACTTCACTTCCATGAAACGAATGGTGCTCTTCGTCATCTTCGAGATCAGGGATTCCCTCCTCTTCCCTAAGTCGTCTTAAATCATCTCCATTTTCCCCAGGCTTCGTTTCCTTTCCTTCTTGGAAAGAAAACTGATGGTCAATTGGATGAAAAAGTCCAAAGAAATCCCATGGTGGAGTTCCCGGTGGTACTGAAGACGAATCAAAAGGCGATGTCTCAGGTTTTTCAGTGGAACGAGGTGTGGTATTCTGTGGAGTACTTGATGAGGTTATAGTCTCGGTTACAGCTTCAGGAGGCTTCTCTTCTACTTTTGTTGAATAAAACCCCCTAAATTTCATGTGATTTGCATGGAACCGGCTAGAACTAGGAGGTGATGGTGTTGGAGAAAAGTTAGGGTGGGATAACGACGGAGAGGGGATTGAGAAATGGGAAAGGGATTTGTCAATTAAACCAAGAGGCTCAGGTGTTGCGCTAGTGGAAGTGTACAACGAAGATTCAACTGGTGCTTCGGATTCAACGAACTTCCTTAAAGCAGTGCCTGTACTTCTCAGTGACTGTACATAGGTGACATGAGCTGCTGCTAGTGAGCACCTCCCATCAAGTGCTTGCCTAACAAACTTCTTTCTCTCTCGACAAAGCTGCAAAGCCTTCTCTTCTTCTATTTTAGAGCCCGCAGCCCCCATAATCCTCTTGCTAGATGTTCCAATATCGCACTAGTTGAATAACAAAGCATGGACCTTTCCCTGAATATTGACCAATTCAAATTAAACTAAAGAAGCATCAAAAACCATACATAGCAACTCCCAACTTCCAAATTTTTTCCGGTAATCGACATACTCAATTTGGAAGAGAAAGACCAGCCAAAATCACAAACATAGAACAACAACAACGTTACGAGAACTACTTAGTTAATTGTCTAAATCGATCAACTAAGACAAAGCAGATTCAGAATGTTAACTAGCAGCACAACCAAATATCACTAAAACTAACATAACGAATACGGAAAAAAAATTTCATTTTAAGCTTGCATTCCATTTTGCAAAGCCATGATTCATTAAGATCTGTAAAGCCAACATTCTAGTGCTAAAGCAAAAGACTAAAGGAATCACAAAAACAATCTGCAGATGTCATTAGTCACTGAGACCAAGAACTGAAAAGGCTGCACAAAACATAAAAAGACTAAAACCCAAATGGAAAGATGGGAATATCTCCATGAATATTCATATGCAAGCTCAAAAAGCAAAACCACAATTGCTAAACCCCAAATATCAACTAAAGTAAACACATTTTAAAGCCAGTCTCTATCCGTATTAAACATCAGAACAAACCAAAAGTTCGTAGAAATGATCAGGAAGTGCTCTCCATGATTCCAAATTGGGAAAAAAGCAAAAACCAACCCTTGAAGCAGCTCAGAAATGAGATGAAAAAAGCTGTAAAGCACCTCAACCCACAAAATTTTATTTCTTTTTAAAAGTAGGAGGTAGACTAAAATCCAAATATCAATCTCTCCCTCCTACCTCCCTCAAAGTTCGAACTTTGATCGTCTAAAAGTAAACATTAGCTACTTACAATTACTGTCAGGCCACCTCTTGGGGCACCTCAACCTGAACCTGGATCGTCTGACTGTAAACATCAGCTAGTTACGTCAGGTATCCCTAAGGGCACCTCAACCCGAACTTGAAACATCTGACTGTAAACATTAGCTGATTACTGCCAAACACCTCTTAGGGGCACCTCAACCCACAAATTTAAAAGGGTATATCAAAATTAAAGTGGCTAGTAGATTACCAATAGCTAGAATTATCTGTTATCTCAATCAAAACCTCTAAAAAATGACCAAAAAGCACTGTAGTTATACCCAGAAAAAGACAATTTAACCATGAACAGCAAAAAGCAACTGAAATAGTACCCACTAAAGGGTATTTTCACCAGACATCAATAATTCAGAAATTGAATTCAAGAATGAGCCTTTAAAGGGCAAAATAGAAATTCAATAGGGTCACCTGAAAGAATGAAGTGGGTGGAATTCAGAAGGGCAGAATTGTAAATTGGGGGGTTCTAGAGAGAGAAAGATGGTAACTTTGGGTAGAGAGAGAAAGTAGGAAGAGATTTGATTGAGTAGAATGGGATCGAGAAGGCAGCTTCCATGCAAAAAGGTTAAATTCGGGAAGAAGAAGATGATGACACTCTGTTATACTGTGGGGTTTTAATCCTCTACATCTCTCTACCTCGCGTGATATCCACGTGATTCTTCCACGTGTACTCTGATGTGGCAATTGTGTGTGAGTAGCTCTAGTAGATTTGTGTTGTGAATTGGTATAGGGACTCGATCAATAAAATTAAAGTAGAATTATATCACCAGTCGTTGACTAGCGCCGTGGTAGTATAGATTTGCGCTTGGTAGACATGTTCGCAAATTCATGCCACACGGTGACTGAGAGGAGTTTAAATATCATAATCTTTGATCTCTAATTCAAAATAGTCAATCCAGTATGGGTTCTAATACTGAATTGAAACCTAAAAAGAGTAGAATGATGTCTCATTGAGAGATTATTGGTGTGAAAAAAAAAAGAGTACACGTATCTCATTTCTTTTCAGGGAGTCTGTTAAACTTGTATCATAATAAAATTTCTCTAATAGTTCGTAGTAGAGTAGTCTATCATGTCAATTATTGAATTAGTCGATCTACAGATATAGTGTTTTGTGGGGTATAATTCAATTGATTAGTATCAATTTTGTGTCGGCTATATGTATTTATAGATACTTATAGTTTATTTAGTTTGTAAGTAAAGATACATGATATGATAAATGTATGTGATATGAGAAATTTTAAAATAAAAATATGCGGTATCATTTTTTACAAAATTAGAGTGTTTGAAATTACACTTTCAATTCTAATGACATTTTGATCTTTTAAGAAAACTTATGTTGCCGTTTGTAAAATGTGTTTAAAAATCAATTTAGTTTATAAATTGTTAATTCAAGAAAGGAAAAACATAAAACTTTTATATTTGAGTATCAAAGTATAAACAAGGCGAGGCTTGCTGAGGTTTATTAATGGCAAATTTTTTCAGAAAAACAATACAAAGACATAAAAATAGAATTAAGCACAATTAGGTAACAAGGATGTGGAAAGTATATCTTTTATGTGTTAGTGACAAGCACTTTTAGGAAAAATTATTAGGATTTTTGGGTCCTCAACTAAAATTAGAGGATCTTCCGTTAAATTTTTGACATGTGGCGTATGACTTACCAATTGCATGGTCATTTGCCACATATCAAACATTCAACGGAAAGTCTTTAAGTAAAGTTAGAGAATTCAAGTCCCCTAATAATTTCTTCACTTTTAGACAAAGTCTTTTACTACTATCTCCCTAATAACACCACTTTTTTCTTATAATTAATGCCTTAATAGTAAATTAATATATGATCTTACAATTAAATTTTTTGACTTTGACCAATACTAATTGTTGAAATAAATAAAATTCAAATGTATCCGAAGCCATGGTAACATGCATTTAAACTAATAAAAGTTTTACAATAGAAATTTCTGAAGCTATAGATAAATATTGTAGCACATTCAGGATTACAATAAATTTGAAATCATGGTCCCGATCTGATCAATGTTGATGTTTGACAATAAATATTAATTAATGTTTCTAAGAATTTTATTTAATGTTCATGTCTACCATACTTCTATTTTGTCTGTTTCATATAAATAATAACACTTTTGAGCAATTTTTAATTTTTTTTATAGATGTCTACTTCCATGATAAGGTGTTTATTATATGAATCCGAACGTATGTAAATTCTTAAATCTACATGAAAATCAATACAAATCCATGGATCTCAAATGATTTTAATGATGAAATTTGAATTGTGGTTATCTTTTTGCCGCTTTGGATTTATGAAAATAATTATCATTCAAGGCATTTCAATTACATTAATGGAATGATTTTTCTTTTTATTTTTTTATAGATACATTAGTGGAATGATTTTTTTTTATTTTTTTTTATAGATACATTATTTTTTTATTCTGAAAAAACAACAGTCAATAGCTTAGTGGTTATTATACTCCAAAAAGAAGTGTGAAGTTATGAATTTGAATTTCATAATACAAATGTAAAAACTCTTAAAAGAAACCATAAATTATAACGTTAAAATATACAAAGTAATAAAGCTATTCACAATGTTTTTGATTTTTAGAGTTTTCCAACTTAAGTATAAAGCTATTCACAATGTTTAATCCTGACAATAAATCCTAATTAGCAAAGAATTGTTATGAATTACAGTAATAATCAATTGGTCACAAAAATCACATCAACAAATAATAATTTTTCTCAAAATTTTATAAATGTTTGGAGGTGTAACGGAGGACATCTCAAAAAATTTCTCATCTTAGTACTATTGTTGCCCAAGCATGTCTAACTTCGAAGTTCTGATAAGATTCAATTCATTAGTGTTGGTAATGATCGTACCCTTAAAATTTTGAGGTCACCAATCATAGTATTATTCTCGCCAAAAACATATGATTTTGGAGTTTTAACGAAATCTGATGTATTATTAGTGAGGGTATTTTCTCGAAATTCTATTGCATATAAAACTACTATAATAAGAGTAATATTTAAAGAAAATAAAAAGCAATGCATTGCTTAGTTGGAATATTATGTGATAATAATGGTTTTCAAAAGAAAAAATTGAATATGTTGCCTTTTGTAAAGACATTGTTTAGTTGATAAAAGTGAGGTGTTCTTTATGTATATTCCTTTATGCTTTTCTATCTTATTCTGCCCCCTCAATGTATTAGATTAATTTATTGGCATTTTTCCATTAATAGAGCTGCTAATTGTATAAATTATCAAATTAGTTTTTCAAAAGTGCTTAAAGTATCGTCCGGGTTTATTATTATGCCGTGAAGATAATACACGTCACTGAGTTTATTACACTTTTTTTTTACTAGTGACATTTCTATCTAAACCCGGCCGTTGTTTGAACAAGCAGAGTAAATAAATCTCTACACAAAGAATTACGGTCATTAACTTGTATTAGTGAGCATGTAGCCAAACAATTCTACATATATTCTTACCACTAATATTATTGAATAACTCAATTTGGTGAAAGTAAATATCACGAGCTTTAAAATTGTGAAAGTTAACAAGTACTTCATCATTTTATTAGTTTTTAAGCGAGGATACATTAATCATTTAATTCTCTTGTATAGACTAAAAAGGTAGATAAATTCTCTCATCAGAGTTTTTTTATTAAAAGAAAATTGAACATCATATAATGTTCAAACAATTATAGTCATTCAACATCACCAAATTCTAATCTTATATTAAGGTTAACTTCAAATAAGTACTTTATGGTTTTACATTTTTGCAAATAAAACACTGTGAGTTGCCTTTGAACAAATAAAAGACTATGATTTACTTTGTTTGCGGAATTAAGGAAATGATCAATGTTTTTGACGTAAACAAAGATAATTTTTGCCCAACAAAGTTTTCTGACCTTTGAGCTTAATTCTTAATAACCGGTCAAAAGTTTGAAGAGGTATTTAGGAAAAAATTGTCATCGTTTACGTTAACGAAATAGACAAATTAAAGTCCTTTATTTGAAAAATGCGAAACCACATAACACTTTTTGAAATTAACCCTTTATATTAAGTTAAAGATTATTAAAAATGTTAAACTAAAAAGCATGAAATATATCATCCGAAGATTTGGTGTTCAAAAAAAGACAAATATATATATAAAAAGAAGCTAAAAATAAAAAAGTTGAAATTATTATTTCTTTTTCATTATTGATTTGAAAAAAGTATTTTGGCTTCATTTTTAGGTGATAAAGAAACCATAGATTCGTGGGTCCTTGTTAAGGAATCAAATGGAAATGCTTTTACACATGGGATGGTGATGAATTACACATGGGATACTGCCCTAAAAAAAATTTAAGAGACATACAAATTACAAAGGCTGCTTACCTTATTCTTTATTAATCCAACAGCTTTTCTTTCTTTGTTTTTCTAGAAAAAATTTAGCACCATTTAGAGTATACATTTTAAATCTTTTTGAAACATATATACTATATTTTTATTATACTTTAAAAACTTGGAACTGCAATGTTTTTATCTATATAACTTTAAGGTGTATCAAACATCTAGAACACTGTCGTTTACCGCCTAAGACCCAACTAGTCGCTCAAAATCAAAAATCTAATTAGAACTGTTACATCCTGAGCCCGTCTAGTCACTCAAAATTCAATGTCCCTGACTAATTTCCCGACGAGGCCTTGAAAGCCCTAACCGTTCTCGTAGCGCCTAGCGATTTTTACTACTCATTTAAAATATTCTGATGGCGATGTGTAATTCGGAATTCTTCCATCTAAACAAAATTTGTATCCCAACCTTAAACAATTGAATAAAAAAATAATATAGAAGTTTTGTTATCATTGAAAATATCAGTTTTGGACAAATAGCTCGATGCAAGGCATGTTCATTGATTCAGATGCTCTATCAGGCCCACATCTAATGGGCCGGGCTTGAGATTTATAAAAGAAAGACAATGGTTTCAGACCGGGGTCTGAATATCTGTACATATAAACCCGTTAAGTCTAACCCGGCCCAACCTATAAACAAGTTTAATTACTATTAAAGAGGTCAAAGAAATGAATGAAGGCAAAACTTGTGGTAAACCATTCAACCATATTCCTTGGTCACTCATCTTTGATACAATTTTGATCATGGACTCGAGCCTTGCTAGAGCGTAAGAGACCGTCATATTGACTCTACTAAAATGACATCAACAATTGTAACACTCTAAGACTGCAGTTTGTTGTTTATAGACACCAACCAGGTGGCAATGATAGTGTCAACATGGCTTGACAAAAACTTAACGTGTCTTGAGACCTTACACATGAAAAAAGAAGAGGGCTGGAGGGTAGCCATAGAATTCAGTTTTGTTCACTAAGTTCATATAGGATCATAATCCTGCTAATCATCTTATCCTCAATGTCAGTTGCATATTGTTGCAGGGAGGGTAAGAGATAACTACTAATGCATTAAACTTATCCAAACAAGTTCATTTGACACGGGATATACAAGGGATATTTAACTACTATAGAGCCACTTTACCTTGCCCGAGCAGATGACCGAGTCACTCTTTTCCGATCAGAAACAGACTCTGCTGATTGAGATGGACCGCATTCATTAGCATCTGCATCTCTGTTGGTTCTACGCTTCTTCCTCTTTGATCCGGCTACTGCCTGGCTATCAGTAGGTTCATGCTGCTCATTATCAACAGGTTCGGTTTTTGGGAGTTGGCAATCCCATTGAATGCCACAGGTTAGGCAAGTTATGTTTCCCTGGAACACACTCGTGTCAATCATTTACGGACTGCAATAAACCCAGTTGACCATAATGAATTCGTAGAAAAAGTTCAAAGCTTTTACCCTGTTTCGGGAAAATTTCTTTGTTAGGCAGTAATGATGAATTCGAAATGCACATTCTTCGTTTTCGCATACTTTGGCCTGTAGGAGATGAGATGGTCGAAACAAATCAGTAAAAATGTGATAGATATGATACTCGTTAGTCTATGCATTCCTGTAATAATCTAAAGAAAAATCACAAGATAATGGCAAAAGAACGGAACCTTTATTGCAGCTTCGTTGCACACTTCACATGAAGGAGTGCCAGAATTATGAAAATAACTTCGCAATTCCAGATAGGATCTCTCAGCAAGTCCGATTTCGCCATCTGGTGTGCGATGAAGCCACTTGTCATGCACAAGTTCATCAAGGGTTTTTTCCTTCTGAGAAAGAGAGAAATTCCTCAACGCGGGATAAAGTTGAGATAAAGCCGGTTGCGTTTGTGTTTCTTCTGTCCCTCTATTAACCTGAAAATAGACAAGAATACATCTCAAGCACAACGTATAGATGTTTGAATATAAGAAAATGGAGCAAGATTAAGAAGTCTCCAATCCTGAAAACCAACATACTTTGTCCATTCAAACAAACGGAACTCAACATGGTAGTGACAGAATCAGCAGTCCTATACCACTTGACCATCAACTGAAACAAATGTTGCTAATTTTAAACATTGAGAACATTTATGTAAAGTCTGCATCTTGAGAATAGATATACAATTATAAAGATAAGCAATTGTGCTGTCATGACTCAGGAGAAACGGACCATCAATGATAATTATGCTTAATGTTATGTCTACTCTCTTTTCAACACGAGTTCCCAAAGGCATGTTGAACTTACTTGACTAAGTTCTTAGGTCGTTCACAAATTAAAGGACCATATACTTGTCAATGAAACACTATGCAAAGTTCAGATCATACATTAGCACCTAGCTGGATCAGATTAATAGTGATAAGAAAAGGCAGGGCAGAAGTTTAGACCTGAATCTCTAGCCGTAAATTGAGCGCGTCGAAGGTGGATATGCTGCCTTGAGCTCTGGCATCTTGAACAATTGCTTCTACCTGACATTTCATAAGGGGATAACATACAAAGAGGAAGAAGAATAAAAACGGAGGCGTGCATTAACAAATGCAGATTATATCACACAACTATAACGGAAGAGTTATGATAATAAATATGAACATATGCATCTAAAGAAAATATCACCAAACGAGATGAGAGACAAGTTTATACAAGGACAAAAAGCAAAATTTCAACTAGACATTCTTGTTCTTGATGAATCAACGCTTAATCAACAAAAGGAATACAATGAAGTGGAAACTGCCAACTAACTAATATAGAATAGAAATATAAGCCTTGTAAGATTGCAAAAACACCATGACAAATAGGAAGTAAAACATAAATAAGAATCCTAATGAAACAGGAAGTAAATCACGTAATTTAACTAAACTAATGCAGAAATAAGAAGCCAAGTAAGAGCCAAAGTGGACCCTACTTAACACATAGGAATCCTAGCTGCTATAGGAAAAACTACTAACAAATATAGAAAGTGTCCGTAACAGTAGCATTCCATTTTTTCCTTCAGTGAAATCTAGTTCAAATAACAGCTGCCAAACGTATCTTTTTCACATGTCTGCAACACGCAGAATACGATGGAATGGAACTATATTAATCGTGTACATATGCTTAATTGTAAATGAATTACGTTCTAAATATTGCAGTTATGCTGAATTTAAGTATATTGATATAAGTTCAAGAATTCCTATTTAGTTCAAACTATAGCAGCACAATTCAATATTGAAGCATAAAAAGTTCAATGACCGCCAAACGATACAAAATTTGCTTGAGAAACACGAGTACAGTTTGAGTTAGTAAAAGGAAACGGAGTTTTGACAACTGCCAACTATGTCACTTCATTTTCTTGCATAATATGTCAAGTAAAGGTCATAAGAATACCATTATAATTAAATTCTGCCCAACATCTTTCAACGACAATACCATTTCTAAATCTAGTTCCTCCGAAAATAAATTCACTGCATAAAAGTACAAAGCTTTCACATACAATTCTTGAAAATGCCGCTACCACAAAAACATTTATCAACAACAAAGAAACCAGAACATGCATAAGTGTCGCATCTAAAGCAGTATCCAATCGATAGCGAAGGCAGCTAGACTTACAATACCCTTGAATAGAGTTATCTGTGGAACCGAATAGTTAGTTCCAAGCTTGGATTGTTCATCAGAGACATTGTTTACAAGTCCATAACAAACTTGACCATCATTTTGATTTCTACAGCGCCGCAACTCCATTTGAATGGATGACAGTTCCTTGTTTATCTTCAGAAGGAACTCGTTGAAATCGCTTTCATTATTAGAACCTGAATCAAAAAAAGTATAAACCCTTATCAAATTCTCAGCAACATGACATTACCATTGGGGCAAACATGATAAAAAAAGGTAGTTAAATCACTAATTAATAACACCAAGATTTGTAGCCTAATTGACCTAAATTGATAAATGGGGCAATTAACACTAAATAAAATCATAATGGATGCCTAATGGACCTAAATTTCGACATGGGGAGATCAAAATTGACCTAAATTGATAAATGGGGCAGTTAAAATGAAGAAAGTAAAGAACTTTACGTGGGTTTTTTCCAGTGACGGCGGAAAAGATCTTCTGGAAATCGGACTCCTTAAGGGGGCCGCGCGTCATCAGCGACTGAATGAGAGTATGGTGCTTCCAGCTGAGCACTGCCATCGAAACCCTAGATTTCTAATTGCACCTTCAATTTTAGGGTGTTGAAGATTTTGGTATGAATGGCGGGAAAGTATTGGATATTGGCGGGTGAGTATATAAAAGCAAGCGGGGAGGAAGATGAGATTATTGCTAAACTATCCCCAGAGTTACTATCGCTCGTTTGGTTCGTGAAATAGTTAGTGAAATAGTCGAAAAATCAAATAATTACGGTATTCAATATATTTGACAGCTTAATCTCATTTGAGACTCTTAAAATAGGCACTTATTTTCACTTAGATACATAAATTTTAGAGTTTTTCTCATAAATATCTAAACTCTATGGAAACACACCACTTAAACATATTTTGGTTATATGCCATCATGTTGGTAACACCAACACAATAACACGAGTGAAAAAATCAATTCAATTTTTCCTATTAAACCTCATATAAATAGATAAATTAGACGCTTGATCAATGTTTTTTTATTTCATTAGTCTTTTTTGGATGTCTCGATTATACAAGTCCGTTAAATGATACATCACTCACTACATAAACCGCCACATCATATATATTTATCCTAACAACATGCCACGCCATCCTCTCGCATAATTTTATATCACATTAATCCCTCAACTTTTTAATCAACCCAAACACAAAAAATAAAAAATAAAAACCTAATTACTCAAAGGAATTGAATCATCCAAATCTCTCATCGCAACCCAATTGAGTTCTGCTTTTCAAGAAAATAATTCTATGTTAAAAAGTAATGGTATTCGGGTATATTTTTCAATGGATGACTCAATTGAAGTATTACCAATTGACAACTTATAATAGATAAAAATCAACCAAACAAAACAAGTTTTCCATTAGTTCATATTCAAAACATTAATCATGAGTTCCATCAAACGAACAAATAAAAGTAATCATCTTTGAGATGATAAAATCCAAAAATATCAACTACATATGTGGTAACTGTTACCATAAAATATTCCAAATCAACTATCTACATAACACAAACTAAAGTGAATGGTTGGTTGTAATATTTTGTTCCCTCTTATATTTTTTCTTGTCTTCAGTACATATGTGTTAGTAAGTTCATCGAACCTCCTTTCATTTTCAGAATTTGTTTCTTCAGAAGGAAGACTGCCCTATGTGCTAGTTGCCAATAAAATAAATTAGGTTTTTTAGGTGTTATGGTTGATTAATATGATATAAAATTATGTGAGAGGATGATGTGACATGTTGTTAGAAAAAATATATATGATGTGGCGGTACGCGTGACATGTGACGTGATATTTAACGGAACTATATAACTAAGACATTCAAAAAATGTCTAATAGGAATTGCAAGCCATTGATCAAGTGTCTAATTGAGTGGTGTTCACTTAGTTGATAACTGACTAAATAAAATTTGGTCAATCATCATTAGATTAGAATTTAATGATTGAGATTAAAACCTGATGAAATCACCTATTCTACTTTAATTACAAATAGTATTTTTTATTTTTTTACTATAACCCTAGATAGTCTCGTATCAACCCGTCGTCTTTAGCTAATTTAATTATGTTTTAATCTCCAATCTAATGGTGATTGACCAAATTATATTTGGTCAGTCATTGACTAGGTGGACACAACTGGTGTCTAGTTTATCTATTTAAATGATTAAGGCTTAATTAAGATTAATGGTTTAAAATGTGTTTTTTCTATATAAACATCTGGTCCTAAAAGATGATAGGGAAAAAGGTCATAAAAGTCAAATAACATTTACCTCTAACCTTAGGGGCGTCCCCAGGCATGAGCAGGAGTGGCGTCCGCATAGGGCCCATTAATAATAGGGGCCCAAGTTTATTTCTATATTACTTATATAAACATGAGCTCTTTTAAGTTTTCATTACTCACATCCGAAGTTTTCACGCAATTCAAAAAAGTTGAAGTCATTTGAGTTCTTTGCATATATTTCATTAAAAAAATATTACAATGAATAAAAAAGAAAATGTTGCAAAAGATTTTAACAAATAACTTGATGTCAACTCTTGAAGTTTTCAAGTAGGTCAAAACATCATAATGAAATCCAAATATTTTCATTACTCTTCAAGTTTACTTTATTATGACAGTGACTATCATATGTTAAAAAAAAATTCTAAATTTTTTGAAAAATTCATTTGATATCATCAATTTCATAAGAAAGATTTTGTAACTTTATATACCGAGAAAAATATGTTACAACATATCGATATATACACTATAATTAGTTATTCTGCCTTTAAAAAAAAAATGCTCGCATAGATAATTTTGTATAAAAAAACTCGGTAGTCAAATGTAACGTTTGTTTTTTCATGTGAAATATTTTTATTCGTTCATTTTTTAATTATAATAAATTTATTTTTGAATTCATATTTTTTTTACTTGTATTTGTTTATAAAGCGACATATTTAGCTTTTTGCCCCTAGGCTCTCGAAATCTAAGGATGGACATTGTCTAACCTAAGGTTAAAATGGTAAAATATCATTCACCCAAAATACCCAAACCCACCGGCTTGTTAAAACAAACAATGTTCTACTTTTACTTCAAATCAGAAATGAGTTTTCTACCTTCATCTCATTTCCATGGAGTTCCAGCTGCTGATGATTAGGGCAATCAAGCACAATGGAAATGTAACTACTGCCCATTCACGTTTCCTAACAATCAGATAGCTCAGTTTGTGAACCATCTGGCTTTGATACCGATAAATGGTATTTAGATGTGCACAAATGTACCGATGATTATCCTTGCCAGGGTTAGAGCTCATTTGGGTAATCCGAATGTGAACTTCAATTTTCATAATGTCCGAGCTGAGACGAACTACGAGCAAATGCTGAATAAAATCCAGGCATACCAATGCCACAGATATTGATCGACTTTGCACATAGAATGGGAAATGGATTCCTCGGGTTTGCAGACGCCTACAGAGTTCAGATCGTTCGCCATTTGATCTTTGAATTTTGTTTCATCGTTCCACAAGCGATCCCACATGATCCACTGGTGGAAGGATTTGTGATTGATACCAGCCCTATGATTAATGTTATCAATAGGAACATGAGTGTTGTTTCAAATATCATTGCTCGAATGTCGGTTTTGGAAACGATTATGCTGGGGAGCGAGAGGTTTCAGTGGGCTACTAATGAGGAAACAATGTTGGAGATAGGGGTTTTGAATAATAATATTGCCAACGTTGTTAACAACTTGCAGGTTTTCTTGAATACAATCAACTTTAATCCTTTATAAAAACTCCTGTTTTTTAATAAACTAGATTTAGTGTTTATGAGGAGGGATCTAGTGTGAGAAATAAATTTTGGTGTGACAATGGTTTGTAATTAAATGGAAAAATGTAGCATAATTGTAAAGAAACTGAGAGCATGCACGTGAATTGTCAGGGGATGGGGACTGATGGTGTCAGCGATGATGTCATTACATGAGCGATAATAGTCTATTATTTCTTTTCTTTAAAATACATTTTTCCAATGTTTCCGAACGCATTTGGGTTCTTTGCATATATTTTATTAAAAAAAATTATAATGAATAAAAAATGAAAATATTGCAAAAGATTTTACCAAATAACTTGATGTCAACTCTTGAAGTTTTCAAGTATGTCAAAACATCATAATGAAATCCAAATATTTTCATTACTCTCCAAGTTTACTTTATTATGCTAATGATTATCATATGTTAAAAAAAATTTCTAAAATTGTTGAAAAATTCATTTGATATCATCGATGTCATAAGAAAGATTTTGTAACTTTATATACCGAGAAAAATATTTTACAACATATAGATATATACACTAAAATTAGTTATTTATCATTTAGAAAAAATGCTCGCATAGATAATTTTGTATAAAAAAACTCGGTAGTCAAATATAACGTTTGTTTTCTCATGTGAAATATTTTTATTCGTTCATTTTTTAATTATAATAAATTTATTTTTGAATTCATATTTTTTTTACTTGTATTTGTTTATAAAGCCCCATATTTAGCTTATTGCCCATAGCTTCTCGAAATCTAAGGATCGACATTGTCTAACATAAGGTTAAAATGGTAAAATATCATTCACGCTAAATACCCAAACCCACCGGCTTGTTAAAACAAACAATGTTCAACTTTTACTTCAAATCAGAAATGAGTTTTCTACCTTCATCTCATTTCCATGGAGTTCCAGCTGCTGAAGATTAGGGTAATCAAGCACAATGGAAACGTAACTACTGACCATTCAAGTTTCCTAACAATCAGAGAACTCGGTTTGTGAACCATCTAGCTTTCATACCGATAAATGGTATTCAGATGTGCACAAATGTACCGATGATTATCCTTGCCAGGGTTAGAGCTCATTTGGGTAATCCGAATGTGAACTTCAATTTTCATAATGTCCGAGCTGGGACGAACTACGAGCAAATGCTGAATAAAATCCAGGCATACCAATGCAACAGATATTGATCGACTTTGCACATAGAATGGGAAATGGATTCCTCGGGTTTGCAGACGCATACAGAGTTCAGATTGTTCGCCATTTGATCTCTGAATTTTGTTTCATCGTTCCACAAGCGATCCCACGTGATCCACTGGTGGAAGTATTTGTGATTGATACCAGACCTATGATTAATGTTATCAATAGGAACAGGAATGTTGTTTCAAATATCATTGCTCGAATGTCGGTTTTGGAAACACTTATACTGGGGAGCGAGAGGTTTCAGTGGGCTACTAATGAGGAAACAATGTTGGAGATAGGAGCTTTGAATAATAATATTGCCAACGTTGTTAATAACTTACATGTTTTCTTAAATACAATCAACTTTAATCCTTTATAAAAATTCTTGTTTTTTAATAAACTAGATTTAGTGTTTATGAGGAGCGATCTAGTGTGAGAAATAAATTTTGATGAGACAACTTTTATGGTGTGACAATGGTTTGTAATTAAATGGAAAAATGTGGCTTAATTGTAAAGAAATTTAGAGCATGCACGTGAATTGTCAGGGGATGTGGACTGATGGTGTCAGCGATGATGTCATTACATGAGCGATAATAGTCTATTATTTCTTTTCTTTAAAATACAATTTTCCAATGTTTCCGAACGCATTTGAGTTCTTTGCATATATTTTATTAAAAAAAATTATAATGAATAAAAAATGAAAATGTTGCAAAAGCTTTTACCAAATAACTTGATATCAACTCTTGAAGTTTTCAAAAATGTCAAAACATCATAATGAAATCCAAATATTTTCATTACTCTCCAAGTTTACTTTATTATGCTAGTGACTATCATATGTTAAAAAAAAATTCTAAAATTGTTGAAAAATTCATTTGATATCATCTATGTCATAAGAAATATTTTGTAACTTTATATACCGGGAAAAATATGTTACAACATATCGATATATACAATATAATTAGTTATTTTGCATTTAAAAAAAATGCTCGCATAGATAATTTTGTATAAAAATACTCGGTAGTCAAATATAACGTTTGTTTTCTTATGTGAAATATTTTTATTCGTTCATTTTTTAATTATAATAAATTTATTTTTGAATTCATATTTTTTTTACTTGTATTTGTTTATAAAGCTCCATATTTAGCTTATTGACCATAGCCTCTCGAAATCTAAGGATCGACATTGTCTAACATAAGGTTAAAATGGTAAAATATCGTTCACACTAAATACCCAAACCCACGGGTTGTTAAAACAAACAATGTTCCACTTTTACTTCAAATCAGAAATGAGTTTTCTACCTTCATCTCATTTCCATGGAGTTCCAGCTGCTGAAGATTAGGGTAATCAAGCACAATGGAAATGTAACTACTGCCCATTCACGTTTCCTAACAATCAGATACCTCGGTTTGTGAACCATCTAGCTTTGATACCGATAAATGATATTCAGATGTGCACAAATGTACCGATGATTATCCTTGCCAGGGTTAGAGCTCATTTGGGTAATCCGAATGTGAACTTCAATTTTCATAATGTCCAAGCTGGGACGAACTACGAGCAAATGCTGAATAAAATCCAGGCATACCAATGCAACAGATATTGATCGACTTTGCACATAAAATGGGAAATGGATTCATTGGGTTTGCAAACGCCCACAGAGTTTAGATCGTTCGCCATTTGATCTCTGAATTTTGTTTCATCGTTCCACAAGCGATCCCACGTGATCCATTGGTGGAAGGATTTGTGATTGATACCAGACCTATGATTAATGTTATCAATAGGAACATGAATGTTGTTTCAAATATCATTGCTCGAATGTCGGTTTTGGAAACGCTTATACTGGGGAGCGAGAGGTTTCAATGGGCTACTAATGAGGAAACAATGTTGGAGATAAGAGTTTTGGATAATAATATTGCCAACGTTGTTAACAACTTGCATGTTTTCTTGAATACAATCAACTTTAATCATTTATAAAAATTCCTTTTTTTGTAATAAACTAGATTTAGTGTTTATGAGGATAGATCTAGTGTGAGAAATAAATTTTGGTGAGACAACTTTTATGGTGTGACAATGATTTTGTAATTAAATGGAAAAATGTGGCATAATTGTAAAGAAATTGAGAGCATGCACGTGAATTGTCAGGTGATGGGGACTGATGGTGTCAGCGATGATGTTATAACATGAGAGAGAATAGTCTTTTATTTCGTTTCTTTAAAATACATTTTTCCAATGTTCCCGAACTTATTTGAGTTCTTTGCATATATTTCATTAAAAAAAAATTATAATGAATAAAAAATGAAAATGTTGCAAAAGATTTTACCAAATAACTTGATGTCAATTCTTGAAGTTTTCAAGTAGGTCAAAACATCATAATGAAATCCAAATATTTTCATTACTCTACAAGTTTAACTTTATTATGCTACTGGCTATCATATGTTAAAATTTTTTTCTAAAATTGTTGAAAAATTCATTTGATATCATTGATGTCATAAGAAAGATTTTGTAACTTTATATACGAAGAAAAATATGTTACAACATATCGATATGAATAATTTCACGACGATCAGCCAATGAAACTTACTTGAAGTTTAAGATTATGTCCTACCAACTCTGAATTTTTAAGAATGGGCAATATTCTTATCATCTTCTTAAAAAATGCAAATTTTTAAAACAAACACCAAAATTATTTAATTTATTAAGAAATAATTAGTACATGATAACAACATGTAATAAAACTCTCAATTCTTCAAATAACATTGTCATATTTGGTAATCTCATCAATCTTTTCGAGATATTCAGCCACTCATCCCTTGTGCATCAAACATCATCATCTCCACTATAATCTTGTTCAAGTTTAGGGATTTAGTCTTAGCTCTTAGCAACATTTCACTTAAGTTGGTGACATTTTCATTTTTTTACTCTGTCTGCCTATTTCCTACTCATACTTTCCAAACCAAATGGTGTCCATGGTTGATCTGGTGCAACTGGTGATTTTTTTTTATCTCATTCACTCTTATATTTTTTATTTTTTTTTAATCTACATATTAATGGATTATTCATTTGTAACTTGTATGATCGACTATAATACACAATGATCTCCAAAAGCTTCACTTCTCCCTTAAGTCTTAACATTTCGCTCATACAAAGGTTGCTAGCTATTATTCGCATACCACTTTGAAAAAACATAACCCACTTGCAAAATTTTCCCCCCCACAATTGATCCGTTTTAGCGATAAATAGACAAAGTTTTAATTTTTTTTTCTCTACTAAAACAACACTCCTCCAAAATATTAACTTAAAACTTGGAAATTAATAATGTCGAAAGTGCCAAATACTCCAGAAAGTAAATAATATTGAAGTATATTTGAGAAAAAAGAATATTAATTTATTCTTTTCGCCCAATCCCACAAAGCTTTCACAACCGATTTTACCATCTAAACCATAAAAAAGGTTTTCAAAACCGATTAGATAAAAAGAATCCAAGGAAAAGGTAAAAGGGCAAAATTGTAAAAAGTAGATCATGTATTCAGAAAAGTGGATTGCAATGAGAATCTCTAAAATACATCCAATGTACACATCATCCGCTTTTAAATTCAATGTACACGTCATCCGTACAATTAATTAATAACTTAGCATATGTCGTACCAATTTGAAGTTTAAAATTATAATTTAAAGTCCTGAGATTTTATTTAATATTAACTATAAAATATGATATAAATTATTTACACGCTATAAAAATTTGATTGCTTGAAGTCACATATTGACCTCCAATTTCATAAGACTCAAATAATTAAAAAATACAAATATTATAAACTTTTAACAAATCATCGCAAGGGTAAAGTTAAAAAAGAAAAATCATTTAATGCTCATTCAAAAATGAAAACATCAAATATTATGATTTCTTTTGGAGTAAAAATGTGCTTTGAATTTAATTAACCAACTTAAGGAGTCAAAGCGTTATTTTAAAAACAACATTAGGCAGCCACAGGACCGCTCTAAGCAATTTCAAAGAACCAACAAATGGTTTAGAAAAGTTTAAAGTAACTTCAACAAGTTAAGATATAAATTTGCCACAAGTTAAAAAACAATAGACAATTGAAATCAAACAAAGTCAATAACCACTTGAAAGCAAATTTCGAAAGCTAACATGACAAATCTCTCAACTCCAATCCAACATGCAAAAATTTTTGGTGTCTGTAAAGCTTATTGCAAAACATATCTACCAACCATCCCGAGTAAAACAAGGTCGGCAAAAAAATGTTACAAAACACACATACCTGACTGAATATAATTCAAAACAACTTTCAAATACAAAGTAAAACATATATATATATATATATAGCTCAAATGAATTCCACAGTTTTATGTTTGGAACAAATGAAGAATCAATGCTCATTTACTTCTATTCTTAAAATAACTCATGAGAGACTGTTGTGTTTTAGTTTTTTTTTTCATTATAACACAATTATTATTGGGATTTGCATCAACTTCCCACTGTCTCAACATGTGAGTTCCATGGAATTGAATCCTTGTGATTAAAATTCTAATTCTTTCTTCATTTCAAGCAACAATATTTAGAATTGTTAATGAATTCCTCATACTTTTGAGGATTCGATTTTTTTCAAACCATGGTGGAGACTTAGATTGAAATTACTGGAATATCGAAAGTTTGGGATCCGTTTTAGGATTCAAAAGGATACTAACATTGTGATGTGGTATTTCAGATATCTTATTTTTGTGCACTTATCTTGTGGTTCCAAGACATATTTTTCTGGCAACTCCATTTTCTTTTCGATGGAGTGTGTGACACTGGGCTTTATCACATTTTTGCAGACTGGGATTCTGGATGTGGTAGTTATGATACTTCAAACACAGTGAGTACTCAAAGGTTTGTATTTGTCATGTTTATGTATCTGGCAGAGCTTGTTTGATTTTTACTCGCTCATCATTTTCTTCAATATGATATTTCTAGTGCTGCTAATATTAGCAGTTATTTATACTATGAAGCATACTTTTGCCTTTTTCCAAGTGTTTTGGAATTTACGGGAGTCGAAAAGAATAGATATTTGTTCACTTCATGTCTAGATATTTCAAATTCTGATGTTCAATTCAGCATTTACTTTTTACTTTTTGCGTCTTATGATGTTTCCTTATAGTTTGCTTACACGTGGTTTTTGGGTTAGTATGAGCATGTTATAGCTGATGGTGCATGTCCTTGGAGGAGACTAGTAAGAGAACTGTTTTATGAGCGTCAAAACTGGTTATTATGTGTGACCTACATATCCACATGATTATATGGGATAAATGCGATAAAAACGTTAATCGATTCAAACAGGCTATCTCTGTATGTGTTTTCGCCGTGTCAGTAATTGACTGCTCTTAATCATTTCCTGGATAATCCAGTTATAGTTGTCTTCTGCTTTTCGAAGTAGTATACTTTCCCAATGACTGCTGTTTTTGTGATATGAATCTGATGGCATCATCACTGTAAGCAAATCTTAAATAAGTATGAAAGTTATCTATGCTCAACTTGGAAAATATTCAAATGAGAATGGTTTTTGACAGAGGTCACAGGTTATTATTGAGTGTAAATATTCATGGGCGTTATTGCTCTCCCCTACTTTGTAGATGTGCATGCATACTTATCAATTTAGTGGATACTTTGTGGCTGGATGAATTTCGGTCATAACATTCTGAACAAATGATTTTCAGAGAAGGCCTCATGTCATACAAGCAATTTATCCAGGAGCTTGAAGATGATATTCTACCATCTGAAACTGAGCGCCGGTACAGAGTAAAGACTGTTTTGATCTCAAATTCGAGTCATTGCTGAATGCTATGACTTGGAAAAATATGAAGATGATGATGACATTTGATTGTACAGATATCAAGAATACAAGTCGGAGTATGTTACAACTCAGGACTTGTGTTCTTTGAGGCTCATAAAAATGAAGAATGGTACGTCTCTTTTCATAATTACTGTGTACCTCTGTGTGACTTAATTGGTCTAATTGAACTTGTGGGCCTGTAGGTTGAAAGACAAATATCATCCTACGAATTTGGTTGCTGTCATAGAAAGGTGCGCTCCACTTTAATATCTTGTATTTGCATACCTTATTGAGCTTTAAATAAGTTGGATACATTGTTGATCATATATTAAGTTATACTGTATCATGATTTTTGCATGCTCCATTAATTAGTTCCTGTGTATTAATTGTAGGAGGAATGAGCTGGCGAGGAAGGTTGCAAAAGAATTTTTGCTCGACTTGCAAAGTGGAACACTGGACCTGTACATTTTTTGGTTTTCTTCAGTATATTTACTCATCTGGACGTGAAAATGAAATTGTGATTTTGATATTGGGCTTCTCATTTTGTTATGTTCCATCATCAAAAAATTCGGACAGAGAAATGAACCAAATTCTGATGATGAAGGAGATGGAAAAAGAAGGCGGCATGGGTGTCTTCCAGCCAGAGATGCTGATATGCTTTCAGCTGCTCCTAAGGCTCATCCAATCAGCTGTGAACCCAGAAGAATTCAGCTTGATGTTGAGCAAGCTCAGGCACTTGTTCACAAGCTTGACTCTGAGAAAGGAATTGAGGAAAAGATATTAGCTGGATCTGATAATGACAAGATAAATCGTAAAATAGCTCTAATGCTGTTATTATTGTACGAGGCTTAACCTCTGCAAAGGCCTGGAGGGAAGTGAACTATTGGATGCACTTATTACTTACCTTTGGCGTATACATGGTTTGGACTATTATGGAATGACTGAAAAATCTGAAGCGAAGGGTCTTAGGCATGTGAGAGCAGAAGGGAAAGGTTTCGTGGATTTAGTAATGGAACCGAATGGGAAAAAAACTGGATTCTCGCTGGCAGGAAAGATTGAGGAGTCAGGATCCTTTGGAAGTAATGACTGCTAAGGAAAAAATAGAGGCTACTGCTGTTGATTCTTTGGATCCTTATGTCCGGAAGATAAGGGATGAAAAATATGGGTGTAAGTATGGTTGTGGAGCCAAGGGTTGTACAAAGCTCTTTCATGCTGCTGAGTTTGTTCACAAGCATTTCAAGTTGAAACATCCTGAAATTGTGTTAGAGCTGACCTCCAAATTACGAGAAGAACTTTACTTCCAGAACTATATGAAGTACTTCTCATGACATAATTTTCTTTTGTTTGTATTTGATGTCAGACTAATAGATTCTCTTACAGTTTTTTTTTTTACTTTTTTTTTTGCAGGGATCCAGATTCACCTGGTGGCACACCTGTTATGCAGCAAACTTTACAGGTATGCTTCATTTGATTAGTACTTAGCAACTAATCAGTACTGTTTAACATATTATGCTTGGTAACGTGTCCTAAAGACATTGATGCTCCATCTAATATTTTGTGGACATCATATACCTTCTGTGATCTGGAGGTGTGATGCGGTTTCTCTGGATCAGTATTTTGGAGTAACATGCTTGATCTGAAAGTTGGATGCTGAAGCATTTAGGAAAATATAGCTGAGTGCATTACCTACTTTAGAAAACTCTTCATCTTATTTTCGTTGAGTTTTTGGTGTTGTTACTCATTCCTTCAAAATTTGGACACGGGCCTGCCATATTTATTTCATTTTTTTTCTATTGAAGATTACATGTACCTAAGCCAGATGTTTGGGAGCTCTTAAGCTTACTCTTTTGTACTGTTTTTATTGTGATCTTGTGATGACGGTCTTGTAACTTGTCAATATTAAGCGAGAGTGAAACTTATTACTACATTACTGGGACATAGGAGGCTGACGTGTCTTCAACGCAAAGCACTAAAAGTGAAATGGGTCAGGATGTTTAGAAGAAAAAGAATAGGAAATATCTAAATCAAATATTTTTAGCACATCACTCGGTTAGTGTTTTAATAAAAACACACAAAAGTGCAAAGTTTAGAATTGTGGTATTTCAGAAATCTTACTTGGGATCCGTTTTAGATTTCGAAACTAACATATGTGATGTGGTATTTCAGATATCTTACTTTTGTGCACAAGACTTTTGTGCACTATCTTGTGGTTCCAAGTTATATTTTTCTGGCAACTCCATTTTCTTCTGGATGGAGTGTGTGACACTGGGCTTTATCACATTTTTGCAGACTGGGATTGTGGACGTGGTGGTTATGATACTTCCAACACAGTGAGTACTCAAAGGTTTGTATTTGTCATGTTTATGTATCCGGCAGAGCTTGTTTGATTTTTTTTCGCTCATCATTTTCTTCAATATGATATTTGTAGTGCTGCTAATATTAGCAGTCATTTATACTATGAAGCATACTTTTGCCTTTTTCCAAGTGTTTTGGAATTTACGGGAGTCGAAAAAAATAGATATTTGTTCACTTGTCGACAGTAAAGTTTACCATTTCGTACTTTTCTATTTTCTGAAACTCTTCAATTTGTGTGATCTAGTGAGATTGCCTTCAATTTCTTTATGTAACCACATTTATTCATCATGAATGACTGTTGTTTTAGATTCTGGATTTTGCTCAATCATGATCCTTTTTTGAATGAATTTCACAACGATCAGCCAATGAAATTGACTTGAAGTTTAAGATTGTGTCTTACCAACTCTGAATTTTAAAGGAGTTTCGTCTCAAAATATCCTTACAATCTTTTTAAAAAATGCAAGTTTTTAAAAACAAACACCAAAGTTATTTAATTTATTAAGTATTAATTAGTACATGATAACAAATTAATACAAAAACAAGGCATGTAATAAAACTTTCAATTCTTTAAATAACATTGTCATATTCGGTAACTTTTATGATCGACTATTTAATTTATTAAGTATTAATTAGTATCTTTCGTTTTTAATTTACATATCGATGGATTACTCATTTGTAACTTGTATGATTGACTAAAAGCCTCACTTCTCCCTTAAAATCTTAACATTTCGCTTATACAAAAGTTAAGAGCTATTATTTGCATACCACTTTGAAAAAACATAACCCAATTGCAGAATTTTGCCCCCCACAATTGAATCCGTTTTAGCGATAAATAGACAAAGTTTTAATTTTTTTCTCTACTAAAACAACACACTCCTCCAAAATATTAATTTGAAATTTGAAAATTAATACTGTCCGAAGTGCCGAATACTCAAAAAGTAAATAATGTTGAATATATTTGAGAAAAAGAATATTAATTATTCTTTTTGGCCAATCCCACAAAGCTTTCACAACTGATTTTACCATTTAAACCATAAAAAAGGTTTTCAAAACCGATTAGATAAAAAGGATTCAAAAAAAAGGTAAAAGGGTAAAATTGTAAAAAATAGATCATGTATTCAGAAAAGTGGATTGTAATGAGAATCTCTAAAATACATCCAATGTACACGTCATCCGCTTTTAGATTCAATGTACACGTCATCCGTACAATTAATTAATAACTTAGCATATGTCGTACCAATTTGAAGTTTAAGATTATAATTTAAAGTCCTGAAATTTTATTTAATATTAACTATAAAATATGATATAAATTATGTACATGCTATAAAAACTTGAAGTCACATAAAAATACAAATATTATGAACTTTTTAACAAATCATCACAAGGGTAAAGTTAAAAAAGAAAAATCATTTAATGCTCATTCAAAAATGAAAACATAAAATGTTATGATTTCTTTTGGAGTAAAAATGTGCTTTGAATTTAATTAACCAACTTAAGGAGTCATAGCATTATTTTAAAACAACATTAGGCAGCAATAGGACCGCTCTAAGCAATTTCAAAGAACCAACAAATCATTTAGAAAAGTTTTAGAAAAGTTTAAAGTAACTTCAACAAGTTAAGATATCAATTTGCCACAAGTTAAAAAACAATAGACAATTGAAATCAAACAAAGTCTATAACCACTTGAAAGCAAATTTCGAAAGCTAACATGACACATCTCTGAACTCTAATCCAACATGCAAATTTTTGGTGTCTGTAAAGCTTATTGCAAAACATATCTACCAACCATCCCGAGTAAAACAAGGTCGGCAAAAAAATGTTACAAAACACATATAATTCAGAACAACTTTCAAATACAAATTAAAACATAGCTTTCATATATATATATATATATAGCTAGCAGCGCTGTATATGATTGAAAAACAATTCATGAATAGAGCAGGTACCATACGAAGCTAGAAAGAAACAACATTAGGGATATAGTAGATGCATCTGAAACAGACTAAGAGAGCTCGTAGAAGCAATGCACTCCAAAGAGAAGAATCTGGAAGCTTCTGTTGCAGAGACTTGATAACCTGCAAACAAATGAATGCATTTGTCAAATAACATAACTGATAATAACTCAAACAGATAAACTGTAACTGCTCTAAATGTTGGGGCTGCTTAAACTTTAGGAATTCTACAGCTCAGATCAATCCGACACAAAGCAAACAATGATTCGTGCATATCATATTGAGATGCACAGTCGTACCTAAGCAATTGGTGGAGGTGGTGCAGGTGGACAGTGAAGAATGGCAGTCTCTAGCTGCGGTGGAGGTGGTGGAGGTGGACAATGAAGAATGGCAGTCTCTAGCTGCGGTGGAGGTGGTGGAGGTGGACAGTGAAGAATGGCAGTCTCTAGCTGCTGTGGAGGTTGACGCTGAAGAATGGCAGCCTTTACCGATGGAAGTCGCGGAGCTATAGCTGAAAACCGACGAAAGATTTCATCTCGCTCCTGCTGCAGATTCTTAATACAACCTTTCGACTTTGGTACAGCCGCAACTTCCTGCCTAGTAGCAGGAGCCGCAGGTGATAGCACACTTCTGAATACGTCAACTTCATTTACAAGTGTGAATTATAGTCAAAATGGATACTTATGGTGACATAAAAGAGAAAAATAGGTTGGCAGAAACCGGAATTTATGGCCAAATTGGAGTTTACTACGGACACACCACTTGAATTATAAATGTTTATAAGCCCCTGAGACCTTAAACTAATCTTAACTCGCATTCTAAATTACATTATTGAATTTTTCATAATATATTACATACCCAACTTCACACAATTGAAATATTTCTACCCATCTGACTATTATCTTATCTTTTCGACTGTACAGAACCAAAATTTCAAAGCATGAGTAAGCAATGCATCAAAGGCAAAAATTAGAGGCAGGTCCACAAAAAGTATAAATAATTCCATAGCAGAACACATTTATACAGCCAAACCAATCATAAACCATGCTCAAAAAGGACATGCAACAAACCATCCATACTTGCAGAATTTCATGGCTGCCATACTTTTAAAGGAAGAACGAAAAAGCATCCACTAACAGTAAAGCTAAGTTGGCTACCTAGATTTACCAAACAGTTCCAACATAGTACATATTTATTTAACGACATAAAAATGTTATTATTAAATTTGCATCTAAAACAAATGATATAGGGGGCATAGAACAGTTGTTGAATCTTGTTTTCTGCTAAGTTCAAATGCAAGAGGCATTCTTTTTTGAATAAGTTCTGATACCAGCAGATAATATCGTGGCATGTGCTTAATTCATTGGATTCATTGTATAATTCTTTAGAAGAGAACTTACAAAAAGAGTCCGGGAAGTTCACAGGGTTTTCGCTATGCGAGTCCTAGAAGTAAAATAAAATAAATGCATTAGTTTTCAGCCAAGTGAAACAAAAAATAAATTACAGTAAGTGAGATATCCTTTAATAAATTACAGTCGAGATATACGTACCTTCATTAAATGTCCAGTTTTCTTCTTCTGGATACGAGTACGACTTCGCAATGCATATGGAGCCCTTCGGGGGATAGCAATATTCATTTCCTACAAAAACAAATAATTGAGTTAAGAGTTTTTCAGCCAAATAAGTTACACTAGAGAGATATCCAATATACCGCAAGCAGAGCATCGTCAAATGGTTTTTTATCATAAAGGCATTGAAATAATTTCCGAGCACGATCAGTTAATGCAAAGCCTTCGCATTCAGCTCTTGTTATGTGCTTCAAAAGGCTCTTAACACATTCAACCTCGCATCCCTCGAATTCTTTAGAACAATGCTTACACATCAAACCAGTCTCAGTCTTCACACCTTGTCTTTCAACAGCATACTACAAAAACAACAATTGATCATAATTCATATACTCTTGTCATGCACATCGATCGCAAAAATGAATTTCTAAATAAATGCATATAAAGGGCAAACATTGAACAAATAAATAGAGATAATTTCAAATAACTATTGTGGTTTCACGTTTTTGCAAATAAAGGAGTGTGATTTGTCTTTGAGAAAATAGAAGACGCTGTTTGCAGAATTAAGGTTGACACGAGCGATGACGTTTTCAAATATTTTTTCAAAAGATGTAGTCGTTCAAGTCAACAAAATCGATCATTTCCATGCAAAACAAAGTTGTTTATTTATTCAAAGACAAAACATAATTCTTTATTTGCAAAAATACAGAAACGAGATGACAGTTACATGAAATTGACCCAAATTTATATGATGTTATAAAGGTTGATTAATATAAGAAACTAAAACAACAGGAATGAAATCTGGTTGTGACGCATACCTCATTAAGAATGGCAGTCTCTAGCTGCGGTGGAGGTGGTGGAGGTGGACAATGAAGAATGGCAGTCTCTAGCTGCGGTGGAGGTGGTGGAGGTGGACAGTGAAGAATGGCAGTCTCTAGCTGCTGTGGAGGTTGACGCTGAAGAATGGCAGCCTTTACCGATGGAAGTCGCGGAGCTATAGCTGAAAACCGACGAAAGATTTCATCTCGCTCCTGCTGCAGATTCTTAATACAACCTTTCGACTTTGGTACAGCCGCAACTTCCTGCCTAGTAGCAGGAGCCGCAGGTGATAGCACACTTCTGAATACGTCAACTTCATTTACAAGTGTGAATTATAGTCAAAATGGATACTTATGGTGACATAAAAGAGAAAAATAGGTTGGCAGAAACCGGAATTTATGGCCAAATTGGAGTTTACTACGGACACACCACTTGAATTATAAATGTTTATAAGCCCCTGAGACCTTAAACTAATCTTAACTCGCATTCTAAATTACATTATTGAATTTTTCATAATATATTACATACCCAACTTCACACAATTGAAATATTTCTACCCATCTGACTATTATCTTATCTTTTCGACTGTACAGAACCAAAATTTCAAAGCATGAGTAAGCAATGCATCAAAGGCAAAAATTAGAGGCAGGTCCACAAAAAGTATAAATAATTCCATAGCAGAACACATTTATACAGCCAAACCAATCATAAACCATGCTCAAAAAGGACATGCAACAAACCATCCATACTTGCAGAATTTCATGGCTGCCATACTTTTAAAGGAAGAACGAAAAAGCATCCACTAACAGTAAAGCTAAGTTGGCTACCTAGATTTACCAAACAGTTCCAACATAGTACATATTTATTTAACGACATAAAAATGTTATTATTAAATTTGCATCTAAAACAAATGATATAGGGGGCATAGAACAGTTGTTGAATCTTGTTTTCTGCTAAGTTCAAATGCAAGAGGCATTCTTTTTTGAATAAGTTCTGATACCAGCAGATAATATCGTGGCATGTGCTTAATTCATTGGATTCATTGCATAATTCTTTAGAAGAGAACTTACAAAAAGAGTCCGGGAAGTTCATGGGGTTTTCGCTATCCGAGTCCTAAAAGTAAAATAAAATAAATGCATTAGTTTTCAGCCAAGTGAAACAAAAAATAAATTACAGTAAGTGAGATATCCTTTAATAAATTACAGTCGAGATATACGTACCTTCATTGAATGTCCAGTTTTCTTCTTCTGGATACGAGTACGACTTCGCAATGCATATGGAGCCCTTCGGGGGATAGTAATATTCATTTCCTACAAAAACAAATAATTGAGTTAAGAGTTTTTCAGCCAAATAAGTTACACTAGAGAGAGATATCGGATATACCGCAAGCAGAGCATCGTCAAATGGTTTTTTATCATAAAGGCATTGAAATAATTTCCGAGCACGATCAGTTAATGCAAAGCCTTCGCATTCAGCTCTTGTAATGTGCTTCAAAAGACTCTTAACACATTCAACCTCGCATCCCTCGAATTCTTTAGAACAATGCTTACACATCAAACCAGTCTCAGTCTTCACACCTTGTCTTTCAATAGCATACTACAAAAACAACAATTGATCATAATTCATATACTCTTGTCATGCACATCGATCGCAAAAATGAATTTCTAAATAAATGCATATAAAGTGAACAAATAAATAGAGATAATTTCAAATAACTATTGTAGTTTCACGTTTTTGCAAATAAAGGAGTGTGATTTGTTTTTGAGCAAATAGAAGACGTTGTTTGCAGAATTAAGGAAATTGTCGATTCCGTTGACACGAGCGATGACATTTTCAAATAATGTAGTCGTGCAGGTCAACAAAATCGATCATTTCCATGCAAAACAAAGTTGTTTATTTATTCAAAGACAAAACAGAATTCTTTATTTGCAAAAATAGGAAACGAGATGAGAGTTATATGAAATTGACCCAAATTTATATGATGTTATAAAGGTTGATTGATAAAAGAAACTAAAAGAACAGGAATGAAATCTGGCTATGACGCAGACCTCATTAGCCATTCTGAGAAGAGATCGAAGACGACGACGATCCAATTGATAGTATTCGAGAAAGCTATTATCTTCAATTTTGAAACCTTATATACGAATTGCAGCCTTGTGTGAGGTCTAATCGGGAATTTCACAATTGTAGACACCACACACGTGTCGCAATCTCCGGATCCTCCTTCTTTTCTGAAACGTCCCGATCCTTCTTCTAGTTGTTTGCCAAGGTTTTTCTCCATTTCTTTTATTTTGAGTTTATATATAAACAATAATGTTCAAGTGGTCCTTGAATGTCCAAATTGAATTTGGACATTCACCATTAAATCTAACAATTTTGGTTATATTCACATTAAAAACTAAAATCTATACACTAAAAATTAAACCCTAGACCCTAAATCATCGACTCTAGACACTAAAAATTAAATCCTAGACCCTAAATCATCGACCCTAGATGATGTGATACTCCGGACTAATAATTCGCATGTTAGTGTCTAGAGTCGATGATTTAGGGTCTAAAGTTTAGTTTTTAGTGTTTAGGGTCGATGATTTAGGGTCTAGAGTTTAGGATTTAGTTTTTAATGTGCATATGAACGAAGTTGTTAAATTTAGGGTAAATGTCCAAATTCAATTTGGATATTTAAAAACCACTTGAACAACATTACTGTATATATAAATTAGTAGGTGGCTTATTGCACGACAGTTGAATAAATTATTTATGAGATTTTTTTTTAACATGTAACTAGTTAAAGAAGAGAAGAGCTAGCACGAATCGTCTTTGACGCGTAAACTCCGTTGGTTAAGAATTCGAATAAAATAAAATAAACATAGCAAACATCCTTTCCTCTCATGTTCCTTGTTCTAATTTACTAATTTTGCAATCTTTATTTTCTCAAACTGAACCATGATCTTTCTCTTTTGTTTTTAACTAATCACCTAAATAAACTTGTTTTGTGGTTTGTACCATTAATTTAACTTTTTTCAATTGAAATTGAAATTTACTTTCTGTACCATTGATTTGACTTTTCCCAATTGAAATTATAAACTTCTATCCAATTAAGATTTTGACTCTTAGCATTAAGAAAATGGAATGCATCAAAGCAGATAAGAATACATAAATTTTAATTATATTCCATTCTTGAAATGCACCAAAGCAGACCAGAACACATAAGTCTAACTGATATTCTCGATCATCCATTAACATCAATCCACCTTGAACTATATTTTTACTTTTACACACATTTGAAAAGGAGTAGACTACTCATGCAATTGCAACAAAATGCAATAAAAGATAGCTTTCATTAACAACATTAGAAAAAATAAGCTCCCAAACATTAAAAATCTCACTACTTCACAATTTGAAATTTATTTTTGTTGACCTATATATAAAGCCAATCTTCACCGATCCAATCCCACATAAACCTAAAAAAATAGAAAAGTTGGAAGAACTTAAATGTGGAATTCAAAACTTATAAAACAAATTATAGTTCAAATATTGATCTTAAAGCATAATATGTATATCAATAGCAACAACAAACAAACAAAAACTTAGCTTGAGTATAGATTGAGTATCTCACGTAATATTTAGAATATGCTATTAAAGGCATATTGATCTAGATAGCCAACCAAATACGCCATTTATGGCAATAATCAGAGAAACTTGAGGTTGAAAAGGTATATCATATATGTTACTTTCAAGAAAAAAGGTGCCTTGTGTTATCAACCAAGATTGTTGAATCTGAAGTCAGCAGCAGTAGCAAAGCAACCTTCAATTGAACTGCAAATTAACAAACCATCGAAAATAGGTTTCAATCCTCATGAATTATACAAATATACTTGAATAGCTTACTTAAAACTGCATTGAGTCCTCTTAATAGTAAAAGTAATTTGCCTTTTCTTGTTATGTTCATCAAAAGTTGCAGAACATTCATATTAGCTAGCAGTAGAAATGTTTTATTGTGCTCTAACTTTTCTTGTTTAAGTATTTGAATGATGCTAGGGACCAAGATCTTATAACATCAATGTAAAACTTTATCACAAAAGTAAGGTCTGCAAAATGAATATGCGCAAAAGCTCCATTTAAAAATTAAATTCATAAAGAAAATACATCTAAAGCCTGAATATTACCTTGGGAAAATGAGGTAGGCAAAATATTCATTAGCCAAGCTCTTAGAAGTAAAGATCATCAAAAATTACCCCACAAAGAAGTCATAACAAACAAATGGAACATGAGATGATGAGAGAGAAATTATCAAATCAATTATTGAATTTTTTTTTCATAACGAATATAACTTCTTACCGAATGTCATTTTGATTGAGCGAAACTGGTCTAGAGTGGGGGAACTTCTTGCCGTATAGGTGCGAAAATTTTAGAACTCTTACTCTTTGCGTAAGAGTAGGAAGGTATCTATCAGCATCCAAGGTAAGCAGGCGAAAAAACTCAGACTTGAAGAGATCACACATTTGGGTTTTAGCTAGTAATCAAATAGATGATAATCAATGGCATAACTAAAGGAGGAGGAATCAGAATTTAAAGCATCAAGTAATACCACTTCATAACATAAAAATCTGCATCCTCGTGAAGAGAATCCCATTTTAGAAGTTCTATGGAAAGTTCACTTAGAGATATTAAAAAAAAATTCAGATACACAAACTAACTCCGACTCATAAATTAACAATCTCGTTACTCAACTGGAAGGAAAAAGGGATGCATAAATCAACAAATACTCAAGGAAGTAAAGCTCTAGGGATTCAATTGTTATATATAATGAATAAGAAAATCAAAATGACTTCAAGTTCCTGCTTGGGAAAATATAAAATTGAACTTACGGAAGAAAAAGAAATAAGGTGAATGAATCTACCTAAAGATTGAACTGCATGTCAAAATTAGTCGAATATCTGATCATTTGGAGGGGAAATCAAAGTTACGATGACACTTTATTTGACAAATAAATCAAATATATGATACACAAAACAACTTTATTATTATAGTATAGATGTAAATAGATAGATAGATTTTTTATCATTAATTTAGTTAAAGAAGATTAATAAAAGAGTTGCTCGCTTTGTTCTTTTATTAATATTATATATGTGATTTTAGAAAAGTAGTATATTTCTTTATATAGATCACGTTTTCGCTTTTTAAGAATCTTTAATTTAGTAAATTAGGTTCAAATATTAATCTTTTTTTTATTCATATATTTTGTAATATTTTAATGTTTATCGACCAACTATTGTATGATAGAATTTTTTTTTTAAGTTAATTAATGCAAATTTATTAGTTTGAGATATATTGTTTGTGTTTTTTATTTTTTGGAAAGAGGATAAAACGACATTATATCGAAAAAGTATAAAAAACGTTCATAAAGAAAAACTATAAAATCACTTTTCTTATTTAATAATTTTTTTTTAGCAAAAGTTTGAAAAAATATTTGAGCAAAAAAATTTCTCGTTTATATCAACAAAATCAACTATTTTTTTAATCTTATAAACAATATTCTTTTATTTTTTTATTCAAAAGCAATGCACAAGTGAAATTATAAAAGGTCGTTTGGTATACATGAGAATGTAATTCCCGTAAGTAGTTTCAATTCATAGGAAATTATTTTCCCTAATGTAGTTCCCATGAAATAGTTTCAATATATTTGGTTGAGATTAAGAAATTTAAAATTTATGGAAAATTTGAATGACTAAGGGAATAGTGTGATTAATTTCCCACATAGAATTTTGAAATTTTGATGAAATTTAAATTCTCTCGATTTTCTCAGTTTCATGTCAATCAAATACTAACTAAATTAGAAAATCATCAAAATTACTATTTTCTATATAAATTCATATATACCAAACAACCACTAAAACACTAATTTGAAAATTAATAGAAAATATAAGAATAAGAAGGAACATACTCAATTATGATTATTATGATCGGAATCGATCTCCTCCAGTGAGAAATAGGGATAGGAGGAGGAATAGCTTGAGTCCTCCTCCTGTTAATTATAGAGATAGGAGGCATTCTCCGCCTCCGACGAGATCTCCGCCGTATAAGAAGTAAATGAGGGAGGATGGAGGGTATGATGGAAGGATATGTCATACCAATTTGAAGTTTAAGGTTATAATTTAAAGTTTTAGAGATTTTATTATATAGTCCAAAATTTTATATAAATAATTAACTATAAAATATAATACAAATTATTTACACGCTATAAAAATTTGATTGCTTAAAGTCACATATTGACCTCTTTCAATTTCATAAAACTCAAACAATTAAAAAACACAAATATCATGAATTTTTAACAAATCATCGCAAGGATAAAGTTAAAAAAGAAGAATCATTAAATGCTCATTCAAAAATGAAAACATCAAATGTTATGATTTCTTTTGGAGTAAAAATGTGCTTTGAATTTAATTAACCAACTTAAGTAGTGAAAGCGACAACTTTAAGCAGCCACAAGATCGCTCTAAGCAATTTCAAACAAAAGTTTAAAGTAACTTCAGCAAGTTAAGATATCAATTTGCCACAAGTTAAAAAACAATAGACAATTGAAATCAAACAAAGTCAATAACCACTTGAACATGGCGCATCTATGAACTCTAATCCAACATGCAAATTTTTGGTGTCTGCAACCATCCCGAGTAAAACAAGGTCGGCAAAAAAATGCTACAAAACACACATACCTGACTGAATATAATTCAGAACAACTTTCAAATACAAATTAAAACATAGCTTTCATATATATATAGCTAGCAGCGCTGTATATGATTGAAAAACAATTCATGAATAGAGCAGGTACCATATGAAGCTAGAAAGAAACAACATTAGGGATAAAGTAGATGCGTCTGAAACAGACTACGAGAGCTCGTACAAGCAATGCACTCCAAAGAGAAGAATCTGGAAGCTTCTGTTGCAGAGACTTGATAACCTGCAAACAAATGAATGCATTTGTCAAATAACATAACTGATAATAACTCAAACAGATAAACTGTAACTGCTCTGTCAAATAACATGACTGATAATAACTCAAACAGATAAACTGGAACTGCTCTAAATGTTGGGGCTGCTTAAACTTTAGGAATTCTACAGCTCAGATCAATCCGACACAAAGCAAACAATGATTCGTGCATATCATATTGCGATGCACAGTCGTACCTAAGCAATTGGTGGAGGTGGTGGAGGTGGACAGTGAAGAATGGCAGTCTCTAGCTGCGGTGGAGGTGGTGGAGGTGGACAGTGAAGAATGGCAGTCTCTAGCTGCGGTGGAGGTTGACGCTGAAGAATGGCAGCCTTTATCGATGGAAGTCGCGGAGCTATAGCTGAAAACCGACGATAGGCTTCATCTCGCTCCTGCTGCAAATTGTCAACATACTCTATCGACTTTGATACAGCCGCAACTTCCCGCCTAGTAGGAAGAGCCGCAGGTGATAGCACATTTCTGATTCTGTCATCTTCATTTACAAGTGTGAACTATGGTCAAAATAGATACTTATGGTGACATAAAAGAGAAAAATAGGATGGCAAAAACCGGTATTTATGGCCAAATTGGAGTTTACCACGGACACACCACTTGAATTATAAATGTTTATAAGCCCCTGGGACCTTAAACTAATCTTAACTAGCATTCTAAATTACAATATGCATTCTTAAAATCATCATTGAGAATCTCTAGAACAAAACTGCACAACACAGCAAGCAATTGAATTTTTCATAATATATTTGTTAGGCGAAATCCGCAAGTGTACGGTGTCCGCTTTGTAGTTATAAAAGATTATCGATCCCACAGGGAACAAAACATTATTAACACGCAATATCTTACTTAGTCGAATTACAGATTCGTTTTCTCTTAAGTCTATAGTTAATTCAATTATCAAGTTGGGTTTGAATTCTAATCTAACTAAACTACATCAAATAGACCAGCTAAGTTATCACCTAATGTACCAATAAAGCAACGACTATGAACACAATAATGTATGTTAACATCAAGACATGCAATCAAAGCGTTTCCAATAAGTTAGCAATCAATCTAAAACTAATAGTTATATTCAGAGTTAGAAACTTAAGTTAGTTAACCCTTAAATCAACTAGTCAAGTTAAAGCACGAGTCAAAGTAAGAACAAAGTTTGCTTAAGTCGATTACCAATGTTTATCTAATTCGATTCCCAAATCTCTTTGCGTCAATCGAACTTAGATGAACGCCACAATTGAATACTAAAAGAGTTTTCGTTAGAAACAAACTAAAAGCAAGAATCATGTTAAGCTAAACAGAAATCTTTCATTGATTATCATTCCGAACATTAAACATATAACACCGAATTCAATCAAGAACGATACAATTGAAATGCAAAGCAAAGAAGGGATCGGGGTTGTGAATCCTTTAACTCTTCTCCGGAGGTTTGTCAATCCTCAAGACGCTATCGCTTGCACCTTTCTCGTCGTTTCTCTACGATAAGTTATCCTTTCGGATCAACTTTGATACAATAAGTAAAAACAAAGATAAACTACTTGAAATAGAATAGATTAATATGTCAAAGTATTCTCATACGTTCAACAACCTCTCAAACGATGATACAAGCATCCTATTTATAATTCTCTAAGAGGTATGTTATGGAGAGTTGCAATCTTTGGTGAAGGGATGCTTCTATCCTCTTGAAGTGTTGTCTTTATCCTTAATGAAGAGTTGCTTATATCCATAAGTGAAGAGACACAATGCTTGGGAGAAATTCGGATGACAAGGTGGCGAGGGGTTGCGATAAAAGCACGAAAAGATGCAAAGATTCGCGCAATAACTTCCCAGGGTCGCGCCCGTGAGGTCCAGGCTCGCGCCCGCTAGTGAAGGCAGGGATTTTGCATCCCTAGCTTGTGTCTGCGAAATAGTGACTCGCGCCCGTGAGGTTGTGGCTCGCGCCCGCTAGTGGTGGCAGAACTTCGTTCTTCACTTGATTTGCTTGTTTCCAAGCTCGTTTTTGCTCCAAATCATTCCAAATCACCAAGGATCAAGTCCTAACACATAAATAAGCAAACGAGAAGTAAAAACATTCAAAAGTAATAATAAAACAAGTAAAACACAAACAATCAACGATAAACAAATATGAAATGCATGCTAGAAACACGTAAATAATGGACTTATCAAGTCTCCTACACTTAGTCTTTTGCTTGTCCCCAAGCGAAGATAATCTTTCTTCAAAGCTATTTTCACGTTACGATTATATTACTCATACTTAACAAAAGACCAATTGACTCAAATGGGTTTCCACAAGAAAGCTTAAATGCTCAAACAAATTTATACACGATGTTTCGACTATCCGTCAAACTTTATAACAACTTCATGAAGCATTCGGGACAAGTTTATAGCACACGTGTTTGGTCAATGTCTCAAGGCCTTTTTGGTATCTTTAGGAATTCCAAAACATAATTTCATTTCCGATCATGTAAAGCATTTGGCATTGGCCTACGATAAAAAGTAAACTCTCGAGTGGTTGCGTTTCGCTCCATACCACTCCTCACCTTTTTCATACCATTGGGTATACTCTCTTTCTTTTGATTTTTCATTTTCATTGCACTTTGGATACCTTCATTGGGTATGTATTCAAAACTTCAAACATTAAGCACTCATACCCTCATCCTTTATTGACCAAAGACTAACACGGATTATGGCTTTAGTTTCCCTAGCTCTCCAATCTAGATGCTAACATACAATAGACTTCAAGTTAAGCAAGTATATGCTTTGAAACGTATAAATCTAGACTCACATTTAAACCTTGGTCTTAAGCTAAAAATAAGAACATAATAATGACCAAAATAGCAATAAGGAAAGGCACGAGATTTGACTTTTTTGATTTATTTTTTGTTCGTCTTCCCGATCTAAGTCGACAAGATGACACGATTTTTTGTATATCTCGATTTTTTTTTTTTTTTCCTTGCTTTTTCTAAGGCAATTATCTTCTTTTTTTTTTGCTTGTTTTAGGGACACTTAACTAGAGACTCATATCACGCCCGGTTCAGAATGGTCGTTTCGTGATAGAGCCGACTTCCTAAAACAACAATGAAATGCATAAACATGAAAACACACAAACATGCAAGGCATCCTCCTACACTAATTTTGGACAATGTCCTCATTGTAGGAAAATCAACATACAAAAACAAAATGCAAAAACAAACAATATGAAAGCAATAAAGTTAAACTAAAATAAAGTAAAGTAAAGGAACGAAAGTACCTAGGGGTCGGTCGGCGAACCGGGTGGAGATGGAGAAAATTCCATGTTGTTTCGCCGGAAACAAGATAGCATTCGACGCCTAGTTGAAGCGTGTTCTTTGCGGAGAGTTTGAATTTCAGTGGCACATTGTCGTATAGATGTGTCAAACTCATCTACTCGTTGTAAAAGCACGGCGTTATTAGCATCAACGCCGTCCAAACGGGTAAGAACTTGCTTCCATCCTTCCACTTCTTCATCATCCTCCTCACTTTCTTCCTCTTCGGGGTCGGTATTTCCCCGAGAGCGTGAGCTTGAAGGACCCGCTCCATCCTTTGTACCACACCGGACCTCGTGAGACAAGAAACATTTAGACCCCGAGGTTGAAACCACATGCGCCTTTGAAAGGGCCGCATAATCCAAATACGGGTACTTGTACCCCGGAGTGTCGAAAGCTCGTCCCGATGCGGCATAAACAATGGCCGTGATTAAATTCGCTCCACCAATCTCCAATGACTTTGAAGCGGCATTACGTAACAAACTTTCGAACACAAAGGAGTAGGTTCGAATCTTCTTTCCCTGCAAAATAGCATCCAATACCAACAAATCCTTGGCTTGCACCTTCGATGCTTCAACTCGAGCAAACATGGAGTAAGCCAAGTATTTGTGCAAATACAAAACAGCACCATCCCTAATGACTTTCCCATGTGAATTTTGTGCATCAAAATCTGGGGAACCCGAAAGCGATTCCCAAACAGTTTTGGAGTTAATTTCATGATTATTCTGATGCATACCTTCACAACTAAACCCAAACCAAGACCTCATTTTTTCTGCACCAACCATATGTTCAACCCCATTGACTCGAAAAGAAAGGGTCAACCTTTGAATATCCTCGGGATCAACATAAGCGACCGAAACCAAAAACTCACATACTGCATCTCTATCTACCGGAAAACGGAGTTTTGAGAATTTCCGCCATTCCATAGTTTTCAGAAAATCATATACCTTAGATTTGATTCCTAACGTTTGAAGAGTAGGATCATGAATAAACCTCATCTCCCGAAATTGGACCTTCTCCAAGCGTTGATAGTGTTTTCCTTCGGCGGCCGTGAAGAGTGGGAAAGGACAACCATACTTGGAACTTATATCTTTTGGCCCGGAAGGATTTCGATTGGCAACGGCTTTCATTCTTGGAGGCATGATGAAGGTTGATGAATTTTTAGGAATGGAAGAAAGAAAATGGAAAGTAGATGGTAAGGGAAGTATGGAGTTGAAGAGAGAAGATAGATTTGAAGGTGTATTGTAAGAAAATATGGTGAGGGAAGGTGAATTTAAAGGGAAGGAAAGTGAAGTGGTGTAAGTTTGAATGAATGGTGTGTAGTTGGAATGGGGGACAAGAATATTAATGGAGGGTTGAATGGAAGAGTTATGTGTTTAAAGTGGTAAAGGAAAAAGGGTGTGTAAGGTTTGGGGAAAAGGAAAGGAAAGGGAAAGGTTTGACCAAAGGTTGAAAAGCAAAAACCCTAGCAAAATACTGTTTTTCCCCGGAATTCCCCTAGTCGCGCCCGCTAGTATGTGTGTCGCGCCCGCTAGTGGTGGCAGGGATTTCCTTGCTGCCATTCGCACTACCTCGCGCCCGCTAGTCCATTACTCGCGCCCGCTACCTGCCCGAAAATCCAAAATGTGCTTGCTTGACCGTGTAAAATGTGCTATTAATTAAAACAAACGTACGGGGATAAGTACATTGATTCAGAACCTATCTGATAAAAGGAAACCAATTAGTAAACAAAAGGGTAGAACCTCAATGAGATATTCCCCGAAACATAATCAATAACGAAAATGGGAAATAGTTTTATTTATTCACAAAAGCCTAACTACATAGGCAATCAATACCATCTCATGTGGTATGAAATAAAAACACATTTAACAAACGGAAAGGGAAACACATAGTTACACACATAAGTACAACATAAAATACTACAATAAAACACTTCAAACGTCCGAATTTGCCTCATTCACATCCGAACTTCCATTGCGCTTAGCAAGAATAGCAAGGACGCGGTTTTGATGAGTCAAGAACACGGGACCAACACGGAAAATACGCTTCACGAGTCCCTCATTCTCGAGAAATTCAAAGTCGAGAATTGGATAAACCTCATTCTCATCAAAAGGTTTGAACAAATTTCCCCTAGCACCAAGAACAATCCCGACAACAATGCTCCCATATCCTAAACGTTTGTTCTTAGAACGGGAAGTTGCATGGAGACCATCCATTATAATGCGAGAAGAATCAACAACACTTCCTCGCATAACATCATCAAGCACGAGCAAATCTGAACGGTGAACGCGATTCCCATTCACACGTCCCCAAAGGGAATAGCACAGAAATTTATGGAAGTAGACTAGGACGTCGGGGATGATAAGTTTGTTATAGGCAAAACGAGGATTAAATGTCTCCAAACCAGTGAGAGAAGCCCAAACATCAGTAGCGGAACGGAAACGGTTAATTTCTCGAGTCTCGCATTCAACGCGATTCGGGAACCCGAACCAAAGGTGCAATTCCGGGTACCCAAAATTGTACTCGATCCCTCCATTTCTGAAACTCAGACGGTCTCGGCGCTCGTCAACCCAACGAAGAGTGGAGAAGAACTCTATGACCCAATTTCCTATGACTGGATATTTCATGGACACGAACTTGTCCCAGGACATGTTGGTGATGAAGCGAGAAACATGCTCACTTATGCAAAGTTCATCATTCAGAAATTCATCGAGATGAAACATCCCGGAAAACATTGCATATCGGAAACGAAGATAACGACGACCCTCATTCTCACTAAAAATGGGAAACCAAGCACCGAATCGAGAAGAGATATCGGTGAGGATTACTGAAAAACTTGAAGAACTCGAAGAACTTGAAGATACGTTTTGAGACTTGGGTTTTCGACCCATTTTCACTCAGAATTTCTGGAGATCTTATGAAATGGAGTAGTGAAAAATCATGAAGACAAAACAGCTATTTAAAGTGTCCAAAATTCGGTTACAACTAGTTAGTTATAGAAAATTTAAATTTGAAAAGAGGTAGTTTTTCACCAAGGGTTGTCTTAATCCAGAAATCTACTGCAGAAAACTGATTTACATAAATGTCACAAATTAACATTTATGTAGGAAAAGTCAAATCTGGAAAAACTACCCTAAGTAACTAACTCATGTAACACTAGTAAAATGTGGAAAATAAAACAAAATAATAAAAAAAACACAGAATTAAACTATATACGAATACTAATTATACTAAAAACTAAAAGACTAAAAATACCAAACTAGGAAACACACAATAAACTTGACTTAGGAGCATCAAAATACTCAATCAAATTGCATGATTTGATTGCTCCTCCAGCAAAGTAAATTTTGCAACGGTGCCCACTAGCCTTAAACTTATCTCCCTTAAGATTTTCTAATTCTAAAGCTCCGTGGTCGAAGGTATTAGTCACTAAATAAGGTCCCGTCCACCTAGTTTTTAACTTACCCGGAAACAATCGGAGTCGGGAATTAAAAAGTAAAACCTTATCCCCTATCTCGAAAGTTTTGACTTTAATCCGAGCATCATGCCATTTCTTAACTCTATCCTTATAAAGTTTAGCATTCTCATAGGACAAGTAGCGTAATTCGTCTAGCTTATTCAACTCTAAAAGACGCTTTTCACCAGCATTTTTCAAATCATAATTCAAGGCCTTAATAGCCCAAAACGCCTTATGTTCTAATTCTACCGGCAAATGACACGCCTTACCATAAACCAAACGATAAGGGGTCATGCCAATAGGCGTCTTAAATGCAGTACGGTAGGCCCATAATGCATCGTCAAGTTTGTGAGACCAATCTTTGCGAGATGACGAAACGGTCTTCTCTAAGATCCATTTGAGTTCCCTATTAGAGATCTCGACTTGGCCATTGGTTTGAGGATGGTAAGGAGTAGAAACTCGGTGATGAACACCGTATTTTTTCATTAGCGACTCAAAAGCTTTATTAATAAAGTGGGTGCCCCCATCGCTTATCATGGCTCTAGGTACTCCAAAACGACTAAAGATCTTTTTCAAAAACTTGACTACAACATAGGCATCATTAGTAGGAGTGGCAATTGCCTCAACCCACTTAGACACGTAGTCAACGGCCACTAAAATATAATTTTGACCAAAAGAGGGAGGAAATGGACCCATAAAATCAATACCCCAAACGTCGAAAATATCAACTTCTAAAACATTTCTTAAGGGCATCTCGTCTCTTTTTCCTAAATTACCTACTCGTTGACACTTGTCACAATGTTCCACAAACAAACGTGTGTCCTTAAATAAGGTTGGCCAAAAGAATCCACTTTCGAGGACCTTAGCCGCCGTTTTGCTTGCACCATTATGACCTCCGTAAGCACTAGAATGACATTCATGCATAATGGCATCAAATTGAGATTCATTAACACATCTTCTAAACATGCCATCCCCACATATTTTGAACAAGTATGGATCATCCCAAAAATATCTCCTAACATCAGAGAAGAACTTCTTCTTTTGATGATAAGTTAAATCACAAGGGATTATATTTGCCGCATGGTAATTAGCAAAATCTGCATACCAAGGCGCAATTTGAGTATCGACTTTCATGAGATACTCATCGGGAAAATGATCATTTATCCCAATAGTATCTCCTATAGGACCATTTTCATCCTCTAATCGCGAGAGATGATCGGCGACTAAGTTCTCGACACCCTTTTTGTCTTTAATTTCTAAGTCAAATTCTTGTAACAATAAGACCCATCGAATAAGACGAGGCTTCGCATCTTTCTTAGCAAAAAGATACCTTAAAGCTGCATGGTCAGTGTATATTATGACCTTAGACCCTAACAAATATGACCTAAACTTATCACATGCGTAGACTACGGCTAACATTTCTTTTTCTGTTGTGGTGTAATTTAATTGAGCACCGGACAAGGTATGACTCGCATAGTAAATAACATGTAACTTATTATCATGCCTTTGGCCCAAAACACATCCTACGGCTAAGTCACTTGCATCGCACATGATTTCGAAGGGCAAATCCCAATCGGGCTTAGCAATAATAGGTGCACTAACTAAAGCAGTTTTTAATGTGTCAAACGCATTTAGGCATTCCTCATTAAAGTCAAAAGGAGCATCTTTCAAAAGCAAATTAGTAAGTGGCTTAGCTATGATAGAGAAATCCTTAATGAACCTTCTATAAAAGCCAGCATGGCCTAAAAATGATCTTACACCCTTGACAGTAGTAGGTGGGGGTAGATTTTCAATTGTTGATGTTTTAGCCCTATCCACTTCTAATCCTTTTTCAGAAATCTTATGTCCTAAAACTATACCCTCATCAACCATGAAATGGCATTTTTCCCAATTAAGCACAAGGTTAGTTTCCTCACATCTAGCCAATACTTTGTCTAAATTTTGTAAACAAACATCAAACGAATCACCATAAACAGAGAAATCATCCATGAAAACTTCCATGATATCTTCAATAAAGTCATTAAAGATAGCAGTCATGCAACGTTGAAAAGTTGCGGGAGCGTTACATAAACCAAAGGGCATTCTTCTATAGGCAAAGGTACCGTAAGGACATGTGAAGGTAGTCTTGTCTTGGTCATCCGGATATATGTAGATTTGAAAAAATCCAGAATACCCGTCAAGGAAGCAATAGAACGCGTGACCGGCTATCCTTTCGATCATTTGATCAATGAAGGGGATAGGAAAGTGATCTTTCCTTGTAGCCGTATTTAGGTTCCTATAATCTATACAAACCCTCCAACCGGTGGTGGTTCGCGTAGGTATTAATTCACCTTCATCGTTCTTAACTACGGTGATTCCCCCTTTCTTAGGTACACAATGGATCGGACTAACCCATTCACTATCCGATATTGGATAGATAATCCCATTATCCAGTAGTTTTGTGATTTCATTTTTAACAACTTCTTTCATGTTGGGATTCAAACGTCTTTGGCGGTCCGCCTTAGGAGGTCTTCCTTCTTGTAAATGTATCCTATGCATAACAATGCTAGGATTTATTCCCTTAAGGTCAGAAATTTGCCAACCTATGCTTCCGATTCTAAGTCGAACCACTTCAAGTAACTTGAATTCCTGATCCAAAGTTAACTTATTCGAAATGATTATAGGTAGAGTGTCGCCTTCACCTAGGAAAGCATATCTCAAGTGACTTGGCAATTCTTTCAGTTCTAACTGTGGTGGTTGATCAACGGACGAGGGAATAGGTCCATCGTCGCGTATCAGGGGTTCTGGAGTTATTTCCTCAATTATTTCCTCATTAGTATGTTCAACCAAGTCACCATTTTCACTATCATCATCTATCACAGATTCAACACATTCATCAACCAAATCAACTTTCATGCAAATATGCTCATCCATAGGATACTTCATTGCCTTATTCATGTTAAACTCAATATTATTGTCTCCTATTCGTAAGATTATCTTTCCTTCCGAAACATCAACTAAAGCACGTCCCGTATTCATGAATGGTCTACCAAATATTAAAGGGCAGTTTAAGTCGTATGCAAAGTCGAGAATCACAAAATCTGTAGGAAAAATAAACTTATCAACCTTGACTAACACATCCTCAACAATACCATAAGGTTTCTTAATGGTTTGGTCTGCCAATTGTAAAACCATGCTAGTTCGTTTAACATCTTCTTCAAGACCTAGCATTTTAAAGATAGACAAAGGCATCAAGTTGATACTAGCTCCTAAATCACATAAGCAATTTGGGAATTTCATATCACCTAAAGTACAAGGTATTGTGAAACATCCCGGATCTTTTAACTTAGTAGGCATAGTACTTGACACGATACTACTACAATCCTCCGTCAAAGCAATAGTAGAAACATCTTCCCAACTTATCTTCTTAGATATCAAATCCTTCAAAAACTTGCTATAATTTGGAATTTGAGTGATTGCATCCATAAATGACAAATTAATATGCAAATTTTTCAGCTTATCAATAAAAGTCAGGAGTTGCTTATCGTAATTTTTATTGCGGATCCTTGGTGGATATGGCGCCTTCGGTTGACACACATTAGCACTAGTTTGCTTTGGAACAGCTTTTGGCATTTCGTTAACATCTTCAGAACTTGGTTGCAAATCAGTTTCCTGCAAAATGTTAGTAACATGGCCGGGTATATCCGGACCTAAATATTTCGTTCCCGAACGAAGAGTGATAGCCTTAACTTGTTCCTTAGGATTTTCCTCAGTACTACTGGGGAGACTACCCTCTATACGAGATGGAATTGACTTTGCAATTTGTCCAATTTGAACTTCCAAGTTATGAATCGAAGATGAATGATTTTTAAACAATTGATCGAACTTATCCTCAACTCGTTTAAAATTTTCATCTTGATTGTTGATCTTGCCGCCAATGGCGTCGATAAACTTATCGATCTTGGTGGAAAGTGTTCCTATGGAATCTCTAGGTTGATAGTTACTAGATTTATCTTGAGTTTGATAATTACTGGTTCTATCCTGATTTTGATAGTTGATAGATCTGTCTTGGGTTGTATTGGCATTACTATTGTCCTTCCAACCAAAATTTGGATGGTTCCTCCATCCGGGATTATAGGTGTTTGAATATGGATTGTTATTTCGATTTTGCCCTTGGACAAAATTTACTTGTTCCGCCGTATCCTGACCACTATCATCCATACTATTTGGGATGGCGTTACCATTAGTATCGCAAGGTGTAAACAACTTGTCAACTTTAGTAGTTAAGGCTGAAAGTTGTGCTTGCATCATACTAACCTGATCTAGACTATGTATGCCTTTAACAGATGATGAAGTAGAAGAAGACGGACCTGAATTCGATTGAGTTTGAGATTGTGCTCGATCGACGGGCCACATGCTACTGTTTATAGCCATCTCCTCTAGAAGTTCCCTTGCTTCAACGGATGTCTTTTTCATAAATAATCCCCCCGACATAGCGTCTAATGAACTCCTAGTAGTAGGGTTAATTCCGTTGTAGAATGTTTGCATTAGAAGTTCTTCGGGTAAGTGATGATGTGGACATAAACGTTGGAGTTCTTTGAAACGTTCCCATGCTTCATACAAGGTTTCATGGTCTTGTTGGGTAAAAGAAGTAATTTCCTTGATTATACGGGCTGTTTTGGCTAAAGGAAAGTACTTGGAAAGAAATGCTTGGGCTAATTGGTTCCAAGAAGTGATGCTTCCTTGTGGTAATGAAGTTAACCAAACCTTTGCCCGATCCTTCAAAGTGAAAGGAAACAAGCGAAGTTTGATGGCCTCAGCAGGTACATCGTTTATTTTGAAAGTGTCACATACTTCAAGAAAGTTGGTTAGATGGGCATTTGGGTTTTCGCTGGGTAAACCATAAAACGTGACGTTATTAGTCAACATGTTCAAAAGTGCAGGTTTTATCTCCCATTGGTTTGCAGCAATACGGGGTCGAACTATACCCTCCGCGGCGACATTTAACCCCGGGGTAGCATAGTCCATAAGCCTTTGATGTGGGCCAGCCATTTCGTCGACTTGTCCTCCTAGTTCTTGTTGCTCTTTATTTCTCTGCCTCCTTTGTTTCTTCTTTTTCTTTAAAGTCTTCTCAATCTCAGGATCTGGCGGTTCAAGTGGTGGGCCGGAACTTCGCGTCCCGCGCATAAACTACTATCTCCTGGAGAATCCAAAAATTGGAAAACCGAGTAAGACTATAGACGAAAAATTCGGAATCAAATAATAAGACTAATAATAAGCACAACAATATTAAACCGTTTGTTCCCCGGCAACGGCGCCAAAAACTTGTTAGGCGAAATCCGCAAGTGTACGGTGTCCGCTTTGTAGTTATAAAAGATTATCGATCCCACAGGGAACAAAACATTATTAACACGCAATATCTTACTTAGTCGAATTACAGATTCGTTTTCTCTTAAGTCTATAGTTAATTCAATTATCAAGTTGGGTTTGAATTCTAATCTAACTAAACTACATCAAATAGACCAGCTAAGTTATCACCTAATGTACCAATAAAGCAACGACTATGAACACAATAATGTATGTTAACATCAAGACATGCAATCAAAGCGTTTCCAATAAGTTAGCAATCAATCTAAAACTAATAGTTATATTCAGAGTTAGAAACTTAAGTTAGTTAACCCTTAAATCAACTAGTCAAGTTAAAGCACGAGTCAAAGTAAGAACAAAGTTTGCTTAAGTCGATTACCAATGTTTATCTAATTCGATTCCCAAATCTCTTTGCGTCAATCGAACTTAGATGAACGCCACAATTGAATACTAAAAGAGTTTTCGTTAGAAACAAACTAAAAGCAAGAATCATGTTAAGCTAAACAGAAATCTTTCATTGATTATCATTCCGAACATTAAACATATAACACCGAATTCAATCAAGAACGATACAATTGAAATGCAAAGCAAAGAAGGGATCGGGGTTGTGAATCCTTTAACTCTTCTCCGGAGGTTTGTCAATCCTCAAGACGCTATCGCTTGCACCTTTCTCGTCGTTTCTCTACGATAAGTTATCCTTTCGGATCAACTTTGATACAATAAGTAAAAACAAAGATAAACTACTTGAAATAGAATAGATTAATATGTCAAAGTATTCTCATACGTTCAACAACCTCTCAAACGATGATACAAGCATCCTATTTATAATTCTCTAAGAGGTATGTTATGGAGAGTTGCAATCTTTGGTGAAGGGATGCTTCTATCCTCTTGAAGTGTTGTCTTTATCCTTAATGAAGAGTTGCTTATATCCATAAGTGAAGAGACACAATGCTTGGGAGAAATTCGGATGACAAGGTGGCGAGGGGTTGCGATAAAAGCACGAAAAGATGCAAAGATTCGCGCAATAACTTCCCAGGGTCGCGCCCGTGAGGTCCAGGCTCGCGCCCGCTAGTGAAGGCAGGGATTTTGCATCCCTAGCTTGTGTCTGCGAAATAGTGACTCGCGCCCGTGAGGTTGTGGCTCGCGCCCGCTAGTGGTGGCAGAACTTCGTTCTTCACTTGATTTGCTTGTTTCCAAGCTCGTTTTTGCTCCAAATCATTCCAAATCACCAAGGATCAAGTCCTAACACATAAATAAGCAAACGAGAAGTAAAAACATTCAAAAGTAATAATAAAACAAGTAAAACACAAACAATCAACGATAAACAAATATGAAATGCATGCTAGAAACACGTAAATAATGGACTTATCAATATTACATACCCAACTTCACACAATTGAAATATTTCTACCCATCTGACTATTATCTTATCTTTTCGACTGTACAGAACAAAAATTTCAAAGCATGAGTAAGCACAGCATCAAAGGCATAAATTAGAGGCAGGTCCACAAAAAGTATAAATAATTCCATAGCAGAACACATTTATACAGCCAAACCAATCATAAACCATGCTCAAAAAGGACATGCAACAAACCATCCATACTTGCAGAATTTCATGGCTGCCATACTTTTAAAGGAAGAACGAAAAAGCATCCACTAACAGTAAAGCTAAGTTGGCTACCCAGATTTACCAAACAGTTCCAACATAATACATATTTATTTAACGACATAAAAATGTTATTATTAAATTTGCATCTAAAACAAATGATATAGGGGCATAGATCAGTTGTTGAATCTTGTTTTCTGCTAAGTTCAAATGCAAGAGGCATTCTTTTTTGAATAAGTTCTGATACTAGCAGATAATATCGTGGCATGTGCTTAATTCATTGGTTTCATTGCATAATTCTTTAGAAGAGAACTTACACATTGAGTCCGGGAGGTTTAGGGGGTTTTTACTATCTGAGTCCTAAAAGTAAAATAAAATAAATGCATTAGTTTTCAGCCAAGTGAAACAAAAAATAAATTACAGTAAGTGAGATATCCTTTAATAAATTACAGTCGAGATATACGTACCTTCATTGAATGTCCAGTTTTCTTCTTCTGGATACGAGTACGACTTCGCAATGCATATGGAGCCCTTCGGGGGATAGTAATATTCATTTCCTTTAAAAACAAATAATTGAGTTAAGAGTTTTTCAGCCAAATAAGTTACACTAGAGAGAGATATCGGATATACCGCAAGCAGAGCATCGTCAAATGGTTTTTTATCATAAAGGCATTGAAATAATTTCCGAGAAAGATCAGTTATTGATAAGCCTTCGCATTCGGCTCTTGTTATGTGCTTCAAAAGGCTCTTAGCACGTTCAACATCGCATCCCTCAAATTCTTTAGAACAGTGCTTACACATCAAACCAGTCTCAGTCTTCACACCATGTCTTTCAATAACATACTACAAAAACAACAATTGATCATAATTCATATACTCTTGTCATGCACATCGATCGCAAAAATGAATTCCTAAATAAATGCATATAAAGTGAACAAATAAATAGAGATAATTTCAAATAACTATTGTAGTTTCACGTTTTTGCGAATAAAGGAGTGTGATTTGTCTTTGTTTTTCAGAATTAAGGAAATTGTCGATTCCGTTGACACGAGCGATGACGTTTTCAAATATTTTTTCAAAAAATGTAGTTGTTCGAGTCAACAAAATCGATCATTTCCATGCAAAACAAAGTTAGTTTATCTATTTAAAAACAAAATATAATTCTTTATTTGTAAAAATACGAAACGAGACGACGGTTATATGAGATTGACCCAAATTTATATGATGTTATAAAGGTTGATTGATATAAGAAACTAAAACAATAGGAATGAAATCTGGTTGTGACGCATACCTCATTACCCATTCTGAGAAGAGATCGAAGACGACGACGATCCAATTGATAGTATTCGAGAAAGCTATTATCTTTAATTTTTAAACGTTAAATACGAATTGCAGCCTTGTGTGAGGTCTAATCGGGAATTTCACAATGTAAGACATCACACACGTGTCGCAATTCCCGATCCTTCTTCTAGTTCTTTACCAAGTTTTTTTTTCCATTTCTTTTATTTTGAGTTTATATATAAAGTTTTTATCAATAGTTAAAAAAAGCTAATAAAAGAACTGCTCGCTTTGTTTTTAAATATATATGACTTCTTCAAAGATATTAGAATATTTTTTATATATAATATTTTCGCTTTTTAACAATCTTTAGTAGATTAAGTTAAATATTAAATATTTATCTTGATTCATCTGTTTTTTTGATATTACAATTGTTTATCGACCAACCATTGTATGAGAGAGAATTTCTTTTTGTGTTAACTAAGACAAATTTATTAGTTTGAAATGTATTAATTGTGTTTCTTAATCGTTTGAAACTCTAAAACGACGTATTTCAAAAAAGCAGAAAAAGTATAAAAAACTTTCGTCAAAGAAAAAAAATCTATAAAAATACTTTTCTATTAATTATACTTTTTTAAAGTATAAAATCATGTAGATCAAAACTACTGTATGTATATATAGGGTCTAAATCAAACTAATAAAATTTAAAACTATGTAGTTATTTTTTTGAATAAATGGCTCAACAGTTATTAAGGTTAATTTTAAATAAGTAGCATTTAATTTCGTAAATAAAAAATTATAGTTTGCTTAAATAAAGGAATGTAGTTTCATTGTTTGTAAGGAAATGATTAATTTTATATGAACGAAAAATAATTTTTGTCTAACTTTCTTATAATCGTTCACTTTATCTTTTACATAACTAATTAAAAGTTTTAAAAAATATTTAAGCAAAAAGTATTGTTGTTTATATCAACAAATTAGTATTCTTTATTTGCTACACAACATTTTATGTGCAATTGTGAAATTATAGAACACTAGTAATTTGAAACTAAGGGAAAAAATAAGAACAAAAAAGACCGAGACGGATCTCTCGCCATCTTAAAACGCAGCGTTTGGCTCCACTGACACATATTAATAGCGAAGGAAAAGAAAAAATCGAAGTCGAATTTCCTAAAATCCTTTTCAGTTTGTTTTCCATAATCAATATTTCTAGGGTTTCACCAAAATCTCCCCCGCTCTGAATCTCACCACCATGGCTGAAGTCATCAACATGCCCGTCGACTCCCTCGACCGCCGCTCCACCGGCGGCGGAGGACGCGACCGCGAACGCAAGGAGAAGGCATCTGACGACCCTCAGTCTTCCTCCCCACCACCACCTCCTCCGCCACTCCCTCCTCAGAACACTAATCGCCGTCGCGATAGGGATGCTAGAGATAGGGATTTCGATAGGCCGCCTCCCCCTAACCGACGCGGCAGTGATTATTATGATCGGAATCGGTCTCCTCCGGTGAGAGATAGGGATAGGAGGAGGAATAGCTTGAGTCCTCCTCCTGTTAATTATAGAGATAGAAGGCATTCTCCGCCTCCGAGGAGGTCTCCGCCGTATAAGAGGTCAAGGAGGGAGGATGGAGGCTATGATGGGAGGAGAGGGAGCCCCAGAGGTGGGTTTGGAGGTGGCGATAGACGGTGAGTTGCTGTTTATGTTCAGTTGATTGATCGATGCTCGTTTTATGAGATTTCTAGTTTTGGTTTCGGTTATTTACAAGTTCATCAGACATTTAGAGTACACTAATAGTAATAAACTTGAGAACTGACTATTTGTATAACAATTGGGAGGTTATTCATTCGTTAATTGGTCGATTTGTTTTTTTGAGATTTCTAGTTTTGCGTGTTTAGTAGGAGTTGAGGAGATATTTTTTATAAGTTCATGAGATGTTATTTAGAATATTATGCAAAATGTCATCTCCCAGGTCGTTTTTTCGATTGGCTCCTTGTTGATCCCGAGAACTTATTGATTGGCTTTTTTGAGATATTTAGTTTTGCTTGTTCCGTACGAGTTGAGGAATTTTGTGTAGAGTATTATGTGAAATGTCAACTCAGGAGATTCTAGTTAGAATTGTATTTTCGAATTGCGTCCTTGTTAATTCGGAGAACTTACTTGTTTGTCACACTTCGTGAGAGGTAACAAGGGGACATTTTGGTTTTTTTGAGATATCTAGTTTTGCTTGTTTAGTCGGGTTGCAGAAAATTTTCCACAAGTTCATGAGACATCATTGAAGTATTATGTAAACTGTCAGCTCCAGGAGGTTTTAGTTAGAGCCTTTTTTGTTTGGCTCCTTGTTGATTTTGAGAACTTACTTGTTTGTCACACTTTCCGGGGAGAGGTAAACAAAGGGACATTTTGGTTTTTCTGAGATATCTAGTTTTGCTTGTTTAGTTGTCTTTGTTTACAATTTCTGTTAATTCAAAATTTATTACCTCTTCAAGGTTTTGTATGAGAATACGAGTCTGTTCATGTTTCTAAAGCAACTTTGTATTGAGTTTGCTTGATTAAAACTAAGATTAGAGTTAGATAAAATATGTTACAGTTTGTAGTGAGAAATGATATTAAGTTTGATGAAGTATTTTTTTTACTAATGTTTGATCACTACTTTCGAGCATATGTAGACGCCCCTTCATATTGTGTCTGTTTCTCCAACCTATGTCATTGTTAATATTGATTGAGCTATTTCTAATCCCTCTGTATTAAGTTTTTGTTTTTCATTGGTTAATATGATCTATCACTTTGTAGGTTTGGATATGATCACGGTGCTGGATATGAACGTGATATGGGGGGTAGGGTTGGGTATCCTGAAGATAGGCCTCATGGCCGTTACATGGGGCGTGGAGGTGGATATCAAAGTGGACCATCTGGTACATGCTCAAGCTTTGGAATTTTTGCATTTCAGATATAATGTTGTTTGTTATTTATTTGAAATAATTAGTTACCCAAAAAGAATTACTTTGCACTTTGATTCCCAGTTCACATTGAATCTTGAGGCACATGATTGCATCTTTAGACATCTCTTTTTCAAGAAATGTTTCTGAAACTGTCAAAAGCTCTAGGTTTTAATTTGTCTTCGTCCTTGTCGACAGTACACTTATTTAAAAATGTAGGCTCTAAGTTGCAGTCAGTCAAAGTTTACCATTTCCTACTTTTCTATTTTCTGGTGGGTGTTTATCATTAACAGAGTAGAATTTTAGATGGAGGGCATTGATTGTGACTGGTTGTAGCTGTTTACCGGAGTTTCCTTCACCCCTTACTTTTTGTCATCAGTTTTCTACCAATTTGATAAAAGCTATGGTTGCAATTTGAGAAGTTCAGGTAGTAAGCTGCATTATGATGGTGGCTTATGGATGCTAAGTTGGTATTTAAGATAATAGGTTATGATTTGTTGGTGAAGTTTGTTTTGGCCTTCCACAATTTTGGTGAGATGAAGCTCCCAACTTTTAGTCGTCGCTTGTATCTGGAAAATTTGAAATTTATTGGTCAACTCTTCAATTTGTGTGATCTAGTGAGATTGCCTTCAAGAAGTGTAATATATAGTAGCAATGCCTGTTGCTGTTATAAAATTCTTTCAGGACCCACTTGGAACAATTGAATGTCAAATTTAAACCTTACTTATAAATGTGTGTTTCTAATTGGCATCAAATGGTTTTAATTAAAATAGAAAATTGAATTCAAATGAATTCCACAGTTTTATGTTTGGAACAAATGAAGAATCAATGCTCATTTACTTCTATTCTTAAAATAACTCATGAGAGAATGTTGTGTTTTGGTTTATTTTTTTTCATTATAACACAATTATATTGGGATTTGCATCAACTTCCCACTTTCTCAGCATGTGAGTTCCATGGAATTGAATCCTTGTGATTAAAATTCTAATTCTTTCTTCATTTCAAGCAAAAAAATTTAGAACTGTTAATGAATTCTTCATACTTTTGAGGATTGGATTTTTTCAAACCATGGTGGAGACTTAGATTGAATTTACTGGAATGTCGAAAGTTTGGGATCCGTTTTAGGATTGAAAAGGATACTAACATATGTGATGTGGTATTTCAGATATCTTATTTTTATGCACTTATCTTGTGGTTCCAAGACATATTTTTCTGGCAACTCCATTTTCTTTTCGATGGAGTGTGTGACACTGGGCTTTATCACATTTTTGCAGACTGGGATTCTGGACGTGGTGGTTATGATACTTCCAACACAGTGAGTACTCAAAGGTTTGTATTTGTCATGTTTATGTATCTGGCAGAGCTTATTTGATTTTTACTTGAACATCACTTTCTTCAATATGATATTTGTAGTGCTGCTAATTTTAGCAGTTATTTATACTATGAAGCATACTTTTGCCTTTTTCCAAGTGTGTTGGAATTTACGTGAGTCGAAAAGAACAGATATTTGTTCCCTTCATGTCTACATATCTCAAAAATTCTGATGTTCAATTCAGCATTTACTTGTTACTTTGCGTCTTAAGATGTTTCCTTATAGTTTGCTTACACATGGTTTTTGGGTTAGTATCAGCAAGTATGCTATATTTGATGGTGTATCTCCTTGGAGAAGAGTAGTAAGAGAACTGTTTTATGAGCGCCAAAATGGGTTATTATGTGTGACCTATATATCCACATGATTATATGGGATAAATGCGATAAAAACGTTAATCGATTCAAACAGGCTTTCTCTGTATGTCTTTTCGCCGTGTCAGTAATTGACTGCTCTAAATCATTTCCTGGATAATCCAGTTATAATTGTCTTCTGCTTTTCGAAGTAGTATACTGTCCAAATGACTGCTGTTTTTGTGACATGAATCTGATGGCATCATCACTGTAAGCAAATTTTAAGTAAGTATGAAAGTTATCTATGCTCAACTTGGAAAATATTCAAATGAGAATGGTTTTTGACTGAGGTCACAGGTTATTATCGAGTGTAAATATTCTTAAGTAGTATACTCTCCCCTACTTTGTAGATGTGCATGCATACTTATCAATTTAGTGGATACTGTATGGCTGGATTAATTTCGGTCATAACATTCTGAACAAATGATTTTCAGAGAAGGCCTCATGTCATACAAGCAATTTATCCAGGAGCTTGAAGATGATATTCTACCATCTGAAGCTGAGCGCAGGTACAGAGTAAAGACTGTTTTGATCTCAGATTTGAGTCATTGCTGAATGCTATGACTTGGAAAAATATGAAGATGATGATGACATTTGATTGTACAGATATCAAGAATACAAGTCAGAGTATATTACAACTCAGAAACGTGTGTTCTTTGAGGCTCATAAAAATGAAGAATGGTACATCTCTTTTCATAATTACTGTGTACCTCTTTGTGGCTTAATTGGTCTAATTGAACTTGTGGGCCTGTAGGTTGAAAGACAAATATCATCCTACGAATTTGGTTGCAGTCATAGAAAGGTGCGCTCCACTTTAATATATTTTATTTGCATACCTTATTGATCTTTAAATAAGTTGGATACATTTGTTGATCATATATTAAGTTATATCTTGATTTTTGCGTGCTCCATTGATTAATTCCTGTGTATTAATTGTAGGAGGAATGAGCTGGCGAGGAAGGTTGCAAAAGAATTTTTGCTCGACTTGCAAAGTGGAACACTGGACCTGTACATGATTTATTTTCTTCTTCATTATATTTACTCATCTGGACCTGAATATGAATTTGTGATTTTGATATTGGGCTTCTCTTTTTGTTCATCATGCCAGAGGTCCTGGTGTCAATGTTCCATCATCAAATAAATCCGGACAGACAAGTGAACCAAATTCTGATGATGAAGCAGATGGAAAAAGAAGGCGGCATGGGCGTCTTCCAGCCAGAGATGCTGATATGCTTTCAGCTGCTCCTAAGGCTCATCCAATCAGCTGTGAACCTAGAAGAATTCAACTTGATGTTGAGCAAGCTCAGGCACTTGTCCGCAAGCTTGACTCTGAGAAAGGAATTGAGGAAAATATATTAGCTGGATCTGATAATGATAAGATAAACAGAGATAAATCGCATAATAGCTCTACTGGACCTGTTATCATTGTACGAGGCTTAACCTCTGTCAAAGGCCTAGAGGGAAGTGAACTATTGGATACACTTATTACTTACCTTTGGCGCATACATGGTTTGGACTATTATGGAATGGCTGAAAAATCTGAAGCGAAGGGTCTTAGGCATGTGAGAGCAGAAGGTAAAGGTTCCGATGGATCTAATAATGGAACTGAATGGGAAAAAAAACTGGATTCTCGCTGGCAGGAAAGGTTGAGGAGTCAAGATCCTTTGGAAGTAATGACTGCTAAGGAAAAAATAGAGGCCACTGCTGTTGATTCACTGGATCCTTATGTTCGGAAGATAAGGGATGAAAAATATGGGTGGAAGTATGGTTGTGGAGCCAAGGGTTGTACAAAGCTCTTTCATGCTGCTGAGTTTGTTCACAAGCATCTCAAGTTGAAACATCCTGAAATTGTGATAGAGCTGACCTCCAAATTACGAGAAGAACTTTACTTCCAGAACTATATGAAGTACTTCACATGACATAATTTTCTGTTGTTTGTATTTGATTTTAGACTAATAGATTCTCTTACAGTTTTTTTAATTTTTTTTTTTTGCAGGGATCCAGATTCACCTGGTGGCACACCTGTTATGCAGCAAACTTTACAGGTATGCTTCATTTGATCAGTACTTAGCAGCTAATAAGCACTGTTTTACATTGATGCTCCATCTAATATTTTGTGGACATCATATAGCTTTCGTGATCTAGAGTGTGATGCGGTTTCTCTGGATCAGTAGTTTGGAGTAACATGCTTGATCTGAAAAATGGATGCTGAAGCATTTAGGAAAATATAGCTGAATGCATTACCTACTTTAGAAAATTCTTCATCTTATTTTCATTGAGTTTTTGGTGTTCTTACTCATTCCTTCAAAATTTGGACACAGGCCTGCCATATTTTTTCCATTTTTTTTTCTATTGAAGATTACATATACCCAAGCCAGATTGTTTTGGAGCTCTCAAGCTTACTCTTTTGTACTGTTTTTATTGTGTTCTTGTGATGACGGTCTTGTCAATATTAAGCGAGAATGAAACTTCTTTGTCATCTTCCAGCCTATGATATTGATTATTTAGGCGGCTGCCTGGCCATCTGTAACAAGCTCCTTCAAGTAGAAAGTCCCGTATTGATAATTTGAGTTCAGTAAAAAAGCTACCTTTTTAACTTCTTTTAAATACTATAATCTGATGCTTGAGTTTTTTTCTCATTTTTCCCGTGCACTGAACTACTGTCAAATAAAATTGTCGTCTTTTAAATTTTTTTCTTGTTAGAGGAAAATGCTGCCTATGTAAATAAGATTGCAGCTCATACCGGTAGCCAAATGAAATCCCTCTTAAGGTGCACCGTGGTGCTCACCATGTTTTACCCAAATATATAGAAAGTCATGTCCGATTGAGCCCTTTTGTTCTCTCAGTATTTGTTCTTTTCAATTAATTAATCACTTAAAACCTTGATAGCTAATATATAATCACTTCCTCTTTGAAATAAGCTTCCCTTTTGTATGCTTTGAAATTTGCAGAAAGACAAGCCACCAATGAGACGCAGAATAGGTCCAGATCGATTGAAAGATGATAGAGGTGGCCGTAGAGAACGTGATAATAGAGCAAATGGGGGTGAGAGATTTGATAGGCCTGAGAACCCCCAGTCAGGTGACTTCCAGGCGAATAATGATGGGCCTGATGGTGGGAATCGGGGGGATGATCCTATGTATGACAATTTTGGCGGACAAGGCATTGGTGTAGCTTCGTTCCCTTCTGATATTCCTCCTCCAGTTCTGATGCCTGTTCCTGGTGCTGGGTAGGTTGAATTAGTTTTTGGAGAAATAAAATGCTCGTTAGGATAGTAGTAAAAAGTCCACTCTTTTCGAATTTCCTTCTGATATAAGTGTTTGTGTTATAGTCCTCTGGGGCCATTTGTCCCGGCTCCACCCGAAGTTGCAATGAGGATGTTCAGAGAGCAGGGTGGTCCCCCTCAATTTGAAGGTGGAGGCAGAAATGCAAGGCCTGGGCCTCAGTTAAGTGGACCAGCTCCTATTCTTCTATCTCCAGGTTTTAGACAGGATCCTCGACGTTTACGCAGGTAATTTCCGTTTGGAACCGCTTTCAATGCATGCCACTTCTTTCTGTATACTCGTGCAATGGATCCTTATAAGTGCTGCCTGTTGTTATAGCATTTTTTTTAATTGTGTTCTTATTGGTGCACGTCCAATCAGTTGCATAGCTGTTTCATTAATGGCTAAAGAGAATTGATCTGTTTTCTCCAATATAATTCTGTGAAAAGAACTCCACTTGTGCTAAGAATGAGAAAGATACGGTTTTATATGGGTGCAAAACATATCCCCTTACATTTTCATGCTAGCATATTACTGAAATACTTTCGTGTTAAAGAGGTAAATAGTAGACCCAATTTGTGAAATATGGTCAACTGTAGAAATTGGCCCTACCTTCTGCTGCTATACAAGTAAATCATTGATTTTTATTGCAGTTACCAAGACCTAGACGCGCCAGAAGATGAAGTCACCGTCATAGACTACAGGAGTTTATAGACATGGTTTTCTTTCCTGTTTTGCCCTTTTCCAGAGGCAAATCCCAGTCTAGTTTGTTGTTTTGAGGTAAGGTAACCCGACAGTAGAAGTGATTGCTTTGTATTTAGATCCATTGAGATTTGAACTGTTTGTGGGGTGCTGACCGGCGGATCATTAGTGCTTAATGTAATACTCTACTTATGACGGTGCCAACTGCAGCTGTCCGCAGTGAGCGAAAATCGTGATTTTTTTTCTTCAGTCCCCACATTTTACATTAATATAAATCCTTTTTTCTTGTTTAGGATTGGGAATGTACAATGATTAGATGAAGTTGTACCTATAAAATGGACTCTGGTGGAAATGTGTCAGTTATGTTGAGCAACTTTATTATTTACTGTTAATAATAAGGTTGAAACCTTTTGTCGAGAATGGTAATCGGTTGGTTATGCAGTTATTTTTGCACATTATTTTAAGGGTTTGCACCTGGTGTCCGAAGCTGAATTGGTCATGTTTCATTACATGGTTCACAAAGTAAAACTATGGTCTGTATTGTGCTGGAAGTGGAGCACAAACCAGGTCAAATGGTTTGCGGTTATATTCTAACTTCAGCCAAGCTGGAATTGTGATGGTTTTGTTCCAACTGGTTTGACCATGCTTGGTCAGTCCAGTTATCGTAATTGTTGGATGATTTTCTTCTGCTTGCAATAAAATTGCAGTTTAAAACCATTCGACAAATCATGCAATGGTAATCCTTATTTAATGTTTTAAATTGAAAACATTAGAATTCTGAGAAAAAAATTGATGATTTCAATAGTTTAGATTGAAATATCAGAAACCTAAGAGACGAATGTTGAAGAGATCGCTCATATTTTTGCGTAATCATTCCTAAAGTGGTAATAAAAAACATCAAAAATTGTAGAACTGACGTAGATCATTTGATCAAGGACTGATTCATTTATAATTGTGAATTTTGGTAACCAAAAAAGTGGTCTTTGCTATTCCACGAAGATCATAAGCGGTCTACATAATTGACCCAAATGAGTATAACATGATACAACGAAAGAAAGTCGCATCTCGAATATTTGAGTCCACCAGATTCACCTCCGTTACCTGTGATGTTTCAGTTCTGCTTTTTGCTAGTTAAAAATGTATCTTCCAATGCGGCCACAAGAGGAGACCCTAAACCATTTACAATAGCAAGGAGCCAACATGAAATATGTTCCAAAGAGTTTAAACTTCAAAATGGAACTTTTTGACGCATTTGATTCTTTTAATTTACCAAAGCACATGTACAAATATGTTACACAGCAAGAATACATCGGGGTTCTATAACACAACGGCGCAGTAGAAAAAGGATGAGAGGCACAAATTAGAAAAGCAAGCAAGCACATAAGCCCCATGAAGACGGAGGATGACAAAGTTGTTGATTCTCAAGTACGTCAGTAACGATGATAGAATATAGCCATTCACACCATCGCCATCCATGACGTAAGACGCCCAGCGTATCAGGAAACTATACATATTGACATTTTCAGAGCATTCATTTCCGCTGTTTCTTTGCTAATGGCTCTTGCGGAGGCTCCGTCTGCGAACACCATGTTACCACTCATCAGAACACATCATTAACTGAGGATATACTAAGCAAATATAAATAAAATTTGATGGTTTCTTGTTCAATCTGAAATCATATTTGCGCTTCTGTTTAAGGTATTTAAATGACATTAGCATAAAGAATATGACAGCATTTGGAAGTTAAAGGCGAAACAATTTCCACGTGAACGGAAGTGAAAAGAGAAGCATTGGAAAGAAGAGTCTGCTTACAGCACTGGAAAGCTGCTCACGGATGTAGGCCATTGATCTCAACATGGCACCTAAAGTATCCCTGGATACCTGAAATTTGACTTCCGACTCTCCTGAGGTTGTTTCGGTATCTTGTAGCTGAAATTGGAGGGAGAAAACTATTAACTTTTTATTGAATAAACAGTGCATGTAGAAGCCAAAGAGGTGATAAGAAACCAAGTCTGAGATAACTAGGAAACCATGGTGATTATTAACGCGTTGATACAGTAAATACAGATATAACAGGTTCAATATCATATGATTGCTGCTAACCTAGCCATATGTGTATCGTAACTTTCAGTCAAAAAAAAAAAAAACTGAACTCAGAGGATAAACATCCACTCCTTATTAGCATGGAAAAAGAAATGGTTACGATAAATCCACACATTGGGCAGTAAAACATACTCAGTTTACATTTTGCTGGTCAACAGGTCAATAAAGGTTCCCCTTGGACAGACATAAGTAGTTCCGACCAATAATTGATGCAGAACATAAGAAATGAACCAGCACAAAATATGAAGCTAACGAAAAACACTGAGCTACAGGCTTTGGTTGTAATGTATGCAATTCTGTCACGACTATGAGAATAACTAAGGAGAGTGCTATTATTTGTGTGTGTACTGCTTCTAAAAGTTGCTATTTCCCGTTTAGTGTTGTTACACAGCTGTACTAAACTATGCCTGCAGCCACGTCAGCAGTGAGTTATCTCTATGTTAGGGTCCTCCTTGCTATGTATCGGGAATCAATCAGAATTATAAAGAAATTACTCCTATCTTCGTTCTTCCTTCTCTCTACTTTCTCTCCCTAAATTACTCCTTAATTATTCTCATAGTCATGACAAATCAATTTTTGATTCTAGAAGCTAACAAGCTATCTAAGCATTAATACAGTTAAAAGAAATCCTAATACATCCAGGGTTGGCAATAGGCTACAGCCCTGAGGGAAGTCCAAAATTTACAAAGATTCACAAGATCACTACAATCAATAGCGCTTCAAATAAAAAGAAGAAACAGCACGTGCCAATTCATGCAAAGCCTGCATCAGAAATGAATGTAACAATTTCCCAAAGTTGGAACCATATAATTTTTTTGAAAGAGCTTCGAAATGTCTTGCTAATAATGTAGATATAAGATTTGAAAACTGAAAGATGGACCTATAATTCTGACAGACGTACCTTTAAATTGATGACAGCAACTTTATTAGCTGGTGTTGATAGTTGTTCACTTATATATGCCATAGACCTCAACATGGGTTCAAGAGTGACTCTCGACAGTTGAAACTTGACCTCGAATTCTGTAGAAGGGGTCTTGCTATAATCTTGCAACTGCAGCAATCATAATTGAACTTTATATAACCATGTTTCTCAATATGATTTCGAAAAATAAAAAAAAAGATTTACACAAACTTTCAGCCACTGCTTTATGGTGTACAAATTCTAGAGTAACAGAAGAGCCATGTGGTTCATACAGACCTTCAAGTTGATGACAGCGACTCTATTCCCTGGTGTTGAATTTTTATTCTCCATCACCCAAGTCATTGATTTAAGACAAGGAAGAACTGCCTGTGGAAGACACACATGTAAGCACGGAGTCAGGAAATCATTATTAAAAATGAGAAGTATGCTAGTACTTGAGAAAAGGTTTGCTTAGTGTACCATGTTTCCGGGAGGGCCATCATCCCGATGAAGGGACACAGGGGCCATGCGGGGAAGATTCAAATCAGTGACAGATTGAGTTGGGGCACCAACATCATTCAGATTAAATCTCCGCATAACTTCATCTTGACTTGGCCATAATAATGGGGTAGCATCTGGTACTGATGAGGAGGTCTTCCTGTCATCATAACTAATCCCACCAACCTGCAAATTGGGAGGTGGGATTTTGGCAACATTTTTCTTCACAGCAGCAACTTTTTTCCCACCTTCTCTAAGACCAACCAAAGCAACATTGTAAGTGTCCAAAGTTGTTGACGCTTCCTCCGCATATTTGATGGACTCTCGGCACAGGTTATTGTAACGAATAGTATGCGACTCTTGCCCATATAATTCACCACCACGCTCATCAATTGCAGCGGTATTTTTGGCATCCATTGTCCATCTATCTAAGATATAATGTTCTGGCAACGTAAGAACATTTGTCACAGTGAATACTGTCAAAATGTGTCTACATAAAACACCGGAATACTCAAACATTTGGCAGCTGCAATTCGCTCTTCTTTCGGGATAGTTCAATGTAACAATATATGCCCTATGATCATCTTCAAACTTTGCAACTCGAAATGTGCTAATAGAACCATCACCCTCGATTTTATTAGCAGTATAGACAAAAGTTTCAACTAGTTCTTCCTGAAATTTAGCAAATATTTTCCTTGTGTAACGGCTTGCCGCTTGTTTTTCCATAGGAGATGGTGTCCGTGGGACTGCTGTGGTGCAAATTGTATCAAAATCTGCTTCTAATTCCCTCTCAAAGGAATTCTCTAGAGCTCTCTCATACTGCCTGAAGAACAATGGCAACGTGGTTTGTTGGTTTACGTAACCATCAAAAAAAGAACCATCAAATCCTTGATTTGGAGACATCACAGCAAAAAAAGTATCACGAAAGTACACTGGCACCCATTGAGCACGAGCATCATATAACGATTGAAGCCAATCATGCATTCGTAGATCATATTTATCAAGGATAGAACTCCAAGATGATTCAAACTCCTCAATTGTCTCTGTTAAGTTGATACAATTGTACAAGTCTACCTGAAAATTGGGGTGTGAATGACATACATGAGCCAATTTATCCTGGCCTTCTCTTAAGACATGCCATTTGCTTATACAGTGGCGGGTTTCAGGAAAAACTAGAGATACGGCTGTCTGAATGGCTCTATCTTGATCAGTGACGATAGACATAGGCTGCCGATCATTCATTGCAGTTAGAAATGTTTTGAGAAGCCAAACAAAAGAAGGTTCGGAATCATCTAGCAATAAGGCGCACCCAAATAAGATTGATTGGCCATGATGGTTAATTCCCGTAAACGGAGCAAATGGCACTCTATATTGATTATATCTGAAATTCGTGTCCAACGTAACTGCATCGCCAAAGTGGGTATAAGCAGTCCTAGATCTTGAATCGGCCCAAAATACATTAGCCATGCGATTATCATCATCAAGTTGTATAGCGTAAAAGAAACCGGGATTTTCAGCCTGCATCTTCTTAAAATACTCCAACAGATTCTGAGCATCCCTGCCTAGTGTCCTCCTTCGAGTATTGGGTCGAAGGCCATAATTTAAAGATTGAGGATTCTTAGCGCTACGATTTGGTTCAGTAGCTGCACGGTTTCCATCCATGGACACATACATTACACCACTAGGTACACTTCCCACTTGATAGGTTTCACTGATGTTTTTTGAGGCACCAGCAAAATGTCTACGAGGCCGAATACAATGCACCTTACCTGGACTCAACATGGAATGGTTATGGTCCTTTATGAATTTTGTCACAACCCATTTGTCTTGATCCTGAAGTTCTATCCTAAGCATCGCATCACAGCTATCAGCAGACCTCCTTTTCAAACCCTCTTTGCCACATACAAACTCAACTGCAACGGTTGACCCATCAGTTCTAGAACGAGTAATATGACCAGCTTTGGAGCTAAAACCTAGACGACTTGCATAATCAGCATAGAAAGCTTTAGCAGCAGCATCAGAATCAAACAACATTCCAACATGCGGTTCAACATCACCATCGTCAGAAGAATGCTCCATGTTTATTGCTTCTCCACCTTCATTTGGTTCAGCATCCCCATCATATGCTATCATACGATGACCCATCCCCTCCTCTTCATTAATCAGGTGAACATCCATAACACCCCGCTATTCAATTCAATTCAATTTTCAGACAACATCGACCTCTGCCTGCATTTTAATTCTCCCCAATGAATGTGAACTCTTATCTGGACAGATCCGGCGATGAGAAAAGCTGATTCACCACATTTAAATACCTATAAAAAAATAGGCAGTAAAATCATCATATATTTAATACTGTCAAATGAGACTAAATGGAACAAAAACGATGACATACATAACTCTCAGGCTTTACAGGGACGTATCCGAGCCCCTGGAACCACAGCTACCAGGGGTGGTTTCGGTCCCCCCCCATTCGTTGAAACCTTCCCTACAACTAGTGTTTCCGATTTTGACCGACTTGAGCGCCTAGGCCCTCCAGGCACTAAAAATCCAACATATCCCCGAATAGTGCCCTGACCAATTAGTACTCAAAGGACCTCAACCGATTAGTCCTCAACGGACCTCGACCACCTAACTAGAGCGTCTTCTACTACACTGCTAGCCATATATACAGCTAAACATAAGCATACAAACACACCAGCAAAAGGGAAATTTACAATCCAGTGAATTCAACTTTCACACTGATAAAGTCACCAAAACTTCAAGTGATGGAGCTATATAACTAAGCTTTTTCAATTCAATTGAAACAATAATAATAATCATAGTAGTAAAAAAAGCTTAATAGAAAACAAATAACAGTTTACCTAACAGAAAACCATGTCTATACTATGATCTTGAGCTCATGCATAGATGAAATTAAAGTAAGGAGAAGAAGAGGGAAGTACCTGCAAATTTAAATTACGCGAATTTAGGAATTATTATGTGAAAAAGGAAGAGAATTTAGGGGGAGAGCATGTTAAAGTATAGAGCTTTAGTATAAAGTTTGGATTTTCTTGATCAAGTTTTATTTTTGTAATTGAAATTAAACAGAGAAACCTCAAACCCTAACCTGTTATTATTAGTTTTATTTTCTTAATTTTTTAAATTGAGAATATACCGTTATTCCGGTTAGCTATAGTGGCTGTTCCGGCCGATAAACTTATCGGAATTTCAATTTATTTTTTGCACTTATTTTGTTTATCATATATATATCAATAGAAATTACTACAATGAACCCATTTTACTTAAGACTTAATCCAAAACTTTACTTAAGTGATTTGAGAATTTTAACCACTCAAACCAACCTTAATTAGTGATGACAATATCGAATTTTGAGTCCAATCATGGTTAGATGGGTCAACAAAGTCCACCATGAGACATGGGTAATGTCGCTCAAACATCAATACGTCACTTCTGATTCTGATGATGCCTGAATGCGTCAGTCACTCTAGTAGCTTCTGCAGTAGCTTGGGAACCAACGGTTCTGAAGGTCAATCATGAGTCCAACTTCTACGAACGCTATTTCAACGGCCACAAAGTGACGTAACAAACTTTACCTGAAAACTCCTCCTATCATAAATGTAAACCCCTTTTTACTCTCACTATTTACTCTAATGTTAGACTTTATTCTCCTAATAATGTTACAAATAATCTAATCTAAGACATGCCAAAAAGCCAAAAACACCATATTTTTAAACTAAAAATATAACACCACATTTCAAGCTTTAAATTAATAAAATTTAAGCATAAAACAAATTTTAGATATCAAGTGTTAACATAATATAGTTGAGGCCACTTTCAACCATTTATTTTATTTTTTTACTTCAACTTTATCTTTTTCTATTCTATCTATAATTATACAGGTGTTAGAATGAAATTTCTCTAATCATCTGCTCTATACATTACTCCAACCAAAAAAATATTCAAAAACAAATATTTGATCATTATAATATCAAACTAATTACAAAAGACAAAGTATAAATACATATTATATAAACAATAAAAAAGAGATAGTTCGATTGTTAGAAACAAAGATATTGTACGCAAGTACATACTTTATATTTGAAGTAAGCAATTACTTACTACATCTTTCCAATAAACATATGAAGTAATATTACAAAGTGAAATAGTGATAATACTTTAAAATTGAAGTCATATTAGCATAAGAAAATATACACTTTGAAAATTAATTAGATACGTAGTTGATTTAACAAACATGTCAAAATTTTGAACCGAGTTATCATCCAAAATTTAATAAATAATTTAATAAATGATTAAAATTTAGTTCCGAATTATGTATGTCATATTTTAAAGTTTAGGATCCGAATAATCAAAATTAAGACTGTGCATAATGAAATTTCCCGTAAAATAAAACTGAAACTCCGTTACAGAATATCTGATTGCCGTGGCAACAACTTCCAATTTCCGGCGACACCAAAAGCCAAACCCCCTAGAAACCACCGTCCACGGCGGAGGAATTCAGCAAAACCTCCCTAAGAATGAAGCGTATACCTCTACTTGTGCTCGGTTGTGGCGGCGTTGGCCGGCAGCTTCTCCTCCACATTATCTCCTGTAGATCACTCCATGCCAAGCAGGTATTTATCACCATTTTGTTTCCATTTTTCGCTGTCGATTTTGGTTCTTCAATCGTTTATTTTATTACATTGATCTCGTCTCGGACCAAGGGGACTCCAAAAATAGAGTCACCTTGGGGAATGCAGCTCCAAAAATGGAGCTGCATTCCCTAGCATAGTTGTGAAAGGCGAGTCAAGTTGACGTGAGAGAAAAGTAGTCGCCTTTTGCACGTGAGGCGACTAACAGAAAGTTGAGAAAACACAGAGAATAGCTGACAATAGATGTCTCCAAAAATAGAGTCCCCTTGGAAAATGCAGCTCAAAGGAGCTGCATTGCCTTCTCTGGATATTTCCAGCAATGCATAGTTGTGAAAGGGAAAGGCGAGTCAAGTCGATAAAAAATCGCTTTGAGGCGAGGTGAGAGAAAGGTAGTGGCCTTCTGCACGTGAGGTTGAAAAAACACGGAATATAGCAGACAATAGATGCCTCCAATCCTCATTAAGATCAAATATCATTGAATTTTCCACTTTTTCATCGTTAGAATTAGTCTGGAGGAGAGGTTGAAAGCAGAGAGAGACTTAAAATGCCTGGACTTCAAGTGGAAGTCAAAAGGCGACTCGCCCAGATAGGAAGGCGTGGCTGCTTAGCCTGGGCCGCCTCATAGCCTGAGGCGAGAAAAGGCGACGCATTTTAAAACTATGCCAGCAAGGGCTGAAATACTGGAAAATATCGAGTATTCTAGTATTTCATCCCTTGCTGGAAATATCCAGTAAGGGAATATTAATATATTAATGTTTCTTTATTTTAGAAATAATTATTAGTTTTGGTTTTGTTTCTCAAGTGTATTTTTTTTTTTAATTTTTTTATGTGTTTTATGTTTTGTATTTTGACTTTAATGTTACTTTTATGATAAAGTATACTTTTTTTGAATTAGGAATAGTGGATGTTTGGAGAAGTGCTTAGTGTTCTTTCTGTGAATCTCTTTCTTATATCTTCAAATGGTCAAATCGATTTCGTGGTGTTGCTGGGTCTTGGTGTTGTCTATCTAAAGTTCCTGGAATGATTGCTTGTCTACTGTGACTGCACTCATAAATCCCTCATAACATCATTGTTTTAATGAAAATCTGCTAAATTGGTTATTGAATTGTAAAGAATGTTTTCATAACGAAATATGTGTTTTATTCTTTCATGATACTTGCTTCTTTATTGTTTCGTACTCACACAACCACATCACACGTATTTTGGTTTAGCAGGGAGTCCAGTTGAGGGTGGTGGGAGTCAGCGATAGTAAATCGTTAGTTGTTGCATCTGATGTACTAACTAGGGAATTGGATGATAAATTTCTATCTGAAATTTGTCGGGTGAAGTTGAGTGGTTCATCTCTTTCTACGCTTGGTGGGAATGGTAAGAGAACCTGTTAAAAGCTTGTTTTCTCTACCTGAAGCTGTTTAAATTGCTATGCGGGTTATGATCCTGTCTTGTGCTTTTCAATACAGATGAGTGTTCGGTGTTCTCGGATTTGGAGTTAAAAACAAAAGTCATAGAGATTGCAGCTCTTTTGGGTAAATCAACAGGTTTGTGCTGTCCCTTAGCTCCTTTTCTTTTGCTTGTGTGTTTCGACCGTCTAAACTTCTTAGAGCTTTTGACTTTAGCTTATCACAGCATTTGTTTTGTGACAAATATGTTCTAGCTGCCATATTCTGAATGTTCTGATTTGTAAGCTGAACTTGTTTTGTTTGTCTTATATGACAGGTTTGGCTTTCATAGATTGCTCTGCAAGTGCTGATACTATTGGAGTACTAAATCAAGCTGTTGATCTTGGATGTTGCGTCGTCTTGGCAAATAAGAAGCCTCTTACATCCTCACTAGTAATACATTCTTGCTACCATCCTTGTTAATTAGTGATATATATGAAAAGAACATAGTGGCCGAGTTGTATGGACTTGTATTCCTCTTTTTCCCCCCTCACATAAGCATGATGGAAACGAGTAAAAACTTGAATTATCTATATTATTAGACTATTAGTTAATAAAGATAGAGGAGTTAATGATTTGACAATGACAAGTCTCACTGTCATATCTGGTTAGAGTTCAATTCAGTTATTGAACTTGTATTTGAGTGTTAATATAGTCCAAAATGATAGTTTTTGGCCAAATTCTGCTCGAACTTTTTTTTTCCTTTATAATTAGATATACATGTTTAGCATTGGGTCAATATGCATGTCCAAATCAATTAGATTACTAATTTGGCTTAAAACTTAATAGTTCGGGGTAAATTTGGTCGAACAGTTCATTTTAGCCAAACTAACATTTGGCTAAAAGTTCACAGCTAAGTTGGATCAATAGGTTTGTCTTTGTTTCTCTTCGTTTCATTTCAGAAGTATATTTCTTGCACTAATGTTCTAGTCAGCAGTCTCTTTCTGTTATCTATATTTTGTTTCTGTTTCTTATATGTGGTTCATACGTTGAGAATCTTCTGTACTCTTCTTGCAGGAAGAGTATGACAAACTAGTTTCCTGTCCACGTCGCATAAGACATGAATCAACTGTTAGTTCACTTTTCTTTTTACCATCTATTTCCTGAACTCTTGTGTAGAAGCTGAATGTGGACACGTGATAAAAGAAAATAATTTTCTTTCCTCAAATGATTAGTAGACCAGATCTTAAACTTGTAATTTTTCCAGGTTGGTGCTGGCCTTCCTGTTATAGCATCCTTAAATCGCGTAATTTCATCGGGTGATCCTGTTGATCGTATAGTTGGGAGTTTGAGTGGTAATGATGTTTTGCAAGACTTTGATACTTTAGCTAAACTGCTGGGTTATATATCTTCATGCTTCAGATTTCTATACAACAACTATAAGCATATGCTCATCAACTTTTGTTTGTCCCATAATTATGAAATTCTTGTTCAGGGACATTGGGATACGTGATGAGTGAGGTTGAAGATGGAAAGCCTCTAAGTGAAGTTGTTAAGACTGCTAAAAGTTTGGGCTACACTGAACCAGGTCTGCTTTGCAACTCAATAGGAAATCTTGTTTTACGATCCTGGTCTTTGTCATGAGGTTGCATTATATTTTCAAAAAATTTAGCTATTTGGTCTATTTTTGACTAAGAGGTCAAAATTTGACCTATGTTTACTGCTCAGCTGTTAAATTGAGGATGAGATGTAATCCAATTATGGCTCTTTTTAATAATGGCAACTTCGGTTACCAAGCCTTAAAGCTCTTTTTGGCTGCCAACATGGCTCTATTCCCTGCTTTTGTAGTCACCACTCACCAACTATCCCCATTTTATTTCTCTCAATGCTTAGTAAGTGAAAAATGACCAAATCCTCTGTCTAAAAACACTAGTATACACTTTTTTGGTGGTAAAATGGCGACCCTTGATCTTGTTCTTGAGTCAAAATATCACATACAAACAAGAAATGCCTATTTTTTTCATTTATTTTTTTTGCAATAAAGCTAAACTGCATTTCTTAAATTTTATTAAATGTTTCAATTTGTTTTTGCCTTACACATCTTACATAAGGACTTCAGCAACAATCAGCTATGACTGATAAGATCCCTGGTTATTTTCATAATTTATTGTTTTTTAATTTTCACATTAATCTATGCACTGTTGTTGACTTTAACAGATGCTGATATTTTACTTTGTGAGCTTTTTCTTCATAATCTTTAGATCCTTCAGTAAAAATAACTAGTGTTTCAATCATATTGCGTCAACAGAAGGCCATAAATAGGTACATGGGGCTTTTTGTGAAGTTCTATTGGAATCAATTTTGCCTAGCTCGCTTTCTGATTCATAGTTATTGCAATTTTACTGTGTTCTTGATGTTTTGTTTGAGAAAAATGGAATAGAGATAGTCATCACTTTGTTTACTGGGCATGTATTTTCAGTCTCTAGTCTATGGAATTCTCTTTTCTTGTATTCCATATTTTAGCTATAGTATGCTGAGTTTCTGTACTATGATTTGAATATTAATATCCTTGTTGCAGATCCCCGTGATGACCTTAGTGGGATGGACGTTGCTAGGAAGGTTCGGTATCTTTGCATTATTGATAATTGGCTGTCTATGCAAATTTCATGTTGAAGTTATATGTCGAACGTAACCATTTAAAATGCTTGAAATAAATGATGCTTGTATCGAGTTGTTTTCTGCTTTGGATATTGTAAAATGTCTTCTTCAAATCAAGTTGAAAGCCAATCATTTCTGTTCAGACTTGGTACTCAAATGTTAAATCACTAGTTTCTTTGTTAACTTTATAGTACGGATGGATTTGCAACTAATTGGTCTATATTGTCCGAACTAAAACAATTGGATAAATTTGCGAATTTGAAGATTGACTTGTCCTCCCGTTCTCTTTGCTACCCAGTTATTGTAATAAAACACAACTGCTTTAATTCAAAACTGGGTAAGTTTTATAGTATAAATCATCTTTCTTTCTGATGTGAAATTGACTTGTGTTTCCATTAAAGTTTTGGGTGGCATGGTATTCGTACTTTCGTACACATTGAGATGATGTAAACACTCTCTTGAATGCACTATGCTCTATGACGACACAGATGCGGTGTTTTCCAGCTCATAAGAAATACTAACATGATATTTTATTCTTTTGCATTTACACAGGCATTGATTCTTGCTCGACTTCTTGGAAAGCGGATCAATTTGGATAGCCTTAAAGTCAGTTGCAACTCATTCTTACTTTCTTTCGTGATATTCATAATGTTTTTGCTAGTAACTTATATATGTCATCAGCAACGCTTTAGCTCTATCTTTTTTTAATGTTTTGATTTATGGTAGATTGAAAGCTTGTATCCTGATGAAATGGGACCAGATAACATGTCCGTCGAGGAATTTTTGAGCAGTGGTATTGCATTACTTGATACTAACATCCAAGAAAGAGTTGAAAAAGCATCATCGAAGGGGAATGTGCTCCGTTATGTTTGTGTAATTGAAGCCTCAAGGTTTTCTCCTTTCCTTAAATATATTTTATTATCATAAGCCATTCATCATTTTACACTTTATGAAACAAAAATAGCTGATGTAGATGAGTTGGTGAGATTCAATAATCTCCTGTTAGTGATACTGGCAAAACCAAATTAATAAGGATATTTTTACGGCTTTTAAAGTTAACAGTAGGCAGCATGTTTGGTAATAAACTTGTAACTTAATCGTTTTGCATCCTTCTGCCACTTTGGGTGGTGGAAGCTGTGAATGGATAGGTGCTGTCGTGGTGTAAAATATGTCCACACGCCACTTAGATATAGCTTATAAGGCTGTATCATGGTTTGATTGGAATTTGAATCCTTGCTTAAAGTCATTGAAGCTTAGGAAAAAAAAAAACTAGCATTACAATGTAAGATTTGCACCAAGTGACACACCAAAAAAGTTGGTTTTATGTATATCTGGTAGACGTAGTTTGTAACAGAAAAAGCATGTTTTGATATTGGATAATGCTTATGCCTACTGTTTTGGGTGTGATAGCACCTATACATTTGCAATATCTAATCCAGGACATTTCAAAAAGTAGGAACTAATTTTATTATAACATTAACAGATTTTTCTTCATAGCTGTTAAATTCTTTGACTTGTCGTGTCTTCCTTTGCAGGTGCGAGGTTGGCCTTCAAGAACTCCCGAAAAATTCTGCTTTGGGGAGATCGAGAGGAAGTGATAATGTGGTAAAGTCATAATCTTTCTTCTGATAATTAGGACCTACCTTCCAACCCGCACCTTTTCTCTCTGTTTTTCTGCGTCATATTGAAATTAGCACTTTCTCAAACTATATACTCAGCACCTCAAGTATCAAGACAATGGTTGTCAAAACCTGACCGATCAAAGAACCGGAAAAGACAAAGGGTTGAAGGTTAGAGGTTCAACCATAATTCAAAAAATCTTGTGAAAAAGGACGATTTTGTTAAAAATTACGGATAACATTAATAAAAATTGGTTTATTCATTAGTTCATAACCATAAAAAAACTGGTTTGTTCTCTTTCCTTCCAGCCTTTTGTAAATAGTCGCCTGCAGATTGCTTTTGGATGAATTTCGTTCCATGTGTCTAACCTTGAGTATATCAAAATTTAGGAATACATTCTATTACAGAAACGGCTAGTTTCAAAAATAAAAAGAAGGTATCATATGCACTGTGGTACATGCCTCGTTTGTGTAGTTCAATTAAAGCTGATGGTGTTTGTTTTGATGGTGTTGCAGTTGGAAATATACAGCAGGTGTTATAAAGAACAACCATTGGTGATCCAAGGCGCTGGAGCTGGGAATGATACCACTGCAGCTGGTGTACTTGCCGATATTCTCGATATTCAGGATTTGTTTCCTTGAAAAGCGGTAGGCATATTTACCCACGGGATGATAGAGTCAAAAATACTTGATGTAGGGTTATCAATTTCTAGTATGAGACACGGTTTATGCAAATATGGAGTATAGATCACATAACACAATTATGACGTGCTAGCCCATTTTGACACCCCTAACTTGTTGAACCACTAATGAAAAAGCCGTGTTTGTTTCTGTAAAATATTCATTGGATAGAGTTTTGGGATGTGAATGGTGCTAATGAAGTAATATCCATTGTTTATATGACAATTCACAGCAACGGTGTAGATAGAATCTGATAGAAGCTGTTACTACTATGTCCTTGTGATTTCAGGTGACAACGCCAAAAATGTAACTGTTTTTCTTTTAGTCGGAGCAATGTAGAGGGGCTGCAGTCACAATCGTTAGATGATAATGAACCGACTGCATGCACCGAGCGGCGTAGCAGGAAACTGGATAAAGGGTCAATTAGATCCTGCATTTGGCTCAAGGGCCAATTTGCTTCAAGACAGGTATTTTGTTATCAATTTGATTCTTCAACTCAACAACTTTAGTTAAATAAGTTCAAAATAGCATGTCAGCGACATTGATTTGTGCTAAAACATGGCAGACGAATCGTTAAAGTCTGAATTTAATTGAAAGTTGAAGTTTATTTTGATCATGCAAATCAAGTTCAGAGGTTCTATATAAAGTCGGATAAAGTACTCTCATTGCATCTGAATTATAGTATTACCAACTTCATAGTTTCTAAACTTTATTTTTTGATGTAAAAACTCTTAAACACAAGTGATTCAAAAGGGTGCAACTTGAGTTTGATCAAAATAGCAGCCAGTAGGACCTTCATCGGGCAAAAGGGCACACATAACAGGACCTTTAGCTCCTTCTTCCACAGGCATAGGACCAGTGTGCCAATTAAGATCTGTATTAACATAGCCCGGATGCACACAATTTATCACCATTTTTGGGTGCTTCGTAGCAAGGATTCGTGTATAGGCATTTAGAGTAGCTTTCGATATGGTGTATGCAGGCAGCACCAATGACCACCCACCTTCTTCAAGTTTGTTCTCCCTCATATCTTTCAAAAATCTGTCAACAATTCCATCTATTTTCTCCTCCGTTAGCGTCTCTATGTCATTCAGTTCATTTCTGAGCTCATTGCTTCGAATTCTCTGCGGACGTGTTTCCCTTTTATTGAGATAAGTCATATAGAAAAATGATGGTATGTGACAAGGAATTATGAGTTAAATGTTGTAATAGAAGAAAAGTTCCCAAGTAGATGAATGCTGTAAAATTTTTTTTCTTTTTTTTTTTAATGATAAAGAAACCTTTTGTCTTATGCCTTAGAACCGATGGTTTGAGAACCATTTGATCAACATTTGTTGTTAATTGTTTGTTATTGTTATTCGTAGTTTCTAGTAGCTAGATATTAGCCGACTTTCGTCCAAATTGTTTTTGGCATTCACAAGACTTGGACATAGATAGAAACAGAAACGGAAACGGATACAAAACTACACTTACTCGGAGCTGGCCGCGGAGAGAGGAAACATTAACAATTCTAGCCCCAAAAGTAGAGAGCTTTAGCAGGGGAAGAAGAGCTTGGGTTACTCTCTTAACACCATAGTAATTAGTGTTCAAGCATAACTCTGCTGTTTCATAATTTGATGTCATCAGTTCTTTAACCATGTTTACTGCTTTCCCTGAAAGCTGCACCAAGACAAAAAAATTAAGACTAATCCTATTCTAATGTTATTAATCAAAGACTCATTCATGGTTAATCTCAAACTTAACAACTCACCCAATATTGAGGATCTATATTTAAGGCCCTTAGGCGTTCCTCATCAACTATAACTCCTGATGCAGCTGCATTGTTTACCTGTCAAAATTAGGGGTGTCAACACGGATTTAACTACAAGACTAATAAGCGTAGCAAATTAGTTATCTCGATAAATCTTGTTCTTCTATTTGATATTGACAACACTAACAAAAATTGTATTCATCGAAACCCCTTTCACCCTTATACTTAAAGAGTGAATTATCAAATTTTTAATTATGATTTGCGCCATTGTTAAAGTGAAATTACTGAAATTAAATACTGATAAGTTATAAAAAATAATGCCTAAAAGTCCAACAAAATGTCTTAGACAGACTTGTTTATCTCTAGTTGTACATCTTTAAACTACAAGACCTTGTGATTGAGGGAGAATCTACGTAAAAGGGTCGACGAGAAATAAGTGAAATTTATTAAAAAATAAATAAAAAAATGATTGAGACTATATAATTTCAGACTTACCAAGATGTCAAGTTTCCCAAATTGATAAGCCACGAATACAGCTAAAGATTTGATACTAATGGGATCCAAAACATCAAGTTGATGAAAAATGACATTTTTAAAACCCATTTGATGAAGCTCATCTGTTGCTTCCATTCCTCTCTTCTCATTTCTGGCTGTCAGCACCACCGTTATCCCCTGAGAAGCTAGCTGCTTCACCGTCTCCAACCCTATTCCTTTGTTTGCTCCGGTCACTACCGCATTTCTTCTTTTTACAGAACAGTTAGATTACAGATCAATTTGGCTTAATACATCATAAACTTCTTAAACTTAGTAAAAAAAATAAAAATAAAATTGATTTCTTAAATTTTTATAGTGTTTTGTTAGCTGTTTGAATTTGTTTGGAGCGATACAATAAGCTCGGCAAAGTACATCAAAACACTTTTGAACTTGGGAACAAAATAGATCGACTCCTTGAACTTTTAGAGCGTTTCATTAGCTTCTTGAAGTTGTTTAAAGAAACACAATAAGTTATTTAACTCTATGCGAGAAAATAAGAGTAAATATCAAAAATATCACTTTTTATAAGTTTAAAGAGCGAATATATCGATATAAATAAATTCGGATGACTAATAGATTTCTTTAAATAAGTTTAAGTGACAAATAAATGATTTATAGGCAAATTTAAAAAGCTAACGAGATACCATGTAAAATTTAATGAGCCAATCTCACTTTTAAGTGTAATTTATTAAGTCAATTAATTAAAAGAACAAAGAGAATACAGATATTGTATTACTTTTGTGCCCTTCCCTTCCAATTGCTGGCTTTGGCTGCTTCCATTTTAGTGGTCAAGGATCTCTTTGGTTGACTACAAACAAAAAACAGTTTAGTTTTGAAAGAGTGATCCTTTTGCTGTATATTGATGAAGATATGTGCTCTTTTGAGGTAACTTTGTAATGGGCTTCTTCTTGTTGAATTCTGCAATAATAAGATTAAATAGTTTTTAAGAAAGAAAAGAATATTAAAGAAGAGTTATGTAAAAGTGAAATAAAACTCACAACAAAGATGCAATCTTTAGGAAGTTAGAAAGAGTAGTGAGAGAGAGAGAGTGAGAAAGTGAAGCACTTGGCTATTTAAAAGAAAGAAAGAGCATTTCATGATAAGTTAAGTAAGTTCCAAACCCACCTTTTCTAAATGCTAAATTTTAAGACCCATGTGAAGATGGTCTAACCAAGATTGAAGTCTGCCATTGCAATGGTGAGAGAGGGCACAGGATAATGTAAGGATTCAGAGCACAATGTGCATCTGCAGGAATTATTGTTAAAAGAGAATGGGCACACTAAGATCATCCATATTGGTGTGTTCCAAATGTTACTCAAGTGGGACTCAAGGGTTACTCCATTATAAGCATGTTACTCAAGGTGTTACTCAATAATTTGTTTGAGTAACGCTCGAAAGAGATTTTCTTGGAAACAAAATCGGAAGGCGGCTTTGATCACGCAAGGCACCGAGTTGTTGGATCTGGCACATGTAGAGTTCTAATAACAGAAATTTGAAAAAATGACCACCCTCCCTAACTTAAAGATGACCAGTTAGCCTTTTGCTTAAAGTGAAATGATTAATCGCTCCCTCTCTGCATTACTTGGTAAAGCGGGCGAGAAATTTGTACAAGTTGAAATTTGCACCACTTTAAGCAAATTTTGGAAGTTAGTTAGAAATTTAAAACAAGTTGAAATTTGCAGCACTTCAAGCAAATTCATGTAGATAACATGAACACTTTAAAATTTCTACCATTATTTGAAGTTAAGAAGCTACATTGTTATCAACCCATTTTATTTTCATCATCCAAAAATAAGAAAGATCTAAAGCTCCCAATAGATGGCAATTAAACACAAGTGATTCAAAAGGGTGCAACTTGAGTTTGATCAAAATAGCAGCCGGTAGGACCTTCATCAGGCAAAAGAGCACACTTAACCGGACCTCTAGCTCCTTCTTCCACAGGCATAGGACCAGTGTGCCAATTAAGATCTGTATTAACATAGCCTGGATGCACACAATTTATCACCATTTTCGGGTGCTTCTTAGCTAGGATTCTCGTGTAGGCATTTAGAGTAGCTTTCGATATGCTGTATGCAGGCAGCATCAATGACCATCCGCCTTCTTCAAGCTTGTTCTCCTTAAAATCTTTCAAAAATCTCTCAACTATTCCGTCTAGTTTCTCCTCTGTTAGTGTCTCTATGTCATTCAGTTCATTTCTGAGCTCATCGCTTCGGATTCTCTGCAAGCAGAGTTTTACGTTGTTAGATGGTCATGTAGAAAAATGACAGTATATGACAATGAGTTAAGAGTTAACTACTAAATAATAGCGGGGAGAGTATATCGGTCTACACTTACTCGGAGCTCGCTTCGGAGAGAGGAAATGTTAACAATTCTAGCCCCCGAAGAGGAGAGCTCGAGAAGGGGGAGAAGGGCTTGAGTGACCCTCTTAACACCATAGTAATTAGTGTTTAAGCATAGTTGTGCTGTTTCATAATTTGATGTCATCACTTCTTTAACCATGTCCACTGCTTTCCCCGAAAGCTGCACCGAGACAAAATTAAGATTAACTCTATCCTAATGTTGTTAATCAAATAATTCATGCTTAATCTCGTACTTAACGACTTACCCAAGTTTCAGGATCTATATTTAAGGCCCTTAGGCGTTCCTCGTCTACTATAGTTCCTGATGCTGCTGCATTGTTTACCTGTCAAAATTAGGAGTGTCAAAACGGATTTAACTACACGAATAACAATCATAATTATATCAAACAAATCATTTCAAATAGGTTATATCTATAAATCGTGCTATTCTGTTTTGAGATTGACAATACTAACTAAACTTGTATACACCAAAACCTTTGAGGTTTATAATTAACAGTGAAGTATGGTTTGCACCATTAGAAATAGTGATTTAAAATGGTACAAATGAAATTCTACAATGACGATTGTTAGCAGTAAAGTCCGAAAATGTCACCGGTGTTAAAAAAAGATGAATTTGATTGGCGAATTTTATCTTTTTTTTGATGGAATTACTTTCAATTTTTTATTTGAACACAATAAACATGGTTAAGAATTTTTAAAATAATTTATGCAATCATATGCCGAAAAATTGATTTTCAATAGGTAAAATTGCGACTTCTTTTCGTGTAAATGTTTTATACCAACATTATTTCTTTAAGGGTTAATTTCAAATAAATGTCTTGTGGTTTTGTGTGATTTGCCTTTCAGAAAAAAAGACAAAAACAGTCATCGTTTATATCAACAAAATTGATAATTTCCTTAGTTTTACATATAAGCAAACCACAATTTTTTATTTAATTAAAATCAAACTATAATACTTTATTTGTAAAATTACAAAACTACAAAATAATTATTTTAAGTTAATCCATTTTTTTTTTTATCAAAGTTTGACCTTTCAAATTTGTTGGCTAAAAGTTGGTATTAAAAATTCTAATTTGCATCTTTCTAAACATGGAGACTATCTTTACAAATGACATCAACCATGTGACTTTTTTCAAAACTCTCATTTGCTAAAACTCTATATCATATTATTTTATTTATTCAACCTATACAATTCAAAACTTATACAATTCAAAACTTACCAAAATGTCAAGTTTCCCAAATTCATTAGCGACGAAGGTAGCTAAAGATTGGACGCTAATAGGATCCAAAACATCAAGCTGATGAAAAATGACATTTTTAAAACCCTTTTGATGAAGCTCATCTCTTGCTTCCATTCCTCTCTTTTCATTTCTGGCCGTCAACACCACTGTTATCCCCCGAGAAGCGAGCTGCTTCACCGTTTCCAGCCCAATCCCTTTGTTCGCTCCGGTCACCACTGCATTTCTTCTTTTTACACAAAAATCACATCACAATTCAATCAAATTCAAATAAATTTATTCCGGTCTCTAAAATGCGTTAGAGACCGGATTAGAGACCAAATGGTCGGTCTCTAATTCGCGTTTTTCTCGTATTGAAGAAGAAGAAGAAGGAAATGTTTTCTTACTTTTGTGAAATTGGGTTTCCATTGCTGGCTTTGGCTTCTGTTTCCATTGTAGTGGTTAAGGATTTGTTTGGTTGAATGCAATGAAAAAGGTATTTGTTTTTGGAAGAGAGTAGTCCTTTTGCTGTATAATATTGATAAATATCTGCTCTTTTGAGGTCACTTTTTAATGATGGGATTCTTGTTGGATTCTGCAATAATAAGATTACATAGTTTTTCAAAAAAGAAAGAAATAAAGAAAAAAAAAAGTTGAGAAAGGAAAAGAACAATAATGAAACTCACAGAAAAGATGTAATCTTTGGGAAGTAGGGGAGAGTAGTGAGAGAGTGTAATAGGCACATTGCTATTTAAAAGAAAAAGATTTTTTTTCTTTTAAATAAAGAAGTCAAGAATCATTATTTGCCAACTATTGCTAGTGATTTGTTATTTAGTCACTTTTGATCAGTTATTTATTCGATTTCGCGAAATCATACTATTTTTGTGTTGATTATATTCTTTTAGTTTTAGTATAAATTCGTTATTTGAAATAGGAGAATTTTTAACGTTTAAGATTGTTTCTACTCTTAATTTTTATATCAAGAAGAGTAAGATGTCACCAAATTAGTAGCTCAATAGATAAATATACTCAAATGATATAGGTCAATGATCAAATTTGATCAAATGACAGCCCAATAATTAAAAGCATACATTTTGAATAGATTAGTGGTAATAAATTTAAGTGCTAATAAATTTGCATCCCCCCTTCAGCCTCATCGGAAATCTGTTCGCAGTGGCATCACGTGCCTAGTGGTTTGGTCTATTGTAGTGTTGATACAACATTCTTCATAGAGATCTAGAGAACAAAATGTATTGTTGTTTTGCGCTCCTATACGGTGCGTTTATTTGTGCTCGGGGCTTATGTTCAAAGAAGGTGAAATTGTGGCAGTTTTGGTGAATTTGGCGATATCATCTCTCAGTGCAAGTGTCTCCTAAATCTTAACAATGGGTTCTTCGACCCGTTTTATCTTCGTTTAACTAATAGTTTGACTGATGCTTTTTAAGGTCTTCCCATTTTTATGCTAATGATTTTATTGATAATATTATGGCAGTAATAATTATTACCTAACTTGTTGAATTTTTTACCGTTATTAACTCATTTCCCTTCAAAGAGAAGTGCTACTATTTTTTAACCATTGAATAGGAACGGCAGGATTTAAAAGTGGAACATATGACATCCAAAATATATTGTAATTCTCACCCACGTACGAAATTCTTGTAATGAATGCCATTTATATTCTTTTATTTGTTGATAAGCTGTAATTTATTATTCAATTCAATAGTTTTATCCTGCTGTACCTCCCATTAACCACAAGGATATCCTTGTGAGATTCTTTTTCACAGTTTTTAATAAATTAGGATTCCTAAACTTGACCTGAATGTGTAGATTTCTTACTAATCTGTGAAATTACTGATCTATTTAATTAAAGTGAATTACTAATCTTTTCAATTTGTTTAAAGCGACAAGACAATGCTCTTAATATGCATGTTACGCTACAGAAATAAGAATATAAAAATTATTTTCCTTGATGATGAATGACAAAAAACATCTTCTGAATAGAATGTACAAAATCACTTGGACAAACCCAACACAAAATAGGTGAAAAGACCGAATTGCCCTTAAACAGAAGATCCGTACGGATCTTACATGAGGTCCGTACGGATTTACAGTCCTTCTAGGAGGAAAAAACCTAAAAATTTATCTGGAGATCTAAAACACCTCTAAAAAGGCCTACCTAGATTATGTTCGGCCAAAACTTGATCACAAGTATGTAAAAGCAATGCAAACGACTTTAAAACTACTCTAAACGCATACATAAACAAATATAACATAAACGTGCAAAAAATGACTATTTCTAAAGTGAGAGATTGGTAAAACTCCTCAGAAACTTACCCTCATAACGTGCCAGCGGTTATTCGGTGAGCTAGAACTTGTTAAGAACAGACACTGACAATGGAGATTTTGAGATAAAAGGAAGCACGAGGAGCTCATTTTAGAGTATGCAGAACTGTCAAGATATGATATGAGTGGTCACTGAAGCCTGAACAAAAAACTTCCAGTCTTTAGTGGACTTGAAACCGAAAGTGGCTAGACAAACATAAAGTATGTCAAGTGCTCGGGAAAATTTAAGGAATTACCGAGAGCGAATTTTCAATATAGGTTGGATGATGAATGGAATGGTGGCGACTTGAGGATTACAGAGAGCGATTTCGGAGTAAGTTTTGGAGGAAGATGAAGTCAAACTAGAGATTGAATCCTTCCCTTTTGAGTCTCGGATAGATCAAGTCCCAAAGTTAGGTTCTTTGTGCATGAAGACTCTCCTTCATGTTTGAATTCTTGACCATTCATAAAGTTCTTTTGGCTCTTTACTCTCTCCTACCGAATCCATGTGCCCAATCTCCTGAATTATTTTCGTGTACTTTTTCTCAATTATTCATTATCTTTTCTTGTCTTTTTGTCTCTTTTTCAATAATCATAAACCTCATCACTTTATCAAAATGTTAACGAAAAAAACGCGGTTGAATGAAGTGGATCCGTTCGTATTTTGGATTTTCTGTCCGCTCTTTGATACGTGACTGAAAGTGTCAATCGCATGATCTTGAAATATATGGTTAAGGAGTTTTGATTAGAAAAATGGCGTGTTTGTTCCGCTTGGATATTGACACTCGCCTTTGTACTAACAGTTTAAATCCAACATGACTGTTTCTCAGCTTGGTACCATGTTACATTAGAGTGTTGAGAGTATGAAAATTATCTTCCTTGATTATGAATGTGATGTTTATAAGTATATATGAAATACAAATTAAAGGGTTCGTGACAAGAATACAACACTTGATTAATCAATTAAAATAATTATTTTAATTAATTGCTGGGGATGGAGATGAGAGTTAATGAGAAATGACGAAGTTGCCCTCCCTCCAATTCATCTCTTATAATTTTAAAGTGGGTTGCTATTTACAGCCCACTTTTTCCGAACTACAACCCACTTATGTCCAAAATACCCCTTCCATAATTTCCTTCTTAATTTTGATGTCCTCCTAACAACCTATTTTTCAAGATTGAACTTTTTAACATCAAAATCACACCTTTTGCTCTCAATCATGGACAAAAACACGAATAAAGTACGAAAAACAAACTCAAAAAACAGTTATTCATTTCCATCTCATTATTTTTCGTCCCGACATTTCATCCTACCAAACAAACAAGGGCTTCCTAATTTCTTTTTACCAATTTCATCTTATCTCAACATTTTTAATTTCATCTCAACCCCAATTTTCATCCCATCTTATCCCAAATTCTAAACAAATGACCCGTAAAAAAATAAATCTTAGTCTCTAAATTATAAACGCTGCATGCTAACTTATATAATATATTAAATTATTGGTCCTACGTACAAATTATATGGTATGACAGGTGTATTCTAAAATTTCTCAAGTGATGTAATTTACTGAAAATTATCATTATATTTTCTTTTCAACCCTTTGACCTGGTAAGTTAGGGTTAAACTTGGCATTCAGAAAAAAAATGGTCAGATAATGTTCTCGTTTAAGTTAACAAAATCGATAATTTCCTTAATTCTGCTATAACGCAAACCACAGTTTTTTATTTGCAAAAACATGAAACCACATGACACTTATACGAAATTAACCCATTACTTTTTTATTAAAAAATTATAAACTGCTCATATGACCCACTTATATAAAATTAATATATATATATATATATATATATATATATATATTTTTAATTAAAACCTGGTGCTAGAAAAGTTGTGAAGGCTGTAAATCTCAACTATGAATAAACTTATGATGTTCATTTATATTTTCAACGAGTAGTTTTAGATATTTCCCGTAACAGTATGTAATGTTTTGAAATTATAAAACCAGCACTATAAATAATAGAATTTTGGCTTTGACTTTAGCATAATTCTCCCCGATTACAGATCTAAAGTCCACATGTATAGTTGAATTTAGTTATAGACCATCTTTTTTTTGGTAACGTTATAGACCATCTAACTTTTACATAATATATATTTATGATTTGAAATATGCAAAAATCAAGATGCCAGAAAGTATATACAGCTAAATTAGATTCAAAAGTATTAATTTTCTAAAAGGAACGTAATTTGTATTATAATTCTCTGATATTAATTGAAAAAATTGTGGTTGATTTGAAACTATTAAGTTCGGTTTTTCATTAGTTTAAGGAAGCAAGAATCTTGTTGAGTTGGGTTGAATTGAACTGAACTGAATTTTACTGTTCAAACAATTAATTGATATTATATATAGAGTCTTTGCGATTGAAACATTTTGAGTTTGATTCTTAAACTTCAAACCCGAAAACATTATATAATATCGTTGTTTTTAACTATTCACATGATTTTTCAGTTCAAACATTTAATTTAAACAAAATTGTGTTGGAACTCACTCTGCATTTATAGTCCCTAATTTTTCTAATGCCACAAATCTCCGCATATAATGTGCTGGCATGTGAAAGTGAACATGCCTCTAGAGAAATTTTAAGCATGCTTTCTCCTATAAATATGTATATATGCAGATACTATAGTACAAAATTACTTCATACGAAATAATTTGTCTAACGTTCCAATTAATCCTAGAACCATGCCAGAGATATTGTCTCCAACTTCCCTTGTGTTCAAGGTTCGACGGGGTGCACCGGAACTAGTTACCCCTTCCGAGCCTACCCCTTATGAACTCAAGCCTTTATCGGAAATAGATAATCTCGAATGGTTTAAGATGCAGGTTCATTCCTTAATGTTTTACCCTCACAATCCGGCCATGAATGGAGTTGATCCGGCTAAGGTTATAAAGGTCGCGATTGCTAAAGCACTTGTTCTTTACTATCCATTGGCTGGTAGGCTTAGAGAAGGTCCTACAGACAAACTTACTCTAGAATGCAACGGCGAAGGACTCTTGTTCGCTGAGGGCGATGCTGATGTTACTCTTGACCAACTTGGCTATCCACTTATACCTCCATTTTCATGCTTGGATGAGCTCATATTTGAGGAACCTGGCTCCAGAGACTTACTCAACTGCCCTCTCGGGTTCATTCAGGTATATTCCAAGAATTTCGCGATATATGTTGCATGGAGACGAAATTGGAGATCAAGAAATAATAATAACTAAAAAGTTATAGGATGCCTAAAAATATACAAATCTAACACTTGAAATTAATTCTCAGGTGACACGCTTGAAATGCGGGGGTTTCATTTTTGGTTTTCGTAGCAACCACATCGTATGTGACGCTGCTGCTGCGGTTCAATTTCTATCTGCAATTGGGGAAATAGCGAGAGGAGCAAGTTCCCCGTCTGTGATTCCAGCATGGGAAAGACATATCTTTAACTCGAACAATCAACAAGTCATGATTCCGCAAGTTAACTACGACCCTCTTGAGCCTGACCTATGCTATGGAGCTTTTATCTTTGGGCCTGCTGACGTTTCAGCTATACGGGAATCTCTCCCTCTTCATCTTCGTCGTTGCTCTTCTTTTGAATTAATAACTGCAGCTATTTGGAAATGTCGCATTGCTGCTATTAAACAAGATCCTAAGGAAGAAATGAGTTTATTTTGGGCGGTCAATCTACGTGGTAATCGTAAACTTCCAATACCAGCCGGTTATTATGGAAATGCAGTTATGTTTTTGAAATCAACACCAACTGCAAACGATATAGTAGAGAATCCATTATCTTATACGTTACAATTGCTAAGAAATGCTAAGGAAAAAGATTACGACGGATCTACACCAAATGTAATAGTCAATTCGAGGAGCTACATAGTGTCGGATCTTAGACATTCGGGGTGGAAAGATGTGGAGTTTGGATGGGGTAAACCTGTATATGCCGGTCCTGCTTCCTATATTCCAACGGTTGGATGGTTGTATCATATGCATTCCAGAACGAAAAACGGGGAGAATCGGATTATGTTTCCGATTAGTTTGCCAACCCCAGGAATGAAAATATTTGAGATGGAGCTCAATAATATGTTAAATACCAGTTCTTCTGTGGTAATTAACGACAATGCTACTATATCCAAGCTTTAAAAATGTATGGTCGTCATCAAATTATTGCAACTCCGAGATAAATAAGTTTTTCAATAACGAAACATTGGTTAATTTTATTGTCACTGGGTACGTTTCATTTTATCCTTATTACGTAAAATCGTTAAATGTTGTATGTATGGTCCATGCTACTTGACATATACTAAAATAAATCTTTGTGTTTAATATTTTGGTACATCTATTTTTTTGATGTATGAAAAATGTTTGTTTATATTCATTTATATGATTTTGCACGATTGAGCTTGTTACATATACTATTGACTCCAAACTTATCAAAGATGTTTGTGTATAACCAAGAGATCTCGTATCACGTATTCTCATTAAAAATATGAATAAAGAATGGTCACATGTGTGGTGATCTATATATGTTGCACGCATACTCAATTTAGTAGTCTGCGTATTCGTATTTGTGTTCGTGTCTATTTTATTTTTGTTTCTATTTGGAGACAACTATTTTATAAAAGTTATATTTTAGAGAAAATGTTTTCCATTTTCGTGTCCATGCATAGGTGGTGATGCAGCCGGATACACAATAACACACAATAAATCAAACCCTTATGCTAATGAATTGATTCAAGCTAGATACTCCAATAAGTCCGATAGAACCACCCGTATTTCAGAATACTCGTACGTACTTTTGAGTTGATTCGAAAAGACTAATCTAAATTCCTAAACGGTTCTTACATTGACTTAGTTTTTTTTTTTTTTTTTAGTTTCTATTATTTTTTCTTTTCTTTTATACTGTTTGAGTTCGAATTTCTCTCCACCTCTGCTTTTAATTAAACTTTCATATTAAACAATCCGCTGCATTTATATTTTCAACAAGTAGTTTCAGAAATTTCCCGTAATAGTATGTTATGTTTTGAAATTATAAAACCAGCACTATAAATATTAGAATTTTTGCTTTGACTTTAGCATTATTCTCCCCAATTACAGATCTAAAGTCCACATGTATAGTTGAATTTAGCTATAGATCATCTAACATTTACATAATATATATTTATGATTTGCAATATGCAAAAATCAAGATGCCAGAAAGTATACAGCTAAATTAGATTTAAAAGTATTAATTTTCTAAAAGGAACGTGATTTGTATTATAATTTTCTGATATTAATTTATAAAATGTGGTTGAAACTAAGTTAGTTTTTCATTGGTTAAATGAAGTAAGAATTTTGTTGTGTTTGCTTGAACGAATTTTGCTGTTCAAACGATTAATTGATATTATATGTAGAATTTTTGTGATCGAAAGATTTTGAGTTTGATTCTTAAACTTCAGACCTGAAAGCATTATATAATATCGTTATTCTTAACTATCATATGATTTTTCAATTCAAACAGTTAATTTACAGTAGTTAAGTACAAAATTGTGTTGGAACCTGCATTTATAGTTCCTAATTTTTCTAATGCCACAAATCTCCGCATATTATGTGCTGGCATGTGAAAGTGAACATGCCTCTAGGGAAATTTTAAACATGCCTCTATTAATTTCTCCTATAAATATGCAGATACTATAGTACAAAATTACTTAATACGAAATAATTTTTCTAACGTTAACCATGCCAGAGATATTGTCTCCAACTTCCCTTGTGTTCAAGGTCCGAAGGGGTGCACCGGAACTAGTTACCCCTTCCAAGCCTACCCCTTATGAACTCAAGCCTTTATCGGAGATAGATAATCTCGAATGGTTTAAGATGCAGGTTCATTGCTTAATGTTTTACTCTCACAATCCGGCCATGAATGGAGTTGATCCGGCTAAGGTTATAAAGGCCGCGATTGCTAAAGTACTTGTTCCTTACTATCCATTGGCTGGTAGGCTTAGAGAAGGTCCTACAGACAAACTTACTCTAGAATGCAACGGCGAAGGACTCTTGTTCGCTGAGGGCGATGCTGATGTTACTCTTGACCAACTTGGCTATCCACTTATACCTCCATTTTCATGCTTGGATGAGCTCATATTTGAGGAGGCTGGCTCCAGTGACCTACTCAACTGCCCTCTCGTGTTCATTCAGGTATGCAAACTTCTTAAAATCTATCGATCTATGTTGCATGAAAACGAAATTGGAGATCAAGAAATAATAATAATAATAATAATAATAATAATAGCTAAAAAGTTATAGGATACCTAAAAATATATTAACCTATAATACTTGAAATTAATTCTCAGGTGACACGCTTGAAATGCGGGGGTTTCATTACTGGTTTTCGTAGCAACCACATCGTATATGACGCTGCTGCTTCAGTTCAAGTTCTATCTGCAATTGGGGAAATAGCGAGAGGAGCAAGTTCCCCGTCTGTGATTCCAGTATGGGAAAGACATATCTTTAACTCGAACAATCAACAAGTCATGATTCCGCAAGTTAACTACGACCCTCTTGAGCCTGACCTATGCTATCGAGCTTTCATCTTTGGGCCTGCTGACGTTTCAGCTTTGCGGGAATGTCTCCCTCTACATCTTCGTCGTTGTTCTTCTTTTGAATTAATAACTGCGGCTATTTGGAAATGTCGCATTGCTGCAATTAAACAAGATCCTAAGGAAGAAATGAGTTTATTTTGGGCGGTCAATCTACGTGGTAATCGTAATCTTTCAGTACCAGCCGGTTATTGGGGAAATGCAGTTATGTTTTTGAAATCAACACCAACTGCAAACGATATAGTAGAGAATCCATTATCTTATGCGTTACAATTGCTAAGAAATGCTAAGGAAAAAGATTACGACGGATCTACACCAAATGTAATAGTCAATTCGAGGAGCTACATAGTGTCGGATATTAGAAATTCGGGGTTGAAAGATGTGGACTTTGGATGGGGTAAACCGGTATATGCCGGTCCTGCTTCCTATATTCCAACGGTTGGATGGTTGTATCATATGCATTCCAAAACGAAAAACGGGGAGAATCGGATAATGTTTCCGATTAGTTTGCCAACCCCAGCAATGAAAATATTTGAGATGGAGCTCAATAATATGTTAAATACCAGTTCTTCTGTGGTAATTAACGACAATGCTACTATATCCAAGCTTTAAAAATGTACGGTCTCATCAAATTACTGCAACTCCGAGATAAATAAGTTTTTCAATAACGAAACAATGGTTAATTTTACTGTCACTGGGTAAGTTTCAGTTTATCCTTATCATGTAAAATCGTTAAATGTTGTATGTATGATCAAGGCTACTTGACATATAATAAAATAAATGTTAATTTGTGTTTGTTATCAGCCATTAAAAAAATAATTGTGTTTGTTATTTTGTTACATCTATTTTTTTTTTTTTTATGTATGAAAGATATATGTTTATTTATATCCATTTATATGCTTTCCAAAAAGGATATCCATTTATATGATTTTGCACAATTTAGCTTATTACATATACTATTGACTCAAGACTTATCAAAGATGTTTGTACATAACCCCCAAGAGGTCTCATATCACCTATTTTATTAAAAAAATATGAATAAGCTATCAATGGTGACTTGTGGTGATCTATGTTGCACGAACACTCTATTTAGTAGTTTACGTATCCGTTCGTTTCTATATTGTTTTTGTTTTTATTTATAGACTATTTTATGAATATTATATTTAAGAGAAATTTTTTTCTATATTCATGTTACATAAATGGTGATACAGCCGGAAGCACAATAACACACGATAAATCAAACCCAACTATTAATCTATTAATTAAATTCAAGCTAGACTATCATGATATGCTTATAACTTAATTGTCTTTTCCTTTGAAAACAACTAGAGATATAAGTTAACTAGTGAGCTTACTTCCAATACCACAAAAGGTTCCATTCGAACACGACTGCTATGAGCAAAGATAAAATACTCACCCCTAGCATTATATATTTTAAAAAAACCCTTCAAGCACTCTTACAACATAGATGCTTTTCAGACATTTGGAAGAATAGATAGACAAAAACTGAGATATATGTCTTATGAAGGAAACGAGTATATAAGAAGACTGGAAATTACTATGCAATACTGAACAAAACAGACCCAAATCAGATTTTCTTTCTTGTTCTTCTTGGGAAGTTTCCTCAAAGACTGAATTATAAAACCGGCCCATTTTAAAAGCCCATTATTATTCTTCACATTCATTCACCTTCATCCACATGTAAATAATCTCATTTAAGTAACTTTAAATTATTTTATATAGTGTTTTTTTAGTATTAACATTATTTTATATAGTTGAGTTATATGCTATTTAAGTATTTTCAGTGTTACTTACTATTTTTTTCAATAAAAGTTGAGAGTAGATGAAGTTGAAACTGGAGATCTCAAATAGGTTAACACCTCCAAATAAACAATCACAAATCTAAACTCAAATATATTAAAATAAAAGTGAATTACAAAGCGAATAGGACTAACCACTGAAGTTATCAAAAATTAAAAAGTGTAAAAAGCGGAAAAGTATTCCATTGTTCTAAACTAGAGGCTCTACAACCATAGCTAGCCAAAGCATTTGCAATAAAGAAAGTTATTTTCGTTTTTTATTGCTATTAGATCTGCATATTTTGCAGATTACGATTAGCTTCGCATGGTATGATTTGCGAAGAAAATTTGAACACCTAATAGCAATTTGCTTCACAAAGCTTCAATTAGCTTCGTAGAGAGTTATACAAAATAAGTTGAGGAGAAGTAGTAAAATAGAGAAATCTAGAGTCCAAGGCATACGGAAAACCATTCTAATGAGCCACATATATATTCATAAAAAAGGAGAAGCTAAAATCATTCATAAAACGCTAAAATACAAACTCTAATTCTTAAATCATGTGAAATCTTAAACTCATTAAAATATAATCCTAAACATCAATCAAACAATCGATGTTCATGTATTAAACATAGCTTATTTTTGGCCATTTTCATGAGTTTACGGTGAAATCACAACAAATTTAGTCTTCTTTTGATTGCACCACTTTACTGTGAACTAATGCTTCATGTCCGATTTTTCTTTCATTGTTTTAAATAAAAGTATAATGAAAAAGAAATGAAAATAACTATTATATGTTGTTTAAAAATAATCCAAAATGTCAATGCATTTTTCAAAGGTGCCAATTTTATAATTAATATTTTCTAAAATATTTATATCATTAAATAAACTGGATTAAAATTACATATCGAAATTGATACTTTCTATTTAGTTCGATTTATTGGTTCGATAAATCAAAAAGTTAATAAATTCTAATCATTAAAATTTAGGGGTTGTAATTAGAGGATTCTCAGGATATAAATCAAAATAAAAACTATTTTTATATCAAGAGTTATCGAGTTGCTGCTAGGAAATAAAAACTAATTTTATACCAACGATTAACGGGTTGCTTTTATGATCTTTTTAATATATATTAGAGAAAATAAAATTAATTTATAATTAATAGTCACATACTTTCAATATAATCGTAATATTTTTTTGAAGTTAGTATTATTTTAGTTTTAATTCAATGATAGAAATATACAGTTTTTGAAAAAAAAAAAGATAAAAATATACAGTATATAATTAAAATTACAATTTTTTCTTTTTTTTTTTTTTGAAACTGCCATTTATAATTTTTTAGTGTTTTTTCTTTTTTGATAGATATAATTTTTTAGTGTTGAGTACTCATTTAAGCTAAAATAAATATTAATATTAATACTCTAAAAAAATCAATAAGGTTGCGTTTTTTGACAGCCAAAATATAAGACGGTGGTGACCGACATCATTATTTGAAGGCTTTATAAATAGACGTGGTTGCAGCGTTTTATTTCCGGCAACTTTCAACGGTTCTTTTTGAGAGATCTGATCTAGGGTTACAGAATTCAATCTTCTGCCTCTGTAATTATTTTGTGGGTGAAATCAAAGATGCGATCCTGATGAAATCGTGCTTTTCATCGTATGGTACGTACTTACTGAGCATCTATCGTATGAGTTCCGATTGTTGTTGCAATTGATTCTAGGGTTTCGATAAAAGTCCTTTTTCTCTATTTAGGGTTTCTGATATTTACTTTGCCATATTATTTTCGGTCGGAATATTTGCCTAGGGTTCCTAATAACATAGGACCTAAATCTTGGGGGATTAATTTGTTGATTCCTAGGGTTCGTATTGTTTTAATTTTGCCTGATTTGTTCTGTCTCTGAATATCTGTTTCATGAACTATCCTGTGATGAAGGATGAGGATAAGTTCAATTGAAACTTGAAAACAACCGGCCCTCTTGAATGATGAAAATTACTTCGGTTGTCCCTCCCCCAAATCTGAAATTTTCTTTGTCTTTCAAGTATCCTGTTTCGGATAACTTCAGTTGAAACTTGAAAAGAGTCCCTCCCCTAACACATAGAATGTACTGAATTATATTTCCCCGTCTCTGAGTATATGTTTCATGTTGAGTTGTCCCGCTATTCTAATTTGCTTGGTGACAGATGAGGGTAATTTTAATTGGGAATTGAAAAGAGTCCTTGACCCTAACACAGTATATACTGCATTACGTAGTTTGTCCCTGGATATCTATTTCATGTTGAACTATCCGTGATTCTAATTTACTTAATTGGAGATGAGGATGAGTTCAATTGAAACATGAAAACTGTCCCTCCATATACTGAATATCTGATTCATGTTGAACTATTGGTACTGAAAAGAGTCCCTCCCCTATACTGAATATCCAATTCATGTTGAACTATTGGAACTGAAAAGAGTCCCTCCCTAACATAGTACGTGCTATACATTATACAGCCTGACTCTAAACATATGGTTCATGTTGAACTACCCCATGATTATAATTTGTTTGATGGAAGATGAGGATGAGGTCAATTGAAACATGAAAACTGTCCCTTATGTCCCATGTCCCTGATGGTTTCTGAGCTTTATATAAACAGTCAGTCCTATGTCCCTGATGGTTTCAGAGCTTTATCCCAGCCCCTTATGTCCCTGATTTATCCTATGATCAATATACGATTTGACGGATAATTGTCCCCTTTATACTGTCGCTTTGGTTGCCTGAAAATATATGATCAATTTACGACTTGATGGATAATTGTGCCTTTTATACTGTCGCGTTGGTTGCCTGGAAATATATTATCATTTTATGATTTGACGGATAATTGTCCCGTTTATACTGTCGCGTTGGTTGCCTGGAAATATATGATCTATGATTTGACGGATAATTGTCCCGTTTATACTGTCGCGTTGGTTGCCTGGAAATATATGATCCATGATTTGACGGATAATTGTCATGTTTATACTGTCGCGCTGGTTGCCTGGAAATATACGATCAATTTACGATTTGACGAATAATTGTCCCGTTTATATTGTCGCGTTGATTGCCTGGAAATATACAATCAATTTACAATTTGACGGATAATTGTCCCGTTTATACCTGTCGTGTTGGTTTCCTGAAATACATGATCAATTTTATGATTTGAAGGATAATTGTCCCTTCTTGTCACGGGTTGTAAACTATTGTCTACAAGAGGCTGAGTTGCACTATATGCATTCTAACTCTGACTTTGGTTTGGTAATGTCCCTCGGTTAAATCCAGATATTGTCATCTGTTTTCATCTTTATGAATCTAAAGCCTCGATTTGGATAGATGAGATGAGAAATCAACATACCTGTGTTGTCCAACTCAGAACTTATTTGTAATAGATAAATCTTGTAATGTGATAAAGGTTGAACATTTTTCAGTCCCTTCTTTTGACTATCATGTAGCTGGATTGGTCATTCACCCATGTAGCTGTCAGTGCACTAAAAGGACATATAAATCAGGATGTAATCTTTTCAGTATTATCTCTGGTTACAGATTTTTTTTTTCCTCAGAAGCAGGTTTGATAACAAAGTACTTTCAACAGTTATGACATAAATGTCGACCTTTTGGACGTTCATGCTGACAAGAGCACATTTCATTGTTTCGATAAGTTCAATCTAAAGTGCAATCCATGTGGACAGTGTAGGCTCAGGAAGATTTTTCTTAAGCAGGATAATCTTATCCAAGGTATTCCATTTTTGTTTCTTCATTAGGTTATTGCCTCTGTTTAATTGATGAAGTTCTAAGTGATCTATTGAGGGTTACAGAATTCAATCTTCTGCGTCTGTAATTATTTTGTGGGTGAAATCAAAGATGCGATGAAGATTATAGATGAAATCGTGCTTTTGATGGAACGTACTTATTGAGCATCGTTTTCTCTTACGTTGTTTCTCATCTCTATTTTGGGTTTGATCGATTATTGTCGTATTGAATGAGTTCTGATTTCTGTTGCAATTGATTCTAGGGTTTGGATAAATGTTGGGTTTGGGATATTTACTTTGCCAAATTATTGTCGGTCGGAAAACTTGCCGGAATCCTACAGTTCCTAATAACATAGGACCTAAATCTTGGGGGATTAAAATGTTGATTCATAGGGTTTGTATAATCTTAAGATGAAATTCGATTGTGGCAATGCATGAACAGTTTGTAACTTTATACAAACAGTCCGTGCTATGTCCCTTATGTCCCTGATGGTTTTAGAGCTTTATCCCAGTCCCTTATGTCCTTGATTTATCCTATGATCGATTTACGATTTGACGGATAATTGTCCCCTTTATACTGTCGCGTTGGTTGCCTGGAAATATACAATCAATTTACGACTTGATGGATAATTGTGCTTTTTATACTGTAGCGTTGGTTGCCTGGAAATGTATAATCTATGATTTGAGAGATGTTGCATCTAAGTGATCTAGGGTTACAGAATTCAATCTTCTGCGTCTGTAATCTTGTGGGAGAAATCAAAGATGCGATGAAGATTATAGATGAAATCGTGCTTTTCATGGTACGTACTTACTGAGCATCGTTTTCTCTTGCGTTGTTTCTCATCTCTATTTAGGGTTTGGATCGATTATTGTCGTATCGAATGAATTCCGATATTTGTTGCAAATGATTCTGGGGTTTGGATAAATGTCCTTTTTCTCTATTTAGGGTTTTTGATATTTACTTTGCGGAATTATTGTCGGTCGGAAAATTTGCCGGAATCCTACGGTTTCTAATAACATAAGACCTAAATCTTGCGGGATTAATTTGTTGGTATCGCTTTAAATTTGCCTGATTTGTTTTATTTTGAAGTATCCTGTGTGATCCGGATTAGGATAATTTGAATTATGGCGGTTTCTGAATATCTATTTCATGAACTATCCCATGATTCTAGTTTACTATATGAAGAAGGATGAGGATAAGTTCAATTGAAACTTGAAAACAGTCCCTCCTGAATGATGAGAATTAGTTCGGTTGTCCCTCACCAAAATCTGAAATTTTCATTGTCTTTTGAAGTATCCTGTTTCAGATAACTTCAATTGAAACTTGAAAAGAGTTCCCCCCTAACACACAGAATGTACTGAATTATATTGCTCCGTCTCTTGAGTATCTGTTTCATGTTGAGCTGTCCGGCGATTCTAATTTGCTTGATGAAAGATGAGGGTCTTTTCAATTGGAATTGAAAAGAGTCCCTGACCCTAACATAGTATATACTACAATACATAGTTTGTCCCTGAATATCTATTTCATGTTGAACTATCCGTGATTCTAATTTACTTGTTGAGAGATGAGGATTGAGTTCAATTGAAACATGAAAACTGTCCCACCCTATACTGAATATCTGATTCATGTTGAACTATTGGAACTGAAAAGAGTCCCTCCCTAACATAGTACATGCTACATTATACAGCCCGACTCTAAATATATGTTTCATGTTGAACTATCCCATGATTATAATTTGTTTGATGGGAGATGAGGATGAGTTCAATTTAAACATGAAAACTGTCCCTCCCATATACTGAATATCCGATTCATGTTGAACTATTGGAACTGAAAAGAGTCCCTCCCTAACACAGTACATGCTACATTATAAAGCCCGACTCTAAAATGTCAGAATGTTTGCTGGAACTAACGAGAATACTTTAGCAGTTGTGGTCTTTGGAATTCTGAAGTTTGCTTGTCATTATTGGACTTTTGGTATTATCTAGAAAAGGGCAGTGACTCTCTATTAGTGTCAAGGCTTCATCTAATTTCAAGTATGGTTAGATAGGTTATGTAATGTTAGAGTTTCATCTCCGAAAATCAAACAAAGGGTATAAGATCTTCCTCGCTCTGAAAACCTAATATGTTACTGGTGTTCAGATAATATTAGTAAATGATCACATGAGGCATTAATATACATTTGCAAGGTGGGATTTCCTTTTAACTAATTTGGCGATCATGCAGTTTGAATGATGTTACCAAATTCTGTTGGTAAATAGAGGCTAGTATTTTTACGTTGGCAAAGCTGGGAGAGATTGATTGTATAGCTTTCTTGGACAGGTTGCCCTTCATCAGCCTCCTCAACTGGCATGTGGATGTCTATTTCTCCTATCTGGAGTTCTCAAAGCAAGGCATGATGTTCCTGTGTTCTTCCAAACAAATGGGCAATTTGGGTTACCGAAAATAAACTGAAGTGTCTAAGCTTTTGGGGACTTACTAAGCCCTTTGAGGCTAGTTGGAGCTGGCGAAAATTGTTGCAATTTAGAGATACTTTTCATGATAAGTTTCGTTATGAGTTAGGGGATGGGAAATCCTTCTCTTTCTGGTATGACCCATGGGTTCATAATAAAAGTCTATGTGAGCTCTTTCCTAACTTGAATGTGTGTGATGCAGACATTCCTAAGAAAGCCACTTCTAATGTGTGGAGAAACGGTCATTGGGTGCTTCCCGACCATTTTGATAGTGATGCTGAAGCTGCTTGGCAACTAGTTAGGTCTTTTAATCTTGGTCCAGACAAGGACAAGATTCTACGGCCTTTTAATGGTTCTGGAGAGTATACTATTCACTCTGCTTGGAAAGAAATTAGACATAAGAGGGCTGTTGTGGTATGGAGTAAAATAGTTTGGGGAACAGGGTTTATTCCGAGATGTAGCTTTATTTTGTGGTTGTCAATGCACAATCGTCTTCTTGTTAAATCTAGACTGTTTACCATGAAAATTGTGCAAGATCAACAATGCAGCTTGTGCTCGAATGCCAGAGAAACTGTTGAACATTTATTCTTTGATTGCAGTGTCACAAAGCATATTTGGTCTGTTATTGCTGCCAAGTTTATGCCTGCTACCAATGGGATGAAATGGCGTTTAGTGAGTTGGCTTTATAGGAAAGCGTGTGGCAAATCAGTCCTTGCTAAACTCCGATTAGCAGTTCATTTTTCAGTCCTTGCAGAGCGTTCAAGCTGGTGGGAACTGCAAACACTTGCTTCTCATGTGCATCCATCTGTTGCTACAATGGCTGGGACAATTCTATTTAGGGCCCATATTGTTTATAGTGGTACCCGTTAAATGATCTATCACTTACTGCTTTTCTAGACAAGTCAATGGACAAGAAACCAAAGCAGATGACATAGTATGGTGGTTTCCAAATCGAGCCAGCCAAGAAGGTCAGCTTCAACTTCTATAATTACTTTTATTGCATTGTATTTTTTTATGCATTTTTAAAGGCAAAACAATAGTGTTGGCTCTGTGCTGCCAAAATTTGACTTTCAACCCTAGATTTGAGCTGTTGAATTTAGTCTCCGAAGCTTCGATTTTTTGCTCAACTGTTTCGTAATGGACTGAGCTATTACACTTGAACCTCGCTCTGTGAGCATTTCAAGTCTGCAAAACCAAACGTGACAGTACTTTCCATTAAGTGGTACATTTTAACAAAAATCAAATTTTAGAGAGTAAATATCACCAAATTAGTTGAGGGTCCAAAAGTAAAGAGATTTCAAAAGCTGCAATCTTCACCTGTTTCCTGGGATACCCACATATCTCAAACCTATTAGAGCACGGAGGATGTGTCTGTTTACTTTTTGAATCTAGTATTAAGTCCTGTGAAAATATGGATGATGATGAAAAAATTATATTTTGGCCGTTGGGTTCATTAACGATTGTGTATTTTATATAATGTAGTACATTATCTAATTCGTCTCTGAATATCTATTTCATGCTGAACTATGCCGTTTGTCTAATTTCCTTGATGAAAAATGAGGATAACTTCGGCTGAAACTTGAAAAGTGTCCCTGTCCCTCCCTAACAGAGTTACGAACATTATACGGCCCGTTTCTGAATATCCGTTTTATGTTGAACTATCTCGTGATTCTAATTCACTAGAGGATACAATTGAAACTTGAAAACAGTCCCCCTCCCTAACTCAGTATATACTAGCATTATATTGCCCGTCTCTGAATATCTGTTTCATGTTCAATTATCCCAGGATTCTAACTTGCTTGATGAAAGATGGGAATAACTTCGACTGAAACTTGAAATATGTCCCTCCCTAACAGTACGAATGTTATATAGCCCATCCTGAATATCCGTTTTATGTACCATGATAGTAATTTACTATGGAAGAGGAGGATACTTTCAATTGAAACTTGAAATGAGTCCCTCCTGCCTAACTCAGTATACTACATTATAGCATGTCTCTGCATATCTATTTCATGTTGAACTATCTTGTGATTCTAATTGGTTTGATGAAAGATGAGGATAACTTCAATTGAAACATGAGCCTATCATATTGTCTTACACTTTATAATTCATATAAGGACCATATTTGGAAAATTTGTTTCATTTTAAATTATCCTCCAACGTTAATTTAGGATAACTTCGATTTAAATGTAGCCATTCCCTAACATAGTGTTATACACATGTAACTAATTGATGCTATGATGCATTCAGGAAAACACACGCTGAAATTCTCTTCAAAATATAACAATCTTGGGGGTACCAAGAGAGAATTGGTAAAAAAATCCCTTATTGAGGGTTTGAAGAAAGTGTCAAATGCATCCGGAAAGCAACATAATGATGAATGATCTCGTTGGTTTAAGACATTATTTCCTGCAAGCAATTGATTTAGCTAATGTTAGCAATGGTAGCAAATTGAAATCTTTAAGGAGTGTTGGATTAGAAAGAGCATGAACACTGAAGGAGCATGAACATTATAAGCGAATCTTTTTCACCCTTCTGAAGATCTTTTAATTATTCACAGACTACTTGCCTGGATCAGAATCAAGAGTGCTGGTTAACTGCTCTATGAGCTTTGATTATTGTCTCAAATTCTTTGTTTTCTGATCTAGTTTTCCAACGGTACTGACCAGTTCTTTGAAGATTTGTTTCAGGTTGAACAATCCGGTGACTATAATTTAGTTGATGAAAGATGAGGATAACTTCACATAAACATGAACTGGTGAGTACCTAACATTATATAGTATATATATATGTTCTTTTCTGAAAGATTTGTTTCATTTTGAAGTGTCCCCAAGATTATAGTTTTTTTGAAAAAAATGAGGATAACTTCAATTAATAAATAAGCTGGCAAGTGAAAGATGAGGATAACTTTGATTAAAACATGAACTTTAACAGTACAATACATATATAGTCCACATCTGAAAGATTCGTGTCTTTTTTGAAGTATCCCGTTATTTTTATTTTCTTGATGAAAGATAAGGATACATTGGAACATGAACTGGTCATTTCCCTAACACTATGTCTTACATATTAGCCAATATCTGAAAGATTTGTTTCACCCATTATTATTATTTTCTTGATGGAAGAGCCAAGGATAACTTCAATTGTGGCAATTCGCTCAGACTACATATACACATATATGGCCGGTTCAACGATTTGTTTTATGTTGAAGTTGAGTCTAATTTTCTTGATGAAAGAAAATTAGAATATTAGAATCAATTGTTAGCGAACTACTGGTATGTCAGTAAATTATATTGAGAGACTGCTGGTTAAGTGCACTCTATATCCAAGTTTACCTGCATAAATTATTAGCAATGGTGGATCGAATGAGGTTTGATTATTTTTTTCAAATGTTCTTTGTTCGCTGATCTAGTTTTGCGTATCTTATGTTATTTAAATTGGTAAATTATTGGTAAAATTTAAGTAGGACAAGGTTCAGAAGTGAGGCAAAACTTCTTAATTCACGCCTCTCTTACAACATTAAACCTAGTTTATGTGGATCTGCAGGATTTCCAGAATTGTAAATGTGTGGCATCTGAAACCCTCTGATATATTTACTGTGTTATATCTTAATCTAAAAGATTTGTTTCATTTCGAAGTATATCGTCATTCTTACTTTCTTGATGGACAAATAACTTCTGTTGAAACATGGAAAGAGCTAGTCCCAACCCCAATGATAAATATATAGCCCATTGCAGGAGATATGGTGCATGTTAAAGTATCCGATGGCAACTTGTATGTAGGGTATCAAGCATTCTCGTTAGAAAATTCCCTCTACGGAGGTCTTGAAAACAGTGTCACAACCTATTAACAGCCTTTCTTAGAACATCTGTTTCATGTTGAAGTATCTGCGGATTCAAGTGTTTTTTGAGGAAAGACGAGGATAGTATTCAATATTTCTAGTTTTCTTGAAGAAAGATGAGGGAAACTTCAATGCTCAATTTCATTCAAGTTTTCTTGACCAAAGAGCTTGTGGATGGTTCGGAGGTCACCATTCTCTGAAAGATGCTTGAGATGGCAGTTTCATTCCCTATTCACAATATCTTCTACCAAAAGAAACTAAATAGTTTTGATCTTTAACTCTGCAGTAAAAAGATAAAGTTTATTCTTGAGTTTTACAAGTGAGCATGTTCATGAATATAGCAGTTGAGTTTGTTCATAAGCCTACGACTGAGCCTGCTCGTGAGCTGCTAAAACGAATTTTCTCGTCTTCAAGCTTGCCTTGTTGAGCCTCAAATTTTGCTCAAATTTTGCTCAAATATCTCAGCTCATCTAAAAATTGAGGTCTCATTTGGATGGAGGATAGGAATTGGCTATAAAGACAAGTAAATGAAAAGTTTGATGGTTAGTATCTTTAACAAGAACAAAGAAAGATAATACATTAAATACACATTCTAGAATTAAAATAAGCCTACTATAGATTTAGGAATGGTTGATTTAGCAAATATGGTCAAAAGAAAAGTTCTATTCACAAACTGTGCCCTTTCTTTAGCTTCGTCGAGCTCTTTCCATATACTATGTAGAGAAACATACAATAATTTTATTGTGAAATGCTGTGAAATGAGATGAGTGTTCGATAAGTATGCCACTAAATTTCTTTGATTAGTCAAATTTATAGACTGTTGATTAGTTTGTGAGTATGATAATTGAGCAATTATATTTATTTCATTAGTCAAACAAGTTCATCTAGTAATATGAGCAATGAAGGAATCCAGTTCTACCTGAAAGTTTTCGCCTTCTGCTGTAGACTTTCGGACCTTCTCACCCAGTTCCCGAGCCCTCCCTCTGATTGGTTTCCCTTCTTATGAAATCGTCAATCTTCTCACATTCTTAATGATGAACACATCAATAGTGTCATCTTGCATTCCCATTCTCTTACGAACAGACCAGCTTTAAGCAATTCTGTTATCAAAACCGCGTTTTAAGGCTGATCCGAATGCATTGGCCATGCTGTTATTGGCACTCCCATGGCTATGCTCTCCATACGTGAGTTCCAGCCACAATGACTATAAAATTCGCCAAATCTCAAATTTCAATCAACAAAATATCTCAAATCTCGAATTTCCTCTTAAATTAGTGTCAATATTTATGGCCATGAGATCTTTCCACAGTATATTCCAAAGGTTTTCACCCTATTTTTTTTTCACTGAAAGAGAGGAAGATATAATGGAGTAATCACTCAATTCACTTTTTAATACTCACATTATTCGTATGAATTATTGATTTGATTTTTCGGACAATAATGTTGTTTAGAATAACATTTTTTTTTTTGATATTTGAGGTCTTTATATGAACTATAATAGGTTAGAAAAATATTTTTATGAGCCATTTTCTTTATTTTCTAAAATTATTACCTTCTCTCTTATCATCTTAACCACATAACCTAAAACAACCTCTACTCAACAAAACAAAAATCCAAAAAGTTAAAATTGCTTTGAATATCATATTGTCTTTAATATATATATAAAAAACTATTTCACATATTTCTCTCAAATTTTTCTTTTAATCATTGTTATAAATGAAAACCGTCTTGTCAGAAAGAAAATGTATTATCGAAACTTGAGAGTATATGTAACCAAATTAAGAAAACACACACACACCCTAAACTGTAAACAAGTGATATCTACATATTTCAAATAATTTCTTGCTTTTTTAACATCTAATTAAAGACAACATTTTCGTATAAAAAACTAATAAAAAGAAACATTGGACCTTTCAAATTTGAGGCCTTGTGAAAATGACAGAAGTCCAACTCATAAATGGGTTTGATAAATAAGTGAGAGTAAACAGAAGTCCATATTTTATTCTTTGGTCCAATTTCAGCCCATTTAAAAAAAAATTATTTGAAATGATACGAAATCTTAAAATCCTTGTCAAGTTTATCAAAAATAAAATAAAAATCCTTGTCAAGTTCAAAACCCTAAATTAAATTCATGCTTGATAAGCAAACTCCAAAACTGCTAGTTGAATTTCTATCAAAAAAAAAAAAAACTGCTAGTTGAATTGGTTATTATGCAGATTCTGAAAAGTATGATAACGCCTTCCTGCCCATATCTCCTTCCAACACTTTAATGATCTGCAATATTGCAAATAATATAAAAATAAAATATATCTAAAATATAAATAGAGATTGAGGATTCAAATCAACACAAATTTTTTGTTAAAACATGGCAAAACTCAAATTTAAACTCTTGAGGTTAATCTATTTTATAGATCTTATGCCTTTGGTTAATTACTTTTTTCATATAACGCTATATATTGATCATTAGATGTGTTAGATATACAGCCCTCCATCCAAAATATGTCACATGTGCCGTTAAGTGGCGAGTCAATAAGATGACGTAGGAGTTTCCTTTGACACGTGGGAGAAATTACGTGAGACTTCAGGTGTTCCACATCACCTCTTACTCCAACATTCGGCGTTTGACTCACATGTCCGCAAAATTGACAATTTAATTCATAAAAGAAAGAACCCCAACTCAGCAATAAAAGATATCTAACCCTGGATTCAAATTGCCATTGCTAGGTTAACTATCAAACTTCCTTTATACTTAGAAAAAAGGATTATTGATAGTACTATTTACCTCCCTCATCGTTGGGCGATCCGCAGGATCTTCACAAGTAGAAGCTGCAGCGCAATAAATCATTCGCTTCATTTGATCAATGTAATGTTGTCCTTGTAAGTTAACATCAACTATGTCCTTGAGAACTCCCCCATCATTGCAAAGGCTATGAACCTAATATTTTCACAGAAAGAAAGGAATCCATTAAGTGTAGTAATCACTCAAATTCAGTTCTAATGCTGTCATAATAAAATGATCATTTGAATTGTAGTAAGAGCCATCTAAAATGACTGAGATTACTCATCTGCATTTGTTTTTACATAATAATAAAAATCTTATAGAGAATATAGTCTTTAGGGAAACATTGATGAAACCCATCTGCATTTGTTTTTGGGGAAAATTTACAGATAATGACTGAGATTATAGACTTCACAGTATGAAAACAAGAATAAAGAGCAGTATAAGGGGAATTTTGCACTATAATTTTATCCAATAAAGATGTTATAAGACACGTAAAATCACGTTAAAAACAACCAAGTCCTGACCTGCTTTAATAAGTTTCTCCCAACTCTTGGTTTTCCGGTGATAAGCTCCACAAGTACGATGCCAAAGGAATACACATCCGATTTCTCAGTGAAATGATTCATCTCGGAATGGCCATGAATCGTGGCATCAAAATCATCGCACTCAGGTGCCACATAACTGGAAACATGAAAACAGATCAGTTCCAAAAGTTATCAAAAGTCTAACTAACTATATATAAAAGCTAAATCACAGGGTTATGGTTGCCTCATACATTTAATAAGCTCTATATATCTTTCCAGTTTAGAAATGTGGGATATTTAAAACTCCCTCTCACGCCTAATTTGTTTCGTCCATCACGCATATTTGTTTAGGTGTTTCTTTCGGCTTTTAGCAAGAATATGAAACCGATTCTTGGTAAAGTAAAAAAATTCACGTTGGTGTGCCAAAAACAGTTTCAAGCACATATTGAAAATACAGATTCAAACTCCTGATTTGTACTCTTTAACTAATTATATTAAGATATATTGTTTTTTAAAAAGAAGGAAGCATTTATCTTTCATCTTACGCTGGCGTTCCATAGGTTGTCGTGGATATGTGAGCCTTATCAGTTGGAATGAGTCTAGATAGCCCAAAATCTGCAATCTGAAAATCCATGTATCAATTTAAATGAACTATATCATAACTCTATAGCAAAAACTGTTGAGACTCTCGATCAATTCTAAGTCTAGTGCATTAAACCTTTTTTTCAACATATATAAGTCCCATATCTTTTAGTTTTTTTTTTTTTTGAGATAATACGGCTCTTTGAGGTAAACTAGGTTAACAAAATGTTCGAAAGCAAATATTTATACATTTTTTGAAAGGAAATATTTATACATTTAGTGTGGTTGTAAAGAAACTTTAAAAACCTTATTTCATATTGTAGAAAATTATAAGTTTAGACATAGATAAAATGAGTAATCCTAATTTTATGTTCACAGTAACTAAATTGCAAGCACGAATTTATTGTGATCGAGAAAATTAATCTATGGTTTACTATAGTGAATGATATTAAGTGCTCATACATGAATCAAAACCAGAATCAAGAGTGTCTCATAATCTTTTTACCTAATATTCATAATAGTGAATAGAAATTTGGTTGCCCAATATATATGTCAAATTTACAATATAAATACTACCTTTGGTGTAAAGTCAGCAAGAAGAAGAATATTCGCCGGCTTAATGTCGCGGTGAATCACTGCTGGAATTAAAAATAAGTTGAACGTTCAAGGGTTAGTTAAAGCAAAATATGTTGAAAGTAATAAATTTTGATGGACTAAACATCAACAATGGATAATTTTTCACAGATCCCTTCAATAATACAAAATCTGACTGGGTTACATTTTTCTAAGTTTGATGTTAGCTACTTATCTTGTTAACAAGGTTACCCAGTAGTCGGGCGGACAAGAGATTTGTTGGAGATTAATCAGATTTATACGTTGTTTATGTTTTTTCAATTCGTGATGAATAAAAATTGAGAATTAAAAGTTGTCATTATAGAAAATATAAGATTTTGTGTAATTCTCACCAGCACCATGCAAATATGCAATTCCTTTCGCAGAGCCTACAGCGATTTTGAATCTATTCGACCAGGCGAGGACTTCTTCGCCTCTAGCTGCAATAATATTATTTGTTTTCACATCAGATAAAAGTATGCAAATTGAATCACAAAAAAATATACAGGTAAATAATTTGAGGCAAAAGTCAAAAAAGCAAAAATGCAACGTTTCATTAGTTTGCAAGTAAAGGAATGTGATATATACGTAGATGGAATAAAGTGAGTTATACCGTGTAAATGAAATTGCAATGTTCTGTTGGGTATAAGCTCTAAAACAATAATTAGATCTTCCTTGTCTTCAATACAATATCCATAAATCTTAACAAGATTGTCATGTTGGTGATTTTTGAGTATCTCGGACTCTGCCACAAAACCTTTCATTGGATCCGTCCTTTGAAGCTTCTTAATCGCAACTGTCCTATCAAATTTACGATCAATTCCCTCATAAACCCGAGCAAATCGACCGTCGCCAATATGTGAGCTGATAACTAGGTCTTCGAGCTTATATTCATGGAGTGGCTGTGAAGAACTAGCTTCACTGATGACTATTAAACATATAAAGATGAAACCAAAAACAAATAATCAAGCGTTAATGAAGCTATGACCGAGTCTACATTCTATTCTATGACCGGTTGTCTCTCTGCCCATGTATAAATTGCTTAGCTTTGTAAAATATAATGAAGCTATTAGAACATACCATTTCTAGAATCCATCTGGAATCTAGGATGACTACTGATTTAACCTCGGTTGATGCTATTATTTTGTCACGTACCCTAGCAAAAACCACGAGTCCAAATAATACTGAATTAGGAACAAATGATGTAAAATATGATCAAGCTAGCTAGCTACTACAGTACATATGTATCATTTGAATCTAACAACGGTTCAAAGATATCATATAGTGAAACAACCTAATAAAAAATATCACATGTTATAATCAAACAACAAACTAATCAAAATATCACATTTATGGTGAATACTCAAATAACAAACAAAATATATCAAACATATCACATTTATGCTACTTTCTCTCCAAGAATAAAGAATTTACCAAAATAACAAAAGGATGAATACTATTTTTTTTATAGTACTCTTATTTTTATACATATCGTCTTTAATTTGTTTGACGATCAGTAGATGAAGATGCAATGTTTGTGATTAGGTGCTAACAAGCCGAACTGATATCCAACCTAGCTAGGCAGGCTCGGGTCGAGCTCGCGGAGCTATGAAGTTTTAAGCTCCAAGCTCAGAATGTTCACAAATGAACAATATTTGCATATATTATTCACAAACAGTAGCATCTTCATCCATAAAAGTTAAGCTAGTTAGATTTAAACTTCTGAAACTATAAAAGCAACATATATAGTGAGGGAACCTTAAGTTGGACAGGCGACAGCGGCACAAAAGAAGAGGAGAAAACAGAAGACAAGAAAGCAATGTCAGAAGAGAATATTTCTGTCTTTTAGGTTTAGAAAATAGAAACTAATTAATTTGGATTAGCTTCCCTAAATATCCGTTCCTATAACTATTAATACCATTATAAACTATACTTTGGGGCCCAAAAGGAATTTGGCCCAAATTGATTTCCACTTTGAGTCGAGACTATCTTTTCTCAACGTTTATTATTTACTATATTTTGTTACCAAAAAGAATTATTTACTATATTTGAACTATGAGATAAATTATAAATCATAGATCTTAATAGTTATTACATGCCATTAAATTATTGATATGATGTAAAGATGATGTGGTATACCTGGTGTATTCTAGAAATTCTCTTGGAACTATATGAGTATGCTTACAAGCTTTCAAACCAATGCGAAGTATGCACTGCTCGGCTGGGCTCGACTTGGTAATGTTTCGAGTTGATCGTGAATTCAAGTTGTTTCGAAAATTGTGACATGCAGACAGAGCGGAAATGACACTAATTGAGCGTGAAGTTGGGTGTGATTAACATTAAGGAAGAGTACGTGTTATTTAGTTGGCATTTCATTTTGAGTCGACTTTGTAAGTGCATGACTACGATAAAAGGGCGGATGCTAAGCACTAATTATTGATACAAGAGTTGATCCCATTCGAACAGTTTGTGAGCATCACTTGATCCTACTCAGTAGACCTTGTTTGGTAAAAAGATGTCTGGACAAAAAAGAGAGGTTTGAACCATTTTAAAGATTTGACTAGTCAAAACCTTTACAACTATTTTTTGGTGAAGAACGGTTTGAAAGAGCTCCTTAGATAAGGAGAGAGAAGTTGAATGTTTACAGATGTTTATTTATATCCATTTATATGCTTTCGCACCATTGAGCTTGTTACATGTACTATTGACTCCACACTTATCAAAGATGTTTGTGTATAGCCAAGAAATCTTATATCATCTATGTTTTTATTAAAAATGTGAATAAACAATGGTGACATGTGGTGATTTATGTTGCACGGATATTTTATTTAGTAGTTTGTGTATCTGTGTTCGTGTTTATTTCATTTTTGTTTATATTTGTAGACTATTTTATGAAGATTATATTTTAGAGAGGATGTGTCCCGTATCCGTGTCCATGCAACATAAGTAGTGATGCAACCGGAAACACAATAACATACAATAAGTCAAACATCTCTATTAATCTATTGATTCAAGGTAGAATACCATATGATATGCTTATAATTAACTTAATTGTCTTTTCCTTTGAAAACAACTACAGATACGTTAACTAGGGAGCTTACTTCCAAGTACAACTCTCCCTTTTTTGCACAGATACCATATGTTAATATATTATATGTAAATGTAATATGTATATGATTGCCTACTAAATTTTTATTTTTATTTTTGGAATAAATGGGTCTCTGTAGCAAGAGAATTTCTACAATAATCCTGGAGAGAAGAACATGATTTTCGTGGATAAGAAAAAAAGATTGGAATTAATGCTCAAACTGGGGGATTAATGGTTATCTTAAATTTTGATGAGTTCAAATATTAATGCGATCATATCTATTCTTTTAATTTTTTAAATATTTTTTTCAAAAAACTTAGCTAAGAATAGGTCTAGCATTTGTAAGGTCAGGATAAACTACAAATTTCGATAAGGGTTTACAGTGGAGTTTACAAATTGCTTACTAATAAATTAAATTTTGACGAAGTGAGAACTCAAACTCCAAACCTTTCAAGCAGAAAATGAAATCTTTTACCACTTGAACCAACTTTGTATTCTTTTAATTTGTTATGTTAGTTTTAATTGGCTTGGAGTACCACCTTGGGGAGACCTTTACATAACTTCTTCATGTGAAGACGTGGGCTTATCTACCAAAAAAAAGAAGAAGATGTGGGCTTATGCGGGCTGGCTTTGGATTCAATTTTCAAGCCCATGTAAACCTGGGCCTGGATCCGCCAAAATTCAATACGAGCTGGACTGGGGTTGGGTTGAGTGTATTTCCAATTCACTCCAAATCTAATGACCCTAATTCAAGGAGGTCATGGACCTTGTAATAATTTGCAGCACCATCTAGAGGGTGGTGGCAACTAACAGGGGTGTTGACTCAGTCCTTACAAGTCATCCAAATCAAAACATATCATATCATGAAAGATTAATAAAGTTAATAATATGAATTGTATTAAGCAAATTTTAATATTTTTTGTAAATATTTGGTCCAGAGTTGGTGGTTCGAATACAATTAGTGACTTTAAGGGATGTCAGTAAGGCTTAAAATAAACTGAATCTCATATTGAAAATAGAAAGAGAATGACCGAGGCATATAAGTAAGATATTATCTAATGCATGCAACACATGTTTTAACATTGTGCGATTCAATAGTGACAAAAATTTAGATCATATATCTACATGATATTATATAGTGTATTACAATTTGTGTCTGTACGAAATTTACATTCCTAAATATAATTGTAGATTAGAGATGTAATGATTTGAAAATGTTAATTGCATGAGCCAAATTAGGCCAATTTATAAATGCAAACATTACAAAGTTCATATTTCAAGGCAATCAATCAACTTCCAACTTCCCAAGAAGGAGAAAACTACCTAATCCTCATCACTCCTCCCTATCCCCTACATCCCATTCTTTTGCAAAAACTTGTGGACATTCTTTTGGGTCCCGGTTTTTTTGGGGGTTTGAACAATAATTACTGTCCATCATTTTTTAAACATACTTCATACAAAGATCTAAAGATTTGAACCTAAATGCAATAAACAAATTGCATAAATATTTATGTATTTATTTTTTCAAATGGACAAAGTTTCATAAAATGCTTTCTTGTGACTTCAGCATTCTATATATGATCTAAATAAGCAACTAACCTTTTTACATTTGCTTTGTTTTTGCCAGGTTGTATATGTCCAACAAATTCAATTTTCTGACCTCTATTCAATATTTGGAGATGATTTGTCAATATTATTAGGTGTAATAAAAGAAATTCTAATATGAACATGATTAAATGAATTCAGCAGATGAAAATATGACAATTATACATGTTTTAATTGATTAGAAGGTCACTGAACTAAATAACATGCTCTTTTTCAAATTTCTGACTCACAACTTAGCCTTTGTTTATTTTACGATCTTTTAGCGTAATAAAAGACGTTAGACACTAGTTGATTGGTCGAAGACTTTTGGAAACTGTTTTGATAACAATTAGAGTATTAATCAGGGATAAATCAATTTCGAGCGTTTAAACTAATTGAAGGATCAAGTCGAACTAGTCAAATTCTTGATTTTGATCAGCATTTAAATGGTCTATAACATTTGTCTACAACACTAGGCATGTAATGTACACCATTCTGATTGTCAAGGAATTGTTTCTTATTTAAAAAATAAAACTATTCAAATTAGTGGATATATCTAACTTTGCTGTAATAATCATTCACTTTTCGTGCATCACTGTGTATATTTTATAAAGTCCATGGGCTTTTAATGAATAAAGCCAAAAAGAAAAGCAAAAAGAAGGGTATGATATTCCAAATTTTTGTGCACCACTATGTATTTTACTTTGTTATTTGGTTTTCCAATATTACAAAAGATGGACAAGGATTTAATATGCTCATTCATCATTTCATCTACCGCAATAAATGAATTTCTCAAATGCATAGCATATAACTAATTCTAAAGTGATTTTAAAGAAAATGTTCTATTATTGTTTATGGGAACATTGTATAGAAAAATTTAGTAAACTAAATTATAAGCAAACACATATTAAGAATTCGAATAACAAGATTCCACATGCAATAACATCACAAACGAATTTAATGTGGCACATGTTATGTAAAAGGGTTTACAAAACTGATACTAGTTTTTAATTCTTAACTTCTAAATAAAGAGTTTTGACCATGATTAAGGATTCGAACAAAACATATAAAACTTACTCCATTTCGAAATGCCTAATCTCGGGAAATTTAATAGTTATAAGCAATGACTACTAAATATGAATGAATTCAATATAAGATTTGAAAACATATCTACTATTAATCATGTAATTGATTGTGCCAATAATTGATTATAAGAATTGGGTACCCAATAGGCAATGCTTGGTTAAATTTGGAATTCATTTGTTGTTGTTATTGTTGTATTTTTAACGATAAATCACTTTTTCTTCATCCACAAGTTTCGATACATGAAATTACTTGTACTTATAGAAGTTTTGATTTTCGTGTTTGTCTTAATTGTTGATTCAATTTATGCATGAAGTAATGATCATTAGTGTGATCTTAGCTTTTGAATATTCTTAAAGAAATTGAGAAATAATAATAAAAAACATTATAACTATTATGAATCTTATTAGGTTGCCTTTACTTTGATTGAACAATTCAAATTTTCGTTTATTTCAATTAGATCAAACAATCTTTCATATCGGTCAAAGCTTTCCTATTTATGACTACTTCTCTATGGTATCAATTGTTGCTTTATTATTGTGTTCACAAGTTATAGACTAGTGTACCAAGATCTAGTCCTATACAAGTGGACTTAATTTTAACAGTCGGTACGGTAACTATGAAATGGCTCATTTTTTAATAGGAGGGAAAAAAACTAGTTTGATCAAGATTATGAGATTCTAACTCAAATTCGATAAGCCCATTCTCTTACTATGTACTAACCCAAAACAAGCAAGAGAAGTTTTCGACCCCATGGAAAACACCTTCGCCGGACCCCAAATGATTGATCCAACTCTAGACATTTAAACTCCTAACTTTTTTCAAGAACGTCCAATCAGAGTATATGTTCACGACGCTCGAGCAAAATGAGGCTCCATAATATTGGCCCACTGTCAAACACATTTTCCTTAATTCAAATACCATCATTACCATAAATGTTGATATATTTAAAATCTCTCTCTAAATTTACTTAGAGTAATATTGAACCTCAGTCTAGTCGAACGTCTCGAATCCAACAACTAATATCCTATATGAGGATATCATTTGAATTCACTTTATTATTACAAATTTAACTATCTATAAATGAAATAATTTACTTAAGTAAGAGCTATCATATAATTAGATGTATCGGAATTATGATAAATTAATTATTATCTTTTTTCTTATAGAGTTTTATAATTGTCACTTATAAAATTCGTACATAATATCTCACACTTTTTTTTTTATTTTCCATTCAATATTGAACATAATACCTTAAACTACACTTGCTTTTAAGTGTAATAACAACTTAATGGATGATAAATTAATTATTGTCAACCAATTATTTTAGTTTCCTATTACAATAAGTCAACTTTTTTGTTGCCTAAAATTGTACCACATTAAATGAAGAAGACGGTGGAGACACTCACATGCATAAAAACAATCTTGGTAGTAGTTACATTTCTATTAAATTTCATCCACCTATATTGCTCTTTCCTTCTTCTCCATCATCTTCCATCTTCCACCCCACCAAAACCCATCTCCGGCCACCGCACCACCATGAAAACCCTTCACTCCGCCGCCGTCATCTTCGCCGCCATAACCTTCTCCTCACTACTATCCACCGTCTATACGCAAGCACCCTCCCCAGCTCCAATATCCGCCATGGGCCCTTTATCACCCGGACCGGTATTATTACTTAACCAATTAAACTAAAAGCTCGAGCTAATAATTAAGTCTAACAATATTTTTTATATTATTCTCTGACAGGTATCTACCCCGTTAGGCCCAACAGCACAAGGGCCTGCGGCCCCGGGGGTTGATTGCTTGACGCCGTTAGCAAACATGACGGATTGCTTGAGTTATGTGACGGAAGGGAGTAACTCGACGGCGCCGGACCCGAATTGTTGCCCGGAGTTGGCCGGGTTGGTGGATAGTAACCCGGTTTGTTTGTGTCAATTGTTGAGTAATTCTAGTTTAACGTCGTCGTTTGGGATTATGATTGATTTAAGTAGAGCTCTTAAGCTTCCCACCGTTTGTCGGCTAAGTACTCCTCCGGTTAACACGTGTGCAGGTAAATTTTTATTTGAACTTTTGATTTTTGACAATATTTTCGATACTCAAAAAGTACGGATGATGTTTTACATTAAGTAGATAGACAATTATCAGTTACATACTTAAATTAATAAAATTTTCATATCGTTTAACTAATTAAAAAATATATTCTTTTAGTTAACTAGTAATATAAAATATGAGTTTTGTAAACTTTATATACTAATTTATATAATATATGTTTATAAATTATTGACGGGACATATTGATGAGGGGTACATGTGAATGTTGTTCTAAAATTTCTCTAAAAGAAAACTAGCAAATATCTTTAAACACTCAATGCAGTTTGGAGCAAAAGATTTAGAGCAATTTCAAAATACATATTTATAAATATAATTTTGTTATTATTATAGCTTAAATAGCTCTAAAATTAACTCTTGGTTGTTTATGTAGTATATTAGAATTTGCTACTATTTTTTTCTTTTTATGATTCAAAGTAAATATGGAAAAACTAATACAACAAGTAGGTGGGTTGGCCGGTGATGATCTTTACTATCATAAACTCTATTGATTTTAATGCCACCGCCCACCGTTATTGCGCCGTTATTTTTATTCAATATCACCTCACACCATTTAATTTTTTGGGTACCTAAATTTAGATTTTTAATCATAATAATAACAACCATGATAATAGTACAATTGAATATATGTTTATTGTTTTAAACTTTATTTTAATTTTAAATTAATCTTTCATGATTTGTCATTCTCTTTTTGCTACGATTTAAGATCTTTACTATGTCAATAAATAGTTCTAGCATTCAATTAGTAGTCGAGCATGATCATACAAACACTATTGCATCTCATCAGAATTTTAAAGTTAATTAAAAAAGCTTAGATGAGAGTAAGAGTAGTATTAAATGGGTGACATTAATAGAAAGTGTTTGTGTGCATCCTTATTAAACTTTTTGTAACAAGAATTTTTTACAAGTCTAAAGCAGTTAATATTCTTAGAAAAATTTAATCTTACATTGTATTTGAATTGAAAGTGAATTTATTTACCTATTAGTTATTCTGAGTTGGTTTATGGTCCTGCTAGCATTGATTTTATGTTGTTTAATTAGCTCATATAAGCACAAATTTAATACACATTTAAGTCATATTAATGTCATATAATGCGAATTTCAGAACAATTCCAAAATTGTGGGCCAAAATGAGTTGTTTTGCTTTAATTTGCAATAAATAACCATTACTACGATTTGAGTAGGCAACAGAGCTAATAGGAAGCTATGTATCTGTATGAATATAATCTGGACATGTAGAGCAGTTGTTTGAGATTTTAATTAATCCGATTGATTGTTTGGTTCACGGCTGTTCATGCACTCTTTATGTGGTCTCACTTTCCATTAGTAAAAAATATCGTCTCTCGAGTGATATTTCTAATTATATCGTATTTTCTGCAGCCATTGGATACCCTATACCTCCTGTAGCAGGTCCAACGGCAGACATGGGTCCTTCAGGTATGTTTAAATATTGAATAATTTTAAGAAATTAATTTACTTTTGTATACAAAATTTGTGACAAAATTGACATCACTAAAATAAAGTGTCGGATTCTTAGTCACCCGTTCTTGATTTCAGAAAGTGAAAGAAAAAAAGTGTTTCCTTATTAACTTTCATCTTGCTCACCTGAAAATTTGAGTCGTTGTTTATGGTCTTGCCACTAATTGTATTAACGTGACAGGCACTCTCACACCAGGAGGCGTGCCAGGTGCTCTCTCACCAGGAGGTTTAGCGAGCAATCCATCGGCAGGAGGTAATGACAGTGGAGCTTTAAGCATTTCTACGTCTCTTGAATCCTTCCTTGTGGGCTTGGGATTCTATTTTCTTCTAACAATTTTTTGAGTTAATTTGAATTTTCGGACCTTTTTTCCCATTGTTTTTCATGTGCTATTGTACCTTATAATTTTATATTGGACTTGCAATCAATAATTAAAGATGTGGATGTTATCGATTTTACTTGATCCTTTTATTTAATCTTACAGTGTTTTTATTTATCTATTCCTGCAAATTTGATAAGTTTTGCCGATTTTAAGGGATTCAATTTTGTAGGTAGAGCACAACAAAGTACAGTATAATAGTTGTGGTTACAACAATATTTCATTTTATTTTCATCCATGTGAATTGGTCACATCACAATAAGTTCGGCAAAGAATGTAAAACGACTTATGATTGTCTTTTCATAATATTTATTTTTTCGGAGAAGGAAATAATATTTGATTTCATAGATCTATAGAGATAGTTAGCTCATATTGTAATATTCTGGTATATAATATATGTAGGTAATATATCATATTCAACTCAATGGGCCATGAAAAAATCTTATGATTATGAGCTCTACAAATTTGTTCAAAATGAGTAACTTCTTATAATAAACAAAGCAGAATAAATTGAAATGTTTATTACCTATCAAACAGGTTCATAGAGATATGGTAAATAATTAATTATAGAATCAAAATGTTTCTTGAGATAAATGCAAGTTTCTAATAAAATTACTCTATTTTTCTCTCCTTCGCTTTCGATCTTTATCTCTATTGTCCACCAAATGAAAGTAATGAGGATCCTATTATAGACCCCTATAACAACCGACTTTAACAAGCCCTTTGTTCACCGCATTTTGCCAAATCTTACTTTTTAATCAAATCTTGTTCCGTGTAATTAGAGGCGGCAATTCGACACGTAACACGACAACATGACACGAACACGACACAGATTTTTTCGTGTTTGTGTTGAGCATATTAAGTAACGTGTCATTTTCGGGTCGACACGAAACAACACGCTAATTTCCGTGTCGTGTTTGTGTCAACACGAAAAACACGAAACTGACACGAAAAATCTAATTACTTTTGTACCCTTAAAGAGTTAGGGTTGCAATTGGAGGAGGTATTTAAGTCATCATTATATAAAAATCTAATATCTTTATATTCCAATGAACTTAGAACTTTGTGAAGATCGAGTGTTAATTTTGTACATAAATTGTCATCTTTATATAGGTCGGGTTGGTCGAGTCGGGTCATTTGTAAATTATCGCTGTAATTTCCGTGTTTCCGTGTTTGGAGCAGGTCGTGTTTGGATTTGGAATCTCGACACGAAACATTTTCCGTGTCGTGTTTGTGTTTAGAGTTTTGACACGAACACGGAAATTGACACGACACGAAACACGAAATTGCCGCCTCTACGTGTAATGCACATTTTTGTTCTTTTGTAGGTTGGACGAGAAAGTAAAACATATTATTTTCATTTCGTGAACTGATGGTTAGTCATAATTGAAAAATAAACCAATTGTACATGCACATTTATTAAATACTAAGTAACAAAAATTATAGTTAATTTTAATTCAATTTAAAAGTATAAAAATGGTTCATCTGTAAGAAATTAACTCTTATCTGCTCTCTACTAGGGTCCAATTCCATCTGTATTATAGAGTCTTCATAAACGAAACAATATACAAATCCTCTCGTATCCTTACAAAAATTTATAGATTCATTCATACATATTTTTCATATTTTTCGGGTAATTACAAACACCCCTAAATTCCGGAGTTGACTAGTGGTGGTGACCAACATAACTCAAATTACAAACATCACGATCACATAAACCGTCTACGGACGATACCATACTACAATCCATACACCTCCCATACCCACCGTCCGATCACCTCCCTAGAAAAATAAGGCTCTAGTCTTCAATAGCCTCATAAAAATCCACCCTTTTCCATCCAATCTTCCCTGCCGCCTCAATTTCAAATGCCCTCAACCCAATCACATTGATCTTTCTATCTCTCTTCTTCAAAAATCGCTTCTTCATCTTTTGCTGGTACGTTCAGAAATCTCAATTTGGCTTTTTTTTTTTTTTTTTTTTTTTTTTTTTTTTCTGTATTATGTATCATTATAGCTGTATTGAATTGATCATAGGAAATTTTGATTGTTGGGTTATGTTTTTTATTATCTGATCTGAATAGGGTTTGTTTCAATTTTTGATTTTTGATGTTTTTTTCTCTCGATTGCTTGATTTTTTAGGGTTTGAAGTTTATGGGATTTTTTTCTAATTCGTGTTCAGATTTTGAAATTTGGGTTGAAATTGATTCTGGGTATTGATTATTTCAGGTTTTGCTACCGGGGTTTTGGTTATTTGCCCGTTTCGATTCTTTGATTAGGTTACTTATTCATTTTATGGAATTTGAATGCCAAGGGAGCACTGAGGTTTTGAATAGTTTGAACTTTGAGGATAATTCTAATTCGAAAGCTATAATTTCTGAGGTTTTTAACGCTAAACCGGGTCGTCATTTAAAGGAGGGATTTTCGGTTGTTGGAAGTTCGAAAAAGTTGCCTTGTAATGAGGTTTTGCCCAATTTTTGCGGGTCTATTACGGACCTTCCTCCGGTGTTGATTTCTGAAATCTTTGATTGTCTTGATCCGAAGGAGCTTGGGATAGTTTCTTGTGTTTCGACGGTTTTGAATAGACTTGCATCGGAGAATCAGGTTTGGAAGGAAGTGTATTGTGAGAGATGGGGGCTGCCCTTGGTGCCTGCACCGTTGGGCGTAGGGCTGTCGGATGAGAAGTCGTGGAAGGAATTGTTTGTTGAGCGTGAGTTTAGGAGTAGGACTTTCTTGGGTCGGTTTAGCATTGATGTGTTGTATGGTCATACTGAAGCAGTTCGAACGGTTTTCATTTTGGCTTCAGCCAAGCTCATTTTTACTTCTGGGTATGATAGTATTGTTCGAATGTGGGACTTGGAAGATGGATTGTCGATTGCATCTTCGAGGCCCCTTGGATGCACTATTCGTGCTGTTGCAGCGGATACAAAGCTCTTGGTTGTGGGTGGTACCGAAGGTTTCATCCAAGGATGGAAAGCAGTGGAGGGTCTTCCACACTTGTTCAACCTTAAGGGTTCCGAGGAGCCAAACATTGAATTTCGACTTTGGGAACATGAGGGACCTATAACATCTCTTGCCTTGGATCGCACGAGAATTTACAGCGGTTCATGGGACATGACTGTTCGTGTATGGGATCGTTCTACATTAAAGTGCTTGAAGGTTTTGAGGCATAGTGACTGGGTATGGGGCCTTGTTCCGCATGATACTACAGTTGCTAGTGCATCGGGTTCAGATGTGTATATTTGGGACACTCATACAGGAACTCTTATAGCTGACATTAATAATGCACATGTCGGTAACATTTATTCTCTGGCGCGAAGCCACACGGGAGACTTTCTGTTTACTGGAGGAGAAGATGGCGCTATACATATGTTTGAGATCATTGGTATCAGATGCAAAGCTAAGGTCTACAAGATCGCAACTTGGATTCCACACTCTGGTCCCGTGTACTCCCTCTCATTTGAATTTCCATGGCTTGTTTCAGCTTCCAGTGATGGAAAAATGTCTCTGATAGACGTCCGAAAGCTACTCAGAACAAGCAGGCGCTCTCTAGGAAAGAACAGTGGCAGGGTCAGCAAAATGGACTGTACCAATGTGGAGCCACCTCAAAGGATGCTTCACGGTTTTGGACCCAATTTGTTTTCTGTAGACATTGGTGCTGACCGAATCGTGTGTGGAGGAGAGGAAGGTGTTGTTAGGATATGGAACTTTTCGCAAGCTCTGGAGGTTGAGCAGAGGGTTCGTGCTCTGCGTGGAATACGGTTGGAGAACCGAATGAGGAGGCGTAAGCTCCAAGTAGATATTGGGAAGGGTGGACGAACAGATCACTGTTCTGTGGCGGCTAAGAACTCAATACATGGTGATAGGAGCACAGTCTGGCACAGTAAACGGGGAATAAGTAGCAAGTTGAAGGCATAGATAGCAGTTTATACCAATTATCACATATGCTTCCAATTTAAGTTCACACTATGATTTGGTTAATGTTTCAGCAATTGTGGATTACGATTTACGCATTTTTAAGCATGGAAGGTCATTGATTAGATTTAGCTCTTCTTTTTCAATCACATTTGGTTTTATTTTATGGTACAGTATATGAAATGATGTATGCATTGTTTTATCTTACACTGCATGTTTTGGTAGTTCTATCTAACAGAGTATTTAGGTGTTTGATTGCTGAAGAACGAATCACTTTTGTTTTTTTACGTTTGGAATCGAATTCTGTCTTTCGTTAATTACACTGGCTGTTATACATTAGGTTCAAGTTTACATCATTTTGTAGGTAGAGATTAAATCTGTCTTTTCAATAACTATATATGAATGCATATTTCTATCTTATCCCTACATCTTGATGGATCATCCATCATTTGGTCTGATCTTCACATGCACTTCACAATGCCTTTGTCTGTCCATATATTCATATGTTCCCTTGAAATGAAAATAATCAAAAAAATTGATCCTTACCAAGCTGTTGACAATCAGCTGGAAAACAAAGCATGTGATCCTTACCTTCTAGCTGCTCTTTGTAAACGGAGCGAGTAACGACTAGAGTTCCTAATTTCTATTATGAAAATGCAATCTTAAATTCAGTAATTCTCACACCATATAATAGCAATCACCTCGTCTAAAAATTTAGGGAAGTAATGTCTCGGCATACAAAATAAGTCTCTTGTATAAACGATCTATACAAACAAGTTAAGCATCAATGATATTTTTAACTTAATATCATAAGTTGATATTTCCAAAAAATAAAAATAAAAATAAAAATTGGAGTCCCTTATGATCATGGGCCCTGGGGTAGGTGCCCCTAAATCTAAGGCCCAGAACTGGCCTTCTTAGTGTAATTGAACTAACTGATCCACACACAAAAATCTAGAAATTTCTTAAAAGGTAGACCAACAAAATATCTGAAAAAGGCGGGAAAAAACTAACTGATTCAACAGAATCAGCAACGGAGTCAAAAGATCAGCGACAGAGTAGTTTTTTCGTCGCCAAAAATCCAAAACTCCCAAAATCAACGATGATTCTTCTTCTCCTCTATCTTCTTCCTCTCCTCAATTTCGTCGCTAATGCTCAGTTCACTCCTCAAATCTTCTCTCAAATCCAGAACCGTCCTCAAGTTTCCGCGATGTATGTAATGGGAGACTCTTCTGTTGATTGCGGCGAAAATACTCCTTTGTATCCTTATCTTCATCGCATCTTCTCTCTTGTTCCTTGCAACGGATCCGACGAAACGCTGCTTCCTTATCTTCTCGGTACTTCGCGTTTTCGCTCTCGAATTGTACTTTGAGTTTGATTTGTTGAATTGATTTAGTGTTTGTTAAAGAAATTGTGTTGTTGTTTGTTGATTTTGTTTGAATGCTGAGTTTCTTGTTCGGAATGTTCAAGAAATGGAGTTGATATTTGTTAGTTTTCATTCGAGAAGTGGCGTAAATCTGCTGAAAACAGTTGAAATTGGATCGGTTTTGAAGAACGGATGTTCGGTTTTTGGTTGGATGCGTGTTTGGTCTTAATGTAGGTTTTCAGGAATATTATAGATAGTCATTTGATTTCTTCGATTTTATAGATTGAAATCGCAAATCGTTCAAGAAATGGCGTTGTTGTTTGTTAATTTTGTTTGAATGTTCAGTTTCTTGTTCAGGAAGTTTGGAGCAGCGATTTCTTAGGTCAACATAATTAGGATTTTGTTTTCTTTTCAAGAAAATCTGCTGAAAACAGTTGAAATTGGATGAGTTTGAAGAACAGATGTTCGGTTTTTGGTTTGATGCGTTTGGTTTTAATGTAGGTTTTCAGGAATATTATAGATTGTCGTTTGGTTTCTTCGATTTTATAGATTGAAATCGTGACAATCGTTGTTGTTTAATTTCCTACTTGATAGAAACAGTTAAAATTGGATGAGTTTGAAGAATGGATGTTCGGTTTTCGGTAGGACGCGTTTGGTGTTAATATAGGTTTTCAGGAATATCGTACATTGTCATTTGGTTTCTTCGATTTTATAGATCGAAATCACGACAATCGTTCTTGTTTTCTTTCCTATTTTTAGAAGGTTATGATAGAGGGAATGAAGATGTATAAGATTAGCAAGATGATGTTAGATTACGTTGAGTTGCAATGAAGATGCAGAATGCATCACCTGTTATGTTATATGCTGTAAACATTGATTTGAAGGGACGCGTTTTGGAAGCTAAAAATCTTGAAAACTTGCATGAATTGCACCCTTCGGCTCACATTTCCGCAATATAAAAGATCGGAAACACGTTTGTTAGAGTTTGATAGTTCGTTTCCTTAGGTATAATGTGTTTTAGGAGTGGAGGAATGCTAATCAGATGTTCCATAAGTCGGTACTATTTCCTAGATCATCTTCTAGAAGCATTAAAAGTTCAGATATGTATTGTTTTTTTTCATCCATCATATGAGTTGCTTAACTTAAAGATTTATAGATACAGCATTGTAGTTTTATTATTTACACACTTCCACATGTTTCAGTTTGTGTATCCATTTTCATTTCGATGTAAATAGTTTAAAGAAAACTTGATTGAATTATTGACCGCTGAATCTGCCAAAATGGAAGTTTTTCTTTTCAATACTTGGTTGAGTAGCCTGCTGGATCTAGCATGGATATAATTGGTATGATGTTGTCAAATTCGAGTAAACCTGCAGTTATAGCAGTAACTGATACAATTTCTGTTGCTTCTGTAGCTAAGAACATGGGGTTGCCAAAAATCTTACCATTTTATGGTCAGAACGGATCACTTGAAGGTCTACAAACTGGTTTGAATTTCGGTTCAGCTCATGCAACGATCATGAAACCTGGTAGTGAGAGTCATCAGTCTCTTAATCAACAGCTACGCCAAGTCCTCGAAACATTTCAGTTGTTGGAGCTCCAGTTGGGTGAAGAAACTGCTCAACAATTCATCAAATCCTCTGTACTTTACCTTTCTTTTGGCAGAGACGACTATGTTGATCTGTATCTTAGAAACTCTTCTGGGCTAATGCTGAAGCATACTGGCCAAGAATTTGCTGAAGTTCTTGTGGATCAGATAGTTCATGCTATGAGACGACTCTATGATGCAAATGTTAGGAAGATCATATGCATGAGCATATTGCCTCTCGGGTGCACACCACGGACTGTATGGGAATGGAGAAACACTAGTGCTGTTGATCGAAGGGGTTGTGTGCCACAGATTAACGAGCTGGTTTTGGAGTACAATATAATACTTGAAGAACGAATCATTGAGCTCAATACGCTGTTTAAAGATGCTGAGTTCATCTTCTGTGATGTGTATAGCGGACTCATGGAGATAATCGCCAATCCTATTCATTATGGTATGACACCCTTCTCACCTCCTTGTTTTATCAGAATGTAGCTTCAACTTAATTTTGTTGCATAGGAAATGTTTATGAATAATTCACCTCCACTGGCATAAAGAAATCCAACTCAGCTGAATAATAATAATTAGAATATCCGACTCTATTACTAGACCTGCACTATTTGCCATTGACCCTGGCTCGTTAGGAGAGAAAGGAAGAAAAAAATAAGAACTATTGATGACAATCTTCATCCTAAATGGAGAATTTCAGTTAGTAGAGAATCTGTTTATGACTCACTTGGCACGCTTATCATTTTTGTAGCATTTATATATCATAACATGATTATGACACGAGAACATGTTTTGATACCTCTGATCGTGGTTGTTATTTTCACCCGTGGTGCAGGATTTGAGGATGCTAAGAGTGTGTGTTGTGGGTTCGGCCTGCACGGGTTAATCATCGGTTGTCTATCTGCAGAAATGGCATGTAACCAACCTTCAGCTCATGTGTGGTGGGATCTCTATAATCCTTCACAAGCAGTGAACTCTCTCCTAGCTGATGCAGCTTGGTCTGGCCAAACCTTGTCTGGAATATGTCATCCTATAATGGTGGAAGATATGGTTTACTCTGTAATTCTACATAATGACTGAAAATGCCATACCCTAACGGTTTCTTTTACAGACGAGGATTCATTCTTCAGTTGATATATCCTTGTGCTATAGTATAGATTGTCAATACTATCTCCACATCTCGATCCTGTAAATTCGATTTTATGAATACGTTGGCAATAATACTTTCTGAATGTGTATCAAACAGTATTAGTTCTTATATAAATACTGTTCTGAATCATAATTACATCAAACAATAGTACTTTTGGTTCTTGTTGTGACTTAACCATCAACAAGTTTCGGCAATCAACTTTCTTTTTTTTTTTGTTCTCGAAATTGAGTAATCGGATTAAGTATAAAATAAAGTTTCTCCTTTCATTTTGCATTAAAAACCGGATTTTCACTAAGGAAACATTTCGATCAGTCTAACAACGAGCTAAATTTTTGACATTATTGGATACTTATTCCAAAAAAATAGGATGAGTATGGAACCACAATGTTGAGAAATAAAAATCAAAACAGACTTGCTTATAAATTTGAGAATCAAATTGAATGAGTACCACTAATTATAATGCTAATTATGAAATAAAATATCAAAAACATTTTGCAATCTCTATTTCCGTTTCCGCTTTCTCGCACAGACACTCATATTCGGTTTTTGAGCTTCATGTTTGTTTCCCGTACAACATATCTCATTCCACAGGCATTGGAAAACGACAAACCGGACAAACATGACTCGTTTGTAGCCACTTGAGAATACAGTTTTCATGAAAAACATGAGCACAAGGCATAGCAGAAGCAATATCCACAACCTCCTCCAAACATACCGAGCAAATTTCACCTTCTTCTTCCTCACATTTGTCTTCCAATTTCACAGACTTCATCATTCCGATCAACGAACTCGGATCAGCAGGTACCATACCATAATTCCTCTCCTCATATTCAGCCATAGACTGCATCTCCAACATATATACTTCATCAGGATAATAACACCTCTCCACACGTACATTCAAATTGAAATGCCTTATCTCCTCCTGAACAACTGTGAAACGTTTCGCTCGTTGAATCACTTCTGAAACGAATATTTGTTCGAATTCTGAATCGAACCCTAAACATGACAAACACTCTGAAAATATGTCCAATGCTTCCCGATCTCCGTTAAATAAGCCAATATTTGACCAGAAGTGGACTATCCTTGGTTCGGGATCTTCGTAAAGAATACAGATTGGCTCACTACCGTCCTCAGAGAAGGTTAAATTTATGTGCAAGATTGAATACCTGATGCAGAAGTAAAGATCCGTCTTCTGGTATGGCTGGTATAGCTGTGGTTCGACCGTAAATTCGAGGTCGTCCGAGGTCGACATACTTAATTAAGAACTTGAAAAAACAACCCTACGAATTTATATTTATAATGAGTAAAATCCTGATTATGATTAATAAGGATTTTCAAATCCTAATGTGTAAACAAATCCTACATAACGTCTGATTCGTTAAGTTTTGTTTCAATACTGATAATAGATTGGGGTGCAAGTAAGAAAAATAATATCCATAAAAGTATTACAATAACTACAAATTTTTTAAAAGCATCTAATTTACATACGATGCTTTTGAAGTACCACTTAATTATAAATAAAATTTTATATTTTTTATTATAACATAAATAATCTCGTATCAACCCACTATATTGTTATTATGTTTTTTTTATTATAGTCTAAATATCCTCCTATCAACTCATCGTGCTCTATATTTTTAATGGAATACCGTACTCTGAAAGTACTCTACATTTTTTCCTAATTTCGTTCTGTCTTGTAAAATAGTCAAAGTTTCACTTCAAGTGTTACAATACGTTCTAGAAAGCTTCCATAAAGTTTTATATATTTTATTATAAATTTATAATCTTTTTTTTCTTATTTTATCAACTGTAAATTTATAATCTAAATAAGCTCATACCAACTCGTTTTATTTTTATATTTTCAAAAAGCACTTTAATTTGTGTTTAATCTATACAAGAGTTTGTTATTAATTCGATGATTTGTAATTTAGTCATATTTAGCTCCAACTTAAAGTTAACATGCTTTTCACTTATAAGAGGGCACTCTTTGGTTAAGTAAAATTAAACCGTAAAATGGGAATGAAATGAGTTGATTACCATTGAGTCGGATCATTCTAGACCCACTAAAGCTTGCATTAAAGCATGGATCGACCTCGCTAGATCCGTCCAATTAATATTTTGATTATTAAACACTCATATATTAGAATTAATTATGTCTTCTTTACTAATTTTCCGTATAAAGTTTGACTTACAATTTAATAAGAAATAAACGGTTAGGTAGAAACAACGAGGAAAATGACAAACTGGACAAACATGACTTATAAAGTTTGACTTATTTTAAATTCTGGGAAATGTTATAAAATTAAGTTATTAAAGTGAACTAACTTTACATAATCGATTTGTTTCTTTTTCTCTCACGTGAACACTCATCATATTCTGTTTTTGAGAGCAAATCTAATGATTTAAAAATCATTGTAGTTTCAAAAGTTAAGTATACGTAAATTATTGAAGTAAATGATTTAATTGTTTTCTACGAGTCAAAGTTTTTACAATTGGGAACATACTATAGCATAAAGAATGGTGAATTTTTTTTAAAGAATGTTTGTAAAGAAATTTTGTTACTTTTTAGAATAAAAATATTAATAAATAATATTATTTTATTAACTTTTATTGTTTATTATTGTTGAGAACAAATAAAAATTTTGCTCCAATAGTTTTACATGTTACTAAATAGTAATATAAAAATTGAGCTTCATGTTTGATTTCTCATTGGCTAGCTATAAAAAGTTAAAATAAATTCTGTAAACTCTATTTTCCGTTTCCGTGCAACATATTTCAATCCACAAGCATCGGAAAACGACAAACCGGACAAACATGACTAGTTTGCAGCCACTTGAGAATACAGTTTTCATGGAAAAGATGAGCACAAGGCATATCAGAAGCAATATCCACAACCTCCTCCAAACATACCGAGCAAGTTGCACCTTCTTCTTCCAATTTCACAGACTTCATCATCCCGAACGAACTCGGATCAGCAGGTACCATACCGTAATTCCTCTCCTCATATTCAGCCGTAGACTGCATCTCCAACACATCTAGTTCATCATAATAATAACACCTCTTCACACATACATTCAAAACAAACCGCCTTATTTCCCAATCATTTCCAGATCCGACGTCTGTGAAATGTTTTGCTTGTTGAATCACATCTGAAACAAATCTTTGTTCATGTTCTGAATCGAGTCCTAAACTGCTCAATCTCTCTGAAAATTCGTATTGGTGAAGGAATAACTTGTTTGAGTGACCTTTATAACCCGGTAATGTCTTCACCTCCCTGGTTTCTATGTCGAACATGTCGTTGTCACAGCCTCATCCGTAGCAAGTATCTACCAATGGAGTGTGAAGAAAATCATCGGTGTAATAGGTAGTGTTCCTTCTAACTCCTGGAAGTTGAGATATGGACGATGACACCAAAGTATTTAGCCCCAGAAACAATACATTATCACCAAAATCTCTCACTGGCTTCCATCCACAAGCAGTCATCCCAAACTTATATACAAAGAATATTGTGGTTCGGTAAGGACTGAAAGTATCCCAATCGACTAGTTCACCATCTCTCACGACCATCCAAAGTTCTTCACAACATTCTACTAAATACTTTGGCTTAATTAGCCACCGGATACCCTACAACATCGGGGAATGTGAATCTCAGAGGAATTTGGATTTCAACCTTTGTGAAAGGATTAATAAGATAAATTGATGGACAAGTCTCAACTGATATCAACCAACTGTGGGACGATCCACGAAACATTTTACGTTGAAGCATGTAATCGTATAAATCAAGTAAGCAACAAGTTGATTTCGTCTCTACCACGTCGATTAATGCATGCCATGCTCTATCATCACCATCCACACGGCACCAGCAGCAAGGAGCACTTATTACTTATCTTATTTTGACAACACAAAACTCCATGATTTACGAACGCAAGCTATTCTAACTTTGTTACCATATCTAACTTACTTTATTTTGGAAATACTCGCACCTGTCCCGCATAACACCTTTCAAATCTCATATTCTTACCCAGCGGGTATCCTAACCCTTTGATAAATAATATATTCTAATAATAGGAATAATTTGTTTGATTTTATATTTAATTACCCTTTATACTTTTTTCTGTAACAAAATATCCATAACTTTCTGTAAATATCAGCAAGGAATAGTTGCATATATAGACACAGATACAAATACGGAAATGAATAACAAACGTACTCCGGAAAAAACAAAGATTACTAATTAGAATATATGATTTGAAAATCATGACATTATTAATTCAAATTGGATTTAAATATGGCTTTCAATAGTGTTTTTCATTTACTTTATTTTCTATTTACTAGCCGTACTATCTTCAACTGTAGGCATCAGGAAACGACACACCGGACATACATGACTCGTTTGCAGCCACGTGACGATACAGTTTTCATGGAAAAGATGAGCACAAGGCATAGCAGAAGCAACATCCACAACCTCCTCCAAACAAACCGAGCAAATTTCATCTTCTTCTCCACCTTCTTTCTCACACTTCTCTTCCAATTTTATAGACTTTAACATACACGATAACGAACTCGGATCTGCTGGTACCATTCCATAATTTCTTGCCTCAAATTCAGCCATAGATTCCATCATTAACACATCTTGCTCATCAAAATAACGATATTTCTGTAGATGTAAATTCAACTTAATTATCGGTATGATCTTCGGATCATCAGATCCCCCGTGGATTGTGATGCAATGTTTTGCTTGTTGAATCACATACGAAACTAAACCCTGTTGAAATTCCGAACAGATACCCAATCTGGCTAATTTCCTTGAAAATTCGTCGACAACTTGGCGATCATCGTTCAGTAAGCTGATATTTGTCGAGCAATGGGCAGCGATCGGTTCGACATATTCTTGAAAAGTACAGATATATTGACTGCCGTCTGCAGAGATGGTTAACTCTCTGTGGCAGATTGAATAAGTGAAGTGGAAGTAAAGTTTCGGAGGTGATTCGGAAAGGCCTTGTTTTTTCTGGTCTGGCCGTGATTCGAACAGAATATTTAGGGTCTTGTTTTCAAACATAGTAGAACTTTTGATAACACGGAGGGGTTAAAACTTAAAACACGGACAAAAGGACAAAAACAAACAGAAAAAAAAAAAAGGAAAAGCAAGAACTATGAACTCAAGAATAGAAATTTTGTATGACTTAGTTAAAAACTTAAGAAATAATCGTCCGAATCTATATTATTATATATAACAATGAGTACAATCATCCTAACTAGTTAAGGATTTTCAAATCATGTTATGTAAAGGAATCCTTATTCATGTCTGATTCAAGTAAAAAGAAAAAGCAGCATTTGATTGAAATTTACTTGCATAATCCTCGAATTATTTTCTCCAACCGTTGCAAGAATATGTACACTGCCTATATTTATTTATTTTTTTATCATATGTTTGTTTTATTAAAGGAAAAAATACAAATAAAATTCTTGTGGTTTCATGGATAGAGGGATGTGGTTTCATTTTTTGTAAAAAGAGGTAGGCGTTTTGCAAAATTGACAATTAAAGGAATTTAACTTAAGGTGTTAGTATTTGATGACGTGTCATGTTGACTTTGATGACATGACACAATAAAATATTAAATTTTTGAAGACATGGTATGTTGACTTGATGACATGAATGTTGACTTGATGATGTGGCAAATTCATATTAGTTTATTAGTCTCATAATTACGATCCAACACACTATTTAGTCCTTATATTTCCAAAAGTATACTATGTAGTTCCTGATGTTAACTCTATTCGACGCTTAAATTCTTCTTTTTATATATAAAAAGTTGTTTAGTTCTCCATGGTGGTCCTTAGATGGATTGAACTGTTAATTTATTTATTTATACCTTGTTAGAAAAGAATCTCTCAGCTAAATTTTACATTTGAAACTGAGTTGCAATATTTTTTTTTTTGTGTGCATTATTATGTGTTTGAAGATTCTACCAGCTTTAGAAGAAGAAAGAGTGTTTTGCTCCTGCTTAAACATGGAATCTTCATGCTTAATATTGGAATATCCTCATTCTAATGATGAATTTCATGAGATGCCATATGCACTTCATCGCTCACCTTTACTTGAGAAATTAGTTATACACTTGTTCTCGAGGATTCAAACAAAAAGGTAATTTTCTTTTTAAGCTCCTTGCTTTTAAAATTTTTTGATTTCCCTTGATGTTTCAATTTAATGAATTGATACCTTAAACTCGTTCAAAATAGTTAGTTATTATGAACTTATAATTCGTTTTCCGTACGTAATTATCTTATTAAAAATTATATTTATTTTGCTTGTGCAATTGCAATCACTTTCTCTAAAATCAAGTCACTTGGGATCTTTGCAACTTTAATGATTTGGGAGAGAGCTACTGGAATTTAAATCGATTTGTATTCAATTGTTCAATGTCGTTTCTAAAGACGGTTAAGATCATTGGTGTACGAGATAGAGCTGATGATTGCAAGTTTGTTCTCCAATTCAATTCATGTTGAAAAATGAGTGTTATAGAAGATTACCCTCGTATTATCAGAAGATTCATGGACTAGAATAGATTTTGTGTCTAAAGTCTCTGAAATATTGTTAAGTTTCCCAAGAAGTCCTCCACATTCCACAATTGAGTTGTGTTGTAACAAGCTAGGTTTCTCCATTTATATGTAGAAGTTGAACACATTTATGATTGAGTAGTGTGATATCACTTTTTCATAATTGGGGCCTGAAGAATTTATGTAAGTTGAAAGGAGAAAATGTCGTTGGGTACAAACTTAATTAAACCAATCTTAAAATTAAAATCAACAATAAGAACAATATTAATTAATTTAAACAAATTGAGGAGTCAAAATTATCATTTTTAAAATGTAGGGATCATTAGGCATTTAGATACAAATTGGAGAATTATATGTACTAAACAAAAAACATATTTTTTCTTTTATTTGTAAAAAAAGTTTTGAAAACAAGATATAAAAAGTTTAAGAGAAGTAATTCACCAGTTGAGGAAAAGCATCAAGATCACATATAGACTTACAAAACAACTCGCATATCGCTCCACTTGTAGATACTTTAACAGTGAACACGGGTGGATTTCTTTTTAATTTCCCTTTATTAGTTTTTTTTTTATTTTTTCTTTTCTTTTATATTTTTTGGGTTTGAATTTTTCTCCATCCTCCGCTTTTAATTAAAAAAAGAACACGGGTGGAGAAAACCACAAGAGCCGCTTCAACCGTTGAGCCTTGTAGAATGATCGCAAAATTTGGTCAATTTCATTCCTTTTATTGGCATATAGGCCTCGATAAAATAGGCATATAAATTAATATGTGAATTCAAATTATAACTACTACTTTTATCCTTCTTTGTGATTCGTGTAATTACCTACTAATATAAAGTTGAAACCAAATCATTTTTTGTGTCGTTTCATAAGAAAACGAAATATTTATTAAGCATGACATTGGTGGTCCAAATTTTACTGCTTTTAAATCAGCTTGTTAAGAAAAACTTCCCGTGACCAAAATAAAAATAAATGGAAAAATTTTACATACTGTAATTAGAAAATAAAATTTACATAACGAAAGTGGCAATGTGACTTATGAAATGGTCTATGTGTCTTTTTCAATAAGTAAAAACATGTTTATTGGTACCTATAGTTTCACTCTAAAATTATACTATACTAATTAAATTAGGCACTAGTAGAAACTAGAAAGGGACCTTAGTCAACTTTATTCTTTTATTTATTAATTAATTAATTTTATATTTAAATTTTTGGCATCAAGGTGTACATATTGTCGTATGATCACCTCTTTTTGTTTGAATGTTATCCTAGAACGAAACATGTATAAAAGAAAAACATATTTTAACCTCCTATAGCCCAATAATTTTCCTATGTTTACAGAAAAAGGGTCAAGAATTTTGAGGAAACCATCAATAGATCAAAGACAAAATAAAATAATTATAATTAGGAGTGCCGGCTGATTTTAATTTAATTTTCGGAGTATGTACTTTGGTTCTTCAAATAATACCCACCAAAAACAAATCTACATCAAATATGGTCTTCATTTTGGGTAAAATACAATTAACATCATTGAAGTTCAGGGTTTATTTAAAAGTCATTATACTTAATTTTCTTAGAAAAAAAAACAAAAACAAAAACAATTCACATTTCCTTTCAACAAAACCAAAGAGTTTCACATTTTAATTTAATAAAGTCATCCCAGGTCATTTGCATACAAATTCTTACTGGAATTTTGACTCGTTACGAATATATACCAACTAAGCGACGCATCGATTATTCTGACTTTTATGGTTTACATGATAAAAAAGTACCATAAAAAAAATCACATCCTTGTCCAGTATGGCAGTCAGTTAGCATATACTTAACTGTCTTCGGTATCAACTCTACGTTCCGGTGAGTTCTTATATGCAAATTGGCCCGGTATGACTTTATTGACATCAATTGTACAATGCAGCGATTTTCTTCAAAATAAATGAAGTTCCATGACCTTTGTGATATAGGTCCTAAACTTTAGTGTCCATCACTGCAATTTACCCTCTTCACCCTTTTTAGTTCAACTATATATATGAACCATTTTCCACTTCAAACTCAACCAAGACAATCAAATCAACTTGAAACTCAACCAATATAATGAAGTCAACACTCTTTTTCTATGTGGTTTTTGCTTTTTCCTGCATAGAATTGATTAATATTGAAGCCAATCAAGTTGACAATCTTGATATGCTACTTTTATCCAAGAGGTCGAAAAATCCCCCAGTTCCCAATGCTTGGTCTGAACTACAAGCAACAGATGAAGATTTTGTTGTGCACATCGAGTCTCAGGATGGTCTGATGCAGGCTAATAAGATTGTTTCATTGCCTGGCGAACCTGATGGTGTCGATTTTGATCACTATTCTGGGTATGTTAGTGTTGATTCTAAGGCTGGAAGGTCGCTTTTCTACTATTTTGCTGAGTCTCCGCAGAATTCGGCAACAAAACCTATGCTTTTGTGGCTTAATGGAGGTACTAATTCTATGCATTTACGGTCATTCATAAAAAAAAAAAAAGTTCATGCATCATCATAAAGGTGCGACAACAACTAATATTAAGATGAATGGTGTTATTTGATTCATAGGGCCAGGGTGTTCGTCTTTCGGGTATGGAGCAATGGAGGAATTAGGCCCTTTCAGAGTAAATGGTGATGGAAAAACACTCTTCAGAAATGAGTATGCTTGGAACAATGGTGAGTATATTTTACTTAATTATCAATGATACATGTCTTTTTCGGCAGAATATTGGGAACATACTTACAGTTTCATGAATTACAGTGGCAAATGTGATCTTCCTGGAATCTCCTGCTGGGGTAGGCTTTTCATACTCGAACACGACTTCTGACTATGACCGCTCAGGTGACAAGAATACTGCCAACGATGCTTATGCTTTTCTTGTCAACTGGCTTGAGAGGTTTCCACAATACAAGTCCAGAGATTTTTTCATAAGTGGAGAGAGCTATGCTGGTCACTATGTACCTCAACTTGCATCCACGATTCTGAAGAACAACAAGAAAACAAATGGTTCCATCATTAATCTGAAAGGAATTGCTGTATGTTGAATAAATAATTTACGATATCTTGTCTTTGACTTCAAATTTTCAAACTCAGATGGATAATTTTTTCAGATAGGAAATGCATGGATCGATGATGTTACATCTGCTCAGGGAGAATATGATTACTTATGGACACATGCTTTAATGTCGGATGAAACGATTGAAGGTATCCATAAGTATTGCTCCTTTGGGGAAAATGATACTGAAGAATGCTTTGATTACCGAAGGAAAGCAAGAACTGAAAGGGGTCCTATTGACATTTACAACATTTATGCCCCTACTTGCCATGACACTACACTTAACGGATCACCTGGTTCTGTAAGTCTACTTTCATTTTACAAATTCCTTATTGTAAGTTGGATCGGCAAACGCCCTGCCGTGACAATATTCTCATATTACTAAATAAGACCTGATAGGATTTGATTAAAAACAAATCAAAAGAATGACTTAATCATATAAAAAATTATGCTTGCCAGATCTCGTACTTTGATCCATGCTCAGACAACTACGTGGAATCGTATCTAAATATTGCAGAGGTGCAAACTGCTTTTCATGCAATTCCCACAAAATGGACCCATTGCGGGTAAATTATTGTCATAGATTTCAAGTTAATAACATGGTGCTTTGTTGAAACTAAACACAAGTGTTTATATGTTGTAAATGTGCAGAGATCTTAACTGGACTGATTCGCAAGTCACCATTCTACCCGTAATCAAGAATCTCATGGCAAGTAACATTAGTGTTTGGATTTATAGGTAAGGCCAAACACATGAAAAGGAATCATAATTATTCTGAAATAAACTAGGCATACCTCTATGTTTTATCTCAAGGATAATATTCTTATGCCTAAATAAACATCTTTGGAGTTATTATTATCAGGATATTCAAGTGATTCTGTAGAACAGAAAAACAGATGCTTAAAAGCTAACTTGGAAGAAATATTACTTAATATCTACAAGCAAACCTGACTGCAATAGTAAACAACAATACATAGGTCCTTAAGAAAGTTGACGCACAAGGGCTGAATGTTATCAATTGAAGTTCCGACTGACGCTTAAATCCAAAAATTTCCTTTTGCAAACATAAAATAAATTAAGAGCAGTTGGAATGTGCATTAAATCATGAAACAGTTGAGGATATTGTGACAAATTGAGATTACCATTGCAGTGGAGACACGGACGGAAGAGTGCCAGTTACATCTTCGAGGTACTCCATAAACAAAATGAAGCTTCCTGTCAAGACCCCATGGCAGGCTTGGTACACTAACGAAGAGGTAACTTCAGGCCTGAAAATTTGCAGAAAAGCCAAAAGATAATCTATTAACAATTTTATCTTCAATATGAGCAAATTACAGAAATGTCACACATAACTCATAATTTAACATTAACAATTCATATAATTTTGAAATCGCAATCGGAAATTATATGAAATATGGATTTGTACTATCAGGTGGGAGGATATGTGGTGGCTTATGAGGGGGTAACATTTGTAACCGTGAGAGGAGCAGGACATCTGGTTCCAAGCTATCAACCGGAGCGAGCACTCTCGATGATCTCATCCTTCCTCAAAGGAACTCTGCCACCTACTTCACTGTGAATGAATGATATCGTTTTGATATATCTGAGCTCTTCAATGCTCTAACTTCAATCTAGTACCGATTTCAATTAAACAGTCAAATGAATGGTCGTTGTGTGATTTCAATCTACTACTGATTTCAAGTAAAAGATGAAATGGTTGTTGTGTGATTCTTCTATGACAAACTAATATCATCCAACTAATTTCCACTTTACAAATGCGGTCATGATTTGAACAGCAAAAGATAAGGTGCAAAAATAACTATGTTGATAAGGATGAGCAATTTAACGCCTAACGTAAAAAATGTTAAAAAATATTATAATAGAACGAAATATAAAAAAGTATTTCAATGTCCTATAGGTTTATAACTTTCCTAAGTTACAAAAGCACTGAATGCAGAGAGAAAAAGGGTAAAGAAGAATCTTAAATAAGTTATTAATTGATTGAAGATAAAACAACCAATAAATTAAAAAGGCAAATAACTAAAATTAGGAGAGCCGGCTAATCTTTAATTTAATTTTCACAAACAGAGAATGTAAGAGATGAAGCTATCACTTTGGTTCTTTAATTTACCCTCTTCACCCTTTTTAGTTCAACTATATATGAACCATTTTCCACTTCAAACTCAACCAAGACAATCAAATCAACTTGAAACTCAACCAATATAATGAAGTCAACACTCTTTTTCTACGTGGTTTTTGCTTTTTCCTGTATAGAATTGATTAATATTGAAGCCAATCAAGTTGACAATCTTGATATGCTACTTTTATCCAAGAGGTCGAAAAATCCCCCAGTTCCCAATGCTTGGTCTGAACTACAAGCAACAGATGAAGATTTTGTTGTGCACATCGAGTCTCAGGATGGTCTGATGCAGGCTAATAAGATTGTTTCATTGCCTGGCGAACCTGATGGTGTCGATTTTGATCACTATTCTGGGTATGTTAGTGTTGATTCTAAGGCTGGGAGGTCGCTTTTCTACTATTTTTCTGAGTCTCCACAGAATTCTGCAGCAAACCCTTTGGTTTTGTGGCTCAATGGAGGTACTAATTCTATGCATTTTCGGTCATTCAAAAAAAAAAAAAAGTGCATACATAGTCATAGACAATGTGTAGCAACTAATAATATTAAGATCAATGGTATTTTGGGATTTATAGGGCCAGGGTGTTCCTCTTTTGGGTATGGAGCAATGGAGGAATTAGGGCCTTTCAGAGTAAATGGTGATGGAAAAACACTCTTCCGAAATAAGTATGCTTGGAACAATGGTAAATATACTTTACCTATAATCTATGTATATTTTTCCTGCAGAGTTTTGGGAACATACTTAGAATTTCATGTACTACAGTTGCTAATGTGATCTTCCTGGAATCCCCAGCTGGGGTAGGCTTTTCGTACTCGAACACGACTTCTGACTATGACCAAACAGGGGACAAGAATACTGCCAAAGATGCTTATGTTTTTCTTATCAACTGGCTTGAGAGGTTTCCACAATATAAGTCCAGGGATTTTTTCATAACCGGAGAGAGCTATGCTGGTCATTATGTACCTCAACTTGCGTACACAATTCTGAAGAACAACAAGAAAACAAATTCTTCCATCATAAATCTGAAAGGAATTGCTGTATGTTTCAATAAATAATTTATTATATGTAAAAAATGACTTCAAATTTTTAGAATTCAGCCTTTAACATTTTTGAAAGATGGATAATATTTTCAGATAGGAAATGCATGGATCGACGAAACAACCTCTGAGAAGGGACAATATGATTATTTATGGACGCATGCTTTAATCTCAGATGAAACAATTGAAGCTATCCATAAGTATTGCTCCTTTGCAGGAAATGATACTGAAGAATGCTTTAAGTACACAGGGAAAGCCAGAATCGAAAAGGATCCTATTGACATTTACAACATTTATGGCCCAGTTTGCCATGAGAATACACTCAATGGATTAACTGGTTCTGTAAGTCTACTTTCATTTTACAAATTTCGGCAGTATTACAAGAGTTTCGTATATGTACTTAACAAGATACTGATATCCTTTCGGGTTTATTTCAAAGAAGTCACTAATGTCAATTCTGATACTAATGTCATTGTCGTTAAATGCTTGCCAGATCTCTTATTTTGATCCATGCTCGGACATCTACGTGAAGTCATATCTAAATATTGCAAAGGTGCAAACTGCTTTTCATGCCATTCCGACAAACTGGAGCCATTGCAGGTAAATTATCGTACAGATTTCAAGTTAATACCATGATGCTCTCTGGAAACTAAGCAAAAATGTTGCTATGTTGAAAATGTGCAGAAGATTTAACTGGACTGATTGGCCAGACACCATTCTACCCATAATCAAGAATCTCATAGCAAATGACATTCGCGTTTGGATATACAGGTGAGTGCTCAAACACTTGAAAAAGAATCAGAATTACCCTGAAACAAATCAGGTGGACGTCTAGGTTGTACCCCAAGGATAATATTCATATGCCTAAACAAACACCTTTGGAGATTGTGTAATGCCTTCGACAGAGAAAACATAAAGCATACAAGGATATTTCCGGCCCTTGTACTCCGACAAATTCTAACATTCAGACCCTGAACTTCAATCCTGTACACTTCGATATTCATTAAAATTTAAATCTTCATGGACATCTCCATTAGCCGTGTGATGACAACTTCCGTTAGATGTTGTGTATCTCAGATCACAAAGGCTGATGGAGCATCCATAAGGATTTAACATAGCTATTTAAGGCACAAGGGGGTCCTGACTTAGGCGCGCGCCCGAGCAACATGCGGTGCACAAAAAAAATTTATAAATTCATAATACTATTCACAAACACTCACGAATAGTCAAATACCAAACCACAAAATGCAAGAGTTAAAGTTCTAGTTAACTACTAAGGCATAATCATAAACTCATAATACCGACTTAAAAGTTAAAACGAAAGACCAAAGTTCAACTTCAAGTAATTTAATATCATCTATGGCCCTTAAAAAAAGAGATTTAAAACCCAAAAGAAAGCCAAAAAAGGCGCACACCATTTCAGAGCCAAGACATACAATGGTGCGCGCCTGGCCGACTGCGCCTGGCTTTAGCTAACCGAGGCGCAAAGCCTAGAGTCTTGGCAAAGGCACGCCTTTAATAACTATGGGATATAGTGTTGGTTTGGTTCTCCTTTTGTTTATTTACTCAATGTAGCAGATACAGTAGTGTTTGTTTGTTTAAAATTGAGAAACAAATGCTTAAAAGCTAATCTAACCACGATAGTAAACAAATCGAGGATACTGTAACAAATAGAGAATACCATTGCAGTGGAGACACGGATGGAAGAGTGCCGGTTACATCTTCGAGATACTCCATAAACAAACTGAAGCTTCCCGTCAAGACCCCGTGGCAGCCCTGGTACACAAACAAAGAGGTAATTCATTTAATGCCTGAAATTTGCAGAAAAAAAACTAATCTATAAACAATTTATTTTCTAGATGAACAATTTTATCATAATTTTGCCTACACTTCTCCTTATTAGCGCACCCATAGTTGTATACATGTCAGACACCACACTTTTAGACTATTCTATAAAAGTTATGTTTTACAAATAACGTTTCCCAATGTCCGTATCTGTGTCCCAGGTAGGAGGATATGTGGTGGATTACGAGGGAGTGACATTTGTAACGGTAAGAGGAGCAGGTCATCTTGTTCCCAGCTACCAACCGGAGCGAGCTCTCGTCATGATCTCATCGTTCCTCCGAGGAACTCTACTACAATCTAGTGCTGATTCCAATTAAATTAACAGATCAAATGATGGCTCCGCGGGAAATTATTCTGAGTATAATTTAAAAGCTTATCCTTAAGCCCAATATCACTAAAGTAATTTAAGAGAAAATATGTAACTATGTTCAGTTAGTGAAGCACATATCAATTGCACGGCTTCTACGTGTTTTCCATTCGAGTGACCAAAATTATTTTTATGACGTATATACTTGATTAAATTTTCCTCACCAAAATAAAAGTTTGGTTCTTAAATTTATGACACTTGTATGTTTGACTTCACTTATAGGTAAATATTGATATGAATTATACTTTGATGACAAAATACTATTTATAAATACGTTTTTATCATGTACAACAATAAAGCTTAACATTACTTGGTTACATTAACAGGCCAGGTTAAGTTGACATACACGCCTTCTTGTTTTTGGGCCTTCTCAAAAGTATCCGACAAAAGAAAGAAAACTTCATCTTCCTAGAAAAATATCAAAGCTTCAACCTATCATATTAAGTCAAGTTTCAAATTTTACGTACTTAATGTTGCCATATGTGAGAATGATCTATAAATGAAGAACAAGCTAATAACTCAAATATATTTTTACACCAAATAAGCATTATCCAAGATTGAAGGAAGAAGAATTGGCACGACAAACAAAAGAACAATAAGAAAAAAAAAGTGGCAAAAGAAGTGTGAAAATGTTTTGCTCAACAAATAATAAAAAGAATGAAAGCAGTTGAGATGGTTTTTTATTTTCATATTTCCAATTTTCATGTTTTTGTCTTTTTAATATTAAAAAATAAATCAAAGTCTTAATGGTGATCCATACATGTTTTTTCATAATGTTTAAGGCTCCGTTGTTTATGGCTGAATTGAACTGAACTGAATGTAAATAATTAAACTGAAGTAAACCAAATTTGCTCAACTGAATTTCCTGAATTGGCTGAATGAAGCCGAAATCTTGTTGAGTTTGGTTCAACTGAAATTTTTTGGACAGAGGTTCAACTGAATTTAGCTGAACTGAAATGAATCAAAACTCAAGTGAATTGATTTTTTCTAAAATTAACACAAAAAGAGGTGTTATTACATAAATTTAAAAGCTTTTTTTAAAAAAAATTCGTAATGTGATTTCACGTTGGTATACTCCAATGTAATTGAGATTAAACATCACCTTAAAATATCTGATTTTAATAAAGGTGAGAAAACATATAATATTATGATTTCAAATTAACAAGTTACGCATGCGCATAATTTAAGGCGATGAAAATTTTTGAGTCCAGAAAAAGAGGAGAGTTTGTTGAGTTTTGATGCTATATAATGGATGTTATTTAGTTATTTATAACATAATATTCAAATCCAAACTAAATCAATCCATCACTAATTTAACTATCATCCATCAAGGGTGTTGCACTAGGGTCTATAATTTTACTGGCCTACTATGAAGTAAAGCAGATTTTAGCTGGATTCATACTCCTCGCTGCTTCTACTTTGATGTTGTTGCTTGTAAGTTGTGTTCATATTCTCTCTATTAAATCGTATGCCATCAACATCTGAACAATCTCAATCTCACGACTAATTTCTCATAACCTTTTAACAAATATTTTCATCGCAGCTGGATGTATTTACATCGGGAAAAGGAGGGATTATTCCTTTTCTTTTAATATGCGGTATTACCGCTCATTTTGGAGTTGCAGAATCTCTTATTCATGGGGGAATGAGTGGAGATTTGGCTTGCATGTGCCCTGAATTCCTCCAAGTATGTCTACTTCAACTCTTTAATCCTTTCTACATTGTCTTAGAATGCCATACAAAACTCATAATTTACTTAAATTTGAATGAAGCAAATCGCACAAGAACATAGAAAAGTGTTCGTTTGAGAAAATAAAATCTTTACATTTCTTGTTATTTTGGAAATACATATATACCAATCCATATACGGAATGAAATAAATTCTATAGGAATGGTAATGAGAAACGGATGAGGGAGGAGGAATGAATGGGTTGCCTGATTTGATGGAAAATAAATTAAGATTAATGATGGTATTAAATGCGAGAACAAAAATGGAAAATACACCAAATTACATTGTTGTTACTATTTTCCGTTAGCAGATCTTGAGAATATGAAAAGAAGACTTTTATGTTAATTTAATAATACAAAAAATATTGATGAAGAAGTTAAATGCACAAAACATTAAAAGGAAAAAAATCAAATAAAAAGGAAAATATATTAATTTGAAGATTTTGACAAATAAGTTTTTCTGCCTACGTATCATGTTTAAAATGCTTTGTTTTGCTCAACTTTTATATATTTTAAGTTGTGTTGTTTTGTATTTTGATCTTACAACCTCAAGTAATAAGAACACAGTTCTTCAAGCTCCTCTCTTTACTCATATTTTTATATTTTTGTATATTTTTCCATTCTCTCCAACAAGTGGTACCAGAGCCACCAAATAGTAGAGCTACAAAACACTTTAGCCACTAAACATCATAGCCACCGTGATGATCCAAATTTGCTACAGTTGGATACTTGATTAATATTTAAGGCTCATCTGATCTGGTGTGGCGGTTTCCGTATTGGAAATACTTATTAATTCTTTTTTAAGCTCTACATTCTTCTTCCTTTTAAATCTGATTTTTTTTTGAAATTTTGGAGATTTTGAGTGTTCTACTAATTAAGTTTGTTTATTTTTTTATTTCAGATTCAGAATTTTGGGATGGAAAACTCTAGCGATGCAATAACGCTTCAGGTTAATATTGGGCTTAATATTTGTCTTACTTTGCGTTGCAATGGCATGGATTTACGTCTTTGCCCCACTGAATTTTAGAAACTAATTGATACCCATGTTGTATTTCCTCCATGGTTAGCCTTGGATGGAGTTTTTTGGGTTTAGACCATTATTACATTAATAGTTTTTTTTGGTAACACTTTAATAGTTTTCTAAAACGATATATATTATTGACTAGAGAAAGTATTCCTTGTAAAAATATTATTAAATTTTTATTTGCAAAATTACATTCTGTTCGTTCTCTCTTTTCCACTTTCTTCCCTATCTTACAATTCACATTTTACCGCTTTTTTTTTTTACTCCCTCTATTCTGAATTAAATGTCTTTTTAGACTATGAATAATTTTGAAATAAAAATCGTTTTAACTATTTTCTCTCTATTTTTTCAATTAAGGAATTAAGAATTGTGAGATATGGTAAATATATTTTGTAATTAATAAAAATTGAAAGAATAATAGAATATTACACCCAAGTCATTTATGAATAAAATAATACAATTAACTATACTTTTTTTTAAGGTTTTATTGAACTTCAATTTTTATACTTTCATCATATTCTTAATTTTGCCAAGTGAACGGTTTACATGTTATTTTTAATTTTTTAATTACTAAAGATAATTAAACAAAGGTTATTTACAGTTTCTTACACAAACACTACCACTACTTCTTCTTTTTCTCTAATTTCTGCTTTAATTATGTTTTCCTTCTACCTAATTTTCTTCTTCTCTAGTTCCTTTTATGCTCTTGTAGAAACTCAGAAATTTTTTTCTGCATCCTTATTTTATTGTTTTCATATTTCCTCTATTTCTGACTTTTATAAGTTTTTGTCTGCAATATTTTCTGATAATTTATTGAAAAGCTAACTTTTTTGTCCCATCTATATCTTCCCATTTTCCTTTTCGTTTTTTTCTTGTGGTTCTCTTTTTCGTAATGAAAAATGAAAGGAAAACGTTTAGTAATTGACAAAAGAAATTGTAAAAAAAAATACACATGAAGATTCAATACTTAAATTCAATGGATAAATAGTATATTTGTGAAGTTTCCAGAAACATTTAATTTGGTAGGAATAGGATGAGAAAAATGAATTTAGATTTATGAATTTGGAAGACCATCTACTTGATGCATGTAATATGGGTTAATAAACAAAACTCAACTGAAACTTATAATAAGTTGAAATACGTGAATTGCATCTAACAAATCTTTGTTCAGTCCCCTTTCAGAAAAAAAAAAAACCTTGCTCAGCCGCCTTCACGTTGAACCTCAATATGCCGCCAGTTGTTGACATATTTCTAATGTTTTAAAACCCGAACCGGACAGTTGTCTAGGTCTGTTATGGAAATATCCATATTTCCATAACAGACCTAGACAACTGTCAACTGCTTCCATAAACTAAGATCCCGAGTCATTTGGATAAAATCTTTGGTGAGGTTTAAATTTTTGGATTGTAGTAAATGAACATTAATTCCAAGAAATCGGTCATGGAGAGAACGACAAGGAATGCTTCAAAGTAATTGCCAATATTTGTTGCAGATTTTTAGCTGGAGTTCTCCCCCTTTTGTGGGCATATTTTTCATTTTTATATGCAAAAATCCTAACAGATAAACCACCAGATTTGTAGGATGTATTCTTGACATTTTGAATATAGGTTAAAATTAGTTTCACTAGCTTGATGTAAGCATATTTATTTAATGTTAATCTGAGATTTATGTAACTAACCCGTATCAGAAAACCTGAGATCTCTCATCATTATAATTTCTATTCCTTAAACCCTCGATTGATCTTTACAACACTTCAACTCTTAATCTTTTTTCTTTGTGGTAAAATAACTGCTAATCAAACTGTAAGAGGGGGTTAGTAAGGGAAGGTTTTCGATCGTTGGATGGATATATAAGAGCCTTGTTTTCAATGGTTTGTAAAGGTTTTAGAAAAGTTAAAATTTTCTTAATTTGTTTTCTCTCATTCTTTCTCCTAACTCCCTCCCAATCAAACTCTTTCTACATTGTCTTAGTATGCCAACAAAACTCATAATTTACTTATATTCTGTACTTTTAATTTTTCCCGTTAACTATTTTATGATTACTATATATATAGTTTGCCTCCATTAACTGAAAGTCATGGTTCCGTCCACGTGCACACGCCTCTTTAGTAGCTCTTCTACTTTTCGTCTCCATGTTAATTTTCGTTATATATAAGGCTATTTTTTTATGGTTATAGTTTTGTGTTCATACCAGTTCAGTATTTGTGTTTTAATTAATGGATTAATTATGAATTAACAATGTGTAGGGGAGAAGAAAAGCATTGATGGTTTGTTTCTTTTTAGGGTTTGGATCCCTAATGTCATGGAATTCCATGAATATGGTCGCAGATTATTACTACGAATTGTTTGCCGTGAGTTTAATTATCTCTCCAATTATGTGAAACCATAAAAAAAGTTTGAATTGTCTTATTTTCTACACTAACTTGTGTTATGCCATTTTGAAGGACTATCATCCATCAAGGGTTCTGACCCTTGTTTACCAACCATTTGCACTAGGAGCTATAATTTTGCTGGCCTACTATGAACTAAAGCAGATTTTAGCCGGATTTATACTCCTTGCTGCTTCAACTTTCATGTTGTTGCTTGTAAGTTGTGTTCATATTCTCTATTAAATCTTATGCCATCAACATCTGAACAATCTCAATCTCACGAGTAATTTCTCATAACCTTTTAACCAATATTTTCATCACAGCTTGATGTAATTACATCGGGAAAAGGAGGGATTATTCCTTTTCTTTTAATATGTGCTATTACCGCTCAATTTGGAGTTGCAGAATCTCTTATTCATGGCGGACTGAGTGGAGATTTTGCTTGCATGTGCCCTGAATTCCTCCAAGTTTGTCTACTTCAACTCTTTAATCCTTAATCTACTTTCACTTTTGAGTACAAGTTTGAAAAAATAATCTTATTTCGAAGAACATTAGTGAACTATGACATAATTTTTACTTTTGACTTTTTCGCATCTTCTTATATTGATCTATCTTTCTTAATTTTGTACCAAATTTGCAGTCCTTTTATGCTGGATTTGCTGCATCAGGTTTTCTAGCATCTTGTTTGCGACTAGCAACAAAAGCAGTTTTTGCTAGAACCACCAATGGGCTCCGAAATGGAGTTAGTAAGTGATTATTTTCTTTACAATTATGTCGATAAATAATTACTTTATTTTGAGAGCAAAAGTGATTGCTAAAATCCCTCTTTTATTCAACTTGTTTGTAGTGCTATTTTTAGCAATCTCCACTTTTATCGAGCTCCTATGCATTCTGCTCTACAAATTGTACTTCCCCAAGTTGCCCGTAGTGAAGTATTACCGAGAAAAAGCAGCCCATGAATATCAAGTAATTCATTACTTACCTCTCTTAATTTCTCTATTTGTGGTAATATCAAGTTAATTAGCTAGGAAAAACTGTGAAACTCCTTTTTTTTTTTTTGCTTAGAAAAACTGTGAAACTCTAATGAAAGGATCTTGTGTTTATGTAGAGCCAAGATGGTTCGACACGCTTGAGCTTGAAAAAATTAAATGTCGACAATTATGATTATTTATTGGGGTTATGTCTGATCTATGGGATGTCAATGTCAATTAACCCTGGATTCTTATATGAAAATACCGGTCACCACACATTGGGTACATGGTAAGTCTAATCTCCTTGACCATTGTAATTCCGTCTCTTAACATGTTATATGTAATCATGTCTAACTATGTACGTAATATTGTTGATTTATCAGGTATCCCCTTGTTCTAATTGCCATGTTTCAGACTTGTGATCTCACGGGAAGATATATTCCGTTGCTGAAATGGCTGAAATTAGAGTCACGAAGAGGGTTAATGTTAGCTATCATTGCCCGGTTTCTCCTAGTCCCTGCATTCTACTTTACTGCAAAGTATGGGGACGAAGGATGGATGATGATGCTAACATCTTTCCTGGGATTAACGCATGGTTATCTAACTGTGTGTGTCATCACAGTCGCGCCAAAAGCATACAAGGTTATCATAATTCAAACTTTATCACGTTGAATATGTTAACTTTTATAACTTTGAAATATCATAAACTAGTCAAAACATGCATGATTAAATCAATTTGAGTTACATTTGTTAATATTTCACAATATCAGAAAGAACAAATAAAATAAAAATTGGATTTTTCACTTGAAACCTTGATTAAATCTGACATTCTTGTTTCGTCTTTGTTTTCAACCGATCCAGTTTTGACAACGTTTATTTTATTGCTCTGCAGGGTCCTGATGCAAATGGTATTGGCAATTTGCTTGCAATATCTCTGGCAGTAGGGATATTTGCAGGTGTTGCCTTAGATAGTCTTTGGATGATACCAAAGTTAAAACCTAACCAATGACTCTCTGACATTCCATATAGACCTGACAACAATTTTTATCAGACTTACTTGGCATGTACATATGATACTTATTTTTTAAAAAAATTAGCTTTTGTAATAGTATTTTTATGAATAATTTCTTGTTTTTACTTTAATGTATTCTGCTCGATTTGTGCGATCAGTATTAACAAAAGGATCTCAATAATGGAGAAACAAATTGAGATTCCAAATGTCTTGCATATAATTTTAGCCAACCAATAAAACAAAAAATTCACAAGTTCAGAATTTAACTGAATATAATCAAGTAAAAGTATTTTTCATAATTTTTTGATTCAACATCATCAATTACTCTTAGGATCAATATTTTTAAGAATAATAATTATTAGATACTAAAAGATGTCGGATCGATAATTGAAACAAAGAGGCATAAAGGAAGAAAGTAATGACCATTAGATTTTTGGAGCTCAAGAGGGATCATATGCTTTTGGCGGAATTGCCTCTGCCCACTAATGACCATTATCATTACAGGCTAGCCTATCAAATGGAATCAATGTGGGTTCCCTGCTCGAGCATCCCTCAGACGGTCTCCCAAAGACCCCGTCGGACGTGCAAGACTTTAACTCCACGCCTCCCTTCGACTAAGTAGAGAAATACTACTAGTTCGGGGTTGGATTGACAAGTTACGTTAAAGAAAAAGTACTAATTTGCACTGTTTTGAGAAATCAAAGACCAAATTAGATTTAGCTTATATTTCTATGCATGTCCAATAATTAGCAGCAAAATTTGGAAAGCAGAAATTGATAGCAACCAAGTTTAAGGACGGGCTATGTCAATGTGAACAAGTTTAAGGAACTAATTTGTCATTTTGGGAATCATATGGCTAACGAGACACCTTTATATTTAGACGCCAATTAGTTCTTTTGCCCAAAATCATGGAGTATGTACTACCGGTACATCAGAAAAAAGAGATTAGTCGTGACAATTTAAACAAATAAGTTAAAATGAACATCTAAAAAATACAAGGATCACTAGGAATTTGGATATTTAGTTACATGAATTATAGATTGTAGAATCATCACAATATTTGGTCAATTTCATGACTATTATTGACATATAGATCTTAATTTATATAATCTACCAATTGGAGTAGGTATGAGTTTAAATAAAATATATAGCAAATAAAGATGTGAAGGCTAATTACAACTGCTTTTACTTTTATCCTTCTGCAATTTTATAGTTACCCACTTGAGGCCAAATAATAAAAAAATTTCCCTTTCATACAAGAGAAAAACTATTTTACTAAACATGATATGTGTGGTCCAAAACTCATGTTAGGGATTTATTCACTATTTGATATTTGAACTATCCAAATTATTATTTTTACCCATGGTTTTATTATTTGGTAATATTTACCCTTTTATTCATCTAAAGTTAATGAAATCTCAAACATAATTGATAGTTGATATTTCACCAATTTTGGATAGTAGAACCCGAATCTTATAGATAGTTCAAGGGTGAAATCACATGTTAAATTAGATCATGAGTTGAATTATATCAAATAATAGATCATAGGCCAAAATTCAATATTTTGAATGGGTTAGGATCTAAGTAGTACTTTAAACCTTATCTTAGCATGCAATCAAGAAATAAAAATTATAATCTCATGACAATAAAAAAATAAAATTGCATACTATAATTAGAAAATCAAATATGCATAAAGCTAAGCTGGAAGGTCACAATTCTGAACTACAAAAACAATAATGCTATACATCAAAGAAAAACAAATATCTGAGATGAAAATTTCAACAAAATTTTAATTGAATATTTTGCATCATGTGACAAATCACAGTGACTCAGAAATTAATATGTATCTTATTAGAAATTAAAATTACCAAGAGTCATTTTTTAGTCATTTCCACATATAGTAAAAACAGTGTAGAAATGGATGTTTATTGGTGTCCATAGTTTTGCTCTAAGAAATACTACCAACTCAATAAGGCAAAAGAACTATTATGAAATGGGACCTTTTGTTTGAATATTATCATAGGAAAAAATATAAAAAGAAATATTTCAATGTTATATAGGTCTATAAGTTTCTTAAGTTACAAAAACACTATAAATAAATAGAAAAAGAATTAAGCACTTTGAAGAAATAATCAATTGATTGAATATAAACAATTAACTAATTAACTAAAAAGACAAATTATTAATATAGGACTGGCTAATTTTAGTTTAATTTTTTTTCCCCAAATACAGAATGTAAGAGGTGAAGCTTATGGTTTTGGTCCTTCAAAAAATACCCACCAAAAACAAAAACAACCACGTCAAATGTGGTCTTCACTTTGGGTAAAATTCTTAAACATCATGAATTTGAAGCTTAGGTTTATTTCACAAAATCATTATGAACTTAATTTTCTTTCAATAAAATAAATGTACTTCACATTTTTACTTAACAAAATCATTCTAGCTAATTTGTATAAAAAAACTATTAGTTTGACTTGACACAAAGTTAGTTGACTATATACCAACTAAGCAACATGTCGAACATTTCATATTTTTTTAGTTAACGTGATAGAAACATGTCAGCTATATGTGTGCCATGTGGCACATCCTTAATTATAAAAACAATTAAAATCGTATACTTGCCTTCGACGCACATCACTTAGCTTACATATAGTCAATTATCTTTTGTGTCGTGTCAATATCCCGATGTGTTTTCAGGGATCATCATAGCAATTTACCCTCTTCACTTCACCTATAAATGGACCATTAGTTTAGTTCAAAATCTCAAACCAAGATGATGAAATCAAGAGTGTTTTTCTTCCTGGTGTTTGCTTTTTTCTGCTTTGAATTGAATGAAGCCAATCAAGCTGATAATCTTGAGAGGCTACTTTTATCCAAGAGGTCCAAAAACCCTCATGTTACACATTCTTGGCCTGAGTTACATGCCATAGATGAAGACCCTGCCGCGCACATTGAGTCTCAGGAGGGTCTAATGCAGGCCGATAAGATTGTTTCTTTGCCTGGCCAACCCGATGGTGTCGATTTCGACCACTATTCCGGGTATGTTACAGTTAATTCCAAGGCTGGAAGGTCATTGTTCTACTATTTTGTAGAGTCTCCACAGAATTCTGCAACAAAGCCTTTGGTTTTGTGGCTCAATGGAGGTACTAAGTCTATGCACTTAATATATTTTCCACATTGCAACAATTTGTCAATCATTGCATAATGTGTAACAGCTACTAATTTTAACTTCCATGATGATTTTCGGTTCATAGGACCGGGATGTTCCTCCCTTGGGTATGGAGCAATGGAGGAATTAGGACCTTACAGAGTAAATGGTGATGGAAAAACACTCTTTCGAAATAAGTATGCTTGGAACAATGGTAAGTTTACTTAGTTATCTCGGATGTACGTCTTTTTTTCGGAGGAATATAGGAGACATGCTTACAATTTCTTGAATTACAGTGGCAAATGTGATCTTCCTGGAATCTCCTGCTGGGGTAGGCTTTTCGTACTCGAACACGACTTCTGACTATGACCAAGCCGGTGACAAGAATACTGCCGAAGACTCTTATGTTTTTCTTGTTAACTGGCTTGAGAGGTTTCCACAATACAAGTCAAGAGATTTTTTCATAACCGGAGAGAGTTATGCTGGTCATTATGTACCTCAACTCGCATACACGATTCTGAAGAACAACAAGAAAAGAAATGCTTCCATCATTAATCTGAAAGGAATTGCAGTACGTTCAATTAAGAAATGATCACGTCTTCTATCTTACTTCAACTTTTTTCAGAATTCACTGCTGAATTGGATGTAATTATTTTCAGATAGGAAATGCATGGATCGATGATGTTACATCTAATAAGGGATCATATGATTACTTATGGACCCATGCTTTAATCTCAGATGAAACAATTAAAGGTATCCATAAGTATTGCTCCTTTGGGGAAAATGAAACTGACGAATGCTTTAAGTACAAAACGAAAGCAAGTGCTGAAAGGGGTCGTATTGACATTTACAACATTTACGGACCACTTTGCCATGAAACTACAGTTAATGGATCAACGGGGTCTGTAAGTCTACTTTTCTCACAAATTTCCTGCAGTATTTTAAGAGCTCTGGATAGGCGAACGTCTTGTGGTCAACAATATATTCTCATAATTACCTAGAAATAAGACTTGACATAATTTGATAAGAATTGTGCTTGCCAGATCACCTACTTTGATCCATGCTCGGAGATCTACGTGGAATCGTATCTAAATACTGCAGAGGTGCAAACTGCTTTTCATGCCGTTCCGACAAAATGGAGACATTGCGGGTAAATTATTGTCGTAGATTTCAAGTTAATAAGATGGTGCTTAATTTGTTGAAACTAACAAAAGTGTTGCTATGTTGTAAATGTGCAGAGATTTTATCTGGCCTGATTCGCAAGTCACCATTCTACCCGTGATCAAGAATCTCATGGCGAGTAACATCAGTGTCTGGATTTACAGGTGAGACCAAACACATAAAAAGAACCAGATTTACTCTGAAATATACTAGGTGAACCACAATGTTGCATCCCAAAGATAGTATTCATACACCTGAACAAAAAGAAATTGGAATGAATTATGTAATGCCTTCAATGGAGATATTTCCACCCTTGTCGAAATTTTAACATTCTGACCCTGAACTTCAATCTAGTATTTGATCCATGCTCGGGGATCTATGACGTGCATAGTATTAGTACCTCCATCAGCCGTAGGATAGCATTCTCCGTTAAACGGGTGTATATCAGATTATTATAAAGGCTGGCTGAGGCATTCGTAAGGATTTATTACATGTTTGATTCTCATATCATAGCTCTTTTATGCCATTTTACTTTAAACGGAACATATAAAGTGTTCGATTAGGAATGAGAATTAACTACTTGTAGCTACTAGCAAGATCACAATAACAATTGAACTAAACAGGTCCATCATGTAAATAGAAGCATGAGAGATGAATGTACAAATTGAAGTTCAGATTGAATGCATAAATCGAAGAATTTTAGTGTGAATTTGCATTTAATTCATGAAATTGAGATTATTTGTTGGAGAATTTGATTACAAAATTTCTAAATTCTATCTTTAAGAATTTGTTACGTAGTTAGAATAAAATAAGTTTATATTGTGATTATATTAATATATGTATGTTTCAGGATACGAAGTATTCATATATATATTTCCTTCATTAAAAAACCAACATTATCATTGCAGTGGAGACACGGATGGAATGGTTCCGGTTACATCTACGAGATACTCCATAAACAAAATGAAGCTTCCAATCAAGAACACGTGGAAGCCCTGGTACACAAACAAAGAGGTAATTCATTTCAGGCCTGAAAATCTGATAATAGAAGCAGAAAAAAGCTACTCTATGAACAATTTTATCTACTAGATGAACAATTTTATCATAATTCACATTACATTACCGATTCAAGCGATTCTGAAATTGCAATCTGTGGATGTGAGACAGGTAGGAGGATATGTGGTGAATTACGAGGGAGTGACATTTGTAACGGTAAGAGGAGCAGGTCATCAAGTTCCGAGCTATCAACCGGAGCGATCACTTGTAATGATCTCATCGTTCCTCCAAGGAACTCTGCCTCCTATTCACGATGAATGATATCGTTTTCGTGCAATATTTGAGCTCTTCAATGTGTTAACAAATCAAATACAATATATTGCCTCCGAATTCGAAATAGAATATTAATTTTCGTAATTGCACTTTAGTAGCATAATAACATATCTTTCATCTGAAAAGAACACATTGTGGTGTTAATCAAAATGATTAATCCAATAGTATGTACTATCCATTCTAAATCTAATGGAAATTACATTTTTTTTCTAAATCAAATGTTTTTGTTTTGAAATCATTTAATATTTATACATGTACACATAAACTTTGTTTTGAATAAAAGACGGGAAACTAGAATCGAGACAAACATGTACACATAAACTTAATTGACAAATAAAGGTGTCAAAAATCCTAAATTGACAAATTGAAATGTTTCATAGCTTCAAACATAAGTCCAGGTGACAAACAGTAAAAAATAACAAGTTTATGGGGATAATTATACAGTAAGCATAGATCAAACATCATTTGTATGGTAAAAAGAAACTTAGACGAAGGCATTAAGATAGTCATCCACAGTAGTGTAATTAACATCAGGGTAAAGCTTAGAAGCTTCAACTCCTACTGATGGTTCGATTTCAAAGTTGGTCTGATCTCCCTTCACGAACACCGAGTGAGCCATTGCATATATTACATTCATTGGAAACTCAGCTTCTGCTTCAACATAGAAACAATGTTAGTCATTTCCCATACATTGATGCATTTGGGGTGAACCGAAAAGGTAGAACCGCAAAAGATGCACCAAACTATGAATGGTGTTCAGTTCTTTTTTGGTTCTGTAATCAAAATTTATATTTGCACCTATCACAACTTAAACTTATCAACTTTAATTTGGACATATGCATATACAGTACTTTTATTTATTTACATGACATGAAATGTTTTAGATAAGAGTTTGACTTGCAAAAGTAACAAATAAAAATGTCATATGTCTGAAATTAAGCAAAAGTTTAGAATAACAAACAAAAAGTGATATGATTATATATATGTTCTTATGAGTAAATTATTCGAATCTGGAAGCTCCATGTCTCAATACACGGGGTGGTCCATTTGACATGGAGTTCCCGGGTACAAAATCGTACTTATATATCAAACCATTGTTATATATTATGGAAGGTAAAATTAGACCTTGAATGTTGTTGACAAGTTGCTCTTGTGGAATGTAGATCCTTTCAAGGGTTATGTTGATCTTCTTCTCCCACAAAGTAACAAGATCATTGAAAGAGTAGACATTAAGTGGTGGCTTTATGTAAAGAATCTTGTTTAAGGTTCTTGGATCATCCACAGCTTTAATGGTATACTTTCCTATGTCTTCTTCCTTGTTGAAAATTGCTGCAAATATACACTACTTCTTGTCAGTAATTTTCAAAAGCAATCGTCAAAATGTTTACAAAAATTCTTTATAAACTTTATTCAAATAATAATGAAAGTTCGGTGATTTTATTTTAAAAAAAAAAACCAATAAAATTCAATTATATTTACGAAATAAAGACCAAATTTGAATGACAGTCAATTCTTTTGAGGCAATTTGTATATACCTTTGGGATTTCCATCCCCAAAGATGACAACTTTCTCTCTCGGAGGAGCTGTTGCTCCAAATTGGTTCAAATTCGGGAGAAAATAGCCAGCAAAATTGTTTGATGAAACATAGGTGTATGGAATTCCGGCGGCCTCAATAGCTCGCCGGATTTTCACCTTGTCTTGAAGTACTATTTTAAGTAACTCAACTCCGGTTACACGATCGACATCCAGTCCGAATTCCGATGGCAAGAATCTCTACAAAAAAGAACACACAAACAAAGCTTAAAATGATGCAACCTTAAGAAGAGGAATTGTTATTCTTTAGTAAAATGATGCAACCTTAATGTTGCCAACTTGTTTGATGGCATTAATAATGTTGACTTGATTGAGGATTTGAGTTTGACCCACTGCTGAGATTACTATATCAACTTGCTTTATTGCATTGGTCAAGCTCTCATGGTCTTCCAAGTCCCCCTACACAAAATTAAACAACAAAATGTAAATTGAAAGGCAAAAAGTATATAGTGCTATCAGTTTTCAGAATTTCTCGCTAACTTCGTAAACTTGCTTAAAGTGGGTATAATAAACTACTTAAGTCCACACCACACGACAGAACAAAAGTGGATTTTAACAAATTTGACGTGTATCACTTTATGCAAACTTAAAGGTGAATATCTGAGTGTAAGTAAGTTTGATAAGCGAATAAGTAAGTTTAAATAAGTTCAAGAAGCCAGCGAGATAATATACAAATTCAAGAAGTCTATCTACTTTTTTAACTGTAGAATTGCAAATTTCGAACACAAATGAAAGAATAACGCTTTCTAATAAGTTAATTTTATGTTCAAAACTGACTTTTCTGATCGTAGAATCTTAACACATTGAACTGAAAAATCAAGTGCAAAAAAGATTGAGGAGAAAAATGGAAAATACAATGAGGAAATTGACGGCAAGAGTTTTGAAATTGTTGATGATGTTGGACTTGGCAGAGAGAGTAGCCTCTCTAACAAGAACAAAAGTTTGGTGGCCAGCTTCTACACTTGCTTCCACTATGTGTTTTCCGATATATCCGGTTCCTCCGATGATCAGAATCTTGCTTTTTCCGGCGGCCATTGATTTAGTTGAAGGGAGAGATGAAGATTAGTGAGAGTGAGAGCTCCAAACAAGATTACTACTTCATATTAAAGAAATTAATTAACATGTATCTCCAAATTAGAGGTTAAACCAGTTGAACAAGCTTAATTTGGCAAGATGGTGACATTTCATCTGTATGTGGAAATTTCTTTTTCTTGTTTGATAAATTATTCTTATTATAAGCTACCAATCAAGGTTAAATTCAACAGCAAGCCTTATTTGGTTGAAAATTAGGAGCATAATCACAGAAATTATGTGATTAAAAGAAAGTTTTTGTTAACCTTTCATAGTCCCTTATAGGGAGGCATGAAGCTCTATGCCAATTCATCACCTTCAATTTGCATTCAGGTTCGTACTCGCCTTCTATATTAGGATTGCAAATGAGGCGGAATATGGATTAGAACTACTTTTCTATCCTCGTGCCCATCAAGAGGATTTTTGTTTCTACCCTTTTGATCTTTGATTTAGCATCTTAACTTACTTAAATTGTAATTACGTACTTATTTTCAAGTGATTGTACCACACATTTATGCATCACATGTAGCTTAAGCAAGTTGAAGTATCCGAATAAAGTTTTAAGCAGAGTAAAAATAGGGAGAAATTGTTTATTTGTGTATAAAATTTAGGATCATTAGACTTTTGAGCACAAGTTGTTGTCATTTTCTTCTCAGCCACATGTATCTCAACATCTATACATACTTCGCGAACAATTTCACAAGCAAATATCATTTTGAAAGTTTAGGATCATTAGACGTTCAAGTACATCTTAACATTAATACCAAAATTGATGAAAGATTTCTTTAAGGTTTAACACAACGATGGCACACTTCAACTTGGCAATATTTAATGCTTGGCACCCTAAAATATCAATGCGCTAAAACAAAAGGTACAAATCTTACCTAAAACCATTGAAGAATTCGAGCATTGAATAGAAAAAAGGACTAGAAGTAGCCCTATAACCCCAAATATATGTACCAGATTCGGTACCAATAACAAGATTTGGCAAAAAAAAAAATCAAAACTTTTACATTTCAACTAATGAAAATTAAGTACAACTGCAAAATCCCCACCATGTGAGACTCAAAAAGTTCATTCCATTTCTATTAATGTCACACAATTTCATGACATTTCAATGTATGCATACCCCATTACAAAATTCACCAAAATAGTACACATGCCGAAAATAAAAAAGAATACACTTGTATTTGGGAGGAATAAAAAAAGGACCATATCGGATTTAATGAATGCAAACTAGACTGAATTTGAATCTATAAAAAACCAATTAAAAGGAAAAATGAATGATTTGATGCAATACCCTCAATAATATGTTGTTAGTAATCTTAGCCCCCCTGACCAAGTATGCCAATGCAATAGTTAAGATACAAATTGACCATGAGACAATTACAACTGACTCGGACATGATGATGAGACCCAAAAAGAAGTTAAAAAAATTATGAGGGGGTGGAAAAATAAGTAATGTAACGTTGAGGGTCTTCTTGAATGTTGGCAATTGGGTGGTCGCCAAGTGTCACAATACTTCATTCGACTCGCTGCAGCCCTCCACTCCAACAACCTGGAAGTGCTCTAGGTACAACCACCACTTGCTCGGGTAGCTTGGTAAGAGAGGTTTCCACTGTTAAATTACCAATTAACACAGATAGTGCTGCTGGCTTGACCTTTTATCAGTTCCGCAATGCAGGTTTTACCTCTCCCTTCCGACGATTTAGTACACAGTGGCCCTTGAGACCCCTTTTGGTTGGGACTTCCACCCATGTCAGATAAGCAATCACTACCCAACCAACGCTTTCGACGGAAACATGATGATGCTGATGCAAGAGTTAGTGATGACCTGAAAGACTGATAACTCCTGTTACCTGCAAATGGCAGACAACCTGACACAAATGCAACCCGGACGACGACGACTCGATAGACCCAAATGCATGCAGGGACTTGCAAAGGAAAAAATTGCTGAGAAGCAACAACCTCAAACAGAAATCGCGCGACTGATGGCCAACTTGGCCCATTCAGCAGATTCCTTAATCATATGATCTTCAGATGACAAGCATTCATTTAAAAAGTCTTTGACGGAAAGAGACTGCTGAATCAAAGAAGCAGCATTGCTTCCCAGTGTATCTGCTAAGTCTCCAAGGACTCCTATTGCAGTTTTCATCACAGCATCATCCCTGCAAAGATGTGAATAATAATGTTCAATAACCAAAACCAAATAATGAATTTTGATATTTAAGAAAAAAAAACAAATAATCTGTAAAAATAATGATGAAATAAAAATTAGCACAACTCACATGTCTTTTTCCATGTATATGCTATCCAAAAACTGAAGGATGTGAGGTGCATAAGGAACTAAGAGTTGCATTTTAGGGGAGTTCTTAAACCCTTGAAGGATTCCTGAATAAGCCTCCAAAATACCATTTCTCAGTGAATTCGTATATTCAATCATTTCATCATCGGCAATAGGTGTGTGAGCAGACAATTCTGCAGCACTTTGGAGCATGGGCATTGCATACATCAGGTACTTCTCGAAATTCTCTCCTATTGCCAAGACTATGTCGCCAAAACATGAGAATATCGGAGGCTTTACAGAACGATGCAACTGATTGCTAGACAAATCCTTGAGAAGTTGCGTCATAATTCCATCGCAATAAGGTAAAACTTTATCCTCCAAAGCCCTGCATATATCCCCAACAACACCAACTGTAACAGCACAAACTTGATACTCCTCAAAATTTTGAAGACCCATTTCCAAATATTTATAGAACTCTGGCATGTATTTTGCAAAATCAGGACCAGCTGCATAGGCAAGTGCTCCAATTGATAGCATTGCCTCCTCATGCACAGTTGCACTTCTACAAGCAAAAACTCTCAGGAAAAGCCCCATTATCTGATCTGCATACTGCATGAATACTATTTTTGTGGGCTCTAACGAACCCAACTTCTGAATGATGACTTGTAAACATCCACACAGAAGGCCTTGCAATTCGCTCTGTCTCTCTCTCTCATCTGATGCAAGCTTCTGGCCTTCAAGAGTGTTGTGAAGCTCTGTCATAATTACTGGTACCAGCTGCAACACCATTGGTGCCGTTTCATCAGTTGAGCACCTCACTACTTCATTGAGTGTTTCATATGCAGCAGTTCTTAACCGGGATTCCCCAGCATCTTCTCTATGGGTAACAGTTAGAAGTTCCTGCACAATTTCCTGGAAGTAAGGTGTAAGAGGAGATGTCGGGCCTGCATCTTCATAACCTTGGGTAAGGAAATAGAGGGCACCACATGCTTTCTCTGCCACATTTGGAGCATCCTTCATGCTCTGGAGTAAAACAGTAACTATCTGTTGGCAATTTGCTGGAGTTATTATTGGTGCATCCATAGTTGAGCCATGAAGGAACTCAAAGATTCGTCCAAGAGTCCAAGCAGTAGTGTCTTTAACATGGTTATTGGGATCCTTTGTCAAAGCAGTAAGCATGAAGGTCAAAGCAACATTGACGATAGGTGTCAACTTCTCGGGGGAAGGACCTTCCAAGATTGACCCAAAAGCATATGTCGCTGCCTCCCTTTGCCTCCAATCAGGCTTCGTTATATTTTCTTCAATGAAAGGCATAACAAGTGGCACAATATCATCTCCCACAGTTCGTGCAACCAAGCCTAGGCATGTCCCCCCAGCCATTGCAATATTCCAAGCCCCTTCATCTTGATCCTGTTCCTCCTCTTGCTTAAGGAGGGTCTCCAACAACATTGGGACAAGAGCAGGAAGTGCCTGCTTAATAAAATAGAAGCAAGGGATGTCGGAATCCCCAGTGAAATCACCCCCATATTCTTCCAAGATATCTATCTCTTCATCACAAATTGAACTCCAGAACTCAACTGCCTGAAGAGCCACAGCTTCTTCGTCTTCTTTTACAGTCTTTGCTGTGATAGCAAAGATGTCTTGAATGTAAGGAGCCAATTTATCATAGTACATTGATGAAATGGAGACCAGACATTCAAAAGCAGCTTGCCTCATCTTCACTTCTGGACACAATGTAGCCTCGCATACAACTCTCATAATGTAATCGCGCTCCATATCGTTACTAAAATTTGCTTGAGCAAACCCTAGAGCATTGTAAAGTGCTCGGGTAGCAGCAAGTCTGACGTCAATGCTTGCTTCAGACGCATTCATTCCTTGCACTACGGCAGTCAGAATCTTATTTACATGATCCTGATCCACAACATCAGGAGAAACTTCCTCGCACAGATATCCAAGTGTCTCCAAGGTTGCTTGCTTCACATGAGCTGGTACTTGGTGAATACTAGACAAAAGTGATCCAACCAACTCGGGCCATTGTTTCTGAGGTAGCTCAATGCCAGCAACCTTGGCAATTACTTGAGATGCAGTCGACCAAGCTTCAGATGCTGGGGAAGATAGAGTCTTTAGCAAATATGTCTTTATCTGGCTCTTCAAAGCAGCATCCAGAGACAACCATCTCTGAACAAGCTCAAATTTTCTATGCTGTTCTTTCGCATCCAATGTGTTCTTCAATATCAAACCTGCTAATTTACGGCTATCAACAGGCTTCTCATCATTAGCTAACTCTCCAGACAACGATAGCAGAAAACCAGGTAGATTTTGCTCCTGAAACTGTTTCAAGCTTTCCTCTGCATGCTTCCTCACATTTCCATCTATCGATTGTGCATTCAGTAGCACCTGTGTAACCTCCATAGCCATAGTATACCTGAAAGTTACAGATACAAAAACGTTAAATATACCAATACTTTGTCCATATAACACACGACTCCATAACTAAACCTAACAGCAGATAAAATCATCAACCCTTCCGATAGTTAGTTGTCTTAAATTCTTAATTTTGATATCCTACAAAAATATAATAAATCCATTACCATCCTCAAATCCCTTTGAACTTATCAACTGTCATTAATTTAAACAACAAAACAAAAACAGTAAAACTAGTATCCATTACCTCACTCTCCTCACTCCCTAATATCCAAAACAAATACCACTACACTCTACTCCAACTATTTCACTTCAATTAAATCTATCAAATATGTCAGTAAAACTCCAAATAAAATCTACTCAAAACATGCTGTCATACCTATCAGGCAATACGAATTTCATCCCTTCATATCACTCGGATAAAAAAAACAGTATCCAGCAACAATCTACCAAAGACCTAACTACATTAAATCAGGCGATAGAACTTTATTACGACACAGTAAACAAATCAAAACTGATAAGCCGGATACACTATTATGCCATTGATCAAACACAAATACGCAATACTATCAGTCAACAATAGAACCACGACGAAGCAATACCGATCAGATACAATGTGTTCAATATACCAATACTTTGTCCATATAACACACACCCGACTCCATAACTAAACCTAACAGCAGATAAAATCATCAAAATTGTCAATACAACTCCGAATAAAATCTACTCAAAACACGCTATCAATCACTAATCAGGCAATACAAAGTTTCAACTTTTCATATCACTCGGATCAAACAGTATGGAGCAACAATCTAACCACATTAAATCAGGCGATTGAACTCTATTACTATACAGTACACTAACCAAAATCGATAAGCCGGATACACTATCTCTACAACAACGCCTTAGTCCTAAAATGATTCAGAATCGGCTAACATGAACCATCACAAAGAAAGGTATAAGCTCAAGTCGCGTCAGCGACATATGTTCTCTCCCTCCACACTGGGCGGATGCACTATCTCCACTTCAAATTAAAATGCCATTGATCAAGCGCAAGACACCTATGCTCGCCTTTCGCCTTTTACAACTATGACTTCAAATAAAATCTACTCAAAACACACTATCAATCACCTACCAAGCAATGTGAAATTTCAACTCTTCATATCACTCGGATCATCAAGCAATAATCTACGAAAAACCTAACTACATTAAATCAAGCAATAGAACTCTATTACGGTACACTCCACAAATCAAAACCGATAAGCCGGTACTCTACTCTATTTCTCGATGTATTAAAAATCATTCGGACAGCCACGGACCTTCAAAAACTAGTCAAGAACTAGAAATCAAATATTGAGCGACTAGGCGGACCTAAGCATTCAAATCAGATTCTTGATTTTGAGCGACAACGCGACCTTCGTTTAAAACAGTGGTATTTCTACTTCATTGATCAACCGCAAATACCGAATATAAGATCAATAGAATATATTAAATAAAAAGATCAAATCGCAATGAGATCTGAAGATCCAGAACGGAATCGATAGAGATGAATGAAATCGATGACACGTACCTGAAAATATCTGGTGAAAAAGTGTGGGGGCAGATCGGGAATACTGAAAAAGGCGGCACTGTAACCCTAGCAGCAACCAGTGAAGAAGGAAGGGAGAGGAAGAAGGAGGAGGAGGAAAAGAAGAAAACGCTATGCGGACGTGAAGCTAAACTTGAATTTACAAAATTGAAATTTTTTCGTATATTACGGATGTTATCGGATACTTTACGCTCTAGGATAGGGATAGTTATGGGTTTATATTGACGGTTGGATGGGGATCAATCATGGGCTGTAGAGGACTCACGGTTTTGATTGTATGTTCCTTCTTCTTTTTTTTCTTGAAAGATATGCTCCATTTATTAATAACAAAGTTTTCATTTTATAAGAATTGATGGAGTTAGTATTCTTTAGAATTATAGAATTGGTATAAACAAAAGAAAAAGAAACTAGAATTATTGGGAAAATTTGTAAATTTTACTATAAATTGTATCTAGATTTGTATTTTATTCTAATTGTTACAAAAGAAATAATTTTGAAATTATATTAGTTTAGTATTGTTTAAGATTTAATGCACATGTAGCCCTCTAAACTTGTATCTTTTAGTCATTTTAATCTCTCAGCTTAAGTATCTTTCACCTCTCAATTCTTCAAAAGTGGTAATGCGTAACTCCTAAACTCGCATATTTTGGTCATTTTACCCCCTCACTTTAAAGGACTTTCATTTTACCTCATCAACTCTCCAAAAGTGGTACTATGTGAACTCAACTGAAGAAAAAAAAAAGAGATTGTACAACACGCGCTACAATAGTTAAATTTTCGTAAGACGCGTGGCAATGAATTTGGACATGTCAGCATTTGTAATTAAATGGACAAAAACACTCTTAATTAACTTAAAATCACCTTAAAATTGGACACGTCAGCATTTGTAATTAAAAGGACAAAAATATAAACATAAACATAATATTACAATATATTATTGTAAACCATTACATATGCTCCTTATTGCATTTCTCTAAATCATATAACTCCTATAGTACCATTTTTTTAAGAGTTGAGAGGGTAAAAATGAAGTTCCTTAAGATAATGGGTAAAATGATCAAAATATGCAAGTTTAAAGGTTACATAGTACCATTTTTCAAGAGTTGAGGGGGTACAATGGATGTCCATTAAGGTGATGAGGTAAAATGACCAAAAGATGCAAGTTTAAGAGGTTACATGTGCATTAAGCTTTTATTTAATTTAAAAGTTAGAAATTATAATGAAATTATGTTTGTAAATTGGTGAAACGTGAATGAATTTGACCCCAACGACTATCATTTTACCGATGAAAACATCAATAAGATCCATCAACAAGATGTGAAGTTGAGATCAACGACAGTAAATGGACCGTTAGGACTTCAATGCTTAGTGAAAGTGCAGAGCAAAATTGATGAAGCGCCAAGTTTAGCATAAATGCTCTTTTTGAGAAGAAGAGAATTCCGTCAATGAGGATGTTGATGTTTTAAGTGGGGAAGAATGTTAGAAGGGAAGTTGGCCATAGGCAAGCTCGACCTCAAGGCATTAGTGGCACTGCAAGGAAGCTTTAAAAGGCAGTTTCTAATGGAACACCATCGATGTTTAGTCGTAGAGGAACAACGAAGGAGTTAAAACATATATGGGGGAGAGTTGTATTAGGCAACAAAGTTCCATATTCGGCATAGGACCTTTGTCGCCCTTCGATCATGGGTCAATACTAATTTAAGCGATCCAACCTAGTCCAACATGAGCTAGGATGCGGATATTCAATCTATGGCTAGAATAGGTGGATGTCTCCATAAAGGATGAGTCTTATGAACAATATTGGATGGACAAGGCTCTTAGTGCATGCTCTTATTAGTTGAGGTTTTGAGATAAAAGAACCTTCCAAAATGAAATGTCGACAAAGTGATTGATGAAATGACTTGACGAAATGTGTGTAGCGAATACACCCCTTAGTTGTGGATTGGTTGGCTGAAGATTTGATAGAGTCTCGACGCCACCCGAAAAGTTTACGTAGCTAAGATTTACCTCGTGACTCAAGGCATTCTAATCCATTTTTTAGTCAATTGATTCTTTGTTATTTGTTTTGTTCTTGTAAGATAAACAAGTCGTAACATCAATAAATAAATGCCTAAACCATACATAGCCTTTTAAACTTGTCTATTTTGGTCAGTTTGTCATCCGAACTTAAGAGACAACTTATTTATATCCTCAACTATTTAAAAGTGTATCAATTAGGCCCTTATATTGATTATAACAGAAACAATTAACTTTTTATCACATCAATATCTTGGCGTGTGACTAATATCAGGTCAAAATTATTTCCGTTATACAAGAAACCAATATGTAGATTTTTAAATAGCTCACTTTAAATTCGCAAGACAAAATGATCAAACTCGAGTGTCTCTATCCTTAAACAAAACGACGTAGTTAGACATATTAAGATAAGACGACGTCGTGTTACATGAAAAATCAAACCGAACACACAAATATACCAGCTACGAATAAGAAACTATGGAGCTTCTACTTTCAGCTGGGTGCCTTCCCTCTCCATCAATCTCCCTAATCCTTCGACGGCGACGGAGGACATACGACCACAGCAGCCACCGCACTCCGGCTGAACAAGATCCACCGCCGGAATTGATCTCCGGCCACCGGTCAGTTTTTAGTTGATGTGTTCTTATCCTCGAATCTTAAACTTGATTGTCTTATTTTAAATCCCTAATCCAAGATCATTATTGGTCTGGTATTTTAAAAGTTCAATTGAACTTGGTCGAAAAAGTATATCCGAACTTACAGAACGTCTCGCTAGCTCACTGAACTTGCTTAGAGTGGTATAATTAGCTCATTTAAGTACACCCCAAAACATGTTGTTGGCCTTAATTATCAGCTCGAGCTTTTGGTTCAATCAGTCAAGTAACAAATGCCACGCTTTATATAAGTTCAAGGAGCAAATATATCAATTTAAATAGTTCAGGAGGCAAATAGATCATTTTTAACAAATTCAAGTAGTAAAATAAATCTCTCAAGGAGCTAGCAAACTACGCCAGTATACTTTTTGAGCCAAGTTCAAGGATTTTCTAATGTATTACGCCTGATATATACTATTGATCTGATATTGGGTATTGCATCTTCGGGCTTGATCGAGCCAAGTTCAAACTATGCTTACTATGCATTTATTGATAGATTAAGTGAATCATGTAAGCTAAACTATACTAACTTAGTAGAATGGTACTAGAGGAACTCCAAAGTTTTAAACTTGTTTTTTACCAATCTGGTCTTTAGATTTGTGAGCTATCTCCTATAGATTATTTAACCTGATGTCAAAGTTCATTAGAATTTTAAAAAGTTGCAAATTTATGATATGACTGTTTCACACATATGCTGTAAATTGTTTAGGTAAGCAATGAAATTGATCCGTTATTTAGATGTTAAGCCTCTTAGTTATTTCACCAAATATGATTCTTTGTGATATGCCAACAAATTGGAGCACTTTGCATAGTTTTCATGATTTGCGAGTGAACTTATCAACTATCTTAATTCTGCTTCATAATTTTCATGCAGAAGTTATGGCTTCACGAGCTATCTAAACTTTTGCACAAAGGGTAGTATAGAGGATTTGGGACATTGCTACCAAGAATGTTAGCTTTTGTGATTGTGTACATAGAAGAAATTGTATAAGTTTTCCGAGCTATTCTCATAGAAGTGCAGATTATGTCGTGGGTAAATATGTTTATAATCTATGTTCCAAGATATGATGCGCTAACAGCAACATTTCTGTTATTTGAGTTCAAAAGTAACCAGAGTTTCTTTTTATACTTTTTTTGTTGCTGAAGCTGGATATTAGGCGTACCTAGGGAAGGAATAGAATTATCGATTAAACTTCGTGTTGGATTTCAAAATTTGCAGGGGCAGCAGCTACATCCATAAGGTTTTTCTTTCCTTATGTATAGAAGAAATAACTGCTTCATCAGCTCATTTTTCAAGTTCTAAATTGGAGCCAGTTCACTCTAAGGTTTCTTTGAAAGTATTCCGATGACGAAAAGCATGAAACTAATCAATCCAGCCAACAATCACCAAACCCTTATTCTCAAATCTGCAACCACCTCTAGACTTCTTGTCATAGCCCTAATCATTCTCTGGCGCACACTACTTGCTCCTTATGACACTTCCTCTCCCTTAAATGCCAATTGCCTCTTCTCAAATTCCTCCTCGGATCAACATCAGAGTATTTTCTTCCCTCGTCTTGCCTCTATGATTGAGGGCAGTATAGTATGGGATAGTGTTTACTTCGTTCGAATTGCTGAATGCGGTTACGAGTATGAGCAGTCCTATGCCTTCTTGCCTCTGCTTCCCGTTTGTATTTCATTTTTGTCTCATACAGGTTCCCCTTTTTTATCCTCAAGTTTATGTTAATTGTATTTAGACTTAATTGTAGTTAGTTAATTTTGGAATTTATTTTTGCAGTTCTTGCACCTCTGGTTCCTCTTATTGGGCACAGGGCCGTGCTGGCATTGGCAGGATATGGGGTTAATTTTGTCGCTTTTGTGCTTGCTGCACTTTATTTTTACAGGTGCGCTGTTAATTGATGCTGTATTGACTGTAGCTGGGATTGATACATTTGTATGCTCTGGTTAAAGTTGTGAATTTTCTTTTCAACGACTTAAGATGACGGGATAGCTTAGATGAGTTTTTAATTAGTGTGCAACTTTAAGAATCCATATAAATGATTACACGTTTAGCATTGCAAAGATTTCAATTCTACATTCTTTGGTTAGTAACAACGACTGATAATTTTTTCTACTGCTTACAAATGTTTCAAATTCTACCAACTAGTTTGTAGAGCTATACTTACTTAGATTACTAATCAAATCTATTCGAATATTTTCCATTGTATTATTGTGGCTGTTTCATCATCGAAAAACTGATTGGTGTTATTACCTTTGTTGTACAACAGGCTTTCAGTTGTTATTTTGAAGGATCCTGATATGGCATTGCAGGCTTCAATATTGTTTTGCTTCAATCCAGCTTCAATATTTTATTCATCAATGTAACTAATTCTCTTCACTTCAAAAGTTTCGTTAAATAAAACTTTAATCAGATTGATCATATTGTCTATCCCTGTCATTCTAGATACTCGGAGAGTTTGTATTCATTGTTCTCTCTTGGAGGATTGTACCACTTATTAACTGGCGGAGATAATATCGCTGTCCTTTGGTTTGCTCTCTCTGGCTGTGCAAGGTCTAATGGAGTGCTTAATGCTGGTTATCTCGGTTTTCAAATGATCCATAAAGTCTACAATGATGTTTTCTTGAGAAAACGGGCTTCCGTGAGTTTCTGTATTGACACACTCAATAATTGTCCCTGCTGTCTCTTAGTGACAGTTTCATTAATTATGAATTTATTCTGGCATGTAGCATTCATATTACATACATACAAGAATCACTTATTTAATGGCTCATTTGTACTGCTGTTTTGCAAATTTGAATTTGAACTTTGTTTGGAAATTTGCAGAATGCTAATGTAATTGCTGTGTAATTTTGTCCACACCTCTATTAATGTACGAGTAAGACGGTGCCGTTATGATTTTTTTTATTTCCATGCAGTTGGCAGTACAGACCATAATCGTTGGAGCACTGCGTTGTATATGTACTTTCCTTCCATTCATTGCTTTTCAAGCATATGCCTACTGCAATATTTGTCATGGACCTTCATTGGATGATATAAGGCCTTGGTGCAAATACAAAATACCTATGCTATACAATTACATTCAGAGCCACTACTGGTATGCTGACTCTTGAACTCGGGATCCTCTTGTTTCTCATTTTGCTTTTCTTCCTTATAGCAATTTGTAAGACTCTGGAGTCTGCTAAAATTTTAGTTCACTAGATAACAATTCACCTTTGACAATTGGTTTCTCACTTTCGACAATCTTGTTTGTTCTTTTACTTTTCTTAGGATATCTGTTTTAGCAATTTTACTGATGATTGTTTCACATCATTTTAATTTTCCCATGGTGTGATGTGGTTCACTGGCTTTACTTGATATATTTGGATAAATTAGTTTTCTTACATGTATACGCTCTTTTTTCCCCAGGGGAGTAGGTTTCTTGAGATATTTTCAGTTCAAGCAGTTGCCAAACTTTCTGCTTGCATCACCAGTACTGTCTTTGGCAGTTTGCTCAATTGTGCACCATATAAGGTTACAACCGCAGATTTTTTTCTCACTGGGTATTGGAGTTGATAACGAGCAAAAGGGTTCTGTAGCTTCAAAATCTTCTGTACGTTCTGTTCCAGGACCAAATGTTACATCGTTAAAGGCCAAACACATTACTAGTTCACGAGGTGCGAATTTGATATGTACTTGGTTCTTGTCATGAACAAGAATCAATTGATATGAGCGCTTATCCTTTTTATTGTTTTTGACCTACGTCGTCATTTTGCTGGATTTAAATATAATTAGTCTTGTGCTCATTCCAGAAAATCACAATCTTCGAGAAAGGAAAGCGGCAGTAGAAGTGGATGATTATCTTGCATCCCCTGAAGAGCAAGATTTTGTCCAGAGGTCCGGACGCTTTCATACCTTCATCATTCCTTGCACCTTGCATTTGGGCTTCATGGCAACTACAGCATTCTTTATTATGCATGTGCAGGTTAGACTCATTATCAAATAACATGTTCTTCATCATTCTGCGCAATACGAAATTGACTAGTTTCAAAAGAGCAATGAGCATTAACAACCGTGGGAACGTTTCTTAGTTGTTTCCCCTAAAATGTACAAACAAATTGAAGTTTGTTGTGACCATGTAATAACAATTCCGTACTGTCCATCGGGAAAGATGCTACTTTTAACACATTGTTGAACTTATTTGAACTAAGGCTTGGGTGTAAATTTTGTATATCATTCCAAATTCCATTTAGGTATTTGTTGCTTAATGTTTCATTGTCTAAAGATCGATTTTAAATCTTTTTGTGCCATTTAATTTCATCTACATTCTTTGACAATTTACAGGTTGCAACGCGATTCTTGTCTTCTAGTCCTCCTCTTTATTGGTTCGCCGCTTATATAACGATGTCTGGTGGTGCTACTAACAAATGGGGATACTTAATTTGGACATATACTACAGCTTACATCCTTCTTGGAAGTTTGCTGTTTTCCAACTTCTACCCTTTCACTTAAGCTGCAATCTCGATTCGGCCGAGATGAGAGTTTCTTATATATGCTGGTATGTTTTCTCTCGTGATTCTTTTTTGGCTTTCCACCAGTAATATAGATTTCCACTTCTTTTCCAACTGTTGCGAAACAGTTGAATATTAGAGAAATATGCAGTAACAAATTTGGTTGTGGTTGCCTTATTAACATTTGAAATTTGATAGAAAATTCCACACAGCTTAGCAGCAACATTCTAATGACTTGTTTGGTTCATATGTCGCTATTTGTTGTTAGATTTTGCTTGCTGGTAAATATTATTAACTGAATTTTGTAGACACTCGGACTTAAGTAGGATAAATAGGCTTAATATGTAACTAGACACTCGGGCTTTCCCTCAAAAGCTACGTACCGTTTCACTGGTTTTAGACGTTTCTGTCTAATATCTCCATTATTTCTGTCAGTTTTTTCTTGGTCCCTAATGGATTTAATCTAATGGTACCAGTGATGTGCTCGCTGTTGGTGTTGAACATTACTAAATCAATAGGGAGAGTATGTCCCATACAAAATCCAGAATTTATGAACTCAAGTACAATGAATGAAATTCACATCTCGAAAGATAGAAAAATAGTTTTAGTGAGAGGATCAACTTTACGGAGTAGTTTAAATTGCCATTCAGGTCACTCTTGCGAAATTTTCCTCCTCGGGGTCTTCTTTTTTATCAATTACCGCCATCATTATTGCACAAGAAACAACTTTAATTCCTAGACGTTTTCCTTTTGAGGTTGTCAACAATTATTTAAGGCGTTAAAGTGACTATATGCTAGAAAATGTGAGGTTGAGTGGTTTTTTGCAATCGGAGAAGTTGAAGTCATAGCTGCTACAGATGCTAGGGTAATGCTAGCAAGTCGAATAGTCCATTACCTCTATCATACGCCTAATTGGTGACAATTTATCCGTTCAATCAGAAATTCCTTCAAAACCTTAAAGTTGTTATTCTTACTAATTCTATTGTATGTATTGCTCTTTTGATTGATTTAAGGAATTCAACCCAACTTAGTTAAGATTATCAAGTTAATGTTATAAAGAGAAACAGTAAAATTCGCGTAGTAATACATCTAATAACTATTTAATGTAATTTGTTTATATTTATTTCTTTAAACACCAATAATTGAATATGTCGTAGAATTTCTCCACATCTCTCTTCGTTAATCAGGGGTCAAACCCGTTTCTGTACTCGGAGGTGGATTCATATCTGCTACGAAAGCCAACACAACGCTTGTGAAATCCAATACCTCTGTCGTACGTCTAATTACTTCCAATTTGTCCGGACCATTGGAAACTCCTTCAAGACCTTCAATACAAGTTTCTGCATTGGTCAACGCACCACTCATCCACGTTTGTACATTATCCATATCTTGGGGTGTTCTCATGTTCCTCATTTGCTGCAATGAATCTTCCATTTCGTCTATGGCCGAGTCCAAGGTTTCATTGCATTGGTCGAGAGCTTCATATAAGCGAGCATCAGGAGTGCCTCGACGAAAGAGGCTTGAGATGTATGCTGTCAAAGGCGTAGCTTTGGAATGTAGAACGGAGAGAGATACCCGAATAAGTCTCAATGGGTTTTGTTTTACATTACGGGCATAGGGAGAAAGAGAAGAGTAGCAAATGTCAGGATACAAAGTCGTGTTGCAGCTTCTACGGAGGTAATCTTCGTTAGTAAGTTGTCCGGTTGCTGGAGTTGACCGAAGATGGCGGAGTGAAATTATGAAAAGGAGGGGGAGAAGAAGACGGTGATTTGGCATTTGTATTTGCATTTTTCAGATTCTATGGGATTTGATTTGTATATTGTGCTAAATAGCATCTTTATTACATCCTTAAATAGGTTTTAATTAAACTGGTGGTGCAATAAAATTATCATTCAAAGTGCATTATCACAAATTAAATATTAAATTTGATTTCTTTTACCAATAACAATGGTAATAATATACAGTTGATTGCAAAGAAAATGTAATCATATTCTTGCCATGATTAATATGTAAGTTAAAAATCTCACTAACAACAGTCAACAAACATTCTTTTCCCAATGGTGAAGTTTATTTTTTTATCTATGTTTTATAAGTTGGCAAAATAGTTGCACAAGTTGTTTTTAGGAGAGTTTACAGTTGAAGAATAACATGCAAGTCGGTAATTATTTACTGTCATTTGTGACTTCCATATATCTTACCCCTTACTTTTTGTGTTTAGAATGAAAAATGGAAATAAAAAATACACAAATTTTTTTATCTCATAAAATAACATGGCACTATAATCTAATTAGTAACTAAATACATTTATCTGAAAATTTTAGAATTTTTCTTACATTTTTAAAATTATAGCTTCAAACTGTATAAAAGTCAAAGTTAATTTTAAATAAGTATCGTGCTATTTCGTATTTTTGCCAATAAAGGACTGTATTTACTTTTGAACAAATAAAGAATTGGTTTGTTTTGTTTGTATAATTAAGAAAATGATCGATTTCATTATAAACAAACAATTTTTTTGCAATTTTTTTCCAAACTTTTAATGTAAGAGTTGAAAAATGTATTTGCTCAAAGGCAAACCACAATCTTAATATAAGAGTTAAAAAATCTCTTTGCGGTGAAACCACAAGCATATAAAATTAACACTAAAAATAATTAAAATAAATTCCAAAATATTATCATTTCAAATTAAAAAAATGAGAACTTTTTTCATCACCGAACCCTGTTCAACTTGTTACATTTAGGAAGTACTAACAAATGATCAACAAACGAAAACAAAGATGCGCATAACTGTATAGTTTCTACCAAGAACATCAAAGACTCTAGGCTTATCAGACGAGTCTTCTTTCTCAAAACTTTCTTCCAATGGTTGGAAGACATAACAGAAAAGAGATTCAAGCTATCATGGTTAGCAGTAATAGTGAATGCTAAGCCGTAAATTCAAGTCATATCCATCTCATGTCAACACGTCACTATGCAGCCCAACACGAAAAACTTACAAGAGTTTTTACAGTTAATAACAGCAACTGCTTAACACGAGAACAGGCATACACAAGTGAAGAAAGCAACCTATGCAATGACAAGCAATTTATATGCTGAAGCTATTTCTCTGTGTTCAGCTACGTTTACTCTTGCAATGAAAAAGTGTGAAATGCAGTAATGCTAGTGCTGCTGTAAAGAAACCCCAGTCGAGACAAGAGACTTCTCCAAGGGCACAAAACACGAGCATCAACCGGAAACAGCTTTACACTAAACATATACACTCCAATGACTTTGGTGAATAATAATACGAGATGAAACTTCATCTAAGCTGACAACTAGAAAGATGATGCATGAAAATAAAAATATAACTGCAACACTATATCACTCCATGTGAGACTCAAAATGTTTCTTTCCATTGATATCAATGCCACCCAGTTCATGACATTAAAATATGCACTCTCTATATGAACTGAACTATTACACATTCTGGAAGAAAAAGAAAAAGAGAATACACTTGTATATGGAAAAGAAATATGCAGCATATGTGATTGAATGAATCCAAACCGACTACTGATCTATAAAAACAATTAAAGGAAAAATGAATGATGCAATATTGGATGATATAACCTCAATAATATGTTGAAGACCCCCAAGAGAGCATATGCCAAAAGCGTGCAATAGTTAATATACAACTTGACCATGAGACAATGATAACCGAAAAAGAGACTCAGGGGGCGGAAAAATCATTAGTGAACTGTGTGTCTTCATAAATGTAGCAATTGGGTGGTCTTCCAGACTCGGAAAAACTTCGATTGGACTCGCTGTGGTTCTTCACTCCAACCTAGATGTATACTCGAGGGACAACAACGAAGAGCGCAGGTAGTAGTCTGGTAAAAGAGGTCTCAATCATTAAATTATCAACAATCAGCAGTTGATGAAATGCTGCTCGACCTCTATCTATTCTGCAAAGCCATGTTACCCTTCCCTCATTTTGACCATTCGGTATTTTCTACGGTCAAACCGACACTTTTTTTCTTCGACAGCTTCTAATTGACTGACACCTTCACCCATGTTAGTGACACAACCACAACCCAATGCCTCTGACTGATACATGATGCTGATGCAAGAGTTAGTGACGACCTGAAAGACTGAAAACTTCTGCCATCTGGAAAAGGCAGACAACCCGACACAAATGCAACCCGAACCCTGACCAGATACAACCAAATGCATGCAGGGACTTGCAAAGGATAAAAAAATTGCCAAGAAGCAATAACTTCAAACAGAAATGGCACGGCTGATGGCCAACTTGGCCCATTCAGCAGATTCCTTAATCATATGATCTTCAGATGACAAACATTCATTTAAAAAGTCTCTGACAGAAAGAGATTGCTGAATTAAAGAAGCAGCATTGCTTCCCAATGTATCTGCTAAATCTCCGAGAACACCTATTGCAGTTTTCATTACTGAATCATCCCTGCAAAGAAACGACAAACGATTATCAAGAACCAATTCAGAATCCATTAACAGCAACTATATTTTTTATGACATAATAGTATAGTAGCACAAATCATAAGAATGAATTCTGAATTAAAAAAAAAAACGTAGAACAATAAAACAAGATGTAGCAGAACTTACATGTCTTTCTCCATGTATATGCTATCCAAAAACTGAAGGATGTGAGGTGCATAAGGAACTAAGAGCTGCATTTTAGGAGAGTTCTTAAACCCTTGAAGGATTCCTGAATAAGCCTCCAAAATACCATTTCTCAGTGAATTCGTATATTCAATCATTTCATCATCGGCAATAGGTGTGTGAGCAGACAATTCTGCAGCACTTTGGAGCATGGGCATTGCATACATCAGGTACTTCTCGAAATTCTCTCCTATTGCCAAGACTATGTCGCCAAAACATGAGAATATCGGAGGCTTCACAGAACGATGCAACTGATTGCTAGACAAATCCTTGAGAAGTTGCGTCATAATTCCATCACAATAAGGTAAAACTTTATCCTCCAAAGCCCTGCATATATCACCGACGACACCAACTGTAACAGCACAAACTTGATACTCCTCGTAATTTTGAAGACCCATTTCCAAATATTTATAGAACTCTGGCATGTATTTTGCAAAATCAGGACCAGCTGCATAGGCAAGTGCTCCAATTGACAGCATTGCCTCCTCGTGCACGGTTGCACTCCTACAAGCAAAAACTCTGAGGAAAAGCCCCATTATCTGATCTGCATACTGCATGAATACTACTTTTGTGGGCTCTAACGAACCCAACTTTTGAATGATGACTTGTAAACATCCACAGAGAAGCCCTTGCAATTCGTTCTGTTTCTCTCTCTCATCTGATGCAAGCTTCTGGCCTTCAAGAGTGTTGTGAAGCTCTGTCATAATTACTGGTACCAGTTGCAAGACCATCGGTGCCGTTTCATCAGTTGAGCACCTCACTACTTCATTGAGTGTTTCATATGCAGCAGTTCTTAACCGGGATTCCCCAGCATCTTCTCTATGGGTAACAGTTAGAAGTTCCTGCACGATTTCCTGGAAGTAAGGTGTAAGAGGAGATGTCGGGCCTGCATCTTCATAACCTTGGGTAAGGAAATAGAGGGCGCCACATGCTTTCTCAGCCACATTTGGAGCATCCTTCATGCTCTGGAGTAAAACAGTAACTATCTGTTGGCAATTGGCAGGAGTAATTATAGGTGTATCCATAGTAGAGCCATGAAGGAACTCAAAGATTCGACCCAAAGTCCAAGCAGTAGTGTCTTTAACATGGTTATTAGGATCCTGTGTCAAAGCAGTTAGCATGAAGTTCAAAGCAACATTAACGATAGGAGTTAGCTTCTCGGGGGAAGGACCTTCCAAGATTGACCCAAAAGCATATGTTGCTGCTTCCCTTTTCCTCCAATCAGGTTTCGTTATATTTTCTTCAATGAAAGGAATGACAAGTGGCACAATCTCATCTCCCACAGTCCGTGCAACCAAGCCTAGGCATGTCCCCCCAGCCATTGCAATATTCCAAGTTCCTTCATCTTGATCCTGTTCCTCCTCTTGCTTAAGGAGGGTCTCCAACAACATTGGGACAAGAGCAGGAAGTGCCTGCTTAATAAAATAGAAGCAAGGGATGTCAGAATCCCCAGTGAAATCACCCCCATAATCTTCCAAGATATCTATCTCTTCATCACAAATTGAACTCCAAAACTCAACTGCCTGAAGAGCCACTGCTTCTTCGTCTTCTTTTACAGTCTTTGCTGTGATAGCGAAGATGTCTTGAATGTAAGGAGCCAATTTATCATAGTACATTGATGAAATGGAGACCAGACATTCAAAAGCAGCTTGCCTCATCTTGACTTCTGTACACAATGTAGCCTCGCATACAACTCTCATAATGTAATCCCGCTCCATATCATTACTAAAATTTACTTGAGCAAAGCCTAGAGCGTTGTAAAGTGCCCGAGTAGCAGCAAGTCTGACCTCAATGTTTGCTTCAGATGCATTCATTCCTTGCACTACGGCAGTCAGAATCTTATTTACATGATCCTGATCCACAACATCAGGAGAAACTTCCTCGCACAGATATCCAAGTGTCTCCAAGGTTGCTTGCTTCACATGAGCTGGTACTTGGTGAATACTAGACAAAAGTGATCCAACCAACTCGGGCCATTGTTTCTGAGGTAGCTCAATGCCAGCAACCTTGGCAATTACTTGGGATGCAGTCGACCAAGCTTCAGATGCTGGGGAAGAAAGAGTCTTTAACAAATATGTCTTTATCTGGCTCTTCAAAGCAGCATCCAGAGACAACCATCTCTGAACAAGCTCAAATTTTCTATGCTGTTCTTTTGCATCCAATGTGTTCTTCAATATCAAACCTGCTAATTTACGGCTATCAACAGGCTTCTCATCATTAGCTAACTCTGCGGACAGAGACAGCAGAAAACCAGGTAGATTTTGCTCCTGAAACTGTTTCAAGCTTTCCTCTGCATGCTTCCGCACATTTCCATCTATCGATTGTGCATTCAGTAGAACCTGCGTAACCTCCATTGCCATATTGTATCTGAAAGCAACATATATGTAATATTCAGACTAAATCTTTCAGAGTCAATAGAGAAGACAACTCTACAACTGAACATAACATATAAAATTCTATTACCCTTCCCATTGCTCACTTAGTTTTTATTTTTTCAAATCAACAAATCCTCACAAAGTGCAGAGCACACTAATCTCAGGCTCAAAACTTTTCAATGTAGGGGTGTTAACGATCCTAGGTAGTCCGCAAACAGTTCGAGCTCAGCTCAGTCAAAGTTCGGTTAAAGCTTAACCCGATGTGGCTTGGCTTGAGTTCGAGATTGGCTCGAGCATTAATGAGCTTGAAACCAAGCTCTCTTAGGTTCGACTCAACAACTCGCGAGCAGTGTTTTTAATCACTATAAATTTTAATCAATTTTTAATTTTTACATAAATATATTTAAAATTTTATATCATAAACCTAAATGAATGACATGAATAGTAAACAATATATTGCTATATGTAATTTATAATAAATAAATATACATATAACTACAACAACAACAAAGCCTTAATACCAAAATGATTTGGGGTCGGCTAACATGAACCATAATAAATAAATATACATATAACTAAATCTACTAAATAAATAAATTAAAAGTAAGTTTAACGTGTCATGTACTAAAGTGGAAAAATATTGTCAAGTCAAGTTGACCTGAATATTATGCATGTTGGACAAATTTTGTTAGATCTCCTTAAAGTTTGGCAAGTTCGGCTTGAGAGGGCTCGAATCGACTCTAACGAGCCAATTCCGAGTTTACCTAGGTTCGGTATCGGTTCGGCTCGTTGACACCCTAGTTCAATGCATGAACGTTATCTCTAGTTTATATTAAACACAAACTCACTCCATCCCAATATTCCAAATATTTAACCAATCTACTGAACTGCCGCACTCAATCCGTCTCATAGCAAAACAGAAATCAACTCATTACATAACTAACTGAATACAAATCCAACTAAAACCTGCACGGAGTCGTGCAATCAATCAATCAATACTACAGTTTGTTAATCAGTTAACAATCGCTACACATAACAGCATCAAGCAAAACCCTAACATCCACCTAAAACACTAAAAATCAGGTGAAGATAACAAACGAACTGTAATTTTCACTGTCTGCAACTGATCAGGAAAATATACGGAAGAATTCAACGCGATAAATAAATATCAGATCAAAGTCAAAACATAAAATTTCTGATAGAACAAAGGAGAGCATAACAAAAATTAACTCACTATATAGCTAACCGAATACAAAAATTCGATAGAGTAGCAGCGTGCTAATCAGTTAACAATCCATACAGCACACATCAAAACAACAGCATCATCCAAAACCCTAAATCCACTAAAAATCAAGTAAAGATAACAAACAAACACAGTAAAACCTCAATATAGTAACACACTCGAGACCGGACTATTCGTATAACAACTGAGAGATTATTACTAAATAGAGAAAGATTCTCAACACTCGAGACCAGACTATTCGTATAACAATTAGGAGGTTATTCCTATTACTGCAGTAATATTCACTGATCAAGCAAAAACATGTAATTCAAGGCGATAAATAAATATTTGATCAAAATGAATATTTCGGGAAGTAGATCTGAATATCGAGATTGAAATCAGAAAACGATATGTGATTGCGAGGATATGTACCTGGATATGAAAGTGTAATTCGATGAAGAGGTAAGGGTAGATCGGGAATAGTGAAAAAAGCAGCACTGTAACCCTAGAGGAAGAAAGAAGGAAGGAGACAGCGACGAGGCGGACGTGAATGTTTGAATTAACGGAATTCAATTATTTTTATTTATAATACGGGAATTATTCTGTACTGCACGCTCCATTGTATCCCCACCGTTGGATATATGTTTTTAATTTGAGTCTTGATATATCAAGGTTATGATATTTTGTGGGGCCCAATAATATTTGGGTGATATGCTGTTCTTTTGTAATTTCACATGATGTAAAATTAATTTATTTAGCAAATTGCAGTTGAAATTCTATATGCAAGAAGGTTCCTCATTATAGTTTCTTTAAGGAAAAATAAACTTCATAAACAAAAAACAACACAAACATCTGAATCTTAATTTGGAGGATTAGGCTAATTGAAAGATGTCTTGGTTAAGTATCCGCTATCATGTTGGCTTGATGCTTAATATGAGTTAGAAAATTAACATTATAATCTTTAGTTTAAGGACGGTAACTACAACAAGTTTTGCATCAATTTCTCTCACTGCTTCAGTCTATTGATGAAAAATAATCCATTCTAAAGCGTATTTCAAATCTACATAGCGTAAATTTTAAAATAAAGTTAAACGAGAAGTCTACATACCCACCACTGTCAATGATCGATAGTGTAAGATGGTACTTTCTGAACTGCAACACACCATCCCACACCGATCTTTCTTCCCACCACATCCACCACTACATCAATGTTGACCTTCAATGGCCCGACATCAAATGGGATCATCTAACTACCTCAGACTCATTGTCCTTACTTGCAAGCTCCGCCGAATTGGGTAACATCTTTATAACCATGCCAAAGCTTCATTGCATTACGTGTGCAAACTCGGGCTAGATGGATTAAATTATTCTAGTACTTACCATTACGTTGCTACCAAATATCCCACATAACCATACAAAAATATGCACTTATCATCCTCCGTACAAACTCTTGAGCAAACATACGGAAATAAATAAATGTAGAGAAATAAGTAAAGAGTAAGAGGAACGATTAAGCTAACATGTCCATTATGAATTTATGAGGGGTCGTGAAAAAATCTTGAAATATACTTGCTTGTGCGTAGTAGTAACACTCCGGCCAACCGAACATCCGGTTCCGGGCTGGGTTCACGTACTAAGTTGATGTCTGGATTTTGGGTCCTACGGGCTACGGGGCTTTTAAGTAAAATAGTAACCCATAGTAGGCCTCATGGCTGGGTTCTGGGCTCAAGTTCCTTATCACAGTTTATACATTTGTAGAAAAGTGTGTTTTTTAAAGAAAAAGAAAAGTAAACGTTCAATTTGATAAAACTATAAATTTGTCAAAATTAATACTTTCAAATCATTTATTACACGCAACTCAGTTAATATTTTCATCTCGCTGAATTTTATTAGAAAACAAAATTTCCAGTAAAAGAGCAGAAGCCGAAGATACAAATACTCGAAAATTTTACAAAGTAACATTAAGTACAGTTATATAATACAAAAACTACAAGGTGAGTTTCCATGACATCAATGAGAACAAGAACAACCAGGTTCCGGGACACTGCCAGAGGCCAACTTGTAGCTGTTTTCCCATGTATCCACAGGTTCTGCTTGGGCATGAGGAACATGCCGAGGATGCTTCTCTCTCTTGTCGCCTTTTATTTGCTTCAAGGCGTGTTTAAGGGCAGGCAGTAATGCCTCCATGCATTCAGCAACCGCATTAGGATTCCCAGGCATATTGATGATCTGAATATGCACCAAGCAAGATAACAGCATATCAACTCAGCAGTGCTTTTGGATGAGATGATTTTCGGTTATCATACCAAGGGAATCAATTGCCTCTCAAGTGTTTGAGCTGTGGCAGAGCCAGGAAAATGGGTTTGGGGGTGCAATTGCAACATCCCCATACCTTCTTCCTAAACCGAGGACTGCCTAAAACCACCCATTGCAGAATGGTTCCATTGGCTGGGCGTGCGACAGACCCTCCGTAGATCCCCTCCATATTGAAGGTTAGGCTAGATTATGATGCATAATAGATGAAGAACATATAAGACCCTCCACAGATGAAAAGATCCCGAATGAAGATCCAAGAAAATAAGAAAATTTTCTTTTCTTATTATCCATGATCTTAATACGGATCAAATTTGAGCAATGTCGTTTTCTTTTCTTATTATCCATGATCTTAATATGGATATCTCTATCTATCTGAGGGTCTGCTTATACATTCTTCTTCTATTCCGCATCATGATAACCTCCGTGCATCCACTACCCTCCCTAAGCTTCTAAGTTTGTGAGACAACATAATGGTGTAAAATGCAACGAAATTGCTCAATTTTGGCTATTGTTTCACAGTACAGCTGCTAAACCTTTGTGTCATAAATGCAACTAAAATTTAAGTTCTATCCCACTAAAGTGTCTCTGTTGTTGATGTGTATCTGTGAAGCTAAAATGGCATTTCTCAGACTTTTACCTCACTCAAGCCTATAGTAAAAACATGCCACGTCAGGTTTTTGGTATATAATTGGTTGGGAATTGACAGTGACTTCAGTAAGACACAGAATAGAGTTGAGTTATTTTTATGGCACAAATTGAAGTTTAGAATCCGTATTGAAACAACAAGCAAAGTTGAGAGACCATCATTGCATTTGACTGACAACAATGTAGAAGAATCTTCTCAATAACAGACAATTGTAACATTCTATATCGTCAGTAAATGTAAGTGATATCAACTAACTTGAGCAAACCCAACTATTCCAAGTTATACTTGCGCTCTCAATTTGACAGACTTGCTGACTCGGAAAAAATCAAATTTTTATATGGTAAATCCTACTTTATACATGAATTGTCTTATGTTCATATCAGCAGGTGAGGTAAAATTTTCTTACCAATGTTGAACCTCTGATTCCTGCCGCTGCCCGTGAGAGCATAGCAAATGGTGTCACCTGAACAGATACCAAATTCTCATTAGCAGAAATGTTTCATAACTTAGCAGGCTTCAGTTATATCATAATCAGTATTTTCAAATATATGACACTGAATTTAATATCGATTAAAGCATAAAATAGAAAGAAACTGAGCAAAGTTCTTCATGTCACATTCAAATTCAAAACAGTATAAAAGAAATGCATCTAAAGACATCCATTAGCAGATCAGTTTCATCAGGTCAATTTGTAAATATGGGGAAGTAAAAACTTCTAAATTCTGCAAGACACGATTTAGGTTTTCCAATACTAACATTCAACACTTGAGTTTAACAAAAAGTGAAAGGTTAATCCTGTAAATGACAAAACAGCATGATCACTACTAAATCTGCATCATGTCTAGACATAACCAAGTTTGATAAATAGTCCAATCAGTTAAGAGGGGACAAAAGAGTATAGTAGGTACATAAACTAAAGCTTGTTGCGATCTATTAAGTTCATACCAATCCCACAACACTTTAACTTTACTATTAGTCCAAGAACAGAGAGTTCCGCCATCACCCCAAGAAAAGGCAGTCAAGTTTTTCTCCCTACTACTAAGAAAATACGTTCTGTACATACCCAAGTACAAAAGAATTAGATAATGATGCTAAGAGCATGCACAAAGTATTATAAATAAATAGGGATACTGAAGTTTCTAGCATCCACGACATTGTTTACCATTCTTTTAAACACAGATCAGCAAAAATTAATAAAGAAACCTTTCTATGCTACAGTGATATAAATGCATGGTAATTTTCAAAATTCTAGCTGAGAATTCAGTTCTACGACTTGGTGACAATCATAGAAAAAAAAACATAAACATAAAATGATCATGGTACATAACATTTTTGCTACCTTAAGACTCTCTTGCATCATGACGTACAAGAGACCGGGTGTTTCCTTCTCAATTAACTCCTTGGTTGCTTCAGGAGTGACATCTCTTGGAGTACAGCCAGTGCCACCTTCGTCATGAAAATAAATTTGAGGAAATAGGTAGTCTTAGAAACTTAGAAATAGACAATTTACATGGTGCCAGTAGCTAACCCAGAGTAAGAATGAGATCCATTCTATCTATGTCACTCCACTTCCTCAGAACATCCTTAATCTTGCTAACATCATCTGGAACAACAGCTGTTGAAACTACTCTTGCTCCTCCTAACTTTTCTGATGATGAATTAACAACTGAAACTGCTCTAGGTCCACTGCAAATTTTAGAATTCATGAGATTATCAGCAAGACTATTAACAAAATAAAGTAGCTTATATAGGGATCCCCAGGCACCAAAAATAGGTAACAAAAGTTTAATTGCAAGATTAGAATTTATTACAAGGAAAGCATCTTTGATACAAGCCTTGAGTACCAGCCAGAGCAGTAACAATATATTGCCCCTATTGTCTTCCTGAATATGCGTCAGGAAGAGAGAAGTGTGCCAACAATAAGGTATGTCATTGTCACTTGAGTACAACGAGTGACGATGTATGTCCATAACAAAGAGGGAAACATATCAAAAAAGTAGAAGCAGAAAAATAGATATGTATGCAATCAATTGGATTCTACCTAACTGTAGCTAACAGTATCAATTGTTGCAAAGTATTTAGTATTTCACATGTTTCACTTTGACAAGGAAAAATATCAACTCTGCTTTTTGTTTTTGCATCCATTTGTGACCTCTTAGAAATGATGATTCAAAGAGGTGTATCGAGATGCAATTAGCATTAAACCAATATGCACAAATTAGCTCCTTTCTCAAACACAAAAAGTATGATTTGCAGATATAGACATTGACATAAGATTTCACGTTTGCAGGCAGCAATCTCTTATAAGAAAATAATTCGCTGTGGATAAAGCCAATAAGAAAATGAACATATTGTAGTGAGCAAAGATATCCCGTATTATGATGATTTTGACTTCTTACTGTGTATGTTTGAAGGATACATATCAAGAGGCTAGTTTCAAACGCACAAATTGGTTCCCATATGATCCTAACAACTTTTAAGGTATTCTTTAATGTGATTGGTACCAATGAACTAGTTGGACTGGATGAACTACATTTGGAAGTTGAGGAAAGACACCAAGCAAGTGTCAGCTGGGAGTCAGCCCAAAGTTTTTTCCTATAATGACTATAGTACAAGGGAACCATGGAGTAAAACAAAGGTGGCGCAGAGCAATCAAAGGGCATTATTCTTGCAGCATAGCAAGTTCCAATCTTTAAGCTTTCTGTAAGTTATATGTAAATGAAGACACAACAATAAATATCCATTTATAAATTAAATCAGTTTTTTACAGATACTTATATTAAGAAACAGATTTCCAACAAAGAAAAGGATCGTGGGGGAAAAAACTGCAATTCAATCATAATGGGTTGAAACCAGGCAGAGTGCTTAAATACATTAGATCTTCTCATATATCAGAAAAGAATAGGATTTTAGTTAATTTTTTGAAGTATAAGATTAAAATACAATCCTTATACTTGTCTTAAATCTAAGGCCAAGATACCCCATATAAGGAAAAAATAAGGCACCGCAAGTGTGACACAATATTGTTGCAAAGCATTCACCTTTCCCACATCTGACTATGATGAGGAGGAACATCAACTTTGCTTTATTACTTTAGCATCCATGAAGCGACTCTTTTAACACTTAAAAAGAAGACATATTGGGATGCATTTGTATAAAAAAAAATCAACCTGTTTCAGGCTAATTTTATAAGTAAATCCTATTTGTACCTTCAACTTTCAATTTTGGATACAAATTTTTTTTTCGTCTCTTTCTTCAAAAATTAAACCTTAGAATTGCAAAAGGCCTTCTATTGAGGTCTTTGAATCCTTAAAAAAATTAGATTGGTTCTTTTAAATGTAAATCCTGTGAGCTTTTAGCACTGTTTTAAACAATGGAGGCCTTGACCACTTAGGCCCCGCCTGAGCGCTCAAAATAGAGACTCTGAAGGTCTATACCATGACTAGGCTCTGAAGGTCTTCAGCCACCTTATTACTAAGTTATCATAAACTAATAGTATAATATTAAATTATCAAATAATATATTGTTTAACATGGTGGATCGTGATATTATTCATTTAGCCCACCAAAAGGCTTAACTAAAATATTTAGAGGAAAAGAAAAAATAAAAAAGATCCATCCTAGAGAACACTGAACGACTGGGAATTTTTTTGAAATACCATACCTTCTATCAGGCCCAGCCCCTGCTGCAACAGTATCACTAACTGTCAGAACAGCTACCCTGACCTCAGAATCATGTGTAGTTATGTTTCCAGGTCTATTGCTTTGTTCTAAGGAAGCTGAATCTGAACCCGAGGATATGTCAGTCTCCACAACAGCAGCCCTGCTTAAATCAGATATTAAGATTGCTGAGACAGAGGATCCGGCAGGAATTACGCTGCCTTTTGCTGGCAACTCCAACAAAGCATTTGCAGTTTTCATACTTAAAAGCCGGCTGCTCATCTGATTACCAGTGCTCTCAGCAACAAAACTGACATTGACAAATAAAACATACTTAATCCAACTATGAGGGCTTTATTATTAGCAGGGGAAAAAAGAGAAAAAAGAAATGCATAATAGAGGAAAGAGCAAGTTCTATCATGATCTAAAAGGTAATCCAGGATTACATGACGGAAAAAAAAGCTTACCCAGGACTGCCTGATCCATCATTAACCTTCCATCTAATTATGGCACGATGAAATTCTGGCCGGACTGGATCTGTCTTTATGGGCTGGAGAAGACGAGCCTGCAATCTACATAAAGAGTAACTATTTAAAAGTACTAGCTAAAAAATCGATCTGTATTTAAGTTTCAGTTCATATTGCAAGGAAAGAAGGTATGCAAAAGAAAGAACAAAATTCTAGAAGTCCTAGTAACCTCAGAAGACGAGGATTTTCCCATCCGGCAAGACAGCGGATTGCAGGGACTACAAAGAGATGGAATGCAACTAGACAGCCCACTGGATTCCCAGGCAATCCAAATGCAAGAATTTTCTGCGATTCACTGTTCTCTGATTGCTTCAAATTTATTTCTGCAAATGTTGAAGGTTTCCCTGGTTTCATGAGAACCTGAGGAAGCAATCAACAAAAAGTTTCTATTGATTCAAGCTTATACATATAGCATTACCATGTTAAAAGCTACAAACTTTAGGTTGAGAACTAACCCTCATGTAATCATAATTTGTGAAACAAAACCCTCATGAGATATTCAGTAGTAAAGACTGGACTCGCCACTTAATTGTAGCAATTTAACCCAAAACTTGTTTTCATCTAAAACTAGGACAAATTTTTCTAGGTCGATGCACGGATGGTGAACAGAAGTAAAACTTATTTTCTATAGAAATATTTTATTTTTTATTCAATAATTAAGAAAACCTAAACATTTTGAGATAGCAAAGAGATACAGGGAGATGAAGAAACCCATACAAAGCAAAGCAAAATCAATGATCCTAGAGAAATAAGCGACATGACTAGTTAATATAAAAAGAAATTTGATACAGAGAGCAAAAATTAGCTTTCAGAAGTTTATATTACAGGCATGATAGCTGGTAATTTGGTAACACCTAGAGAACTAAGTTTAAGCATTACTCAAGTTGGAAATGACAAGATCCTGCGGTGATGATTTGCTTGACTTAATGGATTTGCAGATTCTCTAGTTACGGAGATTTGGTTTCAGACATTAGAAAACAGAATAAGAAAAGAAAATTTGATAATTTGGGCTCATCATTGATTTGCAGATATAGAACTTTTGCATGTTCCATAACCATTTCCTTCCTTTTAATTTTTATATATAGTTGAATTTTAAAATTTAAGGAACATATCAAAAACAAATAACTCTAACTTCCATTTAAAAATCATTTTTCCATTTCTGTATCCCACAACTTTTGCCATTGACTCTAAATAGAATTTGTCCTAGAATTTGACACTGGTAACTCCTTTCTATTTTCTTTGCTATATTGCACCCCATCAATTTGTTAGGGGCAATTTTGACATTTATGTGGACATTAGTTTACCTTGTTGATATGTAGTGTTCCTCTCCTTTCAAGCAGTGGCTTGACAAAATCCTTGTCTCCCATAGAAACACCTCCTGAAGTTAGAAGTATATGAATTCCAGCAGAAAAGGCTTTATCAAATATCTTCTCAAGCTCGTCCTCATCATCTCTAGCAATTCCAAGATCAACAACCTTGCACTGCTGCTGTATTGCGGCAGCAAGTAACATAGCACGGTTTGAATCCCTAATCTGCATAGTATCTGAATTGGCTAAATCCTTAAGTTTCGATAGTGTAAACCATACAGAAAGCTTCTCAAAGAAAAACTGAAGAATATTGAAAAAAAATGAACAATATATCAGACACAACTTTACAGAAAAAGGTGAAGATTTTCCTATTGAAATTAATAAGTAATCTGTCAGACAAGTCATGTGTTAACTTAATATGCTAGGTTTCCTGCAGATTAAGCAATATTTATGCTTGTAGCTCCCTGGAACATCGTAAATGATTCAGAGAAGTTACAATAATTACTGTTGCAGATATGTTACACGGTTTAGAAGGTATACATATACTATTAAACTACAAGTCTACATGTGATATGTGTTTCCGTTCTTGGGATGGAAAGGTTTACAAATTGAGAAGCACAATGAAAATCATAAATAACTCCAAAGCTCATGTGATAGAGAAGAGCATATTAGAGAGCTCAAACTCCTGAGCCACGTAGAGATGTTACAAACAGAACCAAAGAAGTTCCATCAAAATAAAAGCTAATTATGATATTGTCTAAAGTATTCTAAGTGACCGCGTATTGAAATCTTGAGACTTAATAGGTGGAAATTGGAGAGAGAAGAAACATTCTCCTCACAGATCTTTTGTGAAAGAATATTAGAGTTGATTCTGTTTTACTATTGCAAAATTCCAACTAGGAATGACGATCAGATGAAATTTAAAATCATCATTTTTGTAACTGTTTTCTACCATGGTAGGCCACTGGCAAGGCTAATAGTCCAAAAGAAAAAAGAGTCTGCTGATGCACAGTCACCCAACAAAGAACTCAATAATAAAATCAGTAACAATCATATTCATTTCTTTTGCACTTTAGGAAATTGAAGATTTCCATAATGTAGTACCTGGCCACGACCTAGACAAGCAGTTGTTGGCTCCACAAGTTCATCCCCTGTGGAAAGCAAAGCAATTGTAGGTGTAGGGTATACCTGAAGCAAATTGTTGACCTTAGAGATTTTCATGAATTCGCCAACCAGAAAAAGAGATATCAAGTCCTACCTTCACCATCATAACTCCAACAGTAGCAAGTAAGCCAATTTCCGAAACACCGAGTTGTTCTCCAGATTTTAGCACAACAACATCTTTCTCAATGTCACATCCCTGTAAAACAGAAACTTCTTAGAACTTCAAAAGACCAGTTCAAAATATACACAAGCTAATAAAAAAGGTCTATATTTACAATTTTGTAGCATTATTTCTTCACAAAAGAGCATGGTCAACAAATACACAACGCTCTAGCAGGACACAGAATATACCCTTGCATTACCAGTTAAAGACATGATGAATTCCTTGGTTGAAACACACACAAACAAGAAAAGTTCTCTGAGATTGTAGCAAATACAAGAAACATCCTATCCTTATTTTAGTTGTTTGCTTTTTCAGTACTTTCGAGAACCATGAACCTAATTTGCCTAAAATAGCAGCTCAAAAAAACTTTTCCACTAACACCATGAAAAGAACATGGTATATATAATTGCTCCTCTAATAGTAGAGGATGAACCATTTTCTTATAAACTTCTTGCTGCTAAGACCCGAGTCTTCTAATTCATACAGCTAAATATTATCTGCCCTTCATTGAACTATTGTAAAGTTTTCCTTCTATTTGTAGCTCCAAGTATCACTTCTACAATTATTGTTGAAAGAACTTCAGAATAAATTTAATTAATTTCATACCTCTAGCAGATAGATAGAGATCTCCTGAGGAAAAGATGGACATGATAGGCATATATATCTTCTAGTTGTAGATTGCAGATGATTCCTATAACTTCTCTAAGCCTACATTCGGAAGCCACAAAAATTGCTAGATACTTATTTTAAACTTCACTATTTTCGAGGAAAGTTTAAACAAAGACTTTTTTCGTAAGAACGGTGACATAGGAACTACTGCCCTTAGATTAGCATGCACAAGTATGCATTTAAACGCTAAAAGTTTTTGGAGTTTCTTCAAAATACAAGATACAACAACTTTAGTTATCATTTTAGAAACCAAAATCTCGTATACAAGCATTTCCAGGGTATTTTGTTTCGTAAAATCAAATACTTTTAATTTGATGAAGTAACAATCTATCAGAAAAAAAAGGGAGATGGAATAAGATATTGTACCACGGGACGAATATCAACACCTTTGCTAGTTTGCACCAATATGCGTACACGTTTTGATCCACCTAAATCATCAACCTTTTCAGTATTTTCAACCTGAACAACTGCATCAGCACCATCAGGAATGGGCCCTAGAGAGAAACAAAAAATATATAGTGAGAGATTGAGAGGCAAAAATGTTAAGTTGGCTCAACTAACTTCCAAGCCAACACTCAAAGTTCTCTATAAAAAGCAGTGGAGTCTTATCCCACACTGATCATATATAGACCTACACACATAAAATTCTTCTGTGATACTGTAACGCATGACTAAATCCATTGCAGAGAAGCACTTTTCAGACAGAAAGTAAATGATCGAACTGATGAATCTCAGAACCATTAGCTTAGAGTGGCTTTCCTATTCAGATTAGTTCAAATAGCTCGTTCTTTTTCCTTCTAATGTAATGCTAGAAATGCAGAAAACTGGATTGGTCTCCTATTTCTTGGCATTTTGTTACTGGACTTCGATGGGCTTTGTTTAGAAAGCCAGGAAACGGTGGCATCTTTCTTTACTTTGACTGACTATTGTGCAATCCCTAGGTAGCACCCGGGTTACGACGATATACGAGAGGAATGAAGAAAAACTCATGATTTTAAAGACTCCCACTTCTGACTTAGTGAGCTCAATCATGTATCTCCCGGCAACAGACTTTGAGGCTTAAATCTATTTTCAAGAAGTTGATGTCAACTTCTTCTTTTTTATGGATTTCCCATTTCTAGCTCGAAAATTTATATAAGGTAGACAGACCCGAAAATGAACGTTTAAGCCTAAGAAAACACACGACCTCACCTCACCTCAGCCTCAACTCAGACTCTCGAAAGAAGGAAATTGTCTAGCAGCTCTTATACAATTATTCGATCAAATTGATCGAGAATCTCCAAGAATGGAATATTCTAAAGCTTTCGCCTCGGTAAGAATTTCTATTACCTTTACTCTAAGATGCTATAAGATGATCGGGAATCTTTTACCATCGATAAATGCACCATTTGTTATGGAGACACAAGACAGTTAAGAAAGCCCGTCTTTTTCGCCTACTTGGGTCGATATACTAAGATCTTATGAAACACTCAGTCTGAAGACTTTTCGTCGGTGCTTTCGAAATGATCAGCTCCGTTTTCAACGGCCAATCAAATGAGACAGCTTTTCCTCTCTATCAGATGGAGAAGATCCCAACATGGAAATCTCGAAAACTGTTGAAAGAGTTGTACTTGCGAAAAAAAGGTAGCAAGAGATCTCCCAGGCTCTGAATCCAAGCGGATTATTACTTCGAACCAACAAGTTTACTCCAAAAGCCGGACTTGGAATTGGCTATACCAACAGGCACGGACTTTCCGTCTCAACACTGGTCAAACTGGGAAAAATACATCCATGACTATAGGCTGCTAAAAGTATGGCTGCTAAACTTCATCTCATGACATAGAAGTCCTTGAATATTACATTTTACTAACACTAAAGTCTAAACCAAAGAAAACATCGGCTAAAAATTAGCAAAATGATACCTTGAACAAGTTAAAGAACATTTACTAACTTCTTTTTCCATGTAACCATTACTTATACTGAAACAATCGTCATTTCGTTAAGTTTTTAATCAAATTTCAAAGATTACACCATAAGTTATTGTTAGACGTATTTACTGACATTTAGCACTATGTTCAAAAGCCATGGATATAGTTCACCAAGTAAAACTGCATTGAACACAAATATAATCTGACTCAGAAACAGATACTAAAATGATCAGTACAAGAACAAATAATCAACCTCCAGTTGTGACATAAGCAACAGTCCCCGGAGTAACAGTAACGCCGAGCCCATCATTTCCAGCTCTTGATTCCGTAATCACCGGATACTCACCCGGTCCATCCGAAGCAACCACGGCATAACCATCCTACAAACACCCCAAACAACAGCAATCGAATTTCATCTACTCCAAACAATTTTAAAATAGATAAATGAGATAAAATACCAAACATCTTAATTACCTTGACGGAGGCTGGATAAGGAGGGAGAGGATCAGGTGCACGGATGTCCTCAGCTAGAATCTTGCCTAGAGCATCCTGGAGAGGAACGGCTACCGGCGGCAGCCGGTGAGCTACCCGGAGGACGGTGGTCACTGCTTCCTCCGCCGTTATCATCGTTAAATTTCACAATGGTGTGTGTGCTCGCTATATATATATATAGAGTAGGAAAAAGTGATGACTGTTTTTGAGAGTGAGTTTACAAATTAGAACAGCTAAAAGTACAATATCAACCTTCCACGTAGACAAATGGACACTCTAAAATTACGAAATGAATTTTTCATGTAAAAGGACGTTTGTCTGGTTAAATTCTGTTTAGACGCTTGAAATAGACACTCTAACTGGATCGATCAGATCGTTAAGTGCTTAAAATTTTACTAGCTCTCAACTAATCTTTGAATATACTTCGATTAGATTACAAAAGTCTTCAACGCTTTACTAGTACTAGTGTTTTTTAATACACTAGATAAATATTTTAAAAAAATTTAACCGCTCTACTAGTACTTGTGCTTTTTAATAAACTGGACAAATATTGAGATTAAGGCACATCTATCACGTTGCACAAGAGTAAATTTATCCCTAATACAATATATTTATAACATCATCATTCATAAATGAAACCAATTTGTTCTTTTAAAATTTATGTTTCCCCTATATTGTGAATTTATTTTTATTTTATCTTTTGTAAAAGAGTTTTGATATATGCAGCCCTTAGGGCTGCATATAAGCATTAAATACAAGTGAAAATTGTATTGTATTTAATGTTTTGATATTTAATATTTAATTTAGTTTGATTCTATTTATGTAAACAAAATATACATACCATTTTAAGAGTAATATATGGATAAATGAAAGATTATGTAAATTAGTTTCTTTATTCTAAAACTAATTTAGAATGTATTGAAAATATGATACTATTTGAAAATACATGTGCAACGGGTTCATGCTAGGACTATTTAGAGTATAATAAAAATACAAATTCCAATACTAATTTAGAATACACTGAAGATATGGTACTCTTTAAAAATACATGTGCAACGGGCTCATGCTAGGACTATTTAGGGTATAATAAAAATACAAATCCCTATTTATAATTAATTTAGTATATACCCTATGGATTGTAATTAAATTTTTACTAATTCTATTATATAAATGTTGAAAAATTATCCTAAATTTTTTTTATGTACAACGTATTAGCGGTAACATAAAAAATATTTAGTGGAACATAATAGAATATATTTCTTATTTTGGTAAGTTTTAACTTACTTGTTTTATTGGATTTTGATTTATTTTGTTAACATATATAATTTTAAACTAAATTAACTAATAAATATAGAAGTATTAAATACAAGGAAATTTTTACTTCTATTTAATGCTTATATGACCGTTTTTAAAATACTTATTGTGAAATTCGAACCTACAATCTTACGATTTTTTAAAATAATGTAATAATAACTGAATTAATTTCAAATGATATTAGAAAATCAAGTGTTTATTTACATATTTCTTTTCTTAGTGATTTCATGATTGATTTAGAAAATAATGGCTTTAAACGCAACATAATATTCAAAATTTTTGTGATTTTTCAAAACAAGTAATGAGATATATTCACCCTACGACTAACCATATGACAAAATGAATTTGCTTAATCAGCTTCAATGAATTTGCTCATTTAAATCTTAGGTTGGGCACTAAAACAATTATAGAAGAGATTTTATTATTTTTTTTTTATGGATTATAAAAGAGATTCTTGATAAGTTACTTTCTCCTCAAATTATCTTTCTAACTTTAGAAATAGCTCTTACGTATATCACTTCTTTTTAATTATATTTCACCTCTTTTGTCAAAAGAAAACAAATCAATCCATCCAACTTTATCATTTTTCATCATATATTATTAAAATAATAATAATAATATACTTCTTTATTGTTTTAATTACGTTGATTGAATAAATAAGTGTATATTTCTGTGATTAGTGAGAGCTTCATTGAGTTGGTTGTACAGTACTTTTGAAAGACGTTGCACGAATTGAGTGGGAGAATTTCTTACACCCAAAAAACGTGACGCGTTAATTGGACATAACCTAGTTTATCAGCAAAATGATTTTTGTTATCCATAAACATTAAACATTGTTTGGATTGAATTTGTAATCTTATGAAATATGTTCCCCTAATTTATTTGTTCAAAAATCCACGACAATTTTAAATTGGTGGGAAAAAAGAAGTTAAAAAATTATTAAAATAGCAACTAAATGCATGGCTTAAAGGCCGTTGACCCCTCAGCTATCAAAAAAGTTGCTCTATGCGTCTATAGCCATGGCCCCATGGTTGACATCACTTACCCCTACCTTCTAAAAGGTTTCTCCCATTTATTATGAACATTACCTCATCCACATTCCTGTCAAACATGTTGATTTTCGATCTTTGATTGTGTACTAATGATCTATCATGATTGATAAACCTGAACCACTATGAATAGTAAACTAATAATTTCGTTAAAAACTACTTAAAACCCGAGACTGCAATTACAACCACCCGTCATTGCTGATTCTAGTACTTTCCAATCCTTGGCTGCCGGTATTCCTAAATTGTAGCCTTCCTTACCGTCACTACTCACTCGCCGGAGATAAAGAAACACTATCATGTTCTGTCAATATTTCTTGTTTGATGCAAACTGAACACAATCATTTATCGTTAATCAATTGAGGAAATGATTGTGCAAACTAAACCACCTGCAAAAAGGTACGATTTTTGTAACGTCTTTATGTCGGTTGTGGTATGATTTGGTAGCATTTTACCATTGAGGTATGCTAATTTGTAATATTAGGCTCGTGTGCTCCATCCCTGTTAGATCATTATGTTTCTATCTATCTAATGACCAAATGTTATCAACTCAAACCAAATATCACAAATTAAAATGCGTCATTAAACAAGTTAGCAAATCATATCACGTGGGCATTAATCCTAGTAAATACGCATCATAAGGTATGATCTTATTTCAATGATTGCAAATATAAATATAAACCACTACGGACTGTTTCTTTTAACACTGAAAGTCTTTCATCTAAGTGTTTTTCCTCTCAGAAATTCACTGCTGCTCATAAACAATGCAATGGATCTATAAATTAGAACATCAAATCTGAACAAAAATTTCCATACCAGCTATTGTTTTCTGGCCACATGTTTGTCCAGATCAGAAAACAAAATTTCTTGACATCGTACAATTCCGGCTGCTCCTCCAGAACACAACCATCTCTCACTGTCCTGGTTCATATTCCATCTAACTCTATGCATAGCAACAATTTTGGGAGGAATAACTTCAATTTTTTTCTCTTGTAAATTAGGTCGTTCTTCGTCTACACAAACCAATGCTAGATCCTCTGCTGTCATCTTCTCACTCGTATTCTTGGATTTCAGTTTACTTTGCTTTTTCAGACTTGCCAATGTTTCCTCACCGGCTCCAGAAGCACTTGGATCATTGTTGTAACATATGGCTGTCAAAAGTTGTTAGAAACTTTATATGTTATCTGGAATTTTTTTTTGAAGAAAGTACAGGCATATGAAATTGTAAAAACCTCACCTAACGGTTGGTTATCTGCAGCTGTTGTTTTTGCCTTGTTAGGCGTTTTAATCTGACTTGACTCGAACAAGCTCTTCATGGTTCTTGAGCTTTCACCGACATTATTAACTGGCTTCTTCAGAAACAAAGGAGTATCTGGTAATGAAGTGCTAACCATAATAGCAGATTCATCCTTACTTAGGGACCAAATCTTAAAATGTGGAGCTCTATTTCTTGCTGGGTCCTTCTCAACTGCTTTCGTTGTGATCTGTCATAAACAGAAATAATTAACTTAGGGCAAAGATTTGAAGCAACTAGGATTTGCAGATAAATATCAGATCCTATTGCCTTTCTAGTAATCAAAACTATTTTACATAGGGATTGCTAAAGCAAGTATTTTAGGGTCTAATTTTGTGATTGAAACAAGCAGACATTGCTAGGACATGTAAAGCTTCATATGGACTTCAAGTTGCAATAGAAAGTTATCTGCCATTTAGAAGAATTCCATTACTAATAAACAATTTTTAGAACATCAAGTGTCAGGCCTAAACTCTAATGATCCCTCCAACTTCTAAAATGACTGATTCATTGGCCCATTGAAGTTGCTTAGAGTGACATGATTAACCTCCTAAGGCCTACACATTACTTCAAACAAGTTTAAGGGGGGAAATAGGTCATTTTAAGAAAATAGAGCAATAAATCACATTGAGCATGTTCATGGGTCAACAAGTCATTTTAAGCTAGTCTAAAGAGTTAGCCATCCGATTCAAAATTCGGGGGCAATTCACTGGAATCATATGACATGTATAGATGATGTAGGAGAAGAAAATCAAAAGCGAGCTAACCTGGAAGCGGCTAACTGTACCATCTGCACCGCAATATGCAACCATGCCTAATTGAAATTCAATATTAAGTTTATCATCAGATATAATGAAAAAATTAAAAAAATTAAAACTCTCTTGCTACAACTGTTTTAGGAGAAGGGGGAGCTATATAATTCCATAAATAATTGTCAGAGGTAGAATAAAATTCATTTTGAAGTATTTGCCACAATGAATTTGCTGTTCTAAATACTGCAAAATTATACTCCCTAAAAATATACACCTGCTTTTCTTTTCAGGATGTCTCATAGAAAAACCTCACAATCCATTAATTAAGAGTACATAGGAAAGGGAAAAAAAACAAAGCTGCTATGAACACATAATAACATTTCCATGACATGCATGCAAACAGAGTTAAGCTGGACTCCTTAAAAAAATTACTAACGCAGGCCAATGGCAAACAAAGAAGAACCAAAACTAAATATGAACTGCACCAAACAATGACTAAGAATCAGATAACTTATATTAATTAAAACATAATTGAAAACCACAAGGAACTACAATCTGGCAACCAAAAATATGCATCAAACTCCAAACAAATTTTCAAGAACAGATAAAATCCTGTGAACACAAACATGACAAATATCTACCAAGTTCTGTTTTAAGCTTAAATGTTAAACTCATCACCGCACATATAAAGAAACAGAAGAGTTTCTTATCTTACACCATTTTCCATTTCTTGTCAATAAACATTTCATACAATCAAACCCTTTATTAACATAACAACATAGGATGATAAAAGTATAAGAGAAACCTGTTTTCCTTGACGCGTGTACGCTCCAGACAGCAAAGGACGGACAAGTAAGAAGATGCATTCCTTGCTGTTTAGGCCCGACAGTAGGTTTTCCATTAACATGAGCATCATACGCAGCCCTCACCAAGCTAAGGAGTCTGATTGTTCCGTCATCCATGGATAAGATGATGCATCTAAAACACAAACATTAAAGGTTCAATTATACAAACAAATATATCAAGCAAAAGATGCATCCCTATTCAATCAGCCAAAAATTATGGTAAAATACCTTGGATCTGACAGCCAATCCAGACTATAAACAAATTTTGGCGCTGGTTGGAGGTGCCACAAAGGCCGGAATGGATCACTGGAAACAAACAGAAATCTAATAGCTTCATGTACGGCTCTATAATAATTTTCTAAACAATGATAGACAGACAAAAAACGTAAGTGATGTGCAGAAATCATTTAAGACCACCTCTGGCTAGTTCAGAAAGTAACAATTTTATGAAACGATCCAGTAAAAAGGGAAGTCTAATTTCTACTATACACATCAACCTAAATTCAAGGTAACAACAAAATTGCCTTGAAGTTTCTTTTTTGCAAGCCTTTCATCCGATGGGCATTAAAAACATTCTATAATTGGTTAAATATTAAGAAAAATAGACATTCGGAATCAAAATAAAACAAGAATGGTACATACCGCAAGTCCCAAAACTTTAGGCCTCCATGTCCAGCAGTAAGTACAACATTTGCACTCTCTTGATCACTGAAAACAACACCATATTTCTTAATACCCATCTCGGGAAAGACATTTCTCAGCAATTTATTTTAACCAAAAGCTACAGGCAACCTAGTCTTCATTTGTAGCATGAGAAATCTCCAAGAGGAAAAGCTTAGATTTTGATAAACATATAATACAAAGAAAGATGAGACAATTTAGTTGTTGCATTTCTTAGAAAAAGAAAACAAAATCATATGGCACACAATATTCTGTATGGAAAACAACACAAATACCATTTACATTACTTTACAATAGATTAATGTATGTAATACAAATTATTACATCAAACACGAAAAGTGGATACAACAAGTGATTTCTAAAACGCAAACAATTGTGAACTTTTCTTTTTTTTGATAATATGGGTTTCCATGACTCCCGCCTCCACTTTACAGAGATGCACCAAATAACAATTGAGCTACACCCAGTCAGTAAACCATTTAAAACTATCATATTATCAAATGTTGTTAGGAAATAAGAAGGACAAAAGGAAAAGAAAAGGATGCAAGACACGTTTGACAATTACGAGAATGTCAATTAGTCTTCTGCAAATTCTTAGATAAAGAGGGAGGAGATGTCTAAACAAAGGAGATGGAGTAGACACTTCTACTACTTCACTCTGCTTCAGAACTTATTTACTCGTTATGTGATTAACCATAAGTTCTCCTTTAGACAATCACAGAAATATAGATGGGTGTCAGATCTTGGTGACTGGTGAGTCAGGAAATAATGATAAAAGAGAAGCTGAAAGTTTCGTAGTTTCTATCTGTAAATCCCTTGGTTGTCATCCATCACTGAACAATTCACCTCAGACCTCCAAAATAGACATTGAATTTCAAACAAAGGATACGCAATTGCATTCAAACCGTAACTTCCTTCCGTAATGTTCTGTTTAATATACATTTGAAAGATCCAAGATAACAATTTATGAAGACAAATTATGCACAAAGAGTTTTGTGGATGACCGTAAAAATCTATTTTAGACAAATGAGGTCCCGTGATCTCATGGTAGTTATGCATGATATCAAACCTAATCACCAGTGAGAGAAAGAAATGAAGAAACAATTCTGACTAACAAAGTAACCGGAATCACTAACCTCTCGGATGGGGCCCATGCTACCGCTCTTATCGGAACTGTGTCTGCACTAAAACATAGCAAAGGCCTTGCATCTGCAGACCAGCAGTTGCAAGAACATGAAGTTACTAGGACTTAAGAGTTTAGATTAAAACCATGAAATGTAGTGAGAGACAGTAAGCAAAGAAGAAAGATAGAAAAACTTGTATCATTACCTCCAGATGTGACATCTGCAGAGAACTTCCATAAGGCAACCTGAAATATAGCACTCACGGGTTAGAGAAAGAAATATCCCCTTCCTAAACCTAAAAGCTAAGGGATAGAGATGTTATATTAAGAAATGAAGTAGTTTTGTAACACTCAACATGGATACTGCATAAATTTCCATAAGAGTTTTACCAGTGTGATTCAATATTTTTAAGGGCTGGCATTTATAAACTTCTTTGGAACAAAGATTTGTTTTGTAGCCTTGTAGGTGTCCTTTTTTTCTTCTGATAAATAAAGCTAAAACATCCACTTCCATTATCACGCAAGACAAACTGAGAACCTGAAAAATTGACAATTCTTTCACCCTCGTGGCTTCTCAAAGAAAACTCCATCATTTACTGTTCATTCATATCCCTCAACCCAATCCTGAACTATTTCTTAAAGTCTTTAGAGGGGACCACCATATAAAACTTAAAACTTCTTAGCTCTATCACCAGGATAAAAGACACATGCAACGGTGGGATTTTTCAAAATGAATAGCATATGGAACAGAGTGACTAACAGCACAAAATCAGTCATCAATTTAAAAACTTGGAGAAGGTTCAGCAATTCATATCGAATAATTGAGTACGTTATCCTCGTGAAGACACAGACCAAGTAGGAGTTCATACTGAAATTAAATGGGTATCTAAAAGTTCACTCAATTCATTGAAGTCAGTATTGCCAGATTCTGGTAGAATTTTGGACATGACGATTCAACAAAACTTTGAATTCTCTCAAAAATAGGTGAAAAGGCTTTCTTAATCAACAAACTAATATGTTTGGCTAAAATTTTATCTAACTTTGGCAATAATGATTTAAAAAAAATAAGTCAACGTTGAATGAGGCGATTGATACAAATTGAAAAAGAATACCCAAATCAAAGCCTCAAAGGATACAAGGAACTAGTAAACAACCACGTGGAGTGAAAGCATCATCATAAAATAAAAGATAACAGGCATATTACCTTCCCGTCATGGCATCCAACAAGTAAGTAATCATGGGGGCACAAAGATGACCATTCCACCGTCAAAGGAATGCTGCATGGAAATTGTGTATAGGAAATTACAAGATTCTGCAGCAAGATGAATTTGATATTTCAATATGGTAAAACAATCTCCATTGAATCAATATTCAATTGCATAATGTCTCATATATAAAATGCTCAACTTCTTGCAATTGAGGGGAAACAAATGTGGATGCGTTGGTTTCTGGTACTAACTTTTCATACTTCAATTGTTGTACAAGAACATATTTCTATTTTATTGATCTATTGGGGTATAAGAAAATATTTCAAATTCAAATAAGATTTCCTTTATATACCAATAAGGTACATGAAGACAAACAAATTACCTCTGCATTTCCCCACGCTTGGCAATTGAACACTTGAATACTGGTTGCAATTTCACAAACCGGGGATCAATACCTTCTTTGCTAGACAAAGTATAAATAGCATTTGCTATATTAGGAAGAGGAACATCCCATCTGCATTCATATTGCACATCATCAGACAATATCACACACTGCACTGCTTTTGGTGCATCAATTAGAAACCCAAAACTGATTATTTCAGTACCTACAATCCAGGGTAAATAGATAAAAGAATAATGGCCAAACATAGTTGGATAGTACCTGACATTTTGATTTAATCTATTATGTTTGGCAAATCCGAATCCTTCCCTGACACAGTATCATTCTTTTTCATTTATAGCATTCCTATGTTGAAAATTGAAGGGTCATACTCTATAATATATTCCCCCGAAAAAACATGGAATTCAGGTTACTTTATTAAAACTTGAGGTGAAAATCATTAAGTGAATTTAAATTGCAAGTGAAGCCGGATAGTTGCTCAATTCAGATAGAGAAAAAGGTACAAAAAACAGATAGTAAATTGATAATAATTTGGATACCAAGTAGTTTAAAAATAAGAACATGATTTAAATACTGAAAAGTCAAAAAAAGTTACCTAATTAAACAGTTTAAGAGGTTTTATCAAAAAAACATTACAGAATCTAGAAGAAAAGTCCAGTTACTAAGCATGTGACAAATATGCAGATAAATATATGACTTACACTTCCAGTGATCCATTTCCTAGCAAGACAGCAAGATAACCCATCCGATGCAGACTTTTGGGATCAGAAGTATGGCAAGGCCTCCATTTCATATCCCACACAACTTTTCCATCATGAGCCAGACAAAACACAAGCCTAGGTAAGACAATATTCTCCGGAATAGCACAAGAGTCAGAGTTGACATCACCAGAAACATTATCTAAACTACATTTGCGCAACGTAGGTTTCTCAAGTAAGTTCTTATTCGTTTGGTGGTTCATACTGGAAGATTGATCTTCATTTTGAGTCAATAATGTAAGGGATATAATGGCAGCACCTTCACCACCTATCTTGGACTTATTTTCCGACTTTCTCCCCTGTTTGGTAGTTTTAGTAGCTGAAACAGAGGTGTCAGGTGCTTTGGTAGGTTTTTTTTGTTTCTTGGCCTTATTTTTCTGTTTGGTGTCTGCTGGGGCATTCACCAAAGCCCCTTCTATACCAAGCACTTGCACTGGGTCTTCAGCATATACAACAGCAACAGAGGTCTGAAGTGCTTTGGTAGGATTTTTTTGTTTCTTGGCTTTATTATTATGTATGGTCTCTGTTGGGGCCTTCACTAAATCCCCTTCTATAGCAAGCACTTGTGTTGGGTATTCAGGGTATTCAACAGCAACAGAGGTCTGAAGTGCTTTGGCTGGACTTTTTTGTCTCTTGGCTTTAGTTTTCTGTATGGTCTCTGATGGGGTATTCGCTAAAGCCCCTTCAATAGCAAGCACTTGTGCTGGGTCTTCAGGATATTCAATAGCAAGGACTTGCGGATATTGGTGGTGGCACTCTACACTATCAATGGAGTTATTAGATGTCTTTTTTCGAGGCCTTCCTCTTGGTTTCTTACATTGGTAGGCTTCATCATTTATGAGGTCTTCTTTCTTCTTCCTAGGTCGACCTTTAGGCCTCTTAAACTCAGGTGTGGTCTTGGTGGTTTCACCATTACCAGACTCTCCTATTTGCTTCTTTTTAGGTCTTCCTTTTGGCCTCTTAATTAGAGCTAATTTGTCACTACATGCATCATCAGATTGATTTTTCCTTTTTAAATTGTTTAAGAGAGGTGGGGTCTCCTCCTCATTCCTGCTATCATTCAGGATGCACCATATTTGGACAACACCTCTACCACTAAGTAAAGCGCCAATCTTGTGATGATATGAGTTAGGAGGATGTGAAGCAACAGCAAGATACTGGAAAACCAAAAGTTTAAGCCACAAACACAATAACATAAGATTAGATAGTGATCATCTGTCTCATATTTGGCAGATAGCTTTGAATTTTTTTCACATGAAAAGTATTTAAACAAGCTCCACAAAAGCAAAAGAGACAATGACATTGGAAATTCCCTCTTTTGTTCCAAAGGTGGGAGCGCATATGATTGTGAACCAATCCCGTACGTTCAAGAATAGATGAAATTCTGTTGAATAAATGTTTTTGGTAAGTTTGTCCAAATTGGGTGGGAAGAGAAAATATATACCTCACATTTAACATGACTTGCGGACCTGTCACGAGTCCTAGGGCACCAATCCAATGCCCAAACAGATCCTCCAACATGCATCACAAAGTCATTGCTGCAATAAAAATTGCAAAGTTTGAAAACGTAGTACACACATGCAGACATAGATGTGAATATAAAGGGTTTAAATAAACCCATGCCACTAAAATTTTGCCGTGCTCACTGCATGGCCCCAGAACTTTACACCTTGACATAAAACTTCCTGAAAGTTACTACTTTGTAAATACCATTGACCATGCTTTTGATAGGTTACTTAAACTTGACTTTAAAAGAATGGTTCAAATGAATGGAGTATTGATAAGTGGTCAAAAGTGTGGTCAATGGCATTTTAAGTTGGTCAATGTCATTAGACTGCTATTGTAGAACAACAAAGTTCAGGGAGTTTTATGTTAAAATTTGAAGATTAGAGGCATGGTGTTACTCGTGTAACAGTTCAGGTGCTACTACTGTATTTATCCCATGTGTGAAGCAGCACTGGATATGTTCATTTAACATGACCATACACCATTCTTCTTAGTGAAATGATACGCCATACAATTAGGACTGATCACATGTAAAGATTTGCAAGAAGAGTAACAACGCGGAAAAAAAAAAAAAAAAAAAAGCCTCTAAAGACCTGTACCTGGATTTTGGAGATGTGATGTTCCCATGTACACCTTCCTTCTACCGTATCAACAAACCAAAAATAAATGCTAGTATTAAACGCAATATATTGTGTAGTGTATAAAGTAAATCAAACAAACAGAATAAAGGAAAAGAAAAAGAACAAAAGAAGTGGTTCCTTGAAGTACCTTTGGAACAGCTGCTGACGAAAACTGGGGTAAAGTTATCTCACCTAGAGAACCCTTATGTTGAGAAATTCCCAGCTCATGAGCAAACTTAATTGTCCTTGGTTCATAATTAAAATGCCTCCATTCCCTGAATTGATATGCATAAAAATTCTATTAAAGCCAACACATAACACATATGTTGTGTCACAAATCTCAAAAACACCATGAAACAGAGAAAGTGATCATCAAACTGTGAAAGAATACTCACTAAAGCAAGCAATACTGACCTCAAGAAAGTAATAGGGGAATATATACGCTGAATTTCAGTAACGTCAAGAGAATCCATCTCTACCTCTCCGCAGAGCTTAGAGATTGTTTCAATTGCATTAACATGATTCTTCACAGAAAAATCAAAATTTGAAACCCTAATTTTACAACTATCATGTCCGTTTTGTTCTTCCTCCTTTTCTCCTTGGTGCATTTTGTTCTTCAGTGCCTGCTTGATTAAAGAGCAAGAAGTTAAACATGATTTGCAGAATTTGCACTGAAATTTTAAGCCATAAATAATTTATTAACTGAGAGTACTGACACAGACAAACTTGAGTGTAAATCAAGGTAAAAGCACTTCTTAGATGTTCAATATATTCAAGCAAATTATTTGCAAGAAACATAATCAAAGTCTAATTTCGGTTCGATTTCATGGTTATCGGTTCAGTTACCGGTTTTGATGGGTTTTTTTCCCACCCCTAATAAATTTAAAATCTAAAGATTAAAGTTCAACCAAACCCTTTTCTAATTTACTAAATAGCTAATAACTACTCTTAGCACGACTAAAATCGCCAGACTCCATATTCGTCACTGATCAAACTTTCCGATGTTTCTGCAGTTCAAAACTCTATTTTGTTTATCCCATTTTAATATGAGTTATAAATTATATAAACAGGTAAAAGAATGAGATTAAAACAGCCATGTTTTAGCATGGAACCCCACAACACTGTATCTTATAAAATTCCGCCTCAGCAAGGCATTAATTTCATAAAGGCACACTCAGGTGGCGTCTCTTGAAAAGAGTCCGCTTTTAGGCTGATCAGGCGAACTGCCATTGAAGCTCAGCAACAAAATTATTCGATGCAAAATTGTAAACAGTGAAGAGAACTTACCGGCGGCAACAGAGACAAAACCGGCGACAGGCGGCGGTGGTGGTAGAAACGGCGGGAATAATTTGAAGGGTTTGGGATTTGGAAGATTTTGGGTTAGGGATTTAGGCGTCGGTTTTCAGTTTCACGATGACTTATGAAGTTATGATAGCTGATGATTGTTTATCTTCTTTTTATTTATATATATATATATATATATATATATATATATATATATATATAGGGAGAGGCTCTTGTGAGAACCCCTATGCTTATGCGAGAACTGTTTTTAAGGTGAGAACTCCCTTAAACTACGTAGTTTCATTAAGGACCAAAGGGCATTTATCCCTTTTATTTTAATTAAATATCCAGGAGAGAGAAATGGTGGAGTGATGAGTCATCATTTCTTTCTTTTTTCTTAAAAAATGTTTTCCCGGCTATTCCGAACTCCGATTTCAAATATTTTTATATGGATGGACTCGTATTGAGAAGGCGCTCATTTTAAGATCCTTCAAGCCCGGGTAAAAACGACGTTTTCAATTTTAGAACATACAGTTTTAATTTTAGAACATGCGGTCTGGTTTCGTCTTTCTTAATACAGTGTTTTAAATAACGTTATAAACCTTCTAAACCTTATATTCTGTATTCTAAAAGTTCAAGATAATGTTTTAAAAAATATTAGTTGATATGTGCAACATATTTGCATTCTTATTTTATAATATGTCGAATTTGCGACTCATATTCTAAAAAACATAACGTATGTGATAATTTTTTTAACGTGTTCTACAATTTTAGAGTCTTCTTTCTAAATTTCGTCACAAAAGATCTAAATTTTATGGAACAAACACTATGGCATAGTTCTACAACTAATTTAAAGCTAATGTACATGTTTACTAAATAACGTTACATGTGTTCGAAATTTTATAGCTCGTGTTCTATATAATATTACATGTGTTCGGGTTCGGGTTGAGATTCAGAATGAGGTTTAAGAAAGGAGGGAGAAGATATGCATGTTCTAAAATAGTAACAGTGTGTTCTGTAATATTAACAGTGTGTTCTAAAATACTAACAATGTGTTCTAAAATACTAACAATGTGTTCTATAATACTAACAGTGTGTTCTATAATATTAACAGTGTGTTCCAAAATAATTACCTTTGCATTGTCAATATAATCTTTTTGTGTTTTAAGCCAAATTTACTTATTATAAAACGCATACATTTATAAATCTAGTTTATAAAATTTCAAATATGAAAAATTATAGATTATGCCTTAGAAATTCTATTTTCTATAATATTGTTAGACCTGTTTGTTTTGTATGTTGTGTCAAATGATAGCATATCACCAAAGAGTGCATAGTTCTTTCTACAAACTGGATCAGCCCATAATGCTCTAGAAAGATGAGCTTTATCATATATTTCATAGTCATAAAAAAAGCAGTCCATAAAAGCCTCTTAGATTTGAAATTGTCAATAAACATTTGAGCATCAGATCCTTCAATGTATGTCTTGAGATCTCTATGGAAGTTTTTGAAATCTTGTTTTGATGCACCTACATTATCATATCCGCCAGCATACTCTTTCATCTGTCTGTAAGATGTTACAGGACCAATATTCATCTGTTGAATAAAAATAAGTTGCAAATAAGAAATAGTTGTGGTTAATTACTGTATGCTGTCTAAATTATTAGACACATGTTCTAAGGATTACAGGACCATGTTCTAAATTAATAGACACATGTTCTGAAAAGTAACACTTGATAGTAATACTAACCTTTGAATTATCAACTACAATTTTTTTATGTAGTATATTCATGTTCCTGCCATGTTTTTGAAATTTCTTACAACCAGGAGTATATAATGGGTGAGTGTGCCCCTCATGAAATATAACCAATATGAAGCTTCCACCTTCAGAATGTTTCATAACCATTCGTGCTTTGCATCCTACACGTGTGATTAATCTTTTTCTTCGTTTCTTTTCTTTCGTTTCTGGATTCTCAGTAGCATTGTCATTCGGCTCTTTCTTACTTTCTTATTTTCTGTTTTCTTTGTAGCCTTCTTTATTGCATAAAATATACTGAAAAGATACATTCTTGTTTTTCTTTGTTCTTTTTGTTGTAGATCTCCTTATATTAAAACCAGCAACATTTGCATATGCTTTGTAAAACTCATAACCCTCTTCAATATTAGAAAATTTAATCCCAATGCTAGGTCTTAACTCCGCATTACAACATGAAATCCACTTTTTTGTTCCTCCAGGACTTATTAAAGGTAGTACTTGAGGAGTGTAGGGGATAATTGCAGTAGAAGAAGGATTCTGTTGTAAATCTATCAAAACTACATATAAAACATTTGGAACAAAATCAGAAAATATTGGAACACAAACAGAAAAGTTTGAAACATGAAGTTACTAATTATGTTTATGACTTCTATATGTCATCTGATTCTCTGTTTTTCTACAAGATCTAATTCCTTATCAAGTTTAAGCACATAAATACAATATGATACATGAGTTGTAATTGTTAACATGAAGTTATCCAATTGGGAACACAAACAGAAAAGTTTGGAACATGTAGTTAATAATTATGTTTCTGACTTGCAATTTTAATCCGATTCTTTATTTTTCAACAAGATTAAATTCATTATCAAGTTTAAGTACATAAGTACAATATTTTGTAACATTATCTAAATAATTATGATACATGCATTGATTTGTTACCTGTTTCTCGAGTTTCTGCAGTTGATATTCTAGCCAACTCCTGGATATTAGAATTTGATTCCATAATCAATCAAAGCTGAGATCTGTATTCAATATGATTTTATTTCATCAAATTAATTCATAAATAGGCATTAAACAATTATATTTATTTAACGAACCTAATTTTTGAATTCGAGGTAGAATTTTCAGATCTTCAATTGCAATTTTGATTCTCGTGTCTTCAAAATTAGAATCTATATTTCGAAATTGATCTTCAAGTGAAATTTGAGCTTCGATTCGAAATTTGAATTCGAGGTATGATTTTCAGATCTTCAATTGCTGTTTTGATCTTCGAGTGAAAATTGAGCTTCGAATCGAAATTGAAATTGAATCAGATTGTATTGAGGACGATGTATTCACAATGGCGAAATTGAATGTGATTGCATTAAGGATCAGGCGTTTTCAGCATGCAGAAGGCAGTTTGAAGTTGGAAGATACTACGTGCGTTTTTCTTTTGTTAAACGGTGTAGTATAAAAGAGTTCTCACCTTAAGATTGGTTCTCGCATAGGGAGGGGTTCTCACTTGATCCCTCCCCTATATATATATATATATATATATATATATATATTTTGGCTTGATATATTCTTACCGCCTCCAAATATTAGCTTATATTATGTTACTCTAGTTTATTAGCTAATATTATAGTTGAAATTTGTCAAATTGTTATTGTTTCATTAAATGGAATAAAATTGCTCATATGATGTTTTTTTATTTTTGTTTTTATGTTATGGATTATATGCTAACAATTGACAAAAAAAATAAATAAAAATAAACAATATATATATATATATATATATATATAAATGTAAATGTTCAAGGATACTAATACTGAGATGCTTATCAGCATCATTATTTTTATTTCGGTCCTTGCAGAGCTAAAAGAGTCTTAAAAAAAGAGATATGCTTCGGCCAATTTTTATGAGTTGAAGCAAATGATGTGAAATTTATTAGATCCTTCGGCTATATAGCAAAGACCGAAGTAAAAGAAAATACATTTGATTGGGCCCAAGATAAGAGTCGAAGCAATATCATTTTAAAGAAACGCGAAGAGATATATCTTATTAGAATATTATGCATAAATTGTACCTAAGAAATACACTATATCCATTTATCTTCTACTCCTTTTCAATTTCACACAATAATCAAAATATTCATACATAATTTGTCTAAACTAAAATACACAAGGAATGGAACATAAGACAACAAAGTGGAACTCAACTTCAAATGAACTGTACTCTAAAATTGTTAACATACATATCTTATTGATGATTTGTTCCTTTGAAGGACACGACCAACCGTTCTAAGAATACCTGAATGTCTTTTTCGCCATAGAATGAGTGTAATTGGTAAAGAATAAAACTAGCAAAAGGTTCTACAAGCTGTACACATAAATTGTTCATGATCATAATGCATTAGAACACTTGAACTTTGTCGTCTCAAAATCCAAGGTAATAGGATAAAATTGAAACAAAATGTTTGCCAGATTATCCAAAAAGCCAAAAACTGTAACTTCAAATGCAAATTTAACCACATAAGTATGAACCATCATGATCGTTGATGCTGTTAACAGCTAAACAGAAAATAAGACATCGGCCCGAACCAACTTTAAATCCAGTAACAAGTTACCTTCTGATCAAGGCTTACAGCTTTTGCACAATCATCTTCAGCTTGAAGAAAACTGCAAATCCAAAAAGCATAACAGTAAGCATCCACAAAATTTATTAGTCGATATGGTAATCTTCTTGCAGCATGTGTTACCTCTCCAGCTCAAGATATGTTGCTACCGTGTTACTGTACTAGTATGTTGCGTTGTTTCTATTAAGTTTGATAGCATCGATAATGGATAATGGCTTTCTGCCACTAAAATTTTGAATGCTTGATTTCCCTGAAAAGTGACTCATTGGAAACAATTACATAACCATAAATTCTAGCAAATTTAACACATACATTATTATGATAGATAGTTTACCTTTTCTTTCGCAATCTCACCAGCTTTTTCTGGGCCTCAGTATCGTGTGATGATTTTGGCTTCGAAAATAGATCTGCCTGCTCTTGTAAAAAAGCATACATGTTTTTCATGGTGTCCAGCAAAAATCTATCCCTGCCATGTCTCGCTATGAAGGAGACTGAAACAGGACATTTATCATAATGTCCAAGTGGAATTGTGACCTGAAGCAACAAAACATATAAATAAAGACTGGACACACAAGATTTCATGATAAACATAGCCTAATGCTTTCTCCTTCAATACTTTAGCAACCTAATATAAACTTCTCCTGAAGCTCAATCAAATAACGGATTCAATTAACAACTATACAAAATTGAACAGAAAATCCAAACACCAAATTGAACTCAAATTTACCAATTCAAAAACAAAGCAGATCATATTGTACCCCTAGAACCGCCACAACTGATATAAATCCAGAATGTTATATAGTAAATTATCCAATTCAGTGAAATCAAAAGATCGAAAGCGCATTGGAAGTACCGAGTACAAAAAATAAATCTTAATGGCACTGATAATTTAGATAAACTTGTGTATGAAAAACATGGAAGAGAAGTGAGAAAATGGGAAGACACAGATGAGAAGCTTACTGTGAAGGAAAAATCAGCGGTTTCGATGGTAAACCGAAGCTTACTATCGAGAGCTTACTATAGAAGACAATTTGAAACCCCTGAATGGATTAGAAGCTACTGAAGATGATCAATTTGACGAATGGGATTTGAAGCTTCTGTTAGAAGCAATACAAGGAAATCAAACTGAAGTTGTACGTTAGGGATCTAGATTTGGCGAGAATATCTTACTGCAGTTGGGCTGATTTGCTGCTGTTAGGGATTCGAAAACGTATCTCAGCAGTGAGCCTCAGCTTCATACGCCTCCCTAATTCACTCCTAACGTACTTGGCATTCGCATTTAAACCAGCAATTGCCACACCATTTCCACTATCATCTCCATAAAAAGAAACGTATACTTTAACTTGGCCTTATGATATAATAGGGAAACTTCCCATATTTGTCGCTAAATGAAACAATATTATTCAAGAAGTATGTTTTATTTTCTATAAGCAAAACTACAAATACAATCCAAGTACATGATGGTTGTTCGCATGAAACACATAAGCTGAAAGCATGGTTTTCTTAGCTAAATTTGAATATGACCAAACACAATCAAGCTGAAACACATAAGCTCAACCAAAATTAACCTGAGCAAAAACTGAAAACACAAATGCAAGTTCAATTTGAGCAGAAACAAAGCAAACCCATATGGAAAGACGCCTAAAATTCTAAGAGTGAGATGAAGGAGCAAAGGGTAACTCCATTCACACAGTACTCAGCTATGAACTACCTTCGCTCCCAGCAACAGAACGGTTAAGGCGCGAATCAAAAACGCCATCAGCATAAGAGATAACCGGGGAGCCAGAATCTGGGGTAAGCGGAACAGGTTACAAACTAATCAGAATTTCAAAGCAGCATATATAATTACAAAATCTCGAAAACCTAATGTATCAATGATTGTTTATCAAGCCGTTGATCCTTTTAATTAGCAAAGATGACGATATCTTCCAACGGAGAAGTCTTTAGGAGTGATATCTATTGGCGGCTCCTCTGGTTTTTCAGCTCTTTAACCAGAAAATCGTCTAATCAAAATCAACAAGACTTGATTTGAAAAGTCTATAAAAGGCAGCAGATGATGGTAGAAGTTACAAATTTAAATAATGTAAGAGAGCATACCGGGTTTGAGTAAGACGATATTCGAGCAAGAAAAGGCGGACATGGGAGTCAATGGAAGTACCTTGGAGTCTTTTGGAGGTTCCGGAGACTATATCGGTGGTGACGAGGGACTTCCAAGAACCGTAAGGAGCAGTGAGCTTCGGTTCGTCAGGGGTAGCCATGGATTTAGAGCTCAATTCAATCCAAAACTGTTTAATTTTTCTTAAATAGAAAAACAGAGCATGTGTTTCGGCTCTATCGGAGAGCCGAATCATTTGTAGACTTGCTTCGGCTTTTCAAGAAACCGATGCTAAAAATATGAATATTTGCTTCAGTCCTTTATAACGGCCGAAGCAAATGATTGAGTTTTTGCTTCGGCTTGAACCGAAGCAAAATACCCCATTCTGCTTCGGTCTTTAACAAACAATCGACCCCAATGCTGATAAAATTTCTATTTGCTTCGGACTTGCTGTTGAGCCGAAGTACATGAGTCTGATTACAAAAAATAAAAACGCGCTTCTCCTTTTTTCGTTCATCTCTCCAATCTCCTTCCAACCCTCCATCTGTATACTCCGGCCACCACTCCTCTCTTCTCTTCACACGTTATATAGTAATTATCTCATCGTACTTTTGCTTTCTTCTTTCCCGTCGTTCTTGGAATTGCCGCAGCTTAGATAGCACAAATATTAGCAGAATACCGGATAGAGCCACATGAATATGAGCCTGTACTAGTTAATGGTCTCAGGAACATGCCTCAAGCATGGCTTGATTTCATGATGAAGTAAGTTTTTGTTCGTGTATTAATTGTGTTGATTAAGCACACGTGAGTTCTGCATAAAGGCTTCTTCAGCTAGGGCGGCGATGAGGATCCAGTGCTGCTCCGGTATGAGATTCAAAATGGCTTTTGAAACAGAGGATTCTTCAAGAACTAGCTGGTCTATGGGCACTGTAGCTTCTGTTCAGGTTTCTGATCCTATTCGCAGGCCTAATTCTCGATGGCAATTACTTCATGTTCTTCTCACTAATTACTACTTATTTGCTTCTTGATTTGGGCTTTAATCCTTTTGATTTATTCTCAACAATTTACTACTTTTATTTACCTCAACTATTTTGATATGATTTGGTTTCCTCATCTTTCAGCTCTCTTTGTAACCGTGGAAATCTACAGCAAGCATCTAGGGGAAGATGCCATCAGGGTGCACTTGGAAAGGATGGTCTCCGTCACCGCTCAATTTTAATGGTGAATAGAAAGTACAAAAACCAGAAAGTACAATGTTGTTAGGCTGTCACTTGCTGCCAAATAGCCTACTTTGCTAGGTTTCATTCTTTTTAGCTTGTTCTTTCAAGCATTTAGAAGGGCTCAATTAGTAATGGTATTACCAATAATTTATATTTGCTAATGATATGTGGTAAATTGTTTAAAAGAATTTAGTAGCTTGATGTTAGCGTTTTGAATAAGTAAGAGTTTGTTACTAGCGTTAACGTTCTTTTAGTCTTTCACTGTTTTGAAACTAGTGATTTAATGAGTCTATATTAGTTTGTAATCCTGTAGAACAGTACCATTATTTTACGAGCAAGACAGTAGAAACCAATGAGGATAGACAAAGTGGTGTGGTTGTTTGCCTTGGGTTCAGAACAGAAAGCGGACCAGTGGTCCGACATGTTGAGAAAGATGCAGATTTTTTCCCACGATGATGTTGACGCCTTGACGGTGAAGATAGTTAAATTGTTAAGCTGTATTGGTAGCTATACCAGTCAGATTTCTCAATTTCCTTTCTCCTGTAATGGTTAAGCTCCCGTTCTCGGGTTCTGCACACTTCTTTTTCCTGCTAATGTTTCAGACCAATATGGCTACCAATACAGCTTATTGTCCTCCCTCATCATGTGGAAGAACAAACATTAGTTATCCTTTCAGACTACAGACTGATCCGGTCAGCTGCGGAGACGATAAATACATGCTATCTTGTGGAAATGATCTCACCATCTTGCATTTGATTAATGGAGGAAAATATTACGTGCAGGCAATCAACTATAAGAACTTCACAATCCGGCTGGTGGATGCCGGTGTTGATAAAGACGATTGCTCCTCCATCCCGAGTTTTCTTTTAACAAGCGATAGCTTTAGTCTTGGAGATTCATACACATTGTATAGATACGAACAAGAGAAGTTTGCAGGTTCGTTCAAATGGCGACAGTTTAGTGGAAATGCTTCCCGAGTATCAGATACGATTAGTTTCATCAAGTGCCAAAATCCTGTGAATTCTTCTGTTTAGTTTGACACTGGTGTCTGTATTAACTCTTCTGTCAACTCTTCGCTTTCTCATTCCAAAATCTTTTCATATGCATACATCGGTGAACTAACAGGAATTGATTTGAGAGACGGTTGTAGCTTAGAAATGGTATCGTTGTTGCCAAAAAGGGATGATTCCGTGGGCAAAAATTCATCCTTCATTGAGATTCATAGGAAATTAGCATTCGGGTTTGAGCTTTCCTGGCACAACATCAACTGTAGACACTGCAGTTCGGGTTTGTGCTACCAAGACAGCAAACACTATTTTCACTGCCAACATGCGGGTATGTAATGTTTCTATCCGTCATTACACGTTCATGACCCAAAAGTTCCTACAATTTAGTATGTTACAGAAGTGTTTCTATTGAAAAATAATGTCTTTACTGATTTTATATTCACTGTATTGTGTTTTCTTATGACAGGATATGTAAGAGAGCTGATTATCAAAATCCTAGGTAACTTTCCGACCTCTGTCCAATAAATCTACATAATATATTTTCATGTAGCATTAATATATTTTCTTTTGTATATATTTGTCTCAGAGTTCCTATGGCTCAAAACAATTGTTGTACTGTGTAAGAACTCTTTTCCTTCTCAAATTTATATATGAAACTGCATATAACGTATCGTTTCGAATATCCTCGCTGCTAAGCAAACGGAAAAGATTCTGACATGATCTTTAGAATTCAGATAGATGTTCATACTTTTCTAACAGTATGATTTTATTAACCAGGCATGTTTCTTGTTGCACGAACTTTATGCGGAGCTCCTTGCTTGGCTGCATTTCTAATATACAAATTGGGAAGGAGACATTTATCAGAATATGAAACAATCGAAGAATTTCTACAAACTCAGAACAACCTTATGCCTATAAGGTATGCTTACTCAGACATCAAGAAGATGACTGGAGGTTTCAAGGAAATGTTGGGTAAAGGGGGCTTTGGTTCTGTCTATAAAGGGAAACTTCGTAGTGGTCATTTTGCTGCAATAAAGATGTTAGATAAATCTAAAGCCGATGGACAAGATTTTATCAATGAGGTTTCCACCATTGGCAGAATCCATCATGCTAATGTTGTGCGATTGATTGGTTTTTGTTCTGACGGATCAAAGAATGCTCTCATATACGAATTCATGTCGAATGGATCTCTTGATAGTCACATCTTTAGTCAAGAAAGATCCATCATTTTAAGTTGGGAAAAACTATATGAGATTTCTTTTGGAGTTGCTCGTGGCATTGAATATCTCCATAGAGGATGCGAGATTCAAATTCTTCATTTTGATATCAAACCTCACAATATTCTTCTCAATGAATATTTCACTCCCAAAATTTCAGATTTCGGGCTTGCTAAATTCTATCCAACAGGAAGAAGCATTGCACCTCTCACAGCAGCAAGAGGAACAATAGGATATATGGCGTCCGAGTTATTTTACAAGAACATTGGTCGTGTCTCGTACAAAGCTGACGTTTACAGTTTCGGAATGTTACTTTTAGAAATGGCAGGCAAAAGGAAAAACTTGACAGCTCACGCGGAGGATGCATCAGTACAAAATTTAAGCCAAATATACTATCCATTTTGGGTTTATGATAAGCTCTCGTACGGAAAGTTAGAAATCAAAGATGCAACATAAGAAGAGAATGAAATAGTAAGGAAATTGATTGTGACAGGATTATGGTGTATACAAATGCACCCTTCAGAACGTCCTCCAATGAACAAAGTTGTCGAGATGCTCGAAGGAAATATGCAAAACCTCGATTTGCCTCCTAGGCCCATTTTGTATCCAGGAGAACCAATGGGAAAGGATGACGGAGAATCCGTTTCGATATCAGTTGAGTTTGAAGAATCAAGCAGCCTTATTCAAAATCCAAGTTAAGTGATAGTTGTTATTGCCTTGTGCTTATGATTTTGGTTTCATCTTCAATGAAATGGCTCTACTTTTTACTGCTTCATAGTAAAAGCCCTTCTGAATTTTAAGCAATGCATTAGGCAAATAATGAATGTAAAAGTTATAAATTATCTGTTCAAATGATTTAACAATGGAGCATCATAACAAAGGCCAACAGCTTTGATTGAGTCAATCAACTAACACCTAAGATAAATAGCCACCTAACTTTACATCAGCATGAGAATTTATTAAAAAGCGTTAGACGTTAGTAGGACGATTATAAATTTTCAGAGCCTAGTTGGAATATATCCTGGGATTAGTCGGATTTTCAGCACCTTGGTGGCCTGATCGGTCTAGCCGTAGTCTCTATTTTGAGCGACTAAGCGGGCCTAGACAGTCAAGACGCCCTTCATTTAAAACATTGCTAAAAACATGTATCAATGATTGACTAGGCGAGCTTAAGCGGCCAAGACGTCCTTTGTCTAAAACAGTGCGGAAAACATGTATTAGTCTTTTTAGCTTTACATGTTAACAACTAGTTAGCAACTAATAGTTAATTAAGCCTTCAATGAAAAAAAATAATAGTTAATTAAGCCAAAGTAGATCATTGATTTTCTTTTGAGTCACAAACATTAGAATGTAACAAAGTACAATATATACTTTACTAAAAATAATAATTAATAAATAAAAAGTTTCAGTGAACATAACGAAAAAACATTTTATTTTAAAAATTAAATAACTTTTCAACATTTACTATCAGAATGGGCCCATACTCAAAAAAAATAATATAAGAATGGGCCCGAATTTAGAAAAGAATCGAAAGTCTCTCTTTTTAGAGGAAGCCCAAAGGGCCCAAGAACTAGAATAACTTGGAGGCCTAGTAATTTTACCCCACGTATTTTAATGACTTGAAGACCTAGTAAAGTCAAGAAGACCCATTATGAAACACGTGTCCGTTTTCTATTCGATGCAATTTGGAGCGAAAATGAAATATGAAAGGATGGTTTTGTATTTTGGGCAAGCTTCCATATATAAAACGTTAGGAATTAACTAAATTCAACATCAAATATTTATTTTTTTAAAAACTGTTGAGCTAAATTCTACTTTGATAAATATATATCTTGTCAGGATTCTTTTGTAATCACTGTCTAATTATGTTGATTTTGTCTACTTAATACTATATGTACACACACATCATTATGTGTTTGCATCGCTTATTCAAAAATGAGAACCAATACGTTTTTCGGGATTCTTTTCAGACTTTCAATGGTGATTTTCTTCAATTTCCACTTCACAACGCCAGCGAAAACAAACCTCACTGATATATCAGCCTTGTTTAGAATTTATATGAGTTTCTTCTTATGTGCCTTAAACCAAGGCTCTAGGACCCCCTTGTATTTTAGTGCACTATGCAACTTGACGGGAAGTACACAAACCAAACGGGTTATTTAATCACTTTCTGCTAGTGATGAGCCTTCCTGTGTGTTGCTTCCTTTGCTGCAGAAGCTATCCTTTTTTGGGGGGATTTAATTTGTTTCATTGTTCATGTTTTCTTTCCGCTTCTACTTAGAAGGTGAGATTTTTGCAACATCAAAAGTATGTTATGCATAGTTTTCAAAGGTGTGACGGAGGGTAAAAGGGATATGTAAGGCATTGTATGAGTTGCTGCTAAGCTGATAACTTATTACTTCTGACTATCTTCTGATCTGGAATTGCCTTTTGGATTCTGTTTTGTTTAGGGGTTACAGGCGATTTTCAGACGGGATATGCTTGAAACGTCTGACTTCCTCAAGGATGATTGCTTGAAATTCAATTGTACTGTTGGGGTAGTGGTGTCTGCAATAGATCGTCCACGATTGCCCTCAGTTCAGGTTCCAGAGTCTGATATAGGAGCACATTCTGGTGTGCTGCTTGAAACTAAGGAAGGTTCAGATGTTACTTCTAATGTGTCAGGGGGAAAGATCCGTGATCACAATATGGTTTTGGCCGCACGATCACCTTCTCTTCGATCGCAGTTTTCTGAATTGCTGTTTTTGGTATAGTTTACCTAAATCATTCTATTGAAACTCCAGATATGGTACACCAGAGATTCATTTCATACAGTGACCTTGCTCACGCCACTGATAACTTCAATGGAGAAAACCTGTTGGGAGTTGGGAGCTTCGGTTCAGTGTATAAAGGAACTCTTTCAGATGGTGAGCAGATAGCAGTGAAAGTTTTCAACCTGGATACCGAGGATGGATTCAGTTCATTCGATAGAGAATTTGATGTCCTGAGGCATGTTAGTCATAGAAATCTTATGAAGATCGTCAACTCTTGTTCAAATCTTGGTTTCAGAGCATTGGTCTTCCCGTTTATGCCTATTGGAAACCTTAAAAAGTTGCTTTACTCCGAGCAACCATTAGATTTCCTTGTCCGGCTAAAAATCATGATTGATGTTGCGTTGGGTAGAGTATCTTCACCATGGATATTCACAGCCTGTGGTACACTGTGATCTAAAACCGAGCAATGTTCTTCTCGATAAAGAAATGGTAGCACATATTGGAATGGTTGTGTACAAATCTATGCCACTAACAGGAACCCTTGGCACTGTCGGTTACATTGCACCAGGTATGTTGATCTAAAATAGCTCTTTTCAACTTCTAGTTTTAATACATTATTCCCAAAATTCTCATTTTCAGGTCTTTATCGTACAATTGATTGCGCACCAGCCATAGAAATTTTTAGTTAAATTTGTTACAAGTAAATAAAACTATTAAAAATTGGCAATATATTTCCTTACAGAATGGGAAGTTAGCTAGTATTCCTACTAGACGGATAAAATTGAGTCATTTTATACGATGAAGATGTGTAATTACGGTTCGAGTCTTTTTTGGGGGCTTGTCGGAGGGTGCTGACCTAGTTGGGATTCCCCGCTAGCTCTCCTAGATCCCTCCCTATTTTTATTCAAAAAAACATATTTATTTTTATATTTTTGCCCAAATTCATATCTATTTCCTTCTTATATGGAGTTCTTTCTGACATGAACATGTGTAATACACATACAATGAGCAACCAGAATATCGCTTGGGAGGAAATGTGTCCACAATGGGAGATGTATACAGCTACGGCATCATGTTGATGGAAACCTTTACCCGAAAAAGACCTACCGATGAAATGTTCAAATCAGGGCTAAGCTTGAGGCAGTGGGTGGCGAATTATTTTCCTCATCGGGTGATGCAAATTGTTGATGCTAATCTTTTTATGAAAGAAAATACAGGAGTTGAAACTTCAAAAAGGTGTGATCTACAACTACAGCAGAGCTTGTTACCGATCATGAAATTAGCGTTGTTATGTTCTAGCGACTTGCCAGAGAAGAGGCCTAACATGGAACAAGTTGTTGGAAGACTCGCCAAGATCAAACACCAGTATTTTTAGCTTGTCATTTACTGCCACATTGCCTACTTTGCTAGATTTGTTCTTTTGGATAGCTCAATTATGAATTATAGCTAATAATATCCACATTTTACGTTGTTAATAATATGCACATTTTACTATTATTGCTATATTTAGATGTGAAAAAAAAATATAAAATTATTTTTGACTAGAACGATGTTGCTTAGAGTCCTCCAAAATGTCGGGGACAACCTCATATCACATAAAGGTTAAACAATATGTCTGTTTTTAAAAATCTGACAATCAAGCAAAATCGTAAAGACTGGTGCAATTTGCTAATTAATAAGAATCTGACAGGACCATTTAATTACATCAAGGCATGACCTCTATTACATGGGATTTTCTTGGAAATTCAATGAAGAAGAAGAATAAACGTCCCAAAAAATTGTCCTGATTTTGACTTACTCTAAGACTTGACTTGTGGCTAACTTTAAGGGACATTTTATTTCAAAATTCATTGTATTGTACCAAACCGACCCCGAAAGAATCCGAGAATTCTTCTTCAGAACTGTTCAACTCTCTCTATCATAAAACATGAAGTATGAAAAGAAATGGAGAAAAGAGCAGTGTTAGAATTTGGTAAAGACCGGTGCAAATTAATAAGAATCTGACAGGTCATTTATGTACATCAAAGCTTGACCTCTATTTTCTAGGAAACTTAAATATTTACTGAAACACTCTTCTTATTTTGCCTGTTAAAATTTGTAAACGTTATACCATATGCACTATTAAGAAGGAAATGGCGAATAAAATCATACTTGAAAATCTTATGATGAGGCTCTGCTTGATCATTATGCTTTTCAGCTTCCATTTCCACTTCACAACACCAGCAAAAACAAACCTCACTGATATATCAGCCTTGCTTGCCTTAAAATCCCAACTTTTACTTCAACCTGATGATCCGATATCACGAAACTGGACCTCGAATTCATCTGATTTCTGCAATTGGATAGGTGTTGCTTGCACCGCACGTCACCACCGGGTGACTTCCTTGAATCTTTCTGACATGAATCTTCAAGGTACTATCTCACCTTATATAGGCAACCTCAGTTTTCTCACATTGCTGAACATTCGAAACAATAGTTTCCATGGTCAGCTACCCGAAACCATTGGCCGATTAAGGCGACTAAGAGTTATAAATGCCTGGTTCAACCAACTTGGAGGGAACATTCCTCCGAGTCTTGCACAGTGCCGAAAGCTTGAAAGGATTCTCCTTGGCCGTAATAACTTTCAGGGGACTATCCCTAGTGAATTTGGAGATCTTTCGTCTTTGGAGATATTACAAGTGCATGATAACTCTTTGACAGGTACTTTACTTTCTGTTGTATTCAACGTTTCTTCCAATCTTCAGGTTCTTGATATAACAGGTAATCAAATTTCTGGTGGCATTCCAAATGAGATTTGTGATAGACGACGACTTCAACAACTTCAATATCTCTACCTTTCGGGTAACCCTTTGGGGGGGCAAATTCCTACTAGCCTATGTCAATGCCAAGATCTTCGCGAAATCGATCTTACAGAAAACAGACTTATCGGAAGCATACCAAGAGATTTTGGTTGCTTGTCTGTACTTGAATATGTCAGTCTGGGTAGAAACCAATTGACAGGCACAGTTCCTCCTTCTTTGGGTAATTTATCAAGGTTGTTAGTTCTCGAACTGATCGATAACAATCTTTCGGGTCATATTCCTGAAGAGTTGACTCAGCTTTCTAGAATAACATACTTGAGAATTGGTTTTAATAATCTCTCAGGTAGATTACCAAAATCAATTTTCAACCTTTCTTCTGCTGAAAATATTGCCTTCATGGAAAACAATCTTACTGGTAATATCCCCGAATTCAAATCTCTCAAAACTCCAAAGCTACAAAAACTCGTTCTTTTCAACAACAAATTAGATGGTAGAATACCATATTCCATCTCAAATGCTTCCCAGCTTACCCTCTTAGAATTGTCCGGGAACTACTTAAGCAGACAAGTACCCCCTTCTCTTGGCAATTTACATCTCCTGCAAACGCTCAATCTACAGCAAAATCAACTCGAAAATGACCCTTCACAGAGGGAGCTACATTTCTTGACTTCTCTGACGAATTGCCGGAAGTTGATTAATCTGGTAATAGGATTAAACTCTTTGAATGGGGAACTCCCAAGTTCAATTGGAAATCTGTCAAGATCCCTCACAATCTTCAGTGCAGATAGATCTCAAATCCAGGGAAGCATTCCATTATCAATTGGAAACTTGAGCAATTTGATTACACTTGAAATGGTTGAAAATAATGTTAGTGGAATTATACCTTCTTCTGTTGGAAATTTGCTCAAACTTCAGAGGTTTCTTATTTATTCAAACAATATACATGGAGAAATTCCAGATGAGCTGTGTAGATTACCATTCCTAGGAGAATTCCTTTCCAATGGAAACCAATTAACTGGAGCTGTTCCTGATTGCATTGGGAATCTCAGCAGAATGCTAAAGCTATCATTGTCTTCTAATGTTTTGGAGTCTTTTCCAATGAGCTTGTGGAGTCTCGGAGATATGTGGTATTTGAATTTGTCAAGTAATTCTCTACGTGGATATCTTCCTCCTGGTATTGAAAAGCTGATAAAAACAATAGTCTTTGATCTGTCAAACAACCAACTGTCAGGAAATATTCCAGCTTCGATATCGAATTTACAGATGTTAAAGCAGCTAAATTTATCCAACAATTCATTCGGAGGTAGCATTCCCGAAGCCATTGGCAAGTTACAAAGCTTAGAGTCATTAGAACTCTCTTCAAACAACTTTTCAGGAGCAATACCAAGGTCTCTGGTCGAGCTATCTTATCTCAAGTACCTGAATCTGTCATATAATGAGTTAAGCGGCGAGATTCCCAGTGGAGGCATCTTCAAGAACTTCACTGCTAAATCCTTTATGGGAAATGAAGGATTATGCAGCTTTTCGCTGCCAGGAACTCATACCTGTCGAAGCTCTGATCTTTCAAGATGGAGGAAGTTGTCATTCTGGCTCAAATATATCTTTCCTCCGATTGTTGCTGTGAGTATAATTGCTATCTTTGCTATAGTTTACCTAAATCATTCGGTCAAGAACAAAGAAAAGCCATCTTCTATTGAAACTCCAGATATGGTACACCAGAGATTTATTTCATACAATGAGCTTGCTCACGCCACTGATAACTTCAATGGAGAAAACCTGCTGGGAGTTGGGAGTTTTGGTTCGGTGTACAAAGGAACTCTTTCAGATGGGGAGCAGATAGCAGTGAAAGTTTTCAACCTGGAGACCGAGGATGGATTCAGATCGTTTGATAGAGAATGTGATGTCCTAAGGAATGTTAGGCATAGAAATCTTTTGAAGATCATCAGCTCTTGCTCGAATCTTGAATTCAGAGCGCTGGTCTTCCCGTTCATGCCTTATGGAAACCTTGGAAAGCTGCTTTACTCTGAGCAACCATTAGATTTCCTTGTCCGGCTAAAAATCATGATGGATGTAGCGTTGGGGGTAGAGTATCTTCACCATGGATATTCACAGCCTGTCGTACACTGTGATCTAAAGCCCAGCAATGTTCTCCTGGATGAAGAAATGGTTGCACATGTTGGTGATTTTGGTATTACAAAAATATTGGCAGAGTACAAATCCATGACACTAACAGGAAGCCTTGGCACTATTGGTTACATCGCACCAGGTATGCTGATCTACAATTAATCTTCTCAGCTTTTACTCTTATTGAGCTTTAAAACTTTTAAGGTCTGTTTATTTCGTTAATTGTTGTTTATTGTTCCTTATTGTGATTGTTGTTCATAGTCATTTATTGTTTGTTGTTGTCGGTAGACCATAGATGTAAGCTGATTTTCCTCCGAAATTAGCTATAAGCAGGTACAGAGAGACAAAGGTCATGGAAAGTCCGTCGACCGACTCCCTCTGGTTACACTCTATTCATAATCTTTAATCGATTTGGATCAGTTACATGATCAAATGGAGTTATATATCCCTGATGCTTAGTCCCAACAAATCTTTAACACTTGGACTCTTTTGAGTAAAAATAGAAGATTTAAATGTCAAAATATGTATTTACTTTTCATTTTCTACTATATAATTCAAATTGTTCCTTCTTACACGGGGTTTTGATTACATGTATGTACTTCTATGAATGACCAATCAGAGTATGGTTTGGGAGGGAAAATGTCTACAAAGGGAGATGTGTACAGCTATGGCATAATGTTGATGGAAATCTTTACCAGAAAAAGACCTACCGATGAAATGTTCATCAGAGGGCTAAGCTTGAGGCAATGGGTGATGAGTTATTTTCCTCAGCAAGTGATGGAAATTGTTGATGCTAATCTTTTTATAAATGAAAATAGAAATGGCGTAACTTCAGAAAAGCATCATCTACAACTGCAGCAGTTATTGTCATCTATCATGGAATTAGCGTTATTATGTTCAAGTGACTCGGCAGAGGACAGGCCTAATATGGAAAATGTCGTTGCAAGACTCGCCAAGATCAAACAACAGTATTTTTAGGTTGTCATTTCCTGCCAAATAGCCTACTTTGCTAGATTATGTTCCTTTTTTTTTTTTTTATATCATTTAGAAGAGCTCAATTAGTAATGGTATAGCAATAATATGTGTTTGTATTTGTAATAAACGTGTCATAATCAAATTACAGTAGCAGCATACACAGAAAAACATAGACAGTTTTACCAGAAGAACATCAAATAAGTTTATGTTTTCTTTTCCATGTACTTATTTTGTTCCCAATTTTCTTGTTTTGGGAATTTTTCCTCCAACTGAAATCATATTTCCTATTTATCATTCTCAAGATTCAGCGCTCTCAGTCTCGCCAAACACAAGCCTTATCTTCTAATTTTAATTCAAATTCTGTGGTACAGTGCCATACAATACATAAATACACTTAAATTGAGAACTAACCGGTGATGACTAACCGGGTGGTGCTACTGAAATCGCCAGGGCGCAGTCTCCTTTGCTGATTCTGGTGGCCTCCGCGTCCTCCTCCTATCTGAAATAGGGTGAAAAGAAATTAATGTTAAGGCGATTCTTCATATCAAAATTTGCTTCCGACGGCCACAAGATCAGTTTTATCAGAGCGTTACTAAGTTTGGAACTTTTAGACATACCTGATCCAATCTGTTTGGCGGTTTTTTGATGAGTAATTTTGTTTACCCCACAATTTGGAGGGAAGCGTCGGGATATTTTTGTTTTATGTATAATATAATATTACATTATTTAGTTCTTGAAGGCTTGAACTGGTTTGCCATTCTCTTAATATCAAAAAAATGGAAATCTTGAAAACTTGGAAGATTTATAATCATCCAAGGTCTTGCCAATCTTGGACTGATATTCTCTATCCATTTTGTTAGAGCTGTATAGTCGATGAAGCATAACTACTGTCCCACTAGAAGAATAGAACCTGGGGCTTCACCTGTACTCGAAATAAACAGAATTGATGATTCGCTTCATTTCCAACATGGAGGAAATTTCATAAACAAAGTACAGATAAGAGCACTAATTTGTTGCTATTATCTTAGTTGATGATCCTGCAAAATACAAATTGTTCAGTTAATGCTTTAGCCAACTTCAAAGACACAATAATTGACTTTGACTATCAGGAAAGCAGAGAAAAAAAAAATTGACATGATGAGTCCTCATCAGTAAATCAACTAGACATAGACACTTGGGGTACTAATGACATGCATAAGTCAGTGGCATTTTATAACAGGCGGGTAACCTTGTGTTCGTCAACCAACCCGGCCCACATTACAAGAAATGGATAATCGAAGTAGTCTACCTATTCGTAGAGACTGTATCATGCAAAGAAAAACCATCTCTTAATGAACAACATAGGAAGATTTTTTTCCATATGTCACAAACTTTAATCATAATGGAAATCTCATTAGAAAAGTCACCATATCATACCAAACTGACCCTTAAAGAGTCTGAAAATTTCTCCTTCAAAACTGTCCAACTCTCTATATCATCAAACAGAAGTATGAAAAGAAATGAAGAAAAAGACCAATGCTAGAAAATTCAGACAGACTTACAGATAAGAATCTGGCAGCAAGACTTGACCTCCATTACATGGAATCTTCTAGGAAAGAAAACGAAGACGACAAAACATCATCCCAAAACACTCTCCTGATTTTGCATGTATACATTTATAAACATTTTCCCATTTGCAATATTAAGAAGAAGGGGAATAAACTAATATCTAGAAATCGTACGATGAGGCTGTGCTTGATGATCGTGTTTATTAGCTTCCATTTCCACTTCACAACACCAGCGAAAACAAACCTCACTGATATATCAGCCGTGCTTGCTCTGAAATCCCAATTTGTACTTCAACCGAATCATGAACTATCACTCAATTGGACCTTGAACACGTCTTTCTGCACCTCTCGCCACAATTGCATCTCTTCCTTGAATCTCTCTTTCATGGATATTCAAGGTACAATATCACCTTATATAGGTAACCTCTCATAAGGCAACCTGAAATATAGCACTCACGGGTTAGACAAATGAGGTCCCGTGATCTCATGGTAGTTATGCATGATATCAAACCTAATCACCAGTGAGAGAAAGAAATAAAGAAACAATTCTGACTAACAAAGTAACCGGAATCACTAACCTCTCGGATGGGGCCCATGCTACCGCTCTTATCGGAACTGTGTCTGCACTAAAACATAGCAAAGGCCTTGCATCTGCAGACCAGCAGTTGCAAGAACATGAAGTTACTAGGACTTAGAGTTTAGATTAAAACCATGAAACATAGTGAGAGACAGTAAGCAAAGAAGAAAGATAGAAAAACTTGTATCATTACCTCCAAATGTGGCATCTGCAGAGAACTTCCATAAGGCAACCTGAAATATAGCACTCAAGGGTTAGAGAAAGAAATACCCCCTTTCTAAACCTAAAAGCTAAGGGATAGAGATGTTATATTACGAAATGAAGTAGTCTTGTTTGGTCAAAACTGTTTTCAAATAGATTACAAGTCTTTTACTAAAAATATCATTAGAAATTTCCCTATTCATTTCTAAAAGTAAAAATATGTTACAGTTTAGTTTCGGCATGCTGAAAAGTCTGTATGTAACACTCAACATGGATACTGCATCAATTCCCATAAGAGTTTTACAAGTGTGATTCGATATTTTTAAGGGCTGGCATTTATGAACTTCTTTGGAACAAAGATTTGTTTTGTAGGTCACCTTTTTTTCTTCTGATAAATAAAGCTAAAACATCCACTTCCATTATCACGCAAGAAAAACTGAGAACCTAAAAAATTGACAATTCTTTCACCCTCGTGGCTTCTCAAAGAAAACTCCATCATTTACTGTTCATTCATATCCCTCAACCCAATCCAGAACTATTTCTAAAAGTCTTTAGAGGGGACCACCATATATAACTTAAAACTTCTTAGCTCTATCACCAGGATAAAAGACACATGCAACGGTGGGATTTTTCAAAATGAATAGTATATGGAACAGAGTGACTAGCAGCAAAAATCAGTCATCAATTTAAAAACTTGGAGAAGGAGTAGCAATTCATATCGAATAATTGAGTAAGTTATCCACGTGAAGACACAGACCAAGTAGGAGTTCATACTGAAATTAAATGGGTATCTAAAAGTTCACTCAATTTGATTTTTTATCACCATTGAAGTCAGTATTGCCAGATTCTGGTAGAATTTTGGACATGATGATTCAACAAAACTTTGAATTCTCTTAAATCAAAAGTAGGTGAAATGGCTTTCATAATCAAAAAAACTAATATGTTTGGCTAAAATTTTATCTAACTTTGGCAGTAATGATTTTTATAAAATAAGTCAATGTTGAATGAGGCGATTGATACAAATTGAAAAAGAATACCCAAATCAAAGTCTCAAAGGATACAAGAAACTAGTAAACAACCACGTGGAGTGAAAGCATCAGCATAAAATAAAAGATAACATGCATATTACCTTCCCGTCATGGCATCCAACAAGTAAGTAATCATGGGGGCACAAAGATGACCATTCCACCGTCAAAGGAATGCTGCATGGAAATAGGAAATTACAAGATTCTGCAGCAAGATGAATTTGATATTTCAATATGGTAAAACAATCTCCATTGAAGGGGAAACAAATGTGGATGCGTTGGTTTCTGGTACTAACTTTTCATACTTCTATTGTTGTACAAGAAAATATTTCTATTTTATTGATCTATTGGGGTATAAGAAAATTATTCAAATTCAAATAAGATTTCCTTTATATACCGATAAGGTACATGAAGACAAACAAATTACCTCTCCATTTCCCCACGCTTCGCAATTGAACACTTGAATACCGGTTGCAATTTCACAAACCGGGGATCAATACCTTCTTTGCTAGACAAAATATAAATAGCATTTGCTATATTAGGAAGAGGAACATCCCATCTGCATTCATATTGCACATCATCCGACAATATCACACACTGCACTGCTTTTGGTGCATCAATTAGAAACCCAAAACTGATTATTTCAGTACCTACAATCCAGGGTAAATAGATAAAAGAATAATGGCCAAACATAGTTGGATAGTACCTGACATCTTGATTTAATCTATTATGTTTGGCAAATCCGAATCCTTCCCTGACACAGTATCATTCTTTTTCATTTATAGCATTCCTATGTTGAAAATTGAAGGGTCATACTCTATAATATATTCCCCCGAAAAAACATGGAATTCAGGTTACTTTATTAAAACTTCAGGTGAAAATCATTAAGTGAATTTAAATTGCAAGTGAAGCCGGATAGTTGCTCAATTCAGATAGAGAAAAAGGTACAAAAAACACATAGTAAATTGATAATAATTTGGATACCAAGTAGTTTAAAAATAAGAACATGATTTAAATACTGAAAAGTCAAAAAAAGTTCCCTAATTAAACAGTTTAAGAGGTTTTATCAGAAACACATTACAGAATCTAGAAGAAAAGTCCAGTTACTAAGCATGTGACAAATATGCAGATAAATATATGACTTACACTTCCAGTGATCCATTTCCTAGCAAGACAGCAAGATAACCCATCCGATGCAGACTTTTGGGATCAGAAGTATGGCAAGGCCTCCATTTCATGTCCCACACAACTTTTCCATCATGAGCCAGACAAAACACAAGCCTAGGTAAGACAATATTCTCCGGAATAGCACAAGAGTCAGAGTTGACATCACCAGAAACATTATCTAAACTACATTTACGCATTGTAGGTTCCTCAAGTAAGTTCTTATTCATTTGGTGGTTCATAATGGAAGATTGATCTTCATTTTGAGTCAATAATGTTGGGGATATAATGGCAGCACCTTCACCACCTATCTTGGACTTACTTTCCGACTTTCTCCCCTGTTTGGTGGTTTTAGTAGCTGAAACAGAGGTGTCAGGTGCTTTGGTAGGTTTTTTTTGTTTCTTGGCCTTATTTTTCTGTTTGGTGTCTGCTGGGGCATTCACCAATGCCCCTTCTATACCAAGCACTTGCACTGGGTCTTCAGCATATACAACAGCAACAGAGGTCTGAAGTGCTTTGGTAGGATTTTTTTGTTTCTTGGCTTTATTATTATGTATGGTCTCTGTTGGGGCCTTCACTAAATCCCCTTCTATAGCAAGCACTTGTGTTGGATATTCAGGATATTCAACAGCAACAGAGGTCTGAAGTGCTTTGGCAGGACTTTTTTCGAGGCCTTCCTCTTGGTTTCTTACATTGGTAGGCTTCATCATTTATGAGGTCTTCTTTCTTCTTCCTAGGTCGACCTTTAGGCCTCTTAAACTCAGGTGTGGTCTTGGTGGTTTCACCATTACCAGACTCTCCTATTTGTTTTTTTTTAGGTCTTCCTTTTGGCCTCTTAATTAGAGCTAATTTGTCACTACATGCATCATCAGATTGATTTTTCCTTTTTAAATTTTTTAAGAGAGATGGGGTCTCCTCCTCATTCCTGCTATCATTCAGGATGCACCATATTTGGACAACACCTCTACCACTAAGTAAAGCGCCAATCTTATGATGATATGAGTTAGGAGGATGTGAAGCAACAGCAAGATACTGGAAAACCAAAAGTTGAAGCCACAAACACAAGAACATAAGATTAGATAGTGATCATCTGTCTCATATTTGGCAGATAGCTTTGAATTTTTTTCACATGAAAAGTATTTAAACAAGCTCCACAAAAACAAAAGAAACAATGACTTTGGAAATTCCCTCTTTTGTTCCAAAGGTGGGAGCACATATGATTGTGAACCAATCCCGTACGTTCAAGAATAGATGAAATTCTGTTGAATAAATGTTTTTGGTAAGTTTGTTCAAATTGGGTGGCAAGAGAAGATATATACCTCACATTTAACATGACTTGCGGACCTGTCACGAGTCCTAGGGCACCAATCCAATGCCCAAACAGATCCTCCAACATGCATCACAAAGTCATTGCTGCAATAAAAATTGCAAAGTTTGAAAACGTAGTACACACATGCAGACATAGATGTGAATATAAAGGGTTTAAATAAACCCATGCCACTAAAATTTTGCCGTGCTCACTGCATGGCCCCAGAACTTTACACCTTGACATAAAACTTCCTGAAAGTTACTACTTTGTAAATACCATTGACCATGCTTTTGATAGGTTGCTTAGACTCGACTTTAAAAGCATGGTTCAAATGAATGGAGTATTGATAAGTGGTCAAAAGTGTGGTCAATGGCATTTTAAGTTGGTCAATGTCATTAGACTGCTATTGTAGAACAACAAAGTTCAGGGAGTTTTATGTCAAAGTTCAGGCATGGTGTTACTCGTGTAACAGTTCAGGTGCTACTGTATTTATCCCATGTGTGAAGCAGCACTGGATATGTTCATTTAACATGACCATACACCATTCTTCTTAGTGAAATGATACGCCATACAATTAGGACTGATCACATGTAAAGATTTGCAAGAAGAGCAACAACGCGAAAAGAAAAAAAAAAAGGCCTCTAAAGACCTGTACCTGGATTTTGGAGATGTGATGTTCCCATGTACACCTTCCTTCTACCGTATCAACAAACCGAAAAATAAATGCTAGTATTAAACGCAATATATTGTGTAGTGTATAAAGTAAATCAAACAAACAGAATAAAGGAAAAGAAAAAAAACAAAAGAAGTGTTAACAGCTAAACAGAAAATAAGACATCGGGCCCGAACCAACTTTAAATCCAGTAACAAGTTACCTTCTTATCAAGGCTTACAGCTTTTGCACAATCATCTTCAGCTTGAAGAAAACTGCAAATCCAAAAGCATAACAATAAGCATCCACAAAATTTATTAGTCGATACGGTAATCTTCTTGCAGCATGTGTTACCTCTCCAGCTCAAGATATGTTGCCACCGTGTTACTGTAGTATGTTGCGTTGTTTCCATTAAGTTTGATAGCATCGATAATGGATAATGGCTTTCTGCCACTGAAATTTTGAATGTTTGATTTCCCTGAAAAGTGACTCATTAGAAACAATTACATAACCATAAATTCCAGAAAATTTAACACATACATTATTATGATAGATAGTTTACCTTTTCTTTCGCAATCTTACCAGCTCTTTCTGGGCCTCAGTATCGTGTGATGATTTTGGCTTCGAAAATAGATCTGCCTGCTCTTGTAAAAAAGCATACATGTTTTTCATGGTGTCCAGCAAAATCTATCCCTGCCATGTCTCGCTTTGAAGGAGACTGAAACAGGACATTTATCATAATGTCCAAGTGGAATTGTGACCTGAAGCAACAAAAGATATAAATGAAGACTGGACACACATGATTTCATGATAAACATAGCCTAATGATTTCTCCTTCAATACTTTAGCAACCTAATATAAACTTCTCCTGAAGCTCAATCAAATAATGGATTCAATTAACAACTATACAAAATTGAACAGAAAATCAAAACACCAAATTAAACTCAAATTTCACCGATTCAAAAACAAAGCAGATCATATTGTACCCCTAGAACCGCCACAACTGATACGAATCCAGAATGTTATATAGTAAATTATCCAATTCAGTGAAAACAAAAGATCGAAAGCGCATTGGAAGTACCGAGTACAAAAAATAAATCTTAATGGCACTGATAATTTAGATAAACTTGTGTATGAAAAACATGGAAGAGAAGTGAGAAAATGGGAAGACACAAATGAGAAGCTTACTGTGAAGGAAAAATCAGCGGTTTCGATGGTCAACCGAAGCTTACTATCGAGAGCTTACTATAGAAGACAATCTGAAACCCCTGAATGGATTAGAAGCTACTGAAGATGATCAATTTGACGAATGGGATTTGAAGCTTCTGTTAGGGATTCAGTTTAGGGATGATAAAAGCAATACAAGGAAATCAAACTGAAGTTGTACGTTAGGGATCTAGATTTGGAGAGAATATCTTACTGCAGTTGGACTGATTTGCTGCTGTAAGAGAAAGTGACTCAAGAAATGGGATCTAGAAGGAACAAGATCAGAACTGAGTAAGAGAAAGATAACCACTACGAATCACATTAAAGCACTTGTGCATAATTTAGGAATGTCAACTTCAGCTGATTGAGTTTCAGTATATACAGCACGCACCACTGTTACAAATCTATTGAAATACAAAGAAAAGAACAAATAGTAAACATTCAATATAGAACATGTATATACTTGGAGAATCAATTTGGCAACAGTAGCATACCGATTTCCCGGCCCAAAGATCTTCTCAACTTGAAAACTACAATAATAAATTATTGTATAACCAAAAGGTATTGCAGACTTTCTTGTGAACCCAATTTCCATGATAAATGTTTTGTTTTCTATAAGCAAAACTACAAATACAATCCAAGTACATGATGGTTGTTCGCATGAAACACATAAGCTGAAAGCATGGTTTTCTTAGCTAAATTTGAATATGACCAAACACAATCCAGCTGAAACACATAAGCTCAACCAAAATTAATCTGAGCAAAAACAGAGAACACAAATGCAAGTTCAATTTGAGCAGAAAGAAAGCAAACCCATATAGAATGACACCTAAAATTCTAAGAGTGAGATGAAGGAGCCAAGGGTAACTCCATTCACACAGTACTCAGCTATGAACTAGTGGTAATATCATTGGGAGGGACTAATTAACACCTTCGGTTCTAAATGTCAAAACATCCAAAGAAAACAAAAAGGAGAGAGCATTACTTCCTCAACGGAATTGATACGATAACTGTAGTTGAATTTGTGCTGCTTTCACGCTGATCTAAGAAAAACCAAACTCGTAAACAAATGCTTCAAGAAAAGAACCACAACATTCCATCATACATTTAGCATCAACATACCTTCCCTCCCAGCAACAAAACGGTTAAGGCGCGAATCAAAAACGCCATCAGCATAAGAGATAACCGGGGAGCCAGAATCCGGGGTAAGCGGAACAGGTGAAGCATCTGATACACAACACAAATTAGATAACCTGCAACAGATACAAACTAATCAGAATTTCAAAGCAGCATATATAATAACAAAATCTCGAAAACCTAATGAATCAATGATTGTTTATCTAAAAGATGACAATATCTTCCGACGGAGAAGTCTTTAGGAGTGATATCTATTGGCGGCTCCTCTGGTTTTTCAGCTCTTTAACCAGAAAATCGTCTAATCAAAATCAACAAGACTTGATTTGAAAAGTCTATAAAAGGCAGCAGATGATGGTAGAAGTTACAAATTTAAATAATGTAAGAGAGCATACCGGGTTTGAGTACGACGATATTCGAGAAAGAAAAGGCGGACATGGGAGTCAATGGAAGTACCTTGGAGTCTTTTGGAGGTTCCGGAGACTATATCGGTGGTGACGAGGGACTTCCAAGAACCGTAAGGAGCAGTGAGCTTCGGTTCGTCAGGGGTAGCCATGGATTTAGAGCTCAATTCAATCCAAAACTGTTTAATTTTTCTTAAATAGAAAAACAGAGCATGTGTTTCGGCTCTATAGGAGAGCCGAATCATTTGTAGATTTGCTTCGGCTTTTCAAGAAACCGATGCTAAAAATATGAATATTTGCTTCAGTCCATTATAGCGGCCGAAGCAAATGATTGCGTTTTTGCTTCGGCTTTAACCGAAGCAAAATACCCCATTCTGCTTCGGTCTTTAACAATCAATCGACCCCAATGCTGATAAAATTTCTATTTGCTTCGGACTTTCTGTTGAGCCGAAGTACATGAGTCTGATTACAAAAAATAAAAACGCGCTTCTCCTTTTTTCGTTCATCTCTCCAATCTCCTTCCAACCCTCCATCTGTATACTCCGGCCACCACTCCTCTCTTCTCTTCACACGTTATATGGTAATTATCTCATCGTACTTTTGCTTTCTTCTTTCCTGTCGTTCTTGGAATTGCCGCAGCTCAGATAGCACAAATATTAGCAGAATACCGGATAGAGCCACATGAATATGAGCCTGTACTAGTTAATGGTCTCAGGAACATGCCTCAAGCATGGCTTGATTTCATGATGAAGTAAGTTGCTATTTCACTTTTAAATTTCATATCTTTCAAAAAAATAATAAAAAGTTATTCAAAAATCAAAAGTCACATAGATATGCTGCAATTCAGTTTTTGTTCGTGTATTAATTGTGTTGATTAAGCACATGTGAGTTCTGCATAAAGGCTTCTTCAGCTAGGGCGGCGATGAGGATCCAGTGCTTCGGTATAAGATTCAAAATGGCTTTTGAAACAGAGGATTCTTCAAGAACTAGCTGGTTTATGGGCATTATAGCTTCTGTTCAGGTTTCTGATCCTATTCGAAGGCCTAATTCTCGATGGCAATTACTTCATGTTCTTCTCACTAATTACTACTTATTTGCTTCTTGATTTGGGCTTTAATCCTTTTGATTAATTTATTCTCAACAATTTACTACTTTTATTTACCTCAACTATTTTGATATGATTTGGTTTCCTCATCTTTCAGCTCTCTTTGTAACCGTGGAAATCTACAGCAAGCATCTAGGGAAGATGCCATCAGGGTGCACTTGGAAAGGATGGTCTCCGTCACCGCTCAATTTTAATGGTGAATAGAAAGTACAAAAACCAGCAAGTAATGTTTCTTTTTCTCTTTTTGCACATAAACATATGTGTGAATCTTTAACACTCATGTATGACATATCTGCTGGTCAGAGTAATGAAAAAAGAAGTAGATTCAAACGTTAACATATTTTTTCAAGATTATGTAAAAAGAATTCATCTTTTCTTGTTGATGTACTACTATATAATTCATATGAGTTCCTTCTAATATGACCAACCAGAGTATGGCTTGGGAGGGAAAGTGTCTACCAAGGGAGATATATACAGCTACGGCATCATGTTGATGGAAATCTTTACCAGAAAAAGACCTACCGACAAAATGTTCATCAGAGGGCTAAGCTTGAGGCAATGGGTGATGAGTTATTTTCCTCAGCAAGTGATGGAAATTGTTGATGCTAATCTTTTTATGAATGAAAATACAAATGATGAAACTTCAAAAGAGCATCATCTACAACTGCAGCAGTGCTTGTCATCTATCATGGAATTAGCGCTATTATGTTCTAGTGACTCGCCAGAGGACCGGCCTAATATGGAAACTGTCGTTGCAAGGCTCACCAAAATCAAACAACAGTGTTGTAAGGTTGTCACTTGCTGCCAAATAGCCAAGTTTGCTAGGCTTCATTCTTCTTAGCTTGTTCTTTCTAGCATTTAGAGGCGTATCCAATGTCTTTTTCGTTAATCATGAATGAAAACATCCGATTTCTTCTTCTCTCTTTTAGTTTCTTCCACTCTTTTCAATCTCTCTGAAAATTCACTTTGCTATCAGCTAATTGTGTACTAATAATATTAGAGGCGTATCGTCTCATACGTGGAAAAACTTGATTAACAGAAAAACATTAGCAGTTTGAGTAGAGCGCGCATGTTTTACCAGGAAATCATCAAATGCAGCAGCCACGACACGACTCATTATATCGAGAAAACCTGCTTGAACTTACTAGAAAAACTTGAAAAAAAATGAAGTGTTTTTTATTTTTTGACAGGTGAAGTTTTTAATTTCTATACACTTATTTCGTTTATAGTCATAGTAATATTGTAACTAATTTTTGCTTTTTTAATTTATTTTTTTTGTTGTTGTTATATATTTGAGTGCTAGGTTATTTAATTGGGTATATATAACTTTGTTTTCTTTTTTGGTTTTCTATCCGGTTTCCAAACCACATTGGACCGACTAATTCAAATTCGAGACGGATCCAAGGATTATAGTATTTAAACCCCTTTCAATCGCGATTGTGCGAATAATTAAATTAATTTAGATTGTATTAAATTAATTATTTTTGTTTGATGAATTTTTTATAACAATGAACGCAAGAAAAAAATAATAATTTTACGTACACAAGCCTTGAGCCCCTCCAATCTATAGTTGGCTTTACTATTTCAGCAAACTCTGGTGCATTCTGATGTCCGGTTGCTTTCCAAAGTTACATAGGCCCCGTTTGGCAATTAACTGTTAGATGTTAGTTGTTATCTGATTTGATTAGCGGATTCGATTAGCTGATTTGATTAGATGTTTGTAGAAACCTATTTGGTAAACTTAGCTGATTGTAAATAGCTGTTTGTACAAAATGACAAATAAAAGGACATTCATTATTTATAAATATTATTTTCATTTTTAATCATTAGGGTTAGAAAGGTCAATCAAATAAATACTACAAAAGTTATGGCCTTGTTTGGGAACGAGCTGTTAGCTGTTTACATTTTTGCATTAGCTGTTTTGACTAGCTGTTTGTAAACATGTTTGGTAAATTTTAGTTGTTTGTAAATTAGCTGTTTGGGTAAAATGACAATTAAGGACATTGATATTATTGTATAATATATGCAGTTAAAAGTTTAACAAATATTATAAAGTTTTTAATAATATAGAAAAAGAAAAAAAAATAAACAACCAATTCATATTAAATTACATAATTATAGCTTACAATCCACATTTCAAATAATAATAAAGTTACATAATTATGTCACTAATACATGTTTGCTTTTTTTAAGAAAAAGTTATTTAGAGGTTGCTAAAAAATATTTAATCTCCATTTAGCCATTTTAAAAAAATTAAAATATGAAAAAAAGTCATAATATTTGTGTGTGTTTGACAGGGGAGAAGTTGTAAAATTAAAAGGGTAAATGAGGGTATTTTAGCCATTTATAAAAAATAGTGGAAAAAGCTAATTCAAAAAGCTCCATTGGCCTCAAAAGGCTGTCCAAAAAGCTCTCTTTTTAGCCCAAAAGGCTTTTTGCCAAACACCCACTAAAAGTATCTTTTTCTAAATTAGCTGATATCTTAAACCTCTCTTCACTAAACACTTAATTAGAGTTTTCATTGGTCAAAACCTCTAAAAAAGTCAAAATCTCTAATTATCCTTCAAAAAACTGTTTACCAAACGGGGCCATAGAAGCCTCCGATATTGTGCACTAGAAAACGAACGCAATGATCGAAAAATCTGATATTCGGTCATTCGCCAAGGTTAATATAAAAGCCTTTTATGCACTAAAAAACGAATTTTCCACATTGGATGCAGAAACTAAAAACTCCTTCAAAACCTAGAAAAAACATTCAACCAACATAATGACTCTCGCCAACCCAAAACTCGAGACCGCAACCCTCGTCTCCTCGATGTCCTCCCTCTCCGTCACCAAAACTGTCACTGGCTCTCACCGGTTCGTACTCCAGGGCTATTCCCTCGCTAAGGGGATGGGCGTGGGGAAGCACATTGCCAGTGACACTTTCACTGCGGGGAGGGTATGAGTGGGCGATATATTTCTATCTCGATGGCAATGATAATTCTGCTTTTGTGTCGGTTTTTATCGCCCTTATGAGCCAGGGTACTGATGATAGGGCATTGTTTGAGTTAACCCTTGTTGATCTAAGTGCAAATGAGAAACATAAGGTTCATAGCCATTTTGGTCGATATCTCGAGAATGGACCTTATACGCTCAAATACTGCAGTAGCATGTGGTAACTTTGATTTTTACAATAGATTTATTTATGATGACTTATATCATGTTGAACAATTTAGCATTCACTATCCATTTTCTAGAATAAAGTAATGCGTTGTTGGTATAAGCTAGTTAGCTTAAGTGGGCGTAAAATTAAAATTTCTTACAAACAAAACTAAATGTAAGAAGATTTAATATAGTTATTGAGACTCCAAGTAATATGAAAGTTTTATGTGGACGCGAAAACAACATTTAAATTTTGTTCAGTTCTATCCCGTATTGTCTCATTTCACTAACAAAAATGAACATCATTATATTTGAGGGTATTAATAAACAATACGCCTCTCAAATGTCAAATAAACAAATGATAGTCATTAACTATCTTATGAGGTGTAGGCTATGGTCACTTTATTTTTCCCTTATTTTGTCTACACTCTGTCTTTTTCACCATTGGATTAGCTTTTAACCCATGATCCAATGGTTGACAAAACAAAGTAATGGTTACTTTGTGAAAACAAAGTGACCATAGAATATCACATCTTATGAAACTCATAAATGAAGTGGTTTTATTGTTATTATATTAATGATCATTAATTATTTCATACTTATTAATAATCATTAACTAGTCCATACATTTCTTTCCTTACATAAACTTTCCATTTCATCCCCATAACTTTTCCTCATTTTCAATTTAGTCCAAAAAATACACTGAAAAGAAAACCTCCCTCCCTCCTCTCCCCCACATTTCTCAATCCCACACCAAACTCCCCCAATTCCATGAAGATCTTCCCAATTTCCAAAACCCCCTTCTTCTTATAATGACCCCCACTCTCATCTCCCCGACGTCCTCCCGCTCCGTCACCGAAACCCTAAATGGCTCCCACCGGCTCGTAATCCAGGGCTATTCCCTTGCCAAGGGGATGGGCGTCGGGAAGCACATTGCCAGTGACAATTTCACCGTCGGAGGGTTTCAGTGGGCCATATATTTCTACCCCGACGGCAAGAACCCCGAGGATAATTCCTCTTACGTGTCGGTTTTTATCGCCCTCGCGAGCGAGGGCACGGATGTTAGGGCGTTGTTTGAGTTGACTCTTGTTGATCAGAGTGGAAATGGGAAGCATAAGGTGCATAGCCATTTTGATCGGTCACTCGAGAGTGGACCTTACACGCTCAAGTACCGCGGTAGCATGTGGTAACTTTGATTTCTTGGCTTGATTATGTTTTATTATTGTGTTTTAGGATGATCTAAATTGTTATGTTTATCGGGGAATGGAATGTATGATTGGCATTACTTGTGTTTAAGCATATAGGTTCAATTTCACGTTCAAGAATGATCTAAATGTGTGTTTTCGTTTTCTTTATGGAGAAATGGTGTATATGATTGGCATTGCTCTTGTTTATCAGTTGAATTGAATGTTATTAGATGATGAGATTGTTCTTTTTTATGATGGGAATCGTGAAGGTCGGTCGTTTGATAGATTTGTAAGTTGTCATAGTTTTTATGATTAACATTGACTTAAAAGAGTGAGGCAAGGAGGTAAATTGTGGATTCGGGCATAATGATTACCTATGCACCATAGCACTTAAAAGATAGCATCTGAATTTTACTATAATAGCTTCAAGAAAGGAGAAAGGATGAGTTTGGGAGTTCATATGGGTATTCACTGATGTGTTTTTATTATGAATAATGTACTAGTGTTCTTAGAAAGAGCGGGATGCCCATTATAAGTTTGAAATTTTTGAGTTCATCTTGTGACATCGAGGTGCAAAGAGATCTTTTTCAATTGATTTATTATTTACTGCATTTTGATTTTCAAATTATCATTTCTTATATTTTAAGTATTATTATTTATGTTATATATTTCCATTCTCTTAGTAAGCTTTGTCTCTCTTAGGCACTCGCCTGTGCCTTAAGCCAAGGCTCTAGGACCCCCTTGTGTTTTAGTGCACCATGCACCTTTAATAACTATTTATAGGAGACAAACCCCTATGTTATTCTTAAATACTTGTTGTGGAGAAGCATAGTGGTAGAGGCCAGAAAATGAATGCATCATGCCTGTGGTTATAAAGAAATTCACACTTTCATAACCTTAAGTTTGAATTAGAACTTTCAAGTCATTGAAATTATATGCGTCTCTCAAAGTTTGGATGTTGAAGGGGCTAGCTGTAGCCATTTGGCAGGAAGTACACAAACTGAACGGGTTATTTAATCAATTTCTGCTAGTGATGAGCCTTCCTGTTAGGCATAGTTTTCAAAGGTGACTGAGGGTAAAAGGGATATGTAAGGCATTGCATTGTATGAGTTGCTACTGAGTCTTGATAACTTGATTATTGCTGACTATCATGATCTGGATTCTGCTTTGTTTAGGGGTTACAAGCGATTTTTCAGACGGGCTATGCTTGAAACATCTGACTTCCTCAAGGATGATTGCTTGAAAATCAATTGTACTGTTGGGGTAGTGGTGTCTGCAATAGATTGTTCACGATTGCACTCAGTTCAGGTTCCAGAATCTGATATAGGAGCACATTTTGGTGTGCTGCTTGAAAATATGGAAGGGTCAGATGTTACTTTTAATGTGGCAGGGGAAAAGATCTGTGCTCACAAGTTGGTTTTGGCCGCACGATCACCTTCTCTTCGATCGCAATTTTTTGATGACAAAGAAGAAGACAAGCAAGAGATTCATATTACTGATGTTGAGCCCAAGGTTTTTAAGGTAAAAAGTTTCGTTTTCTTAACGCTTAAGCCATTAACCTATTTGGAATATGGCTTAGGCTATGCGTTTATCTTTGCCATAGTAGTTTATTTTTGATCATTTCTCTTTGATTGTGCTGTTAATAGGCCATGCTACATTTCATGTACTGGGATGTCCTCACTGAAGATGTGGACAAGGAGAAATCTAGCTTGTCTTGTGTCTCGGTATCTGAAACATTAACTGCAAAGCTATTAGCTGCAGCAGACAGGTATGGTCTGGACAGGCTTAGATTAATGTGTGAGTCACATCTCTGCAAAGATATATCTGTGGACTCTGTTGCCAGCATTTTAGCCTTGGCTGATTCTCATCATGCTACCGAGTTAAAAGCTGTTTGCCTAAGATTTGCTGCTCGAAATCTGGCAGGTAATGCTCAATCCATCTATTTCACATCACTCATTCATCATAATGTCAAAGGTGGTTGTGCGATTTTGAGATGTAAAATTGACCGGTTTGTGTATTAATTTAATGGTGTACGATATCTTCTGATGAGCATGAAAAGGCTGCATGTAGTTTAGTTATCTTTATATGCATATAGGACTACATCTGTATAGCTGCTAAAGATAAGATCTAATGTTAACTTAGTTAATGATACCAGTCAAAAAATTATAAAAAATATGTCCATATGTTTATAGACATTGATTGGAAATAAGCTATGCAGTTGTGATAACCAATCCATTCACTGTCTAGGGATTTCATGCCTAACCTTTTTTTTCCTTGGGTAGTTTGGAATAAATAATTTATGATATATAACATCTGAATTCCTAGTTCCTACTCTTTGAATTTAGCTATACAGAGGACTGTACTAAATACCTAGTGTGGATTTACTTGAAAGTGTGTTGAAGTCATTGAATGCCGAAATTTGTGTATCAATATGTTCTTTTGAAGTCAACTTTGGATTTATGATCTTTTAAAAAAATAAAATTGCAACACTGTTTCTAAAGATTGTTGTGTTAGAAATTAAATAGAAAAGAAAAGGAATTGTTTTCCACTGGGGTAAACAATTAAAAAAAGAAGCATATAATGTAAGGAAAATATTGTGGAAAGAATTTGTGCAAAATTTCATGAAGCTGAGCTGGCCACTTTTGTTACTCAAAGAATATAGGTTCTACAGCTAAGAAAAATGTTTGGAAGCCTTCCAAATTGAGGAGAAAGAAACATTAGACAATAAGGTATGCTGACGTGCTCTTAGTACCCTGTAACTAATACCATTCAGTTGTAGTAGCTGGTAGCCATGTCAATGCTAGTATTCCATTTTCTGCTAATGCATTTTTGGTCACCAAAATTTGGGGTTTGTTTTGCAAGGGTCATCGTGTTTCATTTCTTTTCATAAAATCAGTGAACTTCTCATTTGATTTCAATCAAGTCATTCTAGCCAATTTGTGTACAAAAGGTCAAAGGAATGTTGCACTATATATTATAGGCCGATAAGTGTCATCTTGGACATGTCTCATGTCTGACTTTTCCGGCAAACATGGAAGCAATGTGTGTGCCATTTGGCACTTCCTAAGCTATAAGAACTTTAAAAACTCATATCCTTGTCCGACACGATGATTAGTTGGAAATATAGTCAACTTTCCGGTAAAACTTTTGTTTTCAAATGGGCAAGAGCTGGCAGCCACGTGTTTTCCCTTTGGCACATCCAGGCACGAAAACTTTCAAAAATCACATCCTTGTTTGGCATGGTGATTAGTTGGCATATAGTCGACTTTGTGTTAAATTTCTCTATACAGATTGGCATGGTGACCTATGTGAAATATACCCTAGAAAATATCTAGTGACCTTCAGTGCAATTTACCCCTTTCTGGTTTGGCTGCAAATTATGTTCCATGGACACCAAAAATGTTATCTGTAATATATTATTGTCATAAAATAGCCTTCAAATGAAAATGGATGTGGTCACGGGCACACAAAGCTACTAAAGAGGAGTGTCCGTGCAGCGTAGGCTGCATCGATTTGGTATCTGAATGGCATCAAAGAATCTCATGCAATGCTATGACTTCAGAGTTAGAGAGGAATTAATGTTGCAGACGTTTTTGCATTTCTCTTTGGAGGAAACAACTTTTACTGAGTTCTGAGTTGAGAGGCAGAATCTGAGATACATTTGCACATCCTGACTTGGTTTACTTCCCCTAGGTGTGGCAACGATAGCACGAGTTACATGTAACATGATCCGTCTGATACGATTATCAGTTTTAGTGTTTTAATATCACATACAATTGAGTACAATATACAGATCACATAATAATACTATTGTGACACATGACCCCGAATTCCCACCCTTATCTTTTTCATATCTGAAGAGTAATTCTTGATGCAGCTGTAATTCGATCTGATGGATTTGAGTACCTCAAGGAGAACTGTCCGTCCCTTCAATCAGAGCTACTAAAGACAGTGGCTGGGTGCGAGGAGGACTGCAGTAGTGGTGGAAAGACGCGGAGCGTGTGGGCTCAACTCTCTGATGGTGGCGATACTAACGGCAGGAGGGTCAGACAGAGAACCTAAAATTTGATTTTTTTATTATTTTCAGTTTTTGTAAATGCAGATGACAATGGACACTAGAAAAAAGATAATTTTTTTAAAATGGCAGTTGCTAGCTGCTGCTATTTTATTTTTGTTTTTGCTTCTCCTAAAAGATTGCTGGCTTAATGTAGTTAGCTATATAGGTTGTGGTTTGTTGTAAGATGTCTTAAGTTGTGTTGTTGATTACTAATAGGTCCATTTAGGTCTGAGCCATAGCTCTTTTCCTTTTTTTTTTGTTCTTTTTTAAATGTCAATTTGTTGCTAGCACATATTCTAATTTCTCAAGTAAAGAGAAATGATTATTTTCTTCTTGATATCTCATTTTTCTCTTCCTTTCTTCCCAGTTTGTTGAAATTGAAAGGTATGTCTCAGGATGAAGTGTAAATATACCTCTAACGTAATAAATTGTAAACTTGTTTTTCCGATGATTTTACGTGTAAATAATTGTGTTCAATGTGGCTTTAATTCAGATTCAAAAGAGAGGCGAGACGAGTGATGTCATGTATGTGACTTTATTTATTAATACATTATATCTCATTTATGCAATTATTTTATGACTAACTTATGAGAAATTCTATGGTCACTTTGTTTTTTACAAAGTAACCATTATTTTGTTTTGTCCACCATTAGATCATGGGCTGAAAAGTGATCTAATGGTGAATAAACCAAAGTACAAACAAAGTAACTCAAAAACAAACTACACCCTAACTTATATGCTTCAAACATGATTATTACTATTTCGATAATGCCGTTACGAAACAAACTAGAACAACAACGTAAATAGAAATTACACCAAACATCATACATATCGATATGATTTTATAACTAAATCAGTTGTTTTAATGAATTTTATCAAAAACTAAATATTTCATTCTACTTTTGTCTAGTTATTCTATTTTTTTTTTAAATAATCAAGAAATTCGGTTTAGATATTTTTCGGTGCAACCATGTTTTTCTCCCTTTTGAAATCTGTTACCTTTGGCCTCCCAATTGTTCCATTTTACACGAATTTCCTTTTCTTTTTTACTGTGGCCAAGATTTTTAAGGGTAATTTGTTACGATTCAAATTTCAGAAATAATTGCACAACTCGACCAAGTTAAAAAGGTTGATTATGCATTAGGCTTAAATAAGTAACAGTCCTACATAGCAGATCCCGGTCTTGTTAACAAAGTATCTGTTATTATTATGCAATAAAGTCGGTTACACAATCGGTTTGGAAACAAATTAATTAGATGACACTTTCCTAAAGTTCAAAGTACAAAATAAGAAGTTGTCAACAAAAAAGTCCAAAATAAGAAGAGAATTAATTTAATTAATTCCTACGTTTTCTCTAAACTAATTAATAATTCCTACTTTGTCCCCAAGTAACACAAAATCCAAATTTTTTTTCCCTATATAAGTCCTTACATGTACTCTCCAAGGAATTTGAAATTGCTAAGAAAACAAAGAATGTCTTCGACACTGAAATATCAGGTGGAGGCAGATTCTAATAACATCTTTGTCGACTGCACTCATTGTGGTCAGTTACGTAAGGCTGAGTTAACTGGTACATTCATGTAAGTTTTTTCTTTTGATTTATACAACTGGTTTCCGAACATCGCACTGAATGCTGATTTTTAGTGCTGATTTTTTGCTAATTTTGTTTTTGTAGATGTTGTTCGTATTGCGGAAAAGTTATTGATGAGGTGAAATCAACAAGGAAGATTCAATCAAAGAGCAAAAAGAAATAAAGAAACAATCGGAGAAGAAGAAAGAGTTGTTGGATCCATGATTTATCTGAGATTTTGCGAGATTTTGTTTTCATTATCGAATTAATTTGTTTTGATAAAAATAGAATAATTAAAAATATCTCTTTCTCTAATGAAAGATTAGCGAGTGGATTTGTGTTAATTTTAACTAACTAGGTTGATAACAACATTAAATATTCCTATAAAATTTGGATCGAAAGATATGTTAAAAGAAAGAAAATTAATAAGAGAGTAAAAAAAAAAACTAAAAAACAAGACAAAGAAATTGCTAAACAATGTCAAAACTTTTTGATCTAGATTATCTCGTAATTACATAGTTATTGCAATAAAAATAATGTTTGATGTAGATAATATCACTTTTTTCTTTTTTGCCCTAATTTTGATGGATAAGGAAATAACCGCTTACATGATCTTCTATATGCTCAGACGAATACATGGTACATAATACGTAAGAACTTTGTCTTTCTTGTGCTAAGATATCTACGGGTGCGTCTTAGCCCTTTAGGGACGTTCCTTATCCCATAAGGCGTATCCCTAAGGCCTCCTTCCCTTATTACGTAAGGATGCATCCCTCCTATAGCGGACAGATCCTTCTCCACATTGGAATAGTGGATCGCACTAACTTAAATTCTTCTCAAAGAATAGTAATATGAGAACTATTCTTCAATATAAGTCTTTTAAAGGTGCATAAGTAAAAATTTAACATTACATTATGGCAAGATCCAATATTAACTTGATTAATATTAAATTCTATAAGCTGTAAAGTGAAAAGGGACTTGGATGTTCATTAGTCACTAAAATTTTAACCGAATACTCAATAGTTTTTGAAACACCTAATGGCGAATACAGAACTTTTTTATATTGAAAAAATTGCTTTTACACTCAAGCGATACAAAACTTTTTAACGGTGGTTTTACACTCTCGTTTTTCTATAAATCAAGATTGAGATCAACCAACAAAGAATGGCTAAAACCACACCCCCAGTAAGCCAATGCCTCCAAGCTCTTCCCTCTCTTCGACATGAAAACATCCCATCTGTTAGTTTACTCTTTACTTTTTATTTTTATGATGAAATTAGTTCACTCTTTATACATATATGCATGTACATAAAGTGCATTATTTTATTTGGTAGTGGATAAATTTGGAACATATTCAATATTTGTGCTTTATCTTTTTCGTATGTCAAAGGTTCCAAATTCTCAACCCCTCGTGTTTAAAAAATTGATGGATATTATGTGAAAGAAAATTCCGTAAAAAAAAATGAAAGAAAATAATTAATATACTTTAACTTAAAATTTAAAACGAATACGTCTTCAAATCAAAGAAAATATACATATAAATAAGGAAAAAAGGAAGAATAAGCTTAACATGTAAAGAACGAGATAGTCAGGACGCCAATCATGAAATGCCTCGTAACCTTTGCAATTAAAAATTTCAAACGAAAAATAAATCCCTAATTACTCAAATAGTTAACTAACTTTGATAAATTCTAAAATCTTTGACTCAATAATCCAGTTTTAGAAAAACTCAATTGATGAAAATTTCATAAGAAAAGAACTCAAGTAATATTTAAAACTTAATTAAGAAGAAAAAGGGAACAAAAACAAGTACCCTATAGTTTTAATGAAAAGATCAATAGGCAAATCACTCTTGGCTCCAAACTAGACTCATTTCTCATGTCAAGCCTCTTTTCCTCTTATAATAATCTCCATATTTATGCTCCAATGGAATTAATTTGGTTTCTATTATATATATTCTAGGTCTCCATGAACTCTATTTATAGCCATTTGATAATTACAAATAGAAATCTTTTGGATAATAAAAAGGCATAAATTCTCCTTTGCTTTAGTGAAAAGAGAACCTAGCTAATGGTTAAGTAATTAAGACTTTTGTGCCTTGTCTATTTCATATCCTCTAATAAAGACATAATTGATTTGAAGAATAATATATCCGTATCCCATCATGCAATTTGCATTATAAGTCCCCTAATTGACTCCATACACACTAAAGAATGAGTGTTTTTTTAAGGGGAATTTTGACTTGATGTTCATGATATTTTAATTTGACACGTTAAATTTAGATGAACTAAAATTGTATGCATTTGGTGAAAAAATGTTAGTTTTAATATAAATAGTTTTTATTATTACATTGCTTGTGTGCCCACCGGAAAGCCCCAACCCTCCTCCCTTAAGTTCAAACTCGAGACCAAATGAATAAACGAAACATCTAATTACCATATGAACTCTTTAAATTTATAATTGTTTCGTTAATCCTCTAAATGTATTTAAAGTGAAATTTGTAACTCTAGGCGACTAGACAAAAGATAGTTTAGATAATTGAGAATGTATATTATAATTTGTATTAACAATTTCAAAAGAATAATAATACATCACTTTAACAAGTTCAGATAATCAATAAATTACTTTAAATGGACTAATATAACACTCTATTGACTCATATCGAATCAAATTTAGTCGCTCATGTTTATTTATTTAAACAATAAGCGAGGCTCTGCGTGCTTATTTTTGAGTGCTGTTATTTGCAACTCACTTTTTCTTTTTTTTTTGAACGAACAACTCTCTTTTTCTTATTTACGAGTTTTCTTTTCTTTTATGTAACTTTCTAGCAAAGGGCATAATGGTCTTTCTTAGAGCTGCGGGTGAGAAAAGGGCTATAAATAATAATAATTCACTTAATTAGTTAAATTAAATAAATAAATAATTATTTTTTTAATTTATGAAAATAAGAAAATAATATCTGCAACAGACTTTTCATTTCAGTAGTTGAATAGAGCTGAAGTCACCAAACATAGAAACTCTGCACCTCAAAACGATCTCTCCGCCGCCGTCGCCGCCGCCGCCGTCATGGACAACTTAAGGTCTCACCGGGCGGAGATGATAAGCATCGCCGTCGCACTCGTCGCCATTGGCGCTGGCACCGCTTACTACTTCTACCTCACCAAAAAGAAAACCAAAGGTATGCTAAAGGATCTCAAAATAGTATTCAGTTGTACGGATTAGCGATTTAAACTATTTTAGGTGTTTGCGATCTCAGTCTGTGCTATTGATTATCTTCATTGTTCGATCGAGTGAGAAATGAGAATTGAAGTTGATTAGTGTTTGTTCATGTATGAATATAAGCATGTTGAGGACTGATGATTGTTCGGTGTGGAGGAGGTTAGCGGATACGGTTTTGTTTGCTCGATTTAGGTTTATGATGATAGTGTTGAGAGTTGTAGGTGAAGGTTCGTGTGAGATACAGAATGCGATGGAAGTTACTTGCTAAATGTAGTCCGGAACTAGATTATAGTGTAGGAAAGGTGAATCTATAGATCAAAACGCTCCACGATCGATCTCAGAAAATGCGTTTGAAGAAAGGAACTGTAATCTGTGAAATCCTACTTGAAACGAGGTTAGCGGATACTTTGTTGTTTGCGTAATTTAGGTTGATGATAATGTTGAGAATTGCAACTGAAGATTCATGTAAGCTACAGAATTCTATGGAAGTTACTTGCTAATTATAATCCGGAACTTGATGATAGTGTAGGAAAGGTGAATCTATACTTTGAAACAAAATCCTACATGAAATGTGTAATCAGTCAGTGGCCCGTAAGTTATTTAGAATATTGTATAGATTTACTTATGTAGTAAGTTTGAATATGACTTGATGGATAATGGATGAACTTGATGTGGTTGAGCTAGAAATGACTTATAAGATCTCAATGTTTTGTGCAAGCATTTGGAAACTAGATTTTTTTATTTTTAAGGTCATGGAAAGTATATATGTTCAAAAGCATGGATATCTTATTTTCCTATACATTTTTGAAGGAAGGGGAATATGTATTTATTAATTGAAGGAAAAGTGATAAATGTGGTATGCTCGTGAACTGATCATGGACAACGGAACCTCATTGACTATAAATAGTACCTTACATGTGAAACTAACAAAAAAGAGGGAAAATAAAGGGGGAAATGCTGTGGCTGCAGCAATTTTGCTAGTTATATTGCATATGATACAACAGAAACAGTTATGCATGTGTGTGCGCTTGCAGGGAAGAAGCATGTTCTTTCAGTTTGTCAGTTTTTTTTGCTGTTTCCTTTTGTTTCCATGAATTGCGCATGTAACTTTTCGTTTTCTCATCTTTTCTCTTTTGTGTGTAATGCTCGACTCTTTTAATGTGAGAGAAAAACTTTCTCTATGATTTGTATGTATATAACACCTTTTTGTATGTTGATAGCTTGCTTGGACCCTGAAAATTTCAAGAAATTCAAACTTGTTAAGCGTACCCAACTTAGTCCTAATGTGGCCAAGTTCAGATTTGCTCTTCCATCACCAACTTCGGAATTGGGACTACCAATTGGACAACATATAAGTTGCAGGTTTGATTTCCCTTTGTATTGTACTCATCCAGTGTTATAGGCCCCAGATCTATTTCTGGGTATGGGACCCTGAAGAACAAAATCTGGTTCTGAAGGATTCAGATATGGTCAATTCCTGTTGTTTGGATTTATAATAATTTGATAAGGGTTTATCATGCTGATACTGCAATTAAGACATTTTATTCCCTCAACAGAGGAATAGACAGTGTTGGCGGGGAGGTTGTCAGGCCATATACTCCCACAACTTTGGATTCTGATCTAGGATACTTTGAACTTGTTATAAAGGTTGACAAATTCATATACATTATGTTGTGTATTTCATTAGACTGTCACCTAGTTCATTTTGTCATACTCATTTTCTATTGTTCTTTTTAGATGTATCCAGAAGGAAGAATGTCCCATCACTTCCGGGAGATGCGTGAAGGTGATTACATGGCTATTAAAGGGCCCAAGGTAAAACTATTTTCAAGCTTGAATCTCATGCCAACGCTATGGACATCCATTCATGCTCTTTGACTTTTAACGATGGAATTTTTGGTTTGTAGCTTCATAGAGTTTTTTCTGGGTGCTTTAAAATCACAGTTTGTAGACAAACAGCCACAATTCGTTGTGGAGGAATGTTTACTGGGGTTATGGCCTCAAAGCATAAGCCAAGAATTTAGCCTTACCTAGGGCATCTTAGCCTCTGAAGCTTCTGAAAGGTCTTGATGCATAGTTTTTTTCTGCAATATATGAAAAATGTTAAGTAGTTTAAGGGTTGTATAAGAATAAAAGGGTTGGTTAATGGCTTGATTATGTTTTTAGGGGTGTTTAAATGGGTTGGTTAATGGTTTCACTTTGAGTTATAGTATCTTAAGTGAAGAAGCCATAAGATGCGTACAAAAAATTTGCACTTTGAACGGTCTTTCATCTTAGACCACCTTGATGAATAGTAATATGTTATAATCACATAATAATGGATTCATTACCTTTTTGGTGAAAGTTGGATCAGCTTTGATGGATAATCATGATTATGTACCATTGAAATTGTATTCCATGATTATCATTGTTGATGTTTCATTTTATATTGGGTGGGTAAAGCTTTGATGAATAATCATGATTATTCATCTTTCGTTGATAAAGCATTTGTACCATTGTTTTAATACGATGATTATTACATTACATTATTAAATTAGTAAAATCTCAAAACTTGCTCTCGAACCCTGAGACCCGACTTATTTGCTTTATCCAGCCTGGAATTCAGAACTTTTTGTCTTTAATACCTTTTAAAGAAACAACATATATTTGTACTGATCACTGTCCATCTATATTTTTCTACTGTGAATGCCTTTATTCAGCAATACATTCATTGGAAAATCAGGGCTTGATAATGGCAAATATTTTTCGCAGCTAACGATCAATTTATTTTAATTGCATTTTTTTCTTGAGACCTCCCTGAAATCAGTAATTTATATACTTATGTTTCTGGTCCTTCCAGGGGCGCTTCAAGTATCAACCTAACCTTGTTAGAGCATTTGGGATGCTTGCTGGAGGTACTGGAATAGCTCCAATGTTCCAAGTATGTATTTAAGTGTAAAAAAGGCTATTTTCCTTTACAGTTTTGCAAATAACTATATAGCTAACTGTTTTTCTCTTTCGGTCGCTTAGGTTGCTCGGGCCATACTAGAAAATCCGAGTGACAAGACCAACATACATCTCATTTATGCCAATGTGACATATTTGGACATTCTGTTGAAGGTATGTACCTCTGTGCAGCTATCAGGAATCTAATATCTGCGAAATACTGTTGAGAAAAAAATATTTGTAGTCTTAGGAAGTTATTTTGAAAAACTACATATAAATTTAATATATGGGACATAGACATAGTTACACATAAAACGGAAAGAACAAAAGTGACGAACCTAAAATGCTGGAAATTAATAATAGTAGTAATTAATTAGTAAATGAGTAAGCTTTTTGCGGACATCACTAGCAGAAAGCTGCATTTTATAAGCCTAGAGATCTGTTATGAATTAATATTACACATTGAAGAGACGTTAGAGCACATTCAGTTGTGTATGGATGAATAGCTGTGTTGAATTACTTGCAAGTCATATCAATAAGAATTTTTAGCAGTTGGACCCAAGATCAAGTGAGAGATATATTAAAATGCAATGAAAAATGGAGAAAACATCTAGAGTGCACATGAGTGTTAGATTAAAAGATGTTGTTGGGCCTTAACTATCAGCTTGAGTTTTTGGTTCAATCGGTTAAACAACAATGTGTTCGTTACCCCTTTTAACAACTGCAACCTGAAATTTAGGATTGTATTATCGTGTGACACTGTTATGATTTTACTTTTGCAGGAAGAATTGGATAGTTTTGCCAAGAGCTTTCCTAACCGCTTCACTGTCTACTATGTGCTCAATCAGGTATTTTTGCATGCCTTTATAGGCTTATCCCTTTGCTTTCTTGTTTCCTACAATGCCATCACTACAACTTTTGATATTGCTACAAATTTTTTTTTATCTATGACGTGCTACATGTAAAACCATTTAAACTTCCCTTCACTTTTCTTCTATATTTTCTTCCTTTCATGTTGCTTAACCTCCTAATTCTTTTCACTCTCATTTTACTTCACAATTCGTCAAACTGCCCTAAGTTATAGTGGGTTTAAGGGACGAACTGAATTTTAGGCTGGTTATAACCTTCTCATTCTGTTTTATCAGTCTCTGAACCAGCTATATCCAGAAAACTATCCTAGAAATATCTATCAAAGGATCTTCATATATTGTTTATACCACGATCCATAACACCTCATGTTTGATTTCTTATGTTCTTGAAACTATTGTATTCTCATCTAATTTTTGTGTTTTTTGATGACTCGACGTTATCTTCAGCCTCCCGAAGGATGGGAAGGTGGAGTAGGGTTCGTATCCAAAGAAATGATTCAAACTCACTGCCCTCCTCCAGCAGAAGATGTGAAGGTAGATTTGAAACACACACACACACACTCTCTCTCTCTCTCTCTCTCTCTCTCTCTCTCTCTCTCTCTCTCTCTCTCTCTCTCTTCTCTTCGTTGAATAACTAAAGACAAATCTTTCACGTGTTCTGCAGATTTTAAGGTGCGGGCCACCACCTATGAACAAGGCCATGGCTGCTAACCTAGATGCTCTTGGATACACTTCTGAAATGCAGTTCCAGTTTTAGGACCTTTCCCGGGTACTCAGGTTCAAGTATGTTCTACTGGCTTCATATAATTCAGAGTAGTTTTCTTGAAGCCTCGTTTTCATATCTCTCATCAGAGTTGCTGAGGCTGCCCTTCTCTCGCTTTCTTACATGTCTACATAGAATTGTTCAATTACTATAGTTACTTAGAAACAACCATTTGAAGCTGAGATCATTTCAGTTTTGTATTGCATTTAATTTTTTGGAACAAGTGACTCCAAATTGTAGCAAAGAGTAAGAAATGCAAGTTTAATCACAAATGTATTCTTCATCCTCCAATATGAATTGTGACAAACGAGAACACACAAAACCAGAGTTCTCTGGGAAATAGATGTAATCGAATACGAGGATTTCTCCGGAGGTCATCCCTATAATATTATTTTTCAGTGCATTATTACACTAATACCGAGATATGATCTTAAGGTTTGATGATAAGGACACTTGACTTAATAGTTATAAAATTAGTTTTAAGGTGAGCTCCAAGAAAATGTAAGAAAATGCTACCCGTAATTTTCTGAAATACAAGTCTTAATTATTATTTCATAATCTTGTGTTACGGCTTGTAAATTTAAGGAAAACGGAACACTTATTTACTCAAATTGCCAAAATTTAACAATCATATCCCTCAATTGAACAAAAATCTCCAATTGAGTCTCCATCCTATGCTAAAATCAGCAATTTGAACTATTTGACATGAACTGTAACATTGGGTCAAAATGGTTTTTGGACAGGGACTTGATTGATGATTTTTGCTATCCATCCCATCACCAAGAGGTTTATCCCATTATACACTGCTTATCAACTCATTTGTTGGCATTACGTTCCTTTTTGATAAAACATCACAACATTTAGGAGGAACATACTTTGTTTGGAATAATCATAGATCCCCTTGGTAGTCGTTGTCAGGTAAGTCGTTGTCGGGTACACTATGGATTTTGTCTTCCTATAATATCCAATGGGATCCTGACTTATAAAGACGCTCACCTAGACATGCAAATAGGGCACTGGGGACAATTTCATCTCTATTCTTGTTTCGTTGGGGATCCATACCGCATCTTCGCGGATATCCTTATTCTTTGTTTAAATTTAAAAAATATGATTTTCACCGTAAATCTTCTCTTTAGTCTTATTCTTATTCAAAAATCCCTCTCGTCCCTAACTCTAAGGTTATGTTCTTTTTAGTTAAATGAACTGAAAACACTAATTAAACTGAAGTGAAATGAACTACTTTTACTATTGATTAAAAAACAGTACCTAATTCTTACTTTCGTTGACTCCTCACTCCCAAGCGTAAAGTCTAAAAGATGCCTATTAAAAAATTGGAGCAATAAAATATTAGTTCAAACTTTTTTTCTTTTTATGTTTGAATATTTGAAATAAGGGGAAAAAGAAGCTCATTTTCACACTTCAACCTCCATTTTCATCGATCTCTCCCATTTGATCTCCACAACCCCCAAAAAAATGCAGACCAAAATCCCAAATCCCTAAATACCAAAATCCAAACCCTATGTTCCAAATCAATCACCACCATGGATTCCATAACCCTCCAATCAAGGACTTCCAACACCTACTTCCCACCTCACCGTACTCAACTTCATCCTCGAATGCACTCAAACCCCTTTTCTCCCCCAAACCCATCTCCCCAAAACCCCAATTCTAAACCCCAATCCCCAAAATTCCTCATCTTCACCATCTTCCTCCTCACCATCCCCTTCCTCTTCTACCTCTTCTTCACTGCCCAGAAGATCCACCATTCCACCAAATTCGCAGAACCCAAATCCCGATTCTTCGCGGTGGTTATTGATTCGGGTGGTTATGGGACTCGGGTTCGGGTGTTTGAGCTTCTGCAGGAGGGGATCGTGCCTTTTGGGGATGGGCAAATGCCGTTGGTTGCTGGGTATTTGAAGATTGGTGGGTTTTTGGAGGATTCGGGGAATGCAGGTCGGGTGGTTGAGGAGGCAGTTAGGTTTGCGAAGGGGCATGTGCCGAGGAAGGAATGGGGGAATACTAAGGTGCAGTTGATGGGTATTGGGGGAGAAGTGAATGGGTTGGAGGTGGAGGTGAAAGGGAGGATTTTGGAGTCGTGTAGACGGGTTTTGAGAGGGTCGGGGTTTGTGTTTAAGGATGAATGGGCACGGATTATTCAAGGTTTGTTGAATTTTAGTTTGTTATGTGGAAATCAGAGTAGATCACTTCTGTTTATATTTAATTTTTGATTGAAAATTTGGCATTTTTGTTCATACAAAAGTAGTTAACGGGCACTAGACAACCCTGTGCTTTACTTAATAGTTAGTTGTTTTTCCCTTAGATTGGATTCTGGTTTTGCACCCGATTACTGTGTTTGTAGTTGTAAGCTGAACATGATATGTTTACACTGATTCAATTTTGCTAAAAGAGTTTGTTTTTAATGGGACTAAGTTTGGGTTGATCTTGGAAAATGTATCCTTGGTCTGTACTTGTCTACTTTAGGATGGCTGCTTCTATTTGAAGCATGTAAATGGTCGAGGTGCAAACTTTAAAATATTGAAGCAATTCTTTATTGGACAATCTAGCTGTCTCTAAGTTTGTAACTTTGTAAACCTTAGTGTTATGAAAGTCTTAGTTGAACTGACAACAAAAGGATGCTCGTGAGTCCATAAAATTAGGGACTAATCATGTTTGTATGCTTTTAGATGCAAATGTAAATGTTATTAAAGGTTATGATAGTCTTATAGAAAAAAATGGTTAGTTGAAAAGTGAGCTAACTTTTGTCCTCTCAAGTTTGAAGGTAAAGCAAAGTGAACGAATGGTTGACTTTTCTCTCCATATGCTTTCTATTTTAGGCTTTTCGAACTGCCAGAAATATGGAATAACACTTATTATCGCCCCTTTTATTTGCTAGCTTGTTTTATCCCTCTGTCCAATGAAGTAGCAGTTTGGCCTTATTCATAATTTAGCTAAAACGAGTGTTGGAGTGAACTCTTAGTGTCAGAAAATCAATATGACTCTTTATTGATCTATGGTGAAGATATGGAATATCAGTGTTAACGATTATTATTTTCTGTATATGGGTAGCGGACTATTTATGATTGAATCAAATCCGTATTGAAATCGTATTTCTATATTATATTTTGTTTTGCTTAAAGGCTAGAAAAAAAATATATTTTATTAGAAAAAATTGGTTGACTTATGAAGTTGATATGTTGTTTGATCATATGATCTTTTCCTTTGTTACATTTCATATGCCATTTTCATTTTACTACTTTCTTTTGTTTACTTATGTGGTCTGATTGCAGATGAAGAAAAGGGTGTCTACGCTTGGATGGCAGTCAACTATGCTTTTGGGACCTTGGGAGGTGATCCTGCCGACACCACTGGGGTAGTTGAACTAGGTGGCTCTTCTTTGCAGGTGCTTTTCCTCCATCAAAATTTTAGAGTTTTCGAATTGGATGAATGCGACATTACTTTCCACACCATGCAAGTCAAATATAGATCTTATTACTTTTATTACTTGTTTTTAACGCGTTTGTTTCTTTCTGATCTATATTTGTACGTTTCAAATGCTGAAATATGTCTCATTAAACCTGCTTGAGTTCCTATTCTTAGACCTCACAAACATATTTTTTGTCTGTTGCTCTGCCCTCATCTCCCCATGGTCTGGCTTATTTCTATATGACAGTACACTTGTTTGTATGTGAAAACACCTGATTTTGTTTGAATGATTGTGGAGTTGTTTCAGAGGCTGGGTTTTGAACCTGAGACCTTCCATCCCGCCACCTTGGTGTATTTGAACCCACTTGGTGAAAATCTGATTATTCTAAAATGTATTCTCTTAAGCCTTATTTGACTAGTATGGCTGTCTATGATTAAATTATAGAATAAGCGTTAAATTTTAATTGGTTCATCAAATGAAAGTGCAATACCTAGGCTATACCTGTTATCATTAATGAATCCTGAACCAAATGACCAATATATGCAGGTTACTTCTGCTTCAAGAGCTCTAGCAAAAACACAATTTTCACGCATGATCAAAGTGGCTGGAGTTACTTACAATCTTCAGGCTCAAAAATTACCAGGACTTGGCCAGGTGTTTACCATGTATATTCCTTTTCTACTTGATGTTCAACATGTCAGATTGTCTTCCTTTTTGTTAACCTTTGTATTGAATATTTGGTATCTGCTATAGATGCTGAGGCATGCCACATATGACAACCGATAAATTTTTTGTTCTTCTGCTTGGGCAAGAAGTAAATGGTAGCTTCTCCCATAATCTGGTTGAGGTTTCGTTCAGTGGAACAAAGAATACATCATTATGCTGGGTGTTTTTGTATCAATAACCTAGACCTGCTTGCGAGCTTTCACCCTATGATTGGGAAGGGTCGAAGTGGAAGGAAATTTTGAATATTTCAATTTTAACTTGTTTGAAAAGTGGGAAAGGAGCTAGGAGAGGACAGAAAATTGTGAAAGAATATTTTCTGAGTGGCCTTATAACTTTTCCTCCTAAATGTGAGAGGAAAGTGCAGCGAGAATGATTACATTTACTTTTTTAGGTTATGATAGACTTTTAACGTTGGATCTTATTTTAATTTTTTTGTGAAAACCTCTCTAGAATATCATGCCCTCCAATTTTTGTTTTTCACTCCAAACAAGAGGAATTATTTTGACTTTATTTCCTCAACTCTTTCCTCCCTTTTTATTCTATTCTTAAACATGGGTTAAGTTAGCAATGAACCAGTCTAACTTCATGCATGGATATGTATACCAAAAGACAGTTTGTATGAGCGAGGATTCAGCTCTTATTTACCTATGGAATCCTCTTCTCATGACCTCATTTTACTTTTGGGAGCAAGAATACATGCTTTTTACTTGTTTAACTTAGTTGTGGCTGTCTGTACTAATGTGGGAAGTATGTCCAGAAAGCAGCAAACTGACGTTAAACTGCTCTTAGTGGACAACTTTTCTTATGAATTCCAGCCACAGGGATAAATGCAATTCTAGCAGTTGTCAAGTAGTTCAGACACAAACACATATGTAGATAGATATTTGCTGGTTTTATGAGCATGCTGCAATATTTTGGAACTGAATTTTGAAAATTTCTAAATAATTCTCATTCTTGAAGACTTGCGCTGTAGTTAAATTCATATGCTATAGCCTATACACAAGCATCAAAATGCATTATGTAGTATCATCATTACCAAAATTATTTATGCTCTGTTATCAAGTAAGAATAGTTTGTGATTCAGTTCGTTCTAGTTGTATGCTGCTGTAGCCTGTAATAACCAATGCAACAACTTTCTCTTAACGTTTTGTTAAATAAATGTGTTAGTTATGCTCGTAAAGGTCCTTAACTGAGAGATGACTTGTTGTCATGTAGGATACAGTGTGGGAGTCTCTACGTGAGCTGCACAATTCTAGAGCTTGTAAGTTCTATCTTAATGCTTGCTTCAGTTTATATTGGCTAGTTTAAGAGGCATGGAATTTAACAACATTATTTGTTTAGCATCTATATTTGGGTTCTTCCTCAGTTTATAATCAATTTTTGTTTAGCATCTATATTTCATTGCTCTAAACTATCCTCTCTGACATGTGGTGAATTTTCTGTGAGAATGTGGGTTATGAATTTGACTCTACCCTGCATTGCTTTTTGTGCAAAGTTTTTTGAAGCAGGAATACATTTTCTCTTCGTGAATGACTAAAATTTTGTGCATGTAGTGGAAATGGAAATGGCTTTGCTCATAAACTTTGGTCCTGAATCAGCAATAGTAGCATATCTAAGAAGTTATTTCTATTTTCTAGTCTCTAAGGTTGATTTATCTTATCATTATCGGAGTTTGTTCTTTCATGTTATTCAGGACTAAGTTAGAACTCTAGCTGCAAAAGTTACCATCCATGAGATTGGGATTTTGGATGGCAATGAATATTTCAACTTTGATAAAAAAATTTCTTCGCTTGTTAAGTTGTTGGATGGAAAGGATTTTTGTGCAGTTACACCAATATGGTTCAGTTTAAGAGAAACACACAAAAAATTTGCAGTATGGTTCTTTTGCTTGTTAGGTCCAATGATCGAATTCATGAGATTTTGATACTTGGTATTTTTGGCAGCTAGGTGCCCAATCAACTAATACTAGTTTATGATGATATGGAACTAATATGTCGTAAACCATCAACACAAATTGATTTTTCCAGCAATGTAGCATCCAACTATGCAGTATGAGGTACAATATGTATTAAAATATAAGTTTAAAAATTTATTTTCTTTTTATAAAAAACAAAAACTAGAAAAAACCTTTAGATGTCAAATAACTTCATTTTCTTTTGTTTAAAACTGAATGAAGCTATCCACTTTTTTTTCTTATTTTGCTGCAAATAATGTGACCTGAGAACAATTTTAGTTAGTTATTGTAAGTGACTGGGATAATTAATATTCTTAGAGAAGTTGTAGTCACTAACATGGTAGTAGTGGAATAGCTAGCTTTTTTTTAGAACTCTCTCTCATACCTGATCGCAAATGAAGAGGAAGTCATAAATTTTTTTATCCTTTCCTAAATTAATAAATTGTATCCTGTGCAGAAGTTATGCTATAAATGCCCCCTTTTTATATATAAGATAATTTTTATTAGAACACATTGCCTATAAAAAAATCTTATGCCTATGCTTTGGTGTATACTTAATAGTTGGTATATAAGAGAAGTGTTTGACAGATTCAAACTGTACTTTGAATTTTGGTGTTTGTGCATTTCATGTTTCCTTCTAGTGGCCGTAATTTTCATTTATTAGCTTCACAAATGCAATCTGATGTTTTGGCTTCGATTTCGAAATATTTCATTGAAGCTTTTCTAATTGTCATTAGTACCGTGAATCGGAAATGCAGTGCCTAGTAGTAGGGTGAGCTCTGTCGGTAACCCTTGCATTCCCAAAGGATATGAGCTGTCATCCAGTATAAGTGGTTCAAAACTTCTCTTGTCCTTTTCTGCTGGAAACTTCACTGCATGTAAACTTGAAGCGTTAGCATTGTTGAAGAGTAGACAAGGTACCGTCTTGTAACCATGAAGTTGATAAGTTTTTGAGATGTTTTATATCATATCCTATTTTGCTGTAATACAGTACATTGTTCTCTTTTGGCCATATTTTTTAGAACTTCTAACTATGAGCTGGGATTAATCATTTTGTTATTGCTGGGAATCAATCCTTTTGTGCCCACTTTTCCTAATCCGCAGTATTTTTCCCAATATAAGGATGTTTGCAGTCAACAGAATATGCATAAACAACTTAAAATGGTTGTACTGTACAAGGTTCAGACTACTACTGTCAACCGTTTCTCTTTACTTCCCTTTGACCTCGATCTCTTCTATTTGTTTCCGTTGTCCCTTCTTTTACAAGAGCTTTGGGTTCTTCAAAATCATGGGATTGCTTTTACATACCATAAATTATAGCTTCCTTTGTGCTGACCACTACTTGTTTCTATCTGGGATCACATTGTTTTCTGTCTAAAAGTCAAACAATATCAAATAGCTAAAGACCATTATAGGGCTGTTGGGAGGAATAGAAGATACATAGGTACTTGTTTGGATCAATAAATATGCAAGTGATCAAAATTCATAACCATAAACTTCCTGGAAGAGAAAAATAACAGTTTTTGTGTGTTTAGATTGGCAGTAGATGCTGCATACATCACTTTAACAGGTGTACCTTCTTTTATCCATTTCTCGTGCCTATGTCATTACATATGATCCCAACCTGCCATTACTTTGGATCTCAATAGTGTAATGGGTGGTATGTGATGAAGTATCATTTAATTATGTGCTATTTAAAATGAAGTTTCAATGTGCTGTAGCCAATAATCGGGGCCTGAACAAATGTATCAGAAAATAAAACATTTCTCATAATCCTCTCCCTTCCCCCTTTATCCACTCCGAAGTGAAAACATAAACACTTGCCATTAGTCAAAAGCTTCATTACCTCTATATTCTTTTTGTGCCCTCTTTCACATGTGTCTCCTCTTATCCCCATCCCCCTCTGTCAAATTGAAAGATTCGGTGTAATGGATGATAGTTGAATTCACAAGAATTTTTTTTTTTGTTCTTTTGGTGCAGAGGAATGCACAAATCCACCTTGTAAAATCATTCCATCTTTCCTCTTGGAGCTACAAGGCAAGCCTGCTTCTCAACAAAGCTTGTTTTTTACTTCTGAGGTTTGTATATAGCAATATAAATTGAAATATAAGGATACTTCTGTAGCTGTAACAATTTATATATACGTGTTATGCATGTGTCGTGAAGGTTTTCATTTCTCCCCACTGGATGCATCTTTGCTGCCAGGTTGCTTAGGATAATCTGAACTCGCAGAATGGTTTAATCACAGTTGTTAGGTTGATGCTTCATTGATCCTGAAACTACAAGATTTTGAGTAGAATTTTGGTTTTGACAGCAAAACTGAGCCACTTTGACCCTTAGATTGAGGCCTGAGGGTGTCAAATATGACATTAATCTTGGATGTTTTTGGTGGCATATTTGTGTTTGTTATTCTAGACCGTTTAGTACACGATTTATTTTAATTTGAATGTTCGTACCTTATATATAGAAAATGAGGTATAAAGTTGAGTTAAAGTGGAGGAAATAAAACAATAAATTCATCTGAACCATACTTGTTTTTTTATGAAATCATCTGAACCATACTTTTTTTTTTGATGAAATCATCTGAACCATACTTGAATAAGTGGAAGTGTCACAACTTATCTCAATGTGGTATTAGATTGTAGATGTTCTATTATTTCTTTGCATTTATCAATTTTGTCTCTAATTTTTAAACCTTGTGTAGATTTTTGGCCTAGTTCATAGGAGTAGTTTGTCTGAATTGGAGGCAGCTGGGAAACAATACTGTGGAGCTGATTGGGACGAACTAAAAAGTAAACATCATGGAACTGATGATTTGGATTTGCTGAGATACTGTTTTTCTTCTGCATACATGGTAGCACTGTTGCATGATGGCCTTGGGATTCCGATGAATGATAAAAGGTATTGTTTCTCCTCCACTTCCAAGTTGCAACTGAGGCATTGGGTAGTCTTTTTCTTGCCTCAAATGCCTTTTCTTGCCTTTTTGACATGTAGATAAATCACTGGAACCATCTTTTATTAACTGGCATTATACCTGTTCATGGGGCTCATTGGCTTGCCCAGCCCATCCAAACCCACTCTCAATGGGTTCATGTGTGGCAATTCCGCCAAGATCTCTTCGTTAGTTGTTTTGTGCTTGGATATGCATATTTGACACTAAATCACCCAATCCAAGCATGCATAAGTCTGCAATTAAAAATGGCCTGCGCTTGAGATTTGTCTCAAAATCCCGAGTCCGGTGCAGCAGCCCTTTTATTATATTCTTTTTCTAATATTTTTCTTTCCTAATTTGATTTGTCTTATTTTATTATTTTGTTAAAACGTTATTTGTTTATTCAAAGAGTATGTTTGTTGAGTAAAGAATGAATTATATGAGGGTAAAGTAGGCATTTGACCATTATTTTGTAACAGACATGGATGGAAAAAGAGCTGATGATATAGTTAATTTTCGTTGGTTTTTTGCCGGTTTGGACTAATATTACTGTAATGTGCAAAGTATAGTTCAAGGAGTTTTGTGCCATGAGATGAAGTTTGGAACCACAATATTAGTAGTCTTAGTTGAGAGGTCATAATGTAGTTTACCTTCTACTGACTTGACATATGCAGAATGTGCAGAGTAATTTCCAGAAAGTTGAGCGTTAGTATGCAAATAGGATTGTTAATTTCATTTACGGTTGTTAACTTTTGACATGAGAATGCAATTTTTAACATGATTATCATTTCTGCATCATTTGTATCATATATAATAACATAGAATCTATATAGCATGATTATGACTACTTTCGATATTCTTTTGCAGAGTCGGTTTAGAAAATGACACCGAGAGCTCGCGCATTGACTGGACCCTCGGAGCTTTCCTTGTGCAATCAATGGTGGATGCAAGTGAGACAGAAGTTGATAGCCTGGATGATATAGTTGGAAATGAATCAGTAACGTATTTTTCATTGTTTGCGTTTCTAGTAATAGCTTTGCTTGGTGTATCATTTGTATTGCAATGGCGAAAACCGCAATTAAAAACAATTTATGATCTAGAAAAAGGCCGCTATATTGTAACACGACTGCCTAGGTGATATTGTTTCTCACCTACCTTACCTTTTTTTTGTTATGTAAGAAAAAATAATCTGTAAATTCTGTTGTATCCTCATTGAACCAAGTTATTCATTTAGAAAAAGAGTGCATTCATGTTTTTCGGTCATGTATTCTCATCCTGTCTGACACTGTTTTTCTATACTCAAACAATTCTTCGAGCTTCTTCTCCAAAAAATCTAAAATTGTTTTTCTTTGAAAGCCGAGAAAACTGATTTTAGTGAGAACTATAGTTTGAAGTTTTGGAAAAAGTAAAATCTACAAATCTCATGTTCTATTGGTCATTGTAGTGCCAATTTAGCCTTCAGAAAATAATCAAATATGAGATTTCATTATATGAATTCGACAATGTGGTATGCAAGGTTATAGATCTATTATTCTAAAGGAATTGTGAGATTTCTCTAAAGTCCACTTTTATTTAATCAACCGTATTAACCGCAATACGACAACCAAAATACTAGATCGACATGAGCTTCTGCAACCTAATAGCATTTTCCATTTCGCAATCTTCAAATCAAAGCACACAAAAATATCAAAATCATTCCTTGTTAGTTAATCTTTTTATTGTTACAAAAAGTTCAGAAGGATCAGATATCCCAATCAAGAACTGGAACAAGGGATCCCTCACGATCACAGAGAAATTTACGAGAAAACTTACAAGGATTCCAATAAAGACGGCGAATACTATCATTGTGTCCGTGTCATAATTCTAAAACATTAATCTAAACCTTAAGTTCCTCCATTTCTCTCCCCATAACTTTACACCTAATCAAAGTTCCAAAAGTATTCATAGCCATTTTCACATCTTCCCACCTATCTCCATCAGCCAATTTCTTATACAAATAGCTATCAAATGTCATTCTTTGCACATATTCATGCCCACAAAGCTCCACCAATGCTTCTCTTCCTGCATTGTTCTCATAAAACACTCTCTGCAGCAAATCTAAGAACCTAAATGTGTTCAAAAACTGCCTATCCCATTCTCTTAAATACTCTCTCTTCAAATCTTCCTCGTTGATCATCTTTTCTCCTCCTTCCGATGCTTTCACGATCGCTTCTCCACACATTCTCCCTGATTTCGCAGCGAAATATATCCCTTCACCGGAGCATTTTGTCACGTATCCAGCTGCATCTCCCACCAATGCTACTCGTCCCCGTACCCTTGTGGGACGTGGGTGCTCCGGTATCGGGTGTGCTTCCACTTTGATCACTTTTCCACCTTTGATCTTGTGGCGTACTCTGTCTCTTATACCTGTACATGGCAATAATAGACATGAACTGAGGTTGGCTTTAGCTAGTTATGTAACATGTCATTATTAGATTGACACAAAATTCATATATAAATTTTTAGATTAAGTTAGAGCATACCTGCTAACAATTTAATAAGAAATGACTATTCAAAACTCACTCTTTCATTATTATATGTTCGACACAAACATCATTTTATACGTCGAGTCAATAATTTAATCAAATGCAAAACATTAATAACTAAACATTAACATATGTATTTTTTTGGGCATGGTTGTACAAAATTTCACCATAAAGCAATGTTACTAATCCAAAATGTAAAACTCTACAACTATAGTAAAAAAAGAAGTAACATGTCTTCAAATTATTAGTCTAGTTCATTGTGTTATCCATATGTCGATCTTATACTAAAATTCTATTAACATATTCCTACGCCACTTCAATACTAAATATACACAACTTAATCTCCCATATTTTACATGTTATTCTCGATAGAGAAATTTACATGTGACTTGTAAACACATTACACAAATACAATATTATATCAACCAACTTTTAGATGATTATAGTTAATCTAGTAATTCAAAAATTATATAAAATTTTATTTTTTTACCAAAAAATGATAAAGTTTCACGTATTGTACTTTACCGTTCTTCATACGTAACAAAATTACTTGTGATCCGAAAACACCAAACAAATAAATAATCGAGACAGCTCGATTAAGGTAATTATTTCATATTAGCCCAATAATTTAGGCCTACTAGACCAATAATTGAGGCCCATTACCTCTCTGAAAAGCTTTAATCTCCCGCTTCCCGCTCACAGTCCCCGTCCCCACTGCCACGTGGTCACATTTCGGAAACACCCACGCATAAAAATCAGGTGACACGTCATCACCCACATACATCTCGGCGAGATTTTCATAGTACTCCATTTTCTCGTCCGGCAATCTAATCCTCTCCTGAAAAGCAATGGCACAACTGTAATTTCCCGCATCAATAGCTTTCGCGACGCGGCTATTCGCTCCGTCGGCACCGACAATCACATCGACGGCGAGCTTGCGTCGCGTGTTGTCAATCGTGTGATGGATGACGTAAGGCCCGTCCGATGACGTAGGCAGCTCGAGATTCGTGACGAGGGCAGGGATCAACGTCGCGCCGGCGGATTGGGCGCGTGATCGGAGGAAGTTGTCGAGGATTTCGCGACGGAGCATCGGGATGGATTCGTGAGGTTTTAGGGTTTTGGATCCGAAATCGACGGTGACGTTGGATGGGGAGATGATGCGCATACGTGTGACGTGGCGGTCGATTAGGTCGAGAGGGATTGAGAATTCGGATAGCATACAGAGAGGTATGGCGCCGCCGCAGGGTTTGGCCGCGGCGGTGTTGCGTTCGAAGATGAATGTTTCAATTCCCGCGGTTGCTAATGCTTCTGCGGCGGAGGATCCTGCGGGGCCTCCCCCGATGACCGCGGCACGTAGCTTACGGTTTGAGAGGGATGCAGAGGCGGTTATGGTGGCGTAGCGAGGTTTTGTGATGGTACATTGTGAGATTTTTGTGGTTCGGAAGGGAGATCGGAAGGCGGATGGGAGGAGCTGAGTCGGTATGGCGGACATGGTTCGAGTTTAGGGTTTTGAGAAATGCAGAAGTAGGGAGTGAAGTTGAGGTAAGCCATGGATTTGAATTGCTTTTAGAATCTTTGTTAATATCATATTATATTCAAAATCTTGATCTTGATGATTTAGCTTTTAACTTTTTGTTAGGAAGTATCTTGTGACTGTTTTTCTTTTGAATGTTCACTCGTAAAGTATGTTGCCCGGCACGCACAAACACTGACACGGAAAACATTAACTTCATAAAATAGCTTTAAAATTTATGGAGACGCGTCTCTGGATAGTGACAAGATGTTGGACACAGACTCGGACACTATTTACGCTAGTAAAGAGAAGTGTTTGTATAACATAGCTATTAACAATTAGGGAATGATTCTTTTGGTTGGACAATAGGACAAATAACATAACAAGTTGTATAATTTATTTATTTTATTTCATTGATCATTGTCTTTTTTTATCAACAGTTGGAAAGAAAGATCGAGGTTCAATTTATCCGGTGTTTCGATTAGGGCACTGAAATTTCAGTTTCTATTAGGCTTAATATAAGAGAGTTATGTAACATGCCAATAATCTGAGCAACTCGTGAGCTTTAGATGTGAATATTGAGAGTTCAGCACAGATTAAAGTTTGGAGCTTTTGGAACTGGTGCGTATCGAACTTGTGCATAATGGCAGGCTAGGCATAGATGAAAATTTGATTAATTGTACAAAGATTTCAAACCCAGTACTACTATGCATAGATTCTGTATGCAGATAGCTGCATATCAGTACTGCAGAAACAAGAAACTATGTTAGAGATTAAAGAGCCGTAATTCACCTTTGAATGAATATTGGTCTGTGAACTTTTACTTGGGATTTTGTATTGGCCAAAAACTTTAATTTAGGCTAAATTGTTCCTTGAATACAACTTTAGGATAGAAGATTTTGATCAAATTTACCCTTGTACCTCGGATACAAGTCAGAAAGTATGGACTACACTTTGCAAGAATTGGGGACTGCAAGATGTTGACTTTTTCACTCGTATCTGAGTGCAAACTTCAGTATCAGGTCTATCATTAAGAAGCAGACTCAAGATGTAATGAAATATGAAAAAAATGAACTGACCTTCAGCACAGCTTTTTACTTGCTACCAGATATGTATTAGACCTGATACGAAGATATAATGAATATTCAAGCATAACTTAATTGGAATAACTATGTTTGCCCTTCATTTAGTTTTGATTCTATGTTTTACACGTCAGAGAGTACGAATTCCACTGCATAATAAATGCAGACTGCAGCATGTCTGACTTTCTAATTTGTATCCGAGTGCAAACTTCAGTGTTAGGCCTACCATTAAGAAGTAGACTCAAGACGTAACAAAATCAGGAAATAATGAGCTCACCTTTAACACAGTTTATTACTTGCTATGTATTGGACTTGAATATTCAAGCATGGCTTAATTCGAATGACAAACTTTTGCGTTATTTAGTTTTGATTCTATGTTTTGCAACATTCTGTATTGTTTCTTTCTTCATCTGATTCAGTACTAGTCTAGAATCCTGTGTTATTACAAGTAGTCTAGAATTTCCGGACTTATCGGAGGCTAACTTGCAAAGAATATGAATGTAGCTTTTCTATATCTAGACACAAATATTTTATGCTTTATGAATTGCCTTTGTCAGCTTCTGGTGAGCCACCATTGCTCCTAGCAGCGTCAGTTCACTGTGCCACAAGAACTGCTATCAGAGAAGACAGAGAACAGCCTTCATTCATGGGATTGCTTAGATGGTTTCGCTTCAACATTTTTCTTGGAAGTGCCTGCCACCATGCCTGTCGTAAAGAGATATGTCGGACAGATTTGTTGTTAGGGGATAATACAAACACAAGTGGCACGAGGCATGTTCTACATTTAGATGAGAGGGATTTCATGGCTTGTTATTTCTTTTATTTGTTATTGGCGTATACTCTGAACCATTAACTTTCTGTGTATCATGTGTTATCTTATCCATGGATTATGTGACAATCATCCTCCTTATGATGCTCATCTCAATAGAAACCCATGTCGTTTTGACAAAGAACAAAAACCAAAGTACCAACCTACAAAGTCTTGTGTTTCCTTCATTAAATCAAACCAAGTACATTCAAGAAATAAAAGGTCAAGTAGAAACAATTAACACCCAGGAAAAATCCATATTGGTGAAGGAATAACTTGGTTTGTGTGACATTTATAACCAAGTAATTGCTTCACCTCTCCAGTTTCTATGTTGAACATGCCGTTGTCCCAACTGCATCCATAGCAAATATCCACATGAGCGTGAAGATGATGATCGGTGAAATAAATAGTGTTCCTTCTAACTCCCGGAAGTTGGGATATGGACAATGACACCGAAGTATTTAGCCCCACAAACAATACATTATCACCTAAATCGCTCACTAAATCCCATCCACAACCATTAAACTTATATACAGAGAATATGGTGCTTCGGTAAGGTCTACGATTGCCATCTCTCACGACCATCAAAAGCTCTCCACAACATTCTGCTAAATACCTACGGGCCAAAGATCCGTAGGAATCAAGTTGACAAGCATCTGTGATTTGCTTGACACATTTACGAGTCACTGCTCTTGAACAATTTGTCTATCTCAAGAATCGTGATTTCATGTGTAGGAGTCCATGGCTGTTCTGGTCTGAACCTCAGGCATTTCACAGACAAAGCATGCAACTCTCCATTACGATAGATAATGTCAACAACACTCCAAATCTTTGGGATCTCGCTCCATTTATCATCTCCTACTTGACCATATGCTAGCTTCTGGCAGAACCGTATATGGCCACCACGATGTAATCATCAGTTAAACTAGGATTCGCCGACAAGATAATCTTATGTGTCATAGTATCTCTCGCATCAGATGCCCTTATCACAAAATGAAATCGATTATCTCCATAATAATTCGAGTCAGTCACCATTTTATAAAAAGGTCCTTCAATATGGTCGGCTTTATAATATGGCTTAGCCACCGGATACTCTACAACATCAGGGAACGTGAATCTCGGAAGAATTTGGATTTCAACCTTTGTAAAAAGATTAATAAGATAAAATTGAAGGACAAGTCTCGACTAAATAAATTGTGGAGGGATCAAGATTGAACTAAATAAATTGTTGACCTGTCCTAGATTCACAGCAGGGTTGAGAGGTCTCATGTTCCATCACATTTGACAGAACTAAGTGAAAATGCAGCCATCTGTTTTACCTTGGTCCAGAGCCCCTGGCCAAGCTCTATTCCCCCAACTTCAACAAGAACAGATCTATCACTTAGAATGCTTACTCTTCCTGGTGTCGGCCTTACATGCACACAGTGTATAAATCGGTATTCGAGAAAGACCTCTTTTCTTCCACAAATTACACCTATTAAACTCTTTTATCATTGATGTCCTTTCCACACAGCTTGAAGATGCAGCTATCTTCTCCCATGTTTAAAGTGTATTCTACAGGTTCACCAATGCTGCTAGCATCACAGAACCGGTTAAGCCTTTCATAAGTATGAAGATTTACCGATCTAACAGAATCTGCATTCGTGGAGAGAAAAGATGACACGTGTTCAATTACAGCATCTGCAATAAATGATCCTTGAACCTCTCCAGGAGCTCGCATTGCTGATCTACTCGGACGATTCGTCTTACATACCTTTATATCGAAAGATAATGCACCCCAGTCGAAAGGTTAAAATGAAAGAAGTTAAACAAACCAGAAGCTTGAAGAGCAGCACCAGATTCTATCACTGCCTCGCCAATGGGATGAAATTCGTCGTTTATTTGTACTACTTGCTTAGACGATGATACCAAAGTGCGCGGTATAAAATGGTCCATCATGTCGTTATACTGTTCTAACTCTACTTCAATGGACACTGCCGTTCGTATAACTCCGTTCAATGAGCCATTTAAATTTACTAAAGGAGAAAAGAAGTCAAAAAGGTAACCGACAGCTAAGCTTGATCTATATTTGCGGTTCCTAGTCCCATCTTCAGGTACCACAATATCTTTAACTAATTTAACTGCTTCAAATAAAACATCAATAGTTAACAACCTTCCAGCCAAAATTTCCTCAACTTTCATTGCTCTAATTGCATGTTTAGTTCCAAAAGCACCAACGGCCAGTTGACATCTATTTAAGACAACTCGACCGGATAACGATGAGCAGGAAACTTGGGCCATGAAAGCAGCATTCAAATAGGACAAGGCATTTCCAAGTGGCCGGGGTGAAGCTCGATAGGTTTCAAATAGCAGCATACAATCTTATTTGGTAGATATGTTCTTAACTGTGCTAGTGACTGGGATTTTAACACTTAAAGTACACTTGCAGAATCAAAAAGTGGCCTTTTCAAGAACTCCTCCAATGTAAGCTTTTCGTGAGAGGCATCGGTTAAATCTCAAACACAAAGGCCAATGAAGGCGGTTAAATCGAAGTACATGGGCTTCTTAAATCAATGTGCAGAAGTAAAGGAAATATTACATTTGCCAGGGCTGAAAAGGGATGATGTCTCGAGTTTTTTGTGTATGCTCTCGAAGTCTGCCAGATGTAACAGTAGCATTTGTACACAGATTATTCTGTAGAATTATCTATAGTTTGGTATGGAAAATATTGTGTAACCATGAGTTCTGACTTAAGCATTTGATGTTAAGCATTTTCTCGTTAAGAGTTAAAAAGATTGTTTCACATGTATAAAGAGTCATATAAGCGTAAAGCAACACGTTATCATTATCTTGGAATAATACAATTCAATACAGCAGCACTGTAACTTTTCATCCATTACTAATCTGTACATCAAAAACTAAAAGATCACCACTAGCCCCTACAGGAGCAAGATCCTTTCTTGAAATGATGGAAACGACTAGAATCTCTCAATATGATTTCATGATCAATAATCCTAGATATATAAGTAAAAGCACTGTGACAATCACCACATGTACGCAAATTCTGAATGATCCTAATAGGCGCACCTGGAGCTGATGTTAAGATGCCATAAGCAAGTGCTATCTTCTCACTATGGTGAATGAGAAGATTACCTTTCTCTTCATCATCCACATCGTGGAGTGCAAAGCTCGTCTCCGGAACATATCCGAGAACTTCAATTCTCCGTATCAGTTCGCGGAGGATTTCATGTATCTGTTTCGACTGTGGATGTGCTCTGTCTCCTGCAAAGAATGTTGCAGTGCCTTTCTTGTCTTGCACCCAACTACAAGCCGGTCTCTTCCTTATTCCCGAATGTTTCATCAAAGATCGGACTCTGCTCACGTCATCCCATCGTTTCGCGTTGGCATATATGTTGGATAACAATGTGTATGATCCGTCACTTTCAGATTCTAACTGCATTAACTTATTTGCAGCGAATTCCCCTATTTCGACATTTGCATATTTTCTGCAGCCGCCAAGCAATGCGATCCATACTGTTGGACCTGGCTCAATTGGCATGCCGTTGATAAGATTCATTGCTTCATCTAACCGGCCCGCACGCCCGAATAAGTCTACCATGGAACAATAGTGTTCTTGTCCGGGAGTAATTCCGAACTTCGCTCTCATGATATCGAAGTATTTAATCCCTTCATCAACCATTCCGGAATGGCTGCATGCGTAGAGAACAACGAGGAAAGTTACGCTATCAGGAGCAAGGCCCTCTTTTATCATATCATCGAAAACTTTCAATGCCTCTTCACCATGACCATGCATTCCATAACCTGTCATTAGGGTGTTCCACGAAACAGTGTCTCTATGCAACATGTTATTAAATACTATTCTAGCAACGTCATTATCTCCGCATTTGGAATACATATTTATAAGGCAATTAGCCACAACAATTACATTGGAACCGAATTGATTGCGCAATGCATAAGCATGGATTTGTTTACCAGATCTCAACGCAGCTAAACAGCCACACGCAGTTAAGGCAAACGAGATAGTATACGCATTTGGTTTCAATGATCGATCTTGCTTAAGCATCCGGGAGAAGAGTTCTAATGCCTCGTTCCCTTCTCCGTGTTGAGCATAGCCACCTATCATAGCATTCCAAGTCACTACATCACTATCTTTTGGGGCTGTAGAATCGAAAATGGCACGAGCTACAATGATACTTTTGCATTTAGCATACATGTCAATTATGGCGGTCATCACGGAAAGCTCATCCCTTGGATCACTCCTGTCAAACTTCAAAAAGCTTTTTATAGCATAACAATGAGCCTCCTTCCCTTGACACAATGCTCCAACCGAAGCACAACCAGAGAGGAGTGATAAGAGAGTAAGCTCGTTTGGCTTCACTCCAGAAACCTGCATTTGCCTAAACACATCCAATGCTTCGTACCCGCGCTCTCTCTGTGCATATCCTGCAATAACAGCACTCCAAGATACAACATCCAAATCGATATTTTCTGTCCTCATTTTCTTGAGCAAGTCAAGAGCTTCCTCAAACCTCCCGAGCTGAGAATACCCGGTGACCATTGAGGTGCACGTAACAACATCCTTGTTGTTCACTCGCTTGAAAACCTTATCAGCTTCTTCCATCATTCCACACTTGGCATACATATCCACCAATGAACTAGCCACGAAAACATTTTCAAATAAGCCACTCCTCATAGCAAAACCATGTACCTGCTTACCACGCATCCAATCCCCCATAGAAGCAAAAGCAGGAAGCACATTCGCAAGACTAACAGCATTCGGTTTCATATCATCACAACCGGATTCAAACATTGTTCGGAACAACCCAATCGCATTCTTGGAATCCCCATTGTGCATATAAGCAGAAACAAGCGAAGTCCACGAAACCAAATCAAAAACCTGAGTTTGAGACATTTCATCAAACATTTGGCGAGCAGAAGCTAACGCCCCACAGCGGCCATACATAGTGAGAATTGTAGTACAAACGAAGAGATTGGAGTGAAACCCAGTTGAGCAAACAAGAGCATGGAGACAAGTACCATGGCGAAACGAGGGAAGCTCACCGCAGGCCTTGAAAGCTGAAGAGAGAGTATAGTGATCAGGAGACCATCCAAGACGGAGCATTTTGCGAAAGAGAGAGAGGGAATTGTGAACAAGGCCATGGCAGAGGGCGTGGCGGATAAGGAAATTCCACGAGGAGACGGCGGATGGGGAAGGAGTGAGGGTTTGGAGGATGGAGAGAGAATGGGAAGTGCAATTTAGGGCTAAGTAAGTGGAAATTAGACTGAATGAAAATTGGGGAAATAAGCCATGGATTAGGGTTTGCTGATGTATCTGATTTGCTTGCAGTTTGGATTTGCAATGCCTGAGTAAATGAGGAGAGAGTGGAGGAGCAGATATGGATGCTGGAGATGACAAGCATCGGAGAAGACGGAGATGTTGATGTTGATGTCGTTGTACACAAAACATACTTGAAAACAATATTTTATGGGAAATTAGTCCATACTTATTTATAGCTGAATTTAACTCAATGGAGTGAGTTAGTAAGAAATCAATATTTTGTTGGATTTGACGGATCACCCGCAAGTCATTTGAATTTTAATAGAAAGTTATCAATAGTTTGGAAATTTACACAATGGAAACATAAAATTTGTTTAGATAACAGTTTGAAAAAAATGATATAGTTTGAATATCGATGGCCTACATTTACTCTAACACTATGTTTGGTTGGAAGTTTTTGAGGGTAAGGTAAAGCAAGTGTAAGAGGTGTCACTTGTTTGGTTTGAGGTGAGAATAGAGTATATGTAAGTGAGGGTGGATGAAGGTTAAATTTGATCAATTTTTCATACACTTCAATTTGGGGTAAGCATGGTAGGTGAGGTTAAGTTATATGTAAATTACTTTACTATCCGCATATAAAATACACTTTAAATGTTAAATAAGGACATAAGAGTAATTTACTTATAATTTTACTTTCCATCAAAAGCCACCAATATTATTAAACTATCACCTACCTTACATTCATCCAAACACAACTAGATATTTCATATAATCTTACTATCTCTCACTTACTTGAGCCTACCTTACTTTACTTTAATGGCACCCCATCCAAACAAAGTGTAAATCTTCTCATGGGTCTCCAACAATAGATTGAAAACAATCTCAACTGTACATTTTTTAAAAGTTAGAGCATTTCCAATGGTATAGAACAACTTATTAAAGTAAAAGTTAAGAAAATGTAAACCATTAGAATAAAAGTTTTTTTTGTTCTTAATAATAATAAATCATAAAAGTTTATAAAATAATACTATTTATTAAATACTTTATCCCAAAATTAAGAAGATTTATATACAAACATTTGTTTAATAAAAAATTTCACCTGCTATAAAAACTTTGACTTTTCGAGAAAAAATAAAAATTATGCTCTACATGTTTTGAAAGAACACTAATATTTATCCTTGTACCTCAGATACAAGTCAGAAAGTATGGACTACACTTTGCAAGAGTTGGAGACTGCAAGATGTTGACTTTTTCACTCGTATCTGAGTGCAAACTTTAGTATCAGGTCTATCATTAAGAATACTGACCTTTAGTACAGCTTTTTACTTGCTACCAGATATGTATTAGATCTGATACGAAGATGTAATGAATATTCAATCATAACTTAATTGGAATAAGGATGTTTGCACTTCATTTAGTTTTGATTCTATGTTTTACAAGTCAGAAAGTATGAATTCCACTGCATAATAAATGCAGACTGCAGCATGTCTGACTTTCTAATTTGTATCTGAGTGCAAACTTCAGTGTTAGGCCTACCATTAAGAAGTAGACTCAAGATGTAACAAAATCAGAAAATAATGAGCTCACCTTTAACACAGTTTATTACTTACTATGTATTGGACTTGAATATTCAAGCATGGTTAATTCGAATGACAAACTTTTGCGTCATTTAGTTTTGATTCTATGTTTTGCAACATTCTGTATTGTTTCTTTCTTCATCTGATTCAGTACTACTCTAGAATCCAGTGTTATTACAAGTAGTCTAGAATTTCCGGACTTATCGGAGGCTAACTTGCAAAGAATATGAATGTAGCTTTTCTATATCTAGACACAAATATTTTATGCTTTACGAATTGCCTTTGTCAGCTTCTGGTGAGCCACCATTGCCCCTAGCAGCCTCAGTTCACTGTGCCACAAGAACTGCTATCAGAGAAGACAGAGAACAGCCTTCATTCATGGGATTGCTTAGATGGTTTCGCTTCAACATTTGTCTTGGAAGTGCCTGCCACCATGCCTGTTGTAAAGAGATATGTCGGACAGATTTGTCGTTAGGGGATAGATAGATTATCTGAAATTTACAAACACAAGTGGCACGAGGCATGTTCTACATTTAGATGGGAGGGATTTTATGGCTTGTTACTTTTATTTGTTTCTGGCGTATATTGAACCATTAACATTTTGTATTTCTGTGTTTCATGTGTTATCTTATCCATGGATTATGTTACAATCATCCTCCTTATGATGCTCATCTCAATAGAAACTTAAAATTGTTGTTTGTCCCGTCAGAAGGTCGATCTCCACCTGTATTACTTTTATCAAATTTGAAAAATTTTACACTTACGAAACTCCAAGCATCATATTCAGTATGCAACTTTGACTATGGAAGGTCACTTTTACAATACCACCTTAGTAACGCCTAAGGAAAAATGTAGGAAGTACTGTACAGTGTCCAGAGAAGAATATAATGTTAAACTAAGAAAACAATAAATCATGCTTTGTGTCATCCGAATTTTGTTTCGAGGAAGGCTAAAGTAACAAAGATAATAGGTGCAATGTTCATAGTATTGAGAATATCTACCTGGCGAATTACCGTCTCCCATTTTACAGAACCCATTTGACACAAAGGCGACAATCTGTCAACTAAGGTTTTACAGCAGATTCTAACTGCTTCACAGCTTGATTCGGATGTAGTGCTCCCGAAAGTAAAATCCCCTTGAATTAAACTTAAGGTATCGGATTGTATGATTCCTATTTTATCTAAGAGGTCTCATGTTCCATCACATTCAAACTAAGTGAAATTGCAGCCATCTGTTTTACCTTGGTCCAGAGCCCCTGGCGAAGCTCTATTCCCCCAACTTCAACAGATCTATCACTTAGAATGCTTAGTCTTCCTGGCATCGGCCTTACATGCACACAGTGTATAAATCGGTATTCGAGAAAGACCTCTTTTCTTCCACAAATTACACCTATTAAACTCTTTTATCATTGATGTCCTTTCCATACAGCTTGAAGATGCAGCTATCTTCTCCCATGTTTAAAGTGTATTCTACAGGTTCACCAATGCTGCTAGCATCACGGAACCGGTTAAGGCTTTCATAAGTATGAAGATTTACCGATCTAACAGAATCTGCATTCGTGGAGAGAAAAGATGCCACGTGTTCAATTACAGCATCTGCAATAAATGATCCTTGAACCTCTCCAGGAGCTCGCATTGCTGATCTACTCGGACGATTCGTCTTACATACCTTTATATCGAAAGATAATGCACCCCAGTCGTACTTTTTCAATGGACTCATAAGGTTATGTAGCATTACCGGACTAATGTCTGAGGATATGCCAGCATCGATCAGTATATCGAGCTTCAAGGCTGTTATCTTCCCATTGGATTTGAATGATACACTACGAGTTACTTTCATCAGATGTCTTCCTCCTGCCATTATCATGCGCTTAAGATATATCCTGACCGGGCGCTGTAACTTGTATGCTGCAAGTGCACACGCTGTAGCAACCTAAAAATATCTCCCTACATAAGTACTTACATTAGCAATTTAAAACTTGAAGAAAGAGATGCTCAACTCTATAGTACAAAGAGACATGGATTTCACAGCCTTTCCACCAAAGCCTCCTCCAACTCTTCTTGTAATCACCTGCATGTGCGAATTCCGGGCATTGAGACTGTAAACCACTATACAGTTATCTTCATCCACCATGCATAGGTGAAACTAAGGAATCAAGATAAGGTTAAAATGAAAGAAGTTAAACAAACCAGAAGCTTGAAGAGCAGCACCAGATTCTGTTACTGCCTCGCCAATGGGATGAAATTCGTCGTTTATTTGTACTACTTGCTTAGACGATGATACCAAAGTGCGCGGTTTAAAATGGTCCATCATGTCGTTATACTGTTCTAACTCTACTTCAATGGACACTGCCGTTCGTGTAAATCCATTCAATGAGCCATTACAATTTACTAAAGGAGAAAAGAAGTCAAAAAGGTAACTGACAGCTAAGCTTGATCTATATTAGGGGTTCCTAGTCCCATCTTCAGGTATCACAGTATCTTTAACTAATTTAACTGCTTCAAAAAAACATCACTAGTTAAGAACCTTCCAGTCAAAATTTCCTCAACTTTCCTTGCTCTAATTGCACGTTTAGTTCCAAAAGCACCAACGGCCAGTTGACATCTATTTAAGACAACTCCACCGGATAACGATGAGCAGGAAACTTGGGCCATGAAAGCAGCATTCAAATAGGACAAAGCATTTCCAAGTGGCCGGGGTGAAGCTCGATAGGTTTCAAATAACAGCTTACAATCTTGTTTGGTAGATATGTTCTTAACTGCTCTAGTGACCGGGATTTTAACACTTAAACTACACTTGCAGAATCCAAAAGTGGCCTTTTCAAGAACTCCTCCAATGTACGCTTTTCGTGAGAGGCATCGGTTAAATCTCAAACACAAAGGCCAATGAAGGCGGTTAAATTGAAGTACATGGGCTTCTTAAATGAATGTGCAGAAGTAAAGGGGTCAAAATATTACATTTGCCAGGGCTGAAAAGGGATGATGTCTCGAATTTTTTGAGTATGCTCTCAAAGTCTGCAAGATGTAACAGTAGCATTTGTACACAGATTATTCTGTAGAATTATCTATAGTTTGGTATGGATAATGTTGTGTAACCATGAGTTCTGATTTAAGCATTTGATGTTAAGCAGTTCTCGTTAAAAGTTAAAAAGATTGTTTCACATGTATAAAGAGTCATATAAGCGTAAAGCAACACGTTATCATTATCTTGGAATAATACCATTCAATACAGCAGCACTGTAACTTTTAATCCATTCCTAATCTGTACATCAAAAACTAAAAGATCACCAATAGCCCCTACAGGAGCAAGATCCTTTCTTGAAATGATGGAAACGATTAGAATCTCTCAATATGATTTTATGATCAATAATCCTAGACATATAAGTAAAAGCACTGTGACAATCACCACATGTACGCAAATTCTGAATGATCCTAATAGGCGCACCTGGAGCTGATGTTAAGATGCCATAAGCAAGTGCTATCTTCTCACTATGGTGAATAAGAAGATCACCTTTCTCTTCATCATCCACATCGTGGAGTGCAAAGCTCGTCTCCGGAACATATCCGAGAACTTCAATTTTTCGTATCAGTTCGCGGAGGATTTCATGTATCTGTTTCGACTGTGGATGTGCTCTGTCTCCTGTAAAGAATGTTGCAGTGCCTTTCTTGTCTTGCACCCAACTACAAGCCGGTCTCTTCCTTATTCCCGAATGTTTCATCAAAGATCGGACTCTGCTCACGTCATCCCATCGTTTCGCGTTGGCATACATGTTGGATAACAATGTGTATGATCCGTCACTTTCAAATTCTAACTGCATTAACGTATTTGCAGCGAATTCCCCTATTTTGACATTTGCATATTTTCTGCAGCCGCCAAGCAATGCGGTCCATACTAATGGATCTGGCTCCATTGGCATGCCGTTGATAAGATTCATTGCTTCATCTAACCGGCCCGCACGCCCGAATAAGTCTACCATGGAACAATAGTGTTCTTGTCTGGGAGTAATTCCGAACTCCGCTCTCATGATATCGAAGTATTTAATCCCTTCATCAACCATTCCGGAATGGCTGCATGCGTAGAGAACAACGAGGAAAGTTACACTATCAGGAGCAAGGCCCTCTTTTATCATCTCATCGAAAACTTTCAATGCCTCTTCACCATGACCATGCATTCCATAACCTGTCATTATTTCCTGATTTGGAATACAAATTTATAAGGCAATTAGCCACAACAACTACATCGGAACCGAATTGATTGGGCAAGGCATAAGCATGGATTTGTTTACCAGATCTCAAAGCAGCTAAACAGCCACACGCAGTTAAGGCAAACGAGATAGTACATGCATCTGGTTTCAATGATCGATCTTGCTTAAGCATCCGGGAGAAGAGTTCTAATGCCTCGTTCGCTTCTCCGTGTTGAGTATAGCAACCTATTATAACTGTCCAAGTCACTACATCCCTATCTTTTGGGGCTGTAGAATCGAAAATCGCACGAGCTACATTGATACTTTTGCATTTAGCATACATGTCAATTATGGCGTTCATCACGGAAAGCTCAAACCTTGGATCAGTCCTGTCAAACTTCAAAAAGCTTTTTATAGCATAACAATGAGCCTCCTTCCCTTGACACAATGCTCCAACGGAAGCACAACCAGAGAGGAGTGACAAGAGAGTAACCTCATTTGGCTTCACTCCAGAAACCTGCATTTTCCTAAACACATCCAATGCTTCGTGCCCGCGCTCTCTCTGTGCATATCCTGCAATAACGGCAGTCCAAGATACAACATTGGAATCAATCTTTTCTGTCCTCATTTTCTTGAGCAAGTCAAGAGCTTCCTCAAACCTCCCGAGCTGAGAATACCCGGTGACCATTGAGGTGCACGTAACAACATTCTTGTTGTTCACTCGCTTGAAAACCTTATCAGCTTCTTCCATCATTCCACACTTGGCATACATATCCACCAAGGAACTAGCCAGGAAAACATGTTCAAATAAGCCACTCCTGATAGCAAAACCATGTAGCTGCTTACCACGCAACCAATCCCCCATAGAAGCAAAAGCAGGAAGCACATTCCCAAGCAAAAGCAAAGTAAGTGGAAATGAGAGTGAATGAAAAATGGGGATTAGGGTTTGCTGATGTATCTGATTTACTTGATGTCAAGATTTGCAGTGCCTCACTAATAAATCAGGAGAGAATGGAGGAGCAGATATGGATGGTGGAGATGACAAGTAATGGAGAAGACGGAGATGTTGATGTTGATGTCCTTGTCCACAAAACATACTTTAGAAACAATATTCTATGCTAAATTAATTTCATTCCTTTAAATTTATGTAAGTGAAGGATGTATTTGGCTAGTGAATGAAAGTTTAAAGTAACTGCAAGAAGTCGTGTTATTTTAACTATAAGTATAAATCACATGAGTTCCTATCATACTAATAGATTCCAAAACAGGTTGCCGAGAATAATCATGTCCTCGACCGAAGTTTCTGAACAAAAATTATTTAATTCACTTTTCTTTAAGGGTGGAATTTAGTTCTCCTTCAACATTCTTAATTGAAATGAAACCGTGTTGTTTTATTTGATATATTTATTTGATAACATATTGAAACTATTCCACACTATTGTATATTTAGTTAAAGCATCTATGAAATTTCGTGATTTCACATTGCAATTGATTTTTATAATCCATAAATAAATGCTTTGATTTAATTTTCAACGTCAACATGGTGGACTAATGTAAGAAATACATTTTGCGTTTTAATTTTATTTTAGTGCATACTTCTACTGCAATTTGCAAGTAATATAGCTTTTCTAAATTTGACTGTAACCTTGAGAGGTAGTCGGAATGGAGGAGACGGCCCAAAATCCCTCAGCAAACAGCAACCAGAACAGCGAAATTGAAATCGAGTCAATTGTCCAAGTGATCATCGAAGGCCCCGGTAATGAACAAATATGCTCATTGCCAGTGGTGGAACCAGGACCGGAAGCTTGGGGGCTCGAGTACTCATTGGAACAAAGAATAAATAAAGCCCCGAAGCTCCTAAACAGCAGAGCTGCAGACGAATCTTGTTCAATCTTTCGAGTTCCTAAAAACATTATCGAACTTCACCCAAAATTCTTCCAACCAAGAATAGTTTCCATTGGCCCTTATAACCATGGACAAGAAGGACTTGAGATGATGGAAGAGCAAAAATGTCGAATCCTCCGTTTGTTTTTTGGCATTTTGAAAAAAAAAGGTATTGTTATTGAGCAACCATTGAAGGCCGTAGCAGAAAAAGAAGACGAAATAAGGCGCTGTTATTCGCATAATACCGATCAATTTATCCCCAAAGAACTTACAGAAATGATGATCATCGATGGATTTTTCATTATCTATCTTCTTTGTGTAGTTGGACATATTATCATCCCGGAACCTGATGATCCGATATTCAATTTTCCATGGATGTTATCTTCAGTGACAAGAGATCTCTTAATGTTAGAGAATCAGATTCCTTTCTTTGTTCTTCAAATTTTGTATGATAAATCTCTTGTAGATACAACAATGCAAGGTGAAGTTCCTCCTTTGCAGGAACTTATTCTGAAACTAATGAATATTTCATTGCCAAGATATAGTCAAGTAAGTAAACTCTGTGACAAGTACAAGACTTTTCGGGGGAAACATATACTCGATTTTTATCGCTCCACTTATATCCCTTCGTCCGAAATTGATGATCAAGAGAACAATTTATCGAGTTGGTGTTCGTGTTGTTGTCTATGGTACTCATCTAAAGAGACTAGAGATAACAAGGAGCCCTGGGCGGGAGGCGTCCGACTAATTCAGTTAAAGAAATGGGTGAAGAAGCTCCACGGACAATCCAAGGAAAAGGCGGATACAAATGAGAGTTTACTCCGATTCATTCAACCTGTAGAGACACTCCTCCAAGCCGGAATTAAGTTCAAGAAAAGAGAAGGTACGGATAGTTTTTTGGACATTGAATTCAACCGTGGAGCTCTAAAAATTCCTCGTTTGGTCACAAGTGATATAATGAGTACTTTAGTACTGAATTGCATAATATTTGAACAATATTATAAGCATCGTTCAAAGCATTTTACATCGTATTTTAATTTCATGGGACACCTCATAAACACAACTTCTGATGCTAGCCACTTGAGAGAGAAAAAGATTATTGAAAACTATTTTGGAACAGATGAAGAACTTGTGAATTTGTTTAATGAAGTAGGAAAGAGTATTCCTTACTATTTTAATGAGGATTATCTAGTGGAAGTGGCTGAAAATGTGGAGATTTATTACAGAAGTGTTAGGCATGTTGGATGTGCAGAATTCAAGTATAAGTATTGTGGGAGTCTATGGATTTGCTTATCAGCTTCAGCTGCTTTGTTACTTGTTCTTCTCACCATTCTTCAGACTTTTTTTACTGTCTATCCCTACTACACTCCTAGGGATTAGTACTAGTTTTTGTTATTTTTTTTTAATGTATCTGTGTGATTACTTTTAGTGAGCCATGAGCATACGATTTCTGAAATGTAAGTTATTTGATTTTGATTGCAGTGGATGATGAGAAAGAAACTTTAATAAAGCTTTTTTTTCCTATTCCTTAACTCAATTGATGCAAGCTGCAAATGACAATTAATTATGATATTTTAGGCTTAAAAACATGATATATTTCATTGTCGGTTTGGCATTTTACTTGCTTTATTATATCTTATCTTTTTAAGGGTTAATTTAGAATATGGAAGCATTTGAAACTATTTTGAATGAAGATATAATATTAAGCTATAATATTACAATGAGCTATTTTCTTAAACTTTCTAATGGAAAAATGCAGTACATGCAAAAGAAATTTTAAAATACTCTTGGAGTACGGATGACGCAGTACTCCGGACTAATCATTCGATGACACGTCACATATATTAGTTTCTAGGGTCGATAATTTAGGGTCTAAATTGTAGTTTATACGGTCTAGAGTTTTTGCTTTAGGGTCTAAAATTTTATATAAATTATTAATTAAAAAATAAATTTTTAATTAATTACACGTTGTCAAAATCTTATTGATTAATGTAACATATGTCAATCATTTATTAGTTTGGAGGGTCACGTCATCCTGTTCCAGAAGTATATTAAAATCTCTCGTAATTGCAAATAAAAAAATGAATAAGATTGTTGTGTATTTATGAAAACCACTTTGCTATTTACTTGAAGGATTTGAATAGATGGCAATTTTGTTTATTTGAAAAAAGAAAAAAACAAATAAAGTTAGAGTTTTGCTGATGTATAAGTTTTGTTTTCTATTACATTATTATTTATGTGATGGCAGTTACACCTACTATTGTTTTGAAAAGGGAGTTATTGCCGACATTTGTAGAATATAAGATTAAATTTTATCATTGTCATAATGTGATTACGTACACCAAAGACTAATGGCATACTATATAATTTCTCTTGTATTGTGTTGGGGACGGCCAGAACGCAATAGAAATATTTATTAGTTGGAAGGTTTTTTTTTTTATTTTGGAGGGAACTAGTTGGAAGGTTTCTAGTAATTATATCTCTTATTACAACTGCTTCAATGTATTTTTTTAGTTAATTCATTATTTGCCTGATTTTGGAAATGGATTATGTTACCCGCAAGTACTTGATGAAAGATTTAAGTTCTAACCGTGTTTTGCATGGATGAAGGTTGATACCTTTTTAAAGAGTTATTCAACTAATGCATTTACGACCAATAACATTTTAATTTAACGAAATCTAGACTAATTTAAACGTAGAATGTACAAGATTTTTAAGTTAATTAATTTAACACGTTAGCTAAAAGTTAAGAAATCAAGTTTGATCCACAAATCGAGTCTTGGATAGGGGTTTTCTGAACATATCACGTTTTTTGATCAATTATGAAAATGCATTAGACTTTTAATTCCTTTCATGCTACCTTATCACACGAATAAAGTGGAAATCAATTTCCAAGTGTTTTGAGCGATCATGAAAACTAGGAATGGCAATGAGATATGTTGCTCCAAGTTATCACACTACAAAACTGGTGTTTGAGAAGAGCAAAAACCAATTTCGCGAAGGAGAGAACGGAACCAAAAATTTCAAATGCTAAGATGGCTAAAGCCACATGTACTCGGACTCCATAGTGGTGGATAGAGAAACCCACATTACTCCTCGAACGCCATGCACTAAATTTCAATCAAGATACACAGCAAACTCAGAGGTCGATTTTCGATCATTGACATCACCGCCTCAATCAGCGTTAGCAAAACACCAATTAGGGTTATGTTGAATTACTTCATTGAAATAGAAGACATGGTTAGGAATGGACTTCAAATTGTTACTCAGCCGACTGAACCAAAAACTTGAGCTAATAGTTAAGGCTAACAACATTTTATATATTATCTTTGATCAGTAGCATACGCCATATAACTGTCACGACGCACCGAAGATGGCGCAATCATAAAAGGATGGAAAGGGATGACGTAGCAGTGAGCAAATCTCAGTATAGCCGTACAGAAGATCCACTATAACAATTATTCTCTTACCCACCAAGTTAATGGCAAATGGGAAAACCACCTTCCATTAGGAGTGAGTTCACTATATTTTTCAAAATTATTTTTTTCTTCTTACCTCATATTTTTATGTTCATTCCTTTCATGATATCATTCTAACTTGATCATCGATAGTGAATTAGGCGTATATTTTTCAAAATTATTCTTTTCTTCTTACCTCATATTTATGTTCATTCCTTTCATTATATCATTCTAACTTGATCGTCGATGGTGAATCAGGCGATAGAGCGCCGACTAATTTTTAGATTTCCGACGATGACTCAACGGAACTTGAAGACCAAGTTATCAATTAAAAAATAATATTAAAGACAAGATTTAATTAAAGACAAGAAGATGACTGAATTTCAGTTTGTTTTTTTGGTTTTTTTTCCTTATCACATGTGATGTATAGAAATCAACCATATTATATTATTGATAGACTAGTGTATGGAGACTTTTGCATGTTCTTTCAAAATACGAAAATAAATTTATAACTGAATCTAATATTGAATCTATCAGCAAGCTCCTCAGATTAATATTAAAAATGACTTTTAGCCTTAACTATAAATCGGGGGTCATTGATTATAAATTAATATGAGAAGTATGAGTTGATGAGAAACAAACACCAAGAAATAATAGCATAGAGTAATTAGAGAGAAAAGAAAGAGAAGACATGGGTGTGATCCAGTCCAATGACCCAAATGGTTCAACACAATTATTACTAAAACATTATCCTGATTGTGTAGAAGCTATAGAATGGAATGATGGAAGTACAAGACCCGGATTCAATTCAAACATCCAATTCATACCCTATTCTGCTTCACCATCTCAACCCTATAATCCTCCTCCTACTCCTCCTAATCCACAACCTGATCATCCTCCTAACCCGCAACCCGAACCCTTCTTTCTCTTCTCGTACGTGCTTTGGTTTGTACCAGTGTGTGTGTGTTTGCTTTTTCTTGGAAAGAGGTTCGCCTAGGGCCTCACACTTTTCGGAGGCTCAAAATTCTTAGTTATAATATTAGTAGTTATATCAATTTCTTTTGCTAATAATATAGACATTGTGCTATTGGAGTTAAACTTAGATGTAAACAAAATGTAAATTATAGCTTTATTAGAACAATTATCTTTAATTTGAATAATTTTGCCTATGGCCTTCGAAATACTGGAGACGGCTATATATTTACCTTATTTCTTTTCTATTTGACTTGCATCCATTGTTTATTGTTTCCATTATATTCTTCAGTTGAGCAAGTTTACGATGGAGGTTTTGTATGAGGCTAAAGATATGTTTTTTGGCCTCCCAAATCAATTTGTTGTATTTTTCTTCTTATGAAATCGATTTGTTAACAATTTCGGGATTGACTTTCAGCAACTTCTCTCTAGATGTTGGATTTTACTCCTCAATTTATAGGATTTTTGTTTTTCGATTTTCTTTCGTAGTCCAGTCTCCAGGATCTCCAGAAGCAATCATTGATATCGTCGATGTGGAAAACCACAACCGTGGCTACATGGTTACTAATCAATTTCTTCCATATGCGATTTAGTTGTTTCCACTTTGTGGAAGTATATGTAATCAGTAAAGAGTGGTTAATCAGTGGCTGGGGCAACTTCTTTGTATTCAGGTAATTTTCCTTCTTTTGGAAAAAAAAAGTACTTTCTTACAATATTGTGATTGATCGAAAACATATTTCGTTTCAAAATGGTCTAAAATGTTTTGCCCTAACGGTTCATATTTACCCTTCAATTTCAGGTTTTCGTATCATCTAATCAATGAGAAGTTGAATGCAAGTGTTTTCTTGATATTGATTAATTAAGAACAGTCGATCCAACAGTGTCCACAGCGAAAAATGAAAGCATCCATATGCTTGCTCGCCAAAGGATGATCCAATCTAGCTTCGAATGGTTATAAATTTTATGTTTCATGGATTCAATAACATTTTCTCTGATTGCAAATGCAGGATCAGTACACTCGAAATCACTTCTTATATTATCGATTACGATTCTTTGCAGTTTTTCTCCACCGGATTCAGCTCAATGCCCTCAAAAGGTAAAGAGTCCACTTGAATTTTAATTTAATCCATAATAAACTTGAGTTCCTGAGATTCAACTACTCAGTTTAGATTTTGAAATGTATTCAGTAGATTCCCCCTTTGTTTAGCATTTAAGCAATATTTTTCTTCTATTTCAATACACTAATTGACTTGGTTTCTTCATTATATGGTTGACCACTTCAACTATTAGAATACGGCCATTATACTTTCTTAATTATAATCGCACCTTTGTGGTCATCAAGGGCGTATCTAGGGGGGCCTGGGGACCCAGCCCCTCGGGCCCTTAGAGCCGCACCTATTATCGATAGTTTTGGTACCTCTGTTCGTTGAAATTGATCTCATAGTGTCAAAATATGTTAAATTTTGATAAAAATTTGAAAAAAATTCACCGCAATTCTAAAAATTTCGTCTGAAATTTGTATTTTTCGTCAAAAAAATCGCATTTATTTCCTTCTTTTTGACAAAATGCATAAGCTAAGATGGAAACTTTCAATTTGGGGAAAAAAATAAAATTTATTAGATGTCTAGGTGCAAAACCGGCCCCCCGATATTTGTACTCTAGATTCGCCACTGGTGGTCATATACTCATTATTTCTCAATCTCTCCTTTTTTTTTTAAGAAAATCTCTGGATGGTTAGTTTTGATTGTATGGGAGAGACAACCTAGTTGAGATGTCCAAAAAAAAACTGTCAGTTTTTAAAAGGCTAAAAATTCATATATTTGCCTTTTCATTTCATTCTTTTTCTCTTAAATTTTTTCAAGTTTAGGACTTGGATACTGACGGTTCTCGCAAAGAAGATAATAACCGCATAGCAGCAGCTGGTGTGCTTAGAGATACCAATGGCAGATGGGTTGGGGGGTTCTTGCATAATATAGGCAGAGGGAGCTCGTTCCAGGCTGAACTTTGGGGCATCCTTTCGGGCCTGAGATTTGCGATTGCCCCAAAGTTTAGAAATCAAAACTAACCTTGCATTGTCCATCATCCCTCTCGCTCACTTATTCGGTGCATTCAATTGTTGATGGGGGAGTTTGAAGCTACAAAAATTGTCCATATTTTTCGGGAACGTAACAAATGTGCTGATTATCTTGCTAAAGAAGCCTTTTCGGTCCCAATTGGATGTACTACGTTGAACCAAGCCCCTTCCGGTCTTCTCCAACTTCTGTCCGATGATATTTTGGGAGTTGCTCTCCCCCGTCTTGTTGCCGCTTAGTGTGGCCTTTCCTTTTGCTGTGTTTCTGTTTTTCCTTTCCCTGTAACCAAAAAAAAAAAAAATTATGTTGGCTGAACTTTTTTGGTCATTAACATGAAAACCAGTAACATGTGTTTATGCAGCATATTTATTTATTGCATGTTTTGGATGAGAAATAAGTGCACACTTTGCAAAACTAGGTCTGCTAAGGAGTTAAATACATATTATACTCCTAATACAGGGATGTAGATATATCTGTTCATAAAACAAGATGTTCATCATTATTATATTATTAAAAATTGGGGAAGTTATATTTCAAGTTAAAGATCATGAGCATTATTGAGTTAAATATGAAACGAAAGCTAGACATTTTAGTTAGACAACTAGAAGATATCCAATGTGGAGTTGTGGAAACTTTCTTATGAAGCTTAGACATGTTATGTGTGCGTGTTTTAAGTAGGTATATTCCAATATGTTTAGGTAATGAGAGTCGAATGTAAAATCTTATTTTGTTCCAATCATCAACATCTTTCGATCAAACAATATCTCTTGATGGTTATAAAAGCTATATTCTCGTAGTCGTGTGATTCTATCTTTCTTCTGTTTGTTCAGTTTACCAAATAAGTTTCAATTTTGTTTGTAAACATCAATTATGTTATTATTTATCATGTAAACAATCCAATTTTAAATTGTCAGACATTAATATATAAATTATTTTAATCGTTCAATCTTGAATCCTGACAACCCCTTTTTTTTTTAGTAATGCATAGAAGAATTTAAATTCAATTTTGCCCTCTTTTTTAAAAAATTATGGGTAATCTCATATCAAAATTAACTAGAAAACATGTTAAACTAAAATCTAACAAGCCACCGGACCTACAATATATTATTTAATGGCATTTCAAAATCATATTATATATACATAGCTCATTAAAGGAAAATACAAATTCATATCCAATAAAAGCTAGAAAAGCTAGAAAAGATTGAAAATTTTGTAAATGATGCACCTATTGAACCAACTAATGCTACAAGTATAATGTATACATGTTTTTTCTTAACACCAATCATCTTCCACGGAATAGTACGTAAGGCATCTTTAATTCATCGGATATAATACTCCGATAGCATAGTAAATTTTGTCATATAGTCAACTACTGTTAATCCCTAGGATTGTAGTAGGGATAGACAGTAAAAAAAGTCTGAAGAATGGTGAGAAGAACAAGCAACAGAGCAGCTGAAGCTGATAAGCAAATCCATAGACTTCCACAATACTTATACTTGAATTCTGCACATCCTACATGCCTAACACTTCTGTAATAAATCTCCACATTTTCAGCCACTTCCACTAGATAATCCTCATTAAAATAGTATGGAACATTCTTTCCAACCTCATTAAAAAAACTCACAAGTTCCTCATCTGTTCCGAAAAAATTCTCAATAATCTTCTTCTCCCTCAAATATCCAGCATCAAATGTCGTGTTCATAAGATGTCCCATGAAATTAAAATATGATATGAAATGCTTTGAACGATGTTTATAACATTGTTCAAACATTATGCAATTTAGTATTAATGTACTCATTATTTCACCTGTCACCAAACGCGGGATTTTAAGAGCTCCGTGGTTGAATTCTATGTCCAAAAAACTGTCTGTCCCTTCCCGTTTCTTGAACTTAATTCCGGCTTGGAGGAGCGTCTCTACAGGTTGAATGAATCGGAGTAAACTCTCGTGTGTGTCCGCCTTTTCCTTGCACTGTCCACGGAGCTTCTTCACCCATTTGTTGAGCTGAATTAGTCCGCCTCCCACGCAGGGCTCCTTGACAATGTTATCTCTAGTCTCTTTAGATGACCATTGACAACACCATCTACCCGATAAACTGTTTTCTTGATCATTAATTTCGGAAGAAGGGATATAAGTAGAGCGATAAAAATCGAGTATATGTTTCCCCCGAAAAGACTTGTACTTGTCACAGAGTTTACTTACTTGACTATATCTTGGCAATGAAATATTCATAAGTTTGAGGATAAGTTCTTGCAAAGGAGGTACATCTTCAAAAGATTCATCATACAATGTTTGAAGAACAATGAAAGGAATTTGATTCTCTATCATTAATAAATCTCTTGTCACGGAAGATAACATCCATGGAAAATTGAAAATCGGGTCATCAGATTCGGGGATGATCATTCTTCCAACTACACAAAGAAGATAGATAATGAAAAATCCGTCGATGATCATCATTTCGATAAGCTCATCGGGGCTAAATTGATCGGTATTATGTGAATAACAACGCCTTATTTCGTCTTCTTTCTCCGCTATGGCCTTCAAAAGTTCATCAAAATCAACTCCGCCTTCTCTTAGATAACCAAGAAACATACGAACAATTCGGCATTTTTGCTCTTCCATCATCTCAAGTCCTTCTTGCCCGTGGTAGTAAGGGCCAATGGAAACTATCCCGGGTTGGAAGTATTTAGGGTGAAGTTCGATAACGTTTTTAGGAACTCGAAAGATAGAACAAGATTCGTGCGCAGCTCTACTGTTTAATAGTTTGGGGGCTTTGTTTATTTTTTGTTCCAATGAGTTACGGATCCCCTCAACTTTTGGTCCTAGTTTCGTCCCTGCTAATGAGCATATTTGTTCATTATCCGGGACATCGATGGCTATTTCGGTAGATAGCTCAATTTCATTTTCGGGGTTCGGGTGGCTGGTCCCTGAGGGTTTTGGGGCTGTCTCCTCCATTTCCTACCACTGAAGGTTACAGATAATTTAGAAAAGGTAGGTTACTTGCAAATTGCAAAAGAAATATATGTATATCTACAAATTTTGGGGTGTGGCCATGGCCCCTAGATAACAATGAAGCTCGGCCATTGGTTATAAAGTGTCCAAATGAAGAGAATATGTGTATTTTTGATAAAATATTATCCATGCACAGAAACTAATTTTCTATAAAAGAGAAAAAAAGAATAAAAATATATGTATTAAAAATCAAAGTCAATGACGGTGTTGAAAGAAAACGAAAAAATGACAAAACATTTGCATGTGATCTAAAAATAACAAAATTAAGAAGAAAAAGAAACAAATTGATGGATTAATTGGTGTGTGAACTGCATGTGTCGGTAAATCATTTTTGAAGGAATTGAAAACTTTTCAATTGGCATTAAACTCCTTTTGGATTGACGTTTGGGTCCATTTAACTTTGAATAATGGGGTGATTATTTGAATTGAAAGGATTAAGTGGGCCTTTAATTGGACCAAATTTATGCACTTTAACTCACTTGAGAATTGAAAGTTTGGAACAAGTGGACATCTTTGATTGTTTAGATTTTATTTTGTTAATTGGTAGATCTTTTATTTTGATCTATTTTTGGCCTTCTTTGTATGATCTTTTTTTGGAGGGTGATATTAGTTTATTGAGGATAGATAAAAGTATGGCAGTGAATAGAGCGGGGTGAATGAAGAGAATTTATGTTGCTGACGTGACCTGATTTCACGATTCATTGATAATGCATATTAACCATTCCTAAATAAGACTTTGTTGTTAATGATGTTGTTTTCTTGTGTTTGTTTAGTATGCAACAATTGAACGATTTATAATTAAATCTTTAACGGAGATCACAATCGAGTATTTACAACTTAATTTTGTTATGGTTTTTTTTGTCTAACTTCTCTTAGAATAAAATACAAATGTCGAGTTTTTGAGGCATTGTTTGTGGGTTCTTCATTAGTAAAAGTCTCGTGTCACTTAAGTTAAGTGTCAAATTCAGTTACTAGTGTATGTAAAAAATCTTAACATGGAGAATGACCACTTAAAAAGTGTTTGATCAAACTTGAATCGAGTTATCAAATTACTTAAAAAGAAATCCAGTTAGATTTAGTGATAAGAGGAGGAGAGAGTAGAGTTAAGGGTAAATTACACTCATGTCCACTAAACTTTAGTCATTTTCATGTTATGGTCAATGAACTTTAAAACGCAACATAATAACTATTAAGACCGAAGTTCAGTAGCAATGAACGTAAGTTACCAATAGATTTAACTTTTGACTAGGCTAGTTATGACATATGTTATTTTTTGGGTGGAAAACAAGGTAAGAGGAGGATATATTATTAGGGACAACAAATTTTAGTTGAGTAATTTTAATAGTTTACAAACTAAACCATTTTGGATATAGATTTGTTTTTATAGTTTAGTGGTCACATGGAATTTCCCAGTCACTCTCAATATAGACTTTAAGTAATATTTTTTCTTTTTTCCTAAACGAACTTTAAATAATATTATAAATAAGAGAAATGTGAGATGAGAATCAAACCCAACAAATAATTGAATTGTAGGCATAAATCAGATTAATTAGAGAGTAGTGAAGAGAAAAGAAGAGGTTGCAAACACCATAAGTAAATGGCTCCCAAACGCTCCAATGGCCCAACAAGACCTCTCAAATCAAAAGGTAATTACTTCTCCTAATTATATATAACATTGTATTTATTTTGCAAAAGTTTCGAGTGTCAATACTATGTCGGTAAAACTAAATTTTGTGCTCAAATTCTAGTTTTTATAAACTTCCAATGGAAAAATCAGATAAATTATAAACAAAATTCAAGAAAAAATAGTTCTTTAAAAGTCTCATAACTGCAAGACCATTGCTAATGTTTATGATTTTACTTCTAAATTTTTAAATTCTAAGTCATCACGTTACACTTTTTCCATATAGTCTATATATAATATTTGGGATTATAATTTGTTGAGAAATACAAAATGATAAAAGTTTGTTTTTAATTTTTTTCCAATTAATATTTATTTTATCTGATACACTATCGAAAGTTTTAACAGTTTATATAAGATTCATGGCAATTTTTGTGAAAAATTAAAGTCTCAAAACCTAAATAATACTTACTAATTTTGTGACTTTATGTCTGTTTTTCATTTTAGTAATTACATTGAGATTTTCCATTTTTAAAATTTTCTATCTGTTTGTTCCATAATTGCATAAACATTTTTCCAATATTTTGGTTTTTTTTATTCGTATCTATTCTGGTTTTTACTAGTGTTTATTTTTTGCATGCATTATAGAAAGTTTTGACAATTCATATGAAATTCTAGCAACTTATTGAAAAGGTAAGTCTCAAAACCACAAAAATACTTGCTGTTTTTTGTGATTTTAAGTCTGCTTTTCTGTTAGTAATTGACATTTTTCATTTTTGTGATTTTATGTCTGTTACATTAGCACTTTTTTGTATTTGTTTTTTTTGTAGAATATTTGGTAGATGATTGGGCAGCATTAGAAGAAAGTGATCCATGTGAAGCTAAAATAGATTCACCAGTGGAAGCAATGAACTTTAATGATGGGACTAAACCAGTTGGATTCAATAATATCAAACTCAAAAATGTTTCTGCTTCTAAAGCTCAACCCAATAACCCTAAACCTAAATCAAAGTGATTAGAATTTTATTACTATATATATTGGAGAATGAAATAACAAATTTTAGCTATAAGAAAATAAAGAGGAAGCCATAAAGTTTGTCTTCCTTCGTCCAATCCTTGTATTTTTCTGTTTATTTTGTGTGTGTGTTTTTTTTTTTTTTTTGAAATTTATATATTTTATGGGATTTCTCTTTTGCTTTATTTGGATCGGCTATCAATTATTTGCTTTTCAAGCTCTACACCGTTTATTAGAATCAGCTCGAAGTTATTGCTAGTTAAAACTCAACAATATTGTTAATGTAAATATTTGACATGTATATTTATTTTCTTTAATTGTTGGTAGATAAAATTGATTGGGCGGCACTAGAAGCAGAAAACGACAGAAATTATCCATGTGAAGCTAAAATAGATTCACCGGTAGAAGCGATGAAATGGAATGATGGAACTAAAGCTCCTGGATTCAATCCTAATGTTAAATTCAAAACCAATTTTGCTTCTAAATCTCAATTCAATAATCCTCCTCCAAAATCTGAATCTGAATCTGAATCTGAATCTGAACCCGAACGCGAACGTGAACGCGAACGCAAACTCAGACTCAAACGCGGATCCGCATCCAAATCCAAATCCAAATCAAAGTATAATTGAAATATTAGCTACAAAAAAGACCCTACCAACTATTTTTCCCTTTTGTTCTCGGAAAAAATAAAGAGGAAGATAGAAACTTTGTCTTCCTTCTACTTCTTTTTCCTCTTACTCATGTTTTTCCTTTTGTCGTGTGTTTTTACTTTTGTTTCGTATTTACATATGTCGTTGAATTTCTGTTTAATTTGCATTTATTATCCTTTTTATCCACGACGGTCTTTAGCATCAATACAAGTTGTTTCGGTTTCTAGAGACTAATGATTTTTAGTAAATCAATTTAGATTCATTTCTATAGTTATTTTGTTTTAAATTTTCTTTTTTGTGGATTTTATTATCCTTTGTCTGTTTTCTTTCCTCGACAAATTTTATGTCGGCTTTACCTTGAATTTGTTTATTTTCTCTTTTTTCGCCTGTAAAGTTTTTTCTTTTTTGAAGTCGTTTGTAATAATCTTTTCATTTATGAAGTGATATATATTTTTATTAAGGGAAAAACAATACATCGGAGGAGAATGAACCTAACATCTTATCTAACATGAAATTTCAAACCTTGTTATAAAAAAAGTGGGCCTTTATAATTATATTTTTCTAATAATCTCAAACTCAGATTTGAAAACTTGCTCCAAAACGTGGGCCTGTTTCCTTATGAAGGCTTGCTCCAATATTGGGCCTAATACCGTATCATGCTTAAATGGCATTTTGCACCATTTAATAATTGGTTTATAGAGAAATTGCAGGTTAAATGACATAAATTAGTTTGTTCTTTTAGGATGATGAAAAACATTGGATTTTATATTATTCACACAACATGCATATATTCACACATATTTTAAAAAAATTCCCCCAAATAAATATTAGATTTTAGATAATGGTATCTTGAATTATTGTTCCTATGTTTGCATCAATAGTTTTTTCTATTAAAAATATGATTACTTTAACATACATATAGACAACGAGTGAACAAAATATCGATCCATAATATTTAACATAAAATTGCTACTTATTGAAGGAATAAACTTTTTTTTTCTTCTTTTAAAATAAATCCAAACAAATTGGGGTAGGAATGATGATTAGTATAATTTTGGTGGATAAAGGTCCCACTTCACCAACTCAGGCAACAAAACAGAACACAACACAATTGTCTTTGAATTGTATGAATTAATTAACTATTCATATGTTTTCTTAATTAAATAATTAATACTAGTAATCTTAGTTTGAGTAGAAATTCATTCTTAGGAGAGTGAGTTGACCCCACCTTCCACTTGCCCACCAACCCCTTTGATAATGATATGTGATTAAATAAACAATTAGCATAGCTTATTCTTTCAAAAAAAATTTAGCATAGCTTGTTGATCAGTCTCACATGTATGGTCATATTTCTAATATTTTAAGAGGATATTTATCTTCTCACAAAACAATTTCATTTTTTTTTATAAAATTTACCATTTATTTTATTTCAATCATATTTGAAAAAAAGTTAAAAAAATAATTATATAATTGCATAATTTTGCATTCAACAATTTAATAATTTATTATATCATTTTATTAGGATGTATAACTGCATATGTTTTATCAATGAAAAGTTTATTTTATTTTAGTTAGATAATAATTTTGATATTATACATTTTTCGATGTATGAACTAAAGGTCATGTTCTTTTGTTCAGTTCCGTAATTTAAGCAAAATTCAATAAACAATCAGTCAATAAATAGTTAAGTTTAATTTAATAAAAAATAAACAAGAACTAAAAATGTTCTCACACATATATAAATTTAAATTTGTGATCCATTCTTATTGTTTTTCATAAAATTAAATTATGACTTGTTTAATTAAACCCATATACATAAAAGTTATGTTTGGAAAATTTATCTTAAATTATAATATTTTACTCTTGAGTATTAAATTGAAAAACTATAATTCCCTTTTGATGAAATAAAGGGAAATATAGCTTAGTAGATATGGGATTGTTAAACAACAAATTTACATATTATGCTGATTTACTTACTAAACAATCATGAAAATAAAATATAAGACAAAGATACTATAAAAACAAAAAAGAAATAAAGAGAAAAGTCTCCATATTTACCACCAACCCTCCACAAAGAAAGACAAAAATTAAAAACAAAAAAGAAGTCATCCAAACTCTTTGAGTTGGTTGGTAAGCTAATTACTAAATTATCATACCTAATGCAAATACACATTAATCCATTGATCAATATGTCAATCCATGATTTATCACATGCTTGTAAAAGAAATAAACAAATACATACGGAATTAGATTTTGTATTTTGCCTCTTATTTAACCAACTATTATAATGACTCGTGAACCAAAATCTATTTTTAGATGTATTTTCAATTAAAATTTATTTTAAAATAAACAATTTCATACAAACTCTCTATTTAGAATATTGTTTTAGATATTGTAATTATATTTCAAATTATATTTTATGCTATTGTCACTAATTATAATAATTAGAGTTGTTATAGAATTGTAAATTTTAATCCAATAATGAAAAACAAAATAATCACGCTATTACAGTAAAACCTCTATAAATTAATAATGTCGGGACCGGGATATTTCATTAATTTAGCGAGATATTATTATATCGATAAATTAATAATTTATTAATTTAAAGATGTTTTACGTGTGACTTTTAAATTTTTAAGTCCAATATACTAGTTATAATGTATATTAGTTAGAGATGAAAAACCAAATTACAATATATATTAGTTAGACGAATTTACACTCACAAATTAATTGAATTTGTCAAGTTCATTGTAAGCGGCAACAACTCTTCACAACTTTTTGTTACTGCATGAGAAGACAATGCTCCAACTCTTGAGTGCAATGAGGAGATTTAAAGATGAAATCAATATAGATTTGAAGTTCAAGGAAAAACAAATGAATATTGATTCATTTTTAACTAGACAATCTTAGAATTTTGAAGTGTATCACACATATATATATATATAGAAGTTTATAGTGATTATTAATTTATAGTTTCGTTGGGACCAATATATATACACTGGGTTTCAAAAAAGTTATTATCTTATTATTTTATCGATTGATGTCGAATTTTACACTGGTCCCAAGTTGGGACGGGACAAATTATTAGTTTTATCGAGTTATTAATTTATCGAGTATTAATTTATAGAGGTTTTACTGTACTTCAATGTTTATTCATCTTATAAAACTGATTTAAATACTTTTTTGTTTTTGTTTAATCTTATTATTAATGAATACATTGAGAAATATTAATTACTTTGCTAAAATTAATCTTTGTTGCATTATGATCTTATAATTTTAAAGAAAAGCACATCAATAAAAGAAGTAATCATATGATCTGAGTTCACATTTATTTTGCAAATTAATTTATGAATAGTCCTTATTAAAATGAAGTGTCAATTGAGTATCAAAACACTGAGTATCAATATTGTGACAGCCCTCTTTTTTTACTAGAGAGATGTACTAACAATTTAAATGTGTTTTTTTAATATATATTGTTTTAGAGTTTTGACACGTAATTAATATATATCAAATTAGTATTTGTATTGGTTAACTTAAGAAAAATTCTCTCTTTTATAAATTTTTTTTTTATCTCTCATATTTGTTGGTCAATAAACATTGAAATATCAAAAACACATGAATCAATCAATTTTATTACCAATTGTTAGTTGACACAGTGGTAGCATGAAGTTGTGCTTCGTAGGGCGGTATGCGGATTGATCCCCACAACGGCGACTAAAAATTGTTTAAATACCATAACCCTTGAACCCGCTCCGAATCCGGATGAACATACCCAGTGTAGGCTTGGATACCGGATGGAAAAACTAAAAATAAATTTGATATTTGGATCAAAAAACCAAACTAAACATTATTGAAAAACGAAAACGGTTGTATGTTTAAAAACGAACCAATTTTGTAAAACATCATACATTAAAGAAATGGAAAGAGTATTATAAATGTATTAAATGTGTCATTATTCTTTAAAACCACCCATCAGTCAAGCTTTTCTTTACCGACACAATCCAACTCGAGTACTTGCAAATATTATTGACGTAGTAGTGGTCCTGATTTATCTTACAGTATTAGAAGTCGTCGTTCATCTCCTTTATGTGTGTTTTATGTTTTATCTCGTGAAAAACTGAAAAGTTGTTGCTATTATCAAATAGGGTTGATGAATGACGAACTTCTCATGAACTTCTATACATCACTAGACGTGTGTTCTATCGCCTACAGACATTTAAAATCTCCTTCTTATCAATACACGTGGTTCAAACTCCACTCATCGAATCTCCATATCGTAGTCTTACTCCTATTTTGTGAGCCGCTCCGCTTCTATATAACTTAACAAATTTCTTTTTGACATATTTTATAAGATGCATAATTTGAGTTCATGTTAGCAAAAAAATAAATAAAATGTTTATAGATAAAATAAAAGTATTAATTTAATAAAAAAGAAATAAAAAAAAGAAGAAAAGATTGAGTGAAGAGATGTAGAGAGAGAAAGATGAAGGATAGTGTAGGGAAGAAGAGAGAGAATAGAAAATAGTATAAATGAACCAAGTCTGTCATCACCTTCTCGCGCCGTTCACTTCTGTGCGAGTGATATCCGCAGCTCATCCTCACTCTTATTTGAGCTTGTCATCCCGTATCCGTTCTCATTTCCGTTCCATCTCTTCCTTATCTCTCAGGTAAGTATTTCTCATCCTCCATTCTCATTTTCATATCTTCAAGATCCGATTTAACAGCTTGTTTTCGCTGTGTTTATCGTTCCGATTTCTCCATTTCATTAATTTTAATCATCTAACGTTCGTTTATTGCTTTTATCAATGATTCAGCTATAGATTGCGATTACGAGAATTTTCCTGCAGGTTTTATGATTTCGTTGTTGTTAATGGATTCTACGGTTGAGATTCGTTGATTTCGTATGGTTTTCTTGCTGCTGTTGTTAGTTTTAGGTAGTTTTGATTCGAATCTGAGTTTTTAGTGTGGATATGCTTAGATCTGGGACGTAGGAAACGTTAGTTATATGGATCGATGGATACACGTGGCGTGCAGCTTGGATTCTGGTTGATATAGTGTGTTTTTGTGGTTTAGGTTGACGTTGAGGAGAGCGTTTGGTAGATTATGTTGATATTCGTCTTTGATATCGTAATCGTTTGTATTCTATGTGAAATGCATTAATAGTTTGCACGGACACAGATATGGACGCAGGGACGGTTCTCTCTAAAATATAATGTTCCTAAGATAGCGTAAAAATAGAAACAATATGAACATGGACACAGACACGGACGGAGTGTCTGTGCAACATTAGTAATTCAGATTGATGGCTACACCTGGCGTGAATTTTTGGATTTTAGTTGTTTTTGTGGTTTAGGTGGATTTTAAGGATATCTTTTGGTAGATTCTGTGGATAGTCGTCTTTCATTTGATTCTGTTGGAATGTTTTGGTAATTGTTTGTATTCTATGTGAAATGCATGTAGTTATTTGGATCGATGGCTACACCTGGAGTGAAGCTTGAATTCTAGTTGTTTTTGTGTGTTTTGTGGTTTAGGTTGAGTCTGAGGAGAGCTTTTGGTAGATTCTGTGGATATTCCTTTTTGATTTGATTCTGTTAGAATGTTTTCATTATTGTTTGTCTCTTATGTGAAATGCATGAAGTAGTTTTTATCTTGGAATGTTTTCGTAATCGTTTGTCTTTTATGTGAATTGCATGAAGTAGTTTTTGTCTATGTTGCACGGGTACAGACACAGATATGGATGCAGGAACTGTTCTCTCTAAAATGTAACGTTCCTAAAGTAGCCTGCAAATAGAAACAAAAATAAAATGAACGGACACGGGCACCCGATATGCGGGCTACTAAACGGAGTGTCCATACAACATAGGTTTTATCCTGAATATTCGATATTGGATTTCTGAACTGTGTTAATAATGGCTTTATGTTTATACGCATGATTGATTGAAATATATTGTCATTAATCTAGAATGGAGAATGCTGATTTGACTTGTATATTCAATGGCTTTACGACAGTTTTCTATTATATTGCTAACTATTTTGTATACTAGTTGTAATGGAATTTAATGTTGTGACTTTTGGTGAAAACAGAGCAATGGCGTCACACATTGTTGGTTATCCCCGTATGGGCCCCAAAAGAGAGCTCAAGTTTGCTTTGGAATCTTTCTGGGACAGTAAGAGCACTGCTGAGGATTTGCAAAAGGTAGCAACAGAATTGAGGTCATCCATATGGAAGCAAATGGCTGATGCCGGTACCAAGTTTATTCCTAGCAACACTTTTTCATACTATGATCAAGTGTTGGACACCACAGCAATGCTCGGTGCTGTTCCCCCTAGATATGGCTGGAATGGCGGTGAGATTGGATTTGATGTTTACTTTTCCATGGCTAGAGGTAATGCCTCTTGCCCTGCCATGGAAATGACCAAGTGGTTTGACACCAACTAGTAAGTTATAAAACACTAACATGGTATTGTTGGCATACGTATTAGTTTCGCTGGCCTAAATTGCATTTGTGATTGTTTTGTGTAGCCATTACATTGTCCCTGAATTGGGCCCAGATGTTAAGTTCTCCTATGCATCACACAAAGCTGTTACCGAGTACAAGGAGGCCAAAGCTGTAAGCTTCCATTTCTCGTAATGCTAATTCTTTACTGCATGTGCAGTGGATTAATTGTCTTATCATTCTTCTGATTAATCAATCTTATCACTTTAGTGATTATTATGTTCAAATGTTTGCTTCTTGGGGTAGTATTTAACTCGAAATCTGTAAGAATATGGATCAGTGTAAGAACATGGGTGTGTTTGATATAAAGCAATATGGTTTTAATGGATACATTTGAATTCCATGACATGGTCTGGTACATAATTATTTTTTCACATGGATAGTGAAAAGTAATAGTAATTAATTTTTCATTGCCTTATACATAGATCCCTCTGTTTAATCACTCGAAAAGATTTTACTGGACACATTTGTATTCTATGACATTGTCTCACTTATATCACAAAGAATTTCTATAATGAGATTTCTCTTTTCTGTTCTGTTTTAACTTGATTGATTTGAAGTGGAAAAGAAAACCTCATCTTATAAAAAATTTGCTGCCTTTTCTTGTTGCAGCTTGGAGTTGAGACAGTTCCAGTCCTTGTGGGTCCTGTTTCCTATTTGCTTCTATCGAAACCAGCAAAGGGTGTGGAGAAATCTTTTTCTCTTCTTTCTTTGCTTGACAAGATTCTTCCAGTCTACAAGTAAGTGATCATACTATCACTGAGTGTTTGTTGGGTGGGATACTGAATCATCTGAAGTTTATTATAAACAAATATAGAGCATGCGTATGTGTGTGTATGCAGCTTACATGCTTCTGCTTCCATCTTGAGAATTAACTAATAGTATGTTCCTTCCAGGGAAGTTGTGGCTGAACTGAAGGAAGCAGGTGCACGTTGGATTCAGTTTGACGAGCCCAAGCTTGTTATGGATCTTAATGCATATGAATTGCAAGCATTTACCCGTGCATACTCTGATTTAGAGGCAGCTTTAGCTGGTGTGCATGTTTTGGTTGAGACATACTTTGCTGATATCCCAGCTGATGCATACAAAACCCTCACATCCTTGAAGGGTGTTAGCGGATTCGGGTTTGACCTTATTCGTGGGACAAAGACCCTTGATTTGATTAAAGGTGGATTCCCTTCAGGCAAATTTCTCTTTGCTGGAGTAATTGATGGAAGGAATATCTGGGCTAATGATCTTGCAGCTTCCCTTGATACACTCCGTGCCCTCGAGGGGATTGTTGGAAAAGGTATGTGACAATTCAGTATGCTGTTATGTGATTATAAATGCAGACGAAGGATGCTAATTATTATATTGTATTTGTGCAGACAAGGTTGTCGTCTCCACTTCCTGCTCTCTTCTGCATACAGCAGTTGACCTAGTGAATGAGCCTAAATTGGATAAAGAGATCAAATCATGGCTTGCATTTGCTGCACAAAAAGTACTTGAAGTAAATGCCTTGGCTAAGGCCCTTACTGGACTCAGAGATGAGGTAACTCATTGTTTAATTATGAATTTTTTTCAAGTTTTCTTTTATATTTGGCTATTTTGTTTGAATTAGTTTGTTCCTACATTGTAAATACTTTCTTTCTATCAACCAGACTAAGTGAGTCTAAGCTTCTTAATGTTTGTCATGTCTAGGCATTCTTCTCTTCCAATGCATTGGCTCATGCTTCTAGAAGATCATCTCCAAGAGTGACAAATCAATCTGTTCAGCAAGCTGTAAGTGTTACTTTAGAATACTTGTCTTAATCTAATTATTCTGACATTGATTAACTTATTCTCATTGTGGCTCGCTTGCTGTTCTTGTTAGGCTGCTGCTTTGAAGGGATCTGACCACCGTCGTTCCACAAATGTGAGCACAAGGCTGGATGCTCAGCAGAAAAAGTTGAACCTTCCGATGCTCCCCACCACCACAATTGGATCTTTCCCTCAGACTATGGATCTTAGGAGAGTACGTCGTGAATACAAGGCTAAAAAGTAAGAACATTGTTGATCAGAGAATGATAATTATGTGGTTAACTCTAGTTTAGTTATTGTGCTAATGGATTTGTTTCTTCAAACTTTCAAAATATAGGGTCTCTGAGGATGATTATGTCAAGGCCATCAAAGAGGAAATCAGCAAAGTCGTAAAGATCCAGGAAGAACTTGACATTGACGTATTGGTCCATGGTGAACCAGAAGTAAACTTCAAAACCAACAAGAATAACTTATTTCCCTAATTATGTACTTGCTCATTTCATCTAATTATATCGGTTTTCATATTTGCTTGGCAACACAGAGGAATGACATGGTTGAGTACTTTGGTGAGCAATTGTCTGGTTTTGCCTTCACTGCAAATGGATGGGTGCAATCTTATGGTTCTCGGTGTGTGAAGCCTCCGGTCATCTATGGTGATGTGAGCCGTCCCAAGGCCATGACTGTCTTCTGGTCCTCAATGGCACAAAGTATGACTAAGCGACCTATGAAGGGTATGCTTACAGGTCCAGTCACCATTCTGAATTGGTCCTTTGTCAGAAATGACCAGCCCAGGTGAAAAGACAATGCATTCGATGTCACAATACTTATTGCACCTTTCTTGATGGTTTCTGACTTTGCCTTATCTTTTTGCTCTGAAGGCACGAGACATGCTATCAAATTGCCTTGGCAATCAAGGATGAGGTCGAGGATCTTGAGAAAGCCGGAATCACAGTTATCCAGATTGATGAGGCTGCATTGAGAGAAGGCTTGCCCCTGAGGAAGTCTGAGCATGCTTTCTATTTGGATTGGGCAGTTCACTCTTTCAGAATAACTAACGTTGGAGTCCAAGATACCACCCAGGTTGGTTTGCTCTTCAATTCCTTATTTGCTATTGCATTCGGGTTTGGTCATGTTTCGTTTCAGAATCCCTACTTGAAAGTCAAAACATGAAATGTAAATTTGATAGTTTCAGTTTGTAAAGTGTCTCTTCAAAATCTAAGTTTTCGAGCAATATCTGTATGATACACCACTAATAGATATTCATCCTTGCATCTTGATGTCTTGGACAGATCCATACCCACATGTGCTACTCCAACTTCAACGACATCATCAACTCGATTATCGACATGGATGCTGATGTCATCACCATTGAAAACTCGAGATCAGATGAGAAGCTTCTCTCAGTGTTCCGTGAAGGAGTAAAATACGGTGCTGGAATCGGCCCAGGAGTGTACGACATTCACTCACCTAGGATCCCATCCTCAGAAGAAATCGCTGATCGCATCCAGAAGATGCTTGCTGTTCTCGAAAGCAACATCCTCTGGGTTAACCCAGACTGTGGACTAAAGACCCGAAAGTACACCGAAGTGAAACCTGCCTTGAGTAACATGGTTGCTGCTGCCAAGCTTCTTAGAACTCAACTCGCTAACGCCAAGTGAGTTATGGAAGAACCAAAATAATGTCATTTCCGAGGCGAATTCCTGTACTAAAGTTACACAACAATAAGTGGATGAGTATTGCATGTGATCTTATTTTTCTTTTTAGTAGGAAACTGTTAATTGAATCTGCTTGCCGCGGATTTTGCCCTTCAATTTTATTATTCTTGCAAAGCTATGTTTGTTTACTTTATGCATCATATTCACAAATATGCTCTCCTGCCTTTCAATGAAATACAAGTGAGATATATATCGGTTGTTCACCATTTATGACCATTGATTGCTAAGGCTGTCTTGTTTTATACGAGATGGGACGACATGGTTATCCATTAATTTTGGTGGTTTTGATTGAATTGAGATTATGGTTAGTTTCTGAAATAATGTGTAGCATAACACTGCAATTACCCGATTAATTCTATAACATGATGTGTATTAACGCGATTAGAATATGACAACACGATAACGCAACTCTGGGTGATGTTTGATTGTGCCATAATAGATGTAAGTTTGGGGAATATGGTTGTATTTAGGCATGAAATATGCGCATACCAATTAGTGTCCTTCCAATCTAAGATTTAATCTCCACAAGGTAGGTTCAATAATTGAAAATGCTGCTCTTTGTATCGTGATTTAGTATTCGTGTTCAAAATGTTGAAAAGTACCTTTCAACTTGGTAACATTTGCCATTGATCTAGCAAAATTAGTAAATTCCTTATCAATTCAATGATAAGCTAAAAAGGTATAATGCCGAGTTCAGTTGCTAGTTTTAAATGTTTTGCTCTACATAATACTATATTATATGTTTTTGACTAGAATTTGAGACATGAGTGTAAACAATAGTAACAACTAATCTTAAAAATATATATGAGAGTGAGCTCAACGGTAAGAAATCGACTCTTGTACATTCTTTTCTTTAAAGCGATATGTAAGTTCTCTCATAAGTGCATTTAGAGAACTTGACGTTTTTCCTATCCTCAGACTGGAATTGCGCCTCCCATAAATTTTGTGTAACAAAATAAATAAATAAATTAAAAAAACTTACAATCTACAGATTGTCTATCAATAAGAGTTGAATTTTAACGAAAGGAGACTCGAAACTCAAACCTTTCAAGAAAAAGATGCATGTTTTATCACTTGGACCAACTCATATATATATATATATATATATATATGAGAGTTTTGTGTCTTTTCGTTACATGGATTATTGATTGCACACCATGTAAAAAAAAGTGCATTTAAGCTATGGTGACTGTTCATGAAAGTGGTAGTTTAAGATTCTTTATTGTGATTTATGAACGGAAATTAAATCAATAATCATCAGGAAACCTTTTCATCTCCTTCTTCTACCTCTATATATATGTTTTCTCCATTTTCCAATCCTCCATCAGAATTAATCTATCATCATCATATCTCTTCATAATCTTCAAAGTCAGAGAATAATAGAAATGTACAAGCAGAAGTTACATGAGTTTTGCCAGCAGAGGAAATGGAGTTTACCGAAGTACACTACTACGAAACACGGTTTTGATCATACACCACACTTCAGATCATCCGTGTCTGTCGATGGACGTACCTTTGATTCTCTTTCTGCTTCTAAAACATCCAAAGAATCACAAAATGACGCGGCTAAGATCGCCTTTCTTCACTTTACTTGTTCATCAACAGATGATCAAGGTCACTTGGTTCATTAACTTTTCAACTCATTCCAATTATATACTCTACTTTTAATTTGTTACATAGTGAAATATAGCTAATAATGAGCCTGCTGTACAATCAAATAATGATGGTACGTGTTTTTTCATTCGGTTCTGACATATGCAGCCCTATGCGTGTTAAATATTAGTGATTATTTGATATGAAATATGAAAACGTAAAGTCTTACGTGTTTCACAGATTCTAAATGGGAATACAAGAGGCAGCTAGAAAACTATGCTATTTGGAAACATGGATGCAGTCCTTTGTACCAAAGCGTAACTGAGGGTACATCCCATGCTCCTGAGTACAGGTCCACAGTCATTATCGAGGGCCATGCTTTTGAGTGCGAAAAGTCTTTTACAAAATTGAATGAAGCAGAGAATGCTCTTGCAGAATTCGTTTTGTTGTCGATTGCAGAAGATTCTGAAGAGGCTAGTTTTTCTGAACTCAATCCTTTTACTTAGATCTATTTTCAGTTTGGCAGTAAAATACATCCTTGGTTGGTATAAATTCTGTTACAACAATTAACGAAATGATGAACTAACAAGTTTTGACTACATCATTCACTATTTTTTCAATATGTATTTCAAGATCATTATATCATTAACTTTATAACGGAATTTCTTTGATTCTGATTCTAATATTAAAAAATGTAGAACTCAACTATGTCTTGAAACAAAGTTTAGATATTATAATGTTGTTAGCGCTATAGTTTGATTATTTGTCTCTTATTTTGCAGGATTATCCAATTTTCTACAAGAATCTGTTACAGGAAGTTGCTCGTAAAGAATGTTTAACTTCACCAGTGTACAGTACTTTGAAAACCGGGGCACCTCATCTGCCAACTTTTTATTCATCTGTTGAAATGGAAGGTGAGAGATTTTATGGCAAGGCTGCAAAATCAAAGAAAGCAGCAGAGGCAAGTGCTGCTAAGGTTGCTTTTTCATGTTTTGAAGAGAGTAAGTCATGTCACACTCTTTTATTCTAGTTGAGAATGTAATCGAGCCGAGCTCAAACTTCAATTGGTGCTTGATCTAAGTGCGAAGCTTGGCTTGAAGCTTGAAAATAATCTCTCGAGCCAAGCGTGAGTGAGCTCTGCTCGGCTCGTTTGCAGTCCTAATTCCATTATCTAAATGAAAATTAGATCCTGAGACCGATTATCATAATGGTAGATTATTGCCCAAAGTGGTAACTTCAGGTTTTGTTTTGTTTCAAGTTGCAGAGATAAGGAGAGCTGTGTTATTTCCAGCAATCTCGGAAACAGATGAAGTAGACACTTCTGATACTTTTGAGTTGAACACAACTGTTAATGGTGATTGCAATGTCGAAAATGGCTATGCATTCCTGTCTCAATCGACATCACCTTTCAATGATGACGAATGGGTTCCCGTCACTGATTAAGTTTGTAGCTTTACAGTTCATGAATGTGTTCTAGGATTCCAAATTTACTGTTACATTTTCATGAATTTCTAATCTCGTTTAGTGTTTCTGTTTACTTTCTGTTAGTCCTATTCCGAAGCCAACGTGTTGGTTGATTATGATGACAGCAAACTCCTTGTATTTGGTACCTGAACTTGTACTCGTTATTACTGAAGTCATTAACTATTAACAGAAAAGCATAATGTGTCCATGAGAGAACAACGTAAAGTTTCAATAGACTATCCGGATGGGAATAAAACATGAAAGACCAGAACATAACAGAAAGGACTAGTGACAGCAACTCACTAACCATCTACTCGTTACTATTTCATGATCACAGCTATTCACATACAGCCTTATCAACTAAAACATCAAATATTCACGAAAGCTCGAACAATTAACTATTGAATCATAATAAGATTGTAGTAATCAAGTATAGATATGTTAGGCTTATTTTTCAAAGAATTAAGTGAGGGAACTGAAAGCTGTGAGAAGTATAACTTGGGAAGAAAAAAAGTAGTAAAAGTAAACAGAATATTTTCTACAACGGACTGTAAATTTAAACAGGCTTCAAGTACCAGTATCCTCTTTGACTATAAATAAAATCATAAATATACAATCTATTTCGAGTTACAGCCACATGTTCTGCATTCTAAATCAAACTATTCTAGTTCGGAAAACTTTGGGTCATTAACGTTGGAATGTATCCATTCGTTCAAAACCTATAACTGCCGCATCGATGTAATGATCTTTCATAAAGACCATGCCAATATTATAAGCAGCAACAATCCATCACGCAAGAAACTCGTACCAAATATTGATTAATCAAACATGTTTGGAAGAGGTCTCACAGCCATAAATGCATCCACCATCTGAAACAAGCAAGCAAAAAACTTCAGTAACGCGGATACCATTAATTTGATGAGTGTATGAACAAAGCTTACTTGATCAGTTACAGCAGCCCGTGCTAGGCGATGTCTTTCTACAATTTCAGTCAAGACCTCAGCAAGACGCTTCTTTACCTCTCCCGTTAACATGCGTCCGGCAGCATATTCCTAGATAAATAACAAGTGGTAGGTGATTAAGCTTATAATCCGTAGGGATGTCAAAATTTGGAAGGAACAGTAATTCTCAAATCCAAACAGAAACCATACCTTTTTAATGTGTTCAAGCTCAACATCATCATCCAGGAAGAAATTTAGATATTTGATTGGTATATCTACCTGAAGGAAGACCAAAAAGAATGAATATTTATCAACGTTGTATCATCCTATAAGCCATGAAGGACCGAACATTTACGTGAAATCGAGAAAAAGAAAAAAGTTGACGAAATGAATTCATGTTCTAACATCTCGACAAGTACGTTACACCTGCCTCCACCTTCTCAATAAAGACAAGTAATGCACTAATCGGTTCCCAAGTATTTGATGATACGGGAAAACAGATCAGGAATAACAATTTCATAATAGCAATATCTGTGAAGAGTTATTTAGGCACAAATGTGAGATATGCAAAGTGACGAGTGATAAGTGAATTAAACATTCCTCATCATCATTAGCAAAGGGGTTTACTACCTCGAGATTTGCTCCATATTGTCTGTGCTTTTCTAAAGAGTCCTGTCCCCCTGAGAAAGCATACCTGTTTATCTGTAGCAATCAAAACAACTCGATATTAGTAAAATAAAATTGAAACACCAAACAATTGTGCAGTTTATCAAGTGGGCCTAGCCTAGCATTCTGCTCAATAGATCAAATTAATGGAAAGCTACAGAACCACTTTTACTTGTTAGTCAATCCAAGCCTTCAGGAAGTGATGCACAAATTTTTACCACAAGTAAACTAGGGCAAGTCTTGCACAATCGAAAACCATTGCATGCCCCGTCCCCGTATTTTTAGAATTTCCAACTACATTTGTTTCTATGATTATAGTAGTGTTGAGCTATTGAAGCATATGACCTATTGCTGTTTACACTTTACACCTTTCTTTCTATTCAAAGGAACAATAGAAACTCAATAAATAAAAACATTAACCGTGTCTTTGCATCAAAACTAGGAAGTTCATCATTCCAAATATTAAGTTCCCACAGACTTCAATATAAGAATGGCCCACCTTTCGACGACGGCACAGACAGTAATAAACATCTACTTTTCTACTTTTTACCCGTAGGTACTACACTAGGGACCAATATATTCAAATAATAAACCCTCCTCCCTCCTTGGTACAATAACGTGCTTACAATGAGAAATCACTATTTAGCCACCATTATAAGCTCTGAAGTTTTTGTTTATCTCTTAGCCTAATCAGCTAAAGTCCTCCTTGCCTTCAATCCAACACAACAGTGCATGTATAAAAACACGACGCGATGCACATTATTGCCTGCTAACAGTCTGGCTAAAATTGCAGGAACCTTAGGGCATATATAGATTATGTTATGGATGTGTGCTAGAGAAAAGAGTATGGATCTCTTATCCAGGACAATACCTTGTTTTTTATTTCTTTAGCTGAATCCGTCACATATATTGCAGAATTTGGATCACTGGCTGACATTTTTCCAGTCTCCCCCTGTATGTACGAACATTCAATGATTGAAATGATCAGCATTGTTAGTGAAAGAACTAAAGCATAAGCTATATTATCATTCATATACAGATGCAGACAACTTTGTAAATGGGCACAAATGAAGCCACTGAGTGAACATATTCCAGAAATCACCATCCAGCACAAAAACTGAAAATTTGTACAATTGAATATACCAAATACGTAATGACAAAGTTCTGCTCACTTCAATTATGTTTGACAATGATAATGACTTCAAATATGTTTTCAAAATTGAACCTTTGTGAACCAATAGAAAAATAAAATAAAAAGAAAGAGAATGTAATATAAGGTACTACTAGATATAATAACAAATATGGATATTACAAGTTCAGCTACACCCATACAATACACTACCTGCAGCGCAGGAAATAGAAAAAAAAGAAAATGTAAATAAGGTACTACTAGATATAATAACAAATATGGATATTACAAGTTCAGCTACACCCATACAATACACTACCTGCAGCGCAGGAAAGAATGTCGATTCAATCAATGAAGGTTTATGGTATCCTAGCCGTGGAGCGACATCTCGTGTCATTCTGAAATATGGGTCCTGAAAATAAAAAAGTAACGACAACCATGAAGAATTGCATAAGGGTAGAATTAAACAAAACAAGCTAGGGAGAAGCAACAAAGGTGCATATTTTAAGAAATCTAATTGAATAACTGCCATCTTCCAATGACTGATCCAGTTGGTGTATCACAGGGATTACGTATTCTCCACATAGAGCTGTTATATATTCATTGACATTATAAACACCATGAAGACCATAGAAGAGATTGGTACTGGGGGAGGGAGAGTGTATTCAAACACAGATAAATAAATTGAGATTAGAGAATTAAATAGCATAACATAACTGCAAAGATTATATTAACAAATACAAAAACCAAAAGCAACCGGAGTCAATCAACTATAAGTATACTCCAAGAAAAGCAGTTACATTCTCATTGACATAATGCACAATTAAGCACAAGTCCAACTGGATAAACTTCTAGTGTCAAGGGATTCTACCTGGTCAATTGCACATGGAATTAAGCACCGGAGATCATTTCTGCCAGAGAACAAGTGTGGGAATGAACTAGGAAAAGATGGAACTGCCTGCACCACACAACAAGGATTTAGATCCCGTGCTCAGAAATCAAGCCAGTAATCATCGGAATGCTAATACAGTCAAGAGGACATGTAGGTTATACCCATTTTAAGAAACACTTGATAACATTTGCTAAGCAAATAAATGTCGTGAAGGTGGATCAAAAAATAATCCCAACATCCACGTGCAGACATTATTTAGGATCAGTTAAGAGCAGAATAAACTAACCTGCACAGCAGGAAAGCTCACTTTGCCAATATGATCTTCACCGCTAAAACCAAATATACCCACAACCTGTGCATTACAGACAAACTCTGAGATGATTGAGGAAAAAATAATCAGAGAGCAGAGGAAGTCGATTGTTTTTCAGAACTTATTATTGTATGTCCATGAATGTCGTATAGGTAACCACCTTATTATATGTGACACACTTTTGAACCTCCACCATGTTCCTGTAGAAGGACCTACACAAATGAATTTACATGTAATCAGTATTACCAAAAAAACTCAGAGTGCATAATGAGATTTCTTTACTGTACGAATGACTCGCAGATAATCAATAGATAGCATCATATTACAAATATAGCGAAATACTCCTCCCAAATAACAATCAAAAGCACGACAGCACAAAAATCTTGAAAAAAGTACTTTAATATCCACTTTAAAACTTAGCACAGAAACAGAACTCACAGGAGCTATGATAAGCATTATCAAAGTCGCCATACATTCATACGGTTCTACACGTTGCTAAAACTGGCACACCCAGAAAGAAAGAAAATTGCATGTGGCTTTTTGAGAAAACAAAGCATATCAGCTGAGCAAATAATTGACAAAAACTTCAAATCATATATATTATTATCGAACAGGCACACAGTTTTGAAAAGCCAATACAAGCAAACATGAGCAATGCATAGTGACATATCCAATCACAATTGCCCACTATAAAACCTAAGCAAAGTAATTCACTATATGTGCAATTAAACATCAGAAAATGAATAGCAGGGGAAGTATCCTCCTAACACTATAAATACGTATCTTTTGTCACTATAATATTTGTCCAAGCCAGGACTATTATGTTATATGCTCACTGCTCAACAACAACAAAAAGCCAATGTTAGTTCATAAATTCTCCCTAGAAATACGGAAAAATGATAATTTTGCAACTCAAAACAGATGCTTTCTAAGTTGCAGCCTCCTTCAATAAATAAAGGGTTTAAGCACAACTTTTAGTAATCCACTGCAATCAAGATTTTATAAGTGACCCTAAGTACAAGCTCAATGTTTACACCCTTTAAAGTAAATTTAGCATAATCATAACCCACATCTCGATCATAATCTAGTCTGCACACCTCGAACACGGACTACTACAAGCGAGAACGAAAATCTATAAAAAGATATATCTTTTACTAATTAAGAAAAATCCAATATAATGCGGTTCTCAAAATTTGTGCTAAACCAGTAACTTACCCTCCAACATACTCAAAATCCTGGAAAATGAAAGTTCTAGTGACATCAAAACCACAAGCAATAATATCTCTAGCATTTTCCCGGGCCAGTCTCCTAGTCTCCTCCACAGAGAGATTCTTCCACATACACTTCTCATCATCGGTGAGCTGAATCACAAGCGGAACTTTAAACACCTCCTGCAAATATCTGCAAACACAGAACTCAATTTCAGAAATTCAACGAATTACAAGCACGAAAACTTCTACAACAACATAATTATCTAATTCAGAGCTTGAAACTTTAGGTCCAATATTTTACGACTGAAATTTACTGAACGAAAAATTACTGAACTGAGTGCTCAATTTCAGAAATTCAATGAATTACAAGCACGAAAACTTCGACAATAACATAATTATCTAATTCAAAGCTTGAAACTTTAGACAATGTTCTTTATGACTGAAATTTATTAAATGGAAAATTACTGAACTGACTGCTCAAATTCAGAAATTCAATGAATTACAAGCACGAAAACATCGGCAACAGCATAATTATCTAATTCAAAGCTTGCAAAGTTAGGCCCAAAATTACTGAACTGAGTGCTCAATTTCAGAAATTCAATGAAATACAAGACAAAAACTTCTACAATAACATAATGATCTAATTCAAAGCTTGAAACTTTAGGTCTTGTTCTTCATGACTGAAACTACCGAATGGAAAATTACTGAACATAGTGCTCAATTTCACAATTTCAATGAATTACAAGCACGAAAACTTCGACAACAACATAATTATCTAATTCAAAGCTTGAAAATTTAGGCCCCATTCTATACTACTAAAATTTACTGAACAGAAAATTACTGATCTTAGTGCATTTACTGAACTGAACTTACACTGTACTAAAGTAAAATTACTGAATTGAAGTAACTATACCGAAGGAAAATTACTGAAAATTAGTGAGCTTAACTGAATTTAAGCTACTTAACTTAATGAAGTGAAATTAGTGTACTAAACTGAATTTACTGAACCGAAATTACTGATAACGCATAAAGAACATCGGCGCCTTACTTGGTGAACATAAAGGGGATAAGATGTCCCAAATGCAAGGATTCAGAGGAAGGCCCACGGCCGGTATAGAGGTAGAACTTCTCTCCTCTCTCAAACGCATCGAGAATTTCACTGAAGTCTCGGTGTGCGAAAAACACGCTGCGGCGGAGAAATACGTGAGGAGGGCAGCCGGTGAGACGGTGGACACGGTCGATCAGGGTTTTATCGAGGCGTTGGCAGCCGAATTTGTCGATAAGCTTGTCGTAATCGATCTTTCCGCCGTCTTTGGCGGCTACTTCCCATGGATTTACGACCTGCTCTTCTTCTTGATTGTGAGCTTCTTGTTCTCCCATGGTGAAAGTGAGGCGTCTCAGGTATCAGTCAGAGGAGAAGATGAGAGTGAGAATGATGTCAAACGTTGTCGTTTGGGATTTAAGGGTTTGGTTTCACTGTCCGGGCCCGATTAAATTAAACTGTTTAGGTGCTTAAAATCCGATGGCTAATTCGGAACACATTTCGAATGAGCTTTTGAAAGTTCTCAATCATTCTACTATCAATATCAAATTGTTTAGGTGCTCAAAATCCGTCATATTTTTTAGGGAATTTTAATTTAAATCATGTGGTTTTGGTTTTGATCATTTTTAAATAAATTTTTTGTGGTTTAAATTATGAAAAACAGGTATTATATGCTTCCGATTGTTAGCAATTAAAGACCGTTTAGACAATAATGTAAATTTTTACTCACAAATAATGTTCCATTTTTGTCTCATGCGTTCGTTTTAATTCTAATATAGTCAAGTAGTCAGAACATTTGACAAAGTTGTAGTAAAAATATTGCTCTCTTTTAAAAATTATTTTGTAGTTCTTAGATAACATTCATCACTTGCAATTCAAGTGGCATAAAGAACAAAAAAGTCTGAACTTAAAAGAGATGGTTTGTATATGTACACGACAATCCGCCGTTAAATCTTGATAAACAAGAGAAACAATTCAGAGAAGCTATCAATAGACATCCACAAGATTATCCATCTAATGTTCCTCTGCAAAATGCATGTATTTCAGGTTATTATATTACCAAACAGCTATGTTGCACATACACTCATGTTAGTAGCTGTTGTATTTATATTCGTCCCTGTGACCATTTCATTTTTGTTTCTATTTGTAAGCTAATTTATGAACGTTGTACTTAAAACATAATGCTTTCCATATTTATGTCTATGCCCATTTTTTATGTACGTGCAATCAGTACTGTGAATTATTGACAACTGTGCAATGGAGATATTGTTTACATTTTCTTTTTAAAAGAACATTTGCATAAACCAATATCTATACATATAAATACATGTATACATAAATGAAATTTTATTTGATTACAAATATAAATACACATACACAATTAATTCCCAGAATTTCTAAAATACCTTATTGGCCTCATTATCATATCATGTAGCCAAATAATAACAATCAATAAAACAGTCATAACAGACTCCATCAACTTCCTTGGATTCTTCAGCTCATTCATCACACCACTCAAAACCTCCCTGTAATTCAACCCCCGAACTCCGGTCACAATTCCAGCAGCCGCTTTCTCTCCGGCTCCGAGCTTAGCATTCGTGATTCCGGTAGCAACTTCATCATTCTTCTTATCTTTCTCCTTCACTTCACTATCTTTCTTCTCTTCCACCTTCTCCGGAACAGCATTTCCTTTGCTCTCATCTCGTGTTTTCGCTGCATCGGGTTCATTTTTGGGGGGTTCAGGCTTTGGAGCTTCAGTTTTGGGGGTTTCAGGTTTGTGAGATTCAATTTTTGGCGACGGTGGTAGTGGTTTTGGTTTTTCCTGTGGCGACGGTGGTGGTGACTTTTGCGGCGGTTTTGGAGGCTTTGGGGCATCTTTAGGAGGTAGAGCTGTGGTTTTTTCTAGCGGCGGAGGTGGTTTCCGGTCGGGGATGATGGATTTAGGGTGTTTGATGAAGAGAATGCCTCGTTCGAATTTGGCTGTGATATCATTAGTGTCGTAATTGGATGAAATTGGGATTTCTTTGCGGAATTTGATGCCTTTGTTGTCGCCTAATTCACGTTCGCCGCTAATTCTTAGTAGCCGTGTCGTGGTTACTTGGACTTTTAATTGCTCTTTTCTGAAACCTATATTCGACAACGAAAATTTCATTAATTTGTTAGAGATAATTCAACGGAAGCGACATGATTAACATGATACAATTATAATTTTTATATCAATTATATTATATATAATTATGTGAAATATATTAATCATATATGGTAATTATAATATGGTAACTCGTATTTGCATTTCCATCGTGGAAAATTCAGACTCCCTACCACAAAGAATATACTTGCTGAAAATATAAAATTAGAATTGTTGCCAGATAGATATTGTATTCTCTTGATACTTCCAATCTCTCTAAAGTTGGATTTAGCATCAATATAATTGGCAACGAAAATACCGTTGCCAATACTTAGTTTAATTTTTCTATGTAATTTCTATATATTTGTAATCTATATCCGTTTATTTTGTTACTAATAGCATCTCGAACGTGAAAAATACAGATAACATAATATTCATAGCATTTACAATCCTACTAGACGTAATGTGCGATGAATAGTATTCTATTAGGTATAAATATATAATAAAGCAACGAAGTCGAATTTAATCATCTTTGAAGAGATTATGTTTGTATATGGAATAAGTGAAACTAGCTAATTTTTCAATCATGAGATAAAAATGAACGAAAATTTTGTTAACATGATAATGATATTGAGTGTTTTGTAGAGTAAACTCGATCTTCCGAAATGATCAAAATCATATGAAATTTAATCATAATCTAAAAGAAATTAGAAAAGTAAAGAAAAAAAAATACCCGGTAAATAGACTTTAAGGATGTCAACTGATGCATCTCTTTCCCATTCAATAGTTGGGTCGAAATCTTCGAATGAACGTTCCTTTTGTCGTGAATCCATCAATGATAAAAATATGTAAATATCCTTTGATCAGAGATTATGAGAATTCACAAACGAATTTGATATATGCTTAGAGGGAATTAAGAGTATATATATGCATGAATATAGGTAGATTAATTAATAAATTAATGTTGATATTCTTTGCACATTTATTTTGGAAGTTTAGGTTTCTTTGAAGATAATCATTCCTTTTCTCCTTTTGAATGTTTTCTGAGTTGTTCCAGAGTTTAGCAATGCCAAGAAAATGTGTTTTCTTGGTACTTCTCTGGCCCCAAACAAATGTTCCGCCCACGACTCATAATTATTCTCGGATTCTTTTCAAACTCAAATTTACTTTTTTTTTAAAAAAAATATGGTAAAAAACCTTTTTGGTGAACAAGAATAAACATATAAAACATTAAACCTAGTGAGGAATTCCAATCAGTGATTTCTAGATGTAAAATAAGATGCTCTCGATACTAGTTGAGTAGGTATTCGTTCATATTTCTACAGTAAATAACTTTAGATACGTGTGATTAACAAAAAAAAAAAAAAACATCTTTCCAAAAAAAACATACGGATGCATAAATATGTAATACTATGGGCATCATTAAGGGTTGTGATTTGGGTATGACACTCATTGTAGCTAGACATGTTTAGTAGCCCGTTGGCCTACACAACCCGCCTAAACCCGCTCTCAACGAGTTGGGCTTTGGACATGCATATTTAGTAGTTGGCCCAGTCAACCCAATCTGAAATTCAAATGTTAATGAATTAATTATACATGAATGCTTCAAAATAAGGTTAAAGTAACCAATAAGTTATATTCGTCATTTAAAAAAATAAATGTAACATTGAGTACTGAGCTATATGTAAATCCTGTATTAGTTGTTTGCTTTTGATATTGATAATTGATTTTGTAGCATTTATCCTTTTAAAAAACGAAAATTTTAAATAAAATTTTGTTTGTAGTTATCTTTTATTTATGCAACATGTTATTATTTTACTATTGAAAAAATATATATACTTATTAATTTTAATGTTATATTCAGAAAGTTGTACAAGTCGGGTTAGGCTAAAGATTAATGTTATTTTCTCGAGCTGAGCTTGGTCTGAGCTCAAACCTTAACTTGTACGATTTTGGTTGGGCTTGAATATAAAGGCTAAATATGATGAAATAATATTACAAAGATGAAATACTAACATTTTGGAAACTACAAACTACAAAGGCTACCTAGGTGTTTAATCCTAATTTTAATATATAAAAATATATTTTTGATTTTCCTTTTTAAGTTATTTTATGTTTTGAGTTATATTCTTTTTGGCATAAGATAGATGTTTGGGCTGAACATGGAAGCCCATAACTTCCCTTTTGTATTTCCAATTAGCCTTTTTGAGCCCAATAATAAATCACTTATTATTTCAAACCACACCTCCACCTGAAAATATTCGTCTTCACAGTCACCGGTCACCGGTTATTGCAGAGCCGTTCAGCCGGTCACTGGAAATGTAATGAGCTGCAGAGACGAAATTCGAAAAGAAGTAATGGCAGTTGAGACGAACTTCGCGTGCTTGTTTGATAAACTAAAGGTTGAAGATCCATGCCTTCCTCCTTCTACCTGGGAATCGATTCCGTCAGAAAACGGCGCTCGTAGCTCCTCCATTTCCCCCTATTTTCCTCGACCGACGCTCCGGAATCTGTCCTCGGTCTCCGTAAGTGAAATTGAAGTGTGTGATTGAGAATTTTTGAGAATTTGTTGTGGTTTAGTGTTGTTATGCAAAATAGCAAATGTAAGCTCAGGAGGTCTCAATTTAATGGTTGTGTCAGTTGATCAACTTAGTGATCGATGAGTGTGTCGTGAACCTAACATAGGTATGAGAGAGAGAGAGAGAGAGAGAGAGAGAGAGAGAGAGAGAGAGAGAGAGAGAGAGAGAGAGAGAGAGAGAGAGAGAGAGAGAGAGAGAGAGATACTAGTGCATTGTTTAGGAGTTCATTGAGGTCGGTCAAGAAGATGTTCCCGACTAGTATTCGAGATAGGTTACTAGATAGGAACTAGTTCTAGAAGCTTTGACTATTTAACTCACTTTGATGCTTAAGTCATGAACTTAGTGATCAATGAAGAAGTTGTGTATTGTGAATGTACCTAAGAGATACCTGGCTATTTATAGGAGAATAACAGAGTCCTAGTCTAGTTAGTTTAGGAATTCCTTGAGGTCGATGTTCCTGACTAGTAAATGCTTCCTATTCGAGAGAGGTTACTAGATAGATAGGAAGTAGAGCGAACCTCTAAGAAGTTTTGACTATTCAACTCGGGTGACATGGTATGTAAGACTTATTGACCATCTTCAGATTTTTAGCACTTAGGGGGTTTGACTGGTTCAATCGGAGTCTCCATTTTAAGCTCCATTTTGAGCTCTTAGGCAGGTTCTAGGTGGTCAAGGTGTCTTTATGCAGCTCTAAATGTTTATGGGTGGTGATATGATAGTATCAATTGAATGGGTTATCCATGTTTTTGAGTAGTTCTGGTTTTGATGTTTATAACTTATCTCTCAAAGACATTGTTTTTGATTTTTTTTTCCTTCTTTTATGTTGTAGGAGGCAAGTTTAGTAAGATTAGCATTCAATTCTTTGCAAGGTTTGGAATCGGCTCTTGTCAGCATCCAGAAACTTTCTGCTGCCTTTTGTACTGACCCAGCTGACAGGTCCTTCCATGGAATTCCAAGTCTATGGAACCGTTCTTCAAGCACTCAGGCGCTGGGAAGGATTCTCAACTCTATAGGATGCTTTGGTTCTTTGATTTTTCTTCTCCGTAAATTTGTTGCTAAATTTACGAATATACGTATGTATGTGGATCCATCACAACATGGTCCAGAAAATTCTGAATCAGGAAGCCAAAGTCTTGTTAATCAGGCTTTTGCAGTAGCAGTAGGGAAGATATTAGAAGGGTATGTTAGTGCACTTAATACAGTATATGTATCAGTAAGACTAAGGCACTCAGAGGTTGTTAATGTGCCATTGCACGAGTCTAATGAGGCAGCATTTCTCACAAGCATAGTGCACTCTGAAATTACATTATTGGAAGTCTATCTCCACACGAAGCAACTGAGGACTCAGATTGAAGCTCTTGGAAATATATGCAACCTGTATGATATAGCTCTTTGCTTCGCTGTATCTTCACTTGAGGAGTTGACTGCTAAAGCAGACTTGGCATTTTCTAAGTTCTGTAGAGGAGGAGATCTTCTTACTTATTTGTATACTCAACTGCAGGTATACTTCAAATTGTATGTCCAACCTTGTTTTGAAAATGGAATTATGAACACCTTTTGCTCACATGCCAAAACCTTGACGAGTTTTAACTTTAAGCTGCTGGATTAGTATATGCTGTTAATGTGAATGAAGTATATTTGCTTGCAAAATATGTGCTACTGTTTTGAAAGGAAGTGTTGGTGGCTTCATCTGAAATAATAATTCCTGGTTTATATTTTCATGTAGGTTGCTGATCCTGCTCACCTTGCTCTACTCAAATTTCTCTTTGTCCAGTCATGTGAACCATATTGCGGATTTGTAAGATCATGGATATTTAGGGCAGAAATTAGTGATCCATACAAGGAATTCGTTGTGGAATGTGTTGATGATCTGCCATCTGATCTGCATTCTAAAGCTGGTACCCCTTTTGACTTCCCATTGGCGAGTATTAGGGTAATGCTATTTGAATGGACACTGGAGAGTTAGAGAGATTAACTTTTATGTTTTTATACTTATACTGTTGTGAGATAAATATTGATCCTCATCTTATCATGTGATTGGGTAGCAGGATGGAGTTGCTGTTCCATGTTTTCTGAAGGACTTTCTGGTTCCAGTTATTAGGGCTGGTCAGCAGCTTCAAGTATTAATGAAGCTGCTTGAATTGTGCGACTATGCTGGCCCTGGTGGTCATACTTATGAGGATGTTCTTCCCAGTTGCTGTGGATATTTAATTAAATATATGGTTCATACGTCTCCATTGACTTTTAACAAAGCACATTTAAGAGATCTGGTAACTGCCAGGAAAAACTACTACAGCAAAATGCAGGAGAAACTTGAAAGTCTATTGACCAAGCTGGAGTTTAGATATCAACAGGTGATTACTTTATAGTTTCTCTTTTAATAAGTCTTTGCATTCTATATTTGGTCCGTTTGAATGGATAAAAATATTCCGTGTTATGTTTGAACATGTTGCTGTCTAAAATGAGGACAGACTACGCATAGAGGTGGTTTGGTGTTAAGTGTGCAACTTTGAACCAATGGGAGATATAATAAAGGACTACCCTGTTAAAATGATTGTGCATAATCTCTGGTTATTCACGGTCTTCTCTGTGATTTACATAACTAGGTTGTTTGATTATTCTGTACTTTGATTTTGTATCACAAAGAGTGTTGAACTCCTTTTCACTTCCCATTTTCCATAACTTGCATTTATTTGATGCATTCTTATATTAATTTTTTCTTTCCTCGTCAAGATGCTTATATCCACTGCCTGTCTTCACTTTTTTTTTTCTAGTGAAAGTTGATATTTTTGGAAGAATAACATCTTTTATTCAATTAATAATAACTCCATATCATAATCAATATCTGAGACTTAGCTTCTAAATAGACACTTCAATAAGAAAATGAGATTCATTCATAACTTTTATCTTTACAAACAATTAGACTAGATAACTAGTATGACACAACTAAAGAAGAGGAACGGATGGAATGGCATTTGTAGCATCTTATATCAGGAGATTTGAAGAAATTTTGTCGACAAACATGCTACAGTTATCCTTCCTTTTAGCAAAAGAAACTATTCCTGATATAAAATATTCACTTCCTATATGCAGTCCCTTTCTTTTGTGTGTTTCTCTGAATACATTTTGTACTACAAAACATCATGTATTCACGATATGGATTTTAGGTCTGTTGTTTATGAACTTTCTAACTATTTGGAGGAATCAAACTGCATTACTTCCGTTCTGTGCTTAATAATTTTGTTAACTAATCATGTCATTCGGGTTTTAGCATTTGAGATGCCCTAGTCTGTTTCTAAAACTTACCTGTTTAACTCTGTGTCATATGCTACCTTGTGCCTGAAAAGTAAGTAACAGTAGAGTATGTCATTTCCGCATATTCTGTAACATGTCAGTTTTTAATCATTCTGAAGGTAACTTTGTTCACTATAACCACTTGTTTCCTACACTTGGGTTCTGATTTTAAAATTGGATATTTTCTTTCATGATAAATATTGTTCTCTATCTATACCTGTGTTATGCTTCTGCTTTTGTAGAGGATATGTGGTTATTCAGCAACCTTGTTATAACTTGGTTTGAGGTTTCCGTTTTTTTAGGTAGCTCTGCATAATGCTGCGCCAATCATCTTTGACAACAGTAGAGGAGGTCTAGAAAGTGAATTATCATTTCCTTTGAATAGCCCAACACCTGATAAATGGATCTCAAATGTGTAATCTCTCTCGCTCTCTCTCTCTGTGCCTCCCTGTAATTATATTTGATTTCTGTGCGTGTATGTGAGCATATTTGTGTAGATACTGCTATAGTTGCTTAACCTGGCCAACTTAAGTAGTGTTTGAACTGGATAAGTATCACGTGAGGGTGAGAATTCTATAATGATTGTTTTCTTAATTTAGGACCTGAACTGAGTGAAATTTCCTGATAACGTTTATAGGAATCTAAGATGATCAAACTGTTTTTCAATGTGAGATTTTCCGGATATTTTAAGCCAATTTGTCTGGTTATATCAGTTGTTTTTCAGCTTGAATATCAATTAATTTAACTTAGTTTAAACTTACTCTGATTTCCGTGTAATATACAATTTGCAATTATAGGTTGGCTCATTGTTGTGTTCTCCACTTCTCAGGACTGGTGATAAAATCTGCTCCAACTCTAGTGAAAGAGATGGATCTGATTGGTTTGATACTTCTGATGCATCTGAGCGTTCATCTTTAACTGGTTCCGATGAGGAAACTGAGGTAGAACAATCATTATTTCCTAGTAATTATATTGAACAGGAACAGCAATATCTATCCTCTCTAAGGTTTTCTTTAAGTAGCACTTTTGACTTGGAAAAGTCAGCTCAAAGTAAAAACTCACTAGATGTGGAAAGCAATTTACCTGATTATCTTCAAAAAAATAATGCTCTTGACCATTACACATCACCTATCGAGAACAAAGTGGATAAGGATTATTTCAGTAGAAATCTACCATGCTTTAGACAAAGGGGATCTGGAAAAGGTGTTCCAGACATGGGCAAAGATCAACTTGAAAATGCTTTCAAGACTTCAAATTCATTCACATCGCAAATGGGAAAGGATATATACCGCAGCAATTTTTTCAGTACAAATCCAAACTTGACAAGAAATTCATCCTTCAACCCAATGAACAAACATGTATCGAAATGCAGCTCAGCACATGGACATTCATTATCTTGCTATGACTTTTCAACTGTAGAAAATCCTTTGGTGGTATTTGAAGAGAAATTAACTGTCAGCTCAAGACATGACATTGGGTATCGGATTCACTCAACTGATAATGAGCAAGGTAAACAAGTGGACGGTGAAGATAGTGTTTTGGTCAATAATGCTAGAAGTTCTCGTCCTTGCTCACCCTTAGACACAAAGGATCAAGGCCATGAAGCTTTTCTTTCAACAAATGTTTCTGGTGGGAAAAGTTGGGAGAAATTGCTTAATGATTTTCACTGCCCTGAAAAGGAAAGCGAGAGGGAACATAATGAAAGTGTGCCTGCAGTGTTTGAGATTCCTCTTGATTTCGTCATTGACAAATGCCTTTTGCAGGAGATCTTGCTTCAGTATCCTTACATCATTTGCACCAAATGTACAGAAAGATGGTTTTACAATTGCTTTGTTTTTTTGGCATTGTAGTTCACGTTAATAGTTTTCATCTCCAAGCATGAAATTCTTATGTTTTCTTTATTCACGTTCATTCTATCATGGTCCTTTTGATCTTTCTCTTATTCATAGTATAGATATGAAAATCATTTTTAATTTCATGCTCAATATGTTTTGAAAGAACAATCCCAATACATGAAGCTATCATGTGTTCCCTTAACGATGTTAGATACTGTTATGTGAGTAAGCTAGCCATCAAGCTACTGGAGGGGTTTGATTTGCATGAACATTTATTGGCACTGCGGCGATACCACTTCATGGAATCAGCAGATTGGGCTGATTTGTTTATCAAGTCCCTTCCTCATCATGTACATTTTCAATTATCACATTACTATTCTTTGTTTTCTGAGATTATTTGTTTTAAAAATTCTTTCTAAATCCAAATTCTGGTTCACTTGAAGAAATGGCATGCGCTGGAGGCAGATCAAAGAGTCTCAGAAATTCAAGGGTTCCTTGAGAGGTCAGTTCAGAGGTCTTCATGTGAACAAGACCCCAATAAGGATCGGTTGTTTGTCTACATGAAAGAGAACACTAGATTGCCTCTTTCAACGACTTCAATTGGTGAACTTCTTTTTCTTCATTCTTTAAGGACCAGGATGCATAACAACCTTTTAGCAGTTTACTTTCTCTGTGTATATCATTGTCTACAAGTTTTGTGGTTTTCTTAAAGTGACGCCTTATTAGTATCCCTGATTGTTTTTGGATAGTATCCATAAATGCATGGTTAACTTTCTAATCAATTTTTTCTTTAATCCAAGAGTTTTTATTAGCTTCTGGATGTTTAAAATCTATCTTTCCTGACAATTGTAAAGACTAAAACCTCTAAGTCTTCAACATTGCTTTAGTTGCTTTTCAGCCAAACCTTCATTTCTTTTAGGAACCATAATGTTCAAGGTCTTAACTTGAGATATAAGTATTCAATGCCGCGTATTTTAACTGCTAAGATATTGATTAGCTATAGATAGTTTTATTTCCTTCCTAAAATATTATGGATGTAGAACACTTTTGTAGTCTTTAACATGCATTTGTATTTCTTTTTTTTTTCTTTTTTTTTTGAGAACGCATTTGTATTTCTTTTATTGTTACATTAACTTGCCATTGTGATTGCTTTATTTTTAATGCTTATTTCTCTTTTATTTTCGCGGTTTTCATCTTTTGCTGATATTGGATAGTTATTGTGGCAGGAGTACATTCCTTTGATTTCTTGGGGTTGGGTTATCGAGTGGATTGGCCTGTCAGTATTGTTCTGACTCCAAGTTCATTGAAAATTTATGCTGATATATTCAGTTTTCTAGTACAAGTGAAGCTTGCTGTTTACTCTTTGAATGATGTATGGTGCTCATTAAAGGTACTACTTTCATGACAACTATTATGTTTTGAAACGTTGATATGCATGTTTATAGCATGCTCGATTGATACGAGGAGCCTTTTCTTTTCTTTTTTTGGAAAAAGCAAAAACAGAGCAAGCTGAAAATTGAAAACTGAAAGCTATGTATACATTTCATTTAACAAAATATTTTTTTTGGTGACAGATTTGCTGTCAAGCAATTAACCAATCCTAAAAGCTTACAACTAGAATTAAAACCCCATACTTCAGCCATTCTTTGTACTTAAAGCTGATCAACTACAGAAATACAAGAACTCAAATGCTTAATATTTAAAAAGTATCATTAATCGAAAATGAAGTGTCTAATCTAACATTTTGCATCTCTACATATAATCAATTCTTGTTGGATTGTTGCTTGAGTATTCAATAATTCGTTGTCTGAATTAATAGTAAGGAACTTAATTTTTATTTTTTTTATAATCGACTTGAAGTCAGATTTATAATTAAAATTTTGATATGTTATAGGAGCATATTCTTTTTTTCTATGTTTGTCGCCTAAGTAAGTAATTATAGAACTGGAATCAGGAGACCTTTTTCTTATATCAGACCGTATATACAGGACGTGATTTACACCATTGGGAAAAATAGCCGTTCTGCAGAACATAAAAAGGAAGTGAACCAATTTAATATGTTGATAAAAATGAGGTATGCAAGTTTTTCCTTTATACACCAATATTGTTATAGTTATTTTCATTTCTATTGTGCTTGTTAAATAGTGACAATAGAGGCATTTTTTTCAGGTCGAATGTACAAACATAGAATACAAATTAGATACATACATTTGACATTCATATGACCTACTTTTCATTGAAAAACTTTCACATGTTGAGAATAAGTTGACAAAAGGGGCATCAAATGATAAAAAGTTTAATATGTTGGATCTGGTAATGACTAGAGTCTAGAAGCAATCTTTTACCATAAATGAAGGGTTTGGTTTGACATGATCTAGACCTTCTTATGGGATTGGAATTAAGAGTGGCCAGGAAATGGAGGTTTCAATGACTCCCATAAGTGATAACTTTTTATGCTTTGCAAATGGACAGTTATTTATGTAATTTCTCTAAAATATGACAGGCACCAGGTCAATCATTTTATATCTACTCTACAGCAATTTGTGTTGTCTCAGTTGTCTCACATATCATGGTGCAGATTTCAGAATAACCTAAAACACAAGGTTTGAACCTGCATGCTTCTTACTCTTCATTTTCTTCTGCCAATGCAATTTTTATTTCTTAAGATTCAAGTGTATTTTATAAAGTCAAAGGCTTTTCCGGTTTTCCCTATACTTCATGTTTGTTGTCAGATATTTAATATAAAAGCTATTATTGGGTATTAACTATCAGCTTAAGCTTCTAATTTGACTGGTTCCATGACATGGTATCGGAGTCTCTTAGGCCAAGTGATCTAGGGTTCGGTTATTGGCAATCCCATTGTTGATCAAGTTACATGACATGATAAGATGGGCCTATGTTTTATACTCTTCAAGCCCATTTTGCATTCACATGCGGGGATGGGTCAGATATTAATACAAAAGCTGCTATCGGGTTATGGACTATCAGCTTAAGCTCTTAGTTCAAATGGTTTCATGACAGTAGTTAAATTGGAATACATGCTTTGCTGCTCAAGCTTAATGTTGAGTTGAGTGTTACTTTTCAAACTTCTGAGATAAGTGCATAACTTTTTGCTATCTTCTAGGATTACTAGTGACAAATATATATATGTAGCTTTAAAATGTCTATTAACTTGAAGGATTGACTTTTGAAATGTTTTATTATCTTGAATATAAGTGCTATTTTGTCATAATCCATCGTTTAACGGTTGGTGTGATTGGTTGTAGAAACATGAATTTCCTCTTTTGTTGATATATTTTACTAGCGTGGATTGGTTCCCATGATTTCTCTTCTCAGATGGCCTTATTTTTTTCAAAAAAAGAGACATAACTCTCATTGTTACTCATTTAGTTGGTGTTGGCTTTTGTGTGTTTTAGGTCAAAGATATGATGGATTTGGAGTCGGTGCACATGGAATATTTAACTGAATCACTGCGCATGTAAGTTCAGGTCTTCTGGCTAAACATTTTTGAGCTATCATCTGTTAACATGAATATATATCCACTTACTCTTTTGACCTTTTCTTAATTTGTTCTTGATCTATTTATTTTTACTTGTACTTGCGTTTTTGCCTTCCATTTTGTAATGGTGGATGAGTTTGACAAATTTAACCTGTGCAGATGTTTTCTTTCTGATGAAACAAGAACTATAGCTGGTATCATAGAAAGAATATTGCAATGTGCCTTGGATTTCCGGTCTTGTATTACCTCCAACGTCGGGGATGTGGTATTGAATGAAGGAGATTTTCTCGGCAAACTTTCTAGAATCAATATGTCTCAGGTAATCTCTTGCACAATTCTCCACTGTATTGACTGAATAACTTAGAGACCCACAGTTCATATGCTTTACTATCTTAAATATAAGCATGCCACTTCTGAACATCTTTTTCTTTTTCAAAATAAACAAATAATAAGAGTATTGGTAACTATATGCATCGTAAAGCGTAGTATATGAAGGGATAAATAAGGAAGGATTAAGAAAGCAAATGAATGGTTGAAGTAGGAAAGGAAAGGATTCTCCTTCTCCTTATGTTGTTTGATTTGAAGGGTTCATAACGGTAAAGAATAAAACTACTGAAATCTCCATCTTGTAAAAGAAAGGAGAGGTTGTTATTTGAGTTATAAAAAAGAAAGGCAATACCGGTATTAAAGAAATCGAATACAAGCAATTGTAATATGAATTCCAAAACCGCATATTTTGAAGGGTTAAGAATCGGAAGCAAATTGGTTATAAACCATTCAAAACAAGGCACACTTGACCTGTTTTGCTCCGTTAGCCAATTTATGCCTATTTTCAGCCAGCAATTTACTCACTATGCGCGAGGGGTCTTCCAGAAGACGTATCAGAGAGCACATAGGTAGCACACAATCAGAAAGATGTTTCTTGACATTTATGGTTTACAAATGTGTTAATTTGTATAAATTTATATCATCAGCTACATATACAACTGCAACTACAAATCCAACATTTATAATTGCTAATTGCTCCAAATATAACATTTGTTTTGCTAATCGCTTTCACTTTTGCAGGTGTTTGCCATAAGGCAGAAGTTCAACAAAAATCTGAAAGAATTGCATCAATGTTACCTTAGATCACCCAAGCATGGAGAGTTTGGGCTTTCTTCCTTCTGGGGTTATCTTAACTACAATCAGTATTTCACTGACGCATAAGTAATGAAACAGACCAGTGACTGATCTAGAATTCACTGAATAGGGCTCCTTTCTTGTGATTTATCGGTTGATATTTTCCGGGTGGTTTTTGCAGAAAAGTTGAAGCTTCCTACACGGATTCTATTGAGTTTTCTAATGTTTTTGGCGATTTTTTTCGCATTAGCCCCTTGGCCCCGTCTTGGATCAATCATTGATCGTTCAATTACCTCACTCGTATATGATTTCTCGTAGTTCTATTCTATGGTCTTTGGCGGTCAACCCTCTTTCACCCGGGGTGTCTTAAGACTCTTAGTTATATACTGTGGGGTGGGGATACAGATGAAGTGGATGTGTGTTCTATTCTGATGTAAGAACTTGTTTTGATAGTATTTGTCTGAATGTTAGGAACCTTTATAGAAAGAAAAGAGAGGACTTTTTTTTTGTTTTTTTTATTCAATTTAAAAAGTGTTGCATAATCTCTCTTTTAACATATGTTTAGTCCTTATTTTTAACAAGGACAAGGAAAAAAAAGACATTACTTTATCTTCATTAATCGAGGTTGAACTTCCTGAAAAAATAAAATAACAAGGTTGATACTGGAAAAACACAATTCAAATTATCTATTGAATATTTGATAATGGGATTTTTTGATCTAAACTTTGATGTTAGCGTGATTGATGGTGAATGATATAGTCATTTTGTTTTCTATTACTTTGTTTGTACTTTGTTTCATTTACAAATTATATTAGTTTTTACACCATGATCTAATGGTGGAATCAAAGTAACTATAAAAGTTATCAAGATTTTAGTTTTAAAAACATTTATATCCCAAATATAGTTTAGATATCATAATGTTAGTATTGTCGATGTATTTTTCTAGTAACCAAACAATGGTTGTATTTTTCCCTCGTTATAATTAATGGTGAAAGTTATAGTCATTTATTTTCTATTTACTAATTTGTATTTTGTTTCATCTACCATTAGTTTAGTCTTTACTTCATGATATAAGGATCTAAAATAATATTACAAAGAAACCATAGAATTTCACATTAATCCAATTATGGTTTGTATAGGAGTTGAACTTTATAAAATTCTTCCATTTCATCATTTAATTTTATAATTGACTAGTACGGAACTCTCGCGTTGCGTCGGGAGGAAAAAAGCGAAATATGTTCTAAAAATGGAAGAAAAGATATATGAATGACTAAAAATAATATAAATTATATATGACAGTATCAGTAAAAATTCAAATGAGAAAAAAAAAAGCCAGAAATCTGTTTATAAATATGACAATAAATTAATGGACAACTGTCCTACTTGATCGTGAAAAATCTCTCATATTTCTTGAAACATAACTCTAGATTTAAGCTGCCACATCTAAACATGAGAAGAAATTCATGAACATAAGAAGAAAAAAAAGAATTAGAGACGCAAAGAAAAGGAAATTCAAAAAACGAAAGAAAAAAATAGCTGCTGAGAATTACCTCAATCCACTAAGCCAACATGTACACAGATGAACAGATCTCAAAATCCCTCAAAATGCAAAAAATACCATATCCAATATGAACAAAACCATTAGAATCACCAGATGTCCTGACAGAAACAAATCCAAAAACATCAAGACCTGTAGAACCACATAACAGAGAAAACAAATATAAAATTACCAATTTCGGAAGAAGTTGTTGGCTTCATGGCTCAAGTGTTTTGAAAAGAAACCCGTAAATTAATTGACAAAACCCATATCTGGACGTGGAGGCTAGAGCGAAATAAAGGAAGAAAAAGTAGGAGGAGAACACATATATCTTTACTCTAACTCCATTCACACTTCTACATAAAAGAAGGTATGAAGAAGATCAACCTAAGGGAAACAGAGAGGAGACACCACACCAAAGCGTTGACACAGAGCAGCTGAGAATAATCCAGAAGAAGAGAGGAAATGATGGGGGAAACAACGTTGAGTCGGTTCGGAAACAAAAATAGAAATGGAAATTTTGTAAAAAATTTGAAATCAAATTTAAAAACACTTTAGTATTTGTGGTTCAGGTTTATACTATAACAAGCTCAGTCAAAAACTCGGGATCTATCCAAAATATTTAGTAGTAGCACAAACTTTTGAGGATAAGTAGCACTTACAAAAAATTTGACGCTAATTCAGTGTTAAATTGGTTGCATATTATGGTATACGACGCATTTGAACGAAATAAGTCATCTTGTCGCGAAATGACATTTTACACGACTAAATTTTTTTCAAAATAACCCGTTTTGACGCGAATGAAATTTAAGACGACGAAATTTATTGCAAAGAAAGGCATTTTATCGCAAAAGAGTTTTTGCGACGAAAGTTTTTCATTTTGGTCGCGAATGAAATTTTACACGACGAACGTTTTTCAACCTTTGTCGCAAAAGATATTTTACACGACAAAAGTTTTTCATTTTTGTCGCACATTATATTGTGCACGACGAATTTCAAAACAAACATTGTGTCGCGAATGATATTTTACACGACGAATTTATTGCAAAATAAACCATTTTGTCGCGTATGACATTTTACGCGGCGCAATTTATTGCAAAACAGGCCATTTTGTCGCGAATGACATTTTACACGACGAAATTTATTGCAAAATAAGCCCATTTCTTAGAAATATCAAATACTTCCACGAAAAGCTATAAATAGCAGTTTCTATGAAAGTTTAGTAACAAACATTCGTTTTTGCAAGCATGAAGCCAATCTTCCTTGCCAAAGCTCAACGCCAGGAATCATCCCTCCATGAACTCCACAAGCAGCAATCAGCCCGTCTTCTCGCTCTATCCGCCTCCCATCCCGCCCTGGATACCAACCGCCGTGACCATTACAAGGATCATCGTGAAAGGGACTATGGTAGAGACAGGGACCGAGATCGCTCTTCTAAACGAGAACAGGACACCAACAATAAGGAACGTTCTCGCGTCGATATATTGGAGCTTGATGCTATTAAGGAGCAGTATTTAGGATCTAAGAAACCTAAAAAGAGGGTCATTAAACCTGGTGACAAGTTCCGATTTTCTTTTGATTGGGAGAATACTGATGATACTTCTCGAGATCGAAACCCTCACGAAGCCCAGCTCTTATTCGGTCGAGGGTTTCGTGGTGGGATCGATCGACGTGAGCAGAAAAAACTGGCTGTTAAGAACGAGAAGTACACGAGATATGAGGCTGCTGATTTGTATGATATGAGAGTTGATAGGCATTGGTATGAGAAGAAGCTCGATGAAATGACTGAGAGAGATTGGAGAATTTTCAAGGAGGATTTCAATATTTCCTACAAGGGATCCAAAATCCCGAAACCTATGAGAAGTTGGGTCGAGAGTAAGCTTACTACCGAGCTCTTGGAGGCCGTTGAGAGGGCTGGATATAAGGAACCAACTTCTATTCAGAGGGCTGCCATTCCGTTGGGATTGGAGCAGCGTGATGTGATCGGGATAGCCGAGACTGGTTCTGGTAAAACTGCTGCTTTTGTTTTGCCTATGTTAGCTTATATTTCTAGGTTGCCACTGATCAGTGAGGATAACAGCGGTGAAGGTCCTTATGCGGTTGTAATGGCGCCTACTCGTGAACTGGCACAACAGATTGAGGATGAAACGGTGAAGTTTGCGCGTTATTTGGGAGGGATCAAAGTGGTTTCTGTTGTTGGCGGGAAGTCGATTGAGGAGCAAGGTTTTAGGATTAGGCAAGGGTGTGAGGTTGTGATTGCTACGCCTGGTCGTTTGCTTGATTGTTTGGAGAGACGGTATGCTGTTTTGAATCAGTGTAACTATGTGGTTCTTGATGAGGCTGACCGTATGATAGATATGGGTTTTGAACCTCAGGTTATAGGAGTGCTGGATGCTATGCCGTCAAGCAACTTGAAACCAGAGAATGAAGATGAAGAGCTTGACGAGAAAAAGATATACCGTACGACATACATGTTCAGTGCTACAATGCCACCCGCAGTAGAGAGGCTTGCAAGGAAGTATTTGAGAAACCCTGTTGTAGTCACTGTTGGAACTGCTGGAAAGACAACTGATTTGATATCACAGAATGTGATGATGGTGAAGGAATCGGAGAAGTTTCATAAGTTGCAGAGATTACTCGATGAACTTGGAGATAAAACGGCTATTGTGTTTGTTAACACTAAGAAAAATGCAGACATGGTTGCCAAGAATTTGGATAAGGCAGGATACCGGGTGACAACTCTACATGGTGGCAAGTCCCAAGAGCAGAGAGAAATTAGCCTTGAAGGTTTTAGAACCAAGAGATACAATGTCCTAGTTGCTACAGATGTTGCTGGTCGTGGTATAGATATACGTGATGTGGCCCATGTCATTAATTATGATATGCCTGGGAACATTGAGATGTACACTCATCGTATTGGACGAACAGGCTGTGCCGGAAAGTCAGGTATGGCTACCACATTCTTGACTCTTGGGGACACTGATGTTTTCTATGATCTGAAGCAGATGCTTATTCAGAGTAATAGTCATGTGCCTCCTGAATTGGCAAAACATGAGGTTTCAAAATTCAAGCCAGGATCTATTCCTGACAGACCCCCTAGGCAGAATGACAATGTTTTTGCTCGTTGAGAACTTTCTGAAAAATTCACATAGTGATGGCTTGAATGCTTGATGGTCGAAATGGTAGTTGAAGCATCTTTGATTATTAGTTCGGGAATGCACAAAGAAACTGAGTTTTCTCAGCCACTCTAGATGCTATTTAAAAGAAGTGCTATGATATAAACGATAACAAAAACTATTGTTTATATTTTGTTCCAGTACACTTTAGGCCCTTTAGATTGTTTGGCAAATGAATGTTTCATGATGATATCAGTTGAGAATGCTATATTTAATCTTTTTGTTTCTAGTTATTTACTTGAAAGGGTTGCCACATTTGTCGTTTTTCAAAATCATCGTCTAATCATCTAATTTTACGTTATGCTCAGTGTGTATCATGTGTGCGTTGCAGTTTCTGTGACTAAGCTCATTTCGACAATGTTTTCTGATAGAATAATCAGCAGACCGTATATTTATAACTTAATATGCTTTCCTATAATTCTTACCTTTAAGTTCGTGTTTCAAGTGAGAATAATTTACGTCTGTAATGAGTTAGCAGTCGCACCTTTAATTGATCATTATATTATGTTCATGACCAGTAGGCCATTTGATATATCAGGCTGAAGGAGATAATAGATCCACAGCAAGGTTTATTGGTTTTGGTTGCTCTTTATTTTCAGCCAGCAATTCACTCACAATGGGCGAGGGGACTTCTGGGAGACGTAACAGCTAGCTCATAGGCAGCATGCAACCAGAAAGCTGTTACTAGACATTTATGGTTTACGAATGTGCTAAAATGTATGAATTTATAGCATCAGCTACATACGCAACTGCAACTGCAAATCCAGCGTTTATATGTCTAATTGCTTTCGCATTTGCAGGTGATTGCCATAAGGCAGAAGTTCAACAAGGAAGTGAGCCCCTGGCCCCTCTTGGATCAATTACCTCACTTGATCTATATTCTTGTAGTTCTATGGTCCTTGGTGGTTAACCGTCTTACGATGTGGGGCGTCTTAGACTCTTACCTATATTATGCCAAGTCTTGAACTACAACACCATTAATCAAGTAAAATATATATAACCATAAGTTAAAAATGTTATGATTTCCAGAATCTTATTTTAAGACTCTGATGATTAAATTGAAATGCGTAATTGTTGACTAGAACTGGACTTCCAAACTTCAAATAAACTAGCTGTAGATAACAGTTTTGGGCTCTATTAGAGCAACAACTTTTCTAGTTGATGACTTTTTGGGCCCAACTAAAGTTACTTTTCACATATTCTAGTATAATCTTATATAGTTATTGACTATTTAGATTCTAAGTAAAATGGCATAATACACCATCCCTCTCATTGTCGAGAAAGTTTGACTGCGCTCTCGTTCTATTTGTTTAAAATATAGTCAATTGATCTCTCAATTTTGTAAAAACAAATTGAAATTGTTGAGTCTCAATCGTGTTTCAGTAGTAAAAAAGAATGGTATATAAAATGATATCCAATTAATGAATTGTTATGTTCGAATATCATTGGAAAATAAAAAATATGATGAAGCAGAAACAATCAAAAAACAACAATCTCCTATTTTAAAAATATGGTCTCTTGAATGAAGCAAAAATAAAATGATTGTTGTGTGCTTTACACATATTTGGATAAAACAATAATTTTTACATGGTCCATGACTAACCAAGTTAATTTTTGGTCAGTCACTGTTAAATCTGTGTAATGATGTTAGATCTAACGGTTATTACAGTGATCAAATTAACTTGGTCAGTCATGGACTATGTGAAAATTACTGTTGGATAAAAAGTCAAAATCTAAATACATTGTCAAGTTTTAAGATGTTTCTTAAATTTATCATTAAGTTAAAACAACTGATATTGAGCATAGTGTTATGTGAAAAGTGTATTGAAGTAAGTAGACAAAAACTTTAAAATGTTTATTAAACACATTCTAAAAATCCTAAGAACCAATATACTTGGGCCCGGCTGACGATTCTAAATAATTTCACTCAAGTTTTGAGAATAGCTTTAAAATGGAATTATTTGCATGTTTTATTAAAGTTGAAGAATTGTTATTGGGTTTAAAAAATGTGAATTTATTTAATGGATTTGGTATTGGACATTTTCTTGATTAGTATTAACAAATATAAATGTTTTGATTAAGATTGACTTAATGAATGAATGACGAACGCATTACCTTTATCCATATCAGCACTCTTGTGATTGATAGTGAAGGGCTGCGCGCCAAAGAAAGCAAATCTTGTCGTCTTTCCTCCATTATTAATATATTATTATAATCATCATCATCATCATCTTAAATACGATTGGTTGTCATTCAAAAATCATGATTCCGCAATTCTCCATCACTCGATTTCATTTCAAATGGAAGAATCAGAACAAGGAAGACGAAAGAGCATTTCGACTTCTCTGGTATTTGCTGTCAATGGCGACAGATTTGAGCTCTCCGTCGTTGATACTTCCACTACTCTGCTCGAATTTTTGCGCACCAAAACTTGTTTCAAAAGCGTCAAGCTCAGTTGTGGTGAAGGTTTGTTTAGTTTTATTTCTCTCTATCGGATATTAATATATAAACTATAACTCACTCTTAACTATCACCTCGAGTTTTTAGTTCAATTCGTTAAGCGTTAGCTCGAGCTTTTAGTTTAATTCGTTAACTAACATTTAGTCGTAATTGTATGCAGTTCTTTTCTGTTTTGGTTGTTATATTGTTTAATTTACTCATTGTTATAAGGTGTGGGCGGATTAATGCTGTCTTTGAGATATTAACTGTTCTATAATCCACATAGGAAGAGCTGCTACCTAAAGACTGATCACTTGAACAATATCAAACCGAGTAATCGGACCTAATGAGTGAAAATTACTGTTGGATTTTGGATTACTTTAATGATTTAAACTGTTCAGAGTTGAAGATTCAATTTATTGTATAGCATGTCAACTAAATTTTAATTTGTGGTTTTAGGTGGATGCGGCGCCTGTGTTGTTTTGCTGTCAAAATATGATCCGGTACTCGACAAAGTGGAGGATTATACAATAAGTTCTTGTCTCACACTGCTTTGCAGTATAAATGGATGTTCAATTACTACAAGTGAGGGTCTTGGCAATAGCAGAAAAGGATTCCACCCAATTCACCAAAGGTTTACTGATTTTCATGCTTCTCAATGTGGTTTTTGTACTCCTGGAATGTGCATGTCATTCTATGGCGCCCTTGTTAATGCTGAAAAGACTGATCGACCACAGCCTTCTCCGGGACTTTCCAAGCTGACAGCTGCTGAAGCTGAAGAATCTATTGCAGGAAATCTTTGTCGTTGTACAGGATATCGACCTATTGCTGATGCCTGCAAAAGTTTCGCTTCTGATATTGATATGGAAGATTTAGGATTTAATTCTTTATGGAAAAAGGGAGAAGCAAAGGAAGTCAAGTCAAGCAAGTTACCTCAGTATAATAACAATGCAATTTGCAGTTTTCCTGAATTTCTGAAAACGGAAATCTTGTCTTCTCTGCATCTCAATTCTGAAAAGTCCTCTTGGTATGAACCTTCTAGCTGTAAGGAGCTAGAAGACCTATTAAGCATGAACGACGGAGCACATATAAAACTAGTGGTTGGGAATACTAGTGTGGGTTATTATAAAGACCATGAACACTATGACAAGTACATAGATCTCAGGTATATTCCCGAGCTATCAGCTATTCAAAAAGATCAAACAGGTATTCAGATTGGGGCTGCAGTGACTATCTCTAAAGTTATTGAAGCTTTGACTGAAGAAAACAAGGAAATGATTTCAGAAAATTATATAGTTTTTAAAAAAATTGCAGCCCATATGGACAAAATTGCTACCAAATTTGTCAGAAATGTAGGGAGTATCGGGGGCAACTTGGTGATGGCACAAAGGAAACATTTTCCTTCAGATATTGCAACTATACTTCTTGGAGCTGGTTCATTTGTTACTATAAAAACAGGTACTATGTGTAAAACAGTTACCTTGGAGGAGTTCCTGGGAATGCCTCCCCTGGATTCAAAAAGTTTACTGTTAGACGTTAAAATCCCAAATTGGAAATCGCTGCCTGAAAGCAATAGTAAATTGTTATTCGAAACATATCGAGCTGCACCGCGGCCCCTTGGAAATGCATTGCCTTATCTGAATGCTTCTTTTTTGGCTGAAGTTTCCTACTCAAAGTCCTCTGGTGGAATTCTGTTAAATAGCTGTCAGTTGGCTTTTGGTTCTTTTGGAACCAAACATGCAATTAGAGCAAGCAAAGCTGAAACATTTTTAAATGGAAAGTTGTTGACATTTTCTGTCCTTTATGAAGCTATTACATTAGCAAAATCAGCTGTGGTACCAGAAGATGGAACGCCAAATGCATCATATAGATCAAGCTTGACTGTTGGTTTTCTTTTTGACTTTCTTGGGCCATTAATGCATACCAGTTCTCCGGATGATATTTCACTGTTCGAGCACATTAACTCAAAAGAGAAATTTGATAAGCTGGATTCTATTAAATTCCCCACTTTGCTGTCATCATCCAAGCAAGTGATTCAATTTAACCAGGAGTATTATCCTGTGGGTGAGCCAATTGCAAAATCTGGATCTTCTCTTCAAGCATCTGGTCAGTGCTATTATACAAAAATAATCTCTTGCATCTAATAGATGGCTGTAATAGAATCTTATCTTGTTCTGTTGAGGTCTATATTTTCAAGTTTACTCATATTTGATTTTTAAGGTTTATCATTTTTGTGGTCAATGTAATGATCTGGTGCACTTGGAAGATAGACTCTAAATTCCTTGTAATTTTTTCTCCACAAATATTTGTTTGTATTGTTTTGATGAGTTATGTTTCAAGCATTTCATCCTTTTGCTGACAGAAACTAATAAGCTAACAATTTTTCCACTTACAACTTGTGTAGGTGAGGCTGTTTATGTGGATGACATTCCCTCCCCCAAAAATTGTCTACATGGGTCATTCATATATAGCACGAAGCCTTATGCAAGGGTAAAGGGTATTAAACTTAACCCTACATCACTCCCAGATGGCGTCACTGGACTTATTTCTTTCAGAGACATACCAGAAGGTGGGGAAAACATTGGCGCCAGTTTTGCGTTTGGTCCTGATCCTTTGTTTGCCGAGGATCTTGCTTTATTTGCCGGAGATCGTCTTGCTTTTGTGGTAACTTCCTCATCCATCACCTCATGTTAGCAACATCCACTTGACTGTAATGTCATAAAATGTATTAGATGGATGGATTATGTTTTTTTGCCTAATGTTGTGTATGAAATGATTTTCTTAGGTCGCAGATACACAAAAACATGCAGATCAAGCATCAGATCTTGCTGTAGTAGATTATGGCACAGAAAATCTAGGACCACCCATTTTAACTGTAGAACAGGCTGTAACCAGGTCTAGTTTTTTTGAGATTGTTCCATTTATGTATCCTAAGCAAGTTGGTGATGTCTCAAAGGGAATGTCAGAAGCTGAACACAAGATTATCTCAGCCGAGGTATTTTTCAGTGGCTTTTTCCTCTTCATTGCACCTTAATTTTAGAAGCTGCTCTCTTTTTCTCCTAAAAAGCCTGAGATAGTTGCTCTCTTGCTTCCTTTTTCACCATTTGGATATTTTCTAACTGTCAACTTTCTATTGAACTATGAGATCCAGATAAAACTTGGGTCACAGTATTATTTCTGTATGGAGAATCAGACTGCCCTTGCTGTGCCTGATGAAGACAATTGCATGATAGTTTACAGTTCAATACAGTGCCCTCAGTTTGCACATGTGGCAATTGCAAGATGCCTTGGCATTCCTGAAAATAATGTGCGTGTGATTACTAGAAGGGTTGGAGGAGGATTTGGTGGGAAGGCAATAAAAGCCATGTCTGTAAGTATCTTCCTGTTCACATAATACATTTGAACATTGGAACGACTTTATCTAATGGTGGATGTTGTGTAAATCAACCTTCCCCAGTATTTTATATATGGGTCTTAGATACAAAAATAAGAATTTGAAGATCATTTTTTTCTCGATAGATTGCCTAGCCTTCAGTTGACAAATATGCTTTCTTTAATTGATTTGTGAATAGACCAACTAAAGTTTAGCCTTTTGTTTTCTGAAACAAAGTTAGCTTCTGATGTTGATATCAAATTCCCTGATCCATACGAATAATGTACTTCCTTTATCGGAGAAGAACAAAATTACCGCTTTACTTTCGTTCTTGGCTGTTGTAGCTCTCTCATACCAGTAATGGAGGGATAAGCTTGGATTCTGTTTACTCTTCTCTTCTGGTATACTTAAACAGTATTGTGACCTGAAATTTCTATATTGGAGAAATATTATCCTTATTGCCTTGACCGGAATGGATAAAGGCATACTGAACATTTATTGTCCATTTCTTTCAAATTTTGGTAAATCATCTTTAATTGGATCTTAATCCAAAGTCTGAAATAACATTGTGAAAGAATCTTACTTGTGCAGCAATTTCGCTTCTCTTCACTTTTCTATTTTTCATGCATTATTGAGGAAATAGAAGTAACTATGGTGACAAAGAGGAAGGAGTGTGCCAAGACTGTCGAACATGGTTGTGAAAAAATGACCTGCAATTGCTTGATTTCTCGGAGCATTTTTTTTTAATTATAACTGGTTGTATAAAATAGGAATCTTAATAGGAGATACTGAATTATGTGATACTGAAGATAGGAATCTTAATAAGTGATACTGAAAATAGGAACCTTAGCTACTAGTTAGGATTAAGGCTAGTTGTTGATGATGATATTTTAAGGGAGCATGTTGTGTACTCTGCGTTATTTAATAAGTGATGCTGTTATTCCACCCCTGTATTAATTGTTATTCGAAGTACTTACTTGCTGCATTTGATGTTTTAGGTTGCTACAGCATGCGCCCTTTCAGCATACAAGTTACAGCGCCCTGTTAGGACATATCTCAATCGCAAGACTGATATGATAATGGCAGGAGGAAGGCATCCTCTGGAAATAACATACAGTGTAGGATTCAAATCTAACGGGAAAATTACTGCCTTAGATCTAGATATATTAATCAATGCTGGAATAACCATAGATGTGAGTCCAATCATCCCATTAAAATTTGTCTCTTCACTTAGCAAGTATGACTGGGGTGCTTTATCTTTTGAAATCAAGTTATTGAAAACAAACCTGTCAAGCAAATCCGCAATGCGTGCGCCTGGAGAAGTACAAGGATCATACATTGCAGAAGCAATAATTGAAAATGTCGCATCTACTCTTTCTCTTGATGTGGATTCTGTACGAACTATAAATCTTCACACTTATAATAGCCTCAAGTTATTCTATGAAGATAGTGCAGGAGATCCTCTAGAATACACTTTAACCTCAATATGGGATAGGTTAGCTGCATCTTCTAACTTTGATCAGAGGACTGAAATGATTAAAGAGTTTAATAGCTGCAGTGTGTGGAAGAAAAGAGGTATTTCTCGAATACCCATCCTGTTCGATGTGATGCTAAGACCAACTCCAGGAAAAGTAAGCATCCTAAGCGACGGGTCCATAGTTGTTGAAGTTGGAGGTATAGAGCTGGGTCAGGGACTGTGGACAAAGGTAAAACAAACAGTTGCTTATGCTCTCAATTTGATCAAATGTGAAGGATCAGGTGAACTATTAGATAAAATTCGAGTCATACAAAGTGATACCTTGAGTTTAATTCAAGGAGGTTACACGGCTGGTAGCTCTACTTCTGAGTCAAGCTGTGAAGCTGTTAGACTTAGCTGTAATGTCTTAGTTGAGAGATTGATGCCTCTAAAAGAAAGGATGCAGGTGCAAATGGGCTCTGTAGGATGGGAGATGCTTATTTGTCAGGTAACTCTCTTCACTTATGGTACATTCTAGTCGTATATCTTTTTTGCATCACCCCATTCTAGACTTGTCTATATCGCTTGGGAATTCGTCCAAACCTGGTGCTTTTCATTTTTCTTATTTTGTTTTCTGAAACATTTTACATTGAAAATATATATTCCAATTTCTTGATGGAGCCTTTTGTAGTATACTAAGTAATCTAAAATGTGTCGTATATGATTCTTATCGTATTTATCATTTAGATTGAGAATTTATTCTTCCATGTAGCTCTATTAAGTAATCTAATATGCAGGCATATATGGAAGCTGTACACTTATCATCAAATTCTCACTTTGTCCCCGACTCCGTTTCACAGAAATACTTAAACTATGGTGCTGCAGTAAGCGAGGCAAGTTTCGATACTCTGTTTCTTAAGCTGGAGACGTGATAAAATTGAAGAGATGTGATATTAACTTGTGATAACACAGGTGGAGATAGATATTCTGACCGGACAAACAACAATTTTGAGATGTGATATACTATACGACTGTGGACAAAGTCTTAACCCTGCTGTGGATTTAGGACAGGTTAGATAGCATTTTATATGCTTCTTTATCAATTTCAACTTCTTAAGTTCAAGGGTATCAATGTCGTAGTTCTTATCATGCGAACTACCTGGTTAGTGTAAAATGGGTTGATCGGTTGATCCTAACCCAACCAAATTTTTTGTTTGTACGTCATAATCGTGTCATTCTAATTGGGGTAGTTTTATTTCATGTCATTTCCGTGGGTCACATGTTTTTTTACCTTTGTTAATGGCGAATTTAGAGATATCATGATTGTGTTCAATATATTTTCTAATCATTTTTTATTACCAAGCTAACTCTTGTCCAGAAGTCTGCTTTCGTTATGTTGGGTTCATGCAATATGTTCACATGTCACGTGTAATTTTACTATCTCTGTTAAGAATGACATGTACAAAATATGTGAGATTTTAATCGTGTTTGAAGATGAGAATTGTTGTTTATTCCTTCTTTTAATTTAACATGTAAAAGCATGAGAAAAAATCATAATAAATTTAGATATTCTTTTCATTTTCGAGTTAGCAGGCCGACTCTAATGCAATCAGAAACTTACTTGTCAATTTCATATCATTTAAAAAATGACCCATTAACTATTTACTAATAAAATATTATCCCACGAAATGCGGGTTGGGTTTGTGTTGTGTTTTGGGGTCTTGGCAATTTGCAAGTGTCACCACTAGGCTCTAGTTTGCAGTTCATTATTGTGGTTTCAGTTCTCAAAGAATGGCCAGTTTGTGGATGTGAATAATTTTTTTGGAATCGAGGGAACATTCTCGTCTATGGCTTGAAAAGAGATATTGTAGTGTGGTTTTTATATTGAGAAGTGAGAAATGGTATTTGCAGATTGAAGGATCTTTTGTCCAAGGAATTGGATTTTTCATGCTTGAAGAATACACAACAAGCAAAGATGGATTAATAGAACAACATGGCACATGGTCCTATAAGATTCCTACTTTAGACACCATACCGAAGCAGTTCAATGTAGAAATAGTTAACAGCGGGCATCACCAACACCGTGTTCTCTCTTCTAAAGGTACACTCTTTTGATACCTGTGAACATCAAGTTACAATATTGGTCTATAGATAACATATCAGATTAATGCATTCTCTAGAATTGTAAAACTTGCTATGATAAATCCGTTACCAATGCTACTTTGGTTTACGAGGAATAACTGATCTTGGGATCCCTTTTCATTTATACGTTGATTGACAATTATAATAGCATATATTGAAACTATGGGTGACAAGATGAACTGTGAACTTGGTTAAGCGTATCTGCACTTTTTGCTGTTTGAAAGGAGATTTTGTTAGCCTAATACATGTGCAACCCCTGTATGTTTGCCATAGAAGCCCATTTCCCTCCACCTATGGCGGACTTTGAAAACGAACGATTTAACTCCTTAAAGTTGTTTAAAATAATCTATTAACTCCTTTGTAGTGATCAGTTGCACCCAACACATTGCTTAAAGTGATTGATACATGTTTCAACTTGTCTAAATCTATATATTATCTTCCTGCACACCGGTTGTTCTCTAAGTTGGAGAGATCATTAGACTTTTCTGGAGGGGCTAAGGATGTTGAAGAGAAATTTTGTATTGTAAACGTGCAAATACTATATTAGATGCAATTAAAAGTGCGTCACACATTTTTAATTTTAATTTGAATTTGATGATGTTCACAGTTAACATGAGCTCAATAAGTGTGATTATCAATTGATCTACGACCCAATGTGTTTATTGAAGACCATGAATTTGAGGTGTAAAGACTAAAAACGCAAGAGGATGTATTTTTCCAAGGTATAATTGTTAGAATTCATATTATTGATATGTATATGCAGCTTCCGGAGAACCACCATTGCTTCTAGCAGCCTCAGTTCACTGTGCTACAAGAGCTGCCATTAGAGAAGCAAGAAAACAGCTTCATTCATGGGGTTCCCTCGACGATTCTTACTCGAAGTTTGAGCTTGGTGTCCCTGCCACCATGCCTGTTGTCAAGGAACTGTGCGGTTTGGACACTGTGGAGAGATACTTGCAATGCAAAATGGGCACTCTTGAATGCTTGTGAAGTGTTGGAGTGTACTTGACATGGTATTAGAGCTTAGTTTGGCTTCAATTTGTGCCGTAGTGTGCAGAATTTCTGGGTTTGTAATGCTGGGTTATTTCTTTCAGTATTAATTACCGTGTGCTGTAGTGAGCAGACTGTTTAGACCTACGGTTCCAAAGCGTTCATCTCACCACCTATGTTAGGAGGTAGCCCTTGTTGCGATCGACGTCTCTGCAAATTCCGTTGACCATCCCACCTCCACAGTGTGCTTGCTTGTGTAGGCATGTGCTGCCACCTTTCCGCCTCTGTTAAGTCATTTCACTGTCGTCCTTCTACATCCCGGCCATATTGTCTGGTCATTGTAATTTGGTTTTTTCTGTATATGTTGGCAGTGATTTGTTATCTCATTTTCTTTCTGCAATGTGATCTCTCCCAAGTGGGCCTGTTAATAGAATGGGAGCTCAAAGACATTGCATTTGTTGTAAACTAAAAATGGCAATGGATATTCTACTCTCGGATACCTGACCCGACCCTAGAAGACTATACCCTGTTTTAAAAAAGTATGGGACGTGTATGGGATGGAAAATACTACTTGTTATATATTTGATGAACAATGGGTCTCGTTACTCTTTACCAGACTCGTTTACCCAAAACAAATAAAAATGTCAATATGTATGTGGTGAGATTTGAACTAATACCTACCACAAATATTGAATAATTGATGTGATATCTCGCAATACAACTTGCGAGATATTCGACAGTGGAATAGTTGTATTGCGAGATATCAGCATTTACAATATATATATTTGAGACCATTAACTTTAAAATGTTACAACAACCCCATACAATTTGTTTAAGTAAAGTCAGATTTTTGGATTAAATTGTTTAGTTTAAGTAAATTGAGGGGAATAGTTGTAACGTTTTAAAGTTGTAGTTTTAGAACAATTTGAAAGAATTGAGGATGTCATTAAGCCGTTTTTAAGTGTTTTTTTAATTTTTTAATTAAGATATATTTTAAGTGGTTCTACAATAGATCGGGTGTAATAGATTCGAGAAATATATGCACAACTATCATAATATTATTGACTGAATTTGGATTTATGTGCGTAGAGTTTAGAGGATAACAACATTTATTTGTTGTGAGCTTTAGGAAGTTTCATCATCTATAAATCATTTAATTTGCCTATAAACTAGTGATATAGGATGAAAGATTTTTTTTTCCTTCTCCTAACTCATACCACCTATTCAATTTTAAACTTTATTTCTCATTTATAAAAAGTTCGTTTTGAGCGACTAATATACTGTCAAAAAATCCATGTGTCATACAATATGTTTACATAGATACTTTATCCTTATATTATATCACAAATGATCTTTTATTAACATATTACATATTTTTGAGCTACCATGTCTCTAAAATCTCTATATACATATTAATCGATTTTAATATTCCCTCCTTAATTGGCAGTCATCAATTTTGACTTAAATATATAAAATCTATCACTAAAATAACATATACGTAGGGATGTGAAACTTTGAAAAGAAAGAAATTGATGAAATCTAGACGTAATTATATTAAGAATATTGAGATTGCAAGAAAAACATTTATGAAAAACATTGCCAAATAAGTAGGAAATATTTTTCTTTTGTTTTGAAAGGAAGTAGGAAAGATTTTACTACAGGCCTAACATACGGACGTGCGATGTGGTATTTGTCAAGTCTATAATTTGATAATACATGACATTTTAACTAATAATAATTTAATATGGTGTAATCAATTAATAATGTATTTTAGCTAATTATTTAAATAAATTTCTATATCTTAAAATAAAAATCTTGGATCCTAAATTGTGATTTCTTATGTGGTCATCAAATCATTGATCCGACATACATATGCCGAGAGCTATAATAAGAAAAACCGATAGTGTTTTCAAAGTATGAACATCTCACTTACCAAGCAATGAAAAGTATGAACATCTCTGCAAATTTGTCCTACATACGTATGACCAGAGTCAACTTTGGTTGAATTTCAATCATGAAGAACAATCGTATCTAACTCATGAACCTCATTGAAAGCAACACTCAAGAAAATAATTTGATTGTGTTTTCAGTATAAATAGGATCACAAGGGAATTCCAAAATCATGAATCCTTCTCAGCAAATCATCCAGTGTCGTTTCGAATGGAAGAAGAAGCCGGGAAGAGAACATCTCTGGTTTTTTCTGTCAATGGCGAGAAATTTGAGGTCTCCAGTGTTGATCCTTCTACTACATTGCTTGAATTCTTGCGCACCAAAACTGAATTCAAAAGTGTCAAGCTCGGTTGCGGTGAAGGTATCAAAAAACTGATTCTTGCACTAAATTTTTTGTAGAAAAGTTCTAATTTTACTAATCGAATGAAATATAAATTTATAAAAATGTGGTCAATTAAAACTGTAGTAGAGCAAGATTAAGATACATTAATTCTTGTGTTCATTATATATTCATCTTCAGTTGTAGAGCTCTATTCTGTTTTCATTGTTATACTGTTCATTTCTTGTTGAAAGTTGAAGATCATTCGTGCATCCTTCTCGCAGAAAAAGAATGTCAATTGTTCTGTATCGACCTATAACATTAAGTGAAAAACCATTTTCGAATGCGTCTAGTTCTGGAATTGATATGTTTGAAAGCGCCTAGTTCTGAAACCAAAGGTTTGAAGGCATTGTGCCATTTGATTTGAATGTCCTTTCGAGTTAACTTGTTAGAAATTTTGTCAGATTTTGTATTACTTTGATGATTTTAAATTGCTCAGAGTTGAATGCTCAAGCTATTGGTTAGTATCTCACCTAAATTTTAATTTATGATTTTTAGGTGGTTGTGGCGCCTGTGTTGTTTTGCTGTCGAGATATGATTCGTTGCTCGACACAGTTGAGGATTATACAATTAATTCTTGTCTCACACTGCTTTACAGCATAAATGGATGTTCAATTACAACAACTGAAGGTCTTGGTAATAGCATAAAAGGGTTCCACCCGATTCACCAAAGATTCACCGAGTTTCATGCTTCTCAATGTGGTTTTTGTACTCCTGGAATGTGCATGTCATTCTATGGAGCCTTTGTTAATGCTGAAAAGACTGATCGACCGGAGCCTTCTCCGGGACTTTCCAAGCTGACTGCTGATGAAGCTGAGAAATCTATTGTAGGAAATCTCTGCCGGTGTACCGGATATCGACCCATTGCTGATGCCTGCAAAAGTTTTGCATCCGATGTCGATATGGAAGATTTAGGATTCAATTCTTCTTGGAAAAAGGGCAAAGCAAAGGAAGTCAAGTCTAGGAAGTTACCCCAATGTAATAACAATGAGATTACCACTTTTCCTGAATTTCTGAAAACGGAAATCATATCTTCCTTTCATCTTGACTCAGAAAAGTCCTCTTGGCACCAACCTTCTAGCTTTGAGGAGCTAGAAAGCCTATTAAGCTTGGATGACGGAGCAAATATAAAACTAGTGGTTGGGAACACAAGCGTGGGCTATTATAGGGACTATGAACACTATGACAAGTACATAGATCTCAGGTATATTCCCGAGCTATCAGCGATTCGAAAAGATCAAACCGGTATTGAGATTGGCGCTGTAATGACTATTTCTAAAGTTATTGAAGCATTGACGGAAGAAAATAGCGAGGAAATGATTCCAGAAAGTAATATAGTGTTCAAAAGAATTGCAGCCCATATGGACAAAGTTGCTACCAAATTCATCAGAAATATAGGGAGTATCGGGGGGAACTTGGTGATGGCACAAAGGCAACATTTTCCTTCAGATATTGCAACTATACTTCTTGGAGCTGGTTCATTTGTTACTATAAGAACCAGTACTATTTCTGAATCACTTACCTTGGAGGAGTTCCTGGAAAGGCCTCCTTTAGATTCAAACAGTGTACTAGTAAGTGTGAAAATCCCAAATTGGCAACCAATGCCTGAAAGTAACAGTAAGTTGCTATTTGAAACATATCGAGCTGCACCGCGGCCCCTTGGAAATGCTTTGGCTTATGTGAATGCTTCTTTTTTGGCTGAAGTTTCCTCCTCGGAATCATCTGGCGGAACTGTGTTAAATACCTGTCAGTTGGCATATGGTGCTTTTGGAACCGAACATGCAATTAGAGCAAGGGAAACTGAAACTTTCTTAATTGGAAAGTTGTTGACATTTTCTGTCCTCTATGAAGCTATTACACTAGTGAAATCAACTGTGGTACCTGAAGATGGAACACCAGATGCTTGGTACAGATCAAGCTTGATTGTTGGTTTTCTTTTTGACTTTCTTCGCCCAGTAACAAATTCTAGTTCTTTGGATGGATATCATGTTGGCGCTTCATTGTTTGATTACATTAAAATGAATGAGAATCGTGACAAGATTGATCGAGTTAAAGTCCCCGCTATCGTGTCATCGTCCAAGCTAGTAATTCCATCAAACCAAGATTATTATCCAGTGGGTGAGCCAATTCCAAGATCTGGAGCTTCTCTTCAAGCATCTGGTCAGTATTATCATGGTTGTAATAGAATCTTATCTCGTCTTGTCGCTGTCTGTGTTCTTAAAGTTGATCCATCTTTGATTTTGAAAAATGATTTTTGTTGTCAATAATATGATCTATATGTGCGCTTGCGAGATGGACTCTAGAATTCATTGTTATGTTCCTTCAGTAATAGTTGAATAGGGCTAATAGTTGTATTGTTTTGATGCATTCTGTTTCAAATATTTTACTTGACTTGACGGTAATCATCTAGTAATTTTTCCCTTTACAACTTGTTTAGGCGAGGCTGTTTATGTGGATGACATTCCCTCCCCCAAAAATTGTCTACATGGAGCATTCATATATAGTACAATGGCATACGCAAGGGTAACGGGCATTAGATTAAACTATACACATGGTGTCGTTGGACTTATTTCTGTCAGAGACATACCAGAAGGTGGGGAGAACATTGGTGCCGTGTTTAATGTTGGTCCGTATAATTTTGGTTCTGATCCTTTGTTTGTTGAGGATCTTGCTCTGTTTGCTGGTGACCGTATTGCGTTTGTGGTAACTTCCTTATCAATCACCTCAAGTTAGCAACATCCACTTGACCATAATGTCATAAAAATGTATTAGAGGGGTCATGTCAACTATTTTGCCTAATGTTGCGTATGAAATGATTTTCTTAGCTTGCAGATACACAAAAACATGCAGATAAAGCAGCAGATCTTGCAGTTGTAGATTACGACACAGAAAGTCTAGAACCACCCATTTTAACTGTGGAACAGGCTGTAGCCAGGTCTAGTTTTTTTGAGATTCCTCCAGATATGTATCCTAGACAAGTTGGTGACATATCGAGGGGAATGTCAGAAGCTGAACACAAGATTATTTCTGCCAAGGTAGTTTTCACTGAATGTTCCATTTTCATTTTCCTTTAATTTGCAAAGATGCTCTCTTTTCTCGTAAAATGCTGATAGGTGCTTTCTAGTTTTAATATTTCACTGTTCGGATTCCCTGTAACTGCCAAATTTCTACTGAACAATGGGATCCAGATAAAAATCGGGTCACAATATCATTTCTATATGGAGAATCAAAATGCCCTTGCTGTTCCTGATGAAGACAATTGCATAGTGGTTTACCTTCCAACTCAGAACCCTGAGTCTACACATAAGGCAATCGCACGATGTCTTGGCGTTCCTGAAAATAATGTGCGTCTGTTGATAAGAAGGGTTGGAGGATCTTTTGGTGGAAAGGATATGAAACTCATGTCTGTAAGTATCTTCCTGCTCACATATCCATATTTCAACGTTTTGCGTAAATCAATCTTCCATAATTCTATGTAAACTGAAAAACATTTGTCTTATATCTTAATATTGATTTGTGAACAGATAGTTTCCCATGTTGATATGAATTTCCCTGTTCCATGAATTCTGAAATTGATGTTTTAGGTTGCTTCAGCATGCGCCGTTGCAGCATACAAGTTACAGCGTCCTGTTAGGACATATCTCAGTCGAAGGACTGATATGATAATGGCAGGAGGAAGGCATCCTATGGAAATAACATACAGTGTAGGATTCAATTCTAATGGGAAAATTACTGCCTTACAGCTAGATATATTAATCAATGCTGGTATAACCATAGATATGAGTCCATTAATGCCAGATTATGTCGTCTCTGCACTTAGCAAGTATGACTGGGGTGCTTTATCTTTTGAAATCAAGTTATTGAGAACAAACCTGTCAAGCAAAGGAGCAATGCGGGCGCCTGGACAAGTGCAAGGATCGTACATTGCAGAAGCGATAATTGAAAATGTCGCATCTACTCTTTCCATCGATGTTGATACTGTAAGAACTGTAAACCTTCATACATATGCTACCCTCAAGACATTCTATGAAGATAGTGCAGGAGATCCTCTAGAATACACTTTACCTTCAATATGGGATAGGTTAGCTGCATCTTCTAGCTTTGGTCAAAGGACTGAAATGATTAAGGAATTTAATAGCTCTAGCGTGTGGAAGAAAAGAGGAATTTCTCGCGTACCTATCATATTCGAAGCTCTCGTGAGACCAAATCCAGGAAAAGTAAGCATCCTAAATGATGGGTCCATAGCAGTTGAAGTTGGAGGTATAGAGGTGGGTCAGGGGGTGTGGACAAAAGTAAAACAAACAGCTGCTTACGCTCTTGGTTTGATCAAAGTCGAAGGAGCCGGACAACTATTGGATAAAATACGAGTGATACAAAATGATAGCTTAAGTCTAATTCAATCAGGTTTCACGGCTGGAAGCACTACTTCTGAGGCGAGCTGTGAATCTGTTAGGCTTAGCTGTAATGTCTTAGTTGAGAGACTTATGCCTCTAAAAGAAAGGATGCAGAGGGAAATGGAGACCGTAGGATGGGAGGATCTTATTCGTCAGGTAGATCTCTGCACATGGAACATTCAATATAATTCTTTTTTACTTCTGCCCATTTTGGACTGATCCATATCTCTTTGACATTTATCGAAACATGTTGTTTTTTCATATCTCTTATCTTTGTTCGAACATTTTTGCATCAGGGCTATTAAATGTTTCAGTTTCCTGATGGACCTTGGTATGAAGGTCTTTTGTAAAACACTTGCAGTATTTATATTTAGTACTTAGATAATAAATATATGCTTCCATCAAGCTCTTTTAAGTAATCTAAAATGCAGGCATATGCAGAATATGTGCACTTATCAGCAAATGTTTACTTCGTCCCCGACTCTGCTTCCCAGATATACTTAAACTATGGTGCTGCAGTGAGCGAGGCAAGTTTCATCTCCAACATTATCTTTTTGCTCTTTTTTGTAATTTACTCGAAGCTCTGACATTTTACTGTAATTATGATAGCACAGGTGGAGATAGACCTTTTGACCGGGCAAACAACAATTTTAAGAAGTGATATGATATACGACTGTGGACGAAGCATGAACCCTGCTGTGGATTTAGGACAAGTGAGATATCATTTTATATACTTATTATCAAATTCATTTCTTCTGTTGAAGTTCATCCTCGTAGTTGCAATTCCGATACAATGCCCTGGTTTTGTAAGTAAATATTGTCCTGAATTGAGAGAGCATTGTTGTTTTTGGGTACAATGCCATGGCCCTTCAACTCTGGCCTACTAACACGGTTGCCCCTGAACTTCAAAACTGGACATAGAGTCTGAAGTTTGACATATACTAATATAAAGTTCCAACTCGTTGTTGACCACTGGTAAATCACACAAGAAAGCACAGTCGCGGCCGTCAATTTACTAACTTGCCGGCCCTTGAACAAAGGAGTGCAATTTACTGGCAATTTCACATGGTCAACCAATATCTACACTGGTCTATAGTCACTTGTACTTTTATATTAGTGCATATACATGTCAAATTTCCTAGACTTTTACGTCTAGTTTTCAACTGTAATGACTTTTATGTTAGTAACTCAAAAGTTCACAGCCTATTATGTTAGTAACCCAAAGTTAAGGGATTTTAGTGTCACAATGTAAGTGCAATAATGTAAGATGGTATGCAATATGTATGTGGTAACAAGTTCAAATGTATCAATGTAGTCTCTTATTCTGCATGGTATCCCATGGATTCCCCTCTATTTCCATGGTATGTAACCGTTAGTAACCCCAAAGTTCAGATGCCATTATGTTAGTAATTCAAAGTTAAGGGGCAATAGGTGCATTTTACCTGATCTAAGAAATTGTATTTGCAGATTGAAGGAGCTTTTGTCCAAGGAATTGGATTTTTCATGCTTGAAGAATACACAACAAACGAAGGTGGATTAATAGAACAACATGGCACATGGACGTACAAGATCCCTACGTTAGACAACATCCCAAAGCAGTTCAATGTTGAAATATTAAACAGCGGGCATCACCAACATCGTGTTCTTTCTTCAAAAGGTGCAGTCTCTTGATGTTTTTCAATTGTTCCCTCCTCAGAGGAGTTTAGTGTGTGATCATCAATTTTCGGTGACCGCACGTGTCCACTCTTCTGTGGCTTAATGTTATAAGAACTTGTAAGGTGAGAGATGCATTTTGCCAAGATATATAATTATTAAAACTTGTATGCATATATCAGCTTCTGGAGAGCCACCACTGCTGTTATCAGCCTCAGTTCACTGTGCTATAAGAGCTGCCATTAGAGAAGCGCGAAAACAGCTTAATTCATGGGGTTTCCTCGATGATTCTTACGCGAAGTTCGAGCTTGGTGTCCCTGCAACCATGCCTGTGGTGAAGGAACTCTGTGGTTTGGACAATGTGGAGAAATACTTGCAATGGAAAATAGCCACTGTTTGATTGCTTATTCAAGCTGGGATCATTAATATAATTCCCCTATATATATGATTTTCTTTCTTTTTTTTCAAATATTTGTAAGGAACGGTATTTTAATGGACTACCTACTCACACGTTGGTGAGTGTACCAATTCAGCTACAAACTTCTACAACTTTCTATTAAAGATGATAGATTCGAATCTACAACTTCTTACCTCTAAAAATTGAATACATATATTTTGTTATATTGATTCTCGATGTGCTACAAGAGCTACAATTAGAGAAGCAACAAAACAGCTTCATTCGTAGGGCTCCCTCAACGATTCTTACTCGAAGTTCGAGCTCGGTGTCCCTGCCACCATGCCTGTTGTCAAGGAACTGTGCAAACTTGGACACCGTGGAGCTATACTTGCAATGGAAAAATGGTCACTCTTTGACTGGTAGTAGGTAGCATTGTTCAGATCAACGTCTGTACAAATTCCAGTGACCATCCCATTGCAACTTCTACCACCTCCGCAGCGTGCTTCTGCAGCCAACGGCCTTTTGCATCGTGTTCGTTAATTAATTTTGGTGTCGTCTTTCTACACCTGGCCAACTTGTCTGTTTACATCATAATATTTTCCTGCAAACAAACGAGACAATTATTTTGATGAAATTTTGTCTCACCTCTCCATCACTTTCCTTTGTCAAATTTCTTCCTTTTGTCTCCAATGAGGCTACTATCAATTATCAATTCTGACAGGAGCAAATCATTAATTGAGATATGAACTACATATCTGTAATAAACTAGAGGTGTTAACAAGTCAAATCGAAATCTTAGTCTGTATACGTAGGCTTGGCTTAAAAATGGATGAGGTTGAGTTCAAAAGTTCGGTTTAAATAATCAGGCGCGTGTTCTTTCAGAGATTAATATATAAAAACTATTATATGGTCTCAAAAATTTGGTTAAAATTTTGATTCAAATAGTTCTATTACGTGGTATCAATTTTATAATTGAGCATGGAGTTTTTGAACGAGTTCAAGGAAACCGAGGCTTGACTCTTAACGTCCCGAGCCGAGCATGCAGAACTTTTTTAACCCAACTGAACTGGAATATTTTTGAGCTACAATGACTCTACATCACTATCTCTATTTCCATCCCTATGTACGTAATGTGAAGGTGTATTAGTCAATTTTAATACCCCCCTCGGCAGTCATCATTTTTCACTTAAATATATAAAATCTACCATTAAAATAACAAACACGTAGACAGGTGAAACTTTGAAACAAAGAAATTGATGAAATCTAAACGTAATTATACGAAGAATATTGAGTTTGGAAGAAAATCATTTATGAGAATATTTCCAATATCTACTTAGTTTGTTAATGTAAATAAGAAAAGAGGAAAATATAACATACTAAAGTTAAAAAGTTGTTTATTGAGTTCTGTAAAAATAAATATGGTGCCTTTTAGAAAAATACAAAAATACAGTACACTTCTTTTTTTTTTTTAAATAATGTTCTTAGAATTAAAGTTGTGCTCGCCTACACTTTAATAACTAAACTATCGTTGACCATTAGATTTAATCATATGATTTAAGGGAAAAAATCTAAAACGCTCTCGGATTACAATACTGCTTGAAAATATAAAAGACGACGAATAGATACAGCGACTATTTAGAGTATAATAAAAATATGAATTTCTATTTAACACTAAAACGACCAAAATATATTTTCATTATTACGATGTAGGTGAGCGGGACCGTTTGTTCAATACAATGCAATTTTTAAAAAATACATTCCACTTTTGACAATTTTATCTTTATCATTCATATAACAAAGTACAAAAAAATTTGATTTTGCTATGCCTAAACTGATGTGGAATTCGTTTAGCCTAAAACACCGTAAAAAATGAATTTTTAATTGTTAATTTTTTCCGTGCCAACTAATGCAATTTTTTTATGATGTAATTTTTTTAATTCGGGTATTTTTGTTTTTCCGAGTATAAAGGATAAAATTGTCAGAAAAAAAAAGCTGTATTTTTACGAAAGTGGACTGTATTTAAGTCACCATTAATTGTAATGATATTAACCAAAAGTCATCATTATAACAAGAATAACTGAAAGGGATTTATTTATATTTTTGTAGTTTAGTCCATTAAAGAAAAACTGACAGTGTTTGCAAAGTTTGAAATCATAACTAACTCAGCATCTGATTGAAAGGAAGTTGAAGAAATCTGATTGTGACTCTTGAAGAAATCTCATATATAAATCCGATCGGCAGGAATTTCAAAATGATGATTCCTTTTCAGAAATGGAAGAACAAGAAGAACAAGCAAGACGAAACATCATTTCTTCTTCTCTGGTTTTCTCTGTCAATGGCAACAAATTTGAGCTCTCTGACAACGACGTTGATCCTTCTATCACACTGCTCGAGTTCTTGCGCGCCAAAACTGATTTCAAAAGCGTCAAGCTCAGTTGCGGTGAAGGTATCAAAAATCTGATTATTGCACTAATATGTTGTATAAATGTATGTATGTATTATATTGAAGCTAAACTGAAAAAGCTGAACTGAATGAATTATTGACGGAATGTCTGATGAATTTTGTTAAACTAAACCGAATTGAAATGTGCCGAATATATTCATTTTTAGTTGTAGCTCCATTGTACAATACAGTAGACTTCTATATAGGAATACTGTATATAAGAATAACCTCTCAGTTGTTCTACAAATAGTCCAGTCCCAAGTGACTATTACTATATACACGTTTTACTGTATATATATCCATCTTCACGTGTGGAGCTCCATTCTGTTTTTGTTGTTGTACTGTTCATTCCTTGTTTCAAGTTGGAGATGATTCGTGCATTCTTCTCGCATTGCAAAAAAAAAAAAATGATCTTTATCAGCTAATAACATCAAGTGAAAAACAATTTTCAGATGCGTTGAGTTTTGGAATTGATATGTTTGAAGGCGTCTAATTTTGAAACCAAAAGTTTGAAGGCGTCATGCCATTTGATTTGAATGTCTTTGGAGTTTATTTTTGGCAAATGCTGTATGATTTTGGATTATTTTAGTGATTTGAAATTGCTTAGAGTTGAATGTTCAACCAATTTGTTAGTATCTCAACTAAACTTTAATTTATGATTTTAGGTGGTTGTGGTGCTTGTGTTGTTTTGCTGTCGAAATATGATCCGTTGCTCGATAAAATTGAGGATTATACTATAAGTTCTTGTCTCACACTGCTTTACAGCATAAACGGATGTTCAATTACAACAAGTGAAGGTCTTGGTAATAGCAAAAAAGGGTTCCACCCAATTCACCAAAGATTCACTGAGTTTCATGCTTCTCAATGTGGTTTTTGTACTCCTGGAATGTGCATATCATTATATGGAGCCCTTGTTAATGCTGAAAAGACTGATCGACCGGAGCCTTCTTCAGGACTTTCCAAGCTGACTGCTGCTGAAGCTGAGAAATCTATTGTTGGTAATCTTTGCCGGTGTACAGGATATCGACCCATTGCTGATGCCTGCAAAAGTTTCGCATCTGATGCTGTTGATATGGAAGATTTAGGATTTCATTTCTTTTGGAAAAAGGGAAAAGGAAATGAAGTCAAGTCTAGGATGTTACCCCAATATAATAAAGATGAGATTAGCACTTTTCCTGAATTTCTGAAATCGGAAATCATGTCTTCTCGTCATCTCCAATCAGAAATGTCCTCTTGGCACCAACCTTCTACCTTTGAGGAGCTAGAAGGCTTATTAAGCTTGGATGATGGAGCACGTATAAAACTAGTGGTTGGGAACACGAGCATGGGTTATTATAAGGACCATGAACACTATGACAAGTACATAGATCTCAGGTATATTCCTGAGCTATCAGCTATTCAAAAAGATCAAACTGCTATTGAGATTGGCGCTGTAGTGACTATTTCTAAAGTTATTGAAGCTTTGATGGAAGAAAATAATATAGTGTTCAAAAAAATTGCAGCCCATATGGACAAAGTTGCTACCAAATTCATCAGAAATATAGGGAGTATCGGGGGGAACTTGGTGATGGCACAAAGACAACATTTTCCTTCAGATATTGCAACTATACTTCTTGGAGCTGGTTCATTTGTTACTATAAGAACCGGCACTATTTCTGAATCACTTACCTTGGAGGAGTTCCTGAAAAGGCCTCCTTTGGATTCAAAAAGTGTACAGGTAAGTGTGAAAATCCCAAATTGGACATCAATGCCTGAAAGTAATAGTAAATTGCTATTTGAAACATATCGAGCTGCACCGCGGCCCCTTGGAAATGCTTTGGCGTATGTGAATGCTTCTTTTTTGGCTGAAGTTTCCTCGGAATCATCTGGCGGAACTGTGTTGAATACCTGTCAGTTGGCATATGGTGCTTTTGGAACCGAACATGCGATTAGAGCAAGGGAAACTGAAACTTTCTTAATCGGAAAGTTGTTGACATTTTCTGTCCTCTATGAAGCTATTACACTAGTGAAATCAACTGTGGTACCTAAAGATGGAACACCAGATGCTTGGTACAGATCAAGCTTGATTGTTGCTTTTCTTTTTGACTTTCTTGGCCCATTGACAAATTCTAGTTCTCTAGTTGGATATCATGTTGGTACTTCATTGTTTGAGTACTTCAAAATAAATGAGAATTGTGACAAGCTTGATCGAGTTAAATTCGCCACTATGTTGTCATCATCTGAGCAAGAAATTCCATCAAGCCAAGATTATTATCCAGTGGGCGAGCCAATTCCAAGATATGGAGCTTCTCTTCAAGCATCTGGTCAGTATTATTTCTTTCGAGATATTGACATTGGAAATTTTCTTTTGCATCTAATAGCATGGTTGTTATAGAATCGTATCTTGTCTTTTTGAGGTCTATGCTATCAAAGTTGACACATCTTTGACTTTTAAAGTTAAAAGATTTTTGTTGTCAATAATATGATCTATATGTGCGCTTGCGAGATGGACTCTAGAATTCCTTGTTATGTTCCTTCACTAATAGTTGAATAAGGCTAAGAGTTTGTATTGATTTGATGCATTCTGTTTCAAATATTTTACTTAACTTGACTTGACGGAACCTAATAAACTTGTAATTTTGCCGCTTACAACTTTTGTAGGTGAGGCTGTTTATGTGGATGACATTCCATCCCCAAAAAATTGTCTACATGGAGCATTCATATATAGTACAAAGGCTTATGCAAGGATAAAGGGCATTAGATTAAACTATACACATGGTGTCGTTGGGCTTATTTCTGTTATAGATATACCGAAAGGTGGGGAGAACATTGGTGCAGTGTTTAATGTTGGTCCGTATAATTTTGGTTCTGATCCTTTGTTTGCTGAGGATCTTGCTCTGTTTGCCGGAGACCGTCTTGCGTTTGTGGTAACTTCCTTATCAATCACCTCAAGTTAACAACATCCTCTTGAATGCAAATATGTATTACCCCGCTATTGTGATGGATCATGGAAACTATTTTTCCTAATCTTGTTGATCAAATGATTTTCATAGCTTGCAGATACACAAAAACATGCAGATAAAGCAGCAGATCTTGCAGTTGTAGATTATGACACAGAAAGTCTAGAACCACCCATTTTAACTGTGGAACAGGCTGTAGCCAGGTCTAGCTTTTTTAAGGTTCCTCCGGAATTGTATCCTAGACAAGTTGGTGACATATCGAGGGGAATGTCAGAAGCTGAACACAAGATTATTTCTGCCAAGGTAGTTCTCACTGACTATTTCCTTTTCATTTTCCTTTAATTTGGCTAATGGCTGAGATAGTTGCTTTCTAGTTTTTATTTTCACTGTTTGCATTACTTGTAACTGCCGAGTTTCTACTGAACTATGGATCCAGATAAAACTTGGATCACAATATTATTTCTATATGGAGAATCAAAATGCCCTTGCTGTTCCTGATGAAGACAATTGCATAGTGGTTTACCTCCCAACTCAGAACCCTGAGTCTGCACATAAGGCAATCGCAAGATGTCTTGGCGTTCCTGAAAATAATGTGCGTCTGTTGATAAGAAGGGTTGGAGGATCTTTTGGTGGAAAAGACATGAAACTCATGTCTGTAAGTATCTTCCTGCTCACATATCCATATTTCGAGGTTTTCTGTAAATCAATCTTTTATAAATCTAATGTAAACTGAAAAACATTTGTCTTATATCATAATATTCATTTTTGAACAGATAGTTTCCCATGTTGATATAAATTTTCATGTTCCATCAATTCTGAATTTGATGTTTAGGTTGCTTCAGCATGCGCCGTATCAGCATACAAGTTACAGCGCCCTGTTAGGACATATCTCAGTCGAAAAACCGATATGATAATGGCAGGAGGAAGACATCCTATGGAAATAACATACACTGTAGGATTCAAATCTAACGGGAAACTTACAGCCTTAAAGTTAGATATAGTATTAATCAATGCTGGAATAACCATAGATGTGAGTCCAATAATGCCACATCACATTGTCTCTTCACTTAGTAAGTATGACTGGGGTGCTTTATCTTTTGAAATCAAGTTATGCAAAACAAACTTGTCAAGCAAATCACAAATGCGGGCTCCTGGATTAGTGCAAGGATCATATATTGCAGAAGCAATACTTGAAAATGTCGCGTCCACTCTCTGTGTAGATGTGGATTTGGTAAGAACCTTAAATCTCCACACATACGATAGCCTCAAGATTTTCTATGAATATAGTGCAGGAGATCCTCTAGAGTATACTCTACCTTTAATATGGGATAAGTTAGCCGTATCTTCTAGCTTTGATCAAAGGACTGAAATGATTAAAGAGTTTAATAGCTCTAGCGTGTGGAAGAAAAGAGGAATTTCTCGAGTACCTATCATATTTGAAGCTCTCGTGAGACCAAATCCAGGAAAAGTAAGCATCCTAAACGATGGGTCCATAGCAGTTGAAGTTGGAGGTATAGAGGTGGGTCAGGGAGTGTGGACAAAAGTAAGACAAACAGCTGCTTATGCTCTCAGTTTGATCAAAGTCGAAGGATCAGGAGACCTATTGGATAAAATCCGAGTCATACAAAATGATAGCTTGAGTTTAATTCAATCAGGTTTCACGGCTGGTAGCACTACTTCCGAAGCGAGTTGTGAATCTGTTAGACTTAGCTGTAATGTCTTAGTTGAGAGACTGACGCCTCTAAAAGAAAGGATGCAGAGGCAAATGAAGATTGTAGGATGGGAGGACCTTATTCGTCAGGTAGATCTCTGCACATTGAACATTCTACATATGAATCTTTTTTAGTTCTCCCCATTTTGGACTTATCCATATCTCTTTGAAATTTATCGAAACTTGTTGCTTTTCAATTTTCTTCTCTTTGTTCAAAGATTTTTGCATTGGAACTATTAAATGTTTCAGTTTCTTGATGGAGCTTGGTAAGAAGAAGATCTTATGTAGAACACTTACAGTATATACATTTAGTACTTAGATAACAAATATATGCTTCCATCAAGCTCTTTTAAGTAATCTAAAATGCAGGCATATGCAGAATATGTGCACTTATCAGCAAACGTTTACTTCGTCCCCGACTCTGCTTCCCAGACATACTTAAACTACGGTGCTGCAGTGAGCGAGGCAAGTTTCATCTCCAACATTATCTTGTTTTGCTCTTTTTTGTGCTTCACTCGAAGCTCTGATTTCTGCTGTAATTATGATATCACAGGTGGAGATAGACCTTTTGACCGGGCAAACAATAATTTTGAGAAGCGATATGATATATGACTGTGGACGAAGTCTGAACCCTGCTGTGGATTTAGGACAAGTGAGATATCATTTTATATACTTATTATCAATTTCAATTTCTTATGTTTGAAGTTCATCCTTGTAGTTGCAATTCCAATACAATGGCCTGTTTTGGGTACCATGGATTCCCCTCTATTTCCATGGTCTGTAACCGTTAGTAACCCCTAAGTTCAGATGCCATTATGTTAGTAATCCAAAGTTAACGACGGGCGATTGGTGCATTTTACCCTGGTTTTTACGTCAATAGCTCAGAAATTGTATTTGCAGATTGAAGGAGCTTTTGTCCAAGGAATTGGATTTTTCATGCTTGAAGAATACACAACAAACGAAGATGGATTAATAGAACAACACGGCACATGGACATACAAGATCCCTACTTTAGACACCATACCGAAGCAATTCAATGTTGAAATACTAAACAGCGGGCCTCACCAACATCGTGTTCTTTCTTCAAAAGGTACACTCTCTCGATATTTTTTATTATTCCCTCAGAGGAGTTTAGTGTGTGATTATCGATTTTCGGTGACCCGGCATGTCCAATCTTCAATGGTTTAATGTATAAGAACTTGAAAGGTAACTTGTTTGTATATGATCAGCTTCTGGAGAACCACCACTGCTGTTATCAGCCTCAGTTCATTGTGCTATAAGAGCTGCCATTAGAGAAGCACGAAAACAGCTTCATTTATGGGGCTTTCTTGATGATTCTTACGCCATGTTCGAGCTCGGTGTCCCTGCCACCATGCCTGTGGTGAAGGAACTCTGTGGTTTGGACAATGTGGAGAAATACTTGCAATGGAAAATGGCCACTCCTTGAATACTTATCCATGCTGGAATCACTAATATAATTCCCCCTCTATATATAATATTTTTTTATTATAAATTTGTAAGGAGCGAGATTTGAACCATCGACTTCCACTCACGCGTTATTGAGTGTAAGTTGCGACCACTGTATGCATTGTTGAGTGTACAATTGGGCTACAACTACTTTCTAGTAAAGATGATGGATTCAAATCTACAACTTTCTGCCTCTAAAAGTTGAATACATGTGTATTTTGTTATATTGATTCTCGTTCAGTTGCCATAAAAGACTGAAATAGTATCTTGTTTGATAAATCACAGTCAAATTTTCATTATAAGATATCTTGATTGACTTATTTTTTTAGTAGTAAAATTCCATATTTTTTTACTAGACATTATTTATTAGATTCTTTGTTTCCCAATTACAATTTCATTGCAATTTTTTTAATAAATGGGTAATAAGATTTATGCCTTGTTGTGTTTTTATTTGTTTTTATTTTTATTTGAATGTTTGTGTTTTGGTTTCTGATAACAATTTTAGTATAATTATGTACTAGCAACAGAGGAAGTAATCCTTCAAATCAAAGTAAACAATGAAAATGTCAAAATGAGAAAAAAAAAATCAATAAATTAAAATTGTTTAATAAGTTAAAATTATTCAAAATATTGATTATATGATTTTTAAAATTTTTCCTTTTAGTTTGCTGATGTTATTTCCTTGATCAATAGTAAACTAAGGCTCTGTTTGGTGTTGCGGTTGCTGTTAGCTGTTGCGGTTAGCTGTTGCTGTTTGTTGTTGCTGTTTGCTAATAGTTGTTGGATAATTAGTGGTTGGAAGAATTATAAAAACAATTGTTGTTGACATGTGAAAAGATTTATACGGGTATACTATTTACCAATATAAATTAATAATAATATAAATTAAAAAAATAAGTTGGGGGTAGTTTTGTCAAAGACTTATACGGGTATACTATTTACCAATTTGGAGCTTTTCGTGAAACGCTCCGTTTTGATTCCAAAACTCTAAATGTTGTAGTTCCAAAAATATAACCAAACACCTATTTGTGAGCATATTGGAACAAAAATGCAATATGCTCCTACGAAACGCTATATGCTCCCACGAAACGTTTTACCAAACGGGGCCTAAGTCATTATATAATGCAAAGTTCATGAATGATTCAATTATGTATAGGTCATAGCTTAGATATATCCGTCTCTTAAGGTGGGCTCCTTCTGTAAAAAGGTGGGCTGGGCTTAGAAGACTCTCGTAGCTTAGCTAGAATAGTTTTAAAGAGAGCAAAGTAAATATACCGTCATTTATTGTAGTAAGTATATTTATAGCAATGATATGCCAAATTATCACACGATGGGAAAGTGTTGCCTCTAATACGAGTGTGTTAGTCGACGCATAAACATTGTGACTTCAGATCGCTCATGGATTATTCCGCGACGATATTAATTTTATCCTCTCTAGAATAGCTGTAAAAGAAATCACCTCAAGCATAAAAAAGTACTTGAAGTGATAATCTTGATTAAAAACAATTCATTACATAATACAAAGTTCATAAACCATATGAAGAACCATAATAAAGTAGTCATAATAATGAAGTCATAGACGTAGTTTAGCACATTTTGCCCATATTTTGCAACATTTAGCACATTTTTGCTGATTAACATTAACCATTTTGGCTAATCTAGTCAATCGAATGAATTTTTTTAGCTTGCGGATACTCGGAAACATGCTGAGGTAGCTTCAAACCTCGCCGTAGTAGATTACAGCGTGGAAAATCTCGAACCTCCTATCTTAACGGTTGAAGATGGTATTAAAAGTTGTAGCTTTTTTGAGTTACCACCTTTTCTCTACCCCGAACAAGTTGGCGATGTGTCAAAGGGGATGGCTGTAGCTGATCACAAGATTCTCTCATCTGAGTTATTTTTCACTTCCTCACCGCTTTCCTTACTACTGCTTTGGTTGCTTCAACAACAATGTGAGAAAAGTACAAATTTTTTATATCCAGATAAAACTCGAGTCACAATATTATTTCTATATGATAATGATTGGAGGAAGACATCAAATGGAAAAATTACAGCATTGCAGCTCGAGATATTAATTGACGCTGGTATATCTACGGATGTAAGCCCATTGACGCTGGGATAGAAATTGGGCAGGGGCTCTGGACTAAGGTAAAACAGACGGTTGCTTTCGCTCTTAGTTCAATCAAATGTGATGGAGCAGGAGACCTCTTGGATAAAGTACGAGTCTTACAGAACGATAGTTTGAGTTTAACTCAAGGAGGAATGACTGCTGGGAGCACGACTTCTGAGTCGAGCTGTGAAGCCGTTAGACTTTGTGGTAAGGTCTTAGTTGAGAGGCTCACAGCTCTGAAAGAAAGGATGCATTTGCAGACAGAATCTGTATCGTGGGAGATGCTAATTGGCCAGGTAGACCAATCAGTTTCCATTGACGCTTTGTTTTTGTCGTTGTGTATTGTTTGTTCTTGCTAGTTTTTTATAGATATTAGATGATTTGTTAAACTGCAGGCATATTCGGAAGCTGTACACTTATCGGCAAATTCTTTCTATTCCCCCGAGTCTGATTCTGCAGTGTACTTAAACTACGGTGCTGCAGTGAGTGAGGCAAGTTTTTATTATCCATCAGCATCATGTTCTGTTTCTTAATATGAATTGCTAGAACTGAAGACTTGCATATTTAATCTTCCATCAAGTTTTACGGTTGAGAACAATGCCATGAATTCTACATAGCAACAACCCTAAGAACTAATCATTTTTTCATTTCATATGAATCTATGGTGACACAGGTAGAAGTAGACCTGCTTACAGGGCAAACAACAATTTTAAGATCCGATATTTTATACGACTGTGGACGAAGTCTGAATCCTGCTGTGGATTTGGGACAGGTTAGTTGCTTATATATATGTACGCACACACACCAAAATCAAGTTTCTATGTCTCGAATTTGTACTTATGGAACAATACACTCATAGTGAGACGGGAATTTGACACATTCGTCTTGGAAGTGCCTGCCACCATGCCTGTCGTAAAGGAGCTCTGTGGACTAGACAATGTCGAGAGGTACTTACAATGGCAAATGAGTTGCAACTAGCAAGTGAGAGGTCAATACTTTGCAGAGGAAAGCCGTATATTTGGTCCTTGAACTCGTCCAAATTTCGTCAACAAACCTCTAAATTTCGATTTAGCCTTAATCTAAAGTACTTGTGATTTTGGATGACATAGTCCTGATAGCAACTAAGAAGATCACATCTGATGTCGATAATGATGCACCTGTTACAGATTGTAGAAGATATGTCGGACAGATTTATTATTATGCGCTAGATTATCTGAAAAGTACAAATACAAGTGCTAACTAGGGCTGCTTTTTCGAAGTACATGATATCAAAATGGAAGGTTTCTTCATCTTCCTTGATATCCAGTGTTTACACCCAAAAATGTATCCAAAATGATTGTCTCATGTATATAAAGATTTACATGAGACGAAACAGTGAGTTTTGACAAAACTCAAGGACTAATAAATCATTTGCCCATATTATATACTGCTTGGTTTATATTTGATTTATAATTTGACAAAACCTCAAATAGCAGCAAAATCATCTTCTCATATATCTCTATCAAGTGTTGTTCTTTGCCTTTTCTCTTATATTGAGTTATGGTATAACAAATCATAAAATTGAGTTTTATAGATACAAAGTTTTCATATTTCAAAATAAAAAGTAGTATATAAGTATACTCGATACCTGTTCACAATTGAGTTGCTTTTTTTCTCGATTGATATTATAAGCAATTAGAGAAACTCATATAAAAATTGCAACATAAGATGAAACAAATTCATTTATGGCGACAAGAACGTCGTGGTCATGAAATAACGTGAAGATATCAGTTTAATCTACTGCATTTTGAGTCTAGAACCCAGTTAGACACAAGGGTACTTCAGAATTTCCGCATTATTTTAGGAGCCTTTTGCAGCTTTTCTGGTGAGCCACCATTGCTCCTAGGAGCCTCAGTTCATTGTGCCGCAAGGAGTGCCATTAGAGAAGCCAGAGAACAGTACATTCGTCTTGGAAGTCCCTGTCACCATGCCTGTTGCGAAGGAGCTCTGTGGAGTGGACAATGTGGAGAAGTACTTGCAATGGAAAATGAAAAGCAAGTGAAAGATTTGTACTTGTTGAAGCACAAAAGCCGTATTTTGGTCTCGATACTTGTCAAAGTTTCTCCAAGAAACCTCTATATTCTGATTTAGTCTTGTCCATGACTAAATAGTTTCAGGTAATCTACCTCCTCATTAATAAAAAATGTAAACATATTTCTCTCTCTCTCTCTCTGTTAATTAGCTAACTTGAAACAAAGATCACATTTCGTGGGATTATGATGTGCCTGTTAACAGGTTGTAGTAGATATGCCGGATAGATTTGTTAGTCAGCGAGCTGGATTAGCAAAAAATCTCAAACACAAAGGCCAATGAAGGCGGTTAAATCGAAGTATATGGGCTTCTTAAATGAATGTGCAGAAGTAAAGGGGTCAAAATATTACATTTGCCAGGGCTGAAAAGGGATGATGTCTCGAATTTTTTGAGTATGCTCTCAAAGTCTGCAAGACGTAACAGTAGCATTTGTACACAGATTATTCTGTAGAATTATCTATAGTTTGGTATGGATAATGTTGTGTAACCATGAGTTCTGATTTAAGCATTTGATGTTAAGCAGTTCTCGTTAAAAGTTAAAAAGATTGTTTCACATGTATAAAGAGTCATATAAGCGTAAAGCAACACGTTATCATTATCTTGGAATAATACCATTCAATACAGCAGCACAGTAACTTTTCATCCATTCCTAATCTGTACATCAAAAACAAAAAGATCACCAATAGCCCCTGCAGGAGCAAGATCCTTTCTTGAAATGATGGAAACGACTAGAATCTCTCAATATGATTTTATGATCAATAATCCTAGATATATAAGTAAAAGCACTGTGACAATCTCCACATGTACGCAAATTCTGAATGATCCTAATAGGCGCACCTGGAGCTGATGTTAAGATGCCATAAGCAAGTGCTATCTTCTCACTATGGTGAATAAGAAGATTACCTTTCTCTTCATCATCCACATCGTGGAGTGCAAAGCTCATCTCCGGAACATATCCGAGAACTTCAATTCTTCGTATCAGTTCGCGGAGGATTTCATGTATCTGTTTCGACTGTGGATGTGCTCTGACTCCTGCAAAGAATGTTGCAGTGCCTTTCTTGTCTTGCACCCAACTACAAGCCGGTGTCTTCCTTATTCCCGAATGTTTCATCAAAGATCGGACTCTGCTCACGTCATCCCATCGTTTCGCGTTGGCATATATGTTGGATAACAATTTGTATGATCCGTCACTTTCAGATTCTAACTGCATTAACTTATTTGCAGCGAATTCCCCTATTTCAACATTTGCATATTTTCTGCAGCTGCTAAGCAATGCCGTCCATACTATTGGATCCGGCTCCACTGGCATGCCATTGATAAAATTCAATGCTTCATCCATACAGCCAGCGCGCCCGAATAAGTCCACCATGCAAGCATAGTGTCTTTGTCCGGGAGTAATTCCGAACTTCGCTCTCATGATATCGAAGTATTTAATCCCTTCATCAACCATTCCGGAATGGCTGCATGCGTAGAGAACATTGAGGAAAGTTACACTATCAGGAGCAAGGCCTTCTTTTATCATCTCATCGAAAACTTTCAATGCCTCTTCACCATCACCATGCATTCCATAACCTGACATTAGGGTGCTCCACGAAACAGCGTCTCTATGCTTCATGTTATTAAATACTATTCTAGCAACGTCATTATCTCCGCATTTGGAACACATATTTATAAGGCAATTAGCCACAAGAACTACATCGGAACCGAATTGATTGCGCAACGCATAAGCATGGATTTGTTTACCAGATCTCAAAGCAGCTAAACAGCCACACGCAGTTAAGGCAAACAAGATAGTACACGCATTTGGTTTCAATGATCGATCTTGCTTAAGCATCCGGGAGAAGAGTTCTAATGCCTCGTTCCCTTCTCCGTGTTGAGCATAGCCACCTATCATAGCATTCCAAGTCACTACATCACTATCTTTTGGGGCTGTAGAATCGAAAATGGCACGAGGTACAATGATACTTTTGCATTTAGCATACATGTCAATTATGGCGGTCATCACGGAAAGCTCATCCCTTGGATCAGTCCTGTCAAACTTCAAAAAGCTTTTTATCGCATAACAATGAGCCTCCTTCCCTTGACACAATGCTCCAACCGAAGCACAACCAGAGAGGAGTGACAAGAGAGTAACCTCGTGTGGCTTCACTCCAGAAACTTGCATTTGCCTAAACACATCCAATGCTTCGTGCCCGCTGAGTTCCACGTAACAACATTCTTGTTGTTTGTTCGCTTGAAAACCTTATCAGCTTCTTCCATCATTCCACACTTGGCATACATATCCACCAATGAATTAGCCACGAAAACATGTTCAAATAAGCCACTCCTCATAGCAAAACCATGTAGCTGCTTACCACACATCCAATCCCCCAAAGAAGCAAAAGCAGGAAGCACATTCGAAAGACTAACAGCATTCGGTTTCATATCATCACAACCGGATGCACACATTCTACGGAACAACCCAATGGCGTTCTTGGAATCCCCATTGTGCATATAAGCAGAAACAATAGAAGTCCACGAAACAAAATCACAAACCTGAGTTTGACACATTTCGTCAAACATTTGGCGAGCAGAAGCTAACGCCCCACACCTGCCATACATAGTGAGAATTGTGTTACAAACGAAGACATTAGAGTGAAACCCAGTTGAGCAAACAACAGCATGGAGACAAGTACCGTGGCGAAACGAGGGAAGTTCCCCGCATGCCTTGAAAACCAAGGGGAGAGTATAGTGATCAGGAGACCATCCAAGACGGAGCATTTTGCGAAAGAGAGAGAGGGAATTGTGAACAAGGCCATGGCGGATAAGGGAATTCCACCAGAAGACGGCGGATGGGGAAGGAGTGAGAGTTTGGAGGATGGAGAGAGAATGGGAAGTGGAATTTAGGGCAAAGTAAGTGGAAATGAGAGTGAATGAAAAATGGGGAAAGAAGCCATGGATTAGGGTTTGCTGATGTATCTGATTTACTTGATGTCAAGATTTGCATTGGCTCACTAATAAATCAGGAGAGAATGGAGGAGGCTGCAGTGCAAAAGTAGCACAAAACATGTTCCTTTAGTCTTTGTTGATGTCGTCGGTTCAGGCCAAGGATGGGGCGGGAAAATTGCTTACGAATCTTAATGGAAGTGCGATCACAATAAGTTAAGATCATTTTTAAGAGGCTCTCCGAGCATTTACAACCCTAATTATCTAATTTTGTGATTTTTGAATATTTAAACACTGATTCACCAAGTTTAGATAATCACTTCACATTATCTTATAAATAGGAAAAAAATTGTATATGAAGAATGGATAAATTGATATTAGAGACGGAGAATCGCCTTTAATTCTGACACTTTATTTATTTTTTATAGGCAAAATGCACTATTGGTCACGAATCTTTACTAAATGTGTGTATTTGACCACTGACATTTTATTTTGCCACATTTGGCCATTTATCTTTGTAAATTGGTCATATGTGGACATTAATCTACCAATTTAGTGAAATTTCGCCTTTCTTAAATTAAAATTAAAATGAGATAAAAATGTTAAACATTAAAATTCTACTATTTCAAATAAAAATTTATACTAAAACTAAAATATTGTTAAATAAATACGAATATAGAAATGTCAATTAACGTAATAATGGTGAGATTTCACCAAATTACAAAGGTGAATGGCCAAATGTGACCAAATAAAAAGTCAGTGGCCAAATGCACAAATTTGGAAAAGGTCGGTGGCCAAATAGTGCCTTTTACCTTTTTTATGATTAAATTTATTTTCTGCTAGTATTATGTTTTACAGGAGAAGAAAAAATGTTACACCGTTATAAAAATATTAATAAAAAATAAGTTAGAAAGAGAGAGGTTCTTAAATTTGAGAAGAGAGATTGTAACTCTTAGTCACCTGAAGAGTGACTAAGAGGCTATTGAAATTGGTTTTCTATTCAAACTCTTCAAATTTTAAGTTAGTAGCTCTAATAAAGAGCCTCTTAGAGATACTCTCAGGGATGAATTTATCAAATGTATAAGTGAAAAGTTAACCTTCATTAACTTGGGTATTGAATCACACGTTGAAAAATAAAGATGGAGTGACTTAACTACATAAGCCGATTTTTAAGTGTTTTAAAGTTAGCGATGTTATTTAACTTGGTCCAAACTTCACTATGTAACTCTCATGGATTTAACATGCAACAAAACACACCTTACTAATATAGTCATGTCACACTCTCCTCATTTTAAGCTAGTGTCATGTTGTCCTTAATTTGAATCCTACTTATGTACATGTGTTTATAAGCAAGTGTAATTGGCCAACATAACACTTCAAATTCTAAACAAATTCAGTTTACCTAATAAATAACTGTAGACAAGTGTGAGAGTTAAAGAAATTACTTTATAAATTCAAAGATCAATCAATTATGTTTTCACAAGTTTAGAGATCACTAATACATTAAGCCTTAAACTTTCTATTGTCAAATTAGAGTCACAAATTTTACCTTTATGTTTTTTGTTGTTTTTTTTTTTATTCTGAATGGTATTTTACTAAGGCCTAGATAACTAAGGTCCAGAATCCAACAGTTTTTTTAGTCTTACAATTAAAGAAAGTCTATCTAATGAAACCCACCATTTACTCTCTTTTTGTAAGAAATAACAAGTGTTAAGATTTTCTATCATGCAATTTCCGGTGCTAAGCAGCCAGCCCTCCTTTCTTCTTCATCTCTATCGAATTGGTGAGCTCGAAAATACTAATTTTTCTACCAAATTCTAGCATGTATCGGGGTTCTAGCTCTTGGTCGGAGACCCCTTCTCCCCTTATATGGGAGACCCTAAGTAAGCATCGATGCCGTCTACCTCAAGAGCCGGCCCTGCATGGGACAATTAACGGGTATTCATTATCTGTTACCCGTCAAATATTTTGCATGTGATGGGTACCGGATACTCTAGGGGTGGGGTAATCTCATATGCGTCCCGTATTAATTATGGATATCATTTCTAATCTCATAACCGTCACGTAACCTTTTAGACTGAGTGGTTGTTTGGTATACATGTATTTATGTAGGCAATAGAAATTCCTATGATTTTTTAATTTGACTAGTTGTTTGGTTGACATGAAATTGAGAAAATGGGGGCATTCAAAATTCATGGGAATTTCAAATTCCCACATAATGTGGGAAATTAATCACCTAGGCCCCCTTGGTCATTCAAAATTCATGGGAATTTCAAATTCCTTGATGTCAACCAAACACATTTGGCTATTTCATGGGAATTACACTAGGAAAATAATTTCCTATGAATTAAAACTTTCCACGAAAATTAAATTTTCATGTATACCAAACGACCTCTGAGTATAAATAGTTTCATTAAGAACGGATAGTAACAAATACTTGCCGATAAAATACCCATTACCATCCTAAAATAGACGTTAGGTTTGAACTATGATGACTACTTATTACAAAATTCCAAAAGCTTTGGTTCCAACGGTAACATTTTCTAAAATATTGTCAAAAGAAAATTCAAAGTGGCCCCAACTTTTCATATATACACAGATATTATGGTTAACACGTTAAATATTATATTCCCATTTGAAAAGGATTTTGATACTGTAATTTGTAGGAAGAAAATCCTCTTTTGATGAATCATTAACATAAATAAATAGAAAGAAGAGAATTTCTAACCCGTAGTAATATGGCCACGTGGATCTGATGATCTATGGAAAAAAAAATATAGATTTTGCAATAAATAAAGTATAAATCAGAACCATTTTATGCTAATACATTTCTCATAATTTAAGCAATCAGTTTTTACGGTTTTTCTATGGTTACTTTGTCAAAAATAAAGTAACCATTACTTTGTTTATTATCACCATTGGATTAATGGTATGAGATGTGATTCAATGGTGATAAAAACAAAGTAGTGGTTACTTTAAAGTAACAATAAAAAGCACCCAATTTTTAATTTGAACGAAACTTATTTAAAATATAGTATCAGGTCGCAATATATATAATGCTTCCTAAATGTAAAGATAAGGGATATTCTATGGTCATTTTGTTTTTCACAAGGTAACCATTATTTTGTTTTGTCAATCATTGGATCATGGGTTAAAAACTAATTCAATGGTGAAAAAAACAAAGTATAAACAAAGTAAGGGAAAAACAAAGTGACTATAACCTACAAGTTAATATGGAAACTATTTTAAATGTATGTAAAAATGATATGTAATTCTATCTATAATTAAAGGAATATGTATAATTTCAAGAGTACTCTAAAACTGAAAGAACACTATTAGTAATTGTTTTACACTAATCAATTATTTTTTTAACAAGATGTCTCGAATTCATAGTTAACTCACTTATGACTAATATAAACAGAATAGAAAAAAGAAACAAACTAATACCAAATAAAATGAGGTTTATATAAAAATTCCATTACACAATCTCATACCAATTAATATAAGGACTTAAACTCATAATCTTTTATTTTAGGCTTAATACATTCATGGCCTTCTGAACTTGTTCATTTATTTTATCTCAATTTGAGGGACAACCTATTGGCCACCTAAATTTGTAAAAAAATTTCCACTTAGCCTCCTCAACTTGTAATTGCTTTCCATTTGGCCTTTTTAACTTATCAATTATGACATATTGCCCATTTTATGCTGATGTGACACAGATTTTTATAACCACTTATATTATGTTACGACGGCACAAAGGGTCAAAATGAGTCATTTTTTACAAGTTGAGAAAGCCAAGTGGAACAAAATTACAAGTTCATGTGGCTCATAAGTTGTCAAGTTGGAATGAGAAAATGAAAAAAAAGGGACAAGTTTAAAAGGCTCGATATGTACTAAGCCTTTATTTTGCATAGACTCTATTATAATGTTACGATAAAACAAAAAACTCGAGCCAATAATGAAATCTCAGTTATTTATATATTACCGTCACGTTCAATTATACCATAATGACCAATCTATATTTGATCATTAACCATGAGATTTAATTGCAATACTCTATAATTAAGGAGAAAGAATCTAATATTCCTTAACATATAAAGGACGACAAGACAATTAAATTTTTTATAACAACAACGACAAAGTCCCAAAATTATTCGGAGTTGGCTAGCAAGAATAATTATAAAGAACTGTAAAATTCAAGTTGCAAGTGAGTATGATTGTACTAATTTGCATCAAAGATTAATATAAAATATGCTATTAGCCTTAATTACTAGTTCGAGTTTTTAGTTTAATCGATTCGTAACAATGTGCAAGGATCTTTCATGATATATTTTTTGGATTGAAAATATCTAATAAAATAAAAGACTATGGTTTGCCTTTGAGCAAATTAAATACCGTGGTTTGAATTATTTGAAGAATTGTGTAAATGATCAATTTTGTTAACTTAAACGAAGATCATTTTTGTCCAGAAAATTTTTATGACCTTTGACCTTAACTCTTGCATAATCGATCAATGGTTGAAAAATATTTAGAAAAAAAGCGTCCTCATTTACATAAACAAAATCGATTATCTCCTTAATTATGCAAATTACGTAAAATACGAGCTTTTATTTGTTCAAAGTTAAACCACACACATTTATTGCAAAACTATAAAACCACAAAATACTTACTTAAAATTAACGCCAAAAACAATACAATAGGTAGAAAATAAATAAAGAAAGGAGTAAATCAGAAAGTTTGTATCTATATAAGTGAAGATCAAGTGAGATGCTAAATTCATTATCATTTTCTCTTTCTCCATTCTCAGCATCTCCTCCTCGATTCTCTAACCTTACTCTGTAACAGTTCCCACTGCTCTCTTTTCAAATTTTCATTTCAAAAGTCTCATCTTTTTACCCTCTTCCATCTTTCACTTTCTGGGTTTTACTTCACCATGTAAGCTTCATTTTCACTTCATCTTCCTCATATTTCACTTCAATATCCATAAACTTACCTCCTTTATCTCACTATGTTACATCTATATGGATTTAACTCTCTGTTTTACTGTTTCTGATGTGGGTTTGGGTTGTTTAATGGTTTTTTACTGTTACATTTGAGTTTAAGTTGCTTATCAATGGCTGTTTTCCAACATTTTTACACCTATATGCATAAAGTTACCATCTTTGTCTCACTTTCTCACATCTACATGGCTTTACCTCTCTGTTCTACTGTTTCAGATGTGGGTTTGAGATGTTTAATGGGTTTTTACCGTTACATTTGAGTTTTAGTTCATAAGCTACATTTTCACTTCATCTTCCTCATTTTTTTCACTTGAATATGCATGAAGTTACCATCTTTATCTCAATTTCTTACATCTACGTGAATTTACCTCTCTGTTTTACTGTTTCAGATGTGGGTTTGAAGTTGTTTAATGTTTTTTTACTCTTACATTTGAGTTTAAGTTGCTTATCAATGGCTTTTTTTTTTTACAGATTTGAAGGTGGAGGTGGATAGATAGATCTAAAATGGGGAGACTTTCAATACCCATTTGGGGATTTCTGCTGTTATGCTGCTTGGTGTCTGCTGAAGGAGGGAGTAGTTATGTTAAGTATAAAGATCCCAAGAAGCCATTAGGAGCAAGGATTAGGGATTTGATGGGAAGGATGACTTTGGAGGAGAAGATTGGACAAATGGTGCAGGTGGAACGTAGTGTTGCTACCCCTGATGCTATGAAGAATTACTTCATAGGTACTCTTGTTGTGTATATCATTTTGTATATTGTTTTTGGTCCATAAGGGTATCACGAGACGACTTTGTTGTCTCGCCTGTTTTGTTCAGATGTTGTGTGAGTAGCGGGGCTGCTAGATCTTAGCCGGGTTTCATTTCAAAATAGCTACTATTACTACTAGTTGTTTCTCGATTTTAACCAGACATTTTTATTCTACTATTTTGGAGTTTAAAAAAACTAGAAATAGCTAAGGAATAGATAAATGAGGGGGAGGACTATTTAAAGGGTGTTTGATCAATCTCAAGACTAAGTAATTGTATCCACATAAGGTAATTTGCATTGATATGGAGGGAAGTTTATGGTAAAGTTTCATAAACGTTATTTTCTTTCTCAATAAAACCATTGACCGATTCATTCTGATGGTTCAGGTTAGTAGATTCCGAATCATTTCGGGAGAAGGCTTTGTTGTTATAAAGCCATTCAAATGTACTTTAATTTTTAATAAAATTATTCCTGCCATTTACCTGAAAATCTCACTGGAATAATGGCATGGCAACTTGGAACAAAATGAAATTCATGTGACAGCAGAAAGATATGATATTTATTTTTCTTTTGGCTACCAGGTGACACACATATGTGGAGTGTCATGTCATTTGTAAAAGTTAAGGAACTACTCCATTGATTTTTAAGGAACTACTTCGTTGAAATAGAAAGAAAATTTTGTTGGTTTTATTGAAAGAAAATGAAGTTAAGGGACCTTTTGTTAAACATATACCGACCTTCAATTGTCATTGATCGAATTCACATTTGTTTCGGTTAATCCTCTTTAGGAACATAATAACAAAGGGTGGTTTAATTTGAGCAGGAAGTGTGCTAAGCGGTGGAGGAAGTGTGCCAGCTCCTCAAGCATCAGCAGAGACATGGGTCAATACTGTGAATACAATCCAAAAGGGTTCTTTGTCAACCAGGCTTGGAATTCCAATGATTTATGGGATTGATGCTGTTCATGGCCACAATAATGTCTATAAGGCCACCATTTTTCCTCACAATGTGGGTCTTGGAGCTACCAGGTATATATATGAATTTTCGCGTAAAGTATAAAGCTCAAGACTCAAGAGTGAAGTTTATAACAGCTTTGAATATTTAACAGGGATCCTCAGCTTGTGAAAAGGATTGGAGAAGCAACTGCTCTTGAAGTTAGAGCTACAGGAATCCCTTATGCTTTTGCTCCTTGTATTGCTGTAAGTTGTTTAAGTGTCCGTTGTGTTCTTTTTTTTGTACATTCTATATAGGGTCAATAGATCCCAACCCCTTTACGTGTCCATTTGGTCTCCTTTTGTCATGCACGGTAATGTGAGGATGCCGATAGATCAATTTAAGTAATAATAGGGACATTTCGATTTTCGAAAGCATAGGGAGCAGTTAACTTTTCTTGACAAGTACTAGGGTCCAAACAGTAGACGAAAGTATTTGGTTATCAGCCGAGCAACAACAACAGCCGGTCTGAATAAACTTACAAGAATAAATTAATGATCACATCACATGTTCTAATATGATTTTTTTTAACAGGTATGCAGGGATCCAAGATGGGGAAGATGCTATGAAAGTTACAGTGAAGATCATAAAATAGTTCAAGCAATGACTGAGATAATTCCTGGTTTACAAGGAGACCTCCCACCAAAATCTAGAAAGGGTGTTCCCTTTGTTGCCCCCATAAAGTAAGTTCTTTTCACCTGCTCTTCATTTTTTATTGGACTAAATTTCATTGGTGACCCTCCAACTTTGTCAGTTTTTATGCCTTAATATGCTTATTTTGAGTAATTAAATGCTAAAGTAAGTTCTTTTCACCTGCACTTCATATTTTATTGGACTAAATTTCATTGGTGACCCTCCAACTTTGGCAGTTTTTATGCCTTAATATGCTTATTTTGAGTAATTAAATGCTAAAGTAAGTTCTTCTTTTCACCTGCACTTCATATTTTATTGGACTAAATTTCATTGGTGACCCTCCAACTTTGTCAGTTTTTATGCCTTAATATGCTTATTTTGAGTAATTAAATGCTGATATGCGCATGTTTGACCCAGCTCTCTGACATGGATTCTAATCAGCATTTAATTAACTTCAATTTCCATTTTACCCTATGGTATGACTCAAGCCAAAGGAAATTAAATATGTTAATTGCAGATAAATAATTTAGTTTCACTAAAATGGTTTTTTTTTTTTTATTATTGTGAAAATATCCTAAACTATTTATGAAAAGAAAATGACCTATACCAGAGTGTCACTAAGATAGTTATTTAAGGCGCACTAAGGTGCAAGGAGGTCCTGGGCCTTAAGGTAAAGAATCTTTTAACTAGTATATCTGAGTAACTTTTTTCGAAAATTTTCTATTTCTCACGTTACTGCTAATTTTCCGCCCCATTAACAACTCTAAGATAAAATAAAGTCTCAAAATAATTTCTTTTCCACAAAAAGAAAAAAGGTTATAAAGATTAATTGAACGTCTCTTTATAAGAATTAGTTCAAGTTTTAAACACTCATTTTCTACTTGAAATGTTTGAAGTTCGAGTAAAGAATTTGAGTCAAATTCAACTCTTATTAATAAACATCTGTAAATACCACAATCAACCCTCATCATTGATCAAAAGTTGCTGATTTGTCCTAATTAAAACCCTTTGTCAACCTTAATCTAGATCTGTAACTTTTTCTAATCTTAAAAATGCCTTATCTAAACTTTTCTTTAAAATATTAATTGAATACTTAAAGATGGAGTTAGTGATGAGGAGGGTCCACATGATGGACCATAGTGATGACTAAAAATAGAATGGAATATACACAAAAAAAGACAAGCACAAAACGTGCAGTTTATTATGGTCCAATTAGGCAGCTCAAGATTTGATCAAAGATAGGTTCTTATAGTATTGTTAGCATATTTTTGGGGACTGTCATTTTTCTTGCTGATGACTTAGATGATGTAATTCTAAACCCATTTCACAAGTCTCAATTAAAATAAAGTCATCCACCCATGTGGTAGCCATTATTATGGGGGCCATGCCCATCCACATCTGGATAATGAAATTGAAGACCATAGATTGTTCATAGCTGGGGCTTCATTTATCTTGAACTAATCAATTTTCTCACCTCTCACTGATAAACCTCACTAGCTGATGTCGGACGAAATTTAGCGACGATTATTGGAATTCGGGATCTGTTTCATAGACGTTATTAAAGTATAGTCACCAGAATATTTGATTCTGATAAAGTAACTCGTAAATTGTGTATAAAACTCATTGGAATATTGAGTTGGTATAGGACCGTTGATTCCGTGTCAAATAAGTGTCACGTAAGATAGGGATACGTTATTTTGAACTTTTTGTGGTTGGCATGTCTAATGTGGCGCACACGTTTCTGTCACATCAGCCATAAAAGATAGACATACGGAGTGTAGTTGACATATTGTCAATTGTCTAGTGGCGTTATTTTGATTTTCCAATTACTTTTTGTACATATTTGGCCGGAATTATTTTATCGAAAAAATTTGGAAGTTTTAGATCTGAATTTGATCAATCAGGATGTGAACACCAGTTACACCACTTTGATTAAACGTGCAAAAATCATACTATTTTTAGCCAAATGTGAAACATCATTAGTAGGGATTAAAAATCATTATTAGGATCATTAAAAAAATCATTATTAGGAGGAGTATTCTAAAATTTCTCACAAGGAGTAATAAATCATTAAATCTTGCAGCAATGCACGGTCAGAGGGTCCCACATTTCTAATTTTCTAAATTTAAACCAAACTACAATACTACTAAATCTGCTTATTTTATGTGTCTTTTTCTATGAAGCCCCCTAACTTTATTCTTTCTTTCTATTGCACCCCTGAACTTTGTATGTCACATCAACAAATGTAGTGGATAATTTATTTTGGGCCTTTCGTCTGCTTCTGTTTAGGGGTGGTAACATAGTTGGGATACCTGGTCTCAGTTAAATCCGTTAGCTGCCCGTTTTTATTCAAAAAAAATTACATGTCATGTAAACTTCAAACACGATCCCGATTGGATCGACATGATTACGGCACGAATTACACTAATTAGATAACAAACACGACACCAACACAATCTACTTGCACGAATTGGCACCCCTGTCTATTCCCCTAATCACTTGGATATTTTTATAGAACCAAGGTTGCAGCCTGTGCAAAGCACTATGTGGGAGATGGTGGAACAACAAGGGGCATAAATGAGAACAACACAGTGGTAGAATGGAATGGATTGTTCAGCATCCACATGCCGGCATATTTCAATGCCATTAGCAAGGGAGTTGCAACCGTCATGGTTTCATACTCGAGCTGGAATGGGAAGAAAATGCATGCTAATCATGATCTTGTTACTGGATTCCTCAAGAACAAGTTGAAGTTCAGGGTAAACACATTTGTTTTTTCAAGTTCCAATCAAAATTCTATGTTCTTCTGTTTGTCAAATGAAGTAAATTGAGGTGTTATTTGTTTCGATCTGGACATCTTTCAGGGGTTTGTGATATCAGATTGGGAGGGGATTGACAGGATTACTTCACCTCCACATGCTAACTACTCATATTCTGTTGAAGCTGGAGTTGGTGCTGGAATTGACATGGTTAGTGAAGTTTCTCAAATTTGGAGAGTTCAAGTAATAAAAATGAGATTTCTTTTTGGTCGGAAAAACAGATAGGCCACCTTAACTTTGAAAAAGATCGATTAGCCTCTTAAAGTTACTTAAAGTGATATGATTGATGTCAATATGTCATTTTAAGAAGGTCAGGCGACTAATGTCACTTTAAACAAGTTTACAAGGCTAATGTGACATCTTTCAAAGTTCAGGGGGTAGTGAAATTATAGATATTAAGCCTTTCTTGTTCTTATTTGCATCCTTCTTTTGCATTGTAGATCATGGTTCCATACAACTTCAAAGAGTTCATTGATGATCTAACTTATCAAGTGAAGAACAAAATCATTCCAATGAGCAGGATAGATGATGCTGTAAAAAGAATTTTAAGGGTTAAGTTTACAATGGGTCTTTTCGAGAACCCACTTGCTGATCTCAGTTTGGTCAACCACCTTGGAAGTCAGGTTTGCTCCTCAAGGCTTCAACTTTCTTCTCATTTATTTCTGGATAAGGGTCCTTAGCCTAATTTGCAGGATCAATTTGTTACGTAATGAACTTTAGGTGCTAACTTAATTATGCTCTTCAATTTACCATTTTTGGTCAGATCTGTCGTATGTGACACGTGTCAAACTGATTTGCAAGTAAAGTTTAGGGCTAACCTGGCCTTTTTTCTTTTAATCTCAAGTATTTGTTCCAAATGTTAATGTGTTATTATTGGTTGTGTGATATGGCCTTGAACAGGAACACAGAGAATTAGCGAGAGAAGCTGTAAGGAAATCACTTGTGCTGCTAAAGAATGGGAAATATGCTAATAAACCGTTGTTGCCCCTTCCTAAGAAAGCACCAAAGATATTAGTTGCTGGAAGTCATGCTGACAATTTGGGTAATCAATGTGGTGGCTGGACTATTACATGGCAAGGTCTTAATGGCAATGACCTCACATCTGGTACGTTTCAAAGTTTACGTGCCCCCCGTTCCCGTTTAGTTCTTCTTTTTGCTGTTTTACTTTAAAAAATAGATAATAATCTAAGATATATTATCTACCGTCAATAGTAACCAACAACTGTTATATTATCTACCGTCAATAGTAACCAACAACTGTACCAAATAGACTATACGTGATGCAAAATTCTGCTTCACATTTGCATAACAGCTATAAAGTTTCCAGCTTTATTTAAGATGACAATGTTTCTGATGAAATGTCACCTTACGTTTTCAGGCACAACGATCCTAAATGCTGTAAAAAGCACAGTTGATAAAACAACCCAAGTAATCTACAACCAAAACCCAGATGCAAACTTTGTCAAATCCAACAAATTCTCCTATGCCATAGTAGTCGTTGGCGAGCCACCTTATGCAGAAACACAAGGAGACAATCTCAACCTCACAATACCCGAACCTGGTCCAAGTACTATCAAAAACGTGTGTGCATATGTGAAATGTGTGGTGGTTGTGGTGTCTGGACGGCCCGTCGTGATGCAACCTTATCTTTCAACCATAGATGCTCTCGTAGCTGCTTGGCTTCCTGGAACTGAAGGCCAAGGTGTTGCTGATGTTCTGTTTGGTGATTACGGGTTCACAGGGAAGCTTTCCCGGACATGGTTTAAGACGGTAGATCAGTTGCCAATGAATGTTGGTGATCCACATTATGATCCTTTATTTCCTTTCGGGTTTGGCCTCACTACTAAGCCTTCCAAGTACTAAGTTCTTAACCGGGGCTGAGTTTTCTGCTATAAAGATGAAGTCTTTAGGTATGTATGGCCTTTCATGGTTGGAAATTTTTTGGGGGTATTTTTGTTCTCCATGAAAAGCTTTAGATAAGCAGCAGGAATCGGAATTAGAGTCTAAAGATGGCTTCAATTGGATTTTGTATTTAACAACTATAGCATTGAGATGCATAATTAAGATGGCTTCAATTGGATTTTGTATTTAACAACTATAGCATTGAGATGCATAATTAAGATACTTATAATTTATGAGGACTAATGTAGAAATGTATTTTTCGTTTCAATTTTTTCCGTAATTCTCAATTGGTACGTTTTCATGAACTCAGAGGTCGGATGACACAAAAATTCAAGTTATTGCCTTTGATATTTGGCATGAAATTGGTCCAATATGACGTTGCTAGTATACAAAAGTGACACGTGTTAAATAACTATTCGTCTCACCTCTAAAGTTGACAAGTTTTGACGATGTAGTCTAATCCAAATTTTAGGTATCAAATTACCATTTTGAATGCTAAGCTGATACTTGAAGTTTAATTTGAGCTAAATTGATTGTACCGGATAACTTGAATTAAGAACCTTTTTGATAGCTCCCTAATCCAGTCATTACCGGCAAAATTATTCACACTCGTCAATTTAAGAGGACATCTCTACTTAATTTATGTAATTATTATTGTTATAGAAGATAAAAAAAATCCTTTAGTCATACCATATCTATACAAATCAAAACAAATTAATTAGTTAGGATTAATAGGAGCTTAATCCCAATATATTCTCCTATTATTTTCTCAGTAGTTATAGACTAACTTACACCTGCACCATTCAACTTCACTATAAAAAAAATTTCACTTAACCACAATTTCTGCAATTCGTGTCGTTACCGTTTCAAAATGTCAAAAATTCACATACCAGGAATTCTACTGCTATGCATATTAGCAGCAAATGCGGAATGTGAAAGATACAAAGATGAAGAACAACCCATCAGCATACGAATCAAAGACCTTTTGAACCGAATGAATCTACCTGAAAAGATAGGCCAAATGGTTCAGATAGATCGTTCCGTCGTGACTCCTGATGTAATGAGAGATTATGCCATTGGTAGTGTGTTGAGTGGAGGAGGAAGTGTGCCAAAAGCTCAAGCTACTCCTCAGGAATGGATTGAAATGGTTAATGAGTTTCAGAAAGGTTCTCTTTCGACTCGACTCGGGATTCCTATGATTTATGGGATTGATGCTGTTCATGGTCATAATAATGTCTATAAAGCTACTATTTTTCCACATAATATTGGCCTTGGAGCCACAAGGTATGTTTAACTTTTCTTGGATGCTCGAATTTATTGTGAAACTTGTCCATAAAAACACGATAATCATGCTTATATTTGTAGGGATGCTGATCTGATAAAACGGATTGGTGCTGCAACTGCTGCTGAAGTTAGAGCTACTGGCATTCATTATGCATTTGCACCTTGCATTGCGGTATTTATTTATAATCACAACTCGATTCCCGCTATTTCATTCTTGTCGAACTCAATTAGTACTCGGTTGTTTTTTGACGAATGTGTCGGTAAAAGGTTTGCAGAGATCCAAGATGGGGAAGATGCTACGAGAGTTATAGTGAGGATCCAAGCATTGTTAAACAGATGACAGAGATTATATTGGGTTTACAAGGCGATCCTCCTGCTAAAAAGGGGGTTCCTTTTGTTGGCGGAAAGTAAGTTGTTGACAAGTTCCCATAATAAACTAAACATACTTGAACATACGCCGGAATTTCCTTTAGATATACTGACAGATACATCCTTCATTTGTGTATAACTGCTGTCTATGTTACATATTCCAAAAAATCTGAAGCTTGTACATAATTTCTGTCAGTAATTATCGGCAGAGATATCTGCTGCAGAGCTTAGTTCAAAAATTTTGGTTCTTTAACAGATATTCATCCATTAATCCGCCGAATATTGATTTCTGAATCTGACACTGCTCGAACATTTTTTGTTAAGTAAGAAAGTAACATCTTTGACTTGATTGTTGGCAATTCTAGGAATAAGGTTGCTGCCTGTGCGAAGCATTTTGTGGGAGATGGAGGCACGACAAAAGGCATCAATGAGAACAACACTAGGAGTGATTATCATACATTGCTAAGCATTCACTTGCCAGGTTATACAAATGCTGTTATCAAAGGCGTGTCAACAATCATGGTGTCGTACTCGAGTTGGAATGGCAGGAAGATGCACTCTAATCACAAGCTTGTCACCGGCTTACTCAAGAAGACCCTCAGGTTCAGGGTATAGTATAAACTCTGAATCGGTTTCTACTGTTTTCGCGACTCATTATTAATGAAAATACTAATTGTTTTTCGTGTTCTTTGTTTACAATTTTCAGGGTTTTGTGATATCAGATTGGGAAGGAATTGACAGGATTACGTCGCCTCCTCATTCAAACTATACAAACTCGATCCTGGAAGGAATCACAGCGGGAATCGACATGGTAAATGGTCGAATTATCGCACTGAAAGATAATTTCATTTCCTGTTTTACGGTCCGAGGATGAATTGGTAATGCAATTTTAGTTCAGGTCATGGTTCCATACGACTTTGCAGAGTTCATAGACATCCTGCTGAGTTTGGTGATGAACAGGTCTATTCCGATGACTCGAATAGATGATGCTGTCAAGAGGATTCTGAGAGTGAAATTTACTATGGGCCTTTTTGACAATCCCTTGGCTGATCAAGGTTTCGTCAATGAGCTTGGAAGCAAGGTTCACTTTTTTTTTTTTCACTAACTTAATAAACTTAGTTTTACACCAATGAAGTTAAATGAATTTCAGGACACCGTGTCCGTGTCTATTTCAAAGCTATTTTATGAATTTTATGTTTTAGATTTAACGTTTCTCGTGTCCGATATCTGTGTCGGGTGGAACATAGGCTAAGTGATGAGTTTGGAAATGGATGAAACAGGAACACAGAGAATTGGCAAGAGAAGCGGTAAGAAAGTCACTTGTTCTGTTGAAGAATGGGAAGAATCCTGAAACTCCATTACTACCTCTCCCTAAAAAATCCGGCCGGATTCTCGTTGCCGGATCTCACGCTGACAACTTGGGTTATCAATGCGGTGGATGGACCATCTCCTGGCAAGGCAAATCCGGCAACAACCACACCACTGGTACATAAAGTTTCTCCCTTGCATTAACACTACCTTTCATAGTAATTTTTGTCGATGCTAATCAGACACCCTTTAGGGAGTACGGGTGGTGACTCGTGCAAGTAAATTATGTTTGTCTCATATCAATTGTAGCGTTACTCTCGAATAAGTTAACCATAATTTGTACTATAACAGGAACCACAATTTGGAATGCTATATCAAGTGCAGTACATCCAAGCACAAAAACAGTTTTCTGCGAAAATCCTGATGCAGATTTTGCAAAAGCCAATGAGTTCGACTACGCCATTGTCGTTGTTGGAGAGCATCCTTATGCCGAAACACAAGGAGACAATCTCAACCTGACACTTCCTGAACCGGGTCCTGAAGTGATCAACAATGTTTGCGGGAATGTGAAGTGTGTTGTGGTCATTATCTCAGGCCGTCCTTTGGTGATCGAGCCGTATGTTTCACAAATGGATGCTATTGTCGCAGCCTGGTTGCCGGGGAGTGAAGGACAAGGTGTTGCTGATGTGCTTTTCGGGGACTATGGATTTACAGGGAAGTTGTCTCGGACGTGGTTTAAGAGTGTAGATCAATTGCCTATGAATGTTGGGGATGCTAAATATGACCCTCTTTTTCCATTTGGTTTTGGTCTTACTACTAAGGCTGCAAAGTAGATTTTCAGTTAAGAGTTTATAGAAAATGTTTAGTTCAGTCATATGTATGTATAGTTTTTGCCTTTCAGGATAGGATTTCTGCAATGTTAAGAATTTGTTTTTGATCTTCAAAATTGTTTGAATTGGATTCCTTGAGCTAACATTTTAATTTACTTAAAGTGATACATTTTAATTATTTAATGTCTTGTTGTTTTACAATGCACTTTGACGGGTTAATATTTCAAAAAAGTTCAATGGGCTTATATTGCATCTCTAAGTTAAGAAAATTAATCAAATAATTGAGAAAGTTTATGACATAGTTGAGAGACAATTGAGAGATTTTGAAAAATACAATGACATTATTGAGATATTTTGACAAATACATGAATATAATTGATTGTTTATTAAATATATAGGAACAAAGTTGCATAACATAACTCCTAATATAACAGAGGCACTTTTGTGTATTAAATTAACTCTATAAAAAGATATTAATACTTTCTTAATGGATCACATTCACGGACATCTTTTGATTGGATTAGAACTTGCATTAAAGTGTTTACTGCAAAACAGGAATATTAAGACAATGATGACAAGTTATTAATTAGAACTTATCCAATGGAATTTAAAGCTGGCTATTCCTCTAATTTGCTTAATTTGTCTTTCAAACGGATAATAATTCCTTCCACACAATCTCAACCGTTAAATTTTAATATCAAAGGTGAAGATTAAATATTGAACACAGATAGAGTTATCTAAGGATTAATTGCTAGAACTTTCCTTTAGACTAGTATATATACCTCACTCCTATTAATGGAATATGACAATTGCTTATCCGATCATCAAATTATAAGGTAATGTTCCTCACAATTCAATAACAATTTGCTTATTTTACTTATCAACTTTTCTTATATTCGTTTTGGTTCGGTTTTTTCTCGTATATTTTGTTGTTGTTAGTTATTTGTTGTTGCTAATATGATAAAGGTAGTACCCCATTTTCTTTTAATATGTCTAAAAATAATTAATTTGATGTTATTTTGTTCATGGTGATGTAGTCAAAATTATTAACTGAAGTATCTTATTTAATTTCTTGTTACAGTCAATAAAAAAATCCAATTCCTAGCAATTCTCCATAATTTTTGCTCTCAATTTTGAGTATAATCTTAGTCTCACGGAATTCGGGAAAGATATTATTTACTTATTTTCATACCAACTTGTCGATTACTAATGAATTATACTTTTCTCTTTCTCGGTCCTATGCGAAAAAGTTGTTTATGTTCTTCTTATGAGTGACTGTTTAACTTACTGTTTTATAAGTGATCAACTGTTTAATTAATTCATATAAGTCGATCTTAATTTTTGTAGTTTCAAACCTGCCAATGGCGACGACTTCCATCCCCATACTATTAGGATTTCTCCTGTTATTATGTGTATCAGTAGATGCACAGAATCTCCGATACAAAGACCCGAAACTCCCGTTGAATGTAAGAATTCGAGACCTTATGAACCGAATGACGCTACCCGAAAAGATTGGTCAGATGGTTCAAGTGGACCGATCCGCTGTAACACCTGAGATTATGAGAGATTACTTCCTTGGAAGCATATTAAGTGGAGGAGGAAGTGTTCCAAAGGTTAAAGCTACACCTCAGGATTGGATTCAAATGGTTAATGGTTTTCAGAACGGTTCGCTTTCAACTCGACTCGGGATTCCGATGATTTACGGGATTGATGCTGTTCATGGACATAATAATGTCTTTGAGGCTACTGTTTTTCCTCATAATGTAGGCCTTGGAGCCACAAGGTACGCAAATCCGTCAGTACAGTGTGTAAAAAATTACTACTTTTGCAAGTTTTGAACATATTTCGTCTTAAATGTAGTGGTTGATGATAATGAAATTTGCAGGGATCCTGAACTAGTGAAAAAGATTGGTGCTGCTACTGCACTTGAAGTTAGAGCTACCGGAATTAGTTACGTCTTTGCTCCGTGTATTGCTGTAAGTAAATATAAACACTCCAAATTTCAAGAAAAGTTATGATTTTTTGGTACTATACCATCCGGTTAAGTTCATATGGTCGAATCTGAGATCTTGCTTATGCGTATCAGGTTTGTAGAGACCCGAGATGGGGTCGGTGCTACGAGAGCTACAGTGAGGATCCGAGCATTGTCAAAAAGATGACTGAAATAATTGATGGATTGCAAGGCACTGCTCCTTTCAAAGGTGTTCCATTTGTCGGAGGAAAGTAAGTAAACATAACTGATAAATACATTCCGTCTATTTTACCCGAATTATGCTATAAACCGGGCATGGTGTTAGGGGAGTACATAATATCGGACAGATTCTGTGACGATATTGCCCGAAGTTGATGCTCGGTGTCACAAAAGATCTATATTTTTTTAGCATATTTTCATCCAGTGAACCCTGAAGACACCATGTTAACGAATTTGGCATCACGGAAGAGTCTACGACAGTATTATCCGTCGTTGATGCCTAATTAGTCCAATAAAAATCTGTAATCTTTATCTTATTTTCGTCCATTGACTCTCGAGTATTTTGTTCTGACTGCTACAATAAATGTTGTGATGATCCCACAGAGAAAAGGTTGCTGCTTGCGCGAAGCATTTCGTGGGCGATGGAGGGACGACTAGAGGAATCAACGAGAACAATACCGTGACAGATTTCCATGGATTGTTAAGTATTCATATGCCAGGCTATTATGACTCAATTATCAGAGGAGTTTCAACAGTCATGGTTTCTTATTCAAGCTGGAACGGACCGAAAATGCATGCTAATCGTAACCTTGTTACTGGTTTTCTTAAAAACAGACTTAAATTCCGGGTAAATATATGCACATTTTTGTTATTCGGATACCAATTTTTTCCATGATTTTAGTTCTGAAATGTGGAATTTTGATTGTGTTGATTAGGGATTTGTGATATCGGATTGGGAAGGTATTGATAGGATTACTTCACCTCCTCATGCAAATTATACAGACTCAATTGTCAAAGGAGTTTCAGCTGGGATTGATATGGTAAGTTCCTCGATTTCTATCAATTTGTGTTAGTTGCTCGTGTTTCTTTCATGTCAATTATCGTGTTAGTATCAAATAAGTCAACCTTCAGCTCAATCCAAAACTCGGGTTCAATCTAGATTCGAGCTTGGAAGCTCCCAACCGAATAGTTCAAAGTAACTATCTAGAGTTACCAAAAAGAAAAGTAACTATCTAGATTCGGGTACAGAAACATTCTAAAAATCTCCTAACAACTGTTTTTCTTTTCAGTTCATGCTCTCCCACAATCATACCGAGTTCATTGATATCTTAACCGACTTGGTTAACGAAAATGTAATCCCAATTAGTCGAATCGATGATGCTGTTAGAAGAATTCTGAGAGTCAAATTTGTCATGGGATTGTTTGAGAAACCTCTTGCTGATGAAACCTTTGTAGATCAGCTTGGAAGCCAGGTATGTTTTTTCTTCACTTTTTGACGAGTTGTCTCTGTAAATTGTGGAGTTGTCGTTTTAGAAATTGACGGTCCTAGTAACGAACGAAACAGGCTCACAGAGATTTGGCAAGAGAAGCTGTGAGGAAATCACTTGTTCTTTTGAAGAATGGAGAAAATGCTGACACTCCATTGCTTCCCCTTCCTAAAAAAGCAGGCAAGATTCTTGTCGCGGGAAGCCATGCCAACGACTTGGGCAACCAATGCGGTGGTTGGACTATCACCTGGCAAGGCCAATCTGGCAACAATATCACTAGCGGTATGTATATAAATTATAATTTTTCCCTCATTAACGAGTCACGTTGAATTTTAGAAGTTTATGTTGTTTTCCGCCTATTGTTTGTTGTTTTAAGTAAAACATTAAAAAGAAACTACAATATCGTGTTGTTTTATGTTATCGGTATGTTTTATATGATTCTATGTAACTATAAATACAAGAAAACGTGTATCGTGTCTGTAATTAACACATTTACAATTGAATGCAACAGGGACCACAATCTTGAATGGCATATCAAGCGCAATCGATCCAACAACACAACTAACATTCTCCGAAAATCCTGACGAAGATTTCGTGAAATCCAACAATTTCGACTACGCCATTGTCGTTGTTGGCGAGCCTCCATATGCCGAAACACAAGGAGACAACCTCAACCTTACACTTCCTGCAGCCAGTGAGGATACAATCTACAATGTCTGTGGACATGTCAAGTGTGTCGTGGTTATAGTTTCGGGCCGTCCTTTGGTGATGGAGCCACATGTTACAAATATAGACGCCATCGTTGCAGCCTGGTTGCCGGGAACTGAAGGACAAGGTGTTGCTGATGTGCTTTTCGGGGACTATGGATTTACGGGGAAGCTGTCCCGGACATGGTTTAGGAGTGCAGATCAGTTGCCTATGAATGTTGGAGATGCTCATTATGATCCTCTTTATCCTTTTGGGTTTGGTCTCACTACCGAGCCTACAAAATCTAGCTAAAATTAGTAGTTATGCAAAGATTAAGTATATATAGCTTAGGATTTTCTAGCTTAGTATATATAGGAACAATTTGATATTATTAGTTTATAACTGTTATTTTATTACATTTCTATATATTAGAGGATTTGTTCAAATTGCTCATTTTCTTATGCAAAGATTAAATAGATCTATTTACAGGTAACATTTACTGTGGACCGTGTGTGTGGACTCGACTAATGAAATTGGAAAACGATGATACTTCATAGAGAGATGATTGGTGTAAAGAAAAATGGTGTGCAAATGTCACATTTTTGTTAGATTGTAGATAAATATGTCTGTGATAATTAGTATTTTATTTGAAAATACTCACTGCAAGTCCAGCCCATTATTATCAATTACATTACAATAAGATTTGGCCCAACTTAGACAAGTTAGGCTCATCCTTTTATATATGTTTTTATATTTTATATAGGTGGAAGCATATTTGCTTTTATTCAAACAATTCAGCTGAGCTTTTAAATTTTGGAGTTCCATTAACAATATACGTTTATTCATATTTATGTATCAACCATATAAATTTGTCTAAAGTGTTACATTTATTCACGTCCTATACTGCTTGTTATTATCTTTTTATTTATTTATTGATTAGAATGCTATTCATATGTAATTGAAAGGCATGCCTTTTGTATATTAGCTAAATTTTTTGTGATTAGGAATCTTTAATTGTCTTTAAATATGGATAATCTATATTATTGTCTATAGATGTGACTGCTGATTGGACATGTAAATTGGTTTCTTGTTCTAAATTTTCCATGAAATTGTTAAGTGAATGAATTTAATTGTTAAGGCAGTCTAGAATCTTATTTAGTTTGGATTTCTTAGTGAAACTAGGAATCAAAAACCTCATATTTTGAGTAAATCATGTTAGGAAAAGATTATACCTTTAGGTCGACATTCACTACTGTTTTGAAACTTATGCTCTTGGAATGGAATATGTATACGTGTGAGTTTTTAGTGTAATCGGGTTTTCGGAGTTAAGGACTAAAGGATGTGATTTCCTAGTATAGTACCAACTCGACGATTAATGATGAAGTAATGAAAATAGAGGTTCATAGTTGAACAATGTAAATATCTTGGTTTGTGATTGAATGTTCATCTTCTTGTTTGTATATTGAGCTTGTTATAATCAACAACCATCGAAATCCTAACATGTCTGAATCTGTTAATGATGGGTGTTACGACAAGCTATAAGATCAAGTCTTTGATACCATCTTAGATTCTTGTTTGGAGCAAGATCCGTCTTAGAGTAAACCTACCTGTAAGACCTGCAATAAGACAATGGCCGCTGATGAATAGTTTGTTCGTGACAGCTTCTGACGCAGTATTTTTCTTCAGCTGAGGTTGGCCTTGATGTTGATAATTGCAAGGCCCGTATCAACATTGAGGAACTGAGATGTAAGGTTGCTTAGGTAGTCTATGGATCTCAATGGTGTATATGTACCGATGCACGATGCGTCAAGCTTGGTGGTTTCAGCCTTCATCCCTTGCTCATTGATGCATTGTGCAACTTTCTCGTGCAATTGGTGCGCGAGAACCATTATCTGTCTCTGTGGACACATACAAGACAGGGAAGATTCCATACAGTGATTAGCGAGTTGTTAAGTAAGCATTATTTTTCATTATGCCCTTTTACTACTAAAAGAGTTTTCGAAATGCAAGAAACAATTGTAAAGAGTTGAAGTTCATCAAAAAAAATATATATTACTTCCATTTACCTTTTTTACAATATTTGAATTCTGAATCTACGAGATTGACAGAGCTACTTGTCTGTTAGTCTTCCGTTTAGACCACAATCTAACCGGCAAATGAATAAAATTTACTGCAATGAACACAAATACTTTTTCCTTTTTGTCATCGACAAATTTGAAATAAGCAATCCTCCAAGACTTGTTAAATATCAATGTACCACAAACTACCCCAAATCCCACAACGAATCCAGATGCACCACCGAAATAAAACCACATCATATCTATAATAGACTCTTCTTCATCATTGCTTATTCCACTACCCTCACTTGGTTTTTCGTCCTCCAGGCACTTGGTTGTCAGTGGAACTCCACAAAGCCCGGGATTACCTCCGTAAATAGAAGGGTCATTCAGGGTTTGAAGCTGGTTACCAGATGGAATCTGCCCCGATAGGTTGTTGTAAGACAGGTTCAAGTGACTCAAGGATGACATCAAAGTTATGCTTGATGGAATTCTGCCCGAAAGCTGATTTCTTGATAGATCAAGCGTTTCAATCCAGCGTAGATTTCCGACCTGTGATGGAATTTGTCCGGTCAAATGATTCTTGGACAAGTTTAACGTCGCTAATCTTCGTAGCTTTGTGATCTCTTCAGGTACTCTACCGATTAGTTTGTTGGCTGAAAGATCAATGAGTGTTACAAGTGGAAGTGTGCTGCTGTATTCAAGTTCTCTTCCCTTTGCAACAACCGTAGCGTGTCCTTGATATCGGTTGACAAGTTGAGGCGGAACATCAGTTATCATTCCACTTAAATTACCAATACATGGTGGTATAGTTCCTGATAAGTTATTCTCTCCAAGATCCAGCACGTGAAGATCCGCGAGATTACATAGACTCATAGGGATTTCACTGGTAAAACCGTTTGATCGGAGACGCAAGATGAGAAGGGAACTGATGTTTCCTATCCATCCCGGTATGGTTCCAGAAAGCCTGTTTTCACCAAGATCCAAGTTCCAGAGTCCTGTACAATTTTGCAATGTTGTCGGGATTTCACCAGTAAACCGATTCTTACTCATGCTTAGCAGTTGGAGAGAATGAAGAAAACCGATAGAGCTAGGAATGATGCCGGATAGATTATTGTTTGATACATCTAAAACTTGCAGGTTCTGAAGTTGACTCCAGTCCTGAGGAATTTGTCCGGAAAAATTATTGAATGACAGAACAAGTGTATACAGATACTTTAGTTTGATAATGGAAGGGGGGATGCCTCCGGTTAGACGGTTTTCGGAAATATCTAAATCTCTAAGATTTGGCATGAGCTCATTAATATTGTTAGGAATCGGACCAGAAAAAGAATTCCCCCAAAGATAAAGGCGGCCTACATTAGACCATGCTGGTAGAGGGCCTGTGAATCGGTTAGAAATCAAATATACATTTGATTCATAACGAAAATGCAGCCGACTAGGCAATGTGCCACTTATTCGGTTACCTGCAAGATCAAGGTCATTAATGTGCTCCGAACACCAGCTCCAAAACCAGTCTGGTAGTTTGCTGGAAATCCCAACATCATTGAGGAATAGACGGGTTAAGCTATCCTGTGTCCGCACCCAGTTTGGAAACGATGGACCTACTTGAATGTGTGCGAGTATGATGGACCGGAGTTTGAAAGGCGGGTTCCAATTGCTATCCACATTGAAGTTTAATGTTTTCTTGAGCAATGTTGAAGATATATCCAGATTTTCTAGTCTTGTAAGATTCAAGAAATGCCTCTCGGACATGTTACCCGTCCAACGTGTTCGACCAAAATCCATTACAACAAGCTTCGGAAGTTGCCCGATGCTTTCAGGAATGCTGCCATTCATTGGATTTTCAAACAGGCTTAGAGTCTCCAAGGATGTCAAACTTCCAATACTTTCGGGCAATGAACCCGAAAACATATTCATCCGCAGGAGAAGTGACTGTAGCTTGGTGAGATTTCCCAACGAAACAGGTAACTCTCCGTTGAATCTATTCCGTGTCAAATCTAACACTCCCAAGCTATTGTTTCCTGATAAACTGTCTATAAATTCAATCACGTTCCCACTGAAACCATTCAACGATAGTCTTAGTGATCGAAGTTTCCTCAGCTTTCCTAGGCTGCTTGGAAGCGGACCTGTGAGGAACTGATGAGATAAGTCGATATCCTGAAGCGAAATCAGATTTGTGAAGGAGTTAGGAAGATGGCCAATGAGATTACTGGAAGCGAAAAGAATGGTTTCGAGACTACTAATATTGAAAATCCAAGTAGGCATTGGGGAACGAAAGACGTTTCCCGAGAGATCGATGATTACGACCGAAGTTAAATTAAGAAATGGAAGAGAAGTAGGAAGTTTCTGCAGATTGCAGTTGTTTAAGTGAAGTTGAAGCAAAGAAGGAAGCTTGTTAATTGCTAGCATCCAATCAACCACATTTCCAAGATCAATCCCGCCTAGATCGAGGTACTCCAAGTACCCGAAACCCTTTAACCAATTCAGGTTTTCCGAATTCAACACATGTTTAGAATCAGAAAATGTATCATCATGAAGATCAAGATACCGCAAACTCGATATGTTTCCGAGCTGGGGAGGGACTGTCCCGGTGAATGATGCACGGGAAAGATTAACATAGTTCAAACTTTTCATAGAGCCAATGAACTCAGGAATACGCCTTCCTTCAAAATCATTCATGCTAAGATCTAAGTACTCTAAATATTCCAAGTTTATCAGAGAGGAATGAATCTCACCTATCAAACCGGTTTGGCCACGTGGAGACGGATTCCGAAGGTCGATCCTCGTGACATGACCTGTAATGTTATGGCAAGTTAGCCCTTCCCATTGGCAGCAATCTTCACCTAGCCATGAAGAAAGTCTCCCAGAAGGATCTGTGAGGCTTTGTTTGAAGTCAAGGAGTGCTTTTTTCTCAATTTGGTGACAAATATCAATGGAATAAGTGAGTTTGACAATGTTGAGGAGCAGAAAAACATATGTATATAGAAGAATACTTATCTTGAGCATGATTAATGTCAAGCTGTTTGTGAAGATCTCAAATTCAGGAAATATATTGACCATATTCCATATTTTTAATCCAATTGATTAGAACTTTAAAGAAAAGTTTAAGCAATTGATGTGATTAAATTATGTTTATTGGCAAAGACTCAGAAAAGGTTGACTTATTTTTGGTGTTAATTTTCTTGTTGACAGCTAAGAAGGTAGATAGTCAAAGGGGTACTAGCATTCTTCGTTTCACATCAGGACAGGACACACAGGATTAGGTGAGGGACCATATTTTGTAGCATTGAGAAATGGATAAAATACATACACTGAATTCTATTATATATGGTAGAGGCAGCAATTCGACACGTAACACGACAACACGACACGAACACGACACGGATTTTTCCGTGTTTGTGTTGAGCATATTAAGTAACGTGTCATTTTCGGGTCGACACGAAAGGACACGCTAATTTCCGTGTCGTGTTTGTGTCAACACGAAAAACACGAAACTGACACGAAAAATCTAATTACTTTTTTACCCTTAAAGAGTTAGGGTTGCAATTGGAGGAGGTATTTAAGACATCATTATATAAAAATCTAATATCTTTATATTGTAATGAATTTAGAAACTTTGTGAAGATTGAGTGGTTAATTTTGTATATAAATTGTCATCTTTACATAGGTCGGGTTGGGTCGAGTCGGGTTGGTCAGGTCGGGTCGTTTGTAAATTATCGCTGTAATTTCCGTGTTTTCGTGTTTCCCTGTTTGGAGCAGGTCGTGTTTGGGTTTGGAATCTCGACACAAAACATTTTCCATGTCGTGTTTGTGTTTAGAGTTTTGACACGAGCACGAAAGTTGACACGACACGAACACAACACAAAACACGAAATTGCCACCTCTAATATATGGTCCCGGTCCAATGAACCCGATTTTCATTTTTTTTGGTGTTACTTATGTGATATCCATTGTATTTCTAAACCGGATCCCGAACTTTGATATATACTAACGTAAGATTATTGTTGTGTTCAGTATAAATCCGTGTTGACTTTGCGAATTGTTACTCAATCACATTACTTTTTGAATGGTTTGTGGTCATCATGTTAGTAAAGGTGGGTGAATTGGGGACAATTTGCATGGTCAACTAATATTTAAATTGGTTAATGGTTATTTAGATTTTTATGTCAATATATGTCAAATTTCAGAAATTATTAGGCTCACTTTTAAAGTTTAGGGGTTATTATGTTAGCAATACAAAAAAAAAGAAGAATCCTCGAATGACTTTAAGTTTGTATGAAATTAATTATATGTTTTTTTAAATCTGAATTTTATGTTAACTTGCAAATTCCTGGTAATTGGAGATGAGTTGTGGTGACTATGATTGATTGAGTAATTAAAGTATTAAAAACTAAAACATTATAATTAAATATAAAAGTAAAAATCCAAAAGACTACCTGGGACTTCTTTCTTGGAAAAGAATCTTTAATACTTCCTTCATTCTTTTTTATATGTCTTTTTAGAGTTTTTACACATATTAAGAAACACAATTAATACATCTCAAACTAATAAATTTGCATTGGTTAACTTAAAAAGAAACTCTCTCTCATACTATGGTTGGTCAACAAACATTAAAATATTAAAAAACACATGAATCAAGATAAATATTCAATATTTAGACCAAAAAACTAAATTAAACATTCTTGAAAATCGAAAACGTCATATATAAAAGAATATTTCAATTTTCTAAAACGTCATATATTTAAGAATGGAGGGAGTAGTTGATTAGCCATGTAATGATTTTTAATAAACTAAATAGAAGTGCTTTATTTTATTGCCAATATTCTTCATTTCACAATAGGGCAGAGACTTGTAAAAATTTCACTCAATAGTTCTATGTTATGCTGAAAATGTTTAAAGTTCTGCTATTTTCTGACCATTTTATGTTTGAAGGCAGCTCGTGGAAATTGTTGAAATGTTAGAATTACAATAAGTTGTTGCAATTGAATAAAATGTATGTCTTGCTCATAATCATAAAGAAATGATGGTGAAGAAAATGTTGAATTATAATTATAGCCCTCTAACTTGAATTTTCTGAAATGGGCTTAGTTTATCTAAAAAGGAGGAGTCTACTATAGGCCAGGACTAGCTGGCCCAGCCCAATCAGCTGCCATGAATGTGCTAATATGTAGCAGCTGATTTGACCGGACTAATAGTGACATTTGTTCCGTCTAAATGCTCAAAATTGAGAATCTAACTTGATAGCTAATCAAACTATATAATTTTATTTAGATACTTAAAATTCAACTTATTACAGACTACTCTTTAAAAGCTTTCGACTATCAGACTATTATCTGACATATTTTAGCACATTGTTATTAAACATCGTGCACTTGTTCATCACCCTCCCAATTCAATTTTATTTTTAGGACATTTACGAAAAAGATAAGTTATTGATCAGGTATTATAGTTATCAAAAGCAAACAGAATTAATTGTTACAAACAAAACAAGGTTATTTAAAATATCACTGTTTTAAACGAGTGACGTCTAGATTGCTTAGGCTCCATTTAGGCATTTAAAATGGAGATTTCAACTTGAACAATTAGATTGTCAAAGTGCTCCAACACAATGAATTTCAACTAATACAATTTCTTAAACAAAATCTCAAATAAACTTGAGGCATAAAAGTGTAATTTACCCTATAAGCAAAAATTTACCCTCTAAATTCCAATTTCCCTCCCTAGAAAAATCAATTGAATAAATCAAGAACCTCAAAAAAAACACAAACAGAAGATGGAAGCTAACCAATCAGTGACGTGCACAGTCGTCGCTATAGATCATTCAAATGTATTCTACAAAGCATGTTCTCTATGCGAATCAACTATTCCCGACACTCCAAATTCTCGTTGCAGATTCTGCAAAAATGCCACCTTTACCTCTTTCAAACGTCTTTTTCGCCTCCTTGTAAGAACCCCTTTTCATTTTCAATGCCTCTCTGTCTCTATAATTGTCTAAAGTTTTCATCTTTTCGCTTTTCGGGCAGCTCTCAATAGCGACGGATACCAATGTCGTTAATGTCATTTGCTTCGATCGAGCTGCTAAGGTTCTGTTTGGTTGCTCTGCTGATCAGTTTTTCGATTTCGCCAAGTTTCATCCTTTTTCGGGTAAAACTTTCAATTCTTGAGTTATAGCATATTTTACATTCCATTACTCTCGTTACAAAATAAACGTCCTTCGATGTAAAATGAACATTTTATTCGGCTTTGTTAAGTAATATATTGAGCTCCTGAAACTTGTTTAAAGTGATGCACGGTTCGACTTGTCCACGATCTACCTTATGTGTGGATTTAAGGTCAATAGATCAGTTTAGGCAAATACGGGATAAATGGGATGTTTCCGAGATATGTAGGGACATTGAATTCTTTTGTACTAGTATATGGGGTTAGAGATGTATTAGGCCAATAAAATTAGTTTAGGTGCATGTGTGTTTGGAAAAGGTTGTACATTAGCTTCCAAACTTGTAGAGGATAAGTTTAATGATGCCTCCAACATTGTAATCTATATATTAGTGCCTTAAAGTTGTTTAAAGTGGCACGATTGAGCTTTAAATCTTATGTGGTAGAGTAAGAAATGATTTGGACGAGTTGGAAAAAACATCACTTTAAGCAAGTTTAAGAGTTCACTAGGTCTCTTCAAAGTAATTCAGGAGGCTAGTAGGTCACTTAGAGCAAGTTTTGAGGAGTTAACTTGTCGATTTCAAAGTTCGGGGAACAATTAGCTTTTATGACCAACTTGCGTATACATTAGGCCTTAGTTTAAGCCCTTTTGTTTGCTCTTTTGCAGCTGAAAATGCTGGTACAATTCTAGAAGGGGAAATGTTCAAAATGACACTATCTAAACCGAAAAATGGGAATGCACAGCATTTGAGAGCAGTGTCAATTTTGCCTTTGAGAACTGGTTATCAGCCAGTAATTGAGAGCTTGAGGGAATTGCATGGGGTAAGAACAGCTTCTTGATGCTTCAATTCAATTTCTTCTTGTATGTATCAACTATGTTGCACAGGAATCTTTGATTTTAAAGCGTTTCACGTTTCAGAAGCGTTTGGAGTCATGTTTCTGTAATTTAAGAAGACTAGAAACTCGTTTCTTAGAATTTGGAACTTCTATATTGTTTTACAATCATGCGTTTCTCAGTGTCTATTTTTGTTTCCATTTAACATAGTCTATGAATAGTAAAAGGTAAACCAATTTCATTTAGGATCAATATGATACTTTACATTGAAATAAAATCATCTGCAAAGATCAATTTGCGGTTTCTGTTTTTTACATTATCGCTGGACCGAAAAATGAAAAAGAAAGATAAATGCTTTTCTTGTTACAAGCCATTAATCAGAGTGTAGATGAACATCATAGAAACAATTTTAAGTAAAATTGCTTATCATGAACACATTTGTGAAACTAAAAAATCAATTTCATTTCGTTTTTTTTTTCCTATTTGATGTGTAAGAGATGAGATTTGTATTTATCAAATCCATCATTTCTGAATATAATCAAGCATATTGCTGTACGAATCATGAATTTAACTGTGTTGGATCATGTTAACTTGAATGAGGCAATCATTCGGTAGAAATCCTATCACCTTCTGTAAGCTTCCCTTGCATCCAGCTCTGTAACATTTGTAGTGCAGCTTTCGGTTGATCCATCGGAACCATATGACCAGCCTCATAAATCTGTTTATTGTTAGAAAAATGATTAAATTTTGATTCACGAAGATGCACACTGACCTGTTTATCGTGTGACAATCATGTTACATTATCTATATATACTCTACATGGATTATATATGATGTGTATGCAGCAAAATCGATAATCTGTCAACCGAGTTGTCTTTGTAAATCGTGTTAGCGTGTTGTAAATTGATAGCCCTATTGAGATTTGAGACTGACCTTGAGGAAACTGAGGGGACCATGGGATTTCAGTTGTCCTGCTTCGGCACCTTCAACTTTAAATGGAACATTTGGAGCTGCTCCGAAGTCTTTCTTTCCACTCCATTGCAATGCGTTTACCCACCTTGAGTTTCCTGTAATACAAGTACATTAGGAAGACGGTCACGACATGAAACACATTGCTAATTTTATTTTGATCAAGTGCCAATTTGTTTCATCTGTTGCTGTTTATTATTTGTTGTTCAAAACTCTTACCGAGCCAGTTACAGATGAGATCCTTCTCTCCAGCATAGATAAGCACCTCGATGCCATCTTCAAGCAGGGCTGGAATTCCTACTTCAAGATTCCTCATCCAATCCATTTCCATGGCATCGTATACATCACTACTGCATGATACAAATTCCAAATTGCCAACACCTAGAGCACTCCTCACTGTTTTCTGACTCAAAAATTGCTCCATGTCGGAGAAGTCGTAGCATAAATTTCCCTCGCATTGTTTTCTAATATCATAGTACTGCAGATGAAAAAGACACCGTCAAAGACTTGTCATCAAAGAAAAGTCTAAAAACTTGTCTGAATTTGGTATTTTATGAAGAATAGATGAAGCGGTTTTTTGATACTTACATTTATACCAGTACCAGCAGCACTTAAGACCTGATTGAAGATTTGATTGCAAGTTGAAAATGCAGATTCACAAGTAGCTGTGCCATTGGTGCCTGAAAAAACAACCATTAGTCCATGTCCGGTATGATCAAGCAAAGGACGGGAGCAAACAAACTTCTTGGCAAGTTAACATAGCTGTGGAAACTGTATACACAGAATGATGATAATGCGCATCAACATGACATGATATCGCGATCCAGATAGAAAAAATTACCGCAAGCTGTGATCTCTTCTTCACATGAAGGTACAAGCTGGTTAATACTGTCGTAATCGGATTTACTGATGAGCTTATTTTGAAGTGCATAGTCTGTGTAAGCTTTGTACTGAATAGCAGGATTGGTTAGTCCATTACCAATGGCAAATCCCTGTGTCACAAATTTTGACAGTCAGTAAGAAAAATGATGTCTTTTGTAGGACCAATCAAATTGTTGGTTTGGTTAAAAGTAATTTACTATTTACCTTGAGGTTAATATGAAGTCCTTCTTTGTTTTTGTTTCCCTTGTGAACACGTGAAGCAAAAGCAGGGATATAATGTCCAGCATAAGATTCTCCAGTAATGTAAAAATCATTATTTACCAACTCTGGATGTTTCTTGAAGAAAGCCTGTAATTTGCAGACATAAAATTAGGAAATTATTGGCCATCAATTTGGACTAATTGCTCCAAAGTTGTGTTTGATTCACACTAATGATGTGTTTCTAATGAGTCCGAAAATGAGGAAATTATTGTAGCGTCCGGGACCCCGTAAGGACCCCCATATGATGCTAATAAGATGTGTTCACAATGCTACTGTTTGAGACACATGACAACATCTTAATGTGGCCTTTTGAGGTCCAGAACCTTTCAAGAAAATCTCTGAAAAATGAAATGTTTGTACATATAATTCGAGAGTTTGTTAACGTGTGTTTTCTAACATTAACAAAGCTACCGTGAACTCAACATGTTTACGGATCGATACCCGCCCTCTCCATCCGGGCTATGTATAGAGAAATATACATTGGATACAAGGTCTAAACCTATGAAGCCTGAACCTGTTTAAAATTATATGGGCCTGGAGTAGACTTGTCCACAGGATGAGATACCCGGCCCTTCTCCTTTGGGCCAGTCTTAGATAAGGAAAATTTACTTTAGGCCCAGACCTGCTGACGCCAGTTTTATCGTGTGACGCCACTTAATACGGTCCACCTTAATAATAATAATAATAATAATAATAATAATAATTTTCTACTTTTATATGCTAAATATTTATTTAAGCATATATTTATTTTTTATCAGTTAATGTAATATATAATTTTTTAAATGAGCTTATATGGATTGAGCCGGGTCTTTGATATTTAAACCCGAGCCAACTCGAGCCGTCTAAATTATAAATGGGTTGTGCTAAAAGAATTTAGTCTAAACTCCAAAGAGCCCAACCGATAGACAGGTCTAAGCTGGAGTGGGCTTGGACGGAGCTCGGTCCAAACTTAGTTCAGCCCAACCCATTAGCAAATGTACTCAGAATTAATTAACTAAAATTTCAATTAGAGGTGAATTAAGCCTTGAGAGTCAAATTAATGTGAACTATAATTGTGAAAATTTGACAAACAAAGAAAAAAAGAAAGAAAAGGGTGAGAAAAGAACCTGCAAAAAGTCATATAAATCATTGCTAACACCATTTTCGTCATGTCTGAGGTCACTAGGATCTGTTGTATAGCTGAATCCAGTTCCAGTAGGTTGGTCAACAAATATCAAGTTTGATCCCTGTCCAATCACATTTCTAATTATTCATTTTCAGACTAATCACACTTTTAATCATTACTTAATTACTTTTTCATTGAAGAGTTTTGAATATTTTTCAGAATCTTTTGCCTCCAAAAGACATTTTTTTCGAATTTAAACGAGACAGACCGATAATAAACAACACGAAAAGCACAGAAAAGTAGTACCTTATCCCAACCATACTCATTCCATTGAAGTGAAAGATTTTTAGTAAGATGGTAAGGTCCATTTTCATAAAACAATGCCAATTCACTGCTGCATCCCGGCCCTCCCGTCAACCATATAACCACAGGATCGCTCTTGTTAATCCGTGACTCGAACAAGAAGTAGAACATCCTGCACAATTACAAGATGTTAGTTGTTTGCTGTTTGTTGTTTGCTATTGCCAACAACCATAGACTCACAAGCACAAAAAATCACTTTTACCGCCTGAAATCCGTAGCTAAATTTTAGCATTACCGACGGAAAGTTTTATCTGCGAATATTTCTCAATCCTAACTAAACACTTTTGCTCGAATATCTAAATAACGAAACGGGCATTAACAGAAATGCAAAAAGATCAAAACTTTATACTAGTTTTTGAGTTTAGTACCTTGCAGCTTTGGCATGGGGAAGCTTGAAGTACCCGGCATGGTGACCGAATTCCTGAACAGACGGTCCGGCTCCCCCGGAAAACTGGAGTGTCAATGGCTTCTCAACAATATCAGCATCAATATCAGGTAAAGATTGAACATTTTTTGGAAGATTGATTGAGTGTTTAGGAGATAAATTGAAGCTTTTAATCAAGTCTTGTGCTTGTTGTTTAGGAGTAGTAGTAGATAAGGGATGAAGAAGAGAGGAGGAAACATATGAACAAGAAAAAATTAAAACAATAAACAAAGAAAGGAATCTCATAATTAATTTTCTTTATTTTACTTTTTTTTTTGAAAGAAAAGAGAATATTTTTTTTGATTTTGAGTTTGTGGATGGAATTTCTGTAGGGTGATGATGGGGTTTATATAAGGATTGATTTGATGAACCAACTTGGAAATTTTGTTTCGAATTTTTGTTTTCAATTAAAACAATTAACAAAGTGTCAACATTCTTCTTTTCTTTTCTTTGTTATACGTTTAAAGTTTTTGTTTTGTTTTTATCTTTTCATTTTCCTCATTACATATATTTTTACCTTTATTTTTTTTTTTTTTTTAATTAAAGAATCTTGGTTTAGTTTCACGTCAACAAGTTACTTTAAAATTGAGGTATCAATAGATCACCTAGAGCAGATTTTAGAGCTAATATAGCATATGTATGTGAACTTATAAGCGACCTTCTGGGGAATAAATAGTGTCAAAATTTCTCAAAAAATAAAATGTAAAATTAAGTTATAAGTTGCAATCCTACCCTTAAAAAATAAAGTTTCAATTGGCGCACTTGTGACAATTCTAATGTCTAAGAAAATAAAATATTAACAATAAAGAAAAATTTAACTTAGTATTGGAAATAATTTGAAATAATTTTCCTTAAATTACATATTTCCGTTTCTTACAAATAATAATTATATTAGCTAGTTTGTTAATTTACTGTTTAGCTTAATTAAGAAAATATTTTAATAGGTGGAGAATAAATATGAAAAAGAAAACTTATATGGAATTTTCGATTAGTGGATATATTTATTTAATGATTCCTTTGTTATATTAATCCTAACTGGAAGGGCAATTGTGTAATCTTTTTTGGAAATTTTTATTATCCTAACAAAATTATTTTTTTCTATATATATTTAATAAATTATTCTAAGTTTAACATATATTATCTCAAGTGAAATTGTAAGCAATCCTCTAGCCAAATATTAAATTAATTATTATTATCTCTGTTTTTTTTTATGCTTAATACACAAAAAATCCCCTAAACTTGGTCAAATGTTGCAACTGTCTCCCTGAACTTTTAATTGTAACAAATAACCCCTCAAACTTGGCAAATTGTAACAAATAACCCCATATTTTGAGTTTGAAAAGTCAAATGCCACGTGTCATGCCCTTATTCGATATTTGAAAAGTCAAAGTGCCACGTGTCATGATTCTATAGGATGTTTGAAAAGTTAAAATGCCACATGGAATGATCTTATAAGGTGTTTAAAAATTTATGCATCATTGGGGGTAATTTGTTACAATTTGCCAAGTTCAGGGGGTAATTTGTTACAATTTGCCAAGTTCAGGGGGTAATTTGTTACAATTTGCCAAGTTCAGGAGGTAATTTGTTACAATTAAAAGTTCGGGGGGACAGTTGCAACATTTGACCAAGTTTAAAGGGTTTTTTTGTGTATTAAGCCTTTTTTTTATTTGATATTTAATTTAATTTTTCTTCATTTATGGCGCCAAGACCAGCTTGAATTTTGTTCCCTTTTCTAAATTATGGATATTTCGTCGTAATTTACTAATTATAGCATGCTGAAGTATATGGTAATTATGTAATTGTAGCAAGAAAAGTAAAATCCAGTTCTTTTCCGTAATTGTACCAAGAAAAACCAATTCTAGGACTGAGGCCAAACTTACGGTAGAAAAGCACCACTTGAAGAGAATTATGAGAATTATAACAACAAAAATGTAACAAAAGTAAACAACAATACATCTAATTTAAATAACTTCAATTGAAACACCTTATTTATTCTTCCGTTGTTTAATATATATTAGCCTTTCACTTTTTTGATATTATTCTATCACATTTGATATTTTTTAGCTGTTGAAAATGCTAAATGTAATGAATCCGAATACGACATAAAACATATGTGATGAAATAATACCGTAAGGCAAAAATGTGCTTAATCTACTTATATAAAATAAATATTGTTGATTATACTATAATAATTCAAAATACAACCATGTGTGCAAATCCAACTAATCACTTGTTTAACTATATATACAATCATGATAAAAGAAAATTAAATTTTCAAATTTGAATAATATATATAAACTAATTGTTAATTGACCATATAAACTATAAGGTCCAGTTGATAATTAAAGCTCATCCGTACTTTTATTAATTTCTAACATGCTACTTCACGTGAATGAGATTATTAAGCTTGAAGTATGCACATTAAGTTTATCATACTATGTACTTTTAATTTAATAAATATTGAAGTTTCCACGACTTCAACTCGAAACCTTTCAATCGCAAAAATTTTAATATCGTTATTAAAGAACCGATTAAACTAAAAAGTTACAATATCTTTTATCTTGATCTCCAGTCAACTGGTTACAAATAATTAAACTGAAAATAAATATCTAAGTAATGAGTTGGGTGAGTTGAGTATTAAAAGGATAGGGATAGGTTGTTAGAATGCAAGAAATAGAGGAGAAAAACTAGCGTACAAGACATTCATACCTTAAAAAAGGGCTAATGAAAATCTGAGGGACTTTGTTGACTTCACTCAACATCAACACACACATATTTATAATATCACTACAATAACCCATGACGTCTCTTCTTACACCATTTCACCTCTATATTCTATATACCTTAATTCATCAAAATTGTTATTGTTATTAATATTTAGTATTATGTATGTTATCAAACTCTCCTTATTTTTTCATATTAACAAATAAAATATCAAGAATAATTACCAAAATTTGAATGATTGTAAGCTTACAAATCCATTTGAGTCCCAAATCAGTTTATATTGTTGTTGCCAAAACCTTTTACTAACTTATAAGTTAGCAAAGTTAGTTTTTTTAGAAAGTCACAAATTATAAATAACTTTGCATTTACGAAATGATGCTTTTATGTGGAAAAGTCAGAAAAAGTGATTTTATAATTTGAGAAAACAATGGCAAACTGACAGTGCGATAAATCTCCTAAAATGTTTAGAGATAGTGATGAATAATCATTATTTGTCCTCGTCCTCCCTCATGTGCACTTAATTATGTTCTTTTTGGCTTAATTTTAGTATAATTCAGTTTAGTTCAGTTTCATTCATTCAGCTCGGTTAATTAGACAAAATTCTTTCTTCATTCAGCCGATTCAGTTCGACAAATTAAGTTCAGTTCAGGTCAATTTCATTCAGTTCAGTTCAGCAATCAAGAACGGAACCTTAAAAGGTGTCCAACAAGTCTCGAATCAAAGCAACCAAATAAATTATAGAAATAATATATATCAATACCAATGACAAACATTAAAACCGCAATAACTCAATCAAAACAAACCATTAGCACAGGTATATACTTCAATTAACTCAAATCAACTTTTCCTTTTAAAAAAGCAAAAATAAAATGCACTTAACCCAGTCCAACTCTTTTATGATTTAAATTTACCAGGATTTTCGTGGATGTATTTGTAATGGTATGTTAAATATGTGTGTATATGTATTGATGCGTAGGTCCAAAGAATAAATGCAAAGAAAGTTGTTACATTAAGCTAAATATGTATAATGTATGTTGTTTATTGCTTGCAAATGCAATTTAAGAGATCTTGAAGCTTGGGACATGTCTACTTGTTCCAGCCAAATTATGTGTAGATAATATTTTGATAATTGGGAAATGTTGTTGATTGGGCCTCTAAGCGCGAGGTAGGGGCCGGATGATTCAACTAAGTATGTTTAAGGATCCGGATCTTATATCAAGTTACGAGGACAGTCACGAGTTACCTGTATTGGAAGTCTATCGCGTATGATTTTCAATACATCCGTGCATCTAATAACATTATGAGGATTATAAAAGGTAATGCTTATGAAACACTCACGAATGCTTTTACATACTTCATATATTTTGTGTGTTTGTATATACTCTAAAATCTTTCTATTTTTTGAACGAGCTAGGAATTTATAAATTATTTCAAATTGAATTTGAACAATTCTGTCTTGTGCAATCATTTTGGGATGTGGGTTTGGTTTAATTAAATCATAAATAAAAGTAAAAGAATGATATAGTAAAGTTCCAAAAGAAATGAAAAGATGACATATTTATGCCATTCTTTTTAGGCTTTTACTGTTTTATTGCAGTGAAGTTCATCACTGACTCAAACTGCATCATTTGAATCTTATTTTAGGGAATTTTGTTGTGTTGATGACATTTGATTTTAGCATTTTCACATGTGCAAAAAGACTTTTCTTTTTCCTTTTTCTCTTTCTTTTTTGTGCTTAAAGCACCATATTTATTTACATCATCCTCATTATATTGGAAAAATCTAATTGCTAAATAAGAGAGAATTAAATTCAGGCCCACCAAGGCCCAAACCCGCTAAAGCCAACCTAATTTTTGGGCAGGCATGGGTCGAGTAAAAATAGCATGACTCGGCCCAGATCGACTCTTCTTACATGGGTTGAGTTGATTTTTTTTATAGCCCAAACTCAGATCGGCTCGAACCCGCCTAAATAATTAAGGGGGTTGAGCTGGCTTCGGCTGAGAAATTTTAGTCAAAATCCCGAATAGCCCCAGCCTAAACCCGACATAGACCAGCACAAAGTTAGCATTCGGACGGGGACAGAGAATGTTTGTCCCATTTCTCGAAGAGATAGTCATCCCCTCTTATGTTTCGTATACTGTATACGATCCTATATAATATATCGAGTAAAAATATCATAAACCTAATCTAAGAAAAAGAAAAACATAGGTCTCAATATTTTTGTCTGCTTTAACAAGTGTAATATGATCTCAAGTTTCCATTATCTTGAAAATTGGCCTAAATGAAACTTTACATAGTGGATTCACTTTCTGTTTGTAATTTTTAGCCAATTATAGATAGATAGGGCAACTTTATAATTGATCTATATTAATGAAGAAAATATGAATTTGAGACGGAGAATATTCACTATGGGTTAATTAAAGGAAACACAAGAGTGATGTATTTGAAAAACAAAGTTCAAAGGCTTGATGTGAAAAATGAACGATCAAACTGTCGATTCTTAAAACCATGCGTTTAGAGCCTTAATTATAGGTAAAGCCAACTTAAAATAACAAGAAAACCTGCAAAACTCTTGCTTCCGAATAAACCGATGTGCAACTTACGTGGCACATCATCGTTTTGATAATACGGTAAACATGACTGCAATAATGAAAGATTAGACCTCTGATATTTAAGACATCGGATATTAAGGATGTCAGAATTGTCTGAACTGCATTGGAGTACACATGTTCCAGTAATATTCTGGAATGCAAATCAAAGACGGTAACAGTAGAAGTGAATTAATTAAGTCGATAATAATGACTTATTCCGTACAACTGCAGTATAATTTTTACACAGACAAGCAGTAACTAAGTATATCTACCATTAAGAATAACTCAAGGTTAGGTATAATACAAGTAGCAGCAGCAGATGACTCGTGTATATTTTAAGAAAACTTGCTGCTTTTAATATGATACAAACTCACTCAATCAGTAATAACTCGAGTTTCGGTTGGATTGCAACTTAACGGTTCAAATTACGATCGTACTTTGGCGAGTCGTGCCCTTAGTTCTTCGAGTTCTTCCTCATCATCAACACCCTCAGCAATAGGTTCTTCCTGTAAAGAACATAAGGGAAAATAAGTTTACATTATTCTGCCATGAAGCATTCGAAACTCTGTGAGTTGCTGTTTTGAATATCTTGTACTTACCTCCTCGCCCGTTCTTGAAGCTCCAACTGATTGTTTAACTCTCTCCTTCCTCACAGCTTCGGGTAGCTGAGCAGCAGTCTCACCAGCTATAGCGGTCAAGACTTTGTCAACTTCCTCCTCAATTTCATCTTCAATGTCTTCGGAGTCCAATGCATTGTCTAGGGCGTCATTCACGAATTCCTCAATCACCCCTGCCTGCAAATCACAACCAGAAATCAATAAATGGTAATACAAGGGTAGTCCAGCTTCCTGCTCTCGTGAATCAATTGAAGCAAGAGAAGGACTATTTCAACACAAGGATACTCGAAGACATTTATAGAGTGATGTATTACGATTTAGGAGTTCTGTCTTGTAAGGAAACAAAAAAGCGCTCAATTCATTCATTTTAATATGGAGAAAGTGTCAGATAGCAAAGTAATACCTTCACCATCTCTTTACTAAACTCTTGCATTGTAGCGGCTACTTCTGGCGCCTTCATGAGATTATTGACAAGCTTCATGACATCAGCACTCTTCGATAAATGGCCTACGGTACGAGCAATTGCTGCAAAATCGAGCAGAATGTAAACCAACCAAACCGAACAATTACCAGAAAATGAGGGGAAAAAAGCCGAGCAGAATACAATTGAGCACACACCAGCTTATGGCAGAATATATTTACTCTATATGCCAATCGCATACTTGGGCACAACGCGCATTAAGGTGCTAAAGAGTCCAAGAGCATAGGTCCAAGGTCCGACGCAAGGTGCATGCTTGATGAGCATGACGTGCACAAATAAATAAAAATATATATACTCCATGACTAGTTAAAGCAACACCAAAAAAGCACAGTTAGGGCCACACAAACAAGACAAAACCACATTAATGTATATTTGGCGTCTTAACCTAAGTATCGAACTAATAATAATAAACTAAAAACCATTTCAATAAAAAAAAGTCCAGGTTGCACTGCACGTGTCTGCTAGTTCTCATGTTTGTGTGCGGCAACGGAGTGGAGACTGTTTGCATCTCTTCATATTCTAATTTGTTTTTACTTAGATTAGATTAAGGGTTAAGATTGAGCTTACTTAGATTAGATTAGTGGTTGAGATTAATCAACCGTTTGTTTTAAACAAAACAGTAAAAGAAAACCCTAGTAAAAAAAAGCATACGTTAATTGAGGCGAGCCTTAACTCAGGCTCCGAAGCCCAGGCGAGGCATACCTTGACTCAGGCTCCGAAGCCTAGGCGACGCACAAGCCTAGAGCCTTTTAAACCACACCTTGCCTTGTGCAATCAAGGCTCGCTACCTTGAGCCTTGCAGAGCGCCTTTAACCAATCAGACGGAAATTTCTCAATGGCACGATGCACAAGCTTGCATATAATACAGAAACTTTATCCCTAATGTCTTGAAACATAAGAACCATAGCAAATTTTGGCATGTAAGGATGTCCAGTGCAGATAAAAGTTAAAATTTTATGCTACACAATATAGACATGAGTTTAGATTATGTTTCAACGATCCTAAATGGATAAATTCTATTATGAATATTCAAAATATGTTTTACAGACGAATCTCATATCTCCATTGTTACACTACAGATATTTCACAGCAAGTATTCAGAAAGTAATCTCATTGTCATCATCATCATCATCATCATCATTCATCATCCCTGAGGAACCTTTCGAGTCCCTAGATGTCTAGATATATAATTAGCCACTTAATCCATCCTGCTCTACTTGTAGAAGAAACAAATTTAAACGACTTCACATCCTCAACCATGTATCTAATCATAATATATTTCTAGCTAATGAATTTAAATTGATTATGCAACCTAAAGTCACAAACGTACAAGAATATATGAAAAGAAAATGCAATAACTTATACATCTGCTGTCTATTGAGGGCACAAATTTTTTTAAAGAGGAGAGCATATGCTGAGTAAGAGATACAACATACCCACGCTTTCACCGAGGTGCATTGATATCGAATTCATCTGCGCCTTATTTTCATAAAGACGGTTTACTGTTTTTCTTGATCTTACAATTTCCTTAGCCAGTGACTGCAGCAAATTTCAAAAGGAGAATAAGAAACAGACATGGAAAAATCTTCATGTATCAATCATTTCATCTTGGCATTATCAATTGACGATACACATGTCCACATAAAAGGTGCACAAAATCACAGTATAACAATGAAATTTTACATCAAGTCATACCAGACATGCAGAATACATTGTAGGAAAAAGCATAAGGTGAACATTACTATAGCCACTTTTCAATGTGCATAAACACCAAGAATAGATATGAGACCTATTACTTCATTTAAAGTAGGCATGCTTGCTTGTATTAGCACAAAACAAATAAAAAACGTTGAGAGGCATACAAACAAAATCAAGATTATCGACAAAGCATCAATACTACTAAGGCGCCAGGGGATCCTCAAGTCTGCACAAAGCGCGTGCCACAGGGCACACCAAAGTAAAACCATATGTATAATCACAAATAACGACAATTAACATTGCTAAGATGCAACAACTAGTTGTATATTAAACCATATTCATTTGATCTTAATCCTAAATTCTAGTATGATATAAGTTCCACATTCAACTATTAACTCTTCCATAACCATAATTCCTAACAATAAATTTTAAACGGAAACACTAAAGTCCAACCGAATCCTAGGTTAATTAAGTAATAGCCTAAGGGCTACTCTTCATCGAACTTAAAGTCTTTACATTCGATTAATCCAATAACTCATCACCGCCACTATCACCATCTCCAACATCAAACCAATTGTCAAGGTTCTCAACCTATACAGCCAACTTCTTCTTCCTCCTCATCTTTAAGAATCTTTTTGTAGAAGTTCTTTCTCGTACACTAGAAGATCGTAAAGCCTTCTCCTCTACCTAGGCCTAGCACTTGAAGTAGAGATGATATTTTCACTATAGTATAACAAGCACTTCCATCAACCGGTAGACGATATAGATAGGAAAGCAACAGGCTTAAAACAACCACTTCCTATTTGAAACCCTACAAACTATGTAGCCTATAAAATTGCATCTAGTCAAGCCTCCAGCAAAACGCTAGGCTTGCAAATTTTGGCTTCTTAAGCAACATGACTGCAGCCTGGCGCCTTTTGAACCTGAGGCACACCTTTGATAACTATGCTCAGTAACACTTTCAGCTACAAGCACAAATGAAAAAGCATAGAAAACAACAGCAATATCTTCAATGAGTGATTGCTTATGCAATTTCCTTACAAACATAAAGAGATCAACTTGATCAATCAAGTTCACCTAAAACCCAAAAGCATCCTTATGGAACTACAATAAAAAAACACTCTTCAAAACAATTGCTCAGTTACAGCAACAACAACAACAAAACCTTAGCCCCGAAATAATTCGATCCGCTAACACGAGCAATTTTATTCTGATTTGAGTAATAGCAAAAGGGTACCTTAGCAGAACCTATATCATTTCTCTTGGCAGCTTCTTTGATTGCTTTTTGTACACTTTTCTCTTCTCTCTGTATATCTACATCACAGATTAAAATATAAAAGACGTTGTTAGCCTTAACTATCACCTCAACCTTTTAGTTCAATCAGTCAAGTAACAAGAGTCTCTGCGATCGAAAGGTTCCTGACAACCTCATAATATGTTAAATTAGAAACACATGACGGGTTAATCCTGTGTTATGCACGTGAGCGGGTGTATCAGAGATTATAATATAAAACACGTTGTTAACTTTAATTATCTATCAGCTCGAGCTTCCTGGATCCAACCAATTACATAAAAAATCAAAACTTTATCTAAAAAAACACAAATTTACCTCGAATTTGACGCTCAATATTGCGAGACTCCTGACGAAGTCTCCGTTGCCAATCCCTCAATTGCTGCTGCGGATTTGCTTTGGGCTTTATGATATTCATCACTTTTTCCATCTGATCTCAAATGGGTTCCGTTCAAAATTTACAGAGGATGATGATTTTGATGTTCAAGATGTGAATTTATCGATCAAAATTCAATCTTTGCGTGTTTTTTATCTTTGAATTTTATGAATCTGATTCTCAGAAACTACAAGGATTAAAATTGAAGTTTACTTGCAGATATGGGCCTGTGATCGGGCCCTTGATTCGAATACTCATGGGCCTGTTTTTGGGCTAGATTGTTGGCTTTCTTCTTTACCAAATGTTTGCGGCGGGCTGGAGATGGGCCCGGCCTGACTTACATAAAAAAAAAAAAAAAACTAATTGAGTTGTTCGGGATGAGAAGCGATAAAACCATGTTCTTTTTACTGAAAAAGTTTGAACTGCACTAAACTGAATTGATTGAATGTCTAGTATATTTTGTTGAATTTATTGAACTAAACGAAATTTTATTTAATTTATGTTAAAAAAGAAAACGACTTAAGTTACAAACTAAATGTCATCCCTTGAAAATAAATAAAGTAACTTTATTCATGGCTCGGCATTAGGGAAAACCTTCATCACCCAAAATTCCTTATTGAAACCAATATTCCTATCTCAATAAGATTTTAGTTTTCCAATGATCCAATGATGGGTAGGATAATAAAAAAATGAATGGGTTATTTCGAGAGTTTCCTACAAATATTTAGCCCTACACATATTAGTGTTAGTTGGAATTTTTTATTTTAACAAATTTGATTTATGTACGTTTTCTTCGTTTTGTTTGTTCTAATTTATTAATATAATTTTTTTTATTAAATAATTTAAATTAATTTTTGTTTTTTACTTGGATACAATAATTCTTGTCACGATCTATGGATAATATTATTCAATTCATATATTTTAATTACTTCCTACACATATAATAGAAAAAATCTAGAATATCCAAAAGTTTTAAGAAGATAATTTGTAGCTAGTAAATTATTTCTTGAAAATATATTGAGATCAAAGATTTAGTATAATCAATGATTCCTTTTTGTTAAAGTAGGACATGCAGAAGTTTTAAGAAGGTAACTTGCGGCTGATAGGATGTTGAATTTCAAAAATCTCTTACTATGGATTATCATATATCGGCTAATTGAGATATATAAATATCTAATTAAGGTTGCTTTCAAAAAAATAAATATTTAATTAAGGTGCCAAATCATTAATCCAATCAAAATACTAAGGTTAATGATATGTTAAGATGTTTAAATACAATTTGAATAAGTAATTGTTGATGGAATTAATTAACATTTATTTTACAAGTTAAATTTCTTTTCCCGAAATTTTCCAAAACTATAATTAAAAAAAGGACAAGAAAAATAATTAAAGGAAGAAGAAGTAGTTTTGGATTATTTGTCTTCACAATAAATTAAGTTGTCAATCCTAATCATGAACCGTACATTTTTTGTAGTAATACAACTAGACAATTTAGATATGCCCTTTTCTTTGTCCTCTTGGATGAAATTAAGTACTTTTCAATTTTGATGAGGACAATTCATCATCCTAACAAGTAATTTATGTAGAACAAGCATTAAGACCAAGTACAAATATATATATTGTGATTGTTGGTATTTTTTGATACATGTCTTTTACGATAATCTAGATTCATCTCTTTCGAGAGATAAAAGAAACTTTTTCTCACTACGTATTATTGGCAGAACCACGTTTTCATCTTCTGAATTCTATATGTGATTTAGTCAATTGATAATTAGTACTTTAACCACCTCAACAATTTACTACTTTTTATTGGGTGTCATCTCTCAACTTTATCACCACCAACATTATTACCAAACTTTAAAAATAGTTATTAACATTACACGAATGACCACTCAACTACTTTTTTACTAACGTTATGACCTCAATTTTAAAACATGACATAAAAAAAAACACTCAATTTCATTAGTTACATATGTCCCCTTAACGTTTACACAACTTCTCCATTATATAGCTGTAGATAATTGTATTTTAATCAATTTTAATTTTTTAGAATTATTAGTTTTGAAGTGTTTTGGGTGTTTATTTGATTAGGAGAAAGAAAATGACTATATTAGAAAAAAAAAGCTCCAAAAATGATTTTTAAAAGTCGAAAGTATGATTTTATTGGTAAATAGGATCCCAAATAACTTTATCTTTAAAACTTTTTTGGGTAATTTTTTAAAAAAATCCTCGTGTTTATCAGTTTTGTTAAAATAGTGTATGTGTTATTTTTTTGACAAAACAATGATTGTATTTAGCACCGAACCCAAAAAGCGATAAAATCATTAACGGTGTTAAATTTGATGATGTGACAAGGGGTATTATGGTCTTAATTTATTGGTTATGATATAAAAAGTTTATTTTCCACACTTTAAATTTGTAAACACGTGAATTTTTTAGGAATTTACCAATAAATTCACACTAAAATCACCTTGTCACATCATCACATTTAACACCGTTAATAACTTTTCCGCCTTTTGGGTAATTGAGCTAAACACAATCCTTATTTTGTTAAAAATAAATAAACATAAACACCATTTTGATAAAAGCAGTAAACACATAATTTTTTTAGAAAATTATCAAACTTTTTTCTTTTTGTGATTTTAAAGTTGTTAATGTTCATTATAAATATTCTTACTTTCATAAATTTGCATAATGTTATTAAATGACAAAATTGCACGATTTTTATATCGTATAATAGTGTAATTTACCAATTATATATACAGGTAGAGAGATGGGAATTGCATGAGGAGCTTAGGGGGTGAATTCTCTTGGAGGGCCTCTTTCTAGTGGGAAACGGCACTTGAGAGCTGAATAAGGCATTGTAATACTTAATCTTCACGGTTTTTAGGTTTTTGTCCGAAATCTAACTACAGATTCAAGCTTTTAATTTAATCGGTCTCTTAACTAGTTGGTATAAGAATTGATACAAGGAAGATGTGATTAATCACATCGAGACGTCACTAGTCTTTCCCTAGATTCCTCTCCCTTAGAGTAGTTACCATGTACTACTTCGATATGAAGTCTTATATATGCATGCATTATTGTCTTTCATATATCAATAACATCATCCACATACTATCTATTTTCGTGAGTGGCGCTCACACGGTCAATGATTGACCAAATACACCATTAGATCAAAATCTAAGGGTGGACTCCCTTAGATTTTGATCTAATGGTGATTGATCAAATTGTATTTGGTCAATCATTGACCGTGTGAGCACAACTGTCATTTTCGTATCTTTTATACATCTTGTTTTTACGTGTGGATATTGTGATTTACCTTTATATATCCACAATATATAACACGTATCTAATCCATACATATAACTATTGCAAATACGATAATTAATTGGCCCGTCTCCAAAATCCATCCTAGAATGGGTGGTTTCAGTTAACATGATTAGAGCTAATTAAAACAAAGTGCAACAAGATAATAAGATCATCTACACATTGACAAAAATACAAGAAGAAAAAGTTGGAATATCGACTGACATATGCATGACATGACTGTGATTAAATGTAGCTAAGGACAGAATTTCTTGATTTATAATAATCTAATTTTCAATAATGATAATGAGAAAATACATAAAGAATTCACTATTATACAAAATTATCATCAATTGTGTACCTAAATCTTATTATTTGTCATTTAATAATTAATTAATCATTCATCATTTATATTCTTTAATTCAAAGACAAAACCAATCTTATCAAAATTGTCTTTAATTATGATTATTGTTAATTATTATGATTATATTTTATGGGTCACTTAGAAACTCAAACTACATTGCAAACCATGCACTTCAACTATAATTAATTTATTTTATGATATAGTCTAATAACTTGACAATATTTTTAGTGCACCATAAAACTGTCGGTAGGGCATCTAATAAACCCTTGACTTCAAGGGAAATTGAAATAAATATAGGAGGAAGAAAATTAGCATTCTCTAACAACTTCCTAAATTTTGTCTTTGAATTTTCTTTATGTAAATTTCATACTCATAGTCTTTTAATCCGGCCCAATCATAATTTTGGGGCCCATATAGTTCGGTTATTGTTTTATTGTTTATATTGTTGATCGGTGGTAGATATTAGTTGTTTTTCTGCTAAAAAGCAATAGTTTCTGATTTTAATCAAGTACATTTTGTCTATTGTCTAGAACCGAAAAGTAAAAAGTACGTAGCAATACGAAAACAAAAAGAGCTATGATTAATGTCTCAACTAAGAGTTAAAGTGGTTCAAGTTTGCATGTACCTATAAGCAAGCTATAGGCGTATGCACACAATGATAAATAAGTATAGTGGTCGGGGTAGTATAAGATCTTTTTGCTATAGTAGCTTAGATATGTATCATACGAGAGATTTTGATATTAATTTGAACAAGACAAAATTGTGTCTTTCTTTATTTAAATACAGTCTAAAGAATTTTTTTCTTGTGTTCATAAATCTCGCTTAATTTTGCTCTGAATGTAGTACAATATGTCTGGTTGGATCGATATATCCTACTTTTATAAATTCCAAAACTCCACAATGAAATAGTTGATCGAGTTATTAGAACTTGATTGGATTGGCAAATTTTCAATTTACATTGGCCAAGTCCGGTCGATTACGTTGATCTGTAAATGGTAAGTGGGTATCCAAGCCCATTAGCATTTCTAGCAATAAGTAATAGTAACCCGATTTTCTCATTTTTATTTTGAACTCATAATTTGTTTTCTTATTTGTTCTAGAGGTAGGAGGGTAAACTAAAGTTCATTTTTCTGAAAAATACAAAAATCTACATCCCCTAAGGTCTGAACCTAGAACCTCTGACTATTTATTTCAACTAGTTAATTTACATTATGTCCAATTTTTTGAGATATGTTTCAAAGAAATAGTTAGGCTTTGGACTCAAATATTTTAATAACTATGTATAGTAAAGCTCTGTCCTTAACTTGATAAAATATACATTTATATTATTTTCGTGCTTATTATTTTTTATTTTATTTTCTTTTAAAAAGGAGAAGATTGGAATATAATGGAAGGTGTTAATTAACAAGTTTAGCTATAATAATGTTAAAATATATGAACTAATTGATGCTAAATAATTAAGGAGGAGGAGCTATCATGCAATGGTGAGGACAAATGTGTTAATAGATTCGAATCCGTTCTGCAATTAACTAAAATCTTGATAAAAGATAGCACGAAAGCAATGTTTATCTCAATAATTAACAAAATAATAATGCAATTTTTATTATTAGTTATTTATTTCTGTTGCTTATTATTATTTGGAATCAAGCAAGCTTGGCTCTTCCATATATATCTCCATGCATTAAGCCAAAAAAATTGAAGTGGCAAAGTTATAAAAAGTTTTCAAAGTTTAAGTTGATAGTTATATCTCATAGTAACAGGCTCTACTAAAACGCATAAATTAATTAAATTTGAACCAATGTAAATACTAATTTAACTACTTTGATAAATTTTAACGCTTGATTTATTATAATTGATAGATCTTAGTTATACAAAATGAATGGATTAAAATTTTATTTTATTTTTAATGAATTAGTTTATTCTATGTACATTTTATCGATTTAAAATTTGTATTGATAATTATAACATGTATTATTTTAAAGTAATTGTAATGTTCGTAACGTGTATTATTCAGCGTGAAGTAGAGAATTTGAAGACAAGGAAAACTTTATACTCACAAAATTGTGATTTTACTAATTTAATTTGTCATCAAATTATAATTTAAGGATCAAACACTTTTTAAGTT